>CM050895.1:3447500-4728750 GCA_027726005.1 Juncus effusus
TTTACCATCAATAATATACCCATCTCAGACGTCAATATAACATTTTCAGATGTAATAGATCATTTTTGTGAAAATACCATATTGGTGCCAATATACTATTTTAATGTTAATAGACTATTTCATTGTTACTATAGTACTTTATGTGTTAATATATTATTTTATTGAGAATATATATAATACATCAATTGTACAGTCGATATATCATCTCGAGTGAAATGTCATCTTCTTTTTAATTATGCCTAAATATTAGTTTTTCGATGACTACTAAAGAATCATGGATGGTAGTACACTTTTTACCATCATTATATGATTTGAAGTGATAATGTACCAGTTTTGTTTCTAGTATATGATTTTAATAGCATCGACGTGATTTCCAAATACTGATATGTATACTTTTTGAACCGACTTTATTGTTAATATAACATTCTTTGTGTCAATTTGTAGTTTCAATATAAATATATCATTTTTTTACCATAAAAATACCACAATATATCATTTTTAATGTGAATATTATATGTTTTAAACAATTATAATATTGATGTCAATTTACCATTTTAGTATCAGTTCTCATTATGTTGCTCTATTTTATTTAGTATTATAATAAGCCTATTTAAAGTTCTAATATATTATTTGTTAGTAGCGATATACTATATATATTATGTATTATGCCAATTAATATCTTGTGTTTTGGAGAAGAGATAAAGATATTAAGGAAATAGAGGGAAATAATAGAGGAAAGCTATGAAAGAATGCAAGGAAATGAAGAGGATGGAGGAATGGAGAGGTGAGAGAACACAATAAAAATTGCAAAACATGGAAATGAACTGGTTCTTAATTAATTATTATGAAATAATTTGGCAAAGTACCGAAACCACCCTCTTTTCAGTTTGAAGGGCCAAGATTAAATTCATCAAAAAAAGTAAATAACAATCGGGCACTAAAAAAGAGCTCAACCCCTAAACCCTAATAATGCGTAGTGATCGGACCTGGAGCGAAGTAGGGGTGGACCTAGGATTAAATATTGGGGGGGAGGGGGGGGGGGGGGGGGGGGTGCGAGCGATAACATAATAACAAATAATAAAATTTATTAATAATATTATAATTTTTGAAAAGAAACTTTATTGTCTACCATTTCTATAATTTGCCTACAAAAATTAATATGTAGTGATTGGAATTAATATTTAAATTTCATATTATATTTTTTCTAACAAAACAAAAAATGATATTTAACGAATTTAAATAATACTAAATTTTATGTGTCTTTATATTTGAGATCGCAGAAAATCGAGACTCACATTTATTACACTTTGATAATAGAACATTTCACAGACACCTTTTTAGCTTTTCTTATCAACTTTTTAATTTTACTCATAGAACTTACTTTTTCAGTATTTAGATAAATGACTAAATATTATAGTAGATGAGGGGGCTAAATATTATTATGAATGGATCAAAAAATAAATTTTTAAGGACTTATAATAAAATTTTAAATTTATAGGGGGGCCATGGTCCTGTAGGCCACCGGTTGGATCCGCCTCTGGAGCGAAGGGTGGCCACAGGATGGCGATCGCAATCCGTGATTGTGATCTGAGCGCGGTGGTTTTAGGGGCCTCTGTACTTGTCTGTGCCTCTTTGCTCGGATAGATGACTCGAATCTGTAAGATTTCTCTTGTTTCTTGCGTTTTTGTTTAGATCAGGAGTATGTGTGATTACTTTGACTTTTTTCTCTCTCATCTTAGTTTTGTTCAGTGATGTTACTGCACTATCATGCCTCTCTCATGTGTATTTTCAGTTTATGTTTAAATCTGTTTTCTCTTTTGCATCTTCTCAACATAGTTTTCTCCCACTTGCTAATTTTTGAAGTTTTTATGCTGCTTTTTATATAATGCTTTTTTTAAAAACTATTATCTTATATTGTGCATTTCTATTCTGTCGCTACATGTTGGGAGGATTTCTTTTGTCAGAATAGAAATATCGTTAATTTAACATCAGTTTGTTACAATTAAGTACAAGTTATAGCTTAATTTTGCAATTATATGTGTACTAATAATGCCATTTTTTTATTTTGCAACTATGAAAATAAAGAAAAGAGAAGCTTCGCTTCAGAGATAAATTAGTACTAATGGCTTCATGATGATTAGATGCTTGATGAAATGCCTATCTCACTACAACAGGCAACTTTCTTACATTCCTTTCATTATTCATTTAGATTAGTTTATTGTATTCAACTATTCACTAATTTCGTCTCTGTTATTTGTAAATTGCAGATTGTGTCTCCTTTAGATTTAAGATAGAGTGGTCCCACATGAGGAATAAGATCTCCTTTATTTCTTGCATGATTTGTGTTACATCCCGGAACTAAATAGTGAAAATAAGGACTAGTTGATTAGTCATATCTTGAGTAATGAATGAAAATTGGAGTTAGTTAAATATTCTAGTGTATTAACAACTAGCACCAATCAAGTTTAAGTTTTTTTCAGGATAATATGGTATGAGCCTGAAGGTTGGGCTGGGCCAGTTAATGTACTAGATTCTAACAAATGGTATCAGAGCCAAATCCTGAGAATACTATCATGCGGCCGGAAATGTACTATATCATTATCATATCCAGAGAACATGAGGATCGTATATGGCTCAGCTGGAATACATGTATGAGGTGAAGGTGCGCACGGATATATACTAGGACGAGACTAGGGACCAAGTGCTGAGGAGTTTGTTACACCCCGTAACCAAATAGGGGAAGTGGGGCTAGTTGATTAGTCCCACCTTGAGTAGTGAATGAAAATTGGAGTTACTTAAATATGCTAGTGCATTAACTATTAGCACCAACCAAGCTTAAGTCTTTTTCAGGACAATATGGTGTGGACCTGATGATTGGGCTGGGCCAGCTAATATACTAGACTCTAACAAATTGTTTAGGTCAGAACAGAATTCAGGAGTATATGTGCTTGCTTTGATTTTTTCTCTCTAATCTTTAGTTTGTTCAGTTGTGTTATCGCGCTATAATCCCCCGTCTGATGTGTATTTCAAGTTTAGATTTAGCTATGCTTTCCCTTTTGCATCTCTATTTGTTCATTTGTTAGATCTGAATATTGCGGTGGGTTTAGGTCAAGCTAGTAATAGTTTTGAAAATTTGCAGTTTCTTATATTGTGCAATTATGTTGGGATCTCCAGGATACTAATGATTTTATAGTTAATTTAACTTCATAGTTCAATATATTGCATAATTATGCAATTAGATGTGTGCTAGTAATGTCATTTTTTGTTTTCAGTTAGAGCATTTGGGCATGAACTTGGAAAAAGGGAGGCTCCATCGATATTGCACGAGGTGATTTTTAAATGCTCGATCAAATGCCTATCTCACTACAACAAGCATCTTCACTTTCATTTCCGTCTTTTTTGAATGTGAGACTGCATATATGACGTGGTGTTGCTCATCTGACTTGATGGTACTACAATATGGCTCGACAGCACACAATATGACTTGATGGTACAATAATATGGCTCGAAGGCATGACAATATGACTTGACGGTACGAGGATATCGCTCGAAGGTACGGCAATATGACTTGACGGTATGACAATATGAGGTGACGACTCATATAATGCTCGACGACACATTTGAATTGACGGTACACATATAAAGGCTTGACGATAGACATAAAAGGACTTGACAATACACATGACTTGAAGAAAAACTTTCCTTAGTTTGTGTTTGATTGATGATGGTTCCACATATTCATTGTTTATCTTGAGGTTTGCACTGAAAATTAAGACAATCTTATTAGGCTGATGATGATAGTCCACTTACTTAGACTTGTGTTTGTCTGATCATGATCAACAAGAGAACAATGAGATAAGAGGATAAAGGAATCAATCAATATTCATGTGGAACCAGATATACCCATTAAGAGCTCTTAACTTTATTTAAATCACGGTTTAGTCCCTCATAAGAGAAATTTCCAGAATCTCCAAAATTTGACCCGATCAACATAAGACAAGTGGACTTTTTCTCACTACAACAGGCAACAACTTTTTCTTACTTTCCTCTCATAATTTAAATTTTAGATTAGCTTATTTATTTTAGTATTATCTTCTAATTTCTTTTTTACCTTTTCGGTTGCGTTGCGGCTTTGCTTGTGCATCTAGAAACCATGCAGGAGAGGCGGTCCGCGCATCGGGATCCGTGAGGATGGACAAGTCAACTATGAGTAATTCAAATCAGTTAGTCTCTCTTTTTTTAACTATATTCTGTTTTTATTTTACTTATTTATAAGTGATTTTGATGATTTTTAAACAATTTATTTTGAATATCTTGTGCAGGCAATCCTGCAAAATTCAACGGATGCGGTGAAAGAATCCAAGGATCTTAATTACTGTATATGATTTTCGTGCAGTTGGAGCCTCTTCACTATAGAAGAATGGATTTTGAGGAATTTTGCGCGGCGGCCTTTAAGTCTCACCTAGAAGGGGAAAAAGGCTTCTTTTCTTGTTTTTACCTTTGTTTTTTATTTTTATCTAAATTCAGTTAAAATGTAAGAAAAAAGTCTAATTTTACCTCTTCAACTATTGAATTAGTTCATTTTTAGTCCCTCAACTTTTTTATGGTGCAATTTTAATCCCTCAACTATTTAATAAGTGGGTTTTTGGTCCTTCAATTCGTTAAGTGCTTAAATGTCCGTTAAATATGACACGTAATCAATGACGTGACATATATTCTTAACACATACACAGTAACGTGTTAATTTTTATTTAACAAATAAACATGCATAAAAAATATACATTTTTTAATAAAAATAATATTTTAAGAAAAGAAGGGAATTAATAATTTTTTTATTTTTTTCAAATATTTGTCACGTTACTAATGCCACGTCATTGCTTACGTGTCAAATTTAACGGACACATATGCACTTAACGGATGGAAAGACAAAAAATACACTTATTAAATAATTGAGGGACTAAAATTGGACCAATAAAAAGTTGAGGGACAAAAAATGAGCTAATTTAATAGTTGAGGGGGCAAAAAAAGACTTTTCTCAAAATGTAATATATTGCAGCCTAATGTTGAGAGAAGCTGTGTGGTTTTTTGACATAAACAAAGCTGAATCTGTCGTTTCTAAGTGGTCAAGAGCAAGAATAAGGGCAGCAAAGGCCACATCCTCTAATTATTATATGGTAATTTACATAATTTTAATTATATTGTACTATGTTAATTATATATATATATATATATATATATATATATATATTTTTTTTTTTTTTTGTTTTTTTTGTTTTAGGTTGTTAAAGTTCTATCTATGTCAAAAAAACTACACAGCCTCTATCCCATACCCTAATACGAGCGATCTGATCACATACTTGTACATGTAAAAATAAAGCAAATTAAATACACATCTATGTTATAAATTTAAATTATTTGATTTTATTTTTAATGCATTTTAATTTATTTACCGGAATGATTGGTTTTAAAATATAATTAGGTGGCGTGTTGGGAAGTACAGATGATAAAGAGGGCGCACGAAGTTGGCTCATGTTTTCAGCAAGAGCCTTTAGGTATGAACTTGGAAAAACAGAGGCTGCATAAGGAGCGCACAAGGCGATGATTACATGCTCGATGAAAGGCCTATCTTACTACAACAAGCTACATATAATATCTTTGACTTGAAGGTGGCAGTAATTCAAGATGATTTTGACGGTATGACAATATGACTTGACATTACTACAATATGACTTGAAGTTATTACAATATGACTTGACGGCACGACAGAATGACTTGACGGCATTACAATATGGCCTGACGGTACTACCATATGACTCGACGGTGGATTTGAATATTCCCTCAATTCGACCGGAACTAGATCTGTTGACAGCCTATTTATGACCGAAAATTCCAAGTTATTTGAAACCCAGTATAGGATTCCACACAACTGATGACTCGACGGTACACATATAATGACTGGGCGGTACGCAACATACATGACTCGATTGGTACACAACATATAATGACTCAACGGCACACAACATATAATAACTCGACAGTATGTGACTTGTCGTTAAACATATAATGAACTTGTCGGTAAACATATGATGACTTGACTGTAGAAATGACTAAATATTATAGTCCACATCTTTAGGCAGTCAATAACTATCTATCCAGCAAGCAAGCCCGTAGAGCCTTGGACTTGTATATGCTGATCATGCCTCTCCCTCTCTCGGTCTCTCATTCTTTCGAGATGCCTGAAGATGGCTGCTTAGCCACCCTAAGAAATACCCTGAAAACTTTCTTTCTCTCGCTTTTTCTCTCTCAATCCGGGCATGCGATTTTAAGGTGTTCGATTTTAGGCCTCTTTGAAAATTCAATGTTATTTGGAAGCAATGCTTATTGTTTATTTCTAACAAGGTTGGAAGAATGAAGGGTGGTTGCCAGATTTTGTGGATAACAAGCATTACAATTGTGGCACATGATCTGTTTGAAAAATTCTCCAATCCGAAATATCTCTCAACCAAGCAAATATCCTTGCTAATTTTCCGTTCTACTCCTAAAATAACCCCAATAGTAGACATTTTAGCTCATATGATTCTTCGACATTAGCTACTTCATTATATCTTTTTATTTTTATTTTTATTTTATGCTTCATTATATCATAACATAAGGGAAGCAAAATAAAAAATAAAAAAATCTCAACATAAGGGAAGAAGCATACTAAATTTGTGAGGCAAAATTATCATTAGTGGTACTATTATCAAGTTATGTTTGGGTTGGAGTCAACTGCATATACGAGATATGGTCGGAGTATGATCAGTTTGAATTGAGATTGTTTCTGAAGCTAAGTGATGGCTATTGGGAATTTACGGATTATTACAAGTCAGAAAAATGACAATCATTTGTTTTCTTTCTCCTTTGTCAATGGAATGCAATTAGTCAAGAATCAATTCTTTCTTTATATACCACTGTTTACACCTCAGAATGCACATTAGAACAGATGATGGCCTCTTTTAGTATTTTCTGCTTATATCATATTTTTGCGTACTGCATAATCTTCTCCAATTATTTTCTATTTCTTACTTTTGTTGAATTATCAGTTGTCCAACATCATTGCTCTAACTTGCCTTATAGACAGCATTGGGCTGTGGGCGGAAGGAGGAAAAGGTGGAAGTGACTGTTCTAGCTTGAGGCATACAAGAAGTGAGCTTCTTTGGCAAACCGGATGGTAAATCATCGATTTCTTCATTTACTTCATTATTTTCCAATCAGCTAAGCATCAGTTTTATGCACGTAACCTGTTTTTCATAATTAATACTTATTTTTGCTGCTATAAGAATTCATATGATTTGTTTACTTATGTTGACTTATTTTTTCTTTATAAAAGTTCTGTATTAATAATATAATGTCCTACATGCAGCTTGAGAAATGGGAAATAAATAGAACATAAAAAAGGAAATAACAATGTGAACATGAGACTGACAAGATGGAGATGGCATGAGGTGATGTTATCTTTTTGCCTTTTTAATTCTCCTTAATTTGCCCAGTTAAGTCATTTAGCCTTCTTAATTACTGACAGGATAAAATATGGAAATAGGCAAAAATTAGAATCAAGTTGTAGTTGTACTATAAGCGAGTTTGCATCAACAAAAATATATTTGTGCAATTATGCCTCAATTGAGACTTATTTGGGCCATAATTTAACAAATTCTATATATAAAAAAAATTTAATAGTGTACATCGGCGTAAAAATGTAAATATAAAAGAAAACATGAATTGTTAAAACCAGTGGTCCAGTATCATTGTACGAGACCTATGATGACACCACAATAATATACTGCTCACGGTATTTGAAATGGCAATAAATTAAGAGAATATTAAATATTAATGTTATACCACATTGTTTGATTTCAGATGATGTTAAATACTTCAATGCTTAAAGGAGAATGATGTACAATTGTTCAAACTAACATATAATATGCCAACATTTTGCTATACTTGAAAGGTAATTCTCTTTTTGAACATGATTAATTTGTTCATATCACATTGATATTTTCCATTTTTTATTACGTAACATTTTCTGACAAATAACTAGATGTCAATTAATGTTTACATGTCAATATAATTTGAATTTATTTATTTGTATGTTTTTCGCTTCTTTTATTTGGGTATTTGATATAGGTTGATCAACACCTCAGTTTATATTGAAGTATTGCATGGTTACAAATTTCGGAGCGAGCACGAGCCATATGCAAAAAGAATAATATTGAGGTACAAAGTGTGATCTTAACTTTTAATCATGTGATAATTACAATCAAAGCATTAAAGCAATTTGAATTTATCAATCAAAATGAACTAATGTTAATGCTTCATGTCTTTATTTTGTGACAATTTTTTTAGTTCTCAGTAATTGCCAGTTTCTTTTTCCTTTTATCCTATATTTTAATAAGATTATTTATTCTTCATCTTTACTTTTGAATATATTTCAAAATTGTATCGATTAAATTAATAAATGGTTTGTAGGTTTGTATGATACAATGCTTTTGCTCATGCGTTCAAGAATTTGTTAGGCGTTTAATCCACGGAATTGGTTGAAGGCTTTTTCTGAACCAACTAGGCCGCTCTTTTTTTGTTGATTGATTGGTTGAATGCTTTTATGGACATGTGGATTGTCTAGGCATTTTGTTCATGTGTTTTGACTATTGTTGTTGGGTTTGATTGGACTTGAACCCAGGACTTTATATTTTGGTTGAACCAAATATTTAGTTGCCACTGGTGCATATGTAGTTTGTCTAAACCAATATTATCACCATATAAAAACATTACTTATCATATTTTATATATTGTAACTATTGTTATGATCTATATGCATATTATGATCAAATTACTCTCTTATACAATGCTATAAAAATCTCGCGCAACACGTGAAGAACTCGCTAGTATATAAATTAAATTTGTATTTTTAATTTAATTTCTGTTTTTTCAAAGCAGGTAGCTAAGCCTCCTGATGGGCATGGAGGAGTTACGCTGGTATAAAAACCATTTAGTATTAAAATTTATACAAATATAATTTTATATTAATATTAATTTAATTTAATTTTTATTTTTCAGCTTTAAGACTGTCAAAATTACTAGAGGATATGGCAATGAGGGGCGTGACAAACGTAGATTGTTACGGTATTAATAATGCACTGGTAAAGTAAAAAATAATTTTTTTTTTAATATTAATTTGGTAAAAATTTTATTTTTTTATTATTTTTTTACTAATTATAATCTCCTCAGTTTAGGTCCGAGTTGTAGATCCGACATTTTTGGGATATTTTATTGATAAAGGTGTAGCTGCTGCTGTAAAAGTCGTCGGAAAGGTTAACAAATAATTATTTTTGTAATTAATTAATTATTTTTAAAGAAATTTGCATAAAAGCCCCTCCATTATTGGAAATTGTAAAAAATGATTAAAAATCCCCTCTACTCTTAAAAAAATTTCAAAAACAACCCTACCCTTTGTCTAGATGCGTTAGTCACATATGGAGAGTTAGAGGTTCATATTTCCATTGAAATGAGAATATATTTTCTAATATTTGCAGGAATTAGCAAATGATTTCTCATACACGGCACTCATTCTCATGGTTTATTATAAAATGAAGTAGAAGCAAAGAGCCTTATGCTTGATCCTCTCAGCCTTCATTTGCAGACTTGAACAACATATAATGGAATATTGAGGAAGACTCTTGTCTGTAAGCTCAAGACCGCGCATAATTAGATCCTAAGTAAATACATACTAAGGGCAATATTGAGCAAGTCTGCAAAACATTGAGAATTGCTAATCTAAGTGTGTTCGTAGACAGACCCACGACAAGAATATTTGAAATAACTTACATAATGACAAGATTAAGATAAAGTTGAGATGGAGCATAACGAATAAGTTACCTTAAAGTGTATCTCGCCAGTTAATGTCGTCGCCAGTGAGAGCCAAAACACCACAGGGAATCGAAACCATTTTTAACTAAAAGAACCTTGCTTAATACATTGATTTTGTATTCTTTTCTTCCATGTCCATAACTCCTCTCCAATGTATGAGAGTTGGTTTTCTTTTCTAGAGTTGGTTTTCTTTTCTATATGTGTTACGTTAGCTCTTCTTTTTTTTTGAGAGGAGAGCTAAAGGGAAAAATCATATAGGGGTTCTTTCATTTGTTGATGGAATGAGGTATCTTTTTGGTGGTTTTCATGGTGTAAACACAATCACCAACTTGAGCTGGTCCTATTGTAAAATAAACTCGGCCCAGATTCTATATCACAAGGCCCATTAATTATTTAATTGTCCTAGTAGTGTATTCTATCATATTACAATGCACAATATTCTACAAACAATATACCATTCATTCATGAAACTTCCAACTTTATCAGATGCTCTTTTTCTTGATTTTTTTTTTATACCATTTTCATCAAAAATAAACCATTAAATATCATCCCTTTTAAAATAATATGGTATATACCATTTTCGCCACTACCAGTGGCGGAACATGTGAATTTTTAGTTTTTTCAAAAATTTATCATTTGACCGACTAAACATGATTAATTAGTGCAGATGAACAGTGCTCCGCCACTGGTAGTGGCGGAACAGGAAAATTTTTTTTTTTTTTTTTTTTTTGAGAAAAAATTAATTTTTTTTCTATTCCGCCAGTGGAAGTGGCGGAACAGGTAAATTTTTCCCCTGTTCCGCCAGTGGCAGTGGCGGAACACATTTTTTTCACTAATTAATCCCGTTTTTGAAAAATTATAAAATCCACATGTTCCGCCACTACTAGTGGCGGAACAACATCTGTTCCGCTATTAGTAGTGGCGGAAATAGTAGTTACCCCATTATTTTCAAAACAGTGGTAAGTATTAGTTTATTTTTTGAAAAAAAATGGTATATAAAAAAAAAATCCTTTTTCTTCCCCGATCAATTTGAGAACACAACACCAACCCTCCTAACCCTAAACGATTAACCGAGCGCACGAAATCCACATATTCACCACCCTATCCACTTGGCGGGAAATTGACATGTCAGATGCACGTGACTGGCGGGAAATGGACCCGTTAGGTGCAGGACCGGCCCTGCATTTTTGGAGGTCTTTGACGACTATCATTATGAGACCTTAAAAGTTGAAAATAATATAATCTTAGATTTAAAATAATTATGGTTGTCATCAATTACGATTGTTTCATGTGAAATTAGCAGAATAACCAACAAAATTTGACTCAGTTATTTCAAAGGGATAATAAATAACAAATATTTAATTGAAACTTACAACACATATATGAGACAAGAGAGCCAATTTGAAGATTATTTTTTTATTTTCCTTCTTCTTCTCATTTACAGCCAAGAAACCTTGACCATTTCTTCTTTTTCTTTCTTCTTGTGATTAGGCGTGATATTCTAGGCCAACAGCACAATTTCTATTATTTTCTTCAATTTGTCATTTTCTTCCCTTTGATTGATTTCTAGGCGGTGCATTAACCGTCTCAAATACACTTAGTCAAGCCCTTTGACCAAGAGAGAATACAGTGACAACCTGAGAAATAGGAAACTACAATATGAAGCCTCAAGGGCAGCTAGAGGAGACAAAAATCAAGAATGGCTAGTGAAATCGTGAAGATTTTTACTCTCCTTTTCTTTTACCAATTTCTAGCAACGCAATTTTTTTCTTCTTCTGCAAAGCAGCGCAAGCCGCTTGAGCTGAGTTGCTAGGGTTAAATGCTGATATGTGGGCTGTAAAGAACCAAACAGTAAATAATCGCGTCGCTAACAGAGAAATAGAATAATAGTAACTGTGCAGTAATACGGCATCACTAAACCAACGACCTTATGATTATCAGCAGCAGAAATAATAGTGCAGCAATACGCTCACACTAACCCAAGAAAAAACAATAATAGAAGAAGAAATGATTGAACAATGAAACTTGAAAAATAAAATAAATTTCTTATTACAAGAAAAAGAAAGAGATACAAAATATTGTTGTTGTTGGAATGAATAAAACTCTACCCCTATCCCTTTATTTATAAGTTAGTCATATCTAATATAAGGAAATAACCCAAAGAATTACTTCCCCAATTAACACTTATATATGGAAATACTAAACCTCCTTGTCAAGAAATCTAATTCATGGTAATACCAAACTTACTTGTCAAGAAATCTTATTTCCAAGAAACATCTTGCCTAATTTGTTGACTGCTTTCATAACATACAAATGTATCTTTATATTTTAACATGGGCTTAATTTAAAGACTTTTTCTATTATATGAATAAAAAGGACTTCAATTATTATGAGTCTTTGGATTTTATGGGACCTTGACATATGCCAACCTGATCTAACTACAGTGCCGGGCCTGGTTAGGTGTGGCGGAACCATCTATATAACCCCCCCCCCCCCCCCCCGCCCCCCCGCGCCATTTCGCGTACCACAACCTCTATCTCTCTCTCCCACACTGCACTCAAGTCAAGACTCTCTTGCGACTCTCTTAGCTCGTCTTTTCTGTTCTGATCAAGTTTAGTTTTGATTGGAACTTCCTTGCTGCGAGATGGAGACGACTTCAGCTGCTGCGATGAGAGGAGCTCCTTCATCTGCTCTTCAGGTATTCATTAGTTAGAACATCCTTTACGTTTTTTAGATTGTTTCTTATTTGCTTCACCTAATTCTTTTCTTTTCTTGAGATTTTTTTCTGTTCAATATTGATCTCGCCAATTTCTTCCTTTTCCAATCTTTCTTTTCTTGATCTGTTTGTTGAGAAGATCATGTAAGCAATTTCTGTTTCTAGTTCTTACTTTCTTTATCTTCTTGAAATTATATTTCTTCGGTTTAGTGTTTATTTTTCTGTTGAATCTTTGACATCAAGAATGCATTTTACTGCCTTTCTTGATATGTTTTCTTCAGATCCTAATTTTTCTTTTCTTCATTTGTGGGCTAATTACAAATCTTGATTTCATTGTTCATTCTTTTTCTCCAATTTTGTTTCTAATTTCTTTTCTTTTTTCTTTTCAAAAAAAATAAATCAGTTGCAAAAGTCTGCTCCTTGGGATTTGTTAAACTGAGCAAGAAAGATATGGAGAAGAATTTGGAGAAAAATAGGGTTCAGTGCGAATTGTGGAGAGGTCAAATTAAGAAGAACAAGAAAGAGAAGGAAGAAGAAAAGAAGAAAAGAAGAAGGCGGAAGAGAAGAAGCTACATGAGGAGAAGAAATGGCTCAAGGACATGAAGAAATCGGGCAAAGTGGCCGTGAAGAAGTCTTCAAGCAAAGTTGAGGCGGCCCCAAAAGAGGGAATTGTGCCATCAATTCAGGTGACTGGTACGGACGGAGCATACCAATTGCGGCCTCAATTTCAGTCTTGTCTTCCGGACCCTCGCATCTATTGGAGGACTGAGATTGCGAAGCGAGAGGAGGCAAGAAGGGTTCGACAATTGAGGGAAATTGAGGCGGCCCCAAAAGAGGAAATAGTGCCTACAGTTGAGGCACCGGCCGTACCAGTCACGACTGAGTCTGCCTTGACTAGTACCGGAAGAAGGCGGTTTGGATTTGTTGAGAAAGGAAGAGGAGGCTCAGCGTGAGTGGGTTCGAGCCGAGATTGAGTGGATTCGAGCCGAGATTGAGAAGAAAAGGAAGAAGGAAGAAAAAGAAATGAAGAAGCAAGAGGAGAAGAAGAGGGAAGAGGTCTCTCGTTTGAAAAAGATGGAAGTTTAGAATAAGATAGAAGAGGCATTTGACTATCACTTGAGAAAGCAAATTTAGGCATGTAGAGAGAAGCGGATTGAATTTCTTGGGGAATTATCGGATCTGTTGAGAAAGAGAGAGGAAGGAAAGAGGGTTCATGTGTCGCTGTTGGCCGAGATTAAGAAGAAACAGAAGGAGATGGCTGAAGAAGGGAAGAAGGAAGAGGAGAGAAGGAAGGTGAGGGAAGAAGAACGGAACAAGGAAAGAAGCGAGAGAAGGAAAGAGAGGGAAGAAGAATGGGAATGGCAGAAGGAACAGTCGGCACGGAGGGCCGATTTTTGGAAGAAAGAGGACAAGGAAAACGAAAGGATTGATGAAGCTATAAAGCAGCTCGGACAGAATCGCAAAGCGATGAGGAAACTTTGGGAGGCTATTGAGAGTGTGAGGACACAAATAGGGGATTATGCACCGGCTTCTCCGACCCGAGTTTTGGATTTTGGGTCTTCTTGTGGCTCTTGTAGCCCTCATTTATTATTCTTGTGTAGAACTTATATATTTTTTATGAAATATATTATTTTCTTCATTTTTAGTGTATTTGTGATACATTTCTACTCTCCACTTCATTTAGGGTTTAGGGTTCAAAGTATCCTGATCCGATGAAAAGAGGAGATAAAAAGTGAGTTATTTTGCAACAATTTTTCTATGTGTGCTATCAAAAGAATGAAATGGTACTTTTTCTTATTAATTAACTTCATTTTTGATTTAATTAATCAAATCCCTTATAATGAAAAAGGTAGCAAAAAAACCTCGGGTTTCCTGTCCTCAAATTTTCATAAATCCTTTTTCATTCTTTTTCCTGAAAGGGTTTTACAACGAGGGTTATTCTGGTACGGCAAGGAGGCTAGTGAAGTCCGTGATAGAAACAAGGAAGCTGGCAAGGTCATCCCGCCCCGGATAAATTAAATAATTTTAATGATTTTTAATTTTCAAGTTTCAAATTTGTTGTTGTGAAGCTCGAAGTATTGAATTCGCTCGTATAAAAAGGCAAGAGTATCAAATTTAGCCATTCTACTCGGCATGACGAGGATAGAATGTAGATTAAATTCGTAATTTTTGACTTTTTAGAAGGGTAAATTAATAAATTTGGTACTCTTTGTTTAGACCCTTTTCAAACAAACACAGTAAATAGGGTTCTACTTGATATCTCAAAACTTAGTAGGCCGTCAATAAACTAACTCCTTACCATCAAATAATCATTTATTTAATTATTTTATAATAATGTAACCAACATGGAGGGATATACACTTTGCGAAGCCACCTGTACCAATAAGCTGATGTGGACCCGATGAAGAGGATATAACTTCTTACCCGATATGGTTCCAGTCCCGCCTCCCGCCTCCCGAGATACCTCGCCTTGAGTTGAAATCATTAAAATGACCTGTACCAGTGCAGGCCCGGGATTCTGACATGGATCGTGTCCTATATCATCAGCCACTTGTTGGTGAGTGAGTGAGTGAATCAAATTAGTGTAATTAATTAAGATAAATTATTCAGAGTACCCAATTTTTGGAGTGCCCAGAAGCGTCCACTATACAATTTTAGCTGTACACATATATATTTGCACTTGGATATACCTTTTGTATTTACAAATATATTTTTTTGAAAATATAACTTTTTGTAATTTCACTACCTTTTGCGTTTACAAAAATATTTTTTTATAATTTCATCATACCTTTTATAATCGGGCGCTGCTGGGCGCTCCAAAATGATGGCACTCCATATCTGAACCCATTAATTAATTCTCTTTTTTTGTTTTTTTTTTAATTTTGTAAATTAGAGTGTCGGTTTTTTTTTTTAATTTTGTTTATTGTTTTTGTTGTGGTAAAAAGGTTGACGTATTGACTGTCAAATATAGTTGTGTTGAGAGGATCGAGTCTTGGACCAAAAGTCCAGCAGCCCAAACAAGCACACACCCAGACTTGTGGGGCCCACGTTTGGGGACCCGAACCAAGATAGCTTCTCGATCGATCTGTGGAACGGTATGGTTTTTTTTTTGGAGGAATTTTCAAGGAAGTCCATGGGGGACCCGAACCAGGACAGCTTCAACGATGCAAGTGCAAGAAAATACCTCAAATGCCCGTTACGCTGCAACGGAAACCGCGCGAGGAGGGAGGAGAAGTGCAGTATATTCATTGGATAAATAGGCTTAAAATCGCGACTAGTGTGGCTGAGTCTCTTTGCTGCTTGCACCGTGAGTGCCAGCCTCCTATTGTCCACAGGTTATTATTTAATCGTTAATTATTTCCTTTTTATTTTATATTAATTTAAAATAGTTTAGTTGTTAATTATGTGTTGATTGTTTTTTATTTGTTTTTTTTAAATAGGGATGTGCAAGCGAGTAGTATATTGCCGGACGATAAGTATGAAGTGCGATTGTGCTTTCTCAAATTCAGCTAGTAAGTCTTTGTTTATTTATTAAACTTTTATTATTTTTTATTTGTTTAGTTTTAGATTTGGATTGAAGTGATGAATCATGATTAAAAGATTGTGGAATGAATGAATAAATGATGTTGGTACGGTCTGGTACTTGTTGGTACCACTTTTTTTGAATTATTCCAGAGCCGCCAATCTTTCTATTTTTGGACTTGAAATTTTTTGGGCCTAATAAAAATTATTATTTATTTTCGGCATGTTCGATTTATTATTTATTTTAAGCCTATTTAAATTTATTATTTATTTTGGGCCTAACTAACTTTATTATTTTGGTCCTAATAAAATTTATTATTTTTTTGATCCTGTTCTATTTATTATTTATTTGAGTTACTATGTAATTTACAAAAATATCATTACTATAGTGGTAAGTTCAATTTCTTGAAGAATAGAGGGGAAAATTGTGATTTTCAGAAATTTCAGGGGCTCATTTGTAATTTACTCATAATACTTGTTCTTTCTTTTTCTACAAATTTGCCTACGAGCATGAAACATATCAATATCAAGATATTAGTTAGTATGACAAATTGTGACAAACTTATTAATGCTTCTTCTCTGTCTATACGTCTTTGTAGAAAATTAGGTCAAACCTTGTGGGTCACCTTGCTGACGTGGCATCTGACAATCGATGGAAAATCAGGATTGGCCCGACTTATACAAGTTTTGCTGTTGTGGCGCATGATAATCTAGGGAAAATAAGGATTGAGCCCAACTTATCTAAGTTTTGCTGATGTGGCATTTAATAATGATGAATAGAGCAAGATCATGAAGGGAATTTGTTTGAAGTTAAATCGGCAAAACAAATATCACCATATATAGTGTTCTATTACTTTTGAACTTCTATCTTGTATCCTTTGGGTGATAATTAATAGTCTCAGATATGGTGATGATATTGTTTTTGTTGCTCTCTTTTTTGTTCTTTTTAATTTTTGTCTTAACATCTGACATTGATTGTTATGAAATTTGTCATTTCTAGTATATATGTGAAGCATATACTATCTGTTATTTTGATTTAAAATACTCGATTTTACTATTTCTCCCTGGATATGTTATAATTGGTCATAGCTAGGGCTGTCAACGACGAGCCGAGCCGAGTTTAGCCCAGCTCGAGCTCGGCTAGGTTCGTTTTCGAGCTGGCTCGGCTCGTTTATGAAACCTGTTTCGAGCTGATTTTGCAAGCTCGAGCTCGGCTCGGCTCGGCTCGAATAAGCTCGACAGAGGAAAAACAAACCTAAGAGCTTAGGTTTTGTAGACTATGCTAGCCGCCATTGTATGAGACGACGCACGAGAGAGGATTAGTATTAGGATTTCAGGTGATCCTCTACTGGATCTGGACGAGACTAGGATGAGAATTGACTTCGACTTCGAGATGAGAAGGGAGGGATGGAAGATGTGGAGATCTGATGGCTTAATGTGGCTAGCCATGGTGATGAGAAGAGAAATGATAAAGAAAAGGAGAAGAGGGGGAGAACGGCTGATGGAAGAGAATGATACGGATTTAGATTTTAGGGTTTGTTTGTGATTGGGTTATTGGGTTTTGGGCTGTAGAGTTTATTGATATTGGGCTATAGAATATATATGGATATGGGTTATTGGATATTATGTTTAAATTAAAACCGAGCCACGAGCCGAGCCGAGCTGGGCCAAGCTCGAGCTCGGCTCGGCTCGGTTCAGTTTCGAGCTGTTTCGAACGAGCTTTTTCGAGCTGTTATCGAACGAGTTCGAACGAGCTACCGAGTTTCGAGCTTTTTTGCCAGCCCTAATCATAGGATCCCTTGTTAAAAAAAATCATGGAGAGCTTTTTACATCAGATTTTGTTGCAAGTACATACGTCTGTCATGTTGCATTAATAGAGGAACATAGAACTGGCTACAAGGAATATAACTGTTCTTTTTATCAACCTTGCTGCATTGCATCTACCCTCTTATGATGTTGCTTTTGAATTTGATATCGAATCATAATTATTACAAAAATATCATTATATATATATATATATATATATATATATCAATGGTTTTAATTGCGATAAAGCGGATCATAGCGTTTGAGCTTTTTTTGTAGCGGATAGCGATAGCGGGCGCTATTGCGTCGCTACGACCTCATAGCGGGGAAATGCCATTTTGTATAGTTATAACAAAATTTTCAATATAAAAATCAAAATCAAAACCACCATAAATAAAGATATTACAATAATCCATAATTAAACATGCACCACACAAAATTCATTGTCCGCATTTAAACATACGACATAAAATAAACATATAAAAACTGAATTATCTAAAATAAACACACAAATACTTAATTATCCAAAATAAATATTAATACTTAAACTAATTATTTACTCTTCGGATGAAGAGAAATTAACATTCATTATTTCATCATCTTCGGATGAACATGATGAATCAACTTCATCATTTTAGAAATGAAGGGTTTGGATTTATCATTTTTTTTATCTTTATTATTTTTTTTTGCTTTCGTTTGCCTATGGAGAAAGAAATGTGTTTTATTTTTTTTGGGTTTGGGTTTATTTACTTATTGGGTTTGAATTTAATTACTTTGGATTGGGTTCGAGTTAATGAATTTCGGGTCTAAATAAAAAAAACACTATCCAAATAGCGCTATAACGCCGGTTTTTTCCGCTATTTCAACCGCAATAGCGCCTGTAGCGGCGAAAACGATATTGTTGCTATAATTTCATCGCGACTTGCGTTTATGAGTAATTTCCGCAATTGCGCGCAATTACGCCGCTATTTAAAACACTGATATATATATATATATATATATATATATATATATATATATATATATATATATATATATATATATATATATATATATATATATATGAATTTAAGTTTTATTTGTCGTTTATAACCCAACCAAAACTGAAAAAAAAAAAAAAAAACGTAATTTTAGGAACATGCCCTTTCATCTTCATACAGTTATCAATGTATAATGTATAACTCTATAAAATATGAAATAAGTTCTTCTTAATCAATGTATTTAAGAGTGTAATCAGCCCAAATATTTAGAAATAAATCTAAATTGTAAAAAACAGTCCGGCCTGTGAAAAAAAAATTAGAAATGAATGTAAAAACTAACAAATATTATAACCAGCCCAAAATATTCGTTTGTTTACTGAGAAAGAAGAGGGAGACCTTCGATGGAATGTGACCATCAAGGCATGTTAGCTAGAGCTGGCAAACATGACCCGAACCCGAAAGATCCATCCGACCCGCCCGAAGCCCGACTGGTCCGATCCGAAAAATTTGAAAAAGTCAAATGACTCGAACCCGCCCGACCCGGACCGGAAGAACCCAAACCCGAAATGACTATTATTTGATAATCACTCTAACCCGACCCGACATAAAACCTGACTTATCCGAACCCGATATAACCCATGACCCGAGAGAACCCGAGACCTGATAAGACAAGATATGAACTGATCTGTACCCATATTGATTCTAGGTTTAAACCAACCTGAAACCTGAATATATCCCAAATAATAATTTAATTTTACAAGGACTTTGAAATCAATGTAAATATTTTTTTTCTTAGTCTTGCTTGCCCATTTTTTGTATTTTATTATTTTATTTTCAATAAATCAGTCAAATGAATTAAGAAATCATTTTTAATATGTTTCAACATGATTTTATAATATAGTGTTCTTAATGTATCATAATACTTCTTATTGAATATGAAATATATTATTTTACACCAATTCAATTTATCTATATTTCAAATTGATATATCGTAACTCATAAGAATATGGATTCACGCACATCGAGACTAGGTCGGGAAGGTTCGGGCTTCGAGCGGGTCGGGCGGGTCTTTTGGGTTCAGGTCATGGTTCAGGTCATATTGGCAGCTTTAGGTTTATGTAGAGGTGGTAAACGGCGAGTCGGGTCAGAATCAGGTTTGGTTATTCGGGCTAAACATGTAGAGTGGCGAACATGTTGCACTCGGGTTTCGTATTGACACAAAATCAGGTCAGTTTTCGGGTCGGGTCTCGGGTTTTAGCAGGTTCAAGTCGGGTCGGGTTAGGTCAGTTTTATGTTCGGATCATTTCGGTTCGGGTTCTTGGTGTCCGGGTCTGATGAGTTTCGGTAGTTTGATATTTCTAAAATATTCGGAACGGGTCTAGTCGGGTCGGGTATCGGGTGGATTGGGCGGCTCTTTCGGGGTTTTTTTTCGGGTTATCAGATCCATCGGGTCGTGTTATTTCGTGTTCGGTTCAAGTATTTCGGGTATCATATTGATAGTTTGATATACGTTGAGGTCAATTTTGAGTTAAAGTTATTTGGGTCTCGGAAAGAATCAGGTCGGAATCGGGTCGGGTCGGGCTAGGTTAAGGTCAATTTTAAGTTTGGATCATTTCGGCTCGGGTTCTAGTCAAGAGGGCTTGAGTCATTTTATATTTCGGGCGAGTCAGGTGGGTTTCTTAGTTTCAGGTTAGTTTTGTCACCTCTAGAAATTCATAAAATAACCCGAACTCAATTTGCCCGAAACATGAAGAGACTTGAATTCGACATGATCCGGATATCAAATCAACCCGAATCCGAAATAACCCGAACCCATTTGACCCGGCCGGAACAAGTTCCGAATACAACTCGACCCGACCCAAAATTCACCCGACAAATTCTTAACCCGAAAAAAATCCGACTGAAACAAGATCACAAACCGACCCGACCCGATCCGTGTTAACCAAACGCGAATATGACCCGGACATAAAAAAACCCGAACTCAAATGACCCGACCTAACTATGACCCGACCCGCCCATTTGCGACCTCTAATGTTAGCACATTATCGTTGGATACATTATCTGTTTGTTATAACAAAATATTTTCTATTCAATTGCTATATAATTAATTAATTAATGAAAATGGGCCTAAAGCTTTAGACTGTTGTCACAAAAGAATTTAATTAAATGGGCCAAAAGACTCTTAACTAGGCCTAAATTATAAAAAATATGTTATGGGCCGTCTTAAATTTATTTGGGCTCATTCTACAGAAAATAAATCATTTAGGCCTATTCTTCCATGGGATATGAGCTGCATTATTCTAAAGAAAATTGGTACATAATGAAATAAAAAGTGAAAAACATTTTCTGGGCCTGTTTTCTTAATATAATCGACCCAAATTAAAAATCACCAGCCCCATTACTTTTTCGACGAGAAGCCCCATTAATTATTTATTCATCCTTTCCTTGCATTGCATATATCAGCCGAAGAACTATACAGTATTTATGCTCCTCCTTTCTATCGTCAATATTTCCTATTGATTTTTAGTCCATATAAGACAATAAGTAATTAGAAAATATGAAAACTGTAATTCCTCGATGATAAGGGTAGCTCTCCTAATTCGAACTACAGTTGCCTTCCAAGATCCAGCAAGGAAGAGATAATCCCGCGAGAAATAGAGCACAAGATCGTTCGGGCGATGACCATCGAGGGAGCTTTGATTTGTTGATTATTGAATATCATAAGCGTCGGATGTAGATGACAATCACGAAATTGCATAAAATGCTTAAATAGGCGGAGAAGGACATAGAGGTAAAAGTTGTCATTGATGTCCTCGGGATTGGAAGAGAAAGGGAGTTGATGAGACAGGTCGGATGGGAGAGCTGGATTAAGAGTGAAGGCAAAGTATTGCTTAAACCTGAGGAATCTGAGGAAGTGATAACATATTCTATGCGTGATCACTATCGAGGAGGATGTAAGATATGTCAAGAAGAAAAATCAATGACTGTCATTTCAGATATTCCTCTTCCTAATTCTCTACTTGGATATTGAATATCACTGTAGTTCTCACATTTTGAATGTGCAGGATATTACTCAGAAGTAGAAGATTAGCTAGAGGAGAAGTCAACCTACGAGTGGGGAATGAAGGAAGAGTTGCTATATTAGCTCTAGATTTGTATTGACTTAGCCATTGTGGACTTGTAATGAAATAAATGTTATATCTATATTAGCGTTAAAATGGATGTAAAATTTATTATTTGGAATAATAAAATTTTCTTAGCTTTGTCTATTTGAAATGTTCACTTGGAAAATAACCATTATATGCTAAATAATAAGTTCATTGATTCCATACTTCTAGCAATGTCATCTAAGTCACAGAATGAGAATCGCATTTCTAAACTCCACCCTATGTGGTACTAAAGACTCATTAGATCTATGATCAATTGGGATGTGTAAATTTTATTTATCGAACAAGATGACAAGAATAGTCTACCATCACAAAGTTGATGGGTTAGTTTGTTGAGACTCATGCATATAGATGCACGAGAGACAACAAGCAAGACAGCTAGAAATAATATCAGTATTTTATATTAAAGTGTTTTAAGTAAAAGTTTTACTTAATGAAATGAAATTCGATATCAACTTGACAAGATAATAAGAGCAATTCGATTTGATCGAGGTGGCAAGTATTTGAGTCAACAGCTTGATGATCATCATAGAGATTGCGAAAAAGATTTCACAATTAACTCTATATGGAATATCTCACGATGTGTTCATAAAGAAGATGATGAATCTTATTGGATAAGATTCAATCTATGATAAGTCAAGCAAATCCTCCGAAATCCTTATAGGTTTATAATCTTGAACATACTAAACACTAAATATCATGAGGAAAAAAAGGACACCATATATGATATGGGTTGGGATAGTCCCAGGCCGTCTTTAAAGATTGAAGTACAACTCGTGTCAAAAGGTTTGACGGTGTCAACGTAACAATCTTATAAATGTTTGTTAAATATCAATGTGATATTGTTTTACATCCATTACGAGTTCAAATTTTTTGCTACTCATAATTCAGACTTCTTTAAAAGAGATCTCATATCCTAAACAAGCAGTGCGAGTGTAATACATCTCGAAAGGTTCGAGACCCACATACCAGCGATGAACCTTTAATGAGGCTATCAAGTAGTTGATAAGGCTATAATTAAAATATAAGGTCCTCCTCATAGACCTGGTAGACATTAGGCTGAGAGATATCATCTCTCATATCTAATAAAAGGTGTTCATAGAGGATAAGTCGACTTACTACCGAGGAGACTGGGAAGAGTCAATATTCTCAAAATGGTTGGACCATAAGAACTGAGATGCAACCCATGTACAAGCAGTCAAGTTTGGAACTTGATTGGAGTATCCAGTGGCCTAATGATCATTGCATAGAGTACATGGATAACCTAAAATAGCAAAGAAAGTAGATATAGTATGGGCTATAGTAAAAAACTTTCTAACTTGTTGCTATTACGAATTCTAACTTTCTTAGCACAATATGATTGTGAATGATGGAACATGGATATAAAACTCACATTCCTTTATAGGAATGCTATTGTGGATGTATTTATGATACATGGTAAGAGTGTATATGATCCCGAGAATTCTGGAAAAGATTACATGCATCAAAATTCATTCATGGATTAAAAGCAGGCATCTCAAGATGAATTTGTTTTCCAAAGCAAATTACAGAATTTAGCTTTATCGAAATAGATAAGACCACCTCGGTTTCAAGAAATTCAGTGGGAGTATGACAGTCTTCTACTGTTACAATAAAGAACTTACACCACCCTAATGGTTGGGAATTAAAGTCTGTGTAGACCTATGGTCATAAAATACAGTACATTGGTAAAATATTGAAAGAATTCAATATTCAAGAAATGTTTTTGCTTATGGTATTCATATGAATGATGAAATACATACAAATGAAATTCTATACTTTCAGTCATACATTGAAATGTTCAACATGCAGGAAAGAGTTTTTGCTTTTGACATTTACATGAACAATAAAAGGATATATGAATTAGATTCTATACCTTTAACTATATATTGAATATTCAATATACAAGAAAGAGTTCTTGTCTATGGCATTAAGATGAACGATGAAAGACATATGAATTGGATTCTATGTTTTCAACAATATATTGAAGGAGTATAATATACAAGAAAGAATTCTTGCTTATAACGTTCATATGGTGAAGACATATGAATAAGATTCTACGCTTATCATCCATTCATTGCAAGGTTCAATATACAAGAAAATGTTCTTGGTAATGGAAGGAATAAGATTCTTCGAGCCAAAAGATGTACTGTGCAATACGCTTGGAGAATAAGAGAGCACATAATAGTCATTGGATGAGTAAATCAAATATTTCTAAGTCCTTATGAAGAACTAAGGAATTATCCCAATTCATGAGGAACTGGATACTGATATTTGATTACACTATCGAGAGTTTTCTGACATGGATCATTATCGTAATTTGTTTATTTTGAATACAGTAATTTGAAAAGAGTTCCAAATTAGGCACTGTAACTGAAACAAAACCATATTGTCACTTTGGAAGCGGACAATAGGTATGCTTGGATCAAGCACTTGATCTTGGAACTAGAAGTAGTCTCAAGTGATCATAAAGCCTGACAATCTATGTTGTGAATAAAGAATCGCTTAGACTAGAGCTATAAGGATTCACGTACCTATTTTATAAGATTCTCGAATAATCATAGAGATCAATAGTAGACATTAGAAATTTGCAATGTAAATTTCTATAATCTAATAGGCATATATTTCCCGCTAGTAGAACATGAAGGTCATGTTGCCTAATGATCATTGTATGCTTAGGATTGGCCTAGTGCAAGTCGGAGACTGAAGGAATTATGCCCTAGGCCATAGTGTTGGACTAGAGATTAGATTATGAGAAACACGTTTATTCAGTTCATTTTTGAATGAGTGTGATGGTGACTAAGATATTTACAAATATTAGATCGACCATGAATGACACTTCGGGTTCACGTCATCAGAATACGTGATTCTGATAGTAGAACTGTGAACCAACGAATGACAATCTAAATTGTCTCTAGTGATATGTAGGATGTTTATAGAGATAAACATACTTCAGGTAAGAAGCTACATATCCACACTAGTATATTCGCAGGCTGGATGGTCATGTTCTGTTGATCATGGACATAGGGATGTCAAGTCTGAAATATAGGTACGTGTTAGAGAACACGTACTACACCATGAGAATATACATGGTATATGTCATTAGTGATTCTCATGTGAATAGTGTGCTTGTTCCTATGACCTGAGGTAACCATGGATTCCTGTATGTGGAACTGCATACTTTAATATGATCATACATCATCCGTGAGGGATGATCATTTGGGCCATCAGATATGCACTGAATCATGACGAGGAATGTGAGTGACCAAGACGGGATTTATTCCCCTCGTCAAGAGGTAGATATCTCTGGCCCCCCTGATGAACTAAGACTGAAGGAAATGCATGGCCATGCTCAAAATGGATTAAAATGTGTTGTTAATATCATTTTGTATTTATTCAGTCTAATTCTCAATCAGGAAAGAGACTTTGATCAAACTCAGGGATGACAGATTACCGTGCCTTGTGATCAAGACATATATCATAGAACAAAAGGAATAAGCAAATGTCTATTCAGATAGGTTTATGCTTGCTGATCATTTCATTTAACATGGATAGTCATGACACCAGTCTAGAAGTTACTCATGACTTACGATCTTTAGAAGATCATTACCAGCATTAAATAGAACCTACACGGTCACACATAGAACAACACCTAGTCAGGAAGGAAATACTCTCAAAAGGTTATACATATGATATATAAATTGGTGAACGAAATGATCAACTATTGGATAGTAGATTGTGCAAATCATCACTATTCCGTTGGCAACGGAACAGTTTCATTGGCAACGGAATATATATGGAAACTACTCAATCTTGGGTGCCACATTTTCTATTAAGGAAACACCTATTCCTTGGGAACAGAATAGGCGCAGATTAGGGTTTTTAGTTATGCTAACTGAGCAATCGTTCGCCTACCTCTCTAGTATAAATAGAAGGGCAGCCCCCTTTATTAGAGATACATTACAGAGCCTCTAGGCTGCCGTAATACAAAGAAAGAGAGAGAGTTTGTGAGAGCCTCTTGAAAGTATTTCCGGACTCGCCTAGTCGAGTACGGTTATTCCGACTATTCAAAGTTCGACGTGGATACGAGTAGAGATCTCTTGCTTTGGAGATTATTCCGACTATGCACTTAATTGGGGTAGTCATGATGACTTGCTAGAGTCCGCTCATGATTTATAGAATGTCAAGTCTTTTGCCAACATTAAGTGAACCTACAGGGTCACACACAAAGAACAAACTGAAACGGGTGCAGAAAATCCTAACAACTTATATGATGAGTTGCATAGAGATGTCACAAAAGATATTGTCATCTTATGTGATAAGATGTGATACATATGTATATAAATACTATGAACACAAAAGATCAAGTAATGTAAAAGAGTCTAGATGATGACATGTGGATAAGGATGAAGGATGTCATACACATCTCTTAATATGCAGAGAGAAAACTCTTCACCTCTATATAAGGATATAGAGGGGTCCAAATTTCAGCACCACATCATTTTCTTTCTCTCATTATTTCTCATTCTCTTTTGTATGACAAAAGAGAGAAAATATCATTTCTCTTTTGTATGGCAAAATAATGAAATGGTGCATTTCTTTTGTATGACAAAATAATGAAAGGGTGTCTTCTTTTGTAGGATAAAATAATGAAAGGGTGCCTTCTTTTGTATGACAAAATGAAAGGTTATAATATTATATGAGAGATATTATAGACGGTCTATACATCTTTTGTTAGACAAAATAAGATGAAGAAAATAGTTTTCTTGTGCAAGAGAAGAACAAGCATACTAGCATATACGATTCTTCTCTCCCGTTTTAAGATGTTTGTTAGTGTGGATACCGGTAGAGGCATTCGTATTTTCGGCGTTTGGGATCTGTTCGGTATAAGAAGATGAGAACGGGTTGTTGAGAGTTTTGGTGGAGATCGATTATGTATGCGGTAGATGGATTCCGCATGATCCAACATAGATGGTCTTGGTGGACGGATAATCGGTTTCGACCATAACCAATTGAAAGGCGCTTGATGGCACGCATAGTTTGAGCGTCACGGATTAAGCGTAATGTGAAAGGTATCTTTATGTTTTATTTCTTTGATTTAACTGATACGCACGGATCCTCGGATTGGTTTTGAATAAAATTTTGGTTTTCCGCTGTGTTTAAGTACATCCGAAACCCAACAAGAAGTTACTCTTTAAGTTGATAAAATATGATTCTAGGGGTCAAGCTCTTTCCTAGTTCTACGTCTGATCTCTTTCGTTTTTGTCGGTGTTGCTTTCGTCTCTTTTTAGCAGGGGGTTCTTTCTTCGTGTGATGGTTTGATATCCGCCTTGCTCTCATTCTCCGTCATCTAGAGGGGCAAACACTTGTCCTCAGACCACTTTGGAATCGAGAGCCGTGATGTATTCTGGGGAATGAGGTACTGTCACTCACCCTCCTCGAGCAGGCCGTCTGGTCCTCCTAACTTCTCGGCTCAGTCCCCAAACTAGAACGACACTTCCGTATTAACTCCACCAAGTCTCACCTTGTTGATTGGATCGGCAGAGTTCCACCACCAGGGTTTCAGGCTGACGGGGTAAGTAATTCGACACCTGTCTGCCAGGCTTTATCACGCGGTCTAACACCAAGATGCTAGGTCTAGGCCTAATGACCTGATTTCTCCCGGCTTACTTTCCTGCTAACCTAAATACTTGAGGTTTGTCTCGCGTTGGATTGAAAAAGCATAAAACAAGATACTAAGTATGAAACTTTAACAACACAAACTAATATAAAATTAAAAAGGCATTAATACTACTACTCGAACTCTACCCTAGAAAGGAAATTAGTTATGAGAGTACATAACTAAATCCAAAAGATAAATAAGTTGATAAATAAAACAGGATGACCTTGTTTGTCTTTGTCTCTTACAATGAAGCACGGCTACCTACTACAAACTACGATAACTTTTGCGACCCCTTGGCCGGCTGTAGGGTTCACCAATTTATAGATGATGGGCCGGTCTACAATAAGAAGAAATAAATCTACCCAAAATCTAACCAAATCTAAACCCTAAATCTAATTCCCAATCAAGACATAATCAAATAATTCCCTGTAATCTAATCCTAATTGAAGATCAAATCTAATCTCTGATTTATTTCTCCTTCCAAATGAAGTACATTCTATCCGCACAATAGAGATAGAATACTAAATATGCGCCAATCTTCCAGAAGAATCATCTTCCGCCTTCCATCTCTGATTGTGGCACTCTTCACCTCGACCGCTGCTGGGTAGCGACCCGTGATTGCTGTGATAGCTACCGCGGTTGCGGTAATAAAGATCGGGCCCGATGGTCTGTTCCCACCCCTGATCCAAGTTCGGACTCCCCTCTATGTAGCTCCAAAATGGTTATTTTAAGCTCCATTTGGCTCCTATTCGCTTCTTTCCTATAATTATAGACAAACATCAGCAGTAACTGAATTCTAACAAAATAAACTTGCAATAATATAAAAAAGTTCCGAAAATAAGATACGAAGGGAGTAAATATGATATTAAAATATAGATATGAATTTGGCCGATCACTCCTTGCAATTTTTTTAAATATTTTATAAAATATACAATGTTTTTCTTTCTTTTTTACATAAATACTTAAAAGAAAAGAAAAGAAAATGGGCCGACTTTACTTATCCAAGCCCAAGCCCAATCCCCTACCAAAAATTAGAAAATGAAAAATCAGATTTTAAAGCCTGGATTTCTAAAACCCAACTCAACAAAATATAGAAATTAAATGTGATATTCTCAAAAGATATTTAGGTCATTCATACCACGTTTCTTCTCTTACACACCAATGCCTCCTTCGTTCTATATTTGATTGTTCTGATTTCCTGGCGGTGCCGTGGTTGAAATCTCAGCTCTTCTTCCTCTGATCACTAATCTGATTAGCTCAACCTCTTCTTCAATCTTCTCTATTAACTCTCTACTACTTCTCCCCTCTTCAGTAAACGTTCGCCTGCATCTTTCTCTCCACATGGAAAATAGAAACACCATTGAGTTTTGTCTCAGATCTTCATCTCCTCTACCATCTCTAACAGATCCATAAACAAGCAGGGAAGGATCTATATTTTGAGCTTCACTAAGCTCCTGAGCCGGTGCGAACCACATGCTGTATAAAATAACAACGTCCAGGTAGATGATCCGCTGATTCAAATATTTTGTAACATAATAGCAACAGAGATTAATCACCCTCTTCATCAGATTACCTTGTGTAAGTATTTTGTCTTGATTAAATAGGCATATAAAATTCTCATTCTCAATGGAATCATTGCTAACCATACTGTTTTCAATCTATTTGAGGTATGAATCCCAATTGAAATTGTTGGGGAACCCTTAGTTATATACGACACATGCACAGCAGAACCTACGGATTCAACCCTCCTAGGATCATCGGTAAGGAAATAAAGGTATGGGATTAGTAATTTAAAATTTATACCTCGGATCTTCCTGATCCGGGAGAGAGAGACGGATGTAGGTCTGAACGATTCTGACTCGCAACCTTCTCCTTCCTGCAGCTCGACTCCACGAACCTTCTTGCTCTTCATAGGAATGAAGATCGATCGCTCGCAAGTTCTCAAGCTAGAGAATATTTACTCGTATCCACGCAAACTTCAGACAATCGGAATTACCGGACTCCGCTAGAAGAGTCCGGAAATACTTTCCGAAAATAACCCTGACAAAACTCTCTCTACTTGTGTATAATGGCAGCCACTAAAGCTTGAATTTTGTAGGAAATAGAGTGGGGCTGCCCCTCTATTTATACTAGAGAGGGAGGTGAAAGATTGTTCAGCTTCCATAATTTAAAAACCTAATTTTCTTGCCCCGTTCCGTTCTGAACGGAACCCTTCCGTTTAGAACGGAATAGTGCTTCCAAAACTACGAAAACCTAGCTGCCAAGAAACTGACACCTTCCATACCCTTCCATTCAGAATGGAAGTGTGTTGTTTTGCACAATCAATCATCTAATGATTGATTCTTTTTTTCACAAATTTATACATTACATGTATAATTGTTTTTGAAGTATTTTCATCCCGAATGAATGGAGTTCATTCTAGGACCATGTAGGTTTCATTTATCACTGGCAACGATCTTCTACATACCGTAAGTCATGAGTAACCTCTAGACTGATGTCATGACTATCCATGTTAAATGAAATGACCAACGATTATTAACCTATATGAATAGACGTTTACTTATTCCCTTTGTTCTACGATATATGTCTTGATCACAAGGCATGAAATTATGTCATCGTTGAGTTTGATCAAAGTCTCTTTCTTTATCGAGAATTAGACTGAATAAATTCAACGATATTAACAACTCTTTGTTAATCCATTTTGAGTATGGCCATGCATTTACTTCGGTCATAGTTTATAAGGGGCCTAGAGATATCTCCCTCATGATGAGGGGAACAAATCCAATCTTGGTCACTCATATTCCTCGTCATGATTCATTGTATACTCAAAGATACCCTAATGGTTATCCGGTTAAGGATGACATATGATTATATAAAAGTATATAGTTCCATATACAGAAATCCATGGTGACGTCAGGTCATAGGACAAGCACACTATTGACATGTACCATACATATTCTCTAACATGAATCTATATTCCAGACTTGACATCCCTATGTCCATGATCAGCAGAACATGATCATCTTGTCTGTGATTATACTAGTGTGAATATGTAGCTTATTACTCGAGATAAACATCCTACATTCACAACCCATACACATAGATATATAAGAAATAACCTTTATTGAATAAATAATAATGTCTTAATACATAATCCATTTCCAAGCACAAATACATTTGGCTTAGGACAATAATCCTACAAAAATGGTGTCATAAGCACTTCTTGTGGTGAAGGCCCCTTTACTGCTCCATCTGCAACAGATCTCAATTGATTTCTGGCTTAGCTGTGTTTGATTTAAGAGCTGATGCAAGCTGACCAACTCTTGTTGAGGTTTAATAGCAAGAATCTCATTAAAGACCTCCTCTAGATCCTTAAAATTTCTTAAGCTGCTCCATAGTGCAGCTTGTTTCTTCAGCATGAGTGTATAGTGAGATGAATCTCTGACACAGTGATCCTTCTCCATAGTTATTGTGCCAGAAACTTAATTTCTTCCCATCTTCCAGCTTAAACTCAGTGCTTAGTAAGAAAAAATGTATGAGTTTTTTTTTATTTCATTTCAGAAATAAGAATCTGCCTTATTTTTATAACTTTTCCCTGCTTCTAAACATAAATTGCTTAATAGCTTCCTCCATGGCATCACTTCTTCATCAGTAAAGTATTTCCAAATCTATTTTAAAAGCATTGATTAAGGATTTCTAGATTTAAAACTCCAAGACCACCTCTTTATTTTGGTCTACAAACGTTTTTCCAAGAAATAAGATTATCTCGAGTCTTTGTTGCCTTTCCAGAGAAAATTTCTTCCAATCTTATTCATTTCTTTTCTTGCCCACTTGGAAAATTTAAACATTGAAAAATACTTATTTGGTAAGCAGGACTAGTATTCCACCAATACTTAACAAAGCTCCTTGCCGTGCAACCTTTTTTCAAACTTCTGAATGATTTTTCCGAACTCAATTTTTGTGGTTTTTTTAAAATGGTGTGTCTAACCCAAGTATCTCATCAGAGGCATAGTTACTTGAGGGCAACCCAACTCCACTTAAATATTTTGTGAATCTGGGTGACTTTTTGGAATTGTGCAAAATTCTGATTTTTCATAGTGGATTTTTAAACTAGAGTTGTTTTCAATGATTTGAAGAAGGAATTTTAGTATTTTAACTTGCTGCAGCTCTAGCTTGATAAAAAAAATTGAGTCATCTGCATATAACAAAGAAATGTTTATGTTAGCAATTGATTTTTTTAAAAAATTCTCCCTTGCCAAATTTTTCGTGACTCTTGCTAAGGTATCCATTGCTATTATGAAAGAGTGAGGAGACAATGGATCACTCTGTCTTACTCCTCCTTTCATGTATATCGATTTTCCTGAAAATCCATTAAGGATCACTTTTCTATCCCCTTTAAAACATACACTTTTAACCAATCAAATCACCATCCTTTAAATCCACTAATCGCCATTACTTGTATTACAAATTTTCAGAAAATTGTATCCAAACCTTTTAAAATATCAGCTTTTAAAAATAAAAGAGTCTTTTTGAAATAATTTGGTTTACGTGCCATTTATTTGGCGTAAATATAGCATTCTTCTATGCTTCTGTTTTCCAAAAAAATCAAATTGATTAGATAAAATCATTTTATATATAATTGTTTTTAACATGTTCGTTAAAAAAATTGAAATATTTGGTTTTTTTGCAAAGAACTGATTAAACTTATTGGCCTGAAATTCATGGCTTGATTTACACTCTCTTTTTTTTCGAATTAAGGCAATATGTGACACTGAAATATTACTAGACCAGATTTTGGATCATTATTTTTTAACAAATACAAAATTTCTTCCCTCAAATTGTCCAATATTTTTTAAAAACTTCTCTATTAAATCCATCTGGACCTGCAGATTTATTACTTTTCAGTTTTCCATTTCTTTAATAATTATATCCAATTCTTCAATTTTCAACTCACTATTTAATTCCGAAAAATTAAAAGCCTCATCCTGAAAGATTTGTGAAACATAAAAATTGTAACTACTGCCTTGATTTCAATCCAATTTATTTATTTTTTACTATTTTTACTTGAATTTTCTGGGTTTCTTTATTGGTTTTATTCCACTCTCTTAACCCCCCCCCTCCTCTAAAGTTGTCCTTTTTTTGTGAAATTCTTGCAAAGAGCTGGCTGTACTTAAATTTAAATGCTCTACAATAATATTGTGAGAAATCATGGTTATTCAACCAACTATTTTCAAATAAGAAGGAAGCATCTATATATTGGGAAATTGATATTGGTTTTGAGGAGAATTGGGCAATGATCAAAGCAAGTATTTGTTAAAGATGTTTGATTGAAACTTGAGAATTTGTGGGACTAGTCAAGGTTAAACAGAAATATTTAGTCTTGTTTTGGCTAGAGCATTATTCCAAGTGTAGGATCTGCCTTGAAGTGGTGGGTTAATGAGATTCAATTTGGAAATAAATGCTGTTAGGAGCTCGCAATCATTCCAGCTCCCATAATTATCTCATGACCGTTCTGAAACTGAGGCAACAAAGTTGAAATCTCCCATTATTAACCAAGATAATTTTTTTTTTCTAAATTCGCCAGTTCTTTTATGAATTTTTCTTTATCTGTTCTTGATTATGGACCATAGACCATGTTATGTTAATTAATAATTCATCCCATTTACACTTAAAATGTATTGTATTGGCATCTTTACCCTTGGTATTTTTACCATTTCAAATATATTGCATGTACAAGCTAGTATAATTCCCCTTGATGCTCCCACTAAATCAAGAGTGATATACTCATTTAATCTAGAACCAAATAATTCCTTGTGAATTTGTGAAGAAACAACCAAGAAAGAAAAAATGTTTGTTGCTTTAGATGCTTACAAACAACTCATGAAAGAAAATATTGTTTGAATAGGATTACATGCCATAAATGCCACAAACAATGGCATATCAAAAAATTCCTGGACCAAGTTTAGCCCTAATTTACAAACCACCAATCCAATTCACAACAATCCTAAACCGCAATAAAAATTCACAAAAACCACAAGCCAGATAAAAAATCCAGGACTGAATTATGAGGAATTAGAGACCAATATCACAATGAGAAGGGTTCCAACAAACCTGACAACCAAAGAGAAATTGGAGTAGCTAATTTCAAGTTTTGGAAAACTTAATAAAATAAATACAATTAATGAAAATATAGATTTAAAAGAGGTTTCACTTGCCATCTTAGTTAAAGGAAAAAATAACATTCCATTCTCCTAGGACTTAACAGATGGAAAAAATCAACCATAAGATGTTTATTTTTATACCAAATTATTTCACCATACACCTCAAGAATAAAGACCAAAACAGGTAATTATTCAGCTGTGGAGATTGAAGGTTTCCTCAAAAGAAAAGGGGATTAAGACTGATTGCACGGTACCACATGATCTACTTGAGAGACCATCATGCTCTTAGTCATCACCATCCTCTATATGCCCAAAAATTACATCAATCCCAGCTCAGAATCTAACCATTCCAACTTAATCTTATGCCCAAAGCCCACATCATACTCATCATCAGATTCCAAATCAACCTTTTTATCTCAAATACCCTCTAACAATGACTACGTTGAACTGGTACCACTCAATCCACAGGATTGCAACCAGTTCCAATTAGTATTGCCCAAAATCCACATCAATCTTAGCCTCAGATTCCTATTCAATATATTATACCCTCTCATAATGATTTCTTGGAACAGGTACCACACAATGCATAGGATTGTCAACCAGTTCCACATCATCCAACCCAGCCTCAACTTCAGAATCCAAATTAGCCTCAATTTCGGAATCCACATTAGCCTCAATTTCGGAATCTAACTCAGCCTATTAGACCCTCTCACAATGACAGTTTGGAACAAGTTTGGCAATCAATTCCAATCAGATCATCCTCTTCCCATCTAACCCAAAGTCCACAACAACCAATTTCAGATCCAATATTACAACACCGCCAGAATGTATTTCATATTTAAACCCAATTGGGGTTAAATTTTGAGCAAAATTTTTGAAGAGGATCAGGTGGCAGAGTGCAAAGAGAAGAAAGTTAAAGCTTTGAGGAGAAGTCTGAGAATAAGAGGAAATAAAGAAAATAATTATGTATCTGTAGTTGAAAAAGCACAAATTGTGCAGTACAAGAAGGAGACACAAGTATTTAATAATAAAAAAACCAATAAGAAAAAACTACTTTTTAATGATGAGCATTTAGATGTTGACATGTCAGTAGAGAAGATGAAATTGGAGGTTGGGATTTTAACATTATATTTACTTTCTTTGTATCTTACTTTCAGCACTTTTTATATTATTTCAAGTTTATTTTTATTAGAAATCAGTTACTGTTGATGTTTGTCCTTAATTTCAGGGAATAAGCGAAATTGGGCCAAAATGAGCAATTCGGAGCTACATAGAGAGGAGCCGAAGATGGATCATGGGCCAGGCCTTCGAGCCGGGTCTTCACTACCGCAACCGCGTTAGCTTTGACAGCAACCGCGGGTCATTGCCTTGCAGCGGTCGAGGTGGATATTGCCGCGTTCAGACTTAGAAGGCGGCAAATGATTCTTCCGAAAGGGGCATATTTAGCATTCTAGCTCTGATTGTGCGCAAAGAATGTACTCCTTTGGCAAGAAGAATAAATCAGAGACGTGATTTGATCTTCAATCAGGATTAGACGGCAAGAGAATAATTAATTAGATCTTTAATTGGGGATTAGATTTAAGGTTTAGATTTGATTAGATTTTGGGTAGATTATTTCTTCTTTCACAAGACCGGCCCTTCACCTATAAAAGGGTGACCCCTGCGGCCGGTCATAATGTCGTAAAATTTGAGTCACAAATCGTAGTTTGTAGTAGGAGCCGAGCTTCATTGTAAGAGAAAGACAAACAAGATTGTACTGTTTCATGTATCACTTTATTTATCTTTTGGATTTAGTTATGTACTCTCAAAACTAAACCCTTTTCTAGGGTAGAGTTCGAGTAGTAGTATCAATGTTTTTTTAATCTCATATTTGCATGTGTTGTTTGTATTTTGAACTTAGTATTTTGTTTTGTGCTTTTTTCACTGTAAACCGAGACTTATCTCGGGTATACAGCCGAGAGAAATCAGGTCTTTAGACCTAGACCTAGCGCCTTGGTGTTAGACCGCGTGTTGAAGACTAAGGGACCAGTGTCGAATTGCTTACCCAGTCATCTGAGACCCTGAAGGTGGAACCCTGCCAATTCGAACAACAAAACATAACTTGGTAGAGCGAGTACGGAAGTGTCGTTCTACTTCGGGGACTGTTTCAAGGAGTCAAGAGGACCGGAAGGCCTGCTTGAAGACGATTAAGTGAGAGCCCTTCCGCGCAAGGACAAGTGAGAGACCCTTGTGTTTCAAGCACGAAGTTCGGCGATCGCGGCTAGCTGGCGCAGAAAGGACTTTTCCAGAACACATCACATATCTTAATTTCAGACTAGTATGTGGATAAGTGATAGCCCTCTAGACGATGGTGAACCTGAGCAAGGTGGATGTCAAACCTGCCGTACAAGGAAGGACCCCCTGCTAAGTAGAAACAACCACAACACCGACAAAGACGAGAGAGGTTAGACGGAGATCTACGAAAGAGTTTTGACCCGTATAATCCTCTTTTATCATCTTACGACTATCTACTACCATGGAAGGGATCATGACAGCCTAGTCCATGACTCGATAAACGACCAACTTTTTTTTATTTATTTTATTTTATCTCAAAAACCAAAACCAATTTAACGATTTAATACGAACTGCATTAAAAGAAACTAAAAATATCTACTCCTCCCTATGGATTCGACACCCAAAGTACTACGCATAGATCGTACGCTTGTGATTGAAACTGGGTAATTTAGAATAATTTAGAAAGTTATTTTATCTTATATCCTCACGACATACCATCTTCTTTTTCTAATAATTTCAATCCATTTTCCTTGTTTTTGTTGCTATTGTTTTCCTATTCAAAAGAACTTGATACAATTTGTTAATAAGTTAGATCAGCCATCGAGCTGATCTTATACCTATCTTGCACCTTTCTTGAATATCTTAACTTGGAGAGATCTCTATACAAGATCTGGTTAAATGACCTGGATAGTCTACAGGCCACCCTCCAAATCATTCGAGAAGAACTCACTCGTCCAATGAAATCTCTTCAAGCAGAAGAGATCATTGATGATTCAAGAATCGCCTTACCTCTTTTCAAATAAAAAGCCTGTTCCAACATAAATTTTATATAATTGCCTACATTCTTTATATAATTGAACAAAATATAGTTTAATAATTTACAAATTTCACAATATATTGATAAAAATATATTTAAAAAAATATATATTGATAGCGATTCAAAATTTGGGGTGATAGTTCCTAACGAAGTTAGTTATGGTATATAAGCCACCTTATGTTCTTATTTTATACATAGACATTTTATTAGATACAACGAATGGAATAAGAATAAATTTATATAAAGACTAAACTGAGTTTTTAGTGTTTTCAATTGCTTTAGGCAACATATAAGCTGGTTTATTGGGATACAGACAAGGAAAGTGTGGTAGTCTAAGCGTTTTGTGAAGAAATTATGAGAGAAGAGGTATAGATGATATTTTTCTGTTTTTTATGGTATAATACATGATAATTTCAGTTCTGAGTGGGTATTCATGATGTTTTGTAGGAGTTCAAATCTTCGATGGAACCAGCAATCTGACTAGCTTATTGAGAACAGGCAGACATAGTTCGATTCTGCTCGAAGTTCTAATTGAATCGCAGGTTTTTTGACGAGATTCTTAATTCGGATCTTGTAATGCTTTTGTGGAATTTTCGTGGAAACTGGGAATAATTTTGTGTTATTTTTGGATATAATTTGGATACAAGCTCTAAAATAACAAAAAGAGATACAAACAAATAAGGATAAAACTAGTCCAAATTTAATATAAATACACAACACCCTTCTTATTGCCAATTAACTACCCACTCATAAACAAAAGGATAAAACTAATCTAACATTTAATATATGAACCACAATCTATGTTACGCGGACACTCCTAAAAACCACCCGTTCATGTGTCTGACACATGTCCAACACGGACATACATATGACACGCGACCGACACATGTCAGCCACACCAGACTTCAATGAGATGCAGCGCAAGTCCAACTAATTTTTCTATGAGGCTCCCCTGTCTTTATAGAGGAGGACTTCTCACAGCATTTTATGCGAACTGAGGTGGGATTATTGGCTGGAGTCCATATTTCCAATTGGATATTTATAGCGCCTAGTGAGTAGTGCCTGTATTTTGGGAACTTGGATCATTTATGACATCAAATGTGTATTATTTAATGAAACGAATTATTTCCATTACACTTTATTTATATTCTTCTTTCAATAAATCCCACAAATCACATATTTTATTATATTCTAGACTAGATGAAATTTTAAAGTAATTAAAATATAATATCACCAAGAATAAAATATTAAAATAATATGTATATAAACGTGTCGTGTCTTACATCTTTTTGAAAATTGCCGTGTTGCCGTGTCCTTGTCGTGTCGGACATGACAGTCGTGTCCGTGTCCGTGCAACATAGACAACAATTAATACTCAATTAAAAAATAAAAGACACAAGCCATTAAATTCCAATACCGGGTGTATTAAGCTAAACACTTCATTCTGCCTAGCTTTTAGAATCAAAATGCCAATGTTATGCAGAGAGATCCCTATATATTCTATTATTACTATTAAGTCCAATTCGTTACTTTAAATTAGAATCGATTGGCAAGGCTATTGGATGATTCTAGAAAATTTCAATCTCATAGGAGAACCTTCCGAATCTACCGGTAACAACCACTCTAGTGATTCTATTCTTCTCTTTAATCGCTTTATCAATGATCTTTCTCTTATAGAAGTCCCTCTTCATTCTAAGCAGTTCACTTGGTCTAGTAAAAGATCCGCTTCTATCTTCTCCAAGCTCGATAGAATATTCATTTCGCATAACTTCCTCTTCTCAAACAGCACCTTCACTCTCATAGATCTTCCCACACTAACTTCAGAGAACACTCCCCTCAAATTATCACTCACACACTGGAGACATTGGAGGAATTGTTTTTAGTTTGAACGCTTTTGGTTGAGACTTGATGACTGCAACACAATAGTGAGCCTTGTTTGGAACCGTTCACCCTCCCACTTATCAGCCACCACTGCATTATCACAAAAACATGCCTCAGTCAAAAATTCACTCATTCGCTGGCGAAAAGACAAAAAAGAAAGCCACGACTCAATCCTCAAACACTGTAACTATTTCATCCAAAAATTAGATAAATTAGGAGAACTTAGAATCCTCACTCACGATGAATTCAGTCTACGCATTAACCTTCGCAAAAGAGCACACTTCTTAGCCAATTTACAAGAAGAATATTGGCAACAACTTCTTCGGCTAATTGGCTAAAGCTTGGCGACAAACACACTTCCTACTTTCACGCAATTGCCTCCCAAAGACGCCAAAACAACGCCATCCACAAACTGACTCACAACAATACTCTTGTAGAAAATCCATCAACGATAAATGACTTATGCATCTCATACTATAAATCAATCATCGGTCGACCACACCACTCACAACATACATTTGACCTTGCCATCCCATATCCTCCATCCACCACATCCCCATCCATGTCCACATTAGATGCACCATCTAACTATGAAGAAATTAAATCTGCAATCTTTGCACTCCAGAAGGGAAAATCATCGGGCCCGAATGGATTTCCAAGTGAATTCATACAACACTTTTGGGAATTAATCAAAAACGACTACCTTAAGATCATAGATGAATTCTACCATAACACCATCAATCTCCATCTAATTGACCAAGCTACTGTCACACTCATCCCCAAGAACGAGAACGCCATTGAAATCTCCTTAGACTGATGAGTATAAACTCTCTACCCATTAAAATCATCACCAAGCTCCTCGCCAAACGCCTTCAAACTCATATGGAACATCTCATTGATAAATGCCAAGCGGATTTCATAAAAAAGAGATGAATCGTGGACACTTTTATTGCTACTAGAGATATGCTACATAATTTCCACATCAAAACCCAAAACGCTGCCCTTCTTATAAGATGGCTATGGAGAATCGACAATCAATCTCATTTCATTTGGCATGAGATCATCAATGATCTATACGACTCCAACTACACATACAACAGCTTGCAAATGTCAACCCATCAAGAACGTCATTTTTCATAAAAGACCTTCTAACCCTTTTATCCGCCTACTTTTCTGCAACTACTCCCACTCATCAAGCAACTCTCTGGCTATGGGGTAATTCCTCCTCATATTCATCCAAAGCAGCTTATGACATGCTCATTAATCCAGGCATCTCAATACCATGGCAACAGGTCCTTTGGAAGATCAAGATTCCGGAGAAGGTTAAGCTCTTTCTTTGGTTAGAAATCAAGGTTAGATTTCTCACCGCCGACCAACTACAAAAGAGAAATTGGCCCCATGACCCGATTTGCAAGCTATGCAACTCTCAACCAGAAATGGTCCGTCATCTCCTATCCTCTTGTATCTTCTCAATAGGAGGTTGGACCCATATTTTGATTGACTCATCCACGAGTGAACACACGGACCTGTTTCAGCGTTGGCAATTGACCCGGACAGCGGTGCAAAAACATCAAAGAATGAAATGGGACATCATTTGGGCGGCCACATCATGGTCCATTTGGAAGGAACGTAACGCAAGGATCTTCTAAGGAGATACACTCGCTCATAAACGCATTGCCAGCCAAGCGGCCTCCCTAGCAGAGCAGTGGTTGCTAATCTTTACCCCCCCTCCTAAGAGAAAACCAGAAGCTTCATGCCTTGCCACTTTTTTCTTTCTCTCATCCTATGATGTTTTGTTTGTAATTTATTATTCCATGTTTGTTCTTCACAAACAATTGTATCCAACTTTCTAATCTTAATGAAAATCGAAACGAGCGCTCGTAGTTTTCCTCAAAAAAAATAAAAATAAATAAAGAAGTCCAATTCGTTATATTTTCATTGCTTTATAAGCCCAACTACCTAGCTAAGCCTCAAATAACTCAAAATGGTGGTATTAATCTTCAAGACCTTAATTGTTTCAAATTTTATCCAATTTAGCCTCTTGTTTGTTCAAGTAGTACCAACTGAAGTCAATAAAATAATAATAATAAATTTAGGCAGGGAAGAGAAGAAATTATGGTTGTTGAATAAAAAATAAAGACAAAAATCTAATTAACTGTTTGTGTGGCATTTATGCGAGCAGGTTTTGGGCATAGCATGGAACAATGTACAACAAATATATCTTGCTACTTTGTGCATATGATCTTTAACCGACTTGGAGGGTATTCGAAACTTGAACATAAAAAGGTAGTTTATGATGCTTGACAAGTGTAGTTGAGATTTACGTTCAATTTTACGTATGATGAAAATTTCAGAATACATAAAAATGTTTTTTTCTAACACAAATAGATAAATTTGATCTATATATATACAGTAACATCTCTTCTTATTTTGTAAAAAAAGTTAAACACTACTGTTTTGTCACAAAGCAATATTTAGATTTATTGTTATCTTCTAATTGTAGAACTGTAACCAACGAATGACATTTTAAATTGTTCATAGTGATAGGTAGGATGTTTATGGAGATAAACATACATCAAGTAAGAAGCTACATATCTACACTAGTTATTCACAGACTAGATGATAATGTTCTGCAGATCATGAACATACAGATGTCAAGTATGGAATATAGATACGTGTTATAGAGCACGTACTAAACCGACCAACTCTGAGAATATGCATGGTACATGTCACTAGTGATTTTCATATGAATAGTGTGCTTGTTCCTATGACCTGAGATCACCATGGATTCTTGTATATGGAATTGCATACTTTGATATGATCATATGTTATTCTTAACAGGATAACCATTATGGTCATCATTGGCTTTGCACTAAATCATGATGAGGAATGTGAGTGACCAATCTAAAAACAAAATATCGTACATGGATATGGATTTCCTAACAAATCTATCTAAAAACAAAATATTTGCTTGAAAAATGCAAATGTCTTGTTTTTAGATAGATTTCCTTTAGTTCATTATTTACCCTGCAAACATTTGCTTAATGTAAACAAAACATTTTTATGCCTATTACACTGGACCACTGGTGCTCACTGCTTCAATAGCTTTCATTACTTATTTTTGTACTTAAATTTTTAAACGCAACTTATTTTTGTACTTCAATTTTTAAGCGCAGCGTTTTTTTTAATGCAAGATTGAGTTTTAACGCAATACTTAACAATTCACAACTGATAAAACAATATAGGGTTTTCATATTAATTTGGGCCAACGATTTCGAACTACCGTGGAGTTATGGATGTTAGTTTTTTGATGCAAAAATAAATTGATGGTTGAATTCCATCAAGTTTAAATTTCAACCTTCTAAACTTGAACTAACTGGATGAAGTTTAGTCAAAACAATTTAAAAACTCATGTTTTCTTTTAACAAGCACATAATTTGTAATAGGTGATGGATAATCTTCTGTTTTTGGCACAGTAGGGATCAGGGTTACTGAGCCACAAGATGCCTTCTTTATATTCATATGAAGAAATTACCAGAGGCACAATGCAATAATTTAAAAGCCTCCACTGTTTTGAGGAGGTTTTTAGAGAACATATAGCTGAGGTGGCTCAACAGGAACTTGTTACCCTTCAGCAAACCCTAGCTAGCACTCAGCTATACCAACAACAGGATGCTATCAGAAGGAGATGATCTGAGAGTGGTATTTTTACCACAAAGAGTGCTTATTACTCTTCAGCTTGGAATCCACTCCTCAAACAAATTAATAAAAATAATTTGGTTAGTAAAAGTTCTACTCAGAATGAAAGTTTTCATATAGTTATTTAAATAAAACCGAGCGCTCATGCAAAATAATTTGAAGAAGAGAGGGATGATACTAATTAATAGATACTCTCTTTGTTACCAAGAGCTGGAGTCAGCTCAACACCTAACAAGTAAATGCTCTTTCGTAGAACACCACTAGGGCAAACTCAGACTGAAGTTCAAGGAGGTCATATCGACAGATCCTTTCACTCAAGTCTTCACTTACACAACATAAGACCAAGGAGGACATATATTTTATGACGTGACAATTGTGATATGATAATTATTTGAAAAAAAAAAATTAATCCCTCCTTTATTTCACTCGTATTCTTTCTATCTTATATTTTTCTAAAAAAATTTAATTAATGAAAAAATTCATATCGAATCAAACTTAAGGGGCAATTTAAGAAAAATATAAGATAGAAAGAATACGAGGGAAAGAAATGAGAGGATTAAGAATTTTTTTATTTTTTTCAAATAATTACCATGTCACAATTATCACATCATAAATACATGCCAAATTATCATTTACGTGTCAAGTTAACGGATACGTAAACATTTAACGGATGAAATGACTAAAAAGAAACTAATTCAATAGTTGAGGATCAAAAAAGGACCAATAAAAAATTAAGAGACCAAAAAAAAACTAATTGAATAGTTAAGATGTCAAAAATGAACTTTTCTCAAAAAAAACATTTACTCAAAACATAATCCCACCAAAATGTAGGCAGAGAATAACAAAATTGCCGTGTCCCAACCATTTGCATGCCATCTGTAGTTTGACTTTTGATGGATAATATTGTGAAGTACTGTTAAAATAACTAAATTTCAGATCAATACGCAATCCAACTTACTAAAGAAGAATATATTTCAGAGATGCACTCCATCTAACTAAAAAAAGAATAAACTAAAAATTTCAGTTGCTGGTTTGGTTAGAGAGACCGAGTCGTTTAGTCGAATCAGATTTTGTGAACTGAAATTCGATTCAGTTTTGAAACCAATACCTGCCGCAAAAAACTTCAGTTTGCCCATCGGAAAGTCCCCACCAGTATTTTCCTTATCCTCTTTCCCGTACTATTTCCATTATAATAATTCATGTAACGGGCCACAACTACATAAATACAGTACATGCCCTAATTTATTAACCATTCAAATAAATATATAGATGGGAACTTTTCATATAAATTGATATTCATTATTCTATTCTAGCTAGAAACATTGATTATTTACATTATTTTAACGAGTTTTCATATTTCCAAGACTGACTCGCTACACAAACATCACACAAAATCCGCCTCACAATTATCTGTTGCCCTGTTCTAATACTTAAGCCCCAATTAGTCCCACCTGTCCGTCATCTTTTTCTCCTCTACAAAAAACCCAACGAAACAAACCAAAAACAAATCAAAGAAGAAGACATGGCGGCTAGCAACGAGGAATGGATTCAAAGGATAATCATAATGAGACACGGGGATCGGCTGGATCAGACGGACAGTCTATGGCCCCTTCGCTCAAAGACGCCGTGGAATCCTCCGCTGGCGAAGGAAGGGTTCGTGCGCGCCTGGACGGCCGGCAGAAGGCTACGCGGCATCGGCTGCCCGATCAATCGAGCCATCGTTTCGCCCTTTCTCAGATGCATTCAGACGGCCAATGAGACGGTCAAGTGTCTCTGTGCGGTTGTGGACAAGGAACCTGACGTGTTCAATTTTGAAACTAGTGAAGGCGTTCGGATTAATCCAAGCGAGGTCAAGGTTAGTAAATTATTTCAATTGTTAGATTTCTTGCGCATATTATTTGAGAAGATTGGTCTTCTTAATTTTTAATTTTTGATAAATGCAGGTTTCAATTGAGTATGGTTTGTGTGAGATGCTGAATAGGGAAGCAATGGGGAGTTGTCCGACCCCTCAAGAGGGTCAGAAATGGTTTCCTGATACAAATATACTTGAAAATGAATTTAGTGATTTATGCATTGATTCTGATTATAAGCGGCTCTACAATGAGGTGCTGCAAAAATCATCTACAAATTTTATATATTTTCTAGAAGAGTACATTAATATTGGCCCTTCAATTTTATTTGTCAAAAGTATCACTAAATCCCAATCACAAGCCCCAATAAATCCTCAATTGAATGGGCCTCATCAAACTAAATTTAACCTAACTTAGGCTACTTTAGCCTCAATAATGCAGCTAAACACCAAAAAAAGTAAAGAAATATGTATTGATTCACTATGGTTCCATCAAATTGTGTATGTTCATACTATCTATTTTTAGAACTATGATTTTTTGTTTCTTTTAACAATTTTTTTAACTTTGGTTGGTACAACAGTTGCCAAAATGGGGTGAGACAGTGGAGGAGTCAAGAAACCGGTACGCAAGTACAATTCAATATATTGGTGATACAAATCCGAGAGACAATATACTTCTTGTCACTCACGGTTAGTTCTTCTTTTACAAAATAAACCTTCAAGTGGATTCTATTTATCATGTTAAACATTTCTCAACTTCTCTCATATTTTTACAATTCAGGTGAGGCGGTTGGAGTTTCAGTCTCGTATTTCGAACCAGGAACGGTGGTTTATGAGGTGAACTATTGCGGATATACAATTCTTGAAAGGCGTGTTTCTGTTAATCCTGAGGGGCAAATTGTGCCGGACCTGTTTAAGGTCGCATCTGATAATGTTAAATGCGGTGTAAGCTGGACACCCTAATTAACCATCCAAGTGCTGGACCATGTGAGGTTGAACTGCACTGACCATTTGTATCATTTGTTGTATGTGTCTTGGTTCCTGTTTTACGAGAAATTAAGCTGGACCAGTTTAAGATAGAGGAGAAAATTGATTCGATTTGGCTTCCAAAATTGATAATATAAAAATTTTAGACTCAGGAGCAAATGAGTACACTTGTTGTAAACTGAAGTTCGGTTTCACTAGAGGTTCTTTTTCTCTTGTATTATTATTACTTTTTATATTCGACAATGGCCTCGTTTGAGAATAACAATTTACATTTTCATATTTTTATATGATTGTTAATAATTTGGTTGGTGCAAGATGTTGTGAAATAGTTTACGATGTAATTAATTGTCATTGTTATTTAATAGTTTGTTTTGATGGCGGTTTATTCTTGCTTTTGACTGATTTTTTTTGTGTTCTTGAAGAAGTAATGAGAAACGATCAAATGTAGGCTAATTTTAAAATTTTGGATACGAAGAAAACTGAAACATCACAAATCGAGGTAACATGTGCCGATTTTAATATTATGTTTTCATTTTACATATTAATGAAAACATATATTCATATTTTAGTTAAAAACAATAGCAAACCTAAAAGCATTTCTTCATTTCTCTCTTAGCTAAATAGACTAAAGGGTTAGTCCTACAACACATTTAAACAATAGCAAAACTCATATCTTCATTTCTCTCATCACTAGTTCTATTATTGGGTAATTTTGTCACATTTGTTTATTGTTAAAAATTGGAGCCTTCAGCTAATTTAACCACAGTGGCTAAAATAGACTCAAGGGTTCGTCGTACAACAAAATTGAATAATACTCTCTCGTCACTAGTTCTATAATTAGGTAATTTGCTATATTTCTTTATTATACAAAATTGGAGCCTTCATTTTACATTGGGAAGTTTTATGTATTATGACAAAGAAAAATATGTTCTTATCTTTTTATTGATATCCACCAATGCCTGAGCTTTCTTGATAATTGTTGGCAGTATTACGTCCATAACTCAAATACCACCTTACTAATGAAGGTAACAAGTACTGTGAAAGTAATTTAATGCAACTAGCTTTATGGAGACAGGAAAAGAGAAAATCGCACATATTTAGTTCTCCATTGTACCACTAGCAAATGAAGATTTCATTTTCAAAAAATAAATCATGCTAAACGAGCAAGTCACGTGAATATGCAACAGAGAATTAAAACAAATAAGGCATGAGGGTGAAGGATCAGAGTCCGCATTACAAATCCAAATGAGAATTGCATGTCTACTAATTTTAACGGATGTCTCCAAAGAGACGGTCTATTAAATATACAAGTTTAAGGTGAAACAAATTCTACAGCAAATGTTATTCATCGATAAAGACATTTAATTTTTTTTTATCAAAATCTTAAATATAACCCCGCTATAATTATGCTAAATAATTATTATACAATTATATATTTGTTTGTGCACCATTACTCTCTTAATTAATTTAACCCTTCGTGTGTCTTATGTAGGGTGTAAATGGTTCGGATAATATCCGAACTGTATCGGAACATATATGCATTCGAACTGATACATATATAAGATATTTTATACAATATGCAATTGAATTTATAAACCGGATATGGATACAAGTATGGATCGGTATACATATAATATTTAGATATTGATTTCCGTTTTCTTATGACCGTAAGTTGAATTCATTCAAAAAAAAAATTGTTTTCTTTATGGTAACCCATAATGTGTTTCTTTCTATTTCATGTTTCTCAAAAACAATACAGTGATCTTTCTTCTCCACTTCTTCAATATAATGAAATTCTAACCACTAAACCGAACGTAGTACATAATAACGGTACTTACGTTAAATTGTTAATTGTATTAATGAGTCAGTACATAGCAACTTAGGTTATGTAATAAAATATTCGGTTAAATAATATTTAGCTAAATTGTTAATTGTATTAATGAGTCAGTACATAGCAACTTAGGTTTTGTAATAAAATATTCGGTTAAATAGTATTAATTTGAGGCGGTTGGAGTTTCAGTCTCTTATTTTGAACCATGAACAATGCTTTATGAGGTGAATTATTGCGGATATACCATTCTTGAAAGACATGTTTATGTTAGTCCTGATGGGCAAATTACGCCTGGAAAATGTTAAATGTGGTGTTAGCTGGAGGCCCGAACACATCTATGTGCTGAACCAATTTATGCTATGAGATTGTAAATTGATATCTTTTGTTGTATGAAACATGGTAATTATTTTAGGTAAACTTAATTAGCTAGATCAGTTTAAGTTTTTAAGGAGAATGAAGATTGATTTGATCTGCCTTCATAAATTTGAGAATGTAGGAGCAAATAAGTATGGTTGTTGTAAAATAATTTCTTCGAGTATGGCCATATATGAGAATAACAAAAAAATTAATTAATCAATTTAGAGGGATAATAGGAAATTATTTTCAAAAAATAAAATTAACCAATATTTTTTGTGAGGTACAATTTGGTCTAGATAACAAATCTCTTATACCATTGGGAACAATCAAAGTTCATATTCTTATAATGAAGACCAAAAACATGTAGCTAATTATGTAGTGGATACTATTTTAATTTAGATATGAATTGCTACATAATTATATGAGCGTTAAACTTGCCACAGAAAATCCGTAAGGAGGACACATGTCAGCTCCACAATCAAAGTTCATATCCTTGTTTTAAGTAAGAATATTTGGTTCGTGGAAGAATTGTCGTCATTATTTAATAATTTGTTTCGATGGCTATTATTTAATAATTATTTAATAGTTTATGATTTAATCGGATCCGATTGAAGGTCGCTAAGTTTAAAATTTTGGATATTAAAAAAATGGAAACAAAAGAAATCGAGATAACATGTGTTTATCAAAATATAAAATAATATTTCATCGAAAAACAATAAAGAACTCAATAACATTACATCATTTCTCCTTAACCATAGTGGCTAAAATTGACTGATCGGTTCGTCGGTCTGTAGTCTTATAACTGAATAATTTGTTAAATTCTTTATTTGTGCAAAATTGGAGCTTTCGTTTATTTAAATAACTTTTAATTTGAATGGTATATGTAAATGACATAAAAAGAAAATTTCTTATCTTTTTATTGATATCCACCAATGTCCAAGCTTTCTTGATAACTCTTCGTAGTATTATGTGGAAATCACACATATATATAGTTCTCCATTGCATCATTAGCAAATGAAAATTTCCTTTCTAAAAAATAAATCATGCCAAATAACCAAAAAGTCATGAAAATATGCAACTGAGTTAAACGCAAATAAGGCATGAGGGTATTGCAGATTTATTAAATACTAGGAGCAGTCTTGCACGACGCTGCGAATTCTGAAATTTGATGTTAATTAAAAAATTCATTATAGTTGAGTATATAATATAATAAGTCAAAAATTTGTAAATTAAGCTTTTGTTAAAAATGAAAGCAAATAGTCTTTCCATTATAAAATTTAAAAGTATTAATTACATTATACCACTTTTTATTGTATGAAAAAGTCTATTTGATAAAGGAAAAAGCTCACTTTAGCACCCTTAACTCTTGAGTTTGCTCACTTTTGCACCCCCAACTATTTTTTGCTCACTTTTGCACCCTAAACTTTTTCAATTGAGCACTTTTGCACCCTCCATCCGTTAAATGTTTAGTCAGCAGTTAGATGATGATATGACACTATGATGTGGCAAAAAATATTGTTTATTTATGATTATTGGATCTTTATTTAAAAAAAATAAAAGAAATATACCTTCCCCTTCCCCTTCCCTCCCCCCTCTCTCTCCCCTCTCTGCCTCACGAAAGAAAAAAAGAAAGAAAAAAAACATAAACACACCCGCCCCTCCCTCCATCTCTGTCCGTCCGCCGATCAGTTCGCCGGCCGTCGGTCACCGCCGCCGGCCTCTCTCTCGCCGGCCGCCACCTCTCCACCGCCTAGTAAGTCCTCTCCTCTTCTCTCTTCTTACTTCTCTTTCCAATAACTCTAGTTTTCCCTTTCTTTTTTAATTCTTTTTCCAATTAATTTTTGTTCAACTTGTCTTTAATTTAGATCAAATTAGTGAAAGTAATTGATGTCTAAATTTAAAGCAATTTTTTGTAAAAATATGGTTAATTTTTTTTTTTTTGTTGAAATCAATTATAGTACTTTTTTTGTATAAATTGTGTCAATTTAAACTTAATTAGTAACTAAATTGTTGTTAATTCGTAGTAGCACGAAACTATTTTAGGGATGGTACGGGGCTGTATTGGGAGCGGTATGGGCCTGTTTTTGGCAGTTACAGGGCTGTTTTTGGTGGCGATACGGGGCTGTTTTGGAGGAGATGCTGGGCTGAAATTGGGGCTGGTACGGGGCTGAAATTGAGGCTGGTACAAAGCTGTTTTTGGAAGCGGTACGGAGCTGAAATTGGGGGTGGTATGGGGCTGAAATTGAGGTTGGTATGGTCTAAAATTATGACTGGTACAGCTTGTTTTTGGTTTGGAACGGTTTGATTTTTGAGGTTGGTACGGGTTGTAATTTTTGGGTTGTTTATTCAAATATTTGAATGTGTATGAGTGAATTTTATCATGAAATATATCATGTGTAATTGAAGCATTAATTTATATGTATTATATAAATGGTTTTATCTTAATTCTGTAATTTATGCTTATACTTGATAAATTTTATGGATTATGTTATAATGCATTTGGGGATGAATGCAACTAAGTTGTATGGATTATTTGAATTATTTAGTATTTGGTTTATATATTATTTGCTGTATGTATGTGGAGATGAATGTAGCTAATTTGTTTGATGAAATGTCTCTATTCCAATGTTCTAAGAAAGTATTGAAATTCACAGAAAAATGCGATAGAAATTCATAAAGAAGCAACTAATGTCATAAAATGCATAGAAATTCATACATGTCTTTAAGAACACATAAAATGTCTATGAATCCTTAAAAAAACATAAAATATTTCCAAATGCATACATGTCCTTAAGAATACACAAAATTACACTAAATGCGATAAAATGCATGTCTTAAAAAAAATATGAATTCCACCAAATATGAATAATCATGCATACAATCCATTAACATTCAACATAATCTAATTGTTTGGAGTCTGATTTGAAGACTGACTAGTAGATGTCGCCCTTGATTTATTACAATAATCCTGAAAAAGAAATTAACATTAAAACAAATTTTATATTAAGATTAATTATAAATATACAAATTGAATATGACAAATATTACTTGATTCTTCTTTTTGGGACAAGTAGTTTTATTATGACCCGCTTGGCGACAACAACTACATTTTACAATTTGTCCCGCTTTTGTCATTTTAGAAGGTGGCGGTTTTGGCACTACACCTTGTTCACGCCGAGCATGCTTTTTAGGTCTACCGGGCATCTTTCTTTTAATAAGAGGTAACGGAGCATCGAAACCCGTTTTAGGCCAATCTTGTTTACCGACAACCGGTGCCATGAAATGAGAATACGTTTCGCGGTGCATTTCTTTTTTGAAACAATCTGCCACATAATTCAATGGTTCACCTCTTATGCTATATATAACACAAATGGCATGAGGACATGGGATACCGGAAAGATTCCACATCCTACAAGAGCATTTACGAGTACTCATATCAACCACGTACCCGTGTTCTTTGATTTCCCCTTTCGCGTTAGTGACATTTTGCAAAACCTCATAACCGTCTTGACCATTCCAAATCACATGACATTTTTTATTGAGGTCAATATTATCATTTAGGTCTTTACAAATCTTAGGGCAAACGTCCGAAAATTTCTCGCCTTCACATGCAATTTTTGCAATTCGTGTCATAACCATGTGCCTAATCTCTTCTAACATGGTTATAATTGGTTTATGTCTACAATCTTTTATCCAAAGATTAAATGTTTTGGACATATTATTATCGACTACCGTACACTTACAATATTCCTTGAAATATGCTCTACACCAATGTTTTGGATCAATTTTTAAAAGATCATTCGCTGCTTTGACTGATATATCCCGAATAAACCCTATATTCTCTAAATATTGGGGTTCGGAATACGACCATGCACATAACCAAAATAAATAATGCAAATTACCGTTGTTATGCTTCCTGCCCCAATTGTGAAGTATGTGTCGAGCGCACATCCTATGCTCTGCATCAGGCAAGGACTGCTCGATTGCTATTCGTAATCCCTATTCAAAATACATACATAAGATTTCTAAAATAAGTAATTTAATCAAAAAAATAAATAAAAATAAACTACCTTTTGTTGATCGCTAATTAAAACCCACTGATAACCCGATCTCATATCTAAGTCAGCCGCCAATATATTTAAAAACCAACCCCAATTATCCTTATTTTCTACATCTACAACTGCGCAAGCAATGGGATACATTTGATCATTAGCATCTCTCCCAACTGCAGAAAGTATCTCAAATTTTATGGGCCCCTTCGAGAAACACCCATCTAATCCAACAACTTTTCTACATCCACTTAAAAATCCTTTCTTGCACACACCAAAATAAATATAAATTCTATGAAATCGTGGCACTTCATCCGCTTGGTTTCGCTTGACATTTATCCGTATAGTGCTATCTTTATCCGCATCTAATAATGCTTGTGCATAATCCCAAATTTTCGCATATTGTTCGGTATAATTTCCTAAATATTTTCTCATTACCTTCAGTTTCGCTCTTCTACATTGGCTCACCGTAACATTAACCGCCATATCTTGCCTTATTATTTTTTGCATCTCAACCGATTTCCATCCCGGATGTGATCTAATTCTTTCTTCATATTTGACAGCAAGAGAAGTTGACGTTATATAATTACACTTAAATGACGGAGCACACTTGTGTTCCGAATGAAAAGTTCTAATCACAAAATTCTTGTTTATGCTATCTAACGAACCATATACAACCCACGGGCATCCGGGATTCTTGCATACCGCTCTCACTTTCTCTTTCTGCCTTTTTACAAATTTAATCTCTTTTACATTTTCTCTCGCATAATTTCTAACCGCGTCTCTAAATTCCGAAACTCCAGGATAAATCTTTCCGATATGAAATGCGGTACATACAATTTGTTCATAATCCGAAGGATACACAATATTCAAGGGTTCTTCTTCGTTACTCTCACCACAATCACTTGAAAATGAAAACTCACTATCCGTTTTTTCAACATCATTTCTCCAATCTTCTCTTTCATCATACACATTAATCGCCAAAGAATCAGATTCAACACTCCAACTTGTCCCAACGAAACCCGTATCCTCATTCCTACTCAAGTGTTCTACATACAACTCAATACTCTTCATCTTTGTGAAATTCGAAAACATTTCCCAAACCGACAAATCGGAATATAGAATTTGTAAGATACCGCTTTCCGGCACCCTATAATGCAACTTTGAGATATCACATATATTAATTTCTCTTCTACCATGCATTTAAGGTTGGTGTATGTTAAAATATCTACAAAATCCCCCAATTTATCATTTTGTCCATTAACATACACCCAATCAGAACCGTTCAAAACAAATAAACCATTATAAAAAATCCTAAAAGAACAACCGGTGTACATTCCCGAATTTTCTACAATATGTTGAATAAAAAATTTAATTAGTTAGTTTAATGAAGGAAAAAAAAATAAAATACAACAAAAAATAATAAATTAATTACGTGATGAGGAAGAAGATGGAAGTGAAGGACATTGCATCTTTTGATCTTGAAGGTGCGTAGAGATTAGGATTTTAGTCCCTAATTAATTAATGGGGCCCCTTAATTAATTAAAAAAAATGAAGACCTATTAGGATTATGATTAACTTTAATTAGACACTATGAAGCTTAGTAAAATCAAATTTAGAAGCATATTCAATCAAATTAGACATTAATTATGTCTAATTTAACAAAATTTAAACCAAATTTAAACAAAAATTAATTAAAATAAGAATAAAAGGAAAGAAATTGATACTAGGGTTTAGGATAGAGAGAAGAGGAGAGGACTTACTAGGTGGTGGAGAGGTGGCGGCCGGCGAGGGAGAGGCCGGCGGCAGTGACCAACGGCCGGCGAACTGACCGGCGGACGGACAGAGATGGGAGGGAGGGGCGGGTGTGTTTGTATTTTTTTCTTTCTTTTTTTCTTTCCTGAGGCAGAGAGGGGAGAGAGAGGGGGGAGGGAAGGGGAAGGGGAGGGTATATTTCTTTTATTTTTTTTAAATAAAGATCCAGTCATCATAAATAAACAATATTTTTTGCCACATCATAGTGCCATGTCATCATCTAACTGCTGACTAGATGTTTAACGGATGGAGAGTGCAAAAGTGCTCAATTGAAAAAGTTTAGGGTGCAAAAGTGAGCAAAAAATAGTTGGGGGTGCAAAAGTGAGCAAATTCAAGAGTTAAGGGTGCTAAAGTGAGCTTTTTCCTTTGATAAAAGATACATTCAATACAATATATTGTTTTTTAACTGTGAGCTATTCATTTATGGAAAAATGTATTTGTTAGGTGAACTATTCCGGATATACCATTCTTGAAAGACGTGTTTATGTTAGTCCTGATAGGCAAATTACGCCGGACTTGTTTAATGCCGCATCTGAAAATATCAGATGTGGTGTTAGTTGGAGGCCTTAAGCCATCCAAGCGCTTAGCCCATTTATGTTATGAGATTGTACATTTCGTTACATCTCGAAACGAAATTAGAGGAAATAGAGCTAATTGATAGCTACATTATGAGGAGTGAGTAAAAATTGGAGTTACTTAAATATGTTAGTATATTAACTACTATCATCAACTAAGTTTAAGTATTTTCAGGACAAATCTGGTGTTGCCCTGATTGGTTGGACTTGGTCAGTAAATATACTAGACTCTAAAAAATGGTATTCAAAGCAAAATCCTGAATCGTACGGTCGAAGGTATACAGATGTGTATTGGAGTGAGTCCGGATATACTCTCGTATGATGCAGAGGTAGACACGTATGTATATTAGGACGAGATTGGGACCGTGTTGTTAGTTTGAGAGGGCGTCAGAAATTTAAGTGTGGAGTTTGTTACACCCCATAATGAAATTAGAGAAAAAGAGGCTAGTTGATTAGTCCCACCTTAAGATGAAAATTGTAGTTACTTAAATTAGAGAAGTTAGAGTTTGTTACACTGATGGGTCTGTAATCAGTTATTTGCTTTGCTTCCTTTATTTTTGGGACCAGTGAGATCTGAGCCTTATTGATTCACCACAGGCCTAGCTTGTTTTGTTGCTCACCACAGGCCTAGCTTGTTTTGTTGAAATTCATTGCAGAGCCAAAATATGTCTGATTTTAATGTATTCCAGTGTTCTTGGTAGAATTTGGATGAGAAACCATTGCCATTGGGCCAGAGGCTTTTCCTCTTGCAGACTCAAAAACTGCTTCTTTAATCTCTTTTTCTCTTATTTCTTTGGCAATCTACATAATGTTTGGTACGGTTAACATGTTATTTAGGAAATTTGTATTTGTTGTTGTTGCGCTGTTCATTCCCCTTAAGGTGTTTTTGAAGAATGAGTTAAATTCGTTTCCTATTTGCTGCTGATTTCTTATTGTGTTTCCATTAGATTTAATGGCATGAATCATGTTGTTTTGGCGATTTGCAGAAGCTAATTTGTGGAAGTATTTTATATTTTTGTCTCATTCTTGAAGCCATTTACAACAGGCTCTTTGCTTCCACTTGGTCTCTTTTATGTTTGCTAATTCATAAATGTGAGCTCTTACAGTTCTCAGTTTTTCTTCAGTTTGGCCTAGTTGTTTGAACTCTTCGGCTCTGTTTAAGAGTCCTAGGACCCAGTTTGACTTATTTAGGTTTGACTCTCATTGCTGAATTATTTTCTTACCCATGTTCTTAAGGCAAGTCTAATCTTATTTAGTTTAATAGAGAAGTTTTTCGCTGCATTGACTGAAATTTTGGAAACTCCCCCTTCATATGTCGGCCAAAAGAGCTCTAGTTTGAACCTATCCTTGGGTTGCCTTTCATGCTTTTGAAAGGATAAGAGCATGGGCATGTGATCAGAGATGGTTGTTGTTTGTGCTATAAATTTCATGGTATAGTTGTAATCAAGCTAATGTTGTGAGAAGAAACATCTATCTAATTTGCTAAACGTTGACATTGGCCTTTTCTTTGATCTTGTGAATTATCTCTCAAATAGGTCAAGTTCTTGGACCTCTAGATCACTTATTATGTGGTTGAACTTGAGAATTGATTCTAGGGTCTCATTATTGCTTGTCTTTTGAACTTGAGAATTGGTTGAACTTGAGATCACTTATTGAACTTGAGAATTGGACTCATTTGAGTTTCTTATCACATTGGAGTCTCCTACCAATATCCATGATAGGTCGTACAACAGTCTTATTTAGGCAATTTCGTTTAGTAATTCGTCTTTGCTATCTGAGGTTTGTTGGTCCATAGATGTTGGTGGGTAAAGGTGTTATGAAATTGGAAAGTGCATGTGAGTGTAAAGTTGGTCATGAAAGAGGATAGGCATACATAGTCATTTGACCGTGTAATTAGTAATCTTCCTGCCGAACTAATTGCAGGTTTTATCATAGCATTGTTTATATGTGGTGGGCGTATCATTGTGTGTGAGAATGGATTGAAATTGGACTAGTTGGCCTCTTGCAGGCATATTATTATGTTACATTTAAGTTTCTTAATGAATTTTTGACAATATTACATTTTTTGTGGGTTGCTAATTCCTCTAACATTTCAAGTGATAATTCCTAGTGCATTTAAATTCATCGATAAACTAAATTGCAAAAGATAATTAATACAACACAAAAGTTCATACTTAACTTAGTACAAAATACCATGCTAAAATCAAAAAGATATATAAAGTGGAAACTAAATTCCACCGGCCCACTGCGCCCAGCTCCCTTCCCATTTAATTTCAGCCTCATGCTCTTTCTTTTCCTTGGGTCTTATTTGGCCCACCATTGATGGTATTATGCCATAGACTAAAGTGTTTGTACGTATATGTTATTTTAATATAATTAAAATAGATCATGAATATGTAATTCAGCTTTATACCATTAAAGTACGTGACTTTAAAACTATAAAGTGTTATGAATATTATTCTAAATCGTCCCTGGTTATGAATGCTAGAGATCATATACTGGACTGATCCGCCATAAGAATGCTATATGGTTTACGTCATTAGCGATTCTTATAACATAAAGTATTTATAATTGCTGTTTTCAATTTGATGATATTCAAAATAATTCTAAATTATTAATATATTTTGTGAGATTGGTGTATAAGATCAATTAAATCAAGCTCAAGCGCAAATAACTTAAGTTGTGGGAAATGGCAAAGAAGACATGTTCGAGTTGGATGCTATTCTCGGAAGATTTAGAAGATCCCGCGCTCAAATCAAGAGATCAAGTTTTGGAGCAACTTCAGTATTTTTTAGTTTAGGTTTTTATAATTTTTGAATTTTATCTATTATACACTTAAGAGAGAAAAGCCAACCGTTTTCGAGAAGAAGTTCCATTTTTCTATGGCAGAAATTGGACCCCTTCCATTTAGAACGGAACCCTTCCGTTCCTTCCGTTCTGAACGGAAGGGTTCCGTTCTGAATGGAAGGTTAAGATTTCTAGTTGTTTGAATAAAATATGCCTTTAATTTTCTTCCATTTCTGCCTTCCGTTCTGAACGGAAGGTCTCAGTTTTCGGGCTTCTCCTTCCTCTTTTAAATAAGAAGCACCCAATCCGAATTATTCATCAATTTTTCTATATTTTAAAGGCAAAAACTCTCTCGAGTGTTCAATAGAAATTGCTCAAATTATCGTGAGATTAGCGAAATTTTGAGTGAGTAATTGGTACTTGTTGGTTGAGATTAAAAGATATCGCTTTGTAAGTTTTGTTCTATCATTTCGTCACGGGTTGTGTAAGACGAGCGGTGGATCGAGGTTTTTAACGAACGATATTCGGATTAGTGATTATCGGAGCCGTAAGGCAAGTCCCGGAAAGTAGGCGCTCGCGAACACAGTACCGCTAGTGAGAACGGGTAGTTACAGCTCAAGCAACTATCTTGCAGAACTTCGTAAACAAGTTCGTGTGTTCGGTATCGATTTAATTTTCAGTTATTTGCTTTTATTCATTAGTTACTTTTTTGTTATCTTATTTAATAAGAATTATTCCAACCATCGTTTAAAACTCCAAAATCAATATAAAAGTTGAAAACCCTAAAAATAAGTTTTATTCCACACTTCCGCACGTATTTGACCTACTCACCCACCCTTTAGGCCTCCAGTAAATAACAATAGTCCTTTAACCTAATGTTGTCTCGATTCCCAACATGAGGAGTTTTACACTTTAGCATAATCTACTGTCTTTTACCGGGTGGTCATAACGGTTATGATTGGGAATCTAATGAATCATGTAGAGGGATGAGTGCAACAAAGACGAGATTTGTTCGTCTCATAAATGAGAGAAATATCTTTAGGCCTCTTGATCAATTAAACTAAAGAAATGCATGGCCACTAAAGAAATGTATTAATAAGAATTATTAATGTCATTTATTTTTGTTTAGTTTAATTTGGGATCAAGAAATATTAATCGATTAATATAAGGATGACGTATTACATGTCTTATTATCAATACATATATCGTGTAACAAAAGGACTGAATACATGACCGGTAATTAGGTAAATCGGATCACCGATATTCAATTAATTTGGGTAGTGATGATGTTTTGCTAAAGGTTGTTCATTATTTATAGACTGTCAGGTCGATTGCCAACATTAAGTGAACCGACATGGTCACACACAAAGAACAAACTGACGGGCACAGAAAATCTTATCCATATGATGAGTTGCATAAGGATGTCACAAAAAAATATTGTCATCATATGTGATAAGATGTGATACATATGTATATAAAGACTATGGATAGAAAAGATCAAGTGATCTAGATGAGTTTAAATAATAACATATGGATAAAAATGATCAATGATGTCATACATATCTCATGCTTTAATGACACATATTTCTTCATCTCTATATAAGAATATAGAGGGGTCCAAAATTAATTATAACATCATTCTCTTTCTCTCATAATTACTCATTTTCTTTTATGTGACAGAGGAGAGAAAATAGCATCTCTCTTTTTTAGGATAAAATAATGAAAGGTGTCTTCTTTTGTATGGCAAAATGAAAGAATGCGATATTATATGAGAGATATTATAGTTGGTTTATACATCTTTTATGAGACAAAAAGAAGAATAAGAAAAGAGTTTTCTTGTGCAAGAGAAGAACATGTATATTAGCATATACGGTTTTTCTTGCCTGCTTCAAGAAGTTTGTTCGTCTGGATACCGATAGAGGCATTCGTATTTTCGACACTTATATTTGACCTAATAAATTGAGAACGGGTTTGTAAGAGTTTTGGTAGAGATCAGTTGCGCGTGTGGAAGAAAGCTTTAGTGGATCCAACATAGATGGTTTTGACGAACGGATAATCGGAAATGTACTTTTAAGTATTATTTCTTTGATTTAACCGATACTCACTGATCCTCGGAATGGTTTTGGACAAAATTTTTGTTTTTCCACTGCATTATGCACATCTGGGACACAATAACCATCACCATCTTCCCCCTGGCACATTTCAGCAATCAGGGTTGTCTTCCCCATTTCTTTCTCTTCCTTTGCCGCCTCTTCCAGAACCTTCTCCCTCACCACTTTATTCTTGTAAGCCTCGGTTGCTCCTCCAACGTCATTATTGGCCTGTTTGAGGTTCTTCTCAATTCTTCCCAACTCCTCTATAGACCACATCCATCTGGCTCTCTAAGAGATCGTCAATGTCATCGCTTATCTCTATCCCCTGGTTCTCCTTGTCGACAGCAATAAGCTGTGTGCCTTGTTGGCCTTCAACAATCTCGTCCTCAATCTGATCTTCCTCAAGACTAGACTTCACTGGAACTTCCTCAACCTTAACTCCACAGAAGGTGGCGAGTTGCTCAATAATTTTATCGTCCTGCCTCAAGCTTTCAAGCTTGTCCCAATCGAGACTCTCGATGAGCATTAGCCTCCGGTGAAAGAATCTCAGACCCGATTGCATGTTTCTTTCATTGGTGCCTCGTCATTTTTGAGAAATCAATTCTGGCCATTTTTCTGCCACTAGACTTGCCTGGTGCTACGACTCCTTGTGGGGTGGTATTTAAACGTCAAATATTAATTTTAAAAAGATGAGAAGAAAATTAAGGAATATGAAAAGATCACTAATTTAAAATGATCAGATTTAATTTAAAAACCTTTGAGCTACTCGTGTATGTAAGTAAGGACACACAAATGACTATAAAAATAATCATGATATAATGTGAAAAAAATAAGAAAATAAAATAAGTAGGAACTATACATATATAGATCTCAGTATGCAGAGAAAATTCAAATGAATTTATATAAGAAAGTTTTAGTAAAAATACTTATTTATGCAAGAAAAGAAAAGATATACAAAATTACTAATTTAAAATAATTTATTTTAATTTGAAAATCTCTTTAGCTATTCATTTATGTAGAATACTGTAATATGCATATATATATATATATATATATATATATATATATATATATATATATAATTTTAAAACTACTTTGCTACAGTACTTGCACCATAATATGCCACACAAGCTTTTTAATTCTCAACCCTTAGATATTAATCCAATGGCTCTTATAACTCATCAATTGCAAGGTTTTTAATAGGCCAATATGAACCTACAAAAATTCTTCCCCATTTTACTACATCTTTATGAAGTATATAATATATATTTTGACTCTTAAGTCATGTAATAAATATTTTCTGTTAAATATTGTATTGCTCAATTTTAGACATGGCATAAATATACTGCTCAATATAGCAATAGTCGAGAAAAAAAAATGAGAAAAGTCCAAAATAAATATCAACTAGATGATATTTATTATATTTTTATTATGTTTTTTTCATTGTTTACAAATATCAACACTCATATAATAGTCTTAATAGATCAATCTATAATTTGCAATTGCCAAAATATTTCAAACATATATATTTAATTATTTATGCATGAATTAATTGCTTTTTTCAAGATAACCGTACATTATGACAAATATTAAAATATATTAAGCTTAAGAGCATTGCTAAATGCCTAAATTTAATATTCATAAAATTTCATAGAAAAAGAATAGCTCTCATTAGAAGTGTAATTGCATTTGAGTTATTTTTTTGTTGGTTATATAACAATTGTCTTCAGATCTGGTCATGCTTATTAAGTAATATGTTACATTAACTATTTGATATATTGAAAATAATTTTAACACAAAGAAAAAATAATTTACTACAAGTGAGACTTCACAGAATATATAGAGCTCTCGCAAAGCATGAGTAATCTGCTGGAATATTATATTGTAATTTTAAAGGAGCTTACTATAATACTTTCCTATCATTACTCCATGTCAGTGTTTATTAGTGATCGTTGGATTGAAAATCAACTATTCTCATCCAACCACAGATATATTATGTTGTAATTCATCGTCTTTGTATATGGTGAATCATTGAAAAAAGAAAATATTAGTTATTTTGTAACTAAGTGCACATCTTAACATATCACAAAATCCATTTGACATCAGTTAAACTCATTTATCTCTACAAAATTTAGATATTTTCAATATTTTACTGTGCGGGTATTTTTAATTTATGGTGTACACATATTATAGTTTTCAATAACCTGGCAAGATTTTGTCTACAAAACATGCAACGATTTTCAATAATATACATAAAAGTGAACCGGCCATTCTAGAAAAAAAACCTTTATAATGTTAATAAGAACTTCTACATTCCTATGAGCAATACCAAAATCATATACTCATGTTTATATAAATAAGACGGGCTTTGTTTTTTATAGTGCTAGATTAAAAAAAAGTAATTTCATGTTTATCCATACAAAAGTTATAATATAAAGAGAAAAGTCCAAATTTGCCCCCTCAACTATTAAATAAATCTACTTTTGGTCCCTCAACTTTTTGTTGGTCCAATTTTAGTCCCTCAACTATTCAATAAGTCTATTTTTTATCCTTCCATCCGTTAAGCGCTTACGTGCCAATTAAACTTGACACGTAAGCAATGACATGACATATATTCTTGACACATAAGCAATAATATATTTTTTAAATAAACATGCATCACAAATATGTACGATAAAATAATATTTTAAGAAAAGAGAAAATTAAGAAAATTTTATTTTTTTTCAAATATTTGTCATGTCACAATTGTCACGTTGGAATATGTAACAAGAATATATGCCACGTATTACTTACGTGTCAAATTTAATTGACATGTATGCACTTAACGGATGGAAGTACTAAAAATAGACTTATTGAATAGTTGAGGTACTAAAATTTGACTAATAAAAAGTTGAGGGACCAAAAATGAGCTATTTGAATAGTTGAGGAGGCAAAATTGAACTTTTCTCTAATATAAAAGATACTATCATAAAAGCTTCTATAAAAACACATATAATTATTCAATACCATGTTGATCACTACATAATAAAAAAAAAATATTTCCAACCTTAATTAAAAATTAAAAAATCTCGCGCAAGCGCGAGCTATGCCTTGTAATAAGAATAAAATGAATGACCACTCAATCTTACTCTTGATATAAAATGAAAATATATTAAACGTGAGATAAATGCATGAAGTTAGACCAATTCAACAATTAATATTGCTCCACATCATCAGGTGAAAATGATGTGGCACCCTAAATTACTAAAAGCAACTTGTAAATTAAGAACACATAAAAGTCTACAGAGAATTACAACCATAAAAATTATTGATGAACTAATGGTTAAGATTTATCTATATCTAACTAATCAAAGACTAAAATAATTAGAGTAATGTGGCACAATGAGAATGCTCAAAAAGAATTGAAAAATAAAGAACTGGGGTAATACTAATTTACCGCACCCCTTTACTTTTCAACTATCTTTGAGCATTCTCATTGTGTCAAATTATCTAAATTATTTCAACCATTGGATGATAATGTATGAACAAATCTAAACTATGGATTAACTAATGATTTTCTTTGACTGTGCTCTTTGTGTATATTTTTATGTGTTATTTATTTTGTAAGTACTTTTGAGCAATATTAGAATGTTGCTTGATCTTTAATTGATAAGGCGGATTAATATTACTCAATATACTACGTTCGAACGGAGTCAGGTCAGAAATTCTTATTATAGAATTTTATATCATCATCCAAGTGGCCAATTCGTAGGCTCCAAGAAGGAATTCTTGGAGGACCCTATAAGAATTTAGAAGTCATTCTTGTGATTCTCCCGGGAGTTTTAGGGAAATTATTTAAAAAAAAACTTGATTTTGTCCGTTCCAACGGACAAGAGGTCCATTTGAATGGAAGCTGTAAAGAAGTTTAAATCTTGATTTTCTCTCTTTAGTGATTAATTAAATTAGTCAATTAAACAAAAGATTACTACAAACACACTCAAATGAGATCTGCGGGTCTTAAGCTCTTTGAGGTAGAATCTTGAGGTCTTCTAAATCTTCTAAAGTGAAGTGATCGAGTTGTATCCGTCTCGATTAAGTGTTCATTATCGTCTTCTTGAATTTGCATTTTATCTAAACCTATTCATAATGCTCAAATGTAATTAGTCGCTCAAAATTGTTTTAATCAGCATCAAACAGAGAACAAGAAAATGATTATAGGTAGAATATATAATGTAATTCAAAATTATAATAAAAATAATCAAGTTCGCATAATTATTTTATATTATTTGTGTACGATGAATTACTTTCAATTTTATTTTGATTTTTATAATTCTAATTTTATGTATGTTATATCAAAATAAATAATAAGATTAAAATATTCATAGCTTAACGTGACCATTATCCTCGTACTATTTCTAGAGCTAATGTTAATTCGTGGAGAATGACATTTAACTTTTTATTCAAAATCTTTAATATATAGCCCACCTTAATTATACTTGATATTTTTTTACGCAATCATTTATTTATTTGTTCATCAACTCTTTCTTAATTAATTTCCATGCAAATAAAACAAATCAGTTACAACAAATCATTAATTAACCCCAACCTTATTTTCACCCTCTTTAGTATGATATGAATCTTCCCACGAGCCTTTGTTCTCTCATGTAAGGGTGTAATGGTTCGGATAATATCCGGAACAAACCGTACCCGAAAAATATTTGTTTTTGGTTATATATAAATATAGATATTTTGTACATTATGCTATTGAATTTATAAGCCGGATATGGATTTAGATCCTAATATTATCAGTGTCCAGATAATATATGTTTACCGGATATCTGGATTTATGTGACCCTGGATTGAATTCATTAAAAATTTATTTTTTCTTTATTCAGAATCAGAACCCATGTTATGTTTCTTTTTATTATTATTTCAGAAATTTCTATCTTCACTTATTCCATATGATGAAACTCTAGCCGCTAAACCCAACCTCATACATAATTATGATACCTATTAGGATCAATTGGTCACAGTTTTATGATATAAAAAGATAATTTTCTTATAAATATTCAGTATTTATAAATGCTAAATTGCTAGCTGTATTAATGAGTCAGTAAAAAATCTGTCAAAAAGTTTGTACTTTTATCTATGATATCTGTTTAATATCCAAACACATATCTATACATATATCACAAAGAAAATTATGGTAAGTCTTTGTGTTACATGAATAAATATATCTTGTCGGATAGATAAGCCTGTGTTGTTTTCCCCTTTATTTGCGGCAATATATTGTTTTCAGTTTTTAATATATTATTATTTAATATCGATATATTATTTTGAGTTTCATAAAGTTTACCCTCAATATACCATTTCACGTTACATATAGCGTTTTCGTATAAGTATATTGTTTTAATTTTAGTATACCAAATTTTCAGTTTTAAATTATCATTTTCAATATCAAAATGTATCATGTTTAATATTAGTATATTGTTTTGAGTGTCAATATATTGTTTTTATATCACAAATTGTAGCAACATAGGAGGTACAAGAAAATATGGATTGAACCAAGATACTACTTGTTGGAAATAGGACTGAAGGATGTCCATTGCAAGGTTGAATATGTTGGGAAACTCGTAGACATGTATGTTACATGCGCAGCGGAACCTACGGGTTAAACCCTCCCTAGGATCATCGTAAAGGAAATAAAGGTACGAGATTATGCTATTAAAATTTATACCTCGGATCTTCCTGATCCGGGAGAGAGAAACGGATGTAGGTCTGAACGAACTTCCGTCTTGCTTCCTTCTCCTTCCTGGCTTCTGAACCTCGACTCTGCAAACCTTCTTGCTCTTCCTAGGGATGAAGAACTAGATCGCTCGCTAATCTCCAAAGCAGGAGATCTCTACTCATATCCACGCGAACTTCAGACGTAGGGAATAACCAGACTCGGCTAGACGAGTCCGGAAATACTTTCCGAAAATAACTCAATACTCTCTCTCTCTATTTCTGTGTATTAGACGGCCTCTAAGGCTTCTGAATTGTGTATCGAATAGAAAGGGGGCTACCCATTAATTTATACTAGAGAGAGGGGTAAAAGAATGCAACTTTCGTTAAGGAAACAAATCCTGCCTGCCGTGTGAACAGTAATTCCTGCTTCGAACGGACCATCATTTCCATATAAACGATGCTTGTCCGCCAAGCAAATCAGCACATGTCATATGTGTTCCGTTCGAACGCGTGAACAGTAATTCATGCGAGTGAACAGTAATTCTTGCTTCGAACGGACTATCGTTTCCATATAAACGATGCTTGTCCGCCAAGCAAATCAGCACATACCATATGTGTTCCGTTTGAATGCGTGAACAGTAATTCCTGTGCGATCAAATATCCAATATTTGATTTATTCTTTCGCCCATTTATACATCACATGTATAACTGTTATTGAGGTATTTTCATCCTGTACGAATGGAGTTCATTGTGTGATCGTATAGGTTCCATTTAACGCTGGCAACGATCTTCTAAAGATCGTAAGTCATGAGTAACCTCGAGACTGATGTCGTGACTACCCATGTTAAATGAAATGATCAGCGATCATAAACCTATCTGAATAGACATTTGCTTATTTCTTTTTGTTCTATGATATACGTTTTGATCACAAGGCACGGTAATATGTCATCCTTGAGTTTGATCAAAGTCTCTTTCCTGATCTTGAATTAGACTGAATAAATACAAAATGATATTAACAACACATGTTAATCCATTTTGAGCATGGCCATGCATTTCCTTCAGTCCTAGTTCATCAGGGGGCCCAGAGATATCTCCCTCTTAACGAGAGGAACAAATCCCATCTTGGTCACTCACATTCCTCGTCATGATTCAGTGCATACCTAATGATGACCCTAATGATCATCCCATTACGGATGACGTAAGATTATATTAAAGTATGCAGTTCCTCATACAGGAATCTATGGTGACCTCAGGTCGTAGGAACAAGCACACTATTCATATGAGAATCACTAATGACATATACCATGCATATTCTCATAGTGTGGTCAGTCCAGTACGTGTTCTCTAACACATGCCTATATTCCAGACTTGACATCCCTATGTCCATGATCAGCAGTACATGATCATCCAGCCTGCGAATATACTAGTGTGGATATGTAGCTTCTTCCCTGAAGTATGTCTATCTCTATAAACATCCTACATATCACTAGGGACAATTTAGAATGTCATTCGTTGGTTCACAGTTCTACTATCAGAATCACGTATTCTGATGACGTGAACCCGAAGTGTCATTCTTGGTTGATATAAGATTTACATTCACAACCCATACACACAGATATATAAGAAACAACCTTTATTGAATAAATAATAATGTCTCAATACATAATCCATTTCCTAGCACAAATACATTTGGTCTAGGGCAGTAATCCTACAGAATAGCATGGGAGATAGTTGTTCACCATGCGTCAATCCTTGCATGTGAGGGAATGGTGTTCCTTCCCAATCGTTCACCTTTAGAAACGAGGAAGAAGAGACGGGCAGGTTTCGAATCGATGAGGTCCATTTGGGTGGGAACCCTCGTTTTTGAAGTGCCATATTGAGGAAGTCCCAAGAAATCGACTCAAATGTCTTTTTGAACTCAATTTTGAAATGGACGGATGGAAGTTTTTTCTTCTTCAAGTAGCATGCAACCTCTCTTCTGTTGATAAATGTTTGTGTAATTTGTCTCTTTTTAATGAAAAGACGTTATAACCTCATAGCAAAAAGTTTGAAAATGATTTTCACCAGCCCATTCATTACACTAATAGGACGAAAGAGATGTTGGGGAATCCATATCCAAGTACGATACATGTGTAGTGGAACATACAGATTCAACTCTCGCTAGGATCATCGATTGATCGGCTAAATTCATATCTATATTTTAGATTCATATTTTTTTCATATTTATCTTATTTTCAGTACTTTTTATGTTATTTTATGTTTATTTTGTTAGAAATCAGTTACTACTTATGTTTGTCTCTAATTGTACGAAAGAAATGATTCAGAACCAAATGAAGTCCAAACGGAGCATATTGTTGCTACATAAAGGGGAGCCCGATGATGGATCATGGACCTGGCCCCTTGGGCCCGGTCATCCTTACTGCCACCACGGTTGCCTTCGCAGCAACCGCGGGTCACTATCTCACAATGATCGAGGTGAGGAGCACTGCGACCAAAGAGGAAAGGCGGCAAATGATTCTTCAAGAAGATTGGTGCATGTTTAGCATTCTAGCCCGTTGTGCGGAAAGAATCTACTTCATTTGACAGGAGGAATAAATCAAGGGATTAGATTTGATCTTTCATTAGGATTAGATTTAGGGATTGATTTGAATTGATCGTGATTGGGGATTAGATTTAGGGATTAATTTGATTAGATTTTAGGTAAGGTTTATTTCCTCACAATTAGGGACCGACCACTCACCTATAAAAGGGTGAGCCCTAGGGCCGGCCAAAGGGTCACAGATTGTAGTAGAGAATTGGTAGTAGTGCTTTCATTGTAAGAGACAACACAAACAAGGTTCTAGTGTTCTATGTATCAATTTAATTTATTTTTAGTTTCAGTTATCAATTCTTGTAACTAAACCCTTTATAGGTTAGAGTTCGAGTAGTAGATTCAATGTCTTTTTTATTTCATATTTATGTGTGATATTTAACTTTTGTACTTAGTTTTTCTTTTTGTGCTTATACCATTATTCTCATGGAAGCCGATCCGAAGAATCTTAGACTTACTAAGGAGACACTTGACAACTTTGCACAAGTGTCGGGCCTATATGCTAATTGAAAAAATATTCATGCACCACCATTGTTATTCCGGAAGATCTAGCTTCCACTATACCACAAATATTCAATCGTCAAGTGGGATTGCCGCTTACGGTAAAAAGACCTTCTAGGATGATCTACGGGAATATCCTTGAAAAGGTACAAAAACGACTCACGGGTCGGAAAGGAAAAATACTATCTTTTGGTAGAAGACTTACCCTAATTAATGTTCTTCTTTCCCTCATAACCTACGATATGAAAGTCTTACTTTTCCCAATGTGGCTTGTCGATTAGATTAATAGATTAGCAAGGGCGTTCATTTGGAAGGACAATTTGAAATGCTCAGATGGCCATTTCCTAGTCGCTTGGGACCGGCTTTGTCTCTCGAAAGAGAATGGAGGAGTTGGAATAGTGTCTTTGGGTTTGGAATCAAGAAACAAAACATTTCGCGTCTTCCAAAATGGCTATGGGTCTGGAAAACAGATCAAAATATCTAATGGGCGTATACTTGTTTCTCCATTTTGATTTCACCATCTAGTACTTCGCATACTTAATTTAATGTAAGAATTAAAATACACAAAGTAAATCTCAGTAAACTCAGCAAATAAAATAAGAAATTAATTAAACCATAATAAGATTCACTAGACTACTAACATCTAATCTTAGATAAGGATATAATTATATACATAATAAAACATAAAGAGAATTTCCTAAATGAGGATTTTGTTACAACACAAAATAAAAGATAAAAGAGGATTAAAGATACAAATCATAAAAACAAAGAGAGAACTATTATGCCTCCATTGTGTCGGATCAGCGTCACGATCCAAATCGACTGAAATTGGAAGAAATCTTTATTGCTTCCGTATCTAATTCTCATATTCCCCTCTGTTTTCTTCATTCAAAAATTCTTCAAGAGTGAATTTTTATTGTTTCCACATCTAATTTCTCAAATTCCCCTCTCTTTTCTTCATTCAAAATTCTTCAAGATTGAATCTTAATTGCTTTCGCATTTAATTTCTCAAATTACCCTCTCTTTTATTCATTAAAAAAATTTCAAGAGTGAATCTTTATTGCTTCCGCATCTAATTCCTCAAATTTTCCTCTCTTTTCTTCATTCAAAAATTCTTCAAGAGTGCATCTTTATTACTTCCGCATCTTATCTCTTAAAATCCCCTCTCTTTTCATCCCTCAAATATACCAAATTGATCAAAGATATTTGGCCACTCGGATCACAAAAATATTCCTTGAACTGTCAAATTTGGAGAAATTCAGTGAAATTTTAATAAAATTCTTCAAAATTCAGCCAAGAAAGGAGGAGATTAGGAGTTCGAGTATGAATTGTTCAATTCAAGATGAACTTTGATCTTTGAGTGTTGCAATTATGCACCTCAAAAATAATAAATAAAAACTTGATTTAGCGGCAATCCTCAACCCTAGATCGCGCTCCAACAAACACTCCACTATCATTTTGCGATTAATTTGCCGTCGTTTTCCATGGAGCAAATGAATGAGAATTTCAGAAACACTCTACTTAAATTGCGGCGATCTCTCAACGAGATCAATCATGACCTCTTCAAATTTTAGAAACGCGATTTCTGGGAAGACACGATCTATGCCTGAGCAAGGAGGTTCATTGGAGGAGACGAAGAGTTATTTTGAAGTATCGACAAAACCTAATTTCTTGGGGACGACAAAGGTGACCTCTCCCTCCATTTTTTTTAATCACTCTTTCTCTCCATTTCCACACCTCCTCATGGGCCAACAACAATATGCTTTTTTGAGTCAGTAAAGGCAGACTTTCATAGACCAGCAAATAAGTCTTGAACCCAATGTGCAGCTCAGATCATTTTTGCGCTCCGGGCCCTATATAGAGAATTTTTTGAAACTGCTTCATGAAGCCTTTGCGAAATCAAATATTTTCCATGGACTCAACAAAGAGAGTCCGGTGACCATAGAAATACTGTTGCAAGGTGTCAAATTTGCATGAAACCTATCCATGAAGAAGTCAATTATTGGCACTACTACTACAACCAAAATCCTCCAATCTCTCTCCTGGAGGAACCGTTTAGCGGTCCATCGAATGGGTGGTATCTTGACTCTGGCATGTCAAACCATTTGACATATGACCTCGACCTCCTCTCACCTCATATGCCTTATTCGAGCAAAGATCTCATTCGAGTCGGGAACGGAGAAGGGATACTGATTCAAAACATCGGACAAGCGTTATCAAAATTCCAACCAGTGTGTTATTTCTAAAAAATGTGCTTCACGTCCCAAAAATCACAAAAATCTTATTAGCATCTCGCAATTAATACGAGATAATAATATTACTCTTGAGTTTCACTTGTGTACCTACCTGATTAAAGATCGAGCTTCTAACAAGATCATACATCACGCAGTTCTTGAAAATAGTCTATATCGTATCTTCAAAAGACCGGACCAAATATTTCAACATTCTGCTTGTCTTGGCGAGCGGATTTCGGCAGACATATGACATTGGTAGCTTTGTCATGCTTCCTTTCCCATTTTTCAAAATCTAACGAAGGCAAATAATTATTATATTCTAATAGAAAGTTGTTGTTTTGTGATACGTTTTGTATGGAGAAGATGCATAAATTATTATTTCATCAAGCTATGGATCGTTCCTCAAAGCCTCTTGAAGTGGTCCACTCGGATGTGTGAGGGTCGGCTCCGGTTCACTCTCATTCGGGGGTCCACTATTTTGTGCATTTTACGGAAGATTTCTCGCGCTACATATGGATCTATTTTTTTGCCTCAAAAGACCAAATATCTTAAGCATTTAGTCTTTTTAAATCTCAAGCTAAAAACCTTCTATCATGCACCATAAATAGACTTCAAACTGATGGCGGGACGGAGTTTAAACCTATCGCGTGTCTTTATCCCTCCATTTCTCACATCATCATGCGTTCCTATACCCCTAAGAAAAAGGGCTTGGCAAAAGGAAACATTGATATATATTCGAACTGGCCCTCTCCACCATGACACAAGTTTCCATTCCACTTCGATTTTGGGATGACATGTTCCATAACATAGTTTATCTCATTAATACATTGTCAAACACTGTCAATCCACAAAAATCTCCTTTTGAAACTTATTCCAAAAAAAGACTGGATTATAATTCCATGCAAGTCCGAGGTTGCTTGTGTTTTCCATACACACAACCTTATAATTCGTATAATTTAAAAAATCGGTCTCTCCCATGTGATTCTTGGATATGCACCAGGGTACAAATGTCTTCATCTCCTAACAAACAAAATGTTTGTGAGTCATGTAATTTTCAATGAAACATATTTTCCTTTGACCAACCTCCCACATCTTCTCAAACCACACCGTCTCGAACTCAAAGAACTCTCACACTCATCTCATCTAATCCTTCTCATGAGGGTCCTTCACCCATCAATGAGTCATCTACATCTTTCCTTGAAGGTTTTCAACCCTCGAGTGCAGATTCTTCTCCGCCCTCTTCCTCTCCCATACCACCTCAATCCTCTCGTCTAATGGTAACTCAAACATGCGATAACACAAGAAGACAACGATAATTTCCCGACCATGTTACAAATACAATCACAAAATATTCTATTCCAACTGTTAGTAGTATGCCCTAGGCCAATATATTTGAGACCTAGATGTATGGATTGTGTTAAACAAACATTGTGTTTATTTAGAGATATTTTATATAATAAATGCGTATTGGTTATTTTATTCTTATTACTAAAATGAACCTTGAATATGATATTCAGCTTTATATCATCAAAGTATGTGACTTTGATAGTAAAACTATAAAGTATTATGAATGATATTCTAAACCGTCCCTGATCATTCATAGGATGTTTGTGAGACAGACATACTTTATGATAAGCTATAAATGTACATCAGTATGTTAGTTGACTGATGGTCACGTTTTACTGATCATGAATAAGAGTTATTAAGTCATTAACATAAGTATATGTTAGAGACCATATACTGGATTGACCCACCGTGAGAATACTACATGGTTCGTGTCATTAGTTATTCTCAGTAAAGAATGTATCTATAATCCTTAGACTTGAGATTATCTCAGTTTCCTACATGAGAAATTTTATACTTTAATATAATCTAACATCGTCTTTAACCGGACGGTCATAAAGATTATAATTAGGTATATAATGAATCATGCAGAGGAAAGAGTTTAATTAAGATAGGATTTGTTCCTCTCATAAATTGAGAGAGATATCTTTAGGCCTCTTGATGATTTGATTGAAGAAATGCACGGCCGTGCTCAAATGAATTAATAAAGAGTTATTAATGTCAGTTCATGTTCAATCAAATTCGGTGTCAAGAAATATTTATCGACCAACATAAGGTTGACACATACCATGCCTTATGGACGATATAGATATCGTGTAACAAAGGGATACAATGCATGACATAAATTAGGTTTGATCGAATCATCAATATTTGCTTAATTTGGGTAATCATGATGTCTTGCTAGAGGCCGCTCATGATTTATAATCCGTTGTGATTATTGCCAACATTAAGTAAACCTACAGGGTCCCACACAAAGAACAACGATTGAGACGTACACAGAAAAATCATGACTTATGTGATAAGTTGTATGGAAAGGCATATAGTCAAGTGACATATCCAATCCTGCATCTTATATGATAAGGTGTGTTGCACATATGGTTACATAGTTACCATGCACATAGGATATGAAACTGATGGACTATGTAAGCACAAGAGACACCCCAAAATCTGTTGAGGGATCATAATTTTTTCGGCCAAATTTTGTGAGACAAAAAGAGAGAAAAATCCGAAAATTATTCTCTTGTTATTTTCTGTGAGAGAAATGAAGAACGGATACTAGCATATATCGTTCTTTATCCGTTCAAAGGGGTTGTTCGTGTGGATACCGGTAGAGGACGAAGCGAAGTGCGGCGTCTTTGTGATTCGGGTTGAAACCGTGATTTGTTTGGAGAATCGGTTTGCTTGGAGATCGGTTTGTTGGACCGGTTAGGCGAAACATACAAAGGATCATTTTGGAAACCGGTTTGGAATCGGGCAAAGAAAAGCGTCAACCAACTTCGCTTTTGATCATCACGGATTAAGCGTAATCCGAAGGTACAAAGTTATGAAATTTTCTTTGATTTAATTGTAATTCACGTATCCTTCTTTTGGGTTTCGAATTCGATTTTGTTTTGTTTTTGTTTTTTCGCTGCGTTATGAACGGTAGAAACCCAACACCAACTACCCTCTCCGAGAAACAAAGTGAACCAACATGCTTTACTGAACAATCCAATAAGGATCCAAAGTGGTGTACCATCATGGCTATCGAGTTTAATGTACTTCTTGGGAACATAACTTGGGATTTTGTTCCATCCAATTCATCCTAAAATCTCTTTGGTTGCAAATGGGTGTTCAAGATGTAGAGAAATATGGATGGATCCATAGAAAGATACAAGACGCGACTAGTAGCAAAGGACTATCACCAACGGGAAGAAAATAATTATACAGAGACTTTTAGTCCGGTGGTTTAACCAACTACCATTTGTGTGCTTCTTACTCTTGCCTTATAAAAATGATGGCCGGTGCGACAACTTGATGTAATGCCTTTCTCAAAAGGGATCTCAAAGTAACGGTATTCATACAACAACCACCTGGCTTTGTGGATGACTCAAGACCAGACCATGTCTACCACTTCAAAAAGGCTCTCTACGGCCTCTAACAAGTACCATGTGCTTAGTTCATAAAACTAAAGCATGCTTTATTCAATCTTGGTTTTGTTGGCTCTCGAACCAATACTTCTCTCTTTATTCAATTTCAAGATAACGACCTCTTAGCACTACAGGAAAATCTTTTTTCACCTACGACCTAATATACCTACGACCCCGTAGCTAATAATGTATTATCACCTATGGGGTCCTAGGTGATAATAGAGTCGACGGTAATAATAAAATATCGCATATGGATATGTAGGTGCTTGTAAGTCACCGTAGGTAATAAATATTAGAACCAACCATTTTTTTTTATCTTTTCCAACAGCCAGTAGGTAATATGTAAATTCGAAAATTGGCCGGCGTAGTATGAAATTTTAAAAAAAAAATTATGTAGGTGATAAGTTGTCACCTACAACTTGCCCTGTAGGTTATAATAAATATATTTCATATTTTATACAGGAGCTTTCTAGACCACTCTTTCTTGACCTTATCTATTTTCCAACCCTGCCCAAATCCTTCTCCTTTCTGAAACCCGCTCTCTTTTATCTCGGACCCAAGAACTCGCCGTATCCGGCGATTGACCTCGCCACGTCGATCAAACATTGTGATCCGCATTAAACTATAGTAATCTTAGTTTATGTGGATGACATCCTCATAACCGGTAGTAATCCCGTTTCATTCGAGCAACTCATTCTAAATCTAAATGCGTAATTCATCTCGAAAGATTTTGGTCCTCTCTACTACTTCCTTGGTATTGACTATTGAGGCCCAAAAAGTGAAGGACGGAGTTCTACTATCTCAACCCCAATACATCTTGAATCTTCTTAAGAAGGCCAAGATGGATGGTGCGAAACTGTGTTCCTAGCTCATGGTGGCCGGCAAAAAACTCTCCAAGAAGCACGGTTGGCGCATTTTAGTACGCTATAGTCACCCGACCGGAAATTGCCTTTGCGGTAAATAAAGTTTCCCAATTTATGCACTCACCAACCGACACTCATTGGGGAGCGATCAACCGTATCCTACAATATTTCAAATAAGACACGAACTCTTACTTCGCTCCTCCCCATATTTACGACTCCTTGCCTTCTCTGATGCAAATTGGGTTGAATGTCCAAACGATAGACGGTCCACGATCGGATATTGTATCTTTTTCGTCCAAATCTTATTTCCTGGAGCGCATAGAAGTAGGCAATGGTAGCTCGATCTAGCATCGAAGCTGAATATCGTAGCCTTGCAATGGCTACCGCGGAACTTGTGTGGATCCATTTCTTACTACGCGAACTCCACATCATTCAAAAGAAGTTCCTAACCTATAGTGTGATAACATTGGAGCGACATATCTTGCTATAAACGATATCAACCTAATGTTGGATTTCGGACGTGCATAATGCAGCGGAAAATAAAATTTCGTCCAAAACCAATTCGAGAATCCATGCGTATCGGTTAAATCAAAGAAATAATACTTAAAAGTACCTTATGATTATGCTTAATCTGTGGCACTCAAGACATGCGTGCAGCCCAAGTGCCTTTAAACCGGTTACTGTCCAAACCGATTATCCGTCCGTCAAGACCGTCTAGGTTGGAAGCCACCGATCACACATAAGTTATTTTATATAGATATTTAACCACTATCTTGTATCTTATTTTCTACACTTTCTAGTAGTTTATTTATGTTTTAACTCAGAATTCAAGTTATTGCCAAAATCATATGTGATTGCAGGAATTATAGCAAAAAGGCCAAAAAAGGACGCAAAAGAGGCGCAAGGAAGCTAAGGAGCGATTGTAGCAGTCATCGTACCGTGGTCCCACCCGCTGGCTCGCTAACACTCGACCCGTTGGCACACATCACGAGCAATCGCTACCTTAGAAGAGTGGCTTGAAGGCGTCCAAACTAGGAAAGAAACACAATCGCTGCACGGACTGATTGATTGGCTAGTTAAGAGGAGATCTAGCAACGCCAGGCAGACACGCTCAAGAAGGAGCAGATCGGGAAAGGAGCAATCAAGGATCAATCAACGTTAATGGCAAGGATATTCGAGAGATGCTACCTACCTATAAAAGGTCCTTAGACGGGATGGCGAAAGGGGGGACCAATTGAGAGATCAATTTAGAGAGAGAGAAAGAGAAAATGGTCTCGTTAGTTGTGCGTGGTGAGTAGCATTAATAAGAAGGATAAGGAGAGGCAACAGAAGGAAGTATCGAGGAGATAGACGAAACCACCAAGCCCTAAACTGCTCTCTACTCAGACAACCTCTAAATCACCCTCTTGTGCGAGCACTGACAATGCGAGCGCAGGATCTTTTGCTTTATTTTATTTACTTTTATTTACTCTTTCTTGCACAACCAACCAACCATTAGATTAGCTCCTTATGCGAGCACTGATAATGCGAGCGCATGATCTTTTGCTTTATTTTATTTACTTTTATTTACTCTTTCTCGTACAACCAACCAACCATTAGTACTGGATAACCAACCGGTAGCTAGTCCAGTACTCCACCTTTGGTCTCCCTGTGGATCGACACCCCAGCTTTACTACATCACGAGGTCCTGAGTGCGACTAAGCAAAGTGAAACTGAGGCTCTAAATTTGAATAGGAAACCGCTACTTATTATTTATACACACCACCGTCAGCAACATGTTAGATTATTTGATGACCACCCGGTTAAAGACAGTGTTAGATTATGCTAAAGTATAAGATTACTCATGTTGGGAACCAAGACAACCTCAGGTCAAATGACTATAAATACGTCATGTAATAAGAATCGCTAATAACGTAAACCATGTAGCATTCTCATGGCAGATCGGTCCGGTATATGGCCTCTAACATATACCTATGTTAATGACTTCAAAACTATTATCCATGATTAGTAAAATATGATCATCAGTCAACTAACATACTGGTGTACATTTATAGCTTCTCTACAAATATATATTTATTTGTCTCCGCACGTATATTTGTCTCCAAAAAAATCCTATAAATGGCCAGGATGATTTAGAATAGCATTCATAACACTTTATAGTTTTACTACCAAAGCCATACACTTTGATGATATAAAGCTGAATTTCGTATTCATGGCCTATTTTAATTATATTAAAATAATCTCTACGAACATATTATATGAAATAAGTTAGAATAAATATAATATTTGTTAATATAATCCATCAACCTTGGTTACAAACACTTTGGCCTAGGACATAACACTATCATGTAATGTATTTTTCATGCTTGCACGAAGCACATCGAGATTGATTATCATTTCATACGCGAATTAATTAAACTCAAAACTCTCCAAGTTCGTTTTATTAGCACGAAGGACTAGATTGCTGAAATTCATATGAAAGAGTTCACAACACCTCGTTTCACTCGATTACGTAACAAGTTCACCGTGTTTAGAACCGGCTGCTCCTAATCAAGTAACAAGTAACTAATGATGTGATAATGAAATAATTGACAAGGTCAAAAATATTATTTTTATGACATTCATTTTTCTAAATCTGTGGAACTCTCCCGAAAATAGTTCTAACTAATTTGGGTGTTTATTCTATGAATTACTCCCAAAGTAGCTAGAACAGGTTGGCAGCTTTTGTTAACCCATCTTCAGAAACTCGAAAAATCAACTGGACTTCAAATTCAACTCATGACTGCAGTTTGATACGTTTGAAACATAATAACTTTGAAACTCAACTGAGGTTTTCATGAATTATTTTTGGTACACTCCTGAGTAATTATTTATGCACGTTTGATACTATAATAACATCCTTCATTGGAAAGAAAAGAATCTTCATTTTTATTTTTGTATTTAATTTCTTTCTTTTCAGACAGCTCAATCTTTGGATTTTTTTTTTCAAAATGACACTGTTCACGAAAATAATTAAACAGTTAGCACTCGTTTGGAAATTTTTTGGAAACTAGCACTTCCGCCATCACTGTTGGCGGAACCAAAGTTGGTTCCGCCATCAGCGATGGCGGAACCCATTATACCCCTGTTTGGCGCCCCATTAATTAGCTAATTAACTAGTTCCGCCATCACCAATTTTCCTGCGCGAGAAGTTACTGACATTGGTTCGGCCATCACCAATAGCAGAACTAATGTGACATTTTCGCAATTAACGCTAGGGTTCAGCAGTTGTTTAGCAAAAAAAATAAAAAAAAAAAGAAAAACACTGGTTCCGCCATCGGTGATGGCGGAACCAACGTCAATAGCTTCTCGCCCGTTAAAATTTTCGGAAAAATCACTGGCATTCACCCGTGTTTTTCTTTTTTTTTGCTAAAAATTGCTGAACCCTAGCGTTGGTTCCGCCATCGGTGATGGCGGAACCAATGTCAGTAACTTCTCGTGCAGGAAAATTGTTCGAAAAATCTCTGGCACTGGTTCCGCCATCTAATTAATGGGGTTTTAGGGCGCCAAACAGGGGTATAATGGGTTCCGCCATCACTGATGGAGAAACTAACTTTGGTTCCGCCAACAGTGATGGCGGAAGTGCTAGTTTCCAAATTTTTTTCAAATGAGTGCTAACTGTTTAATTATTTTCGTGAACAGTGCCATTTTGAAAAAAAAAATCCAATCTTTTGCAGGTGTAGATTGCACGTGATCAGCACGTGCAGAGTGAGTGCATTGTGCCAGGCTGTGTAATTAGAAGAGCTTTGTAGATGGTTGTAGATGGTTGATGGCTTGATGCCCAGCCCCTCTCGTATATATTAATATTTCTTGATATTATTATTAATAATTAATATTAATAATTAATAATTAATATTAATAATTAATAATAAGTTATAAAGTTCAAAAATTTCCTCTCGTTATATTTAACCACACCATTTTTTAATCATGTCCCTTAGGTTAACAAATCTAAAGGTTGATAATTTGATACATGGTTGTAAAATTTTCTGTCATTATATTTAGCCACATCATTCTTTAATCATGTTTCTTAAATTAACAAATCTAAATGTTGATATTTTGACACGTCTCACATATGTACATCAAATTAATAATAATACGTTTAAAAGTTAAAAAATTTCCTCTCATCATATTTAGCCAGATCATCCTTTAATCATGTCCCTTAGATTAACCAACTTAAATGTTGATATTTCGACACATCTCACCGATGTGCAACAAACTATTAAAAGTTATTAATTCTAACAAAAATTATCTCATCTCATTAAGTTATATAGTCATTTGATATTTACCTTTATAATAGATAGATCATCTAAAAATTAAAATTTAGTCATGTATCTTCTCAACTCAAGATTTTCTTTTAAAAAAATGAAGATTCAAGTCATGTACATGTAAGGATGTATACACGCAAAAAAAATTGTCTGAATCAAAATTACTCATATCTGGCCGAATACGGATATATATTCGGATATGGATACATATTTTGTTATCGATTTTGGATCCGGGATACATATAATATTAGTATCCGGATAATATCTATATCCGGATAATTTGTTATTTGGATAGTATTCGTTTTTGGATATTTCACTCTATATAAAATACATATATTTATACAGATATATGTATAGATATTTTTGGTTTCTTTATCATATTCAAATAAAGATATTTTTCATGTTCATGTTATATTTTTTTACATATAAGTGTAAATGGGAAGAATATTACCCGACCGGCCTGTATCCATATTCGCAAAAAAATCGTGTCCCAATAAAAAATTATCCGTATCCAGCCGGATACTGATACTGATTGGGAGTTTTATTCATGTACGGATACATATTTGGTTATCGACTTGACTCTGGATACGGTTACAAATAATATATATGTATGCAAAAATTCTACAAAAAGAAACCTGGCAATTGAATAAAAACTGAGAGAGATCCAAGCGTTCAAAGTTGGAGTCAGAGAAAAAAACATTAGCAGTTTGTGACCAACCCGAGGTAATTTAAAGATTTCTTCAACTACGAGCGCTATTCTTGGCTCATTCTTTTTTCTATCTCCTCAAGACATGCAAAATAATAATAACCTATCTTTTCCTACCACTCACGTGTGAAGAGATTTGAAGAAAAAGTCGATAATTATGTTCTCTCTCCACTTGGCCGAATCTGGACAGTACAACAAAAAAATCATTTTCTATCTGAATAAGGGTCCAATATGCAAATTTCGCTAAGAACATTTTTTAGTCGACAACAATGTGAAGATTCTACAAAAAGAAATCTGGCAATTGAATAAAAACTGAGAGAGATCCAAGCGTTCAGAGTTGGAGTCAAAGAAAAAAACATTAGCTGTTTCTAACCAACCCGAGGTAATTTAAAGATTTCTTCGACTACGGGCGCTATTCTTGGCTCATTCTTTTATCTATCTCCTCAAGACATGCAAAATATTAAGAACCTATCTTTTCCTACCCCTCACGTGTGAAGAGATTTGAAGAAAAAGTTGATAATTATGTTCTCTCTCCACTTGGCCGAATCTGGACAGTACAACAAAAAAATCATTTTCTATCTGAATAAGGGTCCAATTTGCAAATTTCGATGAGAACATTTTTTAGTCGACAACAATGCGAAGATTCTACAAAAAGAAATCTGGCAATTGAATAAAAACTGAGAGAGATCCAAGCGTTCAAAGTCGGAGTCAGAGAAAAAAACATTAGCTGTTTCTAACCAACCCGAGGTAATTGATAATTTATTATTCGGATAATATCCGTTTTAGGATATTTCACTCATATATATATATATATATATATATATATATATATATATATATATATATATATATATATATATATATATTCTCTTTTTTTCTTTATCATATTCGAATACAAATATTATCCATAACTATATTAATATTTTGTTGTCAATTCTTTTAGATTTTTTTTTTACAAATTGTTATAATTTATTAACTTTATCATCACAAATAGTTAAGTATTTAGAAATCTAACACTGATATGTGTCCATTAAATATCTGAAATGAATCAACATTTGTATTCATATCCAACAATATCCAAACTGTGTTCGTATCCTAAACTGAATTCATATTTAAAGCTATCAGTATCGTTAATATTTTGAATATTTGTTGAAAATGTACTGTTGACTTTTCTTTTTTTGTGTTTATAGTATACTGTAAATTTTTCACATGACTGTAGTATTTATTTTTTTTACTAAATTAGTGTTACGTTTATGCAATAATGCTAATTTCTATTATATTTAATACAAATATTAACATTATCTAAATTATAGTTTAAATTACTTTCTAAGTAATGTTATTAAAATTCCACGCAATGCGCGAAGGATTTGCTAGTTATTTTTCTATGATTTATATGACACATGGCCAATGAAGGGAAGTTTCATAGTTTTGTCAATAAAATTTTAAAATATCATGTCACGCAGAATCAGTGACGGAGCTTGTTTCTATTTATTGAGGCGACAAAAATTTATCCCTACTAATTAACATTATACTAAATTCTTGAGGGGCTAAATACATAAAAATACATGTATTTCAAAAAAAAAAAAATCACCGAAGCACTACGGATATATACTGATATGTCCAAATTTTTGGGGTCATGGCTCCAGTATCTATAAAGCTCTATCACTGTGCAGAATGAGAAATATCCGCACATAAAATATGGAGAATTATGAAGTAAGTATTTTGCCTAAAAGTATGTAGAGATATGGAGGCTACACCTAAAAGCATAGAAAGATTGTCTTTTTTATCGTTTGCCAACATTTTTGTTTCATGTTTTTCATTTTTTTTTCTCCCAAAAAATGCAAAACGCGTTTGGCAAACTCACTTCGTTCCATTTTTTCCAATATGATTTCCAAAAAAACACAATTCCGAGAACAATGAATACGTGTTTTCTACTTTCCTATTTCCGTTTTTCTTTTGGGCTGCTTTTAAACACATACTATTCTCTCTCCACTCCACCGCTTAAGCTTAATACATCAAATTTGATAACACAAAAGTACCAATCTTTGTATCTTTCTACTAACATCACCAGTACCAAAGAATAAGAAAATCTCATTATTATTCTCAAGTGGAAATCTCTCATTATTAGCTAGACGTATTATGCTTTTTGCTTGCCTTGATCTTACTACATCATTATTCCTTCATATTATTTATATTATATGAGCATGGTGGTGGCATTTAACTCTTTCTTATGACTGTCTATCATACATATATTAGTTTATCTTTTTGTAGTATTAAGTATAAATTTGTGTATTGAAGTTATTTTTTATAGTATAAATTTTTATAGTATTAAGTATAAGTATTTTTATAGTATTAAATTTTTATAGTTATTTTTTATAGTATTAAGTATAAATTTGTAGTATTAAGTCGATTGAAGAACTAATTCATAATGCTGAAATTTATGATGATAATGACCAAGTCTAGTGGTAAAGCTCCACATTTTCATAGATGAAGAATTTGAATCCCGTATCTAGTTTGATTGATTTAAAAGAGAATAAAAATCAAGTGATCGCTTTGTAGTTCTCTCTCAAAATAAAAAAAGAACAGACACAATTCTTAGTTCCAAAAAAGAAAAGAATAGTACAATTTTTTGTAGTAATATTGAAAATATCTTTTGAAATTAGTAGAATTGTTAATAATTCATGGTACTCTTTTTGTCGAATATTTCTTGAGAAATGTGATGTTTATAGTTGTTAGTTTACTTTGTAATCATATGTTGAATGCTCTTAATATAAAAAATAAATAGTTTTTTAGAAACAGTAATGGAAAAACAAAAAACTGTTTTTCGTTTTCAAAAAAACAGAAAACGGAAAAACAGAAATGATGCCAAACGAGCCCTTAACTATTCTTTTTCCAAATTTTGCTTCTGGAAACGACTATTATATCGACAATGTTGTCAAAGTTTGAATATATTATTATATAATAGAGTTAATCTCAATCTCTATCACCAACCCTTGCTTTGACTAGTCAACTATCATGAAATTAACTCCTGATACTATATATTATTTCATGGTATTTATGTTATTTAGTATAATACTATTTTTATAGCATCTGTACTTATGTATTTTTTTTGTTACACCTATATGTTGTTTTAATTCATATATATGACTAGTAGTGGTAGAATTTGACTGAAAATTTTGATGGTGGAGTTTGACTGAAAATTTTGGAGGGGTCAAAAAAATTCTCTCTACAAATTAATAATGTACAAACTTCCCCTCTCTCCCCGTGTTTATTAAGCTCCGTTACTAATGACTACTATTATATATTTGTTTTAATATCTATATACTATATTATACTATTTTCTAAATTACATATAATTTCTATAATAATATATTGCTTTCTAAATCTATGTATTATTTGTAAATTTGTATACGTTTTTAAAACTATATAATGTTTTTTAACTGTAGTTAAAAAAATCGCGCAGTTCACATCAACGTGGCCCAAAGGGGGGTGATTTATCAGGTCGCTATAATAAATTCAAATGCAAATACGGTTGTGGGTCAGGATAATTAACTGACACATTTTGGTTACGTCTAAAGACATTGTATTTAGTTTAATCAAGGCATATAAGAAGGCAAATGCCGGAGCTTGCCTTTATTTATTCGGGGTATTCCTACTGATTAATACTGTTCAAAATTTTTAAGGGTCCAAATATATAGAAATACATATATTTCAAAAAAAAAAATTACTAAACAACTACTAATATATAATGTTTTATCAAAATCTTAGAATGGAGGGTCATGACCTACTCCGATCTCTATAAAGCTCAGAAGGCCATCCATATAATAATTAGTTGACACATATCTTTGACTTTTTCGAATGATTGGCTCTCTGTTTAATTACTTTCAAATTGTCACTCTAATAAAAAAAAGGGTTTAGATATGGAGTGCTAACATTTTGGAGCGCCCAACAATGTCCGATTACAAAAGGTATGATGAAATTAAAAAAAATATTTTTGTAAACACAAAAGGTATAGTGAAATTACAAAAAAAAATATTTTCAAAAAGGTATATTTGTAAACACAAAAGGTATATTCAAGTACAAATATATATGTGTACAGCTAAAACTGTATGGTGGACGTTTCTGAACACTTCAAAAGCTGAGCACACTGAATAATTTCTCAATAAAAAATTATAGTACGACCAGGATTAGCCATAAATCATAATAGACACAGCCAATTGGAACACGCCATGTTAGCAAATGTAACGCACAGTGGCACAATTTCATTTGTTGGATCGGTGGAGCATCTTTGCCCCTTGATAATTCCACCAATAAGTTGCTACGGCATAGTTATTTGAAAGAAGAAAGAGTTAAAAACCTTACAAAAAGAAAGACGAATAAAAAATAAAGAAAAGTTTTACTTTTCAAAAAAGAAATAAAGAAAATTTTGCATATAAACCCTTGTAAACTAGAAATAGTATTTACATCCCAAACACGCGCATGCGTGTTTTAAGATTATAGTTTTAACATACATTAACATAAAGGCATCTAATTGCCAAAAGCAAATTTTGAACAAAACTCAATATAAGATTGAGGAAAAGAACAACCGACTGCATTTTATCAAAAATAAAATAAATGTAAATTGGTAACCTGTGGGAGAGTAAGTATAAGAACAAACTTTACCTTAAAGAAGTGTAAAAGAACAAACTAAATCTAACAAACTTATGAAGCCAAAAAAGAACCTTCTATAAAATTTTAACTCACCTTGAATTACACTCCTATTCCCACAAAAGTGGCTCATCGAGCCGAAATTCAACTTCTTCGTCAGGTGCCCAGGTAAGTACCTGACGTGACAACCCTAAACCATATCTGTATCCATCTCTCAAATCAAACAGTATATCGGGCAAGTCGAACAACTCTTCTTCATCATTTCCATCTCTGTTGTTACTTCTTGATTGAATTTCCTTGACTATCTCAGTCTGAGCAGCCTGAGTAGCCGCCGCCTGCATATCCTTGGGACACGTAGAGGCCGGACGTGGAAAAAGTGGAGCCAATGAAGGAAAATTTAGATGCGCGTTGGGACCTTTTATTGCTAATGCGGCCACGTCATGTGCCCGCGCAGCCATTTCCGGGTTTGGAAATGTGCCGAGCCAAATTCAGGACTTTTTCTTTGGTTCACGAATTTCTGAGACCCATTTGCCCCAACTGCGCATGCGTACCCCTCTGTATGCTGGGTGTTTGTCGTCACTATTACGTTGGCGCTTCTTAGGGTTATCAGCATTTGCTGTTGTCTGTTTAGAGGTTCTTGGGGATGAATGTTGTTTGGGAGAGGCATTGGGAGAAGATATGGAATTAGAATTGGAGCTGAAATTGGAATTGGAAGATGAATTGGAGTAGGTAGTAGGGGTGGTAGGTTCTTTTATTGTGGAGAATAATGAGGCAAAGTGAAGTTGCATGATTTGGAAAGTATGGGGGCTTTTTATTAGTGACTGCTCATTGAAATAGAGAGAGAAGAGGGAATAAAATAAAGAAATCAAATGGGACCATGTGAATCAAGACACAACCAATTTGTACAGGTTTCCTATACAATGAGACTTAATACTTTATAGTGCATCCGAGATATATGGGATTCCAGCACAACGATCCAATTCGAACGTCCTAGCACAGAACAACCACTTATGCTCTTTGAGTGATTAGTCAATTAATAAATTATTAATTAAGGTTTTATATGGAAGAATTTTGCACGTTCGTTAGGGTTAATAATTGGGGTTTGATTATAGTTGAGAGAAGAGTTCTAACTATATAGCATCAACTGTCAATTATAATAAATTTTATTGATTTCATTGCCCTCGAATCAATGTAACTTTGTATTTGATTTTATTTTTATTTAATCGAGAAGTTTGTGCGACGTCATACTTCCATTATTTGATGTTAAAGCAAGCACGTGTTTTGCACGTGTTAAATCATTTTTATTTTATTTTGTGTTGCTTTTTATAATTTCTAATTTATTCTAATTTGATTGAAATGCGGAATTATTTTGGACTTGATTACAAAATAGTGACAATCAAACACTCATAGCTTGTATTTAAAGGTGAAAAAAATAAGAGAAACAAAGGGCAGTGCATTTTTTTGAAGAAGATAGGCCAAGAAAGCCCTGAATTTTCGTTCATTAATTGTCATACGCACAAATATCATTTACAACAACCTACTGTTTATATCATCACACAGTTCCATTAATCCCTATCTTTCTCTTTGAAATAAAGTACAAACCTAGACTAAGCTATTACATTATTTCCCAATGTTTTCTAAAATATGCAATGGTTGCTTCTATTCTCTCAGCCTTTATTGCTTCATCATTGAATATATTATTGATTCTTGAGATATCCCAATTCCTTGACTTTTTTTTTGTTTTGCAGTCTTTTTGAAGAATAATTCATCAAATAGCATTGTTTTGAAAATAATTAACCCACTAGCACTTCTGTCACTAGTTCCATCAAAGACCCTGACGGAACTTGTAATTTTTTTCATTTTTGTTGATTCCGGTCATTTGACACTCTTAAATACGCTTAATTAAGGAAAAAAAGCCAGTTCCGCTATAGACTCTGACGAAACTGGGTAAAATTATTTTTGACTCTAATAGCCCAATTTAGATGGTCAAATCAGCCCAAAAATGACTAATTCAGAGGTTCTGCCAGAATTTCATCCAAATATGACTCTGGCGGTACCTACAATATTCCAATTTTTGAACTGAAATTAGAAATAACAGGTTCCGCCAGACCCACTGGCGGAAATGGAGACATTTTTTTAATTTACAATTTGACTTGAAGACCCCAAAAAAATCAAAAATACGCTAGTTCCGCCACTACCACTGGCGGAAATATTAAGAAATAACAAGTTCTACCAGACCCTCTGGCGGAACTATGGACTTTTTTTAATTTACAATCTGACCCAAAAAAAAAGGGAAGTTCTGCTATTGCCTCTAGCGGAACTAGCAGTTCCGCCAGAAGCCCTGGCGGAACTAGAGACGATTTTTCCGTGTTGCTTCTGGACAGACCTAGACCCCAAAAAATTGAGAAATAACATAGTTCCGCTAGAACCTCTGGCAGAACTAGTTCAATGATTGGACCCTCTTATAAAATGAGGAATCTCTCTCTCTCTCTCCCCGTATTCTAACATAAACAACACACAAAAAAATAGTTCTGAAGCGATTTTTAGGTGATTTTGCCCCAAATAAATATAGAAAATAGAGAGAATTAAGGAAAACTGGAAGCAAGTTGAAGAAAATGAAGACGGAAATAGGTATTTTATTATATATTTTTTCAAAAATTAAATAATTAGTTTATTTTATTATAGATTTGTTGTAAATTTGTTAAAACATTATTGCAATTGGGAAGAAGAAAATGGCACAAAACTCTCCAATTCTTGTACATTACGATGGATTTATTGTAACCTACCAAACGGATGCAATTACGACCCGGGAAACTGGCTTATATTCCAGAAAGTACAACCGCAAATAGGAATTACGACCAAATGTGTAACGAAATTTATGAGAATCTCGGTTGGTCGTATAGTGATATTCTTTTAATCTGAAGTCGGCTTTCTTCCCTTAAGAAAAGTGTTTGGTATTATAGGTTAGTGAAAATTATGAATAATACACAATTGATTAATTTTGCGGAGCGCGTCCTAAGGGTTGGGATGGAGGAATTAGAAATATATCTTGATCGCGTCCAAAATAAAGAATCTCAGATAGGAACTAGTAGTAGATCAAATATAATTACAAATGCAGACGAGCATGAGATATTAGAACCCGTACAAAATAAAATAAATAATAAAAATGGGGATGAGGACCCGTTTGCGATCTTTGATATGGCACGTGTGAGCAATAATGCACTTCCGGAAATAGATGATGATGAAAATGAATTAGATGAGGAACTAGGAATGGGGCCAGAGGACGAGGAAGAAATTTATGGAGATGGCGACAAAGAAAGGAAGAGAGTGAACCATCAGGCGAGATTTAAATATACAGAAGAAGGTGAGATGGTTAGTGTAGGGACATTGGGCAATGCGCCGGCGGCAGAGTTCGAAGGTAGTTACATGTGGGAATATGCAAGAAAAGTTGATGATGATATCTTGTATAAGGGACGCACATTTGAAACGAAATTAGAGCTACAATCGGCCGTAAGAGCATATACAGTGCCAAACATCACCGAGAAATAGAAGTGGACCACTCAAATAAAGCGAGATATATTGTGGTATGCAAGCTTAAAAATGAAGGTAATAGAGGATGTAGTTGGAGGATACATGTTTCGATTAATAAAAAAAAATGATTTATGGGAGACTAAAACATTTAGACAACCACACATATGTAAGACACCTAGGAAAGCCAACAAATAGTTAACGAGTGCGATTGTTAGGGGGCTAATTCTAGATATCGTTAGAGCGGATTTAGATGTTAAACCCATAACCATAATAGAAGCCGTTAAATTGAAAGTATTGATTTGGGTGGTAATTAGGCTATGAATTTGGAAAGAAAATCTGTATGAAAATTTAATTTGGGTGGTAATTATGTTAGATGGAAGGTGAGTATTTTTTTTAACGGAGCTGATACTGTGCGACGGGTATTGTAGTGACCCTGTAACGACAGTACATAAAAACTGAAAAAAAATATAAACTGAAAACAAACAGTATATAAAAAATTCATTCGGTAAAATAGATATATTTTAAAAAAACAAAAACAGTATATAAAAACATATAATCTGAAAACAAACAGTATATAAAAATTCATTCGGTAAACAATATATAATTTAAAAAATGAAAACAGTATAAAGAGTATATAGAAATGCGAAAAAACAGTATATAATTTAAATCCGTCGCTACAGGGTCGCTACAGGACCCCTTTGTGGTTTCCCATTTCCCTTTTTTTAATTTCGTGATTAACCCCAAGCCCTTATTTTTCATCTACTTTTGAGCCTCCTTAAAAGGCCACATCATCATTTTTATCTTGACCGTTCGATCTTTTTGTTAAATCTTAACCTTTCATTTTCTCAAATTTATTGATATTTTATGATAACATGTGTGTGGTTTATTAAAACATAATCATATGATTGGTTGAATTAGTGTTTTGTGTTTCATCCCCGATTTAGTAAGAACCGTTATAAATTTATTTCTGACCATTAGATCTTAATCAGATGGTTTTAATGAATAATGGTGCAAAAATATATTAATACAAATAGAATATGAATAGTTCATTGATTAAAATATAACTAATTTTTCTTTTCTTCTATAAAAAATAATAATTCTTAATGAAATATTTTATTTCTCATGTGAAAATCGCCAAATATAAATTTGTTGAAATTTTCTCTTTATTTTGAATTCCATATTGACATGGTTCCAATTTAATTTTTCTTTTTGTTAAAATATGTAAAAATAGACTATGTAATAGAATATTTAAAAAAATAATACGTTCATTAATTCCTAGCTTATTTTTCACCTCTCATTGAGCATTATCAAGAGGCTTATTATCAATTTTCTCTCGGCAGTCGAATCAAAAAATTCTCAAATCTCAGCTTACATTTGAATCATTAGCACAATGTTTAGTGTTATATCTCCAATTACATGAGAACTATCATATCAAAAAAATCAATGTTGAGAATTATATTATATTACTTAATGTATTAAGGGTTTCAAAAAAACATATGTGATTAGTTTATACATAATCCATATCATTTTAACAAATATAAAAATAAAAATAATAGAAAATATTGTGGTGACGATTTTTTGAAGAAAATAAGTCCTGTTACAGTTTCCTATGTTTATTGATATTTTATGACAACATGTGTGTGATTATTAAAACATAATCATATGATTGGTTGAATTGGTGTTTTGTGTTTCATTCTCGATTTAGTGAGAACTGTTGTGAATTTATTTCTGACCATCAGATGATTTTAATGAATCATGGTGCAAAGTTATATTAATACAAATAGAATATGAAGAGTTCACTGATTAAAATATAAATAATTTTTATTTTCTTCTTTAAAAAATAATAATTCTTAATGAAGCATTTTATTTCTCCTGTTAAAATCGCCAAAAATAAATTTGTTGGAATTTTTTTTTTTTGAATTTCATATTACTATGATTCCAATTTAATTTTACTTCTTACTAAAATATGTGAATATAGACTATGTAATAGAACATGTAAAAAAATAATATGTTCATTAACTCCTACTTTATTTTTTTATCTCTCATTGAGAATTCTCAAGAGGCCTATCATCAATTTTCTCTCCGCAGTCGGATGAAAAAATTCTCAAATCTCAGCTTTTCACTTGAATCATTACCACAATGTTTCGTGTTATATCTCCAATTACGTGAGAACTATCATATTAAAAAAAAAATCAAAGTGTTACGGGTTTCAAAAAAATATGTGAATAGTTTATACATAATTCATGTCACTTTAACAACTAAGAAAATAAAAATAATAGGAAATATTGTGGTGACAATTTGTTGAATAAAATAAGTAATGTTATAGTTTCCTATGTATAATATACATAATTTTTCCATCTATATAATATCATATTTCTTTTTTAAACATCATGTTAGATATAATTATTATTTTGTATCTTTTTATAGTTTTATAATTAAATCATATGTAGTTTCAACTAAAATCTAGGAAATTAATTATCTTGCATATTTTTTTGTCTCATTCATCTAAACCTGATTAATACTTGATTTTTTTTAATGTAATATATCAAGAGATAATGATATAAGAAATCAATGAGAATAAAAAAAGTGATGATCTTTTAATCTTAGAAGTCTTAATTATCCAAATTATTTAGTAGGTTGTTATTTTTTGTTTTTTTATGAATACATCACTTAATTTTCTCATATATAAATTTATTTGTATAGAGTTATCCGCCCTTACAAAATTATATATAATACAGAAAATATTTTTGCATGAATAATAAATGGATAAAATATCTTATGATGTAATTCAAAATGATTTTAAACATATCCAACTTACTTAACATAAGTATTATATATTATTTATGTAATATGAATTTATTTAAAACTTTTATTTTGAATTTTCATAATTGTAATTTATACATTACAGTTAAATAAACAATAAAATTGAAATATTCACAGCAAAGCGCGAGCATTATCTTAGTATGTAATTATGCTACATTGTAATTATTTATGTTGTTTTATATGGATAATTATTAAATGGTAATTATTATCGAGTGATAATGAAAGAAACACGCCACTACATATAGCATCAAACAAGGGATACAAAACTCTTATGAGAACTCTTTGGCATTTTGCGGTGGTGCATTGGAGTGCTCACATACAAAACAGAAAGGGCTTGTCTGCATTCGAAGTTTCAGTGATTGAAGTTAAAACACGTATGAATAATTCACCGGTATGTCAAATCTATATCTCCCTTCAAATATTTTTCGTGAAAATGTTTGCTTGCCATATGTTTTCTTGTTTTTGTTTTTATTATATATGTTTTGTGCAATTAATGTACCAAAATTTAAAATATAATCCTTTTTTACATTGTAATTCTTTAGTGGGTAGATCCATAATCATGAAATTTATGATAATATGCTTAATAAAAATTCTTTACAACTTTTTTCTTTCCTCCTCATTGATATCACCCTTTGTCGTTTAGATCCGGAGTTCAGTTATAGAAATTATCTAACTTGCTAATATGAGAAATTTTTTGATACACATTTTTCATTATTTTATAGGAGATAGATGTTCGCATTGAACAATACATTCAAAAATATGGGAATAGATTTATTTCAGATTGGTTGGACTTGGACATGGTCATGCCAAGTACAGAAGGAAATGAGTCAAGTATGGTGGACCAACTCCAAATCATAGGTTAAGGTGCAGTACTTCTCACAACAGTAGCATTCGCTGCGGGGTTCACGCTCCCAGGAGGTTATGATTCAAATGGCTCACCATTTCAAGGCGTTTACTTTAGCAATCACCTCAACATTTCTTCAATCATTTTTTTGTGTGCTTATGCTCATGATTAGTGGTTTAAGTTCAATAGATTTGTCTGCTAGACGCATATTCCTCGCAATTGCCATGTACCTTTTCTCCGGAGGGGCCAGAAGTATGGTTTTGGCATTCGGGTTAGGTCTCTACATGGTTCTGGCTCCGGCTAATAAGGGGATCAGCATACTGATCCTTCTCTTAACTGTTGCCTCGGTTATGCCGGATATAACACCAACAGTTTTAGATTTTGTAGGTTCCATAGTAAATTGTATTGGAGATATGAAGGACTGTTTTGAAAGGATTCGTCGTGAGCTCCCTTTTACAATGACATTTTTGGGTATGACGCGTTTCCTCTTACCTTTCGTGTTCATATTTATTTTCGCCTTCCTTCCTTGACTCGGAGATTCGAGAAACTATGGATGAGCCATCACAAGTGGAATCTCCCAGAGTTACCGACAATATATATCACTGGCTTTTTGTGAGCTGTGGTACTTTATTGTTTGTGGATTTGAATTGTATTTGTTGTAATGAAATGGATTTATGTATGTTTCCTGGATTCCTGCTACTTTATGTATGTTTTTCATCACTCCTGTGTGTGTTTTCTTTTTGGTTTGTAATAATACAAGCGATACCCACGCGCTACGCGCGAGATGTATTGAATATTTTCTATGATAACAGTAGAATGGGTCTTATTACAGTTTGAAATATTTGCTGCTGAGTTTGATTTTTCATTGCATAAAATGATTTTGTGAATTGCTATGGAAAGCATAACGAAAATATACTCTAAGTTGAATTGTTGTGCAAATATCAAAGTAAGAAAACATCTATTTAACCCATCATGTTTGGTATAAACTACAGGCATGTGGTCATTACAGTCCATATCTTAGCCATACAAAATACATAGTTTTTAACACTTGCATAAAAGGACTTACTACATGAGTTAAGACACAAAAAACTTGTGCTAAACTTACCCAGTTCTTGCAGTTCATTTGCCAACTGCACAAAATACATGGTTTGAGACATTCTATTTACAACAACTGTCTACATCAATAAACCAACAAAAGATTTAACTAAGGTAACTTGCTAATAATACTCTTAAAAGACTTGTAATCTTCACTATTTCTCTTCGTATAACCTGTTCATGTAAAAGAAAAGTGAATAAGTTAGAATATTTTGGTTTGATATATAACAATTTTGAATGGGAGGTGGCAAGTTAATTTTGCAGTTTGTAATAGAGTGTATAAATATTAAGCTGTTGGAGATGGTCAGTTGTTTTGAATGAATTTAATAGAAAAGCAAATATGATTTTATTTTTTGCCTTACAAAACTACCCTCGAGCCCTCCCCAAACAGCTATTAAGCAAACTGGTCCCCGTAATCCAGTTCGGCATGATTGTCATGATCACAGCTGGCGACCAGATCTTTTTCCGAATCAGAATGGCCCAGCCGGCTTGGCTCCTGAAATTGCGCGTGAATAAATTCGGCGCAATTGCCTCCACTCAGCTTTTCGGGAATTTTGTGCAATCCTTTCGGCAGGGTTCTGGAGCTTTTGAAGTTTATTCTGACGGTGAATTGGTATTATTATTTTTTTTTTGTTTAAGGTTTTGGGTTTTGATTGATTTAATAATGGGAAATTTGCAAAAAATCCCCTATATTATGCCTAAATTGCAAAAAAAAAAACTGCATTATAGGAAATTGCAAAATAAAAACATGCATTATTGCTAAAATTTCAACTAATAATGTTAACTTCAATTTAACAATAGGGGCTTTTTTGCAATAATGCAGTTTTTTTTTTTTTTGCAATTTCCAACACTGCAGGGGCTTTTTTGCTTTCCCATTATTAAATTAAAAGAAAAACAAAAAAATCATACCAACTCTCCATTAGAATAGACCTCAAAGGCGCCAGAACTCTGCAGGATGGATTGTGCGAAATTCCCGAAGAGCCAAGTGGACGCAATTGCGCCGAATTTATTCGCGCGCAATTTCAGGAACCAGGCCAGCTGAGCCATGCCGAGTCTCGGAAAGATCTGGTCGCCAGCTGTGATCATTATAATCGTGCCGAATTGGACAACAGGGACCAGTTTGCTTAATAGTCGTTTTGGCAGGGCTGGAGGGTAGTTTTGTAAAATCACGTGGATCCCTGGGAAGGATGTTTCGAGCATTTTCTTCATTGTTACCGCGGTTCCCCTGGTGAAAGGTTAAAAAAAAATGTATAAGAAAATAAAAAATGTAAAAATGTAAAGACTAAAGAGGATCCGACCTGTAAGAGCAAGAGGTGCAGAATTTGATTTCAATTGTCGTGCCGTAACCAGCTCCATTAACAACTGGTTCCTGTTGATTGATTATTTTGTTCGAAATTATGATTGGAATAGAAAAGATATAATTAGATTAAAGAGGATATGTTTTTTGTCTTTTAGTGTGAATTGAGGAATATATTTTTGGTTTTAATGTTAGAAATTTTGTTTAGTTTTTAGAAAAGATGTGTTCATGTCTAGTTGGAATGTACCTTTGAGATGTATTAATTAAATAGAGTGGGATTTAGAAAAATAACAATTGTAACTTACTGTATGAATAAGGGTTTTGATTTAGTTGTAAAGCATGATAAGAAAGAAAGAATGAATGAAACAATGAACTTAAGCTCAAGTAAGTCTAATTTAAATAAATAAACCTCAGCATAACACTAATAAACTCAAGAATAAGGATTTTTTTTTCTTTTTCATTTTTTATCCGAATTAAGCCCCAATTTATTGACATTTGGCCTGAGATCAATCAAGAAAATTAAACTTAAAAACAACCCTATCAGTAGCAACCGCAAATAACAACCAAGCGAAGAACAGATCAAGGTAAAACGTACAGGAATGAATGAACGATCAGATGGGGTTTGGAGAAGAGAAGCCGACGCTTTTGCTGCTGGTGATGGTGGTGGTGTGCGGCCGCGGGCTTCGTCGGAGGCGGAGTGAAGAGGTTGACGGATCCAACTCCTCCGCCGCCAAAATGGAATCCATCGCCGTCCCTCTGACCTTCGCAGGGATCAACTTCTTCTTCTCGGATACTGGATACTGAAGATGGCCAACAATGCCTCAATGGGATTTTGCTTGGCGAGGAGAAAAGGAGTGTCATGGTGGAAATTGCTTGGCGAGTTGGAATACCATGTGCTTGTCAAAACAAAATGGTGGCTGGGGCATTAGATCCATGAAACTGGCAAATGAAGCACTTCTATTACGATGGATATGGAAATATTGTCATCAAACAAAGTCATTATGGAAAGAGACAATAGACAAATTGTACGATATAAAATTAGGATGCTCAAAATGGAACCAAACAAGAGAACATTCATTCTTTTGGAAAGATATCCACATGGGAATAGATTTCTTTAAAGACAACATACAAGACGGGAAATGGGAAGAACACGAGTTTTTGGGATAGCAAATGGCTATACATTCGGGAAATCAGAAAGGAGTTTGAGACACTATCGACATATGCTGTGGATGAAGATATGTCAGTTAACATGGTGTTAGCGAATGAAGGAATAGTACAGCCGTGGGAGGGGGAACTGTCGACCTTAGCAGAGACCGAATGGAACCAACTTAGAGAAGACATTAGTGGGCATAACTTAAATGAAAATGAGGATGAGATTATTTGGAGATGGACAAAAGGTGGTGAATACACATCGAGATCAGCATACGAGATGATGATCAACTCTGGAATCACTAAATCATATGGTAGAACGATATGGCGAATGAAAGTGCCGGAGAAAATTAGGGTTTTCGAATGGTTGAATGTGAATAATAAATTGCTAACACAAGAAAATTTAGTCAAAAGGGGCTGGGCAAATGGAGGTGCATGTGTGTTCTGTGGAGAAACAATTGAGACAGGGAATCATCTATTCATCCATTGTTCCAAACTAAAAAGAGTAAGGGTTAGATTCATACAGAGACATAGAGTCACGAATCGTCAAACAGTGTTAAAACTATGGTTGGACACAAGGGTGGAGAAGCAAACCAAACAGGAGAAGAATGATTGGGACGTAACATGGTGGGCGTATTGTTGGGGAGTATGGCAAATGAGAAATGATGTAATATTTCAACAAGGTCAGTTCAATGAGGTAAGGCTACAGGAATCAATTACAACCTTCAGAAACGATTGGGATAAATATGTAGGTAAGTAGAAAAGAGAGAAGTTCGTAGAGCTTGGCTAAAAGGGCAGGGTATTTAGCTACTGGGTATGAGTCTTTTTCTCTCTTGTTAAATAAAATGTAATGTAATATACGGGCTGTATGTAATGGATGTAAAGGAAGTCTATATCAATGAAACTAAGGGCTATTTGGCCCTTATTTCCTTCAAAAAAAAAATGCCTCAATGGGATGAGATTTGTGGTTAACATCTCGTGCGGAAGTTGGCGGACGGGGTCGTAGCCGGATCCTCTTACGATAGAGAGAAGATGAGAGGAAGAGTGGAAATCTGAGAAGGGAGGAGACGGGGAGAGAGAGAGAGAGGGGGAGAGAGAGATGGGTGAGAGAGTGGGAGAGCGAGTGAGAGAGGGAGAGGTGAGAAGGGTCTGGAGAGAGAGAAGAGAGACACGGAACAGGAGAGGGATTCATACCATATCCTTGATAGAACAAAAAAACACAAAACCAACCAATAATATCTGGCCACGTAAGCAAACATACAATAACTGCCACATAAATTCACAAATTCGAAAATCATCAAGGACTGTGATTCAACCACGTTTTTTGATCCAACGATACTGATTATATGTACACTGTATCTGGTTCTTTGAGCAGAAAATCATCCTAAAATTAATCCTATTATAAATATTAATGCAATAAATCTATTTGTGTTTTCATGTCTTAAAACTCTCATCTTTATTACACTTTATCATTGTAATATGCATACTGTCTTGGCCCATTTCTCATACATAAATGATACAAGCCCGCTTGGCCTTTACATACAACAAATATTCAGATCCCTATACACAATCCCTCCTTTCTCCACGCACAAACATCACCACAACCCTCTACATATGACACGGCAACCTTACACTCCCCAACACGTAAACAACTTAAACTCTTTACTTACCAACATAACAACCAAAATTTCAAAACCAGAAAACTAGAAAAAATAAATTCGATATTCACAATCTGGACCATCCCAATCTGGAGGAATACCTCCCGCTTGACTCAATCCACGACCGTTCTTCCTTTAAAACCTCAAGCTGTCATATTTCCATCTTTTTCTCCCCGGTTTTTCTTGTGATCAGTCTTTTTTCATTTGTTTGATTCAATTTTGTGTTTCGGGAGGGATTGATATTTTCGCCTACTTTTAAGCCAAGCTGTTGGAGATATTGTTATTGCTTGGACAAAATTATAGTTAGATTATTTCCTAAATAATATTATAGTGAGACTAGATGCGCACATATAATAAATTTAGGAAATTCGTTTATAACCAATAACAGTATAAGAAATCACTATCTAGGTTTTAATAGCATATATGATAGGTTAATCTTTAATTTAAGCCCTAATCTCATAAATATATTGACCATTATGCCTAAGAACTCCCAAAATGATTTGAAAGTTTTGCATGCGTTTGATTATCTGAATACTTCATCTTGTACATTGATTATAGAATGTTCTTTTATTGTTCAACTTACTGTTATTTGCCTTATAGGCCATAAAAGAACGGATTAAACAATATATTGAGACCTATGGAGCTCAATTTACCCTGAACTGGTCGGGCCTGACCTTGCAAATTGGTGAAGGAAAAGAACCAACTGATACGATGGGCAATCTCCAATTAATAGGCCTAGGTGCCGTACTTATCACAACAGTAGCATTTGATGTGGCATTCACGCTGCCACGAGGTTTTGGTTCAAACGGCTCCCCATTGTTAGGACGGCAATATATTTTTAAAGCATTTATCTTGGCAGACACTTTAGCATTTATTATGTCTGCTTTGTGTGTAACCTTTGTTATTTATGATACTTTAACTTTCAGGAACTATAGTGATGAAAGTGTTATAGGAATCCCATTGGTTCTATTGTCTGTAGGAGTGAAATGTATGGTTTTAGCATTCGGTTTAGGTTTGTATTTGATGCTGGCTCCAATTAGTAAAGAGATCGGCATACTTATCCTTACCTTGATTCTTTTGACGGTTGTGCTGGAGATAGTAATGATCCTAAGACCCTTCAGGTATTCGCGATATGGTTGGAGATTGGTCCAGAGTGTTTCTTGGCCTGGGATTTTCTCTGGTTCCATTTTCTGTTGTGCCGTTCTCTTCATATTTCTCTTTGCCTTCCTCTTTTGAGAAGGGCAATATATGTCACTAGCTTTTCATTGTGCTTTCTATCTTGTTGCATCTTGCATCAAGTCTGTATCATTTTTTATTTTCTTCGGTTGGCATTTGATTTATAAAATCTATTATTTGTTGTAACAGACGATATTTGATTAAAAATTACAGGGGGTTAACTGAATAAAAGCAAACCCCATTTGCTTTTGACTCCGGTGACCAAAACGTAAAAAAGAGAGGCTCCATTTCTTGCACGGAGAAGGAAAAAGAAAAAGAGAAAGAAAAAGGAAGAAGTAAAAGAGAGGAGAAGAAGCAAAGAATGATCGGGTCTATTAACCAAAGTAGAGGGCGATAGAGATCTCACATATCATCTGTTTGGTACAACCCGTACGGTCAAAATCTTCTTCAATTGGTTAGTTTTCCTTGTTCTAGTGAGATCTCTCTAAACGCGTGATCCACAGTAAGGTGATGAATGTATCATAGGGTTTGATTTGTATCGAAACCCATATTTTGTATTTTATTAAAATCAGTATGGTGCAGAGTTAATGATATTAAGAAGTTTTTCTTGATTCTTGTGTTTCTTTGTGGTGTGTTTGTTTATCCATTTGCTTATTAGTGTGAATCAATCGGGTTGATTTGTGATGTTTAATTGCTTCGTTCAGTTAACACAAAATATCACACACAAGGTAATCGAGAAAAGTCCCTAGAGAGAAAATTTGTCCAAAACAACCCCAATTTTTCCAAGCATGATTTAGGTCATTTTTGAAGGGTTGAAATATATATCCATCCATGGTTCTGTTAAATATGATTCAGAGCGGACTGAGTGAATGCTATATGAAGAGGGAGGACGTCAATAATAAATTGATCACAAAACCTCACGAAATTCCAACATAAATTAAATTAAATTAAATTAAATAGATGGTTTATTACAGTGATACAACATAACAACAATAACTTCAAGACATGATTATCACAAGGGTTGGTAATTAAGGCCCAAATTCATTTCTTTTTCTTGGCCTATGACGCTATGAGGATGGTTTCCTGTGTAACATAGCAGCTGGCCTTTATTATTTGGGCCTGGAGAGGTGGCGACTTCTGATTGGCTGTTGACGGATAAAGCGCATCTGAGGTGGCAGTTTTATGGGATGAGTTGGCAACACGTCGGATGATGATACTTGGTACACGACTTCGATCTGTCTATGTTAATAATTTTAAAAACCTATTTCTATCATCTAACCCTCTGTCAGCTCGAGATCACCTCCCCACTCAAATCTGGCCGCTTATACGTACAATTGATGAGAATCAGAGCTGCCGGCTTGCATTGGTCCCATCTGATAGCGAAATTAAAGCAAGCTGTTGGGATGTGGGCCCGGATAAAGCCCGATTATATCTGCAAAATTGGGAAATTTTGGGTGATGATTTGATTAAAATTATAAAGGATTTCTTTATAAACAATAATATTCTGATAGGGTTTGGTGATACGAATATTTGTCTCATTCCTAAAAACCAAAACCCAACCAAGGTTTACGACTATAAACCTATAAGCCTATGTAATTATGTATATAAAGTTATTGCTAAAATCTTGGTTAATTGGATGAAAACCCTTGTCCCAAACCTTGTGGCTTTAAACCAAACCGCCTCTATTTCGGGGAGGAATATATAAGACAACGTTATCCTCCAAAAAGAGATAATTCATTCTTTTAACTCGACAACCTATAGAGATCAGTCTTTTGCGATAAAGATTGACCTAATGAAAGCATATGATAGGATCGAGTGGGAATTTCTAAGAGATATGTTAAAAGCTTATAATTTCCCGGAAATTTTTATAAATTGGATATATAATTGTATAATCTCATCCAAATTCATGATTCTTCTTAACGGGAAAGGGTCCGGGTTTTTTGAACCGACAAGGGGGTTTAGACAAGGTTGCCCTCTCTCGCCATTCCTTTTCATACTCGGTACGGAACTTCTATCGTCCCTTTTTCTCTATTATCAAAACTCTTCTCTAATAAAAGGTATAAAGCTAGCTCCCTCAGCCCCCCTATTTTACCCATTCACTTTATGCAGACGATGTTTCATTTATGATGAGGCCTCATTACAAGATATTTTTTAGCAATTCAGCCATAACGCAGGGGCATTTTTATCAATTTATGATAATTAATTACCTCGGTTCCAACATCGCGAGGCGGGTTGTTGAACTCCATCGAGTCGGGAATGAATCGCAAACACGTTCGATGTGTCCAAAAACTCAGTTTTGTCTAGCGTGTTGTATATGTGGTTCGCCGTCGAGCTCGAATCGCGCACGACAGCCGCATAATAGTACCTAGAGAGAGAAAAAAAACGAAGAATAAAAATGAATGGTTTTAAGTAATTTCAAGGGAAAATTTGCAAAAGTGCCCTGCATTATAGCAAAAATGCAAAAAAGTCCCTGCCGTATTGAGGATTGGAAAAAGCACGTAACATATTTCTTGAGAATGTAGGGTGTTTTTTGCAATTTTTAATAAGGCAGGGGCTCTTCCATGCCAATAGAGTATGTAATAGGCTAGCCTAGAAGAATCTCTGTGTAATTTTGTTAAAGCCACTACCGCAAAAAGTGGCCATAATCCCTATATTATGTGAACTCCTTTTTAATTTTTTTCTACTATAAATGAAATTTCAAGTAGGCAATCGCCTACTCGAACTTCAAAAAAAAAAAAAAAAAAAAAAAGAAATAAGAAATAGGCGAAAGTAATCAGCTTATTGTGTTAAATCATCCAAATTTTTTCGGTCGATGTGCAAATCTAAACCATTAATTTTTATGACTATAATTGTCTATACACTTTTATGTGTTATTATTTTTATGATTATTTTTAATTAATTTTTAAAATGTTACATCGTCCTTTAATTAGTGACATTTATTGTTTTCATTTGATTATTTTATGTTAGAACCGATTTGAATATTGTTTCATCATTTGGGACTATTTAAGATCAGATATTACTTCAAATGGAAAATGAATAGTTCACCAATCAAAGCACATAATTTTCCTCTCATTCTTAAAAAATGGTGATTTCAATCATGTATTATATTTCTCCTGCTAAAAATCTCACATATAGTTTCGTTTGAATTTTTTATTGTTTTGGACTCCATATTTGTATAATTCCGGTTTAATTTGTTCTCTCACATAAGGATGTCAAAATCAATTATGTATGAAAGTATATGAAAAAAATATATATAAGAGATATCTATAAAATATAACGTGTGTTTAGATAATTACATAATTAGGCTTTTAAATATAAGGTATACTACGTACGAGATATATGAGTAAAAAAATATGTAAGAAATTAATATGTAAAATAATATATATCTTGATAATTATACATACTCGTAATTAGACTTTTTTGCAATAAATTAATTTATATTTAATTAATAATAAATTTCAGAACATGACATCATAGTATGAGAGTTGTTCTACCATATATGATAAAAGAAACAAGTGGTAAAGTAAGTGTTAAGCAATATTGCATGGGCACTTCACAAAATCAGCTGTACGTATATCGGACACGTGTCGAACACGCCATGTGACGTGTCCAAATATTTTAATATTTATTGACTTTAGAACACGATTAATACATGGGAGGACGCATGACACGTCGTGAACATGGCCCAATGTATAAAACCTCAATTTTAATTTTTTTTTTTTTGATATAATCCATTTTCTTTCTTTCTTTATTTATTTATTTTGCTAAAAACCATTTTTGTATAAAAGTCTTTCTTTTCAAGTATATTTTTTTCTTTCTTTTTTTACTAATGATGTCAACTCGTAAGTATTGTGTCCAGAGAATTTTCAAGATTGTTGTATCGCTATGTCCGTAATCGTATATGACATGACATATGTGTCCGTGTTCTTGCAACATAGATGTTAAGTGATTAATTTTTTTTTTCATTTATCATTGTCGTAAAAGTGGGGGCCAAAGAGGGGGACAAAATATTAAATTTTAAAAAAAAATGAGGGAGAACTACAAGCGATCGCTTGATGTTTGTTCTCATTTAGATGAGCTCATATGCTTTCACCTAAATTTTTAAATCAATCATGCTATACGCGGGATTCGAACCCCTCACCTATGAATAGATGAGGTTTGTACCATGACCACTAGGCTAACCTAATGATGGTAACAAAATGTTAAATTTAAAGGCAAATTATCTTTTGTTTTCTGTTTTTTTTTTTTTTTGAATTTTATACGGTGACTCGTACATCCCCACGTATTTTTTAGAAAAAAATCCCGGCACGCTGGGCTCGAAATTGGGATCTCTCCCTTATTCGAGTTTTGTTTTCTGTTTTTTAACAACGTTAATTTATATATAAACGAGAATCTAGATTTTGGTGGCATTTCAATTGTAGCAATTCATGTGACGAATTCCTAAAAAAAGAGAATCATTACTGTTTACCAAAGGATCAACTTCGAAAAACTGTTTGTACTATAACAGAATTATTTCCATAATAAAGAGTTTAATTAGATGACAGCCTAAAAAAGAGTTTAATTAGATAATATAAAACATTTAGACATTTTGATCAAAAGACAAAAAAAAAACATTTCATTAGTTCCTATAGCCATAGGATAGGTGCTTACATTCTTGCATTATAATTAATTAATAAGATAAATTTCACAATATCTTCAATAATTAAGAAAAAGTCAGCCAGCCAACAACTAAGTTCATGAACCATAATATTTTAATGCAAAACCATATATAAATCTAATCAACTACATAATTCACCGCAATTGCAGTCACCAATGGATGAAGAAGAACATGAAGAAATAGATCCCCAGCTCGAAAGGAATCAAGAAGCAACATCATTAGATCCTAGACTCCTCATAGCAGCCAAAACAAATAACAAAGAACTCTTATCACAACTAGTGGACCTGTCGGAACCAACTTACCTCAACAGAGTCACCGTTACTCGCAACACGGTCCTGCACATTCTGGCTAGTCATGGTCATCATGATATCATCGAAACAATATGCTCCAAAAATATATCATTTCTAGACTCTCGCAATACATTGCTCGAAACACCATTACACCATGCAGCCAGAGCAGGTAACAGCCAGATAGTTTTTCTGCTAATCCATTTAATACGTGGCGAAGGAGGTGAAGAGAAGGTGAAGGAATTAGTAAGAGCGAGAAATGCAAACAAAGAGACTGCGTTGCACCACGCAGTTCGTGGCGGTCATGCTAATGTAGTTGAGGAGCTGATCTGTGCGGATTTTGGTGTTGCGGGTTTAACGGATGATTTTGGTGTTTCCCCATTGTATTTTGCGCTTTCGTTGGGGTTCAAGGAGGTGGTGCAATGTTTGATACGAAGAATGCCAGAGGGTGAGGTGTTGAGGGAGTTTTATGAGGGCCCTGATAAACAAACCGCCCTACATATTGCGGTACTTTTGAATATAGGTAATAATAATATAAAATTTTACTAGTATGTAACATTCTTTATAAGAAAATATAAGTGATGAATTGTGAATTCGTGAAAAAGAATTTAATGATATAGTGGCCACTTAAGTACCTCGATTAAGCATGTTATTAATCTCATTCTCCTCTCAATTTTGTACAATATAATATTACCACTAAATTAGACTTGTAGACTACTATTAAAATATTAAAATTAAAATATATATACAATACCCGATGGATGAAACACAATCTATTAAATATAGCTCAAATTTTTTAAATAATAAATATCAACTTCTAAATAAAAAGTCATTTCATTGAAAGAATTTTAGAATCCATGACACCTATTATACACTCCAAATGCAGGAGAAATCGCGGAGCAATTATTGACGTGGAATTCTAAACTCGAGAAAGAAACTGATGCATCTGGCAGAACACCTCTACATTACGCGATATTAACAAAAGATCGAATTATGTTTAACCTTTTGTTAAAACATAGCAATTCTGCTCTTTATATTTCAGATAACAATGGCATGTTTCCTTTGCATATTGCATCCATGACAGAAATTTTTTATATTTTTTCTGATCTTGTTGAAAAATGCCCGGATTATGATGAATTGCTCGATAATCAAGGCCGAAATTCTCTCCACCTAGCAATCGAACATAAAAACAAGAAAATTGTTGGGTATTTGTGCAAAAGTACGAGGTTTGTAAATATGTTGAATGCGAAGGATCGAGATGGAAATACACCTCTGCATCTAGCTGTGAAGAATAAAAATTTTGATGGCATAGTTTTTCTTGTTCAAAATGAAAGAGTGCATCTGAACATGGTGAATAAGGATGGATTAACACCTCTTGATCTTGCTTACATGGAAAGCGATTGCAGTTTATATTCTGTTATGGTGAATTCTCTATTTACTTCCTCATTACCTCTTAAGTTTTGAATAGTGATATTGACAAAAAAAAATCTTAAATTAGAATTTATTGAGTATTGAGGCTAAATTTAACATTTTAAATGCTACTTTCCGTTCCAAATAAAATATTTTTGCTTGGATATTAATTATTATATACCTCTTTTCTGATAAGTTTATTATTCTTCTCCTTTTTCAGAATACAGAAGGGATAATTCTACATTGTTTACTATGGGCCGGAGCAACCCAAAGTCCATTTCATTGCAATCCAATAACTCAAGCCCAACAAATGAAAGTCACCTCAGAAAAAGTAATAAACAAGCTTGAGAAAATTGCACCAATATTAATCATAAGCTCATTACTTATCGCTTCCATTTCATTCGCCGCGATTCTCAGCATAATCTCAGCCTACAAATCCGATGATCATACTAGCACCAATACAGCAAAAAGGCTAGCCTTCAGAGGATTCATCATTTTCGACTCACTGGCATTTTTCTATTCCATAACCTCTGTGAGATTTTTAAGACGTTCTTCATTGACAGTCATAGACACTATGTCGCGTGTTAATTACATAATGAAGAGTGGGAATAATTTAGAAAAGGCGATAGGTTGCCTTATCACATCTTTTTCTTTAGGGGTTTATGTTGTGATGAGTTCGGTCAATGAATGGATTGCTTTTGTCGTGTGTTTGTTTGGAGTACTTGCGGTTCCGTACGGTAGACCACCTTTTTGGAATTTGGTTTTTGTTGCGGGACCGATACGAAGAAGAGCAGGATGGAAAGGACTCGTTATAAGCAAGGGGTACAATGTAAGATCGGTTGTCGAATGTGTGCGTAACGGTTTTCTGTTTAGGGTTTTAATTGGCATGTATTTGCCGTTAGTACTTGGTGTTTTTGTCTTGCTAGTAGCTTTTTTACGTAATGTGTTTGGAGTGTAAAGTCTTGAAACAAAGAAGGACCTTTATTTAAGACTTCGAAATGTCATCTAATGATCTTTTCTTCTTCTAGTATTAAATACAAAATTTCTATCATAATATGTAGTAATTATTTTCTATGTCAACATTTAGCTCGAAATGTAATTTATTATGCTACTTAATTAATAGAAGTTAGAGCCTAATATTAAATTGATTATGAATGCCTTGTTGACTAACTTAGCCACCTGACAGGCTGGCGCAATCATATAGGTCTTACATATCTCGCAATCATAAAATCTTCCACACAATCAATAGAAAAATCAATAAGGCTACCGTGATAAACACAAAAGCATTATCAGAGACAAACGGCCTACGTGGTTCTTCTCTCTCCACCATGTCAAACCATAAAAATAGAAAAGAACAAACGGACCAAATCAAATCTCTGATCTGTTAATGATTTCGTTAGGAGAAAAAGAAAACTGCTGAATTGATAACCGGATCCGACCCAATAAAGATTTATGGGATTTAGGGTTCAGAATTTGTAACTTTTTTTTTCCAGTTTTTATGGTATAAGAATAAATTGGTTTTGTTTTGTTTTTTGTGAATTTGAATTTGTTAGGATGATGAGTATTTTTGAGCATGTATTAAGATAACATTACACTGTATGAATATGTATTATAACTTACATATATTTTAACTGAAAATAAATAATGAGTATGAATTTGTGTAGTACCTTTTGTAAATTTCTTGTGCTTTATGAATGTGTTGGAGAAATATGATATATCCATAAATATTTATGAAAATTTATGAGAAAATTGTAACAAAATCTAACAACTATTTATGTAATGAGAGAAAATCCAATTCAGTGGTTTCTTTTTTCCCCTAACGAAATCATTAAACAGAAAGATTTGATTTGGTCCATTTGTTCCCTTCTATTTTTATGGTCTGACGTGGAGGAGAGAGAAGAGCCACGTAGACCGTTTGTCTCTGGTAATACTTTTGTGTTTGTCACCATAGCCTTATTGTAGAAAAATTATGTTGAACCAAAAATGAACTTCAATAAATTCCAAAGAAACAATTGTTATGGAAACATCGGCTCAGTGCATGCAGCCTATGTTGGCTTGACTTTCCTTGCACCAATTCAAGGCAACAGATGATTGAACGAATTTTGCAATCGGAAAACGCATTAAGAGAAAACAGAGATGGTCAAGTCGAGGTGACCATCGAGCTATTTTCTTCCCAATGTTGGTGTAAATCATAGCGGCTAGGTTACAAATGTTGTTTCCTGTACTATTTGTGTTGATTTGTTGATTTTGTAACGCTGATGGAAGAAAGAAAAATGTGGATCTTGTTTTTATGCTAATTATATTTTACATTGCATTAGGTTTCATAGTCACATAATTATTTTAGTGAGGTTTTGAACCATGATGTCCATCTCAATAAACAAGTAATTTGATACTTCTTTAGGGTTTAGGAAACAGTGATTCCACAAAAAAAAAGTAATTTGATACTTCTTACCCATATTGAAATATAATATAGTCTAGGCCAAGCTCTAGTGAAATGCAAATAAACAAAATGACAAGTTTTATTTCCTGAATCTTGGCTATATCTTAAAATTGGTGCTTCAAGAAAGACTGCAATAACTGCATTTCATTTGGTTACATCTATCTTATTTGGATACTTCATAAATCAAGCTTAATTTTATTGGATAAGATACTCAAAATAGGATACTTAATATCATACATTCGAAATTTTCATTTCAAAATAATAGCACAGATTTTCTAAATATCTTCCAAATAAGAATTAATTATCTTTTAATATATGAAAAATATATTTGGTATATACGATACTATATATAAAAAACATAAATTATTATTAATAAAATAATAAAAATATTACATAAATTAGATGTAATACATCCTGTTTTTTTTTTCTTCTAAATTGCCGTATTATTCTATCCGTGACCGTGGGACCATATACATAGTTGTCTTTTGGAAATGTTAAAGCCTGTCTTGGCCCAGGCCCCTTAATTTACTTTTATAAGTGTCTCTTGTGATTCCAATCTATTGAGGCATGTTGTTTATAGTCAGTTGTACATACTTACTAAGAGATGCAGGTGAAAACATTTAGGTTTGATAATATGCATAAACTTCTGAAAGAGAAGAACTTAAGTCTCCCACCTCAAGTCTTTCTTTATAGGAAAGCATAGAGAAAAATGAAAAATTGAGAGAAAGAACGGAAGATTATTGGAGTCACGAACAATCCTTGAGAGATTCTTCTGGTTTCCATGTGTATGTAGATGTGAATTTGAAGACACAACCCAACATCTCTTTATAAAGATCTGTTTACGCATTTGCTTCTTGAGTAACCCAACTCATTTAAGCCCATTACGTTGTTAAGAAGACAGTAATACCAATTTCTTTTTCCCAACCCAATATGACCATCCAAAAAGCAAGTTCATCCGGTTCGAAAGAAGATGCTATTGTTATGGGAACACCACCAATTCAACGCGCACATATGCCGGCTTGGCTTTTCCGTGCAGCCGTTGAAGGTGATAAAGAAGTTTTTGAATCAGGAATGGAAGAAACCGATGGGGATGCTCACCTCAAAGTGACTATCGATGTCTCCGGATCTTCATCCAATGAGAACGCAAAGAACGTAGCAATGGCGGTGGAAGTTCTCCAAAGCGTTACGCATATGGGGAACACGCTTCTTCACATACTTGCTACATATGGGCATGCTGAGTTGGCATCTATGGTTTGCCAGCAAGACGGTTCCATGTGGAGAGTTCAAAATAAGATGCTTGAGACACCCTTCCATTGTGCTGCGAAGGCTGGGCAAGACAAGATGCTTTCCAAACTCGTTGAACTTGTACGAAATGAGGAAGATCAGTTGAAGTCGGTGCTGAGAGAAAAAAACAAATATGGGGAGACAGCCTTACATGAGGCTGCCAGACGGGGCTACAATAGCGTGGTCATTGAGTTGATGAACACGGATCCATTATTAGCGTGCGAGTTTAACGATACTGGTACTGTCCGAATATCTCTTTTATTTACTTACCTTTTTTTATTCATGTGCGGACTGAGAGGAAGACCGATAAGAACCTACTATCTTAATCTCTTGTTTGTTTTTTCTATAGATATAGTTTTGTACTTTTATATATACTAGGAAAATACCCACACTACGCAGCGAGTATTTTCATATTGTTTTTCAATTATTTCTATTTAGCATGAAATATTATATAAAAAAGTAACAGTAAAACATATTGGGCTTCAAATTTAAATCATCATGCAACACAAGAATGGATAAAGAAGTTTTTATTCTAATTCACATTCTTTTGGTTAAAACATAAAAAAATGCTAAGAAAAGCTATTTAAAATACTTTTTTTTCTTAATAAATTGACATTTCTTGTCTTTCCTCGATGAATGGTCAAAATCAAAGAAGATATTCTTGTTATTTTATTCAGCATATTTTACAAAACACTATTGTAACCATAAAAGCATCTTTGTTCCAACCATAATAGCACCCTATACTGAAATCAAATTTAAACATTTATAAAAAAAGATTATATTTTCAACTTAAGCAACAATGATTGCATAATATATAAATACACCATTATATTATTAAAAAGAAAAAACAAAATAACGTATAAATTGTAAATGTTTAGTCTTACTGATTAGATCCCCGTCCTAGTCCTAGCCGATGCCTGCATACTGAATTTGCCAAATAGATGGAACAATTATGCATCTCTAAGCCTCTAAAAATGAAGATACAAAATAATTATTACATCAAACAACTAATAGTAAAAGATAGTTCAATCATATAACTTTAGGAAGTTTATTGTCACAAAACCTAAAAGAGAAATAATGACAACGGAGTTTTAAATTTCTAACTCTTGAAAAATCCACATTTGAAAAAAAAACGAAATCAAGGTTTGTTACAGTGATGCGCAATATAACATTATTATGAACTAATATTATAACATAGGTAAAACAAAAATTAGTAAAACAAAAAGAAAAATTGAACTAATAGAATTTGACCTTTCCCTCATCCATTTGACTTAGTCATGATTTCTCACGTAAAAATTAATGCGAACATAAACCTAAATAAATTTAAAGTCCTGCAGCAAGTAATCTAATCTTCTGCATGTCAACATGTATTGATATTCTTCAAAGTATGAAAACTTAGACTTTTTACCAGTTAACATAAAATTAATATATTCTCTTAGTTACAAGTGAAATTTCCAATTAAATATGCAGATGCTCTTGCTTCAAAGCTGTTTTAACCCCAATATTAGAAAGATGAACCAAAACTGATCTTTAAATAAGTTCATATATATATATATATATATATATATATATATATATATATATATATATATATATATATATTACTTGACATATATATCACTGATATAAAGAGAGTCATTATCACTTGCATACCAGTAAGATATATTTTTTATTACTTGGTAAATAAACCCTTTAAATAAAGTCATACAAATTTTAACTAAAGGAAATGGAAAATGCCTCAATTATTCTAAATTAACCCTCTAGTAAACCTAAATTAATCCCAATTATCCAAACCATAGATAAATAAATAAAAATAAGTCATTCCCTAACTGGATATGGAAAATATGTGAAACAAAAGAAATACCTGTTAATTAATCTTTTTTCCAATCAAGTAGAAGCATCAGCTGAAATTTTATTAAAAATTAACATTGTATGTTTACAAATTGAAAAATGAAAAAAAAGGAACAAAAAATAAAAGAAAAAGGGAAAAGAAAAAGGTTCTAGCTAATTATATGATGAGTCTTAAATAACTATATATAGCTAAAACTTGCTAACTTAAGCGGTAAGACAATCCGTCAACTTTGAGAGAGATCCAAATTCGAGTCACGACGAGTGTATTTAATTCAATATTTATCAAGTATAACAACCGAATGATCGTGAGTTGTCTCAAAAAAAATAAAGATAAACAACTATATATAAGAGGATTGATGAAACCTAATTTTCTTCTTCTTTAGAGCTACCGACCGAGTGAGGCAAAATTTGGCGCGTAACCGGGATAAATTTGCATTTGATTCAAAATATGTTCAAAATTATCATTTGATTTCTCAATTGGATGAGTATGCATCCCTTCATAAGTTGTAACAACAACCCCTTCATTTTTTGATAGCCTTTGAACTTGTTTCTTCACATTGCAGCCTTGATGTGTGCATCTATAGTAACTCCTGTATTGCAAAAAAAAAAAAGAAATGACAAAAATAAGGTTCGGAAAAGAGAAGGGGAAAGGAAAGATTATAAGCATTTGAATAGGTTAATTGTTAGTATGAACTAGTTTATAGTGATTCATGACAACTTTTATTGAGTATCATCTTCAAGTTCCTAAACTTCATTATTATTATTTTTTTCTCAGGAGATTTGGAATGGGTTCGACAAGCCCCACATTCAAATTGAAAAACTTCATTATTATTATTATTATTATTATTATTATTATTATTATTATTATTATTATTATTATTGTTGTTGTTGTTGTTGTTGTTGTTGTTGTTGTTGTTGTTGTTTGTATTATCGTAATTATTTCTTAAAAAAAAAATACTATGATTATCAAGGCGACGTTTATTTTGAGAAACCTAGTGATTTTTTGATGAATTGAGAAACCTAGTGATTATTTTCTTTTAGAGATGAAGATCACCTTTATAATATATTCTCTCGATATTATCTAGTGGCATGCATTGATGGAATATTTTTTTTTAATTAAAAGATGAATTAAATAATTCATAAATAATAAAAAGATCTCACGGGGTTCTTCAACAAGGGAGATGTGACTGCTTATGTAATCATGTAAAATGAAATTATTGTTCAACAGTTCAATTATTCCTGGTGAAAACTTAACATCACTTTTCTATTAATTGATGGACAGACGGCGAATTACGAATCATGTCATGTGAGAATAGAATAGTCATTATCATGTTGAAATAGAAGTATATTAATTTTATACAAACCGAAAACTACTTGAAGAGTATCTAGATGATTTTGGTTAATGAAATATTCCACCAACCATCTTCAAATTGAACCTTCTACTCGATAGAAAACCTTTCGAAGTATTTTATTAAAATAAAATGAAGAAAAAAGTTCTTCATGATTTGAGAAAGCAAATCTAAAGGAAGGAAATCAAAGATGTTTTTTTTGTCCATTTACACGGATTTTAAGCTAAACTTAAATTATTGGGAAAAGAGGAACAATTTTAAGAACAAAATGAGAATTATATATAACCTTGAAATTGTACAAAAATAAAAATGAGAATAATGAAAATAAAGCACCAAATAAGAATGCAAATATAACATACCTAGGAAAATTATTATTTTTGACAGCTTTTTGGCCATATTTTCTCCATCTGTATCCATCATCAAGTATATCTACTTGGCTTCTCGTCTGAAACGCATAGCGGGGCTTTCGCTCCTTCTTCTGGCCCTTTTTCTTCTCATTCTTCACATCGAATTGGTCCATTAAACCATTGCTAGGGTTTTCATGCCCTTGTTGTGAAGTTGTACCCTTGTTATTGTACCTTTCTTCCTGTAAGCCTAAAAATGTGTGGGATGGTTGTGAAGGGAGATATGAAGAAGGTTGTGATGGAAATAATATTGAGTAATTCTCCATAATTATGTTGCTCTCTCTGAGAGAGAGAGAGAGAGAGAGAGAGAGAGAGGGGGATGGAATATTTGTGAAGTAATTGTAAATTTATAAGTGAGGATAAATATAAAGGGAAACTACAAATACACTGGCGGCTAGAACTGAAACTTGGTCCAAGGATTCTAATTGTGTTGAAACAATCAACATGCATCTTATGCATAAATTAATGGAGAAAATTACCAGATATATGTATTACTTATTTTAAAAAATAAGATATATGCGTTACGGTGTATAATGAATGTCCCAAAAAAACACACACCATGTGAGTGATTTTAATGATGTATTGTGTTCTGATTCACTCTATAATATCCTGTTAATTGGAGGAGGAAATAGCGTAAACGGCACGTAGATAAAATTGGCAAAGAGGGGGGTTAAAAATGAATTTCGAATCCTCTCCATTTGAGAATGTGACAAATCTCCTTTCTCTCATAAAATTTATCTATTTTTATTTGTTACTTATCTTAGTATTTTGTTTCGTGACATTATAAATGAGGAAGACATTTTTGAAGCATAGATTTAAGTAATTATTTTTGCAAATAAACTAATTTGCACACACAGTTTGAGTAATGTTCAAATTTTGGTTACACTATTTATGTATTTAGTTAAGATGTATCACAATCTTATTAGATTAACATTTATAATATGGTGTAACCATATTAGTTTGATAGATTAAAAGTTCTCATATTTCAAATGATTTTTTTAGAATGCCATATAAATAGTATCATTTTATATTGCACATTATACATCTCTACAACTACTGAAATAATTGTACCTAATATAAAAAATTCTATTGCTAATGCGCATAATGACATCAATAATTATTTAAAAACACATGGAATATTGAGTGTAAATGGATTTCACCATTTTTTTTGTCATGAAAGGAGAGTATATATGCCACTAGACCTGGCTGCATGCGTCTCTCTTAATATGATGTTCCTTTTTTTGTCCACAAACAAAAGAATTTTCTATCCTTTGACCCTTGTGTTGTGGATTATATGGGGCAGTACGCAGTATTACTCAATACAGAATGTTACATTAATCAAAATCGCCTTTTATGTGTTGAAATTAGTATGTTACATGCATTTATATGTACTTTTTTTTTTGGAGTAAAATTTATATGTACTATAAAAACCAATGTCTTTGTAAATGCATTTAAAACATTTTTAATAATTAAGGGCAACATGCTGTAACTCATCCAATTTGTATTTAAGTTCATTCTTTTATGTAATAGCATAATTAATACAATACAAATTTGTATGTAAAGTTTGTTGAAGACATTTGTTCAACTATTGACATTTTTAGGCTAAGTTTAAATATGCAATTTTTCAACTTACGGATAGAACAAAATACAAATATATATCAGTTGATTTAATTTGTACTCCATCTAGAAAACGAACTTAAATTAGCACATATCATTTTCCATCTAGAAATACTGACTCACGTATAAGCAGCTGTTCAGTTTAAATCCATATATCTACATATTTGTTGCAAAATATACAAGTCATTGCAAGATTAAATATGTGAATTATTCACTGAATTATACCTTGTTATAATAAATGCAACTTTATAAATAGTCATTGTACTAATTTGGATGTGTTGTCCAATAAGACAATTGCCAGTAAAATCATCAGTTTGACTAACTAGATTAATTTAACTGGAGTCAAGATTTAAGACCAGTCACAAAATTTGAACCATGGAGAAAATTCTTACTTGATTGACTTCATTTCTCTCGACGCCAGAATTAGCACACCACCTCTCTCTCAAACTCTCTCTCACTTAGCGCACGATTACATAAATTTCAATGTTGTTCCTTTCAAATCCTTATTTTCAAACCCTTGCATTGCATTTGTAACAAGGCCATGAGTACAACTATATATAGTCTTGTAATTTATCAACCTGGTAATGTTTAATATTCAAGATTATGTAATTTAAAAAAAAAAGTAAGAATATATAAAACATATTTAAAAATATTATTCCATGTCGTTTAGAGGACATAATTTAATATAAATCCATTTTAAATTTTATGTGTAGTTCTTTATAGACCAACTACCCACATGAGTTCAATTTTTATATATTTAATTTGAGAAAAAAAGATAATAAACTAGTAAATTGGATGAGGAATGTTTCAGAAAGCAGAAGTCCAAAACAAGGATCAACACGTCGTTACATTTATAATATATTTTATATAATCACAACAATTCAATTTCTCAAAAAAAAAAAAAAAAATAATCACAACAATTCAAACCCTTGCAGAAGGATTTTGATTCCCTGAAACTTGAGCAGTTTGCAACAATCTTAATATTCCTTCTATCATTTATGAAAACACGCAACATAAATATATGTAAACAATAAGTAAATCAAAATCTTATGTCACTCGAAATTAATTTCCATTGAAGCTTCTTAATTTTTCTGACCATGCTATACAAAAAAATAACAAAAATGAAAAATATCACAAAATAAATGGAGAGTATATGTGTACAAAATCTTAGGAAGACAAATCTTTGTGAGAAGAAAAATGTAGCACTAAAGTCACATCTCAAATTGGCAAAAACTTTTACCAAACTTTTTTGTAAAGGTGTCATGTTCCTAGAAGTTTCCCCTCTTTGTTGGATAAAATTTGGTTGAATTCCACTTTGTTGTTAATTAAAATTCTAAATTATCAATTAATTAAATCCGAATTATTAAAGTTTTGAGATTTGAAGTTTGATTCAATTGAGAGGGACAGGAAACACGTGGCCTTACAAAAGTTGGAAATGAAATGTTGTTAGCTTACTCAAATTTTGAATAATATGAGATAATAATACTAATAATATTATTAATATTCATTTTCACTCACAAAATTTGACAACAATAATTTAGCCGCCAATAAATTTCAAATATTCTCTGAAAAAGATTTGGAAAAAGAAAAGAAAAAATAACACGCTAATTATGTAATTCATATTTTTTTTTTTTTTTTGAAGAATTAGAAACTTTGACCCGCAATAAAATGAAGAGTCAAAATCATACCGAGTTGCCGAAAATTCAAATCCAACTGCTCAAATGAATCCTCTCTCTAGACAAACAATCGTCACACATTACATATAATATCAAATCTATTTTAGAGTAAGAAACTATTAGAGAGATAATATTTTAGAGTGAGAAACTGTTAAGAGGGGTAAATTGGCCTCTTTAAGAATCCCTCCCATTTCCAGTTTCCATGATTTATCCACTAATAGCACCATTTCCTTTCAAATTAAAATAAACAAATAACAATACATAAAAATATATAAAATATATAACATGAATCTAATATTTCATTTTGAAATATAGTTACTTTAGGTCACGGCTGACTACTAATATAGTTAATTCCTTTTTTAATTTTTTACGCATATTTACCACATCTGCCCTTGCCTTCCAATCTAAAAATAAATTAATTAATTATATTGAACAAAATAATGCATTATTTTAAAATATATTGTATATTTATATAATTAATATAATATATATACCAAGACCAGCAAGTGGCTCATCCAGTAGGAGCAAATCTGGTTTTTGAACCTAAAAAAATATAAAATAAACAAAATTCATTAATTTTCCAATATTTTAAATAATTATTTCAAAAATTAATCAAATAAATAAAATTTTAACACCAATTGAATTGCTAAAGCAAGACGTCTTTTAAATCCACCACTGAGAGAATTTGGATCCTCATCTAAAGAAATTGCATTTAATCCTACCTATTTAAACAAAATAATTAAATAAATATAAATATATTATAGAATTAATTAATTAATTTTTAATACCGATCTAATTGCATATTCAAGATCTGAACCAAGTTTACCTCTAACTAATGTTGAATTTCGAGCCTTTAAGTTCGGCCAACCAAATGCTATTTCTTCGATAATTGTATCAGCCAAAAATACCTGAAAATAAATACAATCATTTTCATAATATATAAATACTTTTAAATATATTAATTTAATTAAGTACCTTTCTGGAAATTGGAAAACAATTCCGACTTTTTGTGGCAAAAGAGGAAATTTTGAATCTTCAATTGGAGTTGAATTAATTCCGTATTTTTGCACGCAAATTTAACCTGAATTAGGGTTTGTTAATCCTGCTAAAATCTAAAAATAATTTTAAAAATTAAAGTCACTAAATTGAAAAAAAGTAGTTTAATTTAAACTTAAAATTTTATCTGTAAGAGAGTTGTTTTTCCACTCCACTTCGACCAAAAATCAAACCGAATCTGCATTTAATTGAATGTTAAAAGTTCATTAATTTAATTGGGGGATAAATTGAACCTTAAAAGTTCAACATTTTCATGAGACATTAATTACCTTTTTTTTACGGAGGAAAAGATTAACTTCATTAAGTATATTATTTTCATTCCAGGCGGCTTGTAGCTCAATTTCCTAACCTTAATCCATCAATAAACTGAATTTTAGTTTCAAACATTCAAATTCCTTTTTTAAGATTAAAAATCAAGTATTTTTGGAGAAGATTGTTACTTCAATTCGAGAGTAATCTGCTGAAATTCTGAGTGCTTTCGATTTCATAAAATTCCTCCTAAAATGCGAATTTTTAAAAGCAAAATTTAAATCAAATCAGAATATTTCTTTCTGAGCAAGGAAAATCGGAACACAAAAAGATTGAAATAATTCAATTCAGCAAAAGAAGAATTGCGGAAGAGAAAAAAAAGAAGCGAGACAGCAATGGAGACCTCCATTACTACTACAAGGAGAAAGAGAGAGAGCATTATTGGAAAAGAGTCCCTGCATTATGCATAAATTGCCAAAAAGCTCCTGCATTATTGGAAATTAAAACTCCTACATTCTTGCTGAAATAGAAGAAAGCTTTTACCGTTGGATTGAAGTTAATACCATATGAGAAAATAATTTTTTGATTGAAAAAATTATTTCATAATTTATTTTGTTTCAGAAACATATTTTTAACAAATTCTTTATAATGAAAAAAAATTCTTTAAAAAAAATTCTTAAAAAAATTCTGAAAAACTATTTTAACTAACAGTGTATATTTACATTGACATCAAAGTATTAATTAATTAACAGTGTATATTTACATTGACATCAAAGTGTTAATTAATTAAATTGAAACAAATTAATAAACAAACTACGTTTTGTGTACGTGGCCTCACCTCACAAGATACTAATTATTACTATTCTTCTTATTTATGTGACCATTGACTTTTTTTTCAAGGAACAACCAAGCGATCATCTGTTCTGTTCCATTTAATTAATCAGAAAAATGTTTAAGTTTACATGGATAATAATGCAAGTTGTGAAATGAAACTCCTATCGAAATGAGGAAGTTCTATGTTGTAAACCAACCAAAAATTTTGGTAACCAACGCGGTACGTTTGATCTCATATGATCCCCATTAATCAACTCTATGTTAAATTCTAAGCATCTATGTGTGTGGCAACTAAAGTATGATGCTATATTCTCATGTTAACTTTTGCATTTTTTTCAAAAAACCAACACTGTTAGTTTTCTCTAAATGTTTTTTAAGTATAGAGACATGAAAAATTATTTAAAATATAACAAAAAATAGAAGTGTCATGTTACTGTTTTTTAATCAGATAGCCTGAATAGTACCGAATTTATTTTATACCTGATGGATCGAATTTTTTGTCTACTATTATTTTATTTCTGGCTTTTTTTAATATATATAAAATTTCATATCGAATTATTTGATTGATTTGCTACACTGTAAGCCACACAAGAACTATAGAATGATAATCAATTGTGCCAACTTTAGAAACATATTTGTTACACGGTTATTCCCTCTCTCTTTTTTTGCTAAAATGCCCGTCAACTTTCTCCATTAATGATATAATACATCGGAGTTAGAATTTAGAAACTAAAACAAACAACCATCATCACAAGATATCTTCTGCTCAGATCCATTTCATCTCAGATCTCGTCTCAATTCGAGAAACTATTGATGGAGGAGGGTCAAGACCAAAATCCTCCAACAAGAGATATTAAGAAATGTCAGAAAGGATCATGGAATAACACAAAAAAGGAGCATTTTGTGATACTCTTACATTTATATGCAGATTCAAACAATGAAAAAGGAAAGCGATGGAGTGAAGAAGCTTGGGCGAAAATCTCAAAGATAATGCACACGAAATTTCCAACATTGAAATTTTCGATGAAAGAACTGAAGGAACTAGAGAGAGGGTTTAGGAACTCGTACACGTTACTAAAAGACATTGAAGGAAAACCTGGTTTTGCATTTGATAAAGACAAGTGCAGGATAATAGCTTCAAATGACGATATTTGAAGGTATATGCATGGACTCCAATTAATCCTAAAAGCTATCTAACTAAATCCTAATTAACCCTAAACAAATTAGTTAGCATTGCTTGTTTTTTTTCTCCTTGTACATTATATATCATTTGGTTTATTTCTTTTGTAATAGAGTAAACCAGAGGCAAGAAGGTTCCGAACATGGAGACTTCCTTATTATCATGGTGGGCTCGATGCTCTTTATAACAAAGGTTCTTCATCAATTAATTTCACGTAATAATTTACCATTTCATACTTGGTCAACTATAATTGTTACTTCTGAATTTGATAGGATTTGTAGGTTCTTTGGAGCCGAACTCTTTTTTTGTCCCTCACAAACGGCGCAGACTAAATGAACCAACAGTTAGTAGCCATGATGATGAAATATTCTGTTGTAAACGCGAGGAGAGCTTTACTGGTCCGAATAATGATTTCTCAGTAGAAAATGATTTCTCAATAGAAAGATGCATAGCTGAATACTACGAGATGCCATCTACAGTGAGAGAACAATTTACTTTTAATCAAATTTTGGAGATTTTTGCGATCGAGCGAGATCGTAAATTTTTCGTCTCCATACCCAATTCCAACACTGATGGCAGGGAAGTCTGGCTCAGAGCCGGCGTCAAACATTATATGAAAAAGAAAGGTTGGTTCACCAATTCATATTTTCCCTTTTCGAATTATAAAATCTTTTTTATTATATATTAATTACTCGGTCTCACTATAATAATGTATATGCTTAATTCCCTTCTTTTATCTTAGGTCTACTTTTGGAAAATGATGAAATGAATCAAGGAGACAAGTCTTGTTCTAAGCAGGTTATTTTGCAACCGTACCTGCAAAACCAACAATATCAGTGGAACTACCAACCGTATCAGCCATATCAGCAACACTATCAGCCACATCAGCAAATTTACCAGCCACATCAGCAATTTAATCAGCCATATCAGCAATTTTGCCAGCGGTACCAACACTCGTTCGACGGCTGGTCTTGCACTGCCTGTTATAGCAACTATTCATGTTTCAGGCCGTAATGTTAAATTGTAAATCTTACCGTGCGACAAGTGCAAACTTGTGTTATTTCATGAAATATGTTATGGAACCTTATGAATGAAAACCGCTTATAATATGTTTCACCTAACATGAACAAGAACAAGAACAAGATCGTGTTGTGTCTTATAACATTTTATATAAACAGAGATAGGAATATTGGGTTTCTCTAGCCATTATTTTTCTTTTGTCAAGGCTGCAATATGCAGTACATAATATGATTTTTTTTCTTTTAATTAAATTTTGTATCTCAGGCAGGCATTTGGCTTTCAAGAGCTTCAAAAGTAAAATAAAAAATCTTCAATTTGACTTTTTCTAAGTTCAGGAGTATGAATGCCGTCAGTAAGAATCATGGGCCTTTTTGCATAAATGACAACATGGATTCTTATTTTTGTTTTTTGTCCCCCAAATAATAATTTATAAAATTATACCAGTCAATACTAGTACAATACAAACGACCCAAATATGGTAAGTGGCATTTTGATATTGAGCTTGTATAAATGAAAAAAATTAAGTAAAAAAGTAAATTCTTTTGAAACCATACAACATTTGCTTGTAGTCTTTTTAAATAATTAATTTAATTCTACATATAATGAATTAATCTAATTCAGTATACAAAATTAGGAAATATATGTTCTAACAAACCTTGAGATGGAATTACATTACACCAATTTTTTATAGGATTAAGATATCACAAAATATATGTACTAATAATTTTTTTTGGGGCATGAATAGCAAAGAAATAGTTGAGCTATGAAGGGCCAATGACATAAATAAAATCAACTATAATTAGATGAAACTAAACACCAAATCAGTAGTGAGCCTTTTCAATTTAGTGATATTATAGCATGCAAATCGCACTAAAATAAAAAAAAAATACCAAATTATCAATGGTATGTGGCCAAACTAAAATAGAAAATAAATTTGGACATAAAATTATTTAACATGAAATCCATTGAAGAAAGAAAAAACAATATAAATTAAAAAATTCAGTTAGAGTACCTAATGGCCAGATAAAAGAGAAATCGTTTTGTACCTGAAAACATGGATAACTATTTCAGGAACGATTTATGCAACTTGAATTATAGAAGCATTCCTCCTTACACAGCAACATACACGCAAACAACTTGACACCTATGTTGCAAACTACAGAGAAAAAGAGAAAACAGGCTTCGCAATTAGTAAACATTCAACAAATGTGATGAGTGGACCTCAGTGGAGAACTAATCCAGCCAATTTTTCTTTCTAATTTGGATAATTTAGTTGTATTTACTGCTTATTTTTACTGTAGAAAAGCCCTAGAATATGAAACAAACAATACAACACACAAATTATGCTCTAAAATTTAATTCACAACTCACCAATTATTGAAGAAAAATAATTCCTACAATTTCAGTGATTCTACGTTTCACACAATATAAAGCACAATTAATATTATTGCATGTCATCATTAATATGCAAATCTTACAAATCCTCCATCTTTTATACATTAAAATTCAATTGTAACTATTTTAACAAACAATGATGGGCCCACATCCAACTACTGGACTGAAATCTCTCTCCACGTTTTCTCTCTCTAGAATAATATTATATAAGAAACTCCATATAATTAGAGCGAAAATATTAGTAATTAAAAGATTATTAAAGTGGTAAATTCGCCTCTTTAAGAATCCCTCCCATTTCCATTTTCCATGATTTATCTACTAATGGCGCCATTTCCCTTCAAATTTAAAAAATAAAAAATAATATATAAAATAAATGAGTAATATTTCATTTTGAAATATGCTTACCTTAGGTCATGACTGACAACTAATATAGTTAATTCCTTCTTTAGTTTTTTAAGCATATTTACCACATCTGCCCTTGCTTTCCAATCTAAAAAAAAATTAAAAAATTAATTAATTAAATTGAATAAAATAAAGCATTTTTTTTAAATATATTGCATATTTATATAATATATATACCAAGACCAGCAAGTGGCTCATCCAGTAAGAGCAAATCTGGTTTTTGAACCTAAAAAATATAAAAATAAACAAAATTCATTAATTTTCCCATATTTTAAAATAATTATTTCAAAACTTAATTAAAAAATAAAATAATAATTTAACACCAATTGAATTGCTAAAGCAAGACGTCTTTTAAATCCACCACTGAGAGAATTTGGATCCTCATCTAAAGATATTGCATTTAATCCAACCTATTTATAAAAAAAAATTAAATAAATAAATTAATTAATTAATCAAATATAATAAATTAATGAATAATTAATTAATTAATACCGATCTAATTGCATATTCCAGATCTGAACCAAGTTTGTCTCTAATTAATGTAGAATTTCGAGCCTTTAATTTGGGCCAACCAAATGTTATTTCTTCAATTATTGTATCTGCCAAAAAATACCTGAAAATGAATATAATTATTTTCAAAATATATAAATACTTTTAAATATATTAATTTAATTACCTTTCGGGAAATTGGAAAACAATTCCGACTTTTTGAGGTAAAAGAGGAAATTTTGAATCTTCAATTGGACTTGAATCGATTCCGTATTTTTGCACACAAATCGAACCTGAATTAGGGTTTGCTAATCCTGCTAAAATCTAAAAATAATTTTATTATAAATAGTTTAATTTAAATTTGAAGTGAAAAATGAATATTTGTTTACCTGTAATAGAGTTGTTTTTCCACTCCCACTTCGTCCAAAAATCAAACCGAATCTAAATAAATTGAGTGTTAAAAGTTTATTAATTTAATTAGGGGTTAATTGAATATAAAAACTTGAAAAATTCATGAAAAAATCATTACCTTTTTTCACGGAGGAAAAGATTAACTTCATTTAGAATACTATTTTCAGTTCCAGGCGGCTTGTAGCTCAATTTCCTAACCTTAATCAAACAATCAACTGAAGTTTTACTTCAATTTTGAAATTCTCCAAATGAAGATCAATAATTAAAGTATTTTATCAAATCAATAAGACAAAAGGGACTAAACGGAAAAGATTCTTACTTCAATTTGGGAGTAATCTGAAGAAACTCTCAAAGCCTTCAATTTCGTAAAATTCCTCCTAACATGCGAATTAACAAAACCCAAATTCGTATCAAATCACAAACATTCGAAATTAACGGAAAATTCAAACGGCAAAAGAATGAAAGAAACTCAATTCAGCTTCGAATGAGAAAACCAAATCAAAAACCTGTTGGACGAATTGCGGAAGAGAAGAGGCGAGACAGCAATGGAGATCTCCATTACTTTCGATTTCGTAAACTCCCTCCTAAAATGCGAATTTATACAAGCAATATTCGCATGAATTCATAAGATGGAAATATTCGTTTTGAGTGAAGGAAAGGAAAGCGTTGGATAAATTGCAGTGATAATTTTTATGTTTTGTAGGGATCTATTGGTGATTTTGTTATTAGTATGTTTTTTATAAAGATTTAAATAATATATATTAATTTTAGGGGGGATTTCATATTTACCATTCTAAAAATCCGAACTATCATATTTACCATTCCAGAATTTAAAATATAATATTCACTCTTCTAAAAATTCAATATATCATATTTACCCTTCCAAAGCTTATAAAATATCAAAAATGTCCAAAATATTATTTTTTGGGTTAAAGATATGGAGTGTCAACATTTTGAAGCGTCCAGCAACGCTCGATTACAAAAGGTATGATAAAATTACAAAAAAATATTTTTGTGAACACAAAAATTACAGTGAAATTACAAAAAGGTATATTTTCAAAAATATATATTTATAAACACAAAATGTATATCCAAGTGTAAATATATATATGTACAGCTAAAATTATATGGTAGACGCTTCTAGATACTCCAAAAACTGGGCACTCCGAATAATTTTTCTTATTTTGGGTTATCCATTTTTACCATTAAAATAAGCTGCATTCATTTCAAATTACTATTTCACCTCTCATTCTCATGAATTTGTTATTTTTTATTCCATCCATGAAAATCTATGATTATTATAAGAATTAAACATCGACCTAGTTACCTATGAAACTTTCACCACTTAGACTTTGAAGGCTATGATTATATTTTAATTTTTTTTTCAAAGTCGAGTCATAATTTATTTTCCAAAATTATTTGTTAAAAAATTTCACGTGACATGAGTAGAGAAATAGAAAAAAAACTATATGACATTTATTTGTTAATTTCCAATGATGTGTTTTTCTTCTTCTTGTATTCCTTCTTCTTAGGCATTATTGCCGGATTCTTTTTTGTCTTGCACATTCGCGCAGCGTTTTTTCTGGTCTCCATCTGAGAGAAAAAGAGCGGCGATGAGATTGTGAGAGAGAGAGAGAGAGAGGGAGACTGAGAGAGGCAATTTTGTGCTTGGACTATGACGTTCAGAAGAGTATATAGAGAAGTTGGGGGGATTTGATTATGGAAAGGAGAGGAGAGAGAGAAGAGAGGAGAGAGAAGCAAGGTAGAAGGAAGAGAAAAACTTAATATTTATCTGAGCCGCAAATAGCTTGTAGTCTAGTTGGTTAAACTATTTGTATATATAACATAAGATTATGGGTTCAATTCTCGACAAACGCAATTTAGCACATATTTACACGAAATCGACATTTCAACATCTATCTTCGGAGGGGTTAATTTTATCAGATTGGGCGTATATTTGGAATTTTAAATTACCGCCCAAGTTAAAGATTTTTGTATGGAAATGGGCGAGAAGGATCATCCCGACACACGATATGTTGAAGAGGAGGGGATGGATGCTCACAAGCATGTGTGTATTATGTAGACAAAATGAGGAGAATATGGCACATCTAGCTTCACATTGTCAGTTCGCGCAAGAAATTTGGGATTTTTGGCTTCAAAGAGGATTGCCGGACGAAAGGATAACCTACGAGACAACACCATCAGGTCGACGGTTTGAAGGAGCATCGATATACCTCCTTTTTGAAATTTGGAAGGAATGTTGCAATCGGTTGTTTCGAGACGAACAAAGACCGCCTTGGGTGGTTACAGAGAAGGCAATGGCTGAACTAAGATCATGGGAGAGTAGATTCCATGAGGGTTAAAGGGTTAGCTTTTTTTTTTTTTTTTCTCTTGGGCTGTAGCTTTTAGGTTTCGTATTCTTTCTTCTTCTTTTATTGTTTTCTAATTTCTTGAGGATGATTTAAGAATATGGAACTCACCCATTCTGATGCTCGATAATGTTTAAAACATTACTTAAATCCACATGCTACAATAGAAAAAAGGGGGAAAAATTAAATGGAGTACATATGATATTAAATATTAATACATCATACATAATTTAATTTGATTATTTATCAATTTAAAATGAAATAATAACTAATACAAAGTATAAAGTATGAACATCTAAGTGCCAGCCAGTACCCGTACCGGTATGGACACCCATTTGATTTTTTTATTTTGCTATTGAATATTCTCTTGATTATAATATTGATGTCTTTTGTTTACAGTTGCACTTAAGGCCATCTTCTTGCAAAATTGACAAAACTATACGAACTCAGGCTCTTAATTAAACAATTAAAAATTAATTAATTGGGGCTTTAGAGTGGAATTAACTTTGAACATAGTCAGCACTTGAAAGAAAATTAAAAAGAAAAAGAAAGATAAATAAAACAAATTAATCAATGAAAATTAACGTACAAAATTCAAATACACGTGAAAATCATACTATAAAACATAAACTAATTTTTTTATTCGATTTGTTCATCTTGAAATTCCTACTCGGCACAGTAAAATAATGCATTTACCCCTTTCCAAATTTTAAAATTTTACTTATAAAATATCTCGAAAATTGTAATTATATAGTAATCCTTAATGATTGTCTTAAAGTTCTGATTTCGTGTTGAATTGAAGATTAATCGAATTTAATTATAAAGTTTCAGAAAGCTAATAAAAAATTCAGAAATATTAAAAAAAAATTCATTTAAAAATTTCATAAACCTAATCAAATCGTCATCGAAACTAATATCATAAGGGGCATATTAAATCAAAATTTCAGAAATTAATCAATATTTCTGAAATTAATCAAAACCTAATCAAAGCTAATGAAGATTTAATGCAAAACTAAATGCCCAACTTCTAAAAATCGCACTTGCAATCTATTATCATAATCATACACCAGTTACAATCTTCAATTTTTTAAATAAACTAATGGTGGCCTATATTTTTGTATAATTGAAAACATTAAATATATATCCCTAATAAATAATATTTATTAAATATATATTTTTTTTTAATATTCATATATTATTTTTTAATTAATAACATATTTTTTTTATAAAAACAAACAATTTTTTAAACAGTAAATATATTTTGAAAAATTAAATTTCTTTCATGTTATAGAAAAGGTCGATCGTTAATGAACTATATTTTAGCGACTTTCAATAAGTTTGGCACAGCTGAATTTGGATAGAAAGAAATGGTACAGCATACACAAAAATTGCCAATTAAATTTCTTACTGAATTAGGGTGAAAAGAAATGGCACAAAAATTGCTTCTTTAGAGACATAAACACAAACACGTTGTATGCATGTTTATTTAACTCTTGAAATTAGTTCAATTTTACCCTTCATTAAACCTTAATTACCCCCCAATTATAAAAATCCTAAACAAAGAACTCAACTCAGTGAACAACTACAAACGCGTGCATAACAAAAATTTAAGTTTTTATTAAAGCAAAAGCGACAAATACCTGGTTTGAAACCCTAAATTGGAAATCCAAAAGAAATGAAACCCTAAATCAAGCCAAAGAGTTGATTTCCTAAATAAAACGAAATACTAACCGTAGTCTAGAGATCTTGGGTTGAGAGTAGAGATCCTTTTTGGGTCACCGCACTGGTTTGTGCGAGAGGGAGGGAGAAGAAAATCGTTGATTCTTGTGACACGGTGCAAGTGCTCGACTGCGAGGGGGAGAGGGCAAATCGGTCCGACGATGGATGGGCGTGTTGGCAAATGGAGCGAGAGAGTGGAAATGGAGGGGCGCGGCGCCAAATAGAGAGATGAAATGAGTGGGCGAGAGAGAGATGCAGAAAAAATACTTAATCGGACGGATTAACAAAATTAGGGATTAATCGGACGGATTAAAAGAATAATATTAATGATGTGGCTTAACGTAGATGCAGGATTACTGTTGCTAATTAATAACTAAGATAATCCTTTTACTCAGATAAAACTCTTACAATAAAAAAAACAATAAGGCTAGGCTCACCGACTAAAATGCCCGACCATTTACCGATGGCTGACCTGGCGATCCCGCTGTATCCACGTTGCAAGAGAGGAAATAAAGTCGCTATCGCTCCGTTATCTTTCCATCTGCTTTTCCGTTCCCAGTAGTCTTCCTCTTCCCCCGCTATTAGCTGAAGAAAGAACTCTCGCTCTCCTTCTCCATGGCCATCACGATTAGTTCTATATACCACCGTCGTAGCTAGCTCAGGCGATATTCTTTCCCTCTCACCAGAGGAACGTGGTCTAGCCCTCGAGTAACGAGGCTGCTGTCCTAGTCCTTCCACCATGAGCACGAGCACAGTCGCGTTTACTCTCTTTCTTCTCTCTGAACAGGTATCTCCTTCCTATCTCTGACATGTGATTTTGGATTTGGGGTCTGTGTAATTGAGGGCTGTTAGAGACTGATTTGGACCGGCTAAGGCTGATTCAGACTTAATTGGGGGTTAAATTGGGACTTAATTAGGATCAGTTAGAGATGATTTCGTAGTTTGGGGTTAATTAGGGACTGGTAATGCGTTGATTTCACAACAGATTGAGGGCTTAATAGGGATCATTGAGACTGATTTAGGCATCTTTAGGGTTAGTTGGACCTAAATTGGGTTAATTTGAATCATGTTGCCAGTTGCCACTGCTCAAATACAGGAACCAAACATACAGTTAAGAGTTTAATATGCTTTTGTAAAATTCTCTGTATTGAATGATAAATATAGTATTATCTTCTACCGAGTTTTTCAGTTAGCATAATGGTTTTATTTATTTTCTTGTTAAATGTTATTCTTTCATGCCATTTTATGTTAAATTATTATCTTGAAACAGAAGGAGTTGCCTTTTTGAAAAATGCTCGTGGGTACTTACGATGCCATAGTTGTCGATTCCTCCAATCAAATTGGTATGTCTTTAATACTTATATTATTTGCAAATTTAGACTCAGATGCAACGGAAGAACTCTCAGAAGATTTGTCAGGTTCATTAGTAGACTTTTCACTGCATAATTTGGAACATATAGCACTTTGAACAGTACCCTGGACTAGGGAAGTTATATCATAATATAACTCAGGTGGGCTTTGCAAAATTCCGTCAATTCCTTATTCAAGTATAACAAGGATTGAGGATCTTGAAGCCGGTGACGGATAAAATGGAGGATAATTTTTATTACGATGATGTAATTTGTAACAAATTACTTGTAATCTATTGTATGAGCATGTATGATGATATGGGATATATATTAATTGAAATAAGTTTTTGTTAATATAAATGTGTTTTTGTGTTTTCTGAATTGTTGTTGAACAAAGGGGGATATGTTATTGCTAACAGATATTTGACAAAATTTGGAAAAAAATATAAGAAAATTCTAATAAAATCTAACCAGAAATCTACGTACAACAAAAATCACAATATTTGTAATAAAATTCATAACAAAGTCTAACAAAATTCATAATAAACATCAAACAAAATTAATCTTGCAAACTTCATAACAAAAATCTAACAACAAGCATCAAAATACAACACCAATAATCAAAAAATCATCTATTACATCGAAATCCTACTAGACACAATTACTAAAATATCAACGCGCCAGGCATATAACTTCCCCGGACCCTACTCCGTCACACTACTGGGCCACAGAAATTGCTCCGGCTAACTAGCAAAACTCTCGCGTCCCAAAGACGTATCATTTAAATTGGGCAACACTTCATCTGCAACATCCTGTATGAAAATAGTCAGTATGATTTTACAAGTTTAAGTAAATATGAAATAAATAAAATAAGAATAATACCTTAAGTTTCCTTTTTTTTGTTCTCTTTTATTCTTACTAATTTTGCCAACTGTTCCTTATCTTTTTGTTCTCTTTTATTCTAGATCGAGGATGAAGGTCAAGCTCCAATTACTTGGGCAAGCAAGGAACAAGGAATGGGGTCCATTTGTTGCTTGAATAATCTTACCATACAAAGTTTATATGATCACTATCATAATTTGTTCACAAAGGCTCAGAACATAATTCATGTTCCCTAGTCGAGCAATTTGAACAAATCAGTATACTTGTCACAAAATTAGGGCTAAAAAAGGTGCAACTCATAACCAGATTTCAATTAAAGAACGAACTAAATTGAAAATACCAGTAATTATGGAACATCATGATTAGGTCGTATTGTACTGATTAGGCTGCAATTAGGGTCAAGAAAATATCAGTAAAATCAGTCCCTATTAGGGTCAATTAAGATTCCATCATCCCTACTAACCCCAAATCAGTATTAGTTACGCCAAATCGGCACTAATTATCAAAAATCCATTAGTAATTACAAAAAATCAGCCCCAAATCATTTCATATCAGGCAAAACTTACCTTCGCTTACCTGAAATCTGCCCCTATCGTTTAGGGTTTGGTCGTGCGACCTCTCTCTGGAAGTGTCATCCTTTCCTCTTCTGATTCTAAGCAAGGCGTGCTTTAGCAGGTGGAAGAGTGGGAGAGATGAACGGGTGAGGAAAGAACAACGTTTTGAAGAAGAGTGGTACTGGAACGAGCAGAGTGAGATCAAGAAAACGTAGTGTGAGCGGAAGGGTATTAGTGGAGCTCCGTTTCCGTTTAGTTTCGTTGTTCCGACGTGGAGGGAGTGAAGAGACACGTAGGAAGTCGGTACGTGATCGGGTTTTTCGATCGGTTAGCGTAGCTTTATTGTAAAAAAAAACTCACATAAAACTCTGCGACTTGATATATCAGGATGCTGAACATATTTTGTTGTAAGTGAAACTTTATGCAATATTAGTCAATACTCTTATCACACAAATTTTCGTACCACGGTGAACTTGCCTCTTAATACCCGTCACCTGGAAATTGATATAAAACGGCGTGTAGATATAGGCAACTGATATAATTATTACGACATATACTTACGGATGAAGATATAGGCAACTGATATAATTATTACGACATATACTTACGGATGACATGTCTCATTTTCCTTTTTCCAGCGTTTACATCTTAATCTTTGTGATTATATTGCTATCTGTTATGTTTTCCTAACAGGTATATCTCCACTGTACTGTGCCACTGCCAGAGCAACCCTCAAAGATAAAACTCTAGTTGAGGAAATGCTAAAACAATTGTTAACGCACAATATTCGTCCGGTATACTCAGATGGACGAAACCAAAAGACCGCACTTGATACTCCTCTGCAAAATACAGGTAATGCGAATACAATTTCAAAACATTTGCAAATTATGACGCTCAATGAATTGTGGCCCTGTTCTGGTTAGGTATGTGTTAGTAAGTCCAAATTTTGTTGATTTTCTTTTTAGGTAGATTTTTCTGGTCGTTTAGTCTAGCGGTGTGACATTTGGACTATAGGACCTAATATATTATGACGGGTTTCTGTCGTGATATAACGACAGTGTATAGAAACGATAAAAACTATATAAGTTGAAAACAAACAGTATAAAGAAAACAATATATAAGTGAAAAATAAAAATAGTATATATGTGAAAAGTGAAAACAGTATATACAATATATAGAAAGTGGAAGAAATAGTATATAGTCACTGCGGGGTTGCTATCAACCCCGTCGTGATTTCAAATTTTCCTTAGACTATTGTTTCAAACACAAATTATTTCATTTATACTCCATTCTTTTATTTTTCTATCAGGTAAATTTTAAAACATCATATAATTCATTATTTCCACAGATACGCTATATAAACATAAATTTCATCAAACAAACTTTCAAAATATCCATAACTACCATAAAATAATTTTAATAGCCTAGTAGCCCAAAGTAATTTCCATAAATCAAACAATTCCTTTTACATTTCGCATAAACATTCAAATACAAATGATAATTACACAAAAAAATAATTAATAGCAAATATTCCTAACTAATGCATTTTTGCCTCTTGCACATTCAATAGTTCCTGGAAAAATAGAAAAAGAAATGAGTTTATCAATTTAATAGTAAATATCGAAGTAAAACATAATCAGGCCGTAAGTATTAAAATGAATTTAGATCATACTTGACCAGCTAGATTAAGAGTTATTGAGAGTAACTGGCCGTAAGAAGAAAAAAAAATGCTTTTCATCCTTTCACTAACCATTAAGAGAGAGAGAGAGAGAGAGAGAGAGAGAGAGAGAGAGAGAGAGAGAGAGAGATTGAAGAAGGCTTCAAGCCTCATATTAATTAAATCATGGGCTAATGAAATTACATCATACTTGACGAGCTAGATCAGGGTTACTGATAGTAACAGGGCTTGAGTAAAAAAAATGCTCATCATTATTTCATTTATCATACTTGTATAAAAGACAAGGGGATAAAACAGGCAAAATAAGAGGAAGTATATTGGTTATATTTCCAAAAAATAACCAAATTCATTTAATCAAAATAGAATAAGCCTGCATATGTAGCCGTGCAACTGCCTTAAAAGACAAATTTACTCCCTCTTATGCAATGATCGTTAATCCGCCTCAAAGATTCTATATTCCGAGCTATGTCTCGTATCCTGATATATGGGTAAATTATTTTTCTTTATTCCAATGTAAATAAATGAAAAAATAAATAAAAAGGTGATAAGCCAAATACACTGGTTACCAATCACTTACCACCAGTGAAAGGAATCAGTGTAGCTTACAGTGGAAGGATACGCCGCTTACCACCAATAATCTCCATAAATTGTTTGATTTATGGTAGTTAAGGATTTTTTTAAAAGTTTGTTTGATGAAATTTTAGCTTCATTTAGTGTGTGTGTGTTTGGGGGGGGGGGGGGGGGGGGGGGGGGGGGGAGGGGGGATTCATGAAATAATAAAGCAAAATGTGCAAACACAACGAAACTGTAGATATACTTTTTTTCATTTTATATATTGTTTTCTCATTTTTATGTACTATTGTTTATTTTTTTTGTATTTTGTATTTTTTTTACTTTTATATATTGTTTTCCCATTTTATATACTATTTTCACTTCTTATGTATATATTGTTATTAGAAAATAAATTATAAATATTGTTATTGGATCTGTCATGAACAGACAGGCTACAGTACCGTCGTGCTCTATCAGGTCCCAATAATAAATTATAAAAATGTTTTAGAAAATTTTAGTTGATAGAAAATGAAATAATTTAGTATATAATGAATAATAAATAAAATTATGATTTATGAAAATAATATGTTTGTTGAAAAATAATAGATAAAAATGTTTTTGATTAATCAACCCGCATATTATTAAAAAATGTTTGATTCTTATTAAAAAAAAAAGTTAATTTGAATTATCACCATAGATATCATTTATTGATGGTAATGAGCTCAACATGGCTTGCAGTGAAAGAAATCAGCATAGTTTGTAGTGGAAGAAATGCGTGCTTACCAGTAGCATATCATGCCGTGGAAGAAATATGTCGTTTATCATCGGTAGACCCCCTAGAAATATTACAAAACATTTACCGGTTTTCAATGCCACGTGGCCATGATGAAACCAGGAAAATATGTTGTGTTCACACTTGGGGGAAACGTGAGAGGAAATCAGAGGGGCATGGAATAATTTTTGTATCATGATTATCTGATCAATAAAAGTCTATGCTGCAGGAATCCGCAACAGGATTGGCAGCAGGATGCTGAGTTGGCTTCCTTATGCGCATCCAGTCAGCTGTGCTGGGCTGAGCGAACAGAAAAAAACAAAAAAAGAATTAATCGGATCTATTAATCAAGCGAACCCATTAATCTCTCTAACCCGTTTCTCTAGCTCAACCCGCTCTGCCTTTTTTCTTTCTTTCTCTCCCAATCTCAACTACGATGGAAATAGAAAGAAGAAAAGGGGGGAAAAAACTCTCGAGCAGCACTTGCAACTCAAAAATGTGATCTAATCTCTTATCGCATCTCGTCTCCGTTAATTCTTCTCTTCTCCTTCTAGCAATACCATGTGACTTACACCTAGCTACGTACTGTAACTCCAAGATTCCATTAAAGAGGAGTTCAGTCGATGTCTCTTCTGTGAAGCAAACTATTCTAACCTTACCAGGCGATAAAACTGTTAAACTTAGTTCAGTTTCTGATGTCTTCTGACCTAATTCGTCTGTGCAGTGCTAGAACTGTTTCTGTCCATGCAATTTATCAATTCAACTGAGTTCCAAAAACAATTAGGTCCTCAATTTTGATGGCGAAACCAAGCCAGAGAATAGGCGACATAAATTAGGCCATGTTTTCACTAGAAGAGGCTACCGATATGGAGAAGAGAGTGAGAGATAAAGTAAGAACCCCCAGCAAGTGGGAGAGAAATGGGATTCATTTCAGTGAGAGAGAGAGAGAGAGAGAGAGAGAGAGAGAGAGAGAGAGACGAGGAAATGTGGAGGTGAGATTGGAAAAGAAACAGGTTTGCTTTGACTAATGGGTTTTCTGATTTAACGGGTGCAATTATTTTTTAATCTAGTAGAAGTTGCTGACTGGATGTGTGCACAGAGAGGCCAACTCAGCATCCTGCTGCCAATCCTGTTGTGGATTCCTGCAGTCTAGACTTATTGTTATCTGATGAAGTTGTTTAGATTCATTTTTATTTTTTCTTCATAAACCCCACAACAAAACAAATCATTTCTCATTTCAAACCTCAAAAAAATGAACCTTATGTCTTTCTTCTTCTTAATCTTAACTTAATCATCTATTCCTGTAGAACGGGAAGAAAATATAGAAAAATCAAACGAAAATAGAAAAAAAATCAAACACATGATGAAATTCTCCCTTCAATCATCGGTTCTCTTGAAGTTCAAGCACCAATTCTTCAACTCGGTAGTTTATCAAACTTACCCAATTTCAATTCACGCCTAAACCCTCACAATACAGATTTCAAATTGAAGAGAAAGAAATGGAGAATATTTTGACACGATTTGTTTGTTGAGAGAATGAAAACGCAAGGAAAAATATTAATTTCAAGAAGACGCGAGTGAGCGGGGAAGAAAGAAGAATAGTTGGGGATGAAGATGAGGTGGCACCTCTTAATTGGCCTTTCATTTGAATAAAACGTGGGGTGAAAAGTGTCGTTATTATTGTCATTTTTCATGCCATGGGGCCCACCAAGATGAATTAAGTTAGTATAAATTCTTTCTTTTTTATCTCTGTTTGGATCTGGAGCAACAAATCTTGATCAAAGGGTCGAGAACGATTTTCATCAAATCAGAAAAGCAGACAAACATAGAAACAGCCAATGATTTGTAGACAACACAGAAATTTTCACAGAAAATCAAATATATCGTATGGACCATGCTAATTCTAATTCATGGTCTATGTAAGCTTGTTTCATCTAAACTATTAATAAAAATATTATTAATAGTGGATTGGATTTGACATAAATGAGAGAAGCTCCCTCCTTTTGTAAGGTTTCAAGATAATAAATTTTTACTCAAAAAATATTAATAAGAAATTATTTTTAATTTATACACACAACCAACTAGACTATGAACATTTTTGTGCAGTTGATATCATAAATATATTACCGTATGTCTGTTTTATTTCGATGGAGCTATCCTATATGAAATTTGGTCAAATTAAAAATTATACTACAATCACATTAAAATAGTTTGGTTGTAGAGTGTTTGTCCATATCTCAAAGAGGAAAGAGCTAAGATGGATTCAAAGACCAAATAGTGTATTTCACTCCGGTCACCAAAAGATGAATTTGATTATTGACAATACGATTATGACAATAAAAAAGTCGTTACAAACCAAGATGTTGTATTTAAAGACTAGACGCATGAAGAATAAACAAACCCAAAGTGCCAGTATTTATATTTATCATTGACTTTAATAAAGTTTCAAGTCTAATGCCATCTAGCTCAAACGAGTAATGATGACTGTTACACCCCTGATCCAAATAAATGACTAAAATGTAACAACCGCCAAAAGACAATTTAACAAGCATCCACATAATCTCTAAATTACAATTATTAAACTTAACAACATCCTAAAATCCTAAAATTGAGACTATAAAGTTCTCATTTATTTAAAGTAACTATTAAACTAAATTTAATTTGCTTAAGACGCCACTCCACCCGCAATTCCCAAGCTAAAGATCAAAACCTGGGCACAACATAAAAGTAAGAGTGAGTACAGACTCAGTAAGGTAAGAAAAGAGGCCCAGCCGCATACACAAAAATATGATGTATATAAATATAGTTTATAAAAAAATAAAGTAACGAAGAGTCGATTGCATAATTTATAATAGTAATAATATAGTAGTTATAAAAATTGTTTTCATTTCGGGATATTAACTCATTTCACCTTCCACACACAACACACACTAGATCATGCTCCGTGGCATCGAGTACGCGCACAGATACAAGTCTTTCCGAGCTCGTTATTGGGTGATCAGCGGCCCTAGTTTCGCTCTACTAAGTACGGCTTCTCACCTAGGTGAATCAGCGGCCCTGGTTTCGCTCTACCAAGTACGGCTGTATTACCTCTGCTTTTTCACACATCTCACTATACCCCGTATCTTAAAATATTTTTAAATATTATCTTTAATTTCTTTTATTACTAAAATATTAATTTGAGCCATGTAAGCTCTATTTCATAAATAAAAGTTATATATTCGATATTCGGTATTATCATTATAAATACTTATAATATAAATACTATTCATACGGAAGAACAAATATAGCCAAAAGGAAAAGCATATGCGGGCAAAACCTTACTTGAATAAATGCAACAACTAGCAACTCTCACGCGAAATCTCCGGCTTTCACAAACTCTGGAGCTTCCTTCGCAACTCTTTCAACTTCTTGGTCTTCTTCTAATACGAACTCCTTCTCACGCGAATCTAATTATTTAATTAATACTAATTACTATTCGATCTCGAAATTCATACCGACTTAAATCTGATTACTCCCGAAAAATATTTTCTAGACCTTAAATGCAGAAACTAACCTTACCAATGATCCCGGAATGCCCAAAAACATACAGATCGACTATTTATTTGTGAAAATTGGAGTTATGGTTAAAAAGATATAATTAAAACAAATTTTCTTAATAAATCGGATTTGAAATTCTAGCTTTTAAAAAGTACACGAATTTCCAGATTTTCTCAAAACAGTATTCCCAAATCCCAGTTCTATAAATTCCAGATTCTCTTAAAAACAGTATTCCCAAATCCCAGTTCTATAAATTCCAGATTCTCTTAAAAACAGTGCTTCCAAATTCCAGTTCTATAAATTCCAGATTCTCCTAAAAACAGTATTTCCAAATTCCAACTTTTAAAATCCAGACTCTTGAATCTGTCCGAAAATCCAGAATCCAGTTCCAGTTCAGAAAATACCCCATTTTCAGATTTAATAAAATCAGATATTTTGTAATATTATTTACTCATAATATAAATTATAGGAAAATATTAATATCATATTATCATATTCCACAATCATTTTACTTAAAATTATAACATTTATTTAGTTATACCTTATACCAATGATTATCGTTATTTAGAATATAGTCCATATGATATAATAAAATAACATCAAAGTTCTCTTTTCCAACATATTTGACCGTTTAATATAATAATTTTCTTATTAAAATATTTATCCTTCCCCAATTTAGTTTTGAAAAATATAGTTATATTAATTAAACAACAGATCCATAACCAAAAAATATTTATTTTATTTATATAAAAATATTTATTTTATTTATATACACATGCAACATGGCCTAATAATACAAATTAACACTAACTGACCGGTTTCACGGAAGCTAAATGAGAAACCGCGTGCTACAGTGTTCTGCGCGTGCTACAGTGTTCTGTGCGTGCTACAGGCCAGGTACGTGCTACAGTGAAAGAGCTCCACTCAGCTCTCCAATTCCTCCCCAATGGACCCGTCCGGTTCTGTAGCGCGAAAGGGAGAAGAGAAGGAAAGGCAGGGAGAGGGAGAGGGAAGAAATGGAGAGGAGTCGTGTGACAGGGAAAAATGAGAGAGAGAGAGCGCTTCGCTGGTCAGATTAACCGGGAGAAAAAGACAGGGAAGGGGTATTTGAACCAAAATAGAAGGGAAAGATACACCGTATCTTCTGATTAAATGCAATTTATTCTCAATAAAGACCATAATTACCCACTAATTGCAAAAATCTGAAAATTCAGCCTTCCCCATGAGATTCTCTGAACTTACAAAAGAAAAAACTGAACAGCCACGTACTGCTGCCGAAATTGCACTTTAGACCCTCCAACTTAAAATAATCACATCTTTCACTATACACCTCAGAATTTGATGATTCAAATTTCTGAATTCTTTAATTAATGTGCAGAATTTATTGAACTAAAATTTTATTATTTCTCAACATACCAAAATATTTTTAAAATTATGAAAATACCCCTACTATCATAATAAAAATAAAAATTTAAAATTTCTTTATTATAAAAATGACGATGCTAAAAAGATGAAAAATTCTACTTTGACACAGGGATTGCCCCCGCACATCCTCGATGTCGTCATGACGCGGTCAGCGGGGTGGAAAGGGGTCTCACTATGCAGGGAAAATAGTTTTATCATGTGCGACAGCTCAGCAAAGGTGGTTTCCACTAGTACCGAGGTCAAAAAGGATGCAAGGAAGTGGATGATGGGAAACGATTGGAAAGAACCAGAAATGACAAAATATTTTTATGCAGGATATTTGCAGATTTTTTTTATACGGTGATTTGATGGAGACGGTACAGAGAGTGCTCAACATTAATCACCGTGTATTGGTCACTGTGAAGAAAACGCAGCATTCAAATATTCTTTTGAGAGGGAGATATCATTGCAGTTCGAAGTGATAATAACCACAACCTTCCCCCTTTATGAACTGGACGCGCATTAATGGCGGATTCCACATAATATGCAATGGTATAATATTTATTAATGGCGAATTTATTGTGTTTTCTAGAGTGTTACGCAGTGGTAACCGGTCACAAATAAGGGTTTTTTTGTAGCAATTGATGGTTTTGAACTATGAAATTTTTCGACGACTTTTACAAGCGAAACCTGTTATAATGCTTTGGGGGTTAGGGATTATTAAGGGAAGATGATATGTACAGATATGTTACACATCGAGCACTATATTAATGTCGACCATAATACTGATTAATGAAAGATGTTAATTTATTGTTAAATTATTTATAAGGTAATTTTTTTGTAATATCTGCGATTAATTTTCTTTTTTGCTATAGCTTGCTAGTGGTAAGTAAGACAGGCTGGTTTACAAAATGGAAAACGATGAGAATTGTCATCACAATTCATTGTTACAAAGCAACACTACTACCCCACTACCCCTGAGATTCAGCCACCTAACATACCAGGTTTGGTTAAGATTAATTGTAACTGTACCTTATATTATAACGAGATTGAATTACACACCCTTTTAGATTTTAAGCGGTCACTTTGTTAAATGTATCACTGAATCAATACTAGTAACAAATGGCACAGACAATGACGAAGACATGGAAAATTATTGGTCTGGAAGCGAGGGAAGCCATATGGATCTAGCAGAGAGTGAGGATGGGACTCCAGAGAGCCCTGAAGAACTATTCGAAGGTTTGTCTTTCGAAACCCAAAGATTGTCCAAGTATATTAAAGTGAATTAAATACTTTTATATGCGGCAACTACTTATTTGCTCTATTACCGTTACGGGTGTTAATTGCAAAGCATGATTCATCCGAGGAAATATACCGGTTTCTATCTGATGGGGAGGATGACAGGGGAAGGGATGTATCTTGGGGAGGTACGAGTGCCGAAGGAAGAGAAGACGACACCGCACCCCATGCAAAGGGTGTTTTGAGCGATGACGATCCAATCATAGAACCGAAGATCGGGATGATATTTCATGGTCTGGACGAGGCGGATGCATTCTGGAAGTTGTACGGGGATTGTATTGGGTTTTTGACCCAGAGACGAAGCATCTACATGTTCAATGGCGAACCTTATAACGTCTTGTTCATTTGCAGCCGGGGAAGAACCCCTGCTGACGAAATGCCCGAGAAGGACCCAGCCACCACCGCTAAGCAGCCCCTAAGAGGTCTTGGATAGAGGCAACACGGTGAGCATTGCACACTTTGCCCAGCACGCTTTGTAGTGAAGGACTTCATGCTCAATGATGTATGAAAGATTATTAGTGTTGAACTTGAACACAACCATGATCTGGACCCAAAGACTGTTCGGTTCTTCAAACGCCACAGAGAGCTTTCCTCTCTCGTTAAGAAAATACTAAAAATCAATGACGACGCTGGAGTGCCACAAAAACAGTCCATAAAATCAATTTTTGCCCAGTGCGGTGGCACGGAGAATTGTGATTTTATCCCGAAAGATGCGTATAACGAGATGCAGGCAATTAGAGCTCTTAAGATAAAAGGCGGAGACGGCAAGGCGCTGATGCAATACTTCATAAAACGTAAGGCTGAGTCGCCAAATTTTTTCTATCAATGCGAGTTCAATAAGTTGGGAAGGCTGTCCAAAATCTTTTGGGCACACGGTCGATGTAGAGCTGCGTACGAACATTTCGGCAATGTTGTCATATTTGACACCATCTATCTTACAAACCAGTAAGTTCGCGATGTGTAAATTAAATTTTCATACATCTCTGTTTTCCAGTGGTAACCAACTATCTGGTTTTTTTCCCTTTTCTTAACAAGGTACGACATGCCATTTGGACCTTTCGAAGGCGTGAACCAACATGGTCAGACCATATTATTAGGGTGCGCTCTCCTACCCGACGAAACCACGGAGATATTTCTGTGGTTGATGCGTACGTCGTTTAGATGTATGGGCGGGCGGTAACCTCGTGGGATCATAACGGATCACTGTGCTACTATGGCAAATGCCATCGAGCAAGTTTTGCCAAATACACGCCATTGTTTATGCCTATGGCATATAATGCAAAAGATACCCCAGAAGGTGGGGCAAGGTGCGCGGCGCCAGCACAGGATCTCTTGGGCGAAGCGTATTGTGTACAACTCACACAGCATCCAGGAGTTTGAACAAAGTTGGCAGCAACTAATGGATGAATTTCCAGCCAGCGATTTCTGACGTGACTGGTTCATATTTATATATCACATACGCGTGTGAAGTGGGTCCCAGTTTATCTTAATGACCATTTTTGGGCGGGTATGTCGACGACGCAATGCAACGAGAGTATAAATGCCTTTTTTAAGGAGTTTATAAATCCTAGTATGCGGATTTGCAACTTTGCTTATCAGTTCGAGGGACCTCATGCGTCGTTGGGATAGCAAGAAATTGGAGGATTTTCGGAACTTCAAGTCGAGGCCTGTATTAATATCAAGCCAGCAATTCGAGATGCAGCTAGCGTTAGTATACAATAACCAGATGTTCTACATCTTCGAGTCAGAGGTCAAGCAACTCATGAATATGAATTCCGAGATTGTCGGGGTTAAGGGTGCACTCACTACTTTCCTCATTACGGATAGCACGCCACCGCCACCGTCAAATACGCGCCACAAGTACCGCGCATCTTTGTTTGCACCTCAAACTCATGTTTCATGCCTTTGTTCGCTCGTTTCATGCAATAAAAACTTGGTTAGATTTTTCGTAAAGAATATACTAAATTATTCAAATGCAACTCAAAATTTGTTTTCATTTTAAAATATTTCTCCACGATCTTTGTTTGCACCTCAAACACATGTTTCATGCCTTTGTTCGCTCGTTTCATGAAATAAAACTCGGCTAGATGTTTCGTAAAGAATATACTAAATTATTCAAATGCAAACAAAAATTTGTTTTCATTTTAAAATATTTCTCCACAATCTTTATTTCCACCTAAAACTCATGTTTCATGCATTTGTTTGCTCATTTTATACAAAAATAACACGGGCAGATTTTTCATAAAGAATGATTGTAAATACTAAATTATTCAAATGCAAACCAAAATTTATTTTTACTTTAAAATATTTCTCCATGACCTTTGTTTGCACCTCAAACTCATGTTTCATGCCTTTGTTCGCTCGTTTCATGCAATAAAAACTTGGTTAGATTTTTCGTAAAGAATATACTAAATTATTCAAATGCAACCCAAAATTTGTTTTCATTTTAAAATATTTCTCAACGATCTTTGTTTGCACCACAAACTCATGTTTCATGTCTTTGTTCGCTCGTTTCATGAAATAAAAACTCGGCTAGATTTTTCGTAAAGAATATACTAAATTATTCAAATGCAAACCAAAATTTATTTTCATTTTAAAATATTTCTCCACAATCTTTGTTTGCACCCCAAACTCATGTTTCATTCGTTTGTTCGCTCGTTTCATGCAATGAAAACTCGGCTAGATTTTTCGTAATGAATAGACTAAATTATTCAAATGCAAACCAAAACTTATTGTCATTTTAAAATATTTCTCCAAAATCTTTGTTTGCACCTCAAACTCTTGTTTCATTCGTTTGTTCGCTCGTTATATGCAAGAAAAAGTCGGCTAGATTTTTCGTAAAGAATATACTAAATTTTTCAAATGCAATCCAAAATTTGTTTTCAGTTTACAATGTTTCTCCACAATCTTTGTTTGCACCTCAAACTCATGTTTCAAGCGTTTGTTCGCTCGTTTCATGCAATAGAAAGTCGGGTAGATTTTTCGCAAATAATATACTAAATTATTCAAACACGAACAAAAGTTTGTTTTCATTTGAAAATATTGCTCCTCAATCGTTTTTTGCACCTAAAACTCATGTTTCATTAGTTTGTTTGCTCGTTTGATTCAAAAAATACTCGGATAGATTTTTCATAAAGAATGATAGTACATACTAAATTATTCAAATGCAAACCAATTTTTGTGTTCATTTTAAAATATTTCTACACAATCTTTATAAACACCTAAACCTCATGTTTCATGCGTTTGTCGCTCATTTTATTCAAAAATAACACGGCTAGATTTTTCGTAAAAAATGATTGTAAATACGTAATTATTCAAATGCAAACGAAATTTTTTTTTCGTTTTAAAATATTTCTCCACAATCTTTGTTTGCACCTAAAACTCATGTTTCATGCGTTTGTTCGCTCGTTTCATGCAATAAAAACCCGGCTAGATTTTTCGTAAAGAATGTACTAATTATTAGAACGCAAACAAAAATTTGTTTTCATTTTAAAATATTTCTCTACAATCTCTTTTTGCACCTAAAACTCATGTTTCAGTTGTTTGTTTGCTCGTTTGATTCAAAAAATACTCGGATAGATTTTTCGTAAAGAATAATAGTAAATACTGAATTATTCAAATGCAAACCAAATTTTATGTTCGTTTTGTAATATTTCTCCACAATATATGTTTTCACCTAGACCTCATGTTTCATGCGTTTATTCGCTCATTTTATACAAAAATATTTTTCGTAAAGAATCATAGTAAATACTAAATTATTTAAATGCAAACGAAAATTTGTTTTCATTTTAAAATATTTCTCCACAATCTTTATTTCCACATAAAACTTATGTTTGATGCATTTTTTCGCTCATTTTATACAAAAATAACACGGCCAGATTTTTCGTAAAGAATGATAGTAAATACTAAATTATTCAAATGCAAACCAAAATTTATTTTCACTTTAAAATATTTCTCCACGATCTTTGTTTGCACCTCAAACTCATGTTTCATGCCTTTGTTCGCTCGTTTCATGCAATAAAATCTTGGTTAGATTTTTCGTAAAGAATATACTAAATTATTCAAATGCAACCCAAAATTTGTTTTCATTTTAAAATATTTCTCCACGATCTTTGTTTGTACCTCAAACACATGTTTCATACCTTTGTTCGCTCGTTTCATGAAATAAAAACTCGGCTAGATTTTTCGTAAAGAATATACTAAATTATTGAAATGCAAACCAAAATTTGTTTTCATTTTAAAATATTTCTCCACAATCTTCGTTTTCATCCCAAACTCATGTTTCATTCGTTTGTTCGCTCGTTTCATGCAATGAAAACTCGGCAAGATTTTTCGTAATGAATATACTAAATTATTCAAATCAAACCAAAATTTGTTTTCATTTTAAAATATTTCTCCAAAATCTTTGTTTGCACCTCAAACTCATGTTTCATGCGTTTGTTCGCTCGTTTCATGCAATAGAAACTCCGCTAGATTTATCGTAAATAATGTACTAAATTATTCAAACACGAACAAAATTTTTTTTTCATTTTAAAATATTGGTCCTCAATCGTTTTTTGCACCTAAATCTCATGTTTTATTAGTTTGTTTGCTCGTTTGATTCAAAGAATACTCGGATAGATTTTTCATAAAGAATGATAGTAAATACTAAATTATTCAATTGCAAATCAAATTTTGTGTTCATTTTAAAATATTTCTACACAATCTTTATATTCACCTAAACCTCATGTTTCTTGCGTATGTTCGCTCATTTTATTCAAAAATAACACGGCTAGATTTTTCGTAAAGAATGAAAATAAATACGTAATTAGTCAAATGCAAACGAAATTTTTTTTTCGTTTTAAAATATTTCTCCACAACCTTTGTTTGCACCTAAAACTCTTGTTTCAAGCGTTTGTTCGCTCTTTTCATGCAATAAAAACCCGGCTAAATTTTTTTTTCATTTTAAAATATTGCTCCTCAATCGTTTTTTGCACCTAAAACTCATGTTTCATTTGTTTGTTTGCTCGTTTGATTCAAAAAATACTCGGATAGATTTTTCGTAAAGAATAATAGTAAATACTAAATTATACAAATGCGAACAAAATTTTATGTTCGTTTTGTAATATTTCTCCACAACATTTTTTTTCACCTAGACCTCATGTTTCATGCGGTTGTTCTCTCATTTTATACAAAATTTTTTTTTCGTAAAGAATCATAGTAAATACTAAATTATTTAAATGCAAACCAAATTTTTTTTCATTTTAAAATATTTCTCCACAATCTTTGTTTGCACCTCAAACTCATGTATCATGCGTTTTTTCGCTCGTTTCATGAAATAAAAACTCGGTTTGATTTTTCGTAAAGAATATACTAAATTATTCAAATGCAAACGAAAATTTGTTTTCATTTTAAAATATTTCTCCACAATCTTTATTTCCACCTAAAACTTATGTTTCATGCATTTGTTCGCTCATTTTATACAAAAATAACACGGCCAGATTTTTCGTAAAGAATGATAGTAAATACTAAATTATTCAAATGCAATCCAAAATTTACTTTTACTTTAAAATATTTCTCCACGATCTTTATTTGCACCTCAAACTCATGTTTCATGCCTTTGTTCGCTCGTTTCATGCAATAAAAACTTGGTTAGATTTTTCGTAAAAAATATACTAAATTATTCAAATGCAACCCAAAATTTGTTTTCATTTTAAAATATTTCTCCACGATCTTTGTTTGCACCTCAAACACATGTTTCATGCCTTTGTTCGCTCGTTTCATGAAATAAAAACTCGGCTAGATTTTTCGTAAAGAATATACTAAATTATTCAAATGCAAACAGAAATTTGTTTTCATTTTAAAATATTTCTCCACAATCTTTGTTTTTATCCCAAACTCATGCTTCATTCGTTTGTTCGCTCGTTTCATGCAATGAAAACTCGGCAAGATTTTTCGTAATGAATATACTAAATTATTCAAATGCAAACCAAAATTTGTTTTCATTTTAAAATATTTCTCCGAAATCTTTGTTTGCACCTCAAACTCTTGTTTCATTCGTTTGTTCGCTCGTTACATGCAAGAAAAACTCGGCTAGATTTTTCGTAAAGAATATACTAAATTTCTCAAATGCGAACCAAAATTTGTTTTCATTTTAAAATATTTCTCCACGATCTTTGTTTGCACCTCAAATACATGTCTCATGCCTTTGTTCGCTCGTTTCATGAAATAAAAACTCGGCTAGATTTTTCGTAAAGAATATACTAAATTATTCAAATGCAAACCAAAATTTGTTTTCATTTTAAAGTATTTCTCCACAATCTTTGTTTTGCACCCCAGACTCATGTTTTATTCGTTTGTTCGCTCGTTTCATGCAATGAAAACTCGGCTAGATTTTTCGTAAAGTATATACTAAATTTTTCAAATGCAAACCAAAATTTATTTTCATTTTAAAATATTTCTCCACAATCTTTGTTTGCACCCCAAACTCATGTTTTTCTTCGTTTGTTCGCTCGTTTCATGCAATGAAAACTCGGCTAGATTTTTCGTAATGAATATACTAAATTATTCAAATGCAATCCAAAATTTGATTTCAGTTTACAATGTTTCTGTACAATCTTTGTTTGCACCTCAAACTCATGTTTCATGCGTTTGTTCGCTCGTTTCATGCAATAGAAACACGGCTAGGTTTTTCGTAAATAATATACTAAATTATTCAAGCACGAACAAAAATTTGATTTCATTTTAAAATATTGCTCCTCAATCGTTTTTTGCACCTAAAACTCATGTTTCATTAGTTTGTTTGCTCGTTTGATTCAAAAAATACTGGGATAGACTTTTCATAAAGAATGATAGTAAATACTAAATTATTCAAATGCAAATCTAATTTTGTGTTCATTTTAAAATATTTTTACACTATCTTTATATGCACCTAAAGCTCATGTTTCATGCGTATGTTCGCTCATTTTATTCAGAAATAACACGGCTAGATTTTTCGTAAAGAATGATAGTAAATACGTAATTATTCAAATGCAAACGAAATTTTTTTTTCGTTTTAAAATATTTCTCCACAACCGTTGTTTGCACCTAAAACTCTTGTTTCATGCGTTTGTTCGATCATTCATGCAATAAAAACCCGGCTAGATTTTTCGTAAAGAATGTACTAATTATTCAAACGCAAAAAAAAATTTGTTTTCATTTTAAAATATTTCTCTACAATCTCTTTTTGAACCTAAAACTCATGTATGATTTGTTTGTTTGCTCGTAAAGAATAATAGTAAATACTAAATTATACAAATGCAAACCAAATTTTGTGTTCATTTTGTAATATTTCTCCACAATATTTGTTTCCACCTAGACCTCATGTTTCATGCGTTTGTTCGCTCATTTTATACAAAAATACTTTTCGTAAAGAATCATAGTAAATACTAAATTATTTGAATGCAAACAAAAATTGTTTTCATTTTAAAATATTTCTCCACAATCTTTGTTTGCACCTCAAACTCATGTATCATGCGTTTGTTCGCTCGTTTCATGAAATAAAAATTTGGTTAGATTTTTCGTAAAGAATATACTAAATTATTCAAATGCAACCCAAAATTCGTTTTCATTTTAAAATATTTCACCACGATCTTTGTTTGCACCTCAAACTCATGTTTCATGCCTTTGTTCGCTCGTTTCATGAAATAAAAACTCGGCTAGATTTTTCATAAGGAATATACTAAATTATTCAAATGCAAACCAAAATTTATTTTCATTTTAAAATATTTCTCCACAATCTTTGTTTGCACCTCAAACTCATGTATCATGCCTTTGTTCGGTCGTTTCATGCAATAAAAACATGGTTAGATTTTTCGTAAAGAATATACTAAATTATTCAAATGCGACCCAAAATTTGTTTTCATTTTAAAATATTTCTCCACGATCTTTGTTTTCACCTCAAACTCAAGTTTCATGCCTTTGTTCGCTCGTTTCATGAAATAAAAACTCGGCTAGATTTTTCGTAAAGAATATACTAAATTATTCAAATGCAAACCAAAATTTATTTTCATTTTAAAATATATCTCCACAATCTTTGTTTGCACCCCAATCTCATGTTTCATTCGTTTGTTCGCTCGTTTTATGCAATGAAAACTCGGATAGATTTTTCGTAATGAATATACTCAATTATTGAAATGCAAACCAAAATTTGTTTTCATTTTGAAATATTTCTCCAAAATCTTTGTTTGCACCTCAAACTCTTGTTTCATTCGTTTGTTCGCTCGTTATATGCAAGAAAAAGTCGGCTAGATTTTTTGTAAAGAATATACTAAAATTTTCAAATGCAATCCAAAATTTGTTTTCAATTTACAATGTTTCTCCACAATCTTTGTTTGCACCTCAAACTCATGTTTCGTGCGTTTGTTCGCTCGTTTCATGCAATAGAAACTCGGCTAGATTTTTCGCAAATAATATACTAAATTATTCAAACACGAACAAAAATTTGTTTTTATTTGAAAATATTGCTCCTCAATCGTTTTTTGCACCTAAAACTCATGTTTCATTAGTTTGTTTGCTCGTTTGATTCAAAAAATACTCAGATAGATCTTTCATAAAGAATGATAGTAAATACTAAATTATTCAAATGCAAACCAAATTTTGTGTTTATTTCTAAATATTTCTACACAATCTTTATATGCACCTAAACCTCATGTTCCATGCGTATGTTCGCTCATTTTATTCAAAAATAACACAGCTAGATTTTTCGTAAAAAATGATTGTAAATACGTAATTATTCAAATGCAAACGAAATTTTTTTTTTCTTTTAAAATATTTCTCCACAATCTTTGTTTGCACCTAAAACTCATGTTTCATGCGTTTGTTTCACTTGTTTCATGCAGTAAAAACCCGGCTAGATTTTTCGTAATGAATGTACTATTTATTCAAACGCAAACAAAAATTTGTTTTCATTTTAAAATATTTCTCTACAATCTCTTTTTGAACGTAAAACTCATGTTTGATTTGTTTGTTTGCTCGTTGGATTCAAAAAATACTCGGATAGATTTTTCGTAATGAATAATAGTAAATACTAAATTATACAAATGCAAACCAAATTTTGTGTTCATTTTGTAATATTTCTCCACAATATTTGTTTCCACCTAGACCTCATGTTTCATGCGTTTGTTCGCTCATTTTATACAAAAATATTTTTCGTAAAGAATCATAGTAAATACTAAATTATTTGAATGCAAACAAAAATTGTTTTCATTTTAAAATATTTATGCACAATCTTTGTTTGCACCTCAAACTCATGTATCATGCGTTTGCTCGCTCGTTTCATGAAATAAAAACTTGGTTAGATTTTTCGTAAAGAATATACTAAATTATTCAAATGCAACCCAAAATTCGTTTTCATTTTAAAATATTTCTCCACGATCTTTGTTTGCACCTCAAACTCATGTTTCATGCCTTTGTTCGCTCGTTTCATGAAATAAAAACTCGGCTAGATTTTTCGTAAGGAATATACTAAATTATTCAAATACAAACCAAAATTTATTTTCATTTTAAAATATTTCTCCACAATCTTTGTTTGCACCTCAAACTCATGTATCGTGCCTTTGTTCGCTCGTTTCATGCAATAAAAACTTGGTTAGATTTTTCGTAAAGAATATACTAAATTATTCAAATACAACCCAAAATTTGTTTTCATTTTAAAATATTTTGTCCACGATCTTTGTTTCCACCTCAAACTCAAGTTTCATGCCTTTGTTCGCTCGTTTCATGAAATAAAAACTCGGCTAGATTTTTCGTAAAGAATTTACTAAATTATTCAAATGCAAACCAAAATTTATTTTCATTTTAAAATATTTCTCCACAATCTTTGGTTGCACCCCAAAGTCATGTTTCATTCGTTTGTTCGCTCGTTTTATGCAATGAAAACTCGGATAGATTTTTCGTAATGAATATACTAAATTATTCAAATGCAAACCAAAATTTGTTTTCATTTTGAAATATTTCTCCAAAATCATTGTTTGCACCTCAAACTCTTGTTTCATTCGTTTGTTCGCTCGTTATATGCAAGAAAAAGTCGGCTAGATTTTTCGTAAAGAATATACTAAATTATTCAAATGCAATCCAAAATTTGTTTTCAGTTTACAATGTTTCTCCACAATCTTTGTTTGCACCTCAAACTCATGTTTCATGCGTTTGTTCGCTCGTTTCATGCAATAGAAACTCGGCTAGATTTTTCGCAAATAATATACTAAATTATTCAAACACAAACAAAAATTTGTTTTCATTTGAAAATATTGCTCCTCAATCGTTTTTTGCCCCTAAAACTCATGTTTCATTAGTTTGTTTGCTCGTTTGACTCAAAAAATACTCAGATAGATCTTTCATAAAGAATGATAGTAAATACTAAATTATTTAAATGCACACCAAATTTTGTATTTATTTTGAAATATTTCTACACAATCTTTATATGCACCTAAACCTCATGTTCCATGCGTATGTTCGCTCATTTTATTCAAAAATAACACGGCTAGATTTTTCGTAAAAAATGATTGTAAATACGTAATTATTCAAATGCGAACGAAAATTTTTTTTCGTTTTAAAATATTTTTCCACAATCTTTGTTTGCACCTAAAACTCATGTTTCATGCGTTTGTTCACTTGTTTCATGCAGTAAAAACCCGGCTAGATTTTTCGTAATGAATGTACTAATTATTCAAACGCAAACAAAAATTTGTTTTCATTTTAAAATATTTCTCTACAATCTCTTTTTGAACCTAAAACTCATGTTTGATTTGTTTGTTTGCTCGTTTGATTCAAAAAATACTCGGATAGATTTTTCGTAAAGAATAATAGTAAATACTAAATTATACAAATGCAAACCAAATTTTGTGTTCATTTTGTAATATTTCTCCACAATATTTGTTTCCACCTAGACCTCAAGTTTCATGCGTTTGTTTGCTCATTTTATAGAAAAATATTTTTCGTAAAGAATCATAGTAAATACTAAATTATTTAAATGCAAACCAAATTTTTTTTCATTTTGAAATATTTCTCCACAATCTTTGTTTGCACCTCAAACTCATGTATCATGCGTTTGTTCGGTAGTTTCATGAAATAAAAACTCGGCAAGATTTTTCGTAAAGAATATACTAAATTATTCAAATGCAAACGAAATTTGTTTTCATTTTAAAATATTTCTCCACAATCTTTATTTCCACCAAAAACTCATGTTTCATGCATTTGTTCGCTCATTTCATACCAAAATAACACGGCCAGATTTTTCGTAAAGAATGATAGTAAATACTAAATTATACAAATGCAAACCTAATTTTATGTTCCTTTTGTAATATTTCTCCACAATATTTGTTTTCACCTAGACCTCATGTTTCATGCGTTTGTTCTCTCATTTTATACAAAAATATTTTTCGTAAAAATCATAGTAAATACTAAATTATTTAAATGCAAACCAAAAATTTTTTCATTTTAAAATATTTCTCCACAATCTTTGTTTGCACGTCAAACTCATGTATCATGCGTTTGTTCGCTCGTTTCATGAAATAAAAACTCGGCTTGATTTTTCGTAAAGAATATACTAAATTATTCAAATGCATATGAAAATTTGTTTTCATTTTAAAATATTTCTCCACAATCTTTATTTCCACCTAATACTTATGTTTCATGCATTTGTTCGCTCATTTTATACAAAAATAAGACGGCCAGATTTTTCGTAAAGAATGATAGTAAATACTAAATTATTCAAATGCAAACCAAAATTTATTTTTACTTTAGAATATTTCTCCATGATCTTTGTTTGCACCTCAAACTCATGTTTCATGCCTTTGTTCGCTCGTTTCATGCAATAAAAACTTGGTCAGATTTTTCGTAAAGAATATACTAAATTATTCAAATGCAACCCAAAATTTGTTTTCATTTTAAAATATTTCTCCACGATCTTTGTTTGCACCTCAAACTCATGTTTCATGCCTTTGTTCGCTCGTTACATGCAAGAAAAACTCGGCTAGATTTTTCGTAAAGAATATACTAAATTTCTCAAATGCAAACCAAAATTTGTTTTCAGTTTACAATGTTTCTCCACAATCTTTGTTTGCACCTCAAACTCATGTTTCATGCGTTTGTTCGCTTGTTTCATGCAATGAAAACTCAGCTAGATTTTTCGTAATGAATATACTAAATTATTCAAATGCAAACAAAAATTTGTTTTCATTTTAAAATACTTCTCCACGATCTTTGTTTGCACCTCAAACACATGTTTCATGCCTTTGTTCGCTCGTTTCATGAAATAAAAACTCGGCTAGATTTTTCGTAAAGAATATACTAAATTATTCAAATGCAAACCAAAATTTGTTTTCATTTTAAAATACTTCTCCACAATCTTTGTTTGCACCCCAAACTCATGTTTCATTCGTTTGTTCGCTCGTTTCATATAATGAAAACTCGGCTAGATTTTTCGTAATGAATATACTAAATTATTCAAATGCAATCCAAAATTTGTTTTCAGTTTACAATGTTTCTCCACAATCTTTGTTTGCACCTCAAACTCATGATTCATGCGTTTGTTCGCTCGTTTCATGCAATAGAAACTCGGCTAGGTTTTTCGTAAATAATATACTAAATTATTCAAGCACGAACAAAAATTTGTTTTCATTTTAAAATATTGCTCCTCAATTGTTTTTTGCACCTAAAACTCATGTTTCATTAGTTTGTTTGCTCATTTGATTCAAAAAATACTGGGATAGATTTTTCATAAAGAATGATAGTAAATACTAAATTACTCAAATGTAAACCAAATTTTGTGTTCATTTTAAAATATTTCTACACAACCTTTATAAACACCTAAACCTCATGTTTCATGCGTCTATTCGCTCATTTTATTCAAAAATAACACGGCTAGATTTTTCGTAAAAAATGATTGTAAATACGTAATTATTCAAATGCAAACGAAATTTTTTTTCGTTTTAAAATATTCCTCCACAATCTTTGTTTGCACCTAAAACTCATGTTTCATGCGTTTGTTCGCTCGTTTCATTCAATAAAAACCCGGCTAGATTTTTCGTAAAGAATGTACTAATTATTCAAACGCAAACAAAAATTTGTTTTCATTTTAAAATATTTCTCTACAATCTCTTTTTGCACCTAAAAGTCATGTTTGATTTGTTTGTTTGCTCGTTTGATTCAAAAAATACTCGGATAGATTTTTCGTAAAGAATAATAGTAAATACTAAATCATACAAATGCAAACCAAATTTTGTTTACATTTTGTAATATTTCTCCACAATATTAGTTTCCACCTAGACCTCATGTTTCATGCATTTGTTCGCTCATTTTATACAAAAATATTTTTCGTAAAGAATCATAGTAAATACTAAATTATTTAAATGCAAACAAAATTTTTTTCATTTTAAAATATTTCTCCACAATCTTTGTTTGCACCTCAAACTCATGTATCATGCGTTTGTTCGCTCGTTTCATGAAATAAATACTCGGCTAGATTTTTCGTAAAGAATATACTAAATTATTTAAACGCAAACGAAAATTTGTTTTCATTTTAAAATATTTCTTCACAATCTTTATTTCCACCTAAAACTCATGTTTCATGCATTTGTTCGCTCATTTTATACATAAAATAACACGGCCAGATTTTTCGTAAAGAATGATAGTAAATACTAAATTATTCAAATGCAAACCAAAATTTATTTTTACTTTAAAATATTTCTCCATGATCTTTGTTTGCACCTCAAACTCATGTTTCATGCCTTTGTTCGATCGTTTCATGCAATAAAAACTTGGTCAGATTTTTCGTAAAGAATATACTAAATTATTCAAATGCAACCCAAAATTTGTTTTCATTTTAAAATATTTCTCCACGATCTTTGTTTGCACCTCAAACTCATGTTTCATGCCTTTGTTCGCTCGTTTCATGAAATAAAAACTCGGCTAGATTTTTCGTAAAGAATTTACTAAATTATTCAAATGCAAACCAAAATTTATTTTCATTTTAAAATATTTCTCCACAATCTTTGTTTGCACCCCAAACTCGTGTTTCATTCGTTTGTTCGCTCGTTTCATGCAATGAAAACTCGGCTAGATTTTTCGTAATGAATATACTAAATTATTCAAATGCAAACCAAAATTTATTTTCATTTTGAAATATTTCTCCAAAATCTTTGTTTGCACGTCAAACTGTTGTTTCATTCGTTTGTTCGCTCGTTATAGGCAAGAAAAAGTCGGCTAGATTTTTCGTAAAGAATATACTAAATTTTTCAAATGCAATCCAAAATTTGTTTTCAGTTTACATTGTTTCTCCACAATCTTTGTTTGCACATCAAGCTCATGTTTCATGCGTTTGTTCGCTCGTTTCATGCAATAGAAACTCGGCAAGATTTTTCGCAAATAATATACTAAATTATTCAAACACGAACAAAAATTTGTTTTCATTTGAAAATATTGCTCCTCAATCGTTTTTTGCACCTAAACCTCATGTTTCATTAGTTTGTTTGCTCGTTTGATTCAAAAAAATACTCGGATAGATTTTTCGTAAAGAATAATAGTAAATACTAAATTATACAAATGCAAACCAAATTTTGTGTTCATTTTGAAATATTTCTACGCAATCTTTATATGCACCTAAACCTCATGTTCCATGCGTATGTTCGCTCATTTTATTCAAAAATAACACGGCTAGATTTTTCGTAAAAAATGATTGTAAATACGTAATTATTCAAATGCAAACGAAATTTTTTTTTCGTTTCAAAATATTTCTCCACAATCTTTGTTTGCACCTAAAACTCATGTTTCATGCGTTTGTTCGCTCGTTTCATGCAATAAAAACCCGGCGAGATTTTTCGTAATGAATGTACTAATTATTCAAACTCAAACAAAAATTTCTTTTCATTTTAAAATATTTCTCTACAATCCCTTTTTGAACCTAAAACTCATGTTTGATTTGTTTGTTTGCTCATTTGATTCAAAAAAATACTCGGATAGATTTTTCGTAAAGAATAATAGTAAATACTAAATTATACAAATGCAAACCAAATTTTTTCTTCATTTTGTAATATTTCTCCACAATATTTGTTTCCAGCTAGACCTCATGTTTCATGCGTTTGTTCACTCATTTTATACAAAAATATTTTTCGTAAAGAATCATAGTAAATTCTAAATTATTTAAATGCAAACCAAAAAAATTTTCATTTTAAAATATTTCTCCACAATCTTTGTTTGCACCTCAAACTCATGTATCTTGCGTTTGTTCGCTCGTTTCATGAAATAAAAACTCGGCAAGATTTTTCGTAAAGAATATACTAAATTATTCAAACGCAAACGAAAATTTGTTTTCATTTTAAAATATTTCTCCACAATCTTTATTTCCACCTAAAACGCATGTTTCATGCATTTGTTCGCTCATTTTATACAAAAATAACACGGCCAGATTTTTCGTAAAGAATGATAGTAAATACTAAATTATTCAAATGCAGACTAAAATTTATTTTTACTTTAAAATATTTCTCCGTGATCTTTGTTTGCACCTCAAACTCATGTTTCATGCCTTTGTTCGCTCGTTTCATGCAATAAAAACTTGGTTAGATTTTTCGTAAAGAATATACTAAATTATTCAAATGCAACCCAAAATTTGTTTTCATTTTAAAATATTTCTCCACGATCTTTGTTTGCACCTCAAACACATGTTTCATGCCTTTGTTAGCTCGTTTCATGAAATAAAAACTCGGCGAGATTTTTCGTAAAGAATAACTAAATTATTCAAATGCAAACCAAAATTTGTTTTCATTTAAAAATATTTCTCTACAATCTTTGTTTGCATCCCAAACTCATGTTTCATTCGTTTGTTCGCTCGTTTCATGCAATGAAAACTCGGCAAGATCTTTCGTAATGAATATACTAAATTATTCAAATGCAAACCAAAATTTATTTTCATTTTAAAATATTTCTCCAAAATCTTTGTTTGCACCTCAAACTCTTGTTTCATTCGTTTGTTCCCTCGTTACATGCAAGAAAAAGTCGGCAAGATTTTTCGTAAAGAATATACTAAATTTTTCAAATGCAAACCAAAATTTGTTTTCAGTTTACAATGTTTCTCCACAATCTTTGTTTGCACCTCAAACTCATGTTTCATGCGTTTGTTCACTCGTTTCATGCAATAGAAACTCGGCTAGATTTATCGTAAATAATATACTAAATTATTCAAACACGAACAAAAATTTGTTTTCATTTTAAAATATTGCTCCTCAATCATTTTTTGCACCTAACACTCATGTTTCATTAGTTTGTTTGCTCGTTTGATTCAAAAAATACTCGGATAGATTTTGCATAAAGAATGATAGTAAATACTAAATTATTCAAATGCAAACCAAATTTTGTGTTCATTTTAAAATATTTCTACACAATCTTTATATGCACCTAAACCTCATGTTTCATGCGTTTGTTCGCTCATTTTATTCAAAAATAACACGGCTAGATTTTTCGTAAAGAATGATAGTAAATACGTAATTACTCAAATGCAAACGAAATTTTTTTTTCGTTTTAAAATATTTCTCCGCAATCTTTGTTTGCACCTAAAACTCATGTTTCATGCGTTTGTTCGCTCGTTTCATGCAATAAAAACCCGGATAGATTTTTCGTAAAGAATGTACTAATTATTCAAACAAAATCAAAAATTTGTTTTCATTTTAAAATATTTCTCTACAATCTCTTTTTGCACCTAAAACTCATGTTTCATTTGTTTGTTTGCTCGTTTGATTCAAAAAATGCTCGGATAGATTTGTCGTAAAGAATAATAGTAAATACTAAATTATACAAATGCAAACCAAATTTTGTGTTCATTTTATAATATTTCTCCACAATATTTGTTTCCACCTAAACCTCATGTTTCATGCGTTTGTTCGCTCATTTTATACAAAAATATTTTTCGTAAAGAATCATAGTAAATACTAAATTATTTAAATGCAAACCAAAATTTTTTTCACTTTAAAATATTTCTCCACAATCTTTTTTATCACCTCAAACTTATGTATCATGTGTTTGTTCGCTCGTTTCATGAAATAAAAACTCGGCTAGATTTTTCGTAAAGAATATACTAAATTATTCAAATGCAAACGAAAATTTGTTTTCATTTTAAAATATTTTCTCCACAATCTTTGTTTCCACCTAAAACTCATGTTTCATGCATTTGTTCGCTCATTTTATACAAAAATAACACGTCTAGATTTTTCGTAAAGAATGATAGTAAATACTAAATTATTCAAATGCAAACCAAAATTTATTTTTACTTTAAAATATTTCTCCATGATCTTTGTTTGCACCTCAAACTCATGTTTCATGCCTTTGTTCGATCGTTTCATGCAATAAAAACTTGGTTAGATTTTTCGTAAAGAATATACTAAATTATTCAAATGCAACTCAAAATTTGTTTTCATTTTAAAATATTTCTCCACGATCTTTGTTTGCACCTCAAACACATGTTTCATGCCTTTGTTCGCTCGTTTCATGAAATAAAACTCGGCTAGATGTTTCGTAAAGAATATACTAAATTATTCAAATGCAAACAAAAATTTGTTTTCATTTTAAAATATTTCTCCACAATCTTTATTTCCACCTAAAACTCATGTTTCATGCATTTGTTTGCTCATTTTATACAAAAATAACACGGGCAGATTTTTCATAAAGAATGATTGTAAATACTAAATTATTCAAATGCAAACCAAAATTTATTTTTACTTTAAAATATTTCTCCATGACCTTTGTTTGCACCTCAAACTCATGTTTCATGCCTTTGTTCGCTCGTTTCATGCAATAAAAACTTGGTTAGATTTTTCGTAAAGAATATACTAAATTATTCAAATGCAACCCAAAATTTGTTTTCATTTTAAAATATTTCTCAACGATCTTTGTTTGCACCACAAACTCATGTTTCATGTCTTTGTTCGCTCGTTTCATGAAATAAAAACTCGGCTAGATTTTTCGTAAAGAATATACTAAATTATTCAAATGCAAACCAAAATTTATTTTCATTTTAAAATATTTCTCCACAATCTTTGTTTGCACCCCAAACTCATGTTTCATTCGTTTGTTCGCTCGTTTCATGCAATGAAAACTCGGCTAGATTTTTCGTAATGAATAGACTAAATTATTCAAATGCAAACCAAAACTTATTGTCATTTTAAAATATTTCTCCAAAATCTTTGTTTGCACCTCAAACTCTTGTTTCATTCGTTTGTTCGCTCGTTATATGCAAGAAAAAGTCGGCTAGATTTTTCGTAAAGAATATACTAAATTTTTCAAATGCAATCCAAAATTTGTTTTCAGTTTACAATGTTTCTCCACAATCTTTGTTTGCACCTCAAACTCATGTTTCAAGCGTTTGTTCGCTCGTTTCATGCAATAGAAAGTCGGGTAGATTTTTCGCAAATAATATACTAAATTATTCAAACACGAACAAAAGTTTGTTTTCATTTGAAAATATTGCTCCTCAATCGTTTTTTGCACCTAAAACTCATGTTTCATTAGTTTGTTTGCTCGTTTGATTCAAAAAATACTCGGATAGATTTTTCATAAAGAATGATAGTACATACTAAATTATTCAAATGCAAACCAATTTTTGTGTTCATTTTAAAATATTTCTACACAATCTTTATAAACACCTAAACCTCATGTTTCATGCGTTTGTCGCTCATTTTATTCAAAAATAACACGGCTAGATTTTTCGTAAAAAATGATTGTAAATACGTAATTATTCAAATGCAAACGAAATTTTTTTTTCGTTTTAAAATATTTCTCCACAATCTTTGTTTGCACCTAAAACTCATGTTTCATGCGTTTGTTCGCTCGTTTCATGCAATAAAAACCCGGCTAGATTTTTCGTAAAGAATGTACTAATTATTAGAACGCAAACAAAAATTTGTTTTCATTTTAAAATATTTCTCTACAATCTCTTTTTGCACCTAAAACTCATGTTTCAGTTGTTTGTTTGCTCGTTTGATTCAAAAAATACTCGGATAGATTTTTCGTAAAGAATAATAGTAAATACTGAATTATTCAAATGCAAACCAAATTTTATGTTCGTTTTGTAATATTTCTCCACAATATATGTTTTCACCTAGACCTCATGTTTCATGCGTTTATTCGCTCATTTTATACAAAAATATTTTTCGTAAAGAATCATAGTAAATACTAAATTATTTAAATGCAAACGAAAATTTGTTTTCATTTTAAAATATTTCTCCACAATCTTTATTTCCACATAAAACTTATGTTTGATGCATTTTTTCGCTCATTTTATACAAAAATAACACGGCCAGATTTTTCGTAAAGAATGATAGTAAATACTAAATTATTCAAATGCAAACCAAAATTTATTTTCACTTTAAAATATTTCTCCACGATCTTTGTTTGCACCTCAAACTCATGTTTCATGCCTTTGTTCGCTCGTTTCATGCAATAAAATCTTGGTTAGATTTTTCGTAAAGAATATACTAAATTATTCAAATGCAACCCAAAATTTGTTTTCATTTTAAAATATTTCTCCACGATCTTTGTTTGTACCTCAAACACATGTTTCATACCTTTGTTCGCTCGTTTCATGAAATAAAAACTCGGCTAGATTTTTCGTAAAGAATATACTAAATTATTGAAATGCAAACCAAAATTTGTTTTCATTTTAAAATATTTCTCCACAATCTTCGTTTTCATCCCAAACTCATGTTTCATTCGTTTGTTCGCTCGTTTCATGCAATGAAAACTCGGCAAGATTTTTCGTAATGAATATACTAAATTATTCAAATCAAACCAAAATTTGTTTTCATTTTAAAATATTTCTCCAAAATCTTTGTTTGCACCTCAAACTCATGTTTCATGCGTTTGTTCGCTCGTTTCATGCAATAGAAACTCCGCTAGATTTATCGTAAATAATGTACTAAATTATTCAAACACGAACAAAATTTTTTTTTCATTTTAAAATATTGGTCCTCAATCGTTTTTTGCACCTAAATCTCATGTTTTATTAGTTTGTTTGCTCGTTTGATTCAAAGAATACTCGGATAGATTTTTCATAAAGAATGATAGTAAATACTAAATTATTCAATTGCAAATCAAATTTTGTGTTCATTTTAAAATATTTCTACACAATCTTTATATTCACCTAAACCTCATGTTTCTTGCGTATGTTCGCTCATTTTATTCAAAAATAACACGGCTAGATTTTTCGTAAAGAATGAAAATAAATACGTAATTAGTCAAATGCAAACGAAATTTTTTTTTCGTTTTAAAATATTTCTCCACAACCTTTGTTTGCACCTAAAACTCTTGTTTCAAGCGTTTGTTCGCTCTTTTCATGCAATAAAAACCCGGCTAAATTTTTTTTTCATTTTAAAATATTGCTCCTCAATCGTTTTTTGCACCTAAAACTCATGTTTCATTTGTTTGTTTGCTCGTTTGATTCAAAAAATACTCGGATAGATTTTTCGTAAAGAATAATAGTAAATACTAAATTATACAAATGCGAACAAAATTTTATGTTCGTTTTGTAATATTTCTCCACAACATTTTTTTTCACCTAGACCTCATGTTTCATGCGGTTGTTCTCTCATTTTATACAAAATTTTTTTTTCGTAAAGAATCATAGTAAATACTAAATTATTTAAATGCAAACCAAATTTTTTTTCATTTTAAAATATTTCTCCACAATCTTTGTTTGCACCTCAAACTCATGTATCATGCGTTTTTTCGCTCGTTTCATGAAATAAAAACTCGGTTTGATTTTTCGTAAAGAATATACTAAATTATTCAAATGCAAACGAAAATTTGTTTTCATTTTAAAATATTTCTCCACAATCTTTATTTCCACCTAAAACTTATGTTTCATGCATTTGTTCGCTCATTTTATACAAAAATAACACGGCCAGATTTTTCGTAAAGAATGATAGTAAATACTAAATTATTCAAATGCAATCCAAAATTTACTTTTACTTTAAAATATTTCTCCACGATCTTTATTTGCACCTCAAACTCATGTTTCATGCCTTTGTTCGCTCGTTTCATGCAATAAAAACTTGGTTAGATTTTTCGTAAAAAATATACTAAATTATTCAAATGCAACCCAAAATTTGTTTTCATTTTAAAATATTTCTCCACGATCTTTGTTTGCACCTCAAACACATGTTTCATGCCTTTGTTCGCTCGTTTCATGAAATAAAAACTCGGCTAGATTTTTCGTAAAGAATATACTAAATTATTCAAATGCAAACAGAAATTTGTTTTCATTTTAAAATATTTCTCCACAATCTTTGTTTTTATCCCAAACTCATGCTTCATTCGTTTGTTCGCTCGTTTCATGCAATGAAAACTCGGCAAGATTTTTCGTAATGAATATACTAAATTATTCAAATGCAAACCAAAATTTGTTTTCATTTTAAAATATTTCTCCGAAATCTTTGTTTGCACCTCAAACTCTTGTTTCATTCGTTTGTTCGCTCGTTACATGCAAGAAAAACTCGGCTAGATTTTTCGTAAAGAATATACTAAATTTCTCAAATGCGAACCAAAATTTGTTTTCATTTTAAAATATTTCTCCACGATCTTTGTTTGCACCTCAAATACATGTCTCATGCCTTTGTTCGCTCGTTTCATGAAATAAAAACTCGGCTAGATTTTTCGTAAAGAATATACTAAATTATTCAAATGCAAACCAAAATTTGTTTTCATTTTAAAGTATTTCTCCACAATCTTTGTTTTGCACCCCAGACTCATGTTTTATTCGTTTGTTCGCTCGTTTCATGCAATGAAAACTCGGCTAGATTTTTCGTAAAGTATATACTAAATTTTTCAAATGCAAACCAAAATTTATTTTCATTTTAAAATATTTCTCCACAATCTTTGTTTGCACCCCAAACTCATGTTTTTCTTCGTTTGTTCGCTCGTTTCATGCAATGAAAACTCGGCTAGATTTTTCGTAATGAATATACTAAATTATTCAAATGCAATCCAAAATTTGATTTCAGTTTACAATGTTTCTGTACAATCTTTGTTTGCACCTCAAACTCATGTTTCATGCGTTTGTTCGCTCGTTTCATGCAATAGAAACACGGCTAGGTTTTTCGTAAATAATATACTAAATTATTCAAGCACGAACAAAAATTTGATTTCATTTTAAAATATTGCTCCTCAATCGTTTTTTGCACCTAAAACTCATGTTTCATTAGTTTGTTTGCTCGTTTGATTCAAAAAATACTGGGATAGACTTTTCATAAAGAATGATAGTAAATACTAAATTATTCAAATGCAAATCTAATTTTGTGTTCATTTTAAAATATTTTTACACTATCTTTATATGCACCTAAAGCTCATGTTTCATGCGTATGTTCGCTCATTTTATTCAGAAATAACACGGCTAGATTTTTCGTAAAGAATGATAGTAAATACGTAATTATTCAAATGCAAACGAAATTTTTTTTTCGTTTTAAAATATTTCTCCACAACCGTTGTTTGCACCTAAAACTCTTGTTTCATGCGTTTGTTCGATCATTCATGCAATAAAAACCCGGCTAGATTTTTCGTAAAGAATGTACTAATTATTCAAACGCAAAAAAAAATTTGTTTTCATTTTAAAATATTTCTCTACAATCTCTTTTTGAACCTAAAACTCATGTATGATTTGTTTGTTTGCTCGTAAAGAATAATAGTAAATACTAAATTATACAAATGCAAACCAAATTTTGTGTTCATTTTGTAATATTTCTCCACAATATTTGTTTCCACCTAGACCTCATGTTTCATGCGTTTGTTCGCTCATTTTATACAAAAATACTTTTCGTAAAGAATCATAGTAAATACTAAATTATTTGAATGCAAACAAAAATTGTTTTCATTTTAAAATATTTCTCCACAATCTTTGTTTGCACCTCAAACTCATGTATCATGCGTTTGTTCGCTCGTTTCATGAAATAAAAATTTGGTTAGATTTTTCGTAAAGAATATACTAAATTATTCAAATGCAACCCAAAATTCGTTTTCATTTTAAAATATTTCACCACGATCTTTGTTTGCACCTCAAACTCATGTTTCATGCCTTTGTTCGCTCGTTTCATGAAATAAAAACTCGGCTAGATTTTTCATAAGGAATATACTAAATTATTCAAATGCAAACCAAAATTTATTTTCATTTTAAAATATTTCTCCACAATCTTTGTTTGCACCTCAAACTCATGTATCATGCCTTTGTTCGGTCGTTTCATGCAATAAAAACATGGTTAGATTTTTCGTAAAGAATATACTAAATTATTCAAATGCGACCCAAAATTTGTTTTCATTTTAAAATATTTCTCCACGATCTTTGTTTTCACCTCAAACTCAAGTTTCATGCCTTTGTTCGCTCGTTTCATGAAATAAAAACTCGGCTAGATTTTTCGTAAAGAATATACTAAATTATTCAAATGCAAACCAAAATTTATTTTCATTTTAAAATATATCTCCACAATCTTTGTTTGCACCCCAATCTCATGTTTCATTCGTTTGTTCGCTCGTTTTATGCAATGAAAACTCGGATAGATTTTTCGTAATGAATATACTCAATTATTGAAATGCAAACCAAAATTTGTTTTCATTTTGAAATATTTCTCCAAAATCTTTGTTTGCACCTCAAACTCTTGTTTCATTCGTTTGTTCGCTCGTTATATGCAAGAAAAAGTCGGCTAGATTTTTTGTAAAGAATATACTAAAATTTTCAAATGCAATCCAAAATTTGTTTTCAATTTACAATGTTTCTCCACAATCTTTGTTTGCACCTCAAACTCATGTTTCGTGCGTTTGTTCGCTCGTTTCATGCAATAGAAACTCGGCTAGATTTTTCGCAAATAATATACTAAATTATTCAAACACGAACAAAAATTTGTTTTTATTTGAAAATATTGCTCCTCAATCGTTTTTTGCACCTAAAACTCATGTTTCATTAGTTTGTTTGCTCGTTTGATTCAAAAAATACTCAGATAGATCTTTCATAAAGAATGATAGTAAATACTAAATTATTCAAATGCAAACCAAATTTTGTGTTTATTTCTAAATATTTCTACACAATCTTTATATGCACCTAAACCTCATGTTCCATGCGTATGTTCGCTCATTTTATTCAAAAATAACACAGCTAGATTTTTCGTAAAAAATGATTGTAAATACGTAATTATTCAAATGCAAACGAAATTTTTTTTTTCTTTTAAAATATTTCTCCACAATCTTTGTTTGCACCTAAAACTCATGTTTCATGCGTTTGTTTCACTTGTTTCATGCAGTAAAAACCCGGCTAGATTTTTCGTAATGAATGTACTATTTATTCAAACGCAAACAAAAATTTGTTTTCATTTTAAAATATTTCTCTACAATCTCTTTTTGAACGTAAAACTCATGTTTGATTTGTTTGTTTGCTCGTTGGATTCAAAAAATACTCGGATAGATTTTTCGTAATGAATAATAGTAAATACTAAATTATACAAATGCAAACCAAATTTTGTGTTCATTTTGTAATATTTCTCCACAATATTTGTTTCCACCTAGACCTCATGTTTCATGCGTTTGTTCGCTCATTTTATACAAAAATATTTTTCGTAAAGAATCATAGTAAATACTAAATTATTTGAATGCAAACAAAAATTGTTTTCATTTTAAAATATTTATGCACAATCTTTGTTTGCACCTCAAACTCATGTATCATGCGTTTGCTCGCTCGTTTCATGAAATAAAAACTTGGTTAGATTTTTCGTAAAGAATATACTAAATTATTCAAATGCAACCCAAAATTCGTTTTCATTTTAAAATATTTCTCCACGATCTTTGTTTGCACCTCAAACTCATGTTTCATGCCTTTGTTCGCTCGTTTCATGAAATAAAAACTCGGCTAGATTTTTCGTAAGGAATATACTAAATTATTCAAATACAAACCAAAATTTATTTTCATTTTAAAATATTTCTCCACAATCTTTGTTTGCACCTCAAACTCATGTATCGTGCCTTTGTTCGCTCGTTTCATGCAATAAAAACTTGGTTAGATTTTTCGTAAAGAATATACTAAATTATTCAAATACAACCCAAAATTTGTTTTCATTTTAAAATATTTTGTCCACGATCTTTGTTTCCACCTCAAACTCAAGTTTCATGCCTTTGTTCGCTCGTTTCATGAAATAAAAACTCGGCTAGATTTTTCGTAAAGAATTTACTAAATTATTCAAATGCAAACCAAAATTTATTTTCATTTTAAAATATTTCTCCACAATCTTTGGTTGCACCCCAAAGTCATGTTTCATTCGTTTGTTCGCTCGTTTTATGCAATGAAAACTCGGATAGATTTTTCGTAATGAATATACTAAATTATTCAAATGCAAACCAAAATTTGTTTTCATTTTGAAATATTTCTCCAAAATCATTGTTTGCACCTCAAACTCTTGTTTCATTCGTTTGTTCGCTCGTTATATGCAAGAAAAAGTCGGCTAGATTTTTCGTAAAGAATATACTAAATTATTCAAATGCAATCCAAAATTTGTTTTCAGTTTACAATGTTTCTCCACAATCTTTGTTTGCACCTCAAACTCATGTTTCATGCGTTTGTTCGCTCGTTTCATGCAATAGAAACTCGGCTAGATTTTTCGCAAATAATATACTAAATTATTCAAACACAAACAAAAATTTGTTTTCATTTGAAAATATTGCTCCTCAATCGTTTTTTGCCCCTAAAACTCATGTTTCATTAGTTTGTTTGCTCGTTTGACTCAAAAAATACTCAGATAGATCTTTCATAAAGAATGATAGTAAATACTAAATTATTTAAATGCACACCAAATTTTGTATTTATTTTGAAATATTTCTACACAATCTTTATATGCACCTAAACCTCATGTTCCATGCGTATGTTCGCTCATTTTATTCAAAAATAACACGGCTAGATTTTTCGTAAAAAATGATTGTAAATACGTAATTATTCAAATGCGAACGAAAATTTTTTTTCGTTTTAAAATATTTTTCCACAATCTTTGTTTGCACCTAAAACTCATGTTTCATGCGTTTGTTCACTTGTTTCATGCAGTAAAAACCCGGCTAGATTTTTCGTAATGAATGTACTAATTATTCAAACGCAAACAAAAATTTGTTTTCATTTTAAAATATTTCTCTACAATCTCTTTTTGAACCTAAAACTCATGTTTGATTTGTTTGTTTGCTCGTTTGATTCAAAAAATACTCGGATAGATTTTTCGTAAAGAATAATAGTAAATACTAAATTATACAAATGCAAACCAAATTTTGTGTTCATTTTGTAATATTTCTCCACAATATTTGTTTCCACCTAGACCTCAAGTTTCATGCGTTTGTTTGCTCATTTTATAGAAAAATATTTTTCGTAAAGAATCATAGTAAATACTAAATTATTTAAATGCAAACCAAATTTTTTTTCATTTTGAAATATTTCTCCACAATCTTTGTTTGCACCTCAAACTCATGTATCATGCGTTTGTTCGGTAGTTTCATGAAATAAAAACTCGGCAAGATTTTTCGTAAAGAATATACTAAATTATTCAAATGCAAACGAAATTTGTTTTCATTTTAAAATATTTCTCCACAATCTTTATTTCCACCAAAAACTCATGTTTCATGCATTTGTTCGCTCATTTCATACCAAAATAACACGGCCAGATTTTTCGTAAAGAATGATAGTAAATACTAAATTATACAAATGCAAACCTAATTTTATGTTCCTTTTGTAATATTTCTCCACAATATTTGTTTTCACCTAGACCTCATGTTTCATGCGTTTGTTCTCTCATTTTATACAAAAATATTTTTCGTAAAAATCATAGTAAATACTAAATTATTTAAATGCAAACCAAAAATTTTTTCATTTTAAAATATTTCTCCACAATCTTTGTTTGCACGTCAAACTCATGTATCATGCGTTTGTTCGCTCGTTTCATGAAATAAAAACTCGGCTTGATTTTTCGTAAAGAATATACTAAATTATTCAAATGCATATGAAAATTTGTTTTCATTTTAAAATATTTCTCCACAATCTTTATTTCCACCTAATACTTATGTTTCATGCATTTGTTCGCTCATTTTATACAAAAATAAGACGGCCAGATTTTTCGTAAAGAATGATAGTAAATACTAAATTATTCAAATGCAAACCAAAATTTATTTTTACTTTAGAATATTTCTCCATGATCTTTGTTTGCACCTCAAACTCATGTTTCATGCCTTTGTTCGCTCGTTTCATGCAATAAAAACTTGGTCAGATTTTTCGTAAAGAATATACTAAATTATTCAAATGCAACCCAAAATTTGTTTTCATTTTAAAATATTTCTCCACGATCTTTGTTTGCACCTCAAACTCATGTTTCATGCCTTTGTTCGCTCGTTACATGCAAGAAAAACTCGGCTAGATTTTTCGTAAAGAATATACTAAATTTCTCAAATGCAAACCAAAATTTGTTTTCAGTTTACAATGTTTCTCCACAATCTTTGTTTGCACCTCAAACTCATGTTTCATGCGTTTGTTCGCTTGTTTCATGCAATGAAAACTCAGCTAGATTTTTCGTAATGAATATACTAAATTATTCAAATGCAAACAAAAATTTGTTTTCATTTTAAAATACTTCTCCACGATCTTTGTTTGCACCTCAAACACATGTTTCATGCCTTTGTTCGCTCGTTTCATGAAATAAAAACTCGGCTAGATTTTTCGTAAAGAATATACTAAATTATTCAAATGCAAACCAAAATTTGTTTTCATTTTAAAATACTTCTCCACAATCTTTGTTTGCACCCCAAACTCATGTTTCATTCGTTTGTTCGCTCGTTTCATATAATGAAAACTCGGCTAGATTTTTCGTAATGAATATACTAAATTATTCAAATGCAATCCAAAATTTGTTTTCAGTTTACAATGTTTCTCCACAATCTTTGTTTGCACCTCAAACTCATGATTCATGCGTTTGTTCGCTCGTTTCATGCAATAGAAACTCGGCTAGGTTTTTCGTAAATAATATACTAAATTATTCAAGCACGAACAAAAATTTGTTTTCATTTTAAAATATTGCTCCTCAATTGTTTTTTGCACCTAAAACTCATGTTTCATTAGTTTGTTTGCTCATTTGATTCAAAAAATACTGGGATAGATTTTTCATAAAGAATGATAGTAAATACTAAATTACTCAAATGTAAACCAAATTTTGTGTTCATTTTAAAATATTTCTACACAACCTTTATAAACACCTAAACCTCATGTTTCATGCGTCTATTCGCTCATTTTATTCAAAAATAACACGGCTAGATTTTTCGTAAAAAATGATTGTAAATACGTAATTATTCAAATGCAAACGAAATTTTTTTTCGTTTTAAAATATTCCTCCACAATCTTTGTTTGCACCTAAAACTCATGTTTCATGCGTTTGTTCGCTCGTTTCATTCAATAAAAACCCGGCTAGATTTTTCGTAAAGAATGTACTAATTATTCAAACGCAAACAAAAATTTGTTTTCATTTTAAAATATTTCTCTACAATCTCTTTTTGCACCTAAAAGTCATGTTTGATTTGTTTGTTTGCTCGTTTGATTCAAAAAATACTCGGATAGATTTTTCGTAAAGAATAATAGTAAATACTAAATCATACAAATGCAAACCAAATTTTGTTTACATTTTGTAATATTTCTCCACAATATTAGTTTCCACCTAGACCTCATGTTTCATGCATTTGTTCGCTCATTTTATACAAAAATATTTTTCGTAAAGAATCATAGTAAATACTAAATTATTTAAATGCAAACAAAATTTTTTTCATTTTAAAATATTTCTCCACAATCTTTGTTTGCACCTCAAACTCATGTATCATGCGTTTGTTCGCTCGTTTCATGAAATAAATACTCGGCTAGATTTTTCGTAAAGAATATACTAAATTATTTAAACGCAAACGAAAATTTGTTTTCATTTTAAAATATTTCTTCACAATCTTTATTTCCACCTAAAACTCATGTTTCATGCATTTGTTCGCTCATTTTATACATAAAATAACACGGCCAGATTTTTCGTAAAGAATGATAGTAAATACTAAATTATTCAAATGCAAACCAAAATTTATTTTTACTTTAAAATATTTCTCCATGATCTTTGTTTGCACCTCAAACTCATGTTTCATGCCTTTGTTCGATCGTTTCATGCAATAAAAACTTGGTCAGATTTTTCGTAAAGAATATACTAAATTATTCAAATGCAACCCAAAATTTGTTTTCATTTTAAAATATTTCTCCACGATCTTTGTTTGCACCTCAAACTCATGTTTCATGCCTTTGTTCGCTCGTTTCATGAAATAAAAACTCGGCTAGATTTTTCGTAAAGAATTTACTAAATTATTCAAATGCAAACCAAAATTTATTTTCATTTTAAAATATTTCTCCACAATCTTTGTTTGCACCCCAAACTCGTGTTTCATTCGTTTGTTCGCTCGTTTCATGCAATGAAAACTCGGCTAGATTTTTCGTAATGAATATACTAAATTATTCAAATGCAAACCAAAATTTATTTTCATTTTGAAATATTTCTCCAAAATCTTTGTTTGCACGTCAAACTGTTGTTTCATTCGTTTGTTCGCTCGTTATAGGCAAGAAAAAGTCGGCTAGATTTTTCGTAAAGAATATACTAAATTTTTCAAATGCAATCCAAAATTTGTTTTCAGTTTACATTGTTTCTCCACAATCTTTGTTTGCACATCAAGCTCATGTTTCATGCGTTTGTTCGCTCGTTTCATGCAATAGAAACTCGGCAAGATTTTTCGCAAATAATATACTAAATTATTCAAACACGAACAAAAATTTGTTTTCATTTGAAAATATTGCTCCTCAATCGTTTTTTGCACCTAAACCTCATGTTTCATTAGTTTGTTTGCTCGTTTGATTCAAAAAAATACTCGGATAGATTTTTCGTAAAGAATAATAGTAAATACTAAATTATACAAATGCAAACCAAATTTTGTGTTCATTTTGAAATATTTCTACGCAATCTTTATATGCACCTAAACCTCATGTTCCATGCGTATGTTCGCTCATTTTATTCAAAAATAACACGGCTAGATTTTTCGTAAAAAATGATTGTAAATACGTAATTATTCAAATGCAAACGAAATTTTTTTTTCGTTTCAAAATATTTCTCCACAATCTTTGTTTGCACCTAAAACTCATGTTTCATGCGTTTGTTCGCTCGTTTCATGCAATAAAAACCCGGCGAGATTTTTCGTAATGAATGTACTAATTATTCAAACTCAAACAAAAATTTCTTTTCATTTTAAAATATTTCTCTACAATCCCTTTTTGAACCTAAAACTCATGTTTGATTTGTTTGTTTGCTCATTTGATTCAAAAAAATACTCGGATAGATTTTTCGTAAAGAATAATAGTAAATACTAAATTATACAAATGCAAACCAAATTTTTTCTTCATTTTGTAATATTTCTCCACAATATTTGTTTCCAGCTAGACCTCATGTTTCATGCGTTTGTTCACTCATTTTATACAAAAATATTTTTCGTAAAGAATCATAGTAAATTCTAAATTATTTAAATGCAAACCAAAAAAATTTTCATTTTAAAATATTTCTCCACAATCTTTGTTTGCACCTCAAACTCATGTATCTTGCGTTTGTTCGCTCGTTTCATGAAATAAAAACTCGGCAAGATTTTTCGTAAAGAATATACTAAATTATTCAAACGCAAACGAAAATTTGTTTTCATTTTAAAATATTTCTCCACAATCTTTATTTCCACCTAAAACGCATGTTTCATGCATTTGTTCGCTCATTTTATACAAAAATAACACGGCCAGATTTTTCGTAAAGAATGATAGTAAATACTAAATTATTCAAATGCAGACTAAAATTTATTTTTACTTTAAAATATTTCTCCGTGATCTTTGTTTGCACCTCAAACTCATGTTTCATGCCTTTGTTCGCTCGTTTCATGCAATAAAAACTTGGTTAGATTTTTCGTAAAGAATATACTAAATTATTCAAATGCAACCCAAAATTTGTTTTCATTTTAAAATATTTCTCCACGATCTTTGTTTGCACCTCAAACACATGTTTCATGCCTTTGTTAGCTCGTTTCATGAAATAAAAACTCGGCGAGATTTTTCGTAAAGAATAACTAAATTATTCAAATGCAAACCAAAATTTGTTTTCATTTAAAAATATTTCTCTACAATCTTTGTTTGCATCCCAAACTCATGTTTCATTCGTTTGTTCGCTCGTTTCATGCAATGAAAACTCGGCAAGATCTTTCGTAATGAATATACTAAATTATTCAAATGCAAACCAAAATTTATTTTCATTTTAAAATATTTCTCCAAAATCTTTGTTTGCACCTCAAACTCTTGTTTCATTCGTTTGTTCCCTCGTTACATGCAAGAAAAAGTCGGCAAGATTTTTCGTAAAGAATATACTAAATTTTTCAAATGCAAACCAAAATTTGTTTTCAGTTTACAATGTTTCTCCACAATCTTTGTTTGCACCTCAAACTCATGTTTCATGCGTTTGTTCACTCGTTTCATGCAATAGAAACTCGGCTAGATTTATCGTAAATAATATACTAAATTATTCAAACACGAACAAAAATTTGTTTTCATTTTAAAATATTGCTCCTCAATCATTTTTTGCACCTAACACTCATGTTTCATTAGTTTGTTTGCTCGTTTGATTCAAAAAATACTCGGATAGATTTTGCATAAAGAATGATAGTAAATACTAAATTATTCAAATGCAAACCAAATTTTGTGTTCATTTTAAAATATTTCTACACAATCTTTATATGCACCTAAACCTCATGTTTCATGCGTTTGTTCGCTCATTTTATTCAAAAATAACACGGCTAGATTTTTCGTAAAGAATGATAGTAAATACGTAATTACTCAAATGCAAACGAAATTTTTTTTTCGTTTTAAAATATTTCTCCGCAATCTTTGTTTGCACCTAAAACTCATGTTTCATGCGTTTGTTCGCTCGTTTCATGCAATAAAAACCCGGATAGATTTTTCGTAAAGAATGTACTAATTATTCAAACAAAATCAAAAATTTGTTTTCATTTTAAAATATTTCTCTACAATCTCTTTTTGCACCTAAAACTCATGTTTCATTTGTTTGTTTGCTCGTTTGATTCAAAAAATGCTCGGATAGATTTGTCGTAAAGAATAATAGTAAATACTAAATTATACAAATGCAAACCAAATTTTGTGTTCATTTTATAATATTTCTCCACAATATTTGTTTCCACCTAAACCTCATGTTTCATGCGTTTGTTCGCTCATTTTATACAAAAATATTTTTCGTAAAGAATCATAGTAAATACTAAATTATTTAAATGCAAACCAAAATTTTTTTCACTTTAAAATATTTCTCCACAATCTTTTTTATCACCTCAAACTTATGTATCATGTGTTTGTTCGCTCGTTTCATGAAATAAAAACTCGGCTAGATTTTTCGTAAAGAATATACTAAATTATTCAAATGCAAACGAAAATTTGTTTTCATTTTAAAATATTTTCTCCACAATCTTTGTTTCCACCTAAAACTCATGTTTCATGCATTTGTTCGCTCATTTTATACAAAAATAACACGTCTAGATTTTTCGTAAAGAATGATAGTAAATACTAAATTATTCAAATGCAAACCAAAATTTATTTTTACTTTAAAATATTTCTCCACGATCTTTGTTTGCACCTCAAACTCATGTTTCATGCCTTTGTTCGCTCGTTTCATGAAATAAAAACTCAGCTAGATTTTTCGTAAAGAATATACTAAATTATTCAAATGCAACCCAAAATTTGTTTTCATTTTAAAATATTTCTCCAAAATCTTTGTTTGCACCCCAAACTCATGTTTGATTCGTTTCTTCGCTCGTTTCATGCATGGCTAGATTTTTCGTAAAGAATATACTAAATTATTCAAATGCAAACGAAAATTAGTTTTCATTTTAAAATATTTCTCCACAATCTTTGTTTGCACCCCAAACTCATGTTTCATTCGTTTGTTCGCTCGTTTCATGCAATTATGTCTCATTTTTGAACTTTTTGTTTGAGGACAAACAAAGGTTTAAGTGTGGTGGGGTGGTTTTGTGCAAAACCAAGTTTTGTTTTCTTGTAAAAATGTGGAAATTCATAAAAAAAAAAAATTTCAAAATTTTAAAAACAACAACAAAACTCATAAATACCATAAAAATTTAAACTTTTTGCTTGTTTCTCTTTCATTTTTGTTTGTTTTTGTAAATAAAATTTTGTGTGTTTTAAAAGCAAGAGCTTTAATTGAAAAGAAGTAAAATATTTTGAAAATGGTAAATATTTTAAAACTAAGCCCTCTCAAGTAATTTTTGAAAAAAATTCGTAGGGTTTTGGAAAATGATAAAACAATTTGAAGAACTTCAAAAGGATTTAACCTTTGTCATGTATGCCATATTTTCCACCTCATTCCATTTATAATATCCAGTTAAAATCCATTAAGCATTTCAAAAATTCATAAATATTTCACTTGCCCCTTTAATGAAATTATAAATCGTTTTCTTTAAAGTAATGCTGTGATTAAAACTTTTGAGAAATCAAACCTTACTTTTAATACCACTAGTTTCGCAAAAATTTTCTAACTCAACCTATCTTTCATGACATAGCTAATGACTCGTATGTCCATCTCTAATTTTCGCACTAAAAGCAAGTGTCGTAACCTGTTATCCCTTCACAAAAAGAATTCAAAAATGTGAAAAAAATTATTTTTAAACCCTTGAAAAAGAAGAAAAATTTTACATATCCGCAATAAAAAATGAAGGATTTTTGTACGTGCAAAGCACAGCTTGTCTTTTGATAACATGAGTGGATAGCATACCAACTTTTACGTGTTTATAAAAGAGAAAATTGAGTTAGTTGAAACTTTTGGGGTAATTTGTATAAATTCACCATTTTAAATTTAGAGGGAGAAAGTATCAAAAATAAAATTAGGGCATTGCTTTTTGGAAAAGGGGTTCGTATTTGAAGGATTGGGGAATTTTAAATAAATTTGAATTTGAAATTATTAATGGATATTCATCGACCCTCGTGTATTATTATAATAATCAAATATTATTATATAACATTCATGGCAATAACTAAATCTCTTTTCAAAACGCTTTAAACTGATTCTAAAAACCGTAAAACTTGATTTTAATTTACGCTTGAGGGCAAGCTTGGTTTAAGTGTGGTGGGATTTGTAATGTGTATTTTTATACACATTTTTAGGATTTTTATCATCTCAAATTTAATCATAATTCACATAAATTGTATGAAAAATGTTCATAATTCATAAAATTTAATTGAAAACTTCTTAATACATTTTTATGTGATTTTGCAGGCGAAAAGGCCATAAAAAGAAGAATTGGAGGACTTATTCGAAAGTTAACTCCAAAAGAAGCACCATAACGCAAATAATGGGCCAAGGATGGCCAAACTCTCCCTAAAATCCTTAAATACCCCATACGTTAAGAAAACGTCCACTGTCTCATGACTTTCTTTAGCCAAACCGATACGTGAACCGACCACGTTCGGTCTCAAAACAGAAAAGAAACGTCCACGTTTCTTATGACGTTTCGTATCGGAATATGACGTTCCGATCAAATGGACCAACGTTTTACACCTCACAATAAACCTAGAAGCGCAAGAATAGAGAAAATGCGACGCGCAAAAATTCTAGTCAAAACTGAAAAGTCAACCGTCGCAGTCAAGTCAACCCTTTCTCTCTCAAAAATGCGATTGTTTTCGAAATGCTCGGAATTGAACAAACACGACGGGTGCAAGGAGCGGAGCCAGGCCCAACACTTACGTGGGCTCAGAGAGTGAAAATCGCGTATGGAGCGGCGAGAGGACTTGAATATTTGCATGAGAAAGTTCAGCCTTCGATTATTCACAGAGATATCAGATCGAGTAATGTGCTTCTTTTCGATGAATATGAGGCCAAAATTGGTGATTTTAGTCTGACAAACCAGTCGCCTGACTCGGCTGCTCGCCTCCATTCCACTAAAGTCCTTGGGACTTTTGGCTATCATGCACCAGAGTAATATATTATAGTCTATTATGTTTTAGTAATATATTTTAGTCTATTATGTTTTATTTCTTTCTTAATATTAGTTGCGAGTCTTAAAAACTTGCTTCTTAATAGGTTTATTTCATATTTTTGATAATAGATTTGCAATGACGGGTATTATAACTCAGAAGAGTGATGTGTATAGTTTTGGAGTTGTCCTGCTGGAACTTTTAACTGGAAGAAAACCTGTCGATCATACTATGCCTAAAGGACAACAGAGTCTCGTTACTTGGGTATATTTACCTATTATGCCCTTTTGATCATTTTGATCTTATTTATTATCAAGATATCCTTAAAAGTATTTTGTTATTGATTAATTTTGGTTAACTTTTAATTTAGGCGACTCCAAGGTTAAGTGAAGATAAAGTCAAGCAGTGTATCGATCCGAGACTAAATAATGATTATCCCCTAAAGCCGTTGCAAAGGTTTCTTCTCTTTCTAGTATTGATACAAATATTTTATTTCAATAATCATTAGTTTTTTGATAATTTTTTTAATATATAGATGGCAGCGGTAGCGGCATTATGCGTACAATATGAAGCTGATTTCAGGCCAAATATGAGAATCATTGTTAAAGCGCTCCAGCCTCTTCTCAACGCGACAAGGCCAGGACCAGAGCATTAATTGTTTTGAATCATTTTATTTTTCATATCCATTTTAATTAATTCACCTTGATTTATTTGTTGCCGGACCGGGTTCTTGACTAAATTTTGCGAACTGGTACTGATGTATGTGTGTTGTGTTGTGTCATGTAATTTAGTTAAAGTAAAACTGGAGAATGAAATAAAGGTAGAAGAGTTTGTGATGATGAAAGGGTATGATATGTAACTTGACTTGAGTGTTGTGTAAATTAGCTCATGGAATATTGGTTGCATGGGAGTTTTATTTTCATGACTAATATTTTTATGGAAAATGAATGTAAATTGTATGAATTTTATTTTTGTTTGTTTCTCTATTATTTTGAATGTAAATTTGTATGAATTTTTTATTAAGGAAATAATGGATTATCATTTGTCTTATTTTGTGCGTAGTTGATATTTTATTGGTGTTATTAATTGATATAAATTATAATAATTATTACTATTTATTATTATATGGATTTTAGGAACTGTAATGATTACCACCAATAATATAGTGATAAAATTAATGTTTCAAGTTCGTGGTAACTAGTAATAATCAGATATATGGTAGTGAAACATTGTAGATATATTTTCCATAATTTGAATATATGGGAAATCTTTAAATAGACCAAGCCATAACCAGCATATCAATGACAAGTTAGAATACAGAAATAAAAAAGAGTAGCAAAGGGTAGAATTATTGTTATAATTTGTTAGTATTATAGGGAGTGAGAGAAGTGAGATGCACTAATTTGGTGAGCATGTAATAGTTACTAGTAATCAGTTGAAGTGGTGACTGTGACTGTCAATGAGGGATGACCGCCAGTGAGATGATACATAACCATTTTTTTTTGCAAATATTGAACTTAGCTAAATTTATTTTATCACAAAATTTATAACATAATAATATATGTCACTTCACTTTACAAGCAATGATTACATTGCATTTAATGAGCATGTTGTATTTACACAATAAATGACAGATTTGACTTGTGTCGGAAAAAATTCACAATTATTGAACCCACGTAGAAAATCGTAAACCACTACAAAACTGATTATCAGTAGCAAGCAAGAGTAAAAACCGGATTATAAAGTGAATATGACATATGTATGATATCACGGCCACAAAAATGTGGCATTTGTGAGGCTAACTAGACTTTTTCTTTACTTTTTGTTCTATTGGCACTATATTTCACTTTTAATTCCTATGGTACCACAATAGTAAGATATATATTAAGATACTATCAAATTTTTGGTTACTAGCAACTTATTTCATACTCTCCACTTGGAAAATATATACAATACAAACTACTTAAAATGAGGTGATGATGCTTCAAATGTTTGGTATAACTGTTCGTGACATTTTCTTTTTCATTTTTGTAGGAGTGCATGTGTAATTGCGACGCTTGCGACTTTAATTTCTTTGCACACACGTGTAATTGCGACGTTTGCGACTTTAATTTCTTCGCACATTCAGAAGGTTAAATTTGATAAATTTTGAGTAATAGAATAATTTATTGTTTGTAATTTTAATCGGAAGCTAAACTAGATGTTTCTTACTTCCTAATTTCAATGTTAAAAAATGATATAATGAGCTTTTGGAAGTGTACATATGAAATTCTACTTCTTTATATAGTATTGTTTTGGGAATTTGGGTATATTCAGGATGCACAGTTCACCGTTTGTGTATTTTATTGTGCTAAGATTTATTATTTTTCTTTAATTTTTTTAACGGAAAAAATTCTTCAAATATAAAAATTTTTGTATTGTTTTGGAAATTACAGATCAATTTTCTTCACGGAAGTTTATAATTTACTTTCTTCAAACTTGCATTTTAAAATATCTGATTTGTTAACATCTATTTTAGTTAGGATGTTATATAGGCTAATTTGATATTTATTATTGGATTTAACATACATAAAACAAAGTGGGGCCACAATGGAAGGTTCTCTAGGGCTCTAGACATGTATTCATTCATATTTTATTATTTTCACATCCTTTTTTATTAATAATTTTCACATAAAGTAAACACAACAAATGCTAATTAAGTAAAATATTTCTTTAGATATATTTTCTGAATTCTCATTTATTTAGAAAAAAGATAAGTTGGAAAATATATTTGTTTGTTGCCACATTATAAAACATGGCATAAAACTATAGTTTTTGCTGCTTCAATAAATATTCCATTTGTATTATTTAGTTGCTTATTAGACTTCCTATTCATTTTCCTTTTATCTTTTTTTTTGGATTTTAGTTTTTCTCTTTATAAAGAGAGTATTGTACCGAACTTTTTAATTAATAGAAATTCCTATGGGATTGAAATATATAAAATATTCCATTTTATATCATAACAAATATGTGAACAAAATTAAAATACCCGCTGCGTAGCTTATTATCCTAGTCTTTGTAAAGATATAAAGTTGAATGGGAGATAGAGCAGCTGCAATATTACCAGGATCACAACCGTGTAAAATCAAAGTTTCTAAATATGACATCTACTTAATTTCTGACCAGTCTACAACCTCAATACGGTCAGTCCAGCTCATATCAAGATATCTAAGAGAAGACGAACATGAAATCCATGAGATATGTTCAACTACTGGAGAATCATTATGAGCAAACACCAAAGAGTGCAAACCCTAAGTTGAGAAACTGAAGATCAGAGAGATTTCCAAATTGTGTTGGTATATTCTCGGTGACCCGAAAAACTAAGGTCGAGATAAAGAAGTTCAGAAAGATTCCAAAGTTAGTAAGGAACTACACCACTAAACCATGACGAAGAAATGAAGATATAAATCAGATTCTCAAATGAATCAATGAAACCCGGAATACTAATGTTCGAGAAATCATGTCCACTAAGATCGATATGAGTTAGCCGCCTCAGATTGAGTAAAGTTGGATTGATCTTACTACTAAGAGAATAAGATGACGAATTGGGAAAAGACCCATATGGGTTGCCAAGGTTAAGCTTCACTACATGCCGGCTTGTTTTGTCACATGCAACTCCCCTCCAGTTGCAGCAATTCTGACCATGCCAAGAAGTCAGGAGATTGCCAGGATCATTTATGCCGCTTTTGAAGTTGAGAAGTACTCTCCTTTCAGTCTCAAAAGATCCAAATAGTAAGCTAGCTTGCATTCCAATGAGCAAAATAAGGAGTGCTAAAAGAGGCATTCTCATATTAGTTGTCACGCTCATTTCCAGCTGGTTTCAATATTGGTGGTTTATAAGTTATGATGTTATGTTGCTGCATATGCATCTACATTTAACTAGTCATAGATGCGTCAAAATAATTAGCTATATGGTGAGTCAAGAAATTTCATTATCAGAATCACAAAGGGCCGGCACCTTCCAGGGACTTGAGCCATGTATCATTCCACAACAAAGACCTGACACTGAATTACAAAATAGACCACTCAATTCAGTGACGCATTTTCTAGAATTCCTCTATGGTCATGATGTAAATCGAATTTTGTACAGTGAAAGACCTGACACTGAATTACAAAATAGACCACTCAATTCAGTGACGCATTTTCTAGAATTCCTCTATGGTCATGATGTAAATCGAATTTTGTACAGTGAAGTTCCATTGTCAAGCACAGAATAAGAATTTTCAGAAACAATGACTTACGATATTTGTCTAGTTGCAGTGACTTGATTTAGTTTCAAGCCACATATCTAAATTATTCACTTTGATATGAACAAATTTTCAGCAATTAAGTATTTGATGATAATACCTTACAAGCCTAGTCATGTCAATTCTTAAATATAGCACGTAGGGCATTTACTAACAAAATATCTAAGGAGTTTCAGATTTTGAACAAAACAAGTCGAAATGAGGTTTTGTGACATTAAAAATGCAAATATTTTACAGGAAACAGTTAAAATCATTAAATACGCAGACAATATTTTGCAGATTTAGCTTGTTAATGTACAATAATTTACACATTCCAACAATAATATGTAGTTTACCCTGAGTCACAACCTTATATCAAAGAAACACCAACCTGCATTAAATAAACAAAAAGAAACATATCTATAATATATATATATATATATAACCTACGAGAACCCTGTAACATAAATGTATGTACGGCCATAGAATATATATATATATATATATATATATATATATATATATATATATAGAGAGAGAGAGAGAGAGAGAGAGAGAGAGAGAGAGAGAGACTAAAATAATTAGCTAAGTATTTGGGTTATCTACTGAGACGGTTTTATCCATTGGATTTGCATTAAAATTTGTGTTTTTTATGATAAGCACAATTTTTCATGAACTTTACCTCAAAAATTTGTATTTATCATAAAAAATACGAATCTCAAGGCAAATCCAATAGACGAAACATTCTTAGTGCGAGACCTCAAAAACTTAGCCAAGTATATATATATATATATATATATATATATATATATATATATATATATATATACGAGAACCGTGTAACATAAATGTCTGTATGACCATAGAAATTTGACATACCAATTTTGTGTGTGTGTGACTTGTTTTTGCAGAATTTTAAATTGGTTTATGGTTTCTAAATACTCTGTCAAGCTGTACTTTTATCAATCATAATATAACCCAAATACTGAAGGGTGCATTTTCGTTTATATCTGCAATATCTTAAAAAATTACACACAACTGCAAATCTAAATCATTCCTTTCTTGACTTGACAATTCTACATAATTTATATGGAAGTCCTAACTCCTAAGGTCTAAATAAACAAAAATCCGTGGTATTGATTAGGATTTAGAATCATGCCTCATCATAATATGATAACAAAACACACCAAAAAAAGTCGGCTAAATAGTATGTTCAATGAATATTTGAACACTACTTTCGTACTTCAACAACTCTCATGATATTTCCAACAATATGTGCATACTTGCTATTGCGAGGTTTCTAGAGTAGACCATCAAATATCATTAAATTTAAAGAAACAAGAGTGGTACCTTGAAATCAATGACTCGTACTACCAAGATCAAAGTCCATCGTATAGTCATACTCAATTGTCGGTATAACTGACGCCATAAATTTTAAGAACAAGAAAAGGTACCTAAATATCATGAGAAACTTACGGTCAAAACTTGAATCTAAAAAAAATGAAAATATAAAAACTAAACAAGAATCAAAATATTAACAGACTATCAAAGTAACAATATGTTATTGTGTAACCATGCAGACTAGTACAAAAATATGAGCTGGTTATTACGCTATGATAAACTAGGGTTCTATTAGTAAATTAGGGTTTAAGAGAGGGAGTAATTTAGGGTTCTATCGTAAATTAGTTTTTAAGAGAAAGCGTGTGATAATTTAGGGTTCTATTGGTAAATTAGGGTATAAGAGAGGGAGTGACTGATAATTTAATAATTTAGAGTTTTATTTGTAAATTAGGGTTTGAGAGAGAAAGAGAACAAACTTGTCAACTTCAGGCTCGACGTTTTGGGACATCAAAACGTCGATAATCTTTTTCATGACGGCTCCGTGCCTGCATGGATGCACTGACGCGTGCTTACCTGGTAAGTGTGGATGGTCTTCTATCGTTACCTGTGCATGACATCATCATCGTATCAGCAAATCCAAGTTGCATTTATTTTACATCAAGGGTAATTAATTATATATACAACACTACACATAGAATGTCATATCTATCAAATGGTAGAGATGAAGTTCATCCCATTTTTAAATGATAAGAAGAAAAGTCAGAAAAAAGATAATTACGGTTTTGTGAGCATGGTCTTGGCTGACATCTTCAAGTACGAGCTCGGGTTGCAGGGGCATTCTTGACTGTAACAAATAATGCAAATTATCATAACCATAATCAAATATAAAGGCAGAAAAAACATGCTAGATTTTTTGTTATGTTCATTTTCTTTAATTAGTATTACACTCTTCAGTAATGTACCAGTGGCGCACTTAAATTGCATAGTTACGGGTTTGAGGATAAATTTGGTACAATTGAGGTTTAATTGAGCCTTAATTAGGGTAAATTTGGGCTTAATTACAGGGGAGATGATGATACCATACTGAGTAAGCATTGTATTGAAACAAAACAATCTAAATTATAGTAAAAAAAGTAATCATGAAGAGTAATGAGTGTTTTATACCTCGTCGTATCCTGTAAGCCATACGCGTGGAGTTTGGTAGTATTTATCATATCTGCAGCCAGAAATTTGATGCCAATATAGAAATTACAACTAAAATCTTAAAAGTCCGACATTTTCAATTCTTAACAAAAATAAAATATATGGATTCGGCTTAATACTTGATAGTATGAATAAAATATAAGCATGCATTAGATAGATTAAAAGCTTGACATTGATGTATTGTCATCTCAAAGGCCTTTTTTATGTAACTTAAATAAAAATAGAAAGGAATGATGTTGAACTACAAACAAGAAAGAGAATGAGAGTATTAAGAGTTTTTTCAGAATTTATCAGTTTTGCGATTTTGATTATTTTATGGAGGAACCAAAGAGCATTATTCAAATATTGATATATTTTTTTTGAAAATACTCACGTAATGCTGACATCATATGTACGAGTTTTAAGAATATTATCATCCTCAGGCTCATGAGCGACAAAATATGTAGGTTGCAGTGTAGCCTGCAAATTTATATCATTTCCTAAATTCAATATCTAATAAATATAAAAAATCAATAATTTATAACATGCAAAACTTTAATGTCTTTGGAGATCCGAAACTCCAAATGCACGATATAAATATAAATAGTACTACAATCTACTAATTAAACTTGGGCAAAATTGGTAAAACTGAGGCTAATTGCATAATCAAGGGTTAATTGAGGCTTAACTGGGCCTTAATTTAACATCAACTTATAAAATCTTCCTCTAACAAACGAGGATTTAGACTTCAAACAAATTTTTATATGAATAACTTTAAAAAAAGAGGTGAAAAAAAGAGGTAAAATTGGTTAATTTGGCAAGAGTTAATGGTTTTGGAGATCCAAAGCTCCAAGTGCATGATATAAATATAGATTTTCCAACAAAATGTTAGGAAAAAACTCTTATGTGCATGATATAAGTATAGATTTTACTGCAAAATACTACTTAAACTTTGGCAAAATTGGAAAAATTGAGGCTAATTCCCGAATTTAGGTTAATTAGGGGCCTTAATTAATACGGAATCTAATAATCATTTTTCACACGAATAACTTAATGAAAAAGGTGAAAAAAGAAGGGGGGATGAAAAGTACGGAATCAGCTTCGAGAAGATTATCGGAGTCTTGGAAGTCGTCCATATCGGGTATATCTTCTTCTTCTTCTCTGCCGAAATATGTTGTAATAGACTTTATTCCTCCTTTTTCGTTTTTTTTATTTATATCCAATGTGTCCATTGAGGGTAAGTTCTCTTCTTCTTCCTCTTGGTTAGTTTCTGGAAATCATGAATGGATATATCAAAATTTGAGATTATATGATAATAAAATATTTTTTGTATCGGATTAGAAAAGAAAGTATAGTGGTCTGTAAGTATTGGGTTCCAACAAATATGGTCATTTTTTTATAATGGGTTTCTCTTATAGAAATTTGAGACTGATGACAGTTTATAGATTCGATTTAGAATCTAATACTTTAATATTTAATACAAGTTTGTATCTGAATGTATTTGTGTGATGTTTTTAGTTTCATATGATAGAGATTTTTTTTTTTTATCAAGGCATATGATAGAGAATTCAACTGACCTAAAAATGTATACATAGAACAACATATAAGTCTAATGTTATTTTGATTTTCATAATTAAAAAAACCAATCGTAAATGATATTAAAAAAAATAAAAACCTTTAGGCATGCCATGTGTTGCTAACCAGCCTTCATTATCATTATCATCATTATCCAAAAGAAATTCACCGCCAGCTGCTTCATATTCTTCCTCAATTGATATTGCTCTTCTTAAACAGGGAACTGATTAAGAAAAGGAATTAAATAACAGATTAATTAGATTTGAACTCCTGTTATGAATTAAACTGTGCATAGAAAGCAAAAATCACAGTAACAGAACAAGTTTTCAACCTGAAAATGGACCTAAGTTATATAATCCAGCTCAATTTCACCTAATTCAGACTTTGGTAAAGGACCTAATATAAATAATAACAGAATATTGCAACCCTTGATTTTTGTTGAAGTTAGAACACTTAGGAAAAGTTATAAACTTTATTATAATTGGATGAGGGTTTTTTTAACCCTCCCCAATTTATTCAAGAAATAAGTTACAAAACTTTTTTTTGAAAATTGAAGTAGGCTCACAAGTCCTAGTTCCATAATTTCATTAAACAAAAAAGTATTTACAAAGTTAATACACCTTATTAATACAATTTCCCTCACTAATTGTAAGTAAAAATTATAGTCTAATTGCACATTAAGTCAGAAGAGCATCAATAGACTATTTCTTACTGTAACTTTGTCCAATCAGTTCATAATTTAGCATAAAAGTATCTGAAATTGAGACTATTTATGTCTTACCATTCCTAGTAATAAGATACTGCTTATCAGCTGGAAGATAATTCTTCCTCTTGCCCGGTTCTCCAGACTCCCTGTCCAAATTCAAACAAATCAACCACCCAGTTAGAAAGCAAAACAAAATAACCCAAATTGAACCAAAATTGGGAGAAAATAACAAAGTTAGGGGAAAGAAGGAAATTCTGACCAAGACCAAGTAGGGCATTTGGAAACGAGATTATCGCCGGCGATGATGAACTCCGACACGCTGAGCACGCCCTTCTCCTTGAAGGCGGAGACGGTGCGCGGTCCAGTGAGACTCTCCATCGTGCTCTTGAACGCCCCGTGCAGTTTCTGTTTGAACGCCATCACTTTCTTTCACAATTGATTTTGATCCTTCTTTCTAGCGAGTATTTGCTTGTTGGGAATTTGATCAAATGATATGATTTCTGTTGTAAAGACGCTTCCTGGTTTTCTTCTCAGCAACTCTTTCCCCTTTCTTGCAGGGACAGAGAGATCATTTGAGCCTGTAATAAATGGGCCGTGTACTTTATGGGCTCATTTGAGCCTGTAATAAATGGGCCGTGTACTTTATGGGCTTTGGTGATAGGGCTATGTTTTATCATTAAATTATTTGGCAGGTGTCTTGGTGGAAAACATAATAAATGATTCCATTCCATTTATTAAATATATAATTAACATAATTTCATACATTAATTAAAAATATATAGTTTTATTTGTATACTAAAAATTGGCTGGAATATAAAAAATATATAGTTTTATTTGTATACATTGTTTCAGATGCCTAAGCACATATCACAATCGAGAGAGTTGCAAAGAGCCAATCAAATGTCACAATTGCAACAAAGGAGGCCAGATTGTTAAATTTTGTAAAGAAAAAATGAATAAAACAAAAAAAACTCCACACACATACTCAAAACAAACCACAAAAAAACAATACAATCATATACTTACAAAATACCATTGTTCCAACAAATCAATTCACAAAACCCTGCCCTAAACCATTCTAGGAAATTACAATCATCATTAAAAACATTCCAACAATTCTTACCAAAAAAAAAAGCATCAAAGCCTATAATGTGTATTTTTAATTTTTATACACATTTTTTGGATTTTTATCATATCAAATTCAACCAGAATTCACATAAAATATACAAAAATTGCTTAGAAATTATAAAACTCACTTTGAAATTTCTTAATACATTTTTATGTGATTTTACATGCGGAAAGGCCATAAAAAGAACAATCGGACAAAAACGCAAAAGATGGGCCAAATCAGCCCGGAATCTGATGACACATCTTCAGTATTTGGACCATAAGTCTCTTACCGTAGATCGTGTGGAGGCGTGTGATACGTATTTACAAAGAGAACAGACGCTTCTACAACTTATCTTCCCTGAGAAATTTTCAAATTCGGTATCTAAATCAGTCAGAAATGGAGATCTTTACAGCTGATAGAATCTGGGCCAATTTGGTAGGAATTTAATTTTGAATATTTCGAGATTCTTGGCTACAAGCAAGCCTCTATGGCCCTCAAATCCTACCTTACTCCTATATAAACCCCCTACAAGGAGAGACCCAAGCATCGACCACCCATACATCTCTTATACATCAATCATTTATCTTCAACCTCTTCACAACCCTAATCACCTTTGTTGAGAGCTTGAGAGCAAGAAAGTGAGGCTATAAAGCTGAATCGCGACAAAACGGGCTGAAGGTGTTCAAACTCAAATTCTCAATCTAGAAGGCTCGAGAAATCAAGGAAAGCTCTAGATCTACTTAAGTGATCTCTTGAAAAGGAGTCGTCATCTCGAATTGGTTTGATCATTTAAATTCTTTCTTTTCCCCTTTTTTTTAGATCTGAATTTTTGTGTAATTTTGTATGACTTGGGAATGAAGTCGTGCTTTTATTTCATCCAATTTTGAAGTTTTGAGAAGTCTAGTTCAAGAACACCCAAATATTGCATATTTGATTAACTCTAATTGGAAAATTGATTTTTAATTAAAAAGATTGTGTAATCTCGTGTTTAGGAACTATTTCATCATTAGAACACTTAGAAAAAGCTCTTGTTTGATCAAATTTGGTTTTGGAATGAGTTTTATGCAAAATTTGAAAATGGAAGTTCTTAAGTTCAACTTAAGATTTAATTCATTAATTGGATAATTTTTGGAAGAAAATTAGTCAAACCTTACTTCTACTACTGTCAAAATTCATATTTGAGAGATTAATGACTTTCTAGTTACACAAATAATCATAATTTCCCTATATTTATCCAAAAAAGTCAATTTCTTGTTTTTACAGTCATTTCCAGTTTCTTTCAGGTTTTTTTCTGTTAATTTGAGTGTCAATTAAATCTGAAAATTAAAAATTGATATTTTCCCCTTAAATTAAATTTGGTTGATAAATTTCAACCCAAAATTTGCCTAGTTCCTGTTTAAATTTGTCAAAAAACCCTTGAATTAAGATGTAATTCTAGAGAATAATAATTGATAAATTGTTAAACTTGAGGCTACACCTTCTTGTATTCGACCCCCAAAAACTCATTGAAGGAATTATGTCCTAGGCCAAAGTGTTGGACTAGATATTAGATTAAGAGAAACACATTTATTCAGTTTATATATAAATGAGTGTATGGGTGACTAATATATTTACATACATTAGATCAACCATGAATGACACTTCGGGTTCACGTCATCAGAATACGTGATTCTGATAGTAGAACTATGAACCAACGAATGACATTCTAAACCGTCCCTAGTGATATGTAGGATGTTTATAGAGATAAACATACTTCAGGTAAGAAGCTACATATCCACACTAGTATATTCGAAGACTGGATGATTATGTTCTGCTGATCATGGACATAGGGATGTCAAGTCTGGAATATAGGTATGTGTTAGAGAATACGTACTGGACTGACCATACTATGAGAATATACATGGTATATGTCATTAGTGATTCTCATATGAATAGTGTACTTGTTCCTATGACATGAGGTCAACATGGATTCCTGTATGTGGAACTGCATACTTTAATATGATCCTACGTCATCCGTAACGGGATGATCATTAGGGTCATCGTTAGATATGCACTGAATGATGACGAGGAATGTGAGTGACCAAGATGGAATTCGTTCCTCTCGTCAAGAGGGAGATATCTTTGGGCCCCCTGATGAACTAGGACTGAAGGAAATGCATGGCCATGCTCAAAATGGATTAACATGTGTTGTTAATATCATTTTGTATTTGTTCAGTCTAATTCTCGATCAGGAAAGAGACTTTGATCAAACTCAAGGATGACATACTTTCATGCCTTGTGATCAAGACATATATCATAGAACAAAAGGAATAATCAAACGTCTATTCAGATAGATTTATGATCGCTGATTATTTCGGTTAACATGGGTAGTCATGACATCAGTCTAGAGGAATAATCAAATGTCTTTAGAAGATCGTTGCCAGCGTTAAATGGAACCTACATGATCACACAATGAACTCCATTCGGACGGGAAGAAAATACCTCAAAAACAGTTATACATGTGATATATAAATTGTTGAAAGAATAAAGCATTAGATGCTGAAATTTTACAAAGGCTGAAATTGTTCCGGCCGACCGGAACTAAATTTTACAAAGGCTGAAATTGTTCCGGCCGACCGGAACACAGGTTCCGGCCGACCGAAACTCTGGTGGCTGGAAGGGTTTCCTTATCGAAACTTGTCATTCTTTCACCCCTCTCTCTAGTATAAATAGAAGGGCGTGCCCCCTCTATTAGACACACAATTAGAAGCCTTAGAGGCAGCCGTAATACCAAGAGAGAGAGAGAGTCTTGTGAGGGTAATTTCAGAAAGTATTTTCGGACTCATCTAACCGAGTCCGGTAATTCCGTTTGTTTGAAGTTCGCGTGGATACGAGTAGAGGTCTCCTACTTTGGAGATTAGCGAGCAATCTAGTTCTTCATCCCTAGGAAGAGCAAGGAGGTTCCTGGAGTCAGGCTTTAGGAAGGAGAAGGTTGCCAGTCATAATATTTCAGACCTACATCTGTTCTTCGTCTCGCGGATCAGGAAGATCCGAGGTATAAATTTTGATAGTTAATCTCGTACTTTTATTTCCTTAACGATGATCCTAGGGCGGGTTGAACCCGTAGGTTCTGCTGCGCATGTAACGTACATGGCTACGGGTTCCCTAACACTCATTACCACACATACTCATAATTTGAAATTTAGGAAATATAAATACTTTTGCTAAATTGTGAGAATTGAATAATGATGCGTTTTCGCAATTTACAAATGGCGTCGTTGTCGGGGAGGCGGCTTGCATCAAGTTTTTAACTAACCAATCTCACGTTTTCTCTAGTATTTTGTCTTTCTTATTTTTGAAGGTTTTTAGGTCACAAGGTTTTTTCATGGATTAGCAAGGTGAGAAGTGTAGAATTCAATGATGGAATGGCAAACGTGGAGTGAATGGCCCAACGGGGGCTATCCAAGGCAAAATGGAGAAGGCTATATTGAGCAAGCACAACCTTCAGATGGGCACTCTTACGGGCAAGGGTCGTTCTTCAACCACTCATTGATCTTAGAGTCGAGAGATGAAATGTGGAACCAATCTTGGGGTTTTCAACCTCAAGTGAACCACCAAACCCGTACATGCTACCACGCCAACCCAATTCACCCAACCCCACTCTTACCAAAACGAGCATTATCCTCCTAACTTAGAGTGTCAACGTTTGATAGAAATCTCAAACTCGCTCAAGGAAGACTTCAAGGAAATTAGAACCATTGTTCGAGAATCCACTTTCCAACCTTGTCATGAGGAAGCAAGCCATTGTGATAAAGGTGTTAGGGTTCTTGAAGAATTGGTGGTTGATGAATCTCAAAGTGAAGAGGGAATTGATGAGGAAGATGACGAAGTGTTCGTAGAAGTAGTGGAAAATAAAAGTCCTAGTTTCGAAGAAGAAGAGTATTGCTGTGGTGGAGAAAATGAGTTAGACCATGAAGAGCAGATTAAATATTGTGAAGACTCGAGTGCCGCAAACCCTAGATTGAACTTCGAGGATCTGTGGGTTGAGGATGAGAATGAGTCAAACTGAGTAATGGTTGAAATATGTGATGGGTCAAACATCCAAAACCATGAGCCAACTCCACCAAACTCCCCAAATTCTATCTCTTGCCAAACCATACACTACACCCAGCTCTAAACAAGTGGTGTAATGTTCATTGACCTTCCACCTAAACAAGTGCTAAATTTGGACATTGAATTGCCCCTCTCAACCGACTTTGACCTCAAACCCCTTACAAAATCAAGCAAATCACACTTTCCACTTCTATGTAAAATCAAGAAAACAAGGGACCAAAGAAGGCACTTATTACCAGGTGAGCTCTTACAAGGGTTTGCTCACATCTACAATCCTTTTGTGTGAGACTAACACAAAGGTGTCGGACTCGAGACGTAAAACAGGAGCGCTGATGAGAGGCAACTCGTCGTGTCAGGTCATATTTTTCCTTTCTTTATTTTGTTTTCTTCTTTTTACAGAACTCTCTTTCACACTTAAACATTTGCTATGCAAAAGTTTAAGTGTGGTGGGGGAGGTTTTGCACAAGAACCAAACAATTTTTACAATTTCCATAAATTTTCATATTTTTGAACTTTTTGTTTGAGGACAAACAAAGGTTTAAGTGTGGTTTTGTGCAAAACCAAGTTTATTTTTCTTATAAAAATGTGAAAATTCAATAAAATTTAAAAATTCAAAAAAATAAAAAACTTTTAAAAATCATAAAAATTTGAACTTTTTGCTTGATTTCCTTCATTTTTGTTTGTTTTTGTATATATTTGGTGTATTTTGCGAATAAAGAGAATGAATGGTTTTAAAATGAATTGAAGAAAGGTTTTGAAGAAGAAAAGAATTTCAAACTAAGCCCTTTCAAGCAACGAATTTTGAAAAATCTAGAGTTTTGAAAAATGATGAAAAGATCTAAAAATTTTCAAAAGGGATTTAACCTTTGCAATGAGTGCCACTTTTCCATTTCATTCCATCTACAATATTCATCTAAAGTCAATTAATAGTTAAAATTTTTCATAACGCTTTCAATCCCTCACTCTTTTATGACAAAATATAGTGTTTCCATTAGTTAGTCCGATATGGAAATTTCTGAAATTATCACTATTTTTTAAACTATGATTTCGTGAAACATCTTGATTTTATCAATCTTATGAACCTTGTTGTAGACCTATGCACTCAATCTCTAAATACAAAAAAAAATACTATTTTTTGTAGTCTGCTACACCAAGTCTCAGGGACGTACGGAGCGAGAGAAGGTTCTTAATGCTTGGTTAAAGGCATTCCACTTGTAGATACCAAGTAGCTGGGTATTACATTTTTTGTGATTTTACAGGCGAAAATGCCATAAAAAGAATAATCGGACAAAAATAGAAAAGATGACATCTTCAGTATTTGGGTCATAACTCTCTCACTGTAGATCGAATGGATCTCATCACACGTGAGGGGTAGGAAAAGATAGGTTATTATTATTTTGCATGTCTTGAGGAGATAGAAAAAAGAATTAGCCAAGAATAGCGCCCGTAGTTGAAGAAATCCTTAAATTACAATGGGTTGGTCAGAAACAGCTTATGTTTATTTCTCTGACTCCAACTTTGAACGCTTGGATCTCTCTAAGTTTTTATCCAATTGCCAGATTTCTTTTTGTAGAATATTCGCCTTGTTATCAACTAACAGATGTTCTTAGCTAATTTTACATATTAGATCCTTATTCAGATAGAAAATGAGTTTTTGTTCTGCTGTTCTGATTCGGCCAAGGGGAAAGAGAACATATTTATCAACTTTTTCTTCAAATCTCATCACACGTGAGGGGTAGGAAAAGATAGGTTATTGTTATTTTGCATGTCTTGAGGAGATAGAAAAAAGAATGTGCCAAGAATAGGTCCCGTAGTTGAACAACTCCTTAAATTACCACGGGTTGGTCAGAAATAACTTATGTTTTTTTTCTCTGACTCCAACTTTGAACGCTTGGCTCTCTCTAAGTTTTTATCGAAATGCCAGATTTCTTTTTGTAAAATATTCTCCTTGTTGTCGACTAACAGACGTTCTTACCGAATTTTGCATATTTGACCCATATTCAGATAGAAAATAATTTTTTGTTCTGCTGTCCAGATTTAGCCAAGTGGAGAGAGAACATATTTATCAACTTTTTCTTCAAATCTCATCGCACGTGAGGGGTAGGAAAGGATAGGTTATTGTTATTTTGCATGTCTTGTGAAGATAGTAAAAAGAATGAACGAAGAATAGCCCCCGTAGTCGAAGAAATCCTTAAATTACAACGGGTTGGTCAGAAACAGCTTATGTTTATTTCTCTGAGTCCACAATTTTGCATATTAGACCCTTATTCAGATAGAAAATGAGTTTTTGTTCTGCTGTCCTGATTCGGCCAACGGGAGAGAGAACATATTTATCAACTTTTTCTTCAAATCTCATCACACGTGAGGGGTAGGAAAAGATAGGTTATTGTTATTTTGCATGTCTTGAGGAGATAGAAAAAAGAATGTGCCAAGAATAGGTCCCGTAGTTGAAGAGCTCCTTAAATTACCACGGGTTGGTCAGAAATAACTTATGTTTTTTTTCTCTGACTCCGACTTTGAACGCTTGGATCTCTCTATGTTTTCATCGAATTGCCAGATTTCTTTTTGTAAAATATTCTCTTTGTTGTCGACTAACAGATGTTCAGTGCGAATTTTGCATATTGGACGCTTAATCAGATAGAAAATGGTTGTTTGTTCTACTGTCCAGATTCGGTTAAGGGGAGAGAAAACATATTTATCAACTTTTTCTTCAAATCTCATCACACGTGAGGGGTAGGCAAAGATAGCTTATTGTTATTTTGCATGTCTTGAGAAGATAGAAAAAAGAATGAGCCAAAAATCGTGCCCGTAGTTGAAGAAATCCTTAAATTACCACATGTTGGTCAGAAATAGCTTATGTTTTTTTCTCTGACTCCAACTTTGAACGCTTGAATCTCTCTAAGTTTTTATCCAATTGCCAGATTTCTTTTTGTAGAATATTCGCCTTGTTGTCACTAACAGATGTTCTTAGCGAATTTTACAAATTGGACCCTTATTCAGATAGAAAATGATTTTTTGTTCTACTGTCCAGCTTTGGCCAAGTAGAGAGAGAACATATTTTTCAACTTTTTCTTCAAATCTCATCACACGTGAGGGGTAGGAAAAGATAGGTTATTGTATTTTGCATGTCTTGAGGAGATAGAAAAAATAATGTGCCGAGAATAGCTACCGTAAATGATGAACTCCTTAAATTACCACGGGTTGGTCAGAAACAACTTATGTTTTTTTCTCTGACTCCAACTTTGAACGCTTGGATCTCTCTATGTTTTTATCCAATTGCCAGATTTCTTTTTGTAAAAGATTCTCTTTGTTGTCGACTAATAGATGTTCTTAGCGAATTTTGCAAATTGGACCAATATTCTGATAGAAATTGATTTTTTGTTCTGATGTCCAGATTCGGCCAACGGGAGAGAGAACGTGTTTATCAACTTTTTCTTCAAATCTCATCACACGTGAGGGGTTGGAAAAGAGAGGTTATTGTTACTTTGCACGTCTTGAGGAGATAGAAAATAGAATGAGTCAGGAATAGCGCAATTGAAGAAATCCATAAATTACCTCGGGTTGGTCAGAAACAGCTTATGTTTTTTTCTCTGACTCCAACTTTGAACGCTTGGATCTCTCTAAGTTTTTATACAATTGTCAGATTTCTTTTTGTAGAATATTCGCCTTGTTGTCGACTAACAGATATTCTTAGCGAATTTTGCATATTGGACCCTTAATCAGATAGGAAATGATTTTTTGTTATGCTGTCATGATTCGGCCAAGGGGAGAGAGAACATATTTATCAGCTTTTTATTCAAATCTCATCACACGTGAGGGATAGGAAAAGATAGGTTATTGCTTTTTTGTTTGTCTTGAGAAGATAGAAAAAAGAATGCGCCAAGAATAGCTCCCGTACTTGAAAACTCATTAAATTATCACGGGTTAGTCAGAAACAACTTATGTTTTTTTCTCTGACTCCAACATTGAACGGTTGGATCTCTCTAAGTTTTTATCCAATTGCCAGATTTTTATTTGTAGAATATTCGCCTTGTCGTCGACTAATAGATGTTTTTAGCGAATTTTGCATATTAGACCCTTATTCAGATAGAAAATGATTTTTTGTTTTACTGTCCTGATTCGGCCAAGAGGATAGAGAACATATTTATCAGCTTTTTCTTCAAATCTCATCACATGTGAGGGGTAGAAAAAGATCGGTTATTGTTATTTTGTAGAAAAAGAGGAGAGAGAACCTATCTTTTCCTACCCCTCACTTGTGATGAGATCAGAATAAAAAGTTGATAAATATGTTCTCTCTCCCCTTGGCCGAATCAAGACAGCAGAACAAAAAATCTTTTCCTATCTGAATAAGGGTCCAATATGCAAAATTCGCTAAGATCATCTATTAGTCGACAACAAGGAGAATATTGCACAAAAAGAAATCTGACAATTGAATAAAAACTTAGAGAGATCCAAGCGTTTAAAGTTGGAGTCAGAGAAAAAAAAAACATAAGTTGTTTCTAACCAACCCGTGGTAAGTAAAGGAGTTATTCAACTACGGTGGCTATTCCTGGCTCTCCTCAAGACATGCAAAATAAGAATAAGCTATATTTTCCTACCACTCACCTCACACGTGTGATAAGATTTGAAGAAAAATTTAATAAATACGTTCTCTCTCCCGTTGGCCGAATCTGGACAACAGAACAAAAAATCATTTTCTATCTGAATAAGGCTCCAATATGCAAAATTCGCTAAGAACATCTGTTAGTCGACAACAAGGAGAATATTTTACAACAAGAAATCTGTTAATTCAATAAAAACAAAGAGAGATCCAAGCGTTCAAAGTTGGAGTAAGAGAAAAAAGACATAGGCTGTTTCTGACCAACCCGTAGTAATTTAAGGATTTTTTTCAACTACGGGTGCCATTCTTGGCTCATTCTTTTTTCTATCTCCTCAAGACATGCAAAATAACGATAACCTATCTTTTCGTACCCCTCACGAGTGATGAGATTTAAAGAAAAAGTTGATAAATATGGTTTCTCTCCCCTTGGCCGAATCTGGACAGTAGAACAAAAAATCATTTTCTATCTGAATAAGGCTCCAATATGCAATATTCGCTAAGAACATCTGTTAGTCGACAACAAGGAGAAAATTTTACAAAAAGAAATCTGGTAATTCGATAAAAACATAGAGAGATCCAAGCGTTCAAAGTTAGAATCAGAGAAAAAAAACATGAGCTGTTTCTGACCAACCCGTGGTAATTAAAGATTTTTTTCAACCACGGGCGCTATTCTTGACTCATTCTTTTTTCTACCTCCTCTAGACATGCAAAATAACAATAACCTATCTTTTCGTACCCCTCACGTGTGATGAGATTAGAAGAAAAAGTTGATAAATACGTTCTTTCTCCCGTTGGCCGAATCTGGACAGCAGAACAAAAAATCATTTTCTGTCTGAATATGGTTCCAATATGCAAAATTCGCAAAGAACATCTGTTAGTCGACAACAAGTCGAATATTCTACAAAAAGAAATCTGGCAATTCGATAAAAACTTAAAGAGATCGAAGCGTTCAGAGTTGGAGTTAGAGAATAAAACATAAGTTGTTTCAGACCAAGCCATGGTAATTTATGGATTTCTTCAACTACAGGCGATATTCTTGGCTCATTATTTTTTCTATCTCCTCAAGACATGCAAAATAACAATAACCCATCTTTGCTTACCCCTCACGTGTGATGAGATTAGAAGAAAAAGTTGACAAATATGTTCTCTCTCACCTTGGCCCAATCTGGACAGTAGAACAAAAAATGATATTCTATCTGAATAAGGGTCCAATATGCAAAATTCGCTAAGAACATATGTTAGTCGACAACAAGGAGAATTTTTACAAAAAGAAATCTGTTAATTCGATAAAAACTTAGAGAGATCCAAGCGTTCAATGTTGGAATCAGAGAAAAAAACATAAGCTGTTTCTGACTAACCCGTAGTAATTTAAGGATTTTTTTCAACTACGGGCGCTATTCTTGGCTCATTCTTTTTTCTATCTCCTCAAGACATCCAAAATAACAATAACCAATCTTTTCCTACCCGTCATGTGTGATAAGATTTGAAGAAAAAGTTATTAAATATGTCCTCTCTCCCCTTTGCCGAATCTAGACAGTAGAACCAAAAATCATTTTCTATCTGAATAAGGCTGCAATATGCAAAATTCGCTAAGAACATCTGTTAGTCGACAACAAGGAGAAAATTTTACAAAAAAAATAGGTAATTCGATAAAAACTTAGAGAGATCCAATCGTTCAAAGTTGGAGTCAGAAAAAAAAACATAAGCTGTTTCTGACCAACTCGTGGTAATTTAAGGATTTTTTTCAACTACGGGCGCTATTCTTGGCTTATTCTTTTTTCTATCTCCTCAAGACATGCAAAATAACAATAACCTATCTTTTCCTACCCCTCACGTGTGATAAGATTTGATGAAAAAGTTGATAAATATGTTCTCTCTCCACTTGGCCGAATCTGGACAGTAGAACAAAAAATCACTTTCTATCTGAATAAGGCTCTAATATGCAAAATTCGCTAAGAACATCTGTTAGTCGACAACAAGGAGAATATTTTACAAAAATAAATCTGGTAATTCGATAAAAACTTAGAGAGATCCAAGCATTCAAAGTTGGAGTCAGAGAAAAAAACAGAATCTGTTTCTGACCAACCCGTGGTAATTTAGCGATTTTTTTCGACTACGGGCGTTATTCTTTTCTCATTTTTTTTTCTATCTCGTCAAGACATTCAAAATAGCATTAACTTATCTTTTCCTACCCCTCACGTGTGATAAGATTTGAAGAAAAAGTTGATAAATACGTTCTCTCTCTCGTTGGCTGCATCTGGACATCAGAACAAAAAATCATTTTCTATCTGAATATGGTTCCAATATGCAAAATTCGCAAAGAACATCCGTTAGTCGACAACAAGGCGAATATTCTACAAAAAGAAATCTGGCAATTGGATAAAAACTTAGAGAGATCCAAACGTTCAGAGTTGGCGTTAGAGAATAAAACATAAGTTGTTTCAGACCAACCCGTGGTAATTTAAGGATTTCTTCATCAACAGGCGCTATTCTTGGCTTATTCTTTTTTCTATCTCCTCAAGACATGCAAAATAACAATAACCTATCTTTTCCTACCCCTCACGTGTGATGGGATTTGAACAAAAAGTTGACAAATATGTTCTCTCTCCCCTTGGCCGAATCTGGACAGTAGAACAAAAAATCGTATTCTATTTGAATAGGGGTCCAATATGCAAAATTCGCTAAGAACATCTGTTAGTCGACAACAAGGAGAATATTTTACAAAAAGAAATCTGTTAATTCGATAAAAACTTATAGAGATCGAAGCGTCCAAAGTTGGGGTCAGAGAAAAAAACATAAGCTGTTTCGGACCGACCCGTGGTAATTTAACGATTTTTTTTCAACTACGGGCACTATTCTTGGCTAATTCTTGTTTCTATCTCCTCATCATGCAAAATAACAATAAACTATCCTTTACTATCCCCTCACGGGTGATAAGATTTGATGAAAAAGTTGATAAATATGTTCTCTCTCCCCTTGACCGAATCTGGACAGTAGAACAAAAAATCATTTTCAATCTGAACAAGGGTCCAATATGCAAAATTCGCTAAGAACATCTGTTTGTCGACAACAAGGAGAACATTTTACAGAAAGAAATATGGTAATTCGATAAAAAACATAGAGAGATCCAAGCGTTCAAAGTTGGAGTCAGAGAAAAAAACATAAGCTGTTTCTGACCAAGCCTTGTAAATTTAAGGATTTTTTTCGACTAGCCGCGCTATTTTTGCCTCACTCTTTTTTCTATCTCCTCAAGACATGCAAAATAACAATAACCTATGTTTTCCTACCCCTCACGTGTGATAAGATTTTAAGAAAAAGTTGATAAATACGTTCTCTCTCCCATTGGCCGAATATGGACGGCAGAACAAAAAATCATTTTCTATGGTAATATGCTTCGAATATGCAAAATTCGCTAAGAACATCTGTTAGTCGACAACAAGGAGAATATTTTACAACAAGAAATCTGCTAATTCAATAAAAACTTAGAGAGATCCAAGCGTTCAAAGTTGGAGTCAGAGAAAAAAATGTAAGCTGCTTCTGACCAATCCATGGTAATTTAAGGGATTTTTTTAACTACGGGCGCTATTCTTGGCTCATTCATTTTTCTATCTCCTCAAGACATGAAAATAGAAATAACCTATCTTTTCCTACCCCTCACGTGTGATTAGATTTGAAGAAAAAAAGTTGATAAATACGTTATCTCTCTCCCCTTGGCCGAATCTGGACAGCAGAACAAAAAATCATTTTCTATCGTAATATATCTCCAATATGCAAAATTCGCTAAGAACATCTCTTAGTCGACAACAAGGCGAATATTCTATAAAAAGAAATCTGGCAATTGGAAAAAAACTTAGAGAGATCCAGGCGTTCAAAGTTGGAGTTAGAGAAAAAAACATAAGTTGTTCCAGACCAACCCGTTGCAATTTAAGGATTTCTTCCACTATAGGGGCTATTTTTGGGACATTCTTTTTTCTATCTTCTCGAGACATGCAAAATAACAATAACCAATCTTTGCCTACCCCTCACGAGTGATGAGATTTGTAGAAAAAGTTGATAAATATGTTCTCTCTCCTCTTGGCCGAATCTGGACAGTAGAACAAAAAATCATTTTCAATCTTAATAAGGGTCCAATATGCAAAATTCGCTAATAACATCTGTTTGTCGACAACAAGGAGAACATTTTAAAAAAAGAAATATGGTAATTCGATAAAAACATAGAGAGATCCAAGCGTTCAAAGTTGGAGTCAGAGAAAAAAACATAAGCTGTTTCTGACCAAGCCATGTTAATTTAAGGATTTTTTTCTACTACGGGCGCTATTCTTGCCTCATTCTTTTTTCTATCTCCTGAAGACATGCAAAATAACAATAACCTATCTTTTCCAACCCCTCACGTGTGATAAGATTTTAAGAAAAAGTTGATAAATACGTTCTCTCTCCCGTTGCCGAATATAAACAGCAGAACAAAAAATCATTTTCTATGGTAATATGGTTCGAATATGCAAAATTCGCTAAGAACATCTGTTAGACGACAACAAGGCGAATATTCTACAAAAAGAAATCTGGCAATTCGATAAATACTTAGAGAGATCCAAGCGTTCATAGTTCAAGTTAGAGAAAAAAACATAAGTTTTTTCGGACCAGCCCATGGTAATTTAAGGATTTCTTCTACTATAGGCGCTATTCTTGCCTCATTCTTTTTTCTATGTCCTAAAGACAATCAAAATAACAATAACCTATCTTTGCCTACCCCTCACGTGTGTTGAGATTTGAAGAAAAAGTTGAGAACTATGTTCTCTCTCCCCTTGGCCGAAGCTGTACAGTACAACAAAAAATCACATTCTATCCAAATAAGCGTCCTATATGCAAAATTCGCTAAGAATATCTGTTTGTCGACAACAAGGAGAATATTTTACAAACAGAAATCTGGTAATTCGATAAAAACATAGAGAGATCGAAGCGTTAAAAGTTGGAGTCAGATAAAAAAACAAGGAGAATATTTTTCAACTACGGGCGCTATTCTTGGCTCATTCTTTTTTCTATCTCCTCAAGACATGCAAAATAACAATAACCTATCTTTTCTTACCCCACACGTGTGATAAGATTTGAAGAAAAAGTTGATAAATATCATCTCTCTCCCCTTGGCCGAATCTGGACTGTAGAATAAGAACTTAGAAAGATCCAAGCGTTCAAAGTTTGAGTCAGAGAGAAACGATAAGTTGTTTCTGACCAACCCGTGCTAATTTAAGGAGTTCTTCAACAACGGGATTTATTCATGGCACAGTCTTTTTTCTATCTCCTCAAGACATGCAAAACAATAATAACCTATCTTTTCCTACCCCTCACGTGTGATGAGATTTGAATAAAAAGTTGATAAATACGTTCTCGCTCCCCTTGGCCGAATCAGGACAACATTACAAAAAATCATATTCAATCTGAATAAAGGTCCAATATACAAAATTCCCTAAGAACATCTGTTATTCCACAACAAGGCGAATATTCAACAAAAAGGAATCTGGTAATTCGATAAAAACTTAGAGAGATCCGAGCGTTCAAAGTTGGAGTCAGAGAAAAAACATAAGCCGTTTCTGACCAACCCATGGTAATTTAAGTATTTTTTTCAACTACAGGAGCTATTCTTGGCACATTCTTCTTTCTTTCTCCTCAAGACATGCAAAATAACAAAAACCTATCTTTTCCTACTCCTCACGTGTGATGAGATTTGAATGAAAAAGTTGATAAATATGTTCTCTCTCCCCTTGGCCGAACCAGGACAGCATAACAAAAAATCCTATTCTATCTGAATAAGGCTCCAATATGCAAAATTCGCTAATAAAATCTGTTAGTCGACAACAAGGAGAATATTTTACAAAAAGAAATCTGGTAATTCGAGAAAAACTTAGAGAGATCCAAGCTTTCAAAGTTCGAGTTAGAGAAAAAAACATAAGTTGTTCCGGACCAACCCGTGGTAATTTAAGGATTTCTTCAACTACAGGCGCTATTCTTGGCTCATTCTTTTTTCTGTCTCCTCAAGACATACAAAATATAATAACCAATCTTTCCCTACCCCTCACGTGTGATGAGATTTGAAGAAAAAGTTGATAAATATGTTCTCTTTCCCCTTGGCCGAATCTGGACAGTAAAGCAAAAAATCATTTTCTTTCTGAATAAGGCTCCAATATGCAATATTCGATAAGAACATCTCTTAGTCGACAACAAGGAGAAAATTTTACAAGAAGAAATCTGGTAATTCGATAAAAACATAGAGAGATCCAAGCGTTCAAAGTTGGAGTCAGAGAAAAAAACATAAGCTGTTTCTGACCAACCCGTCGTAATTAAGAATTTTTTTCAACTACGGGCGCTATTCTTGGCTCATTCTTTTTTCTATCTCCTCAAGACATGCAAAAAATCAATAACCTATCTTTTCGTACCCCTCACGTGTGATGAGATTAGAAGAAAAAGTTGATAAATACGTTCTTTCTACTGTTGGCCGAATCTGGACAGCAGAACAAAAAATCATTTTCTGTCTGAATATGGTTCCAATATGCAAAATTCGCAAAGAACATCTGTTAGTCGACAATAAGTCGAAGATTCAACAAAAAGAAATCTGGCAATTCGAAAAAAACTTAGAGAGATCGAAGCGTTCAGACTTGAAGTTAAAGAATAAAACATAAGTCGTTTCAGACCAACCCGTGGTAATTTAAGGATTTTTCAACTACAGGCGATATTCTTGGCTCATTGTTTTTTCTGTCTCCTCAAGACATGTAAAATAAGAATAACCTATCTTTGCCTACCCCTCACGTGTGATGAGATTTGAAGAAAAAGTTGACAAATATGTTCTCTCTCCCCTTGGCCGAATCTGGACAGTAGAACAAAAAATCATATTCTATCTGAATAAGGGTCGAATATGCAAAATTCGCTAAGAACATCTGTTAGTCGACAACAAGGAGAATTTTTACAAAAAGAAATCTGTTAATTCGATAAAAACTTAGAGAGATCCAAGCGTTCAAAGTTGGAATCAGAGAAAAAAACATAAGCTGTTTCTGACTAACCCGTGTTAATTTAAGGATTTTTTTCAACTACGGGCGCTATTCTTGGCTCATTCTTTTTTCTATCTCCTCAAGACATGCAAAATAACAATAACCTATCTTTTCCTATCCCTCACGTGTGATAAGATTTGAAGAAAAAGTTATTAAATATGTCCTCTCTCCCCTTGGCCGAATCAAGACAGTAGAACAAAAAATCATTTTCTATCTGAATAAGGCTGCAATATGCAAAATTCGCTAAGAACATCTGCTAGTCAACAACAAGGGGAAAATTTTACAAAAAAAATTTGGGAATTCGATAAAAACTTAGAGAGATCCAACCGTTCAAAGTTGGAGTCAGAGAAAAAAACATAAGCTGTTTCTGACCAACCCGTGGTAATTTAAGGATTTTTTTCAACTATGGGCGCTATTCTTGGCTCATTCTTTTTTCTATCTCCTCAAGACATGGAAAATAACAATAACCTATCTTTTTGTACCCTCACGTGTGATAAGATTTGATGAAAAAGTTGATAAATACGTTCTCTCTCTCGTTGGCCGAATTTGGACGGCAGAACAAAAAATCATTTTCTATCAGAATATGGTTCCAATATGCAAAATTCGCAAAGAACATCTGTCAGTCGACAACAAGGCGAATATTCTACAAAAAGAAATCTGGCAATTGGATAAAAACTTAGAGAGATCCAAACGTTCAGACTTGGAGTTAGAGAATAAAAAAAAAGTTGTTTCAGACCAACCCGTGGTAATTTAAGAATTTCTTCAACTACAGGCGATATTCTTGCCTCATTCTTTTTTCTATGTCCTCAAGACAAGCAAAATAACAATAACCCTTCTTTGCCTACCCCTCGCATGTGATGAGATTTGAAGAAGAATTTGAGAAATATGTTCTCTCCCCTTGGCTGAATCTGGACAGTACAACAAAAAATAATATTCTATCTGAATAATGGTCCAATATGCAAAATTAGCTAAGAACATTTGTTAGTCGACAACAAGGAGAAAATTTTACAAAAAGAAATCTATTATTTCGATAAAAACTTAGAGAGATCCAAGCGTTCAAAGTTGGAGTCAGAGAAAAAAACATAAGCTATTTCGGACCAACCCGTGGTAATTTAAGGAGTTTCTTCAACTACGGGCGCTATTCTTGTCTCATTCTTTTTTCTATCTCCTCAAGAAATGGAAAATAACAATAACCTATCTTTTCCTACCCTCACGTGTGATAAGATTTGAAGAAAAAGTTATTAAATATGTTCTCTCTCCCCTTAGCCGAATTTAGACAGTGGAACAAAAAATCATTTTCTATCTGAATAAGGCTGCAATATGCAAAATTCGCTAAGAACATCTGAACTACGGGTGCTATTCTTGGCTCATTCTTTTCTCTCTCTTCTCAAGACATGCAAAATAACAATAACCTATCTTTTACTACCCCTCACGTGTGATAAGATTTGATGAAAAAGATGATAAATATGTTCTCCCTCCCCTTGGCCGAATCTCGACAGTACAACAAAAAATCATTTTCTATCTGAATAAGGCTCCAATATGGAATATTCGCTAAGAACATCTGTTAGTCGACAACAAAGAGAAAATTTTACAAAAAGAAATCTAGTAATTCCATAAAAACTTTGATAGATCCAAGCGTTCAAAGTTGGAGTCAGAGAAAAAAGCATAAGCTGTTTCAGACAAACCCGTGGTAATTAAGGATTTTTTTCAACTACGGATGCTATTCTTGGCTCATTCTTTTTTCTGTCCACTCAAGACATGCAAAATAACAATAACCTATCTTTTCCTACCCCTCACGTGTGATAAGATTTGAAGAAAAAGTTGAGAAATATGTTCTCTCTCCCCTTGGCCGAATCTGGACAGTAGAACAAAAAATCATTTTCTATCTGAATATGGTTCCAATATGCATAATTCGCGAAGGACATCTGTTAGTTGACAAGAAGGCGAATATTCTACAAAAAGAAATCTGGCAATTAGATAAAAATTTAGAGAGATCTAAGCATTAAGAGTTGGAGTTAGAGAAAAAAACATAAGTTGTTTCAGACCAACCCGTGGTAATTTAAGGTTTTCTTCAACTACAGGCGCTATTCTTGGCTCATTCTTTTTTCTATCTCCTCAAGACATGCAAAATAACAATAACCAATCTTTGGCTACCCCGCACGTGTGATGAGATTTGAAGAAAAAGTTGATAAATTGTTCTCTCTCCCCTTGGCCGAATCTGGACAGTAGAACAAAAAATCATTTTCTATCTGAATAACGATCCAATATGCAAAATTCGTTAAGAACATCTGTTAGTCGACAATAAGAGAATATTTTACAAAAAGAAATCTGGTAATTCGATAAAAACTTCGAGAGATCCATGTGTTCAAAATTGGAGTGAGACAAAAAAACATAAGCTGTTTTTGCCCAACCCGTGGTAATTTAAGGATTTTTTTCAACTACTCGCACTATTCTTGGCTCATTCTTTTTTCTTTCTCCTCAAGACATGCAAAGTAACAATAACCTATCTTTTCGTACCCCTCACGAGTGATGAGATTTGAAGAAAAAGTCGATAAATACGTTCTCTCTCCCCTTGGCTGAATCTGGACAGTATAACAAAAAATCATTTTCTATTTGAATAATGGTCCAATTTGCAAAATTCGCTTAGAACATCTGTTAGTCAACAACAAGAAGAATATTTTACAAAAAGAAATCCGGCAATTGGATAAAAACATAGAGAGATCCAAGCGTTCAAAGTTTGAGTCAGAGAAAAACCGTAAGTTGTATCTGGCCAACCCTTGGTAATTTAAGAATTTCTTTAAGTACGGGCGCTATTCTTGGCTCATTCTTTTTTCTATTTTCTCAGGACATACAAAATAGCAATAACCTATCTTTTCCTACCCCTCTCGTGTGATGAGATTTGAATAAAAAGTTGATAATTCTCTCTCTCGTTGGCCGAATCACGACAGCAGAACAAAAAATCATTTTCTATCTGAATATGGTTCCAATATGCAAAATTCACAAAGAACATCTGTTAGTCGGCAACAAGAAGAATATTTTACAATAAGAAATCTGGCAATTCTATAAAAACATAGAGAGATCCAAGCGTTCGAAGTTGTAGTGAGAGGAAAAAAACATAAGTTGTTTCTGAACAACCCGTGGTAATTTAAGGAGTTCTTCAATTACGGGAGCTGTTCTTGGCACATTCTATTTTCTATCTCCTCAAGACATGCAAAATTACAATAACCTATCTTTTCCTACCCTTCATGTGTGATGAGATTTCAAGAAAAAGTTGATAAATATGTTCTCTCTCCACTTGGCCGAATCTGGACATTAGAACAAAAAAACATTTTCTATCTGAATAAGGCTCCAATATGCAAAATTCGCTAAGAACATCTGTTAGTCGACAACAAGGAGAATATTTTACAAAAAGAAATCTGGTAATTCGATAAAAACTTAGAGAGATCCGAGTGTTCAAAGTTGGAGTGACAGAAAAAAACATAAGTTGTTTCTGACCGACCCGTGGTAATTTAGGGATTTTTTTCAACTACGGGCGCTATTCTTGGCTCATTCTTTTTTCTATCTTCTCAAGACATGCAAAATAACAATAACCTCTCTTTTCTTACCCCACACGTGTGATAAGATTTTGATGACAAAGTTGATAAATACGTTCTCTCTCCCGTTGGCCGAATCTGGATAGCAGAACAAAAAATCATTTTTTATCTGAATATGGTTCCAATATGCAAAATTCGCTAAGAACATCTATTAGTCGACAACACGGCGAATATTCTACAAAAAGAACTCTGGCAATTGGATAAAAAATTAGAGAGATCCAAGCATACAGATTTGGAGTTGGAGAAAAAAAATATGCCGTTTCCGATCGACCCATGGCAATTTAAGGATTATTTTCAACTACGGGAGCTATTCTTGGCGCAATCTTTTTTCTATGTCCTCAAGACATGCAAAATAACAATAACCAATCTTTGCCTACCCCTCACGTGTGATGAGATTTGAAGAAAAAGTTGATATATATGTTCTCTCTCCCCATGGGCGAATCTGGACAGTAGAACAAAAAATCATTTTCTATCTGAATAATGGTCCAATTTGCAAAATTCTCTTAGAACATCTATTAGTCGACAACAAAAAGAATATTTTACAAAAAGAAATCCGGCAATTGGATAAAAACATAGAGAGGTCCAAGCGTTCAAAGTTTGAGTCAGAGAAAAACCATAAGTTGTTTCTGACCAACCCGTGGTAATTTAACAATTTCTTCAACTATGGGCGCTATTCATGCCTCATTCTTTTTTCTATCTCCTCAAGACATACAAAATAGCAATAACCTATCTTTTCCAACCCCTCACGTATGATGAGATTTGAATAAAAAGTTGATAAATATGTTTTCTCTCCCCTTGGCCGAATCACGACAGCAGAACAAAAAATTATTTTCTATCTGAATAAGGGTGCAATATGCAAAATTCACAAAGAACATCTGTTAGTCGACAACAAGAAAGATATTTTACAATAAGAAATCTGACAATTCGATAAAAACATAGAGAGATCCAAGCGTTCAAAGTTCGAGTGAGAGAAAAAATCATAAGCCGTTTCTGACCAACCCGTGGTAATTTAAGGATTTTTTTCAACTACGGGCGCTATTCTTGGCTCATTCTTTTTTCTAGCTCCTCAAGGCATGCAAAATAACAATAACCTATCTTTTCCTACCCCACACGTGTGAAGATTTGAAGAAAAATTTGATAAATATGTTCTCTCTCCCGTTGGCCGAATCTGGACAACAGAACAAAAAATCATGTTCTATCTGAATATGGTTCCAATATGCAAAATTCTCTAAGAACATATGTTAGTCGACAACACGACGAATATTCTACAAAAAGAAATTAGAGAGATCCAAGCATTCAGAGTTGGAGTTGGAGAAAAAAAATTAAGGCGTTTCTGACCAACCGGTGGCAATTTAAGGAATTTTTTCAAATACGGGCGCTATTCTTGGCTCAATCTTTTTTTATCTCCTCAAGATATGCAAAATAACAATAACCAATATTTGCCTACCCCTCTCTTGTGATGGGATTTGAAGAAAAAGTTGATATATATGTTCTCTGTCTTCTTGGCCGAATCTGGATAGTAGAACAAAAAATCATTTTCTATCGGAATAAGGCTGCAATATGTAAAATATCTCTAAGAACATCTGTTAGTCGACAAGAAGGAGAGTATTCTACAAAAAAAATCTGGTAATTCGATAAAAACTTAGAGAGATCCGAGCGTTCAAAGTTGGAGTCAGAGAAAAGAATATAAGTTTTTTCTATCTCCTCAAGACATGCAAAATAACAATAACCTATATTTTCCTGGCCCGCACGTCTGATAAGATTTCAAGAAAAAGTTGATAAATGCGTTCTCTCTCCCCTTGGCTGAATCTGACAGCATAACAAAAAATCATTTTCTATCTGAATAATTGTCCAATCTGTAAAATTTGCTTAGAACATCAGTTCGTCGACAACAAGAAGAATATTATACAAAAAACAATCCGGCAATTGGATAAGAACTTAGAAAGATCCAAGCGTTCAAAGTTTGAGTCAGAGAAAAACGATAAGTTGTTTCTGACCAACCCGTGGTAATTTAAGGAGTTCTTCAACAGCGGGATTTATTCATAGCACAGTCTTTTTTCTATCTCCTCAAGACATGCAAAATAACAATAACCTACCTTTTCCTACCCCTCACGTTTGATAAGATTTTAAGAAATACTTGATAAATTTGTTCTCGCTCCCCTTGGACGAATCAGGACAACATTACAAAAAATCATATTCAATTTGAATAAGGGTCCAATATGCAAAATTCCCTAAGAACATCTGTTATTCGACAACAAGGCGAATATTCAACAAAAAGGAATCTGGTAATTCGATAAAAACTTAGAGAGATCCGAGCGTTCAAAGTAGGAGTCAGTGAAAAAAACATAAGCTGTTTCTGACCAACCCGTGGTAATTTACCGATTTTTTTCAACTACAGGCGCTATTCTTGGCTCATTCTTTTTTCTATCTCCTCAAGACATGCAAAATTACAATAAACTATCTTTTCCTACCCCTCACGTGTGATAAGATTTGAAGAAAAGTTGATACGTACGTTCTTTCTCCCGTTGGCCGAATCTAGACAGCAGAACAAAAAATCATTTTTTATCGGAATATGCAACCAATATGCAAAATGCGCTAAGAACATCAGTTAGTCGACAACGAGGAGAATATTTTACAAAAAGTAATCTAGCAATTGGATAAAAATTTAGAGAGATCCAAGCATTATAATTTGTAGTGAGAGAAAAAAAACAGAAAGTTCTTTCTGACCAACCCATGGTAATTTAAGGAATTCTTCAATTACGGGAGCTATTCTTGGCACATTCTTTTTTCTATCTCCTCAAGACATGCAAAATAACAATAACCTATCTTTCCTACCCCTTAAGTGTGATGAGATTTGAAGAAAAAGTTGATAAATATATTCTCTCTCCCCTTGGCCGAATCTGGACAGTAGAACAAAAAATTATTTTCTATCAGAATATGGGTCCAATATGAAAAATTCGCTAAGAACATCTGTTAGTCGACAACAACAAGAATATTTTACAATAAGAAATCTGGCAATTCGACAAAAACATAGAGAGATCGAAGAGTACAAAGTTTGAGTGAGCGAAAAAAAACATAAGTTATTTCTGACCAACCCGTGGTAATTTAAGAAGTTTTTCAATTACGGGAGCTATTCTTGGCACATTCTTCTTTCTATCTCCTCAAGCAATGCAAAATAACAATAACCTATATTTGCCTACCCCTCACGTGTGATGAGATTTGAAGAAAAAGTTGACAAATATGTTCTCTCCCCTTGGCCGAATCTGGACATTAGAACAAAAATTATTTTCTATCTGAATAAGGGTCCAATATGAAAAATTCACTAAGAACATCTGCTAGTCGACAACAAGGAGAATAATATTTTACAATAAGAAATCTGGCAATTCGATAAAAACATAGAGAGATCCAAGCGTTCAAAGTTTGAGTGAGCGAAAAAAAACATAAGTTATTTCTGACCAACCCGTGGTAATTTAAGGAGTTCTTCAATTACGGGAGCTATTCTTGGCACATTCTTTTTTCTACCTCCTCAAGACATGCAAAATAACAATAACCTATCTTTTCCTACTCCTCACGTATGATGAGATGTGAAGAAAAAGTTGATAAATATGTTCTCTCTTCCCTTGGCCGAACCAGGACAGCATAACAAAAAATCATATTCTATCTGAATAAGGGTCCAATATGCAAAATTCGCTAAGAACATCTGTTAGACGACAACAAGGCGATTATTCTACAAAAAGAAATCTTGCAATTGGATCAAAACATAGAGAGATCCAAGCGTTCAAAATTGGAGTTAGAGAAAAAACATTAGTTGTTTCAGAGCAACCCGTGGTAATTTAAGGATTTCTTGAACTACAGGCGCTTTTCTTGGCTCATTCTTTTTAATATCTCCTCAAGACATGTAAAATAACAATAACCTATCTTTTTCTACCCCTCACGTTTGATGACATTTAAAGAAAAATTTAATAAATACGTTCCCTCTCTCGTTGGCCGAATCTGGATAGGAGAGCAATAAATAATTTTCTATCTGAATATGGGTCCGATATGCAAAATTCGCTAAGAACATCTGTTAGTCGACAACAAGGAGAATATTTTACAAAAAGAAATCTGGTAATCCGATAAAAACTTAGAGAGATCCAAGCGTTCAAAGTTGGAGTCTGGGAAAAAAACATGAGTTGTTTCTGACCAACACGTGGTAATTTAAGGATTTTTTTCAACTACGGGCGCTAGTATTGGCTCATTCTTTTTTCAATCTCCTCAACACAATCAAAATAACAATAACCTATCTTTTCCTACCCCTCACGTGTGATAAAATTTGAAGAAAAAAATGATAAATATGTTCTCTCTCTCCCCTTGGCCTAATCTGGACAGTAGAACAAAAAATCATTTTCTATCTCAATAAGTCTCTAATATGCAAAATTCGCTAAGAACATCTGCTAGTCGACAACAAGGAGAATATTTTACAAAAAGAAATCTGGTAATTCGATAAAAATTAGAGAGATCCAAGCGTTCAAAGTTGGAGTCCGAGAAAAAAACATGAGTTGTTTCTAACCAACACGTGATAATTTAAGAATTTTTTTCTACTACGGGCGCTATTATTGGCTCATTCTTTTTTCAATCTCCTCAAGACCTTCAAAATAACAATAACCTATCCTTTCCTACCCCTCAAGTGTGATAAGATTTGAACAAAAAGTTGATAAATATGTTCTCTCTCTCCCCTTGGCCGAATCTGGACAGTAGAACAAAAAATCATTTTCTATCTAAATAAGTCTCCAATATGCAAAATTCGCTAAGAACATATGTTAGTCGACAACAAGGAGAATATTTTACGAAAAGAAATCTGGTAATTCGATAAAAACTTAGAGAGATCCAAGCGTTCAAAGTTGGAGTTAGAGAAAAAAAACATGGGTTTTTTCTGACCAACACGTAGTAATTTAAGGATTTTTTTCTACTACGGGCGCTATTCTTGGCTCATTATTTTTTCAATCTACTCAAGACATGCAAAATAAGAATAACCTATCTTTCCCAACCCCTCATGTGTGATGAGATTTGAAGAAAAAGTTGACAAATATGTTCTCTCTCCCCTTGGCCGAATCTGGACAGTAGAACAAAAATTTATTTTCTATCAGAATAAGGGTCCAATATGAAAAATCCGCTAAGAACATCTGTTAGTCGACAACAAGAAGAATATTTTACAATAAGAAATCTGGCAATTCGATAAAAACATGGAGAGATCCAAGCGTTCAAACTTTGAGTGAGCGAAAAAAAACATAAGTTGTTTCTGACCAACCCGTGGTAATATAAGGAGATCTTCAATTACGGGAGTTATTCTTGGCACATTCTTTTTTCTATCTCCTCAAGACATGCAAAATAACAATAATCTATCTTTTCCTACCCTCACGTTCGATGAGATTTGAAGAAAAAGTTGATAAATATGTTCTCTCTCCCCTTGGCCCAACCAGGACAACATAACAAAAAATCATATTCTGTCTGAATAAGGGTCCAATATGCAAAATTCGCTCAGAACATCTGTTAGTCGACAACAAAGCCATTATTCTAAAAAAAGAAATTTGACAATTGGATAAAAACTTAGACAGATCCAAGCGTTCAAAGATGGAGTCAGACAAAAAAAATATAACCCGTTTCTGACCAACCCGTGGTAATTTAAGGATTTCTTCAACTACGGGCGCTATTCTTAGCTCATTTTTTTTTCTATCTCCTCGAGACATGCAAAATAAGAATAAACTAACTTTTCCTACCCCTCACGTGTGATGATATTTGATGAAAAAGTTGATAAATACGTTCTCTCCCCCGTTGGCCGAATCTGGATAGGAGAACAACAAATCATTTTCTATCTGAATATGGGTCCGATATGCAAAATTCGCTCAGAACATCTGTTAGTTGATAACAAGACGAATATAATACAAAAAGAAATCTCGCAATTGGATAAAAAACTAGCGAGATCCAAGCGTTCAGAGTTGGACTTAGAGAAAAAAACATAAGTTGTTTCAGACCAACCGGTGGTAATTTAAGAATTTTTTTCAACTACGGCCGCTATTCTTGGATCATTCTTTTTTCTATCTCCTCAATACATGCAAAATAACAATAACCTATCTTTGCCTACCTCTCACGTGTGATGAGATTTGAAGAAAAAGTTGGCAAATATGTTCTCTCTCCCCATGGCCGAATCTGGACAGTAGAACAAAAAATCATATTCTATCTGAATAAGGGTCCAATATGCAAAATTCGCTAGGAACATCTGTTAGTCGACAACAAGGAGAATATTTTACAAAAAGAAATCTGGTAATTCGATAAAAACTTACAGAGATCCAAGCGTTCAAAGTTGGAGTCAGAGAAAAAAACATAAGCTGTTTCTGACCGACCCGTGGTAATTTAAGGATTTTTTCAACTACGGGCGCTATTCTGGGCACATTCTTTTTTCTATCTCCCCAAGACATGGAAAATAACAATAATCTATCTTTTCCTACCCCTCACGTGTGATAAGATTTGAAGAAAAAGTTGATAAATATGTTCTCTCTCTCCCCTTGGCCGACTCTGGACAGTAGAACAAAACATCATTTTCTATCTGAATAAGCCTCCAATATGCAAAATTTGCTAAGAACATCTGTCAGTCGACAACAAGGAGAATTTTTTAACAAAAGAAATCTGGTAATTCGATAAAAACTTAGAGAGATCCAAGCGTTCAAAGTTGGAGTCAGAGAAAAAAACATGAGTTGTTTCTGACCAACACATGGTAATTTAAGGATTTTTTTCAACTACGGGTGCTATTCTTGGCTCATTCTTTTTTCAATCTCCTCAAGACATGCAAAATAACAATAACCAATCATTTCCTACCCCTCACGTGTGATGAGATTTGAAGAAAAAGTTGACAAATACTTTCTCTCTCCCCTTGGCTGAATCTGGACATCATAAGAAAAGAACATTTTCTATCTGAATAATGGTCTAATATGCAAAATTCTCTTAGAACATCTGTTAGTCGACAATTGGAATATTTTACAAAAAGAAATCCGGCAATTGGATAAAAACTTAGAGTGATCCAAGCGTTCAAAGTTTGAGTCAGAGAAAAACCATAAGTTGTTTCTGACCAACCCGTGGTAATTTAAGGAGTTCTTCAACAACGGGAGTTATTCATGGCACATTCTTTTTTCTATCTCCTCAACACATGCAAAATGGGAATAACCTATATTTTCCTACCCCTCACGTGTGATGAGATTTGAAGAAATATTTGACAAATATGTTCTCTCTCCCCTTGCCAAATCACGACAGTAGAACAATAATTATTTTCTATCTAAATAAGGGTCCAATATGCAAAATTCGCTAAGAACATTTGTTAGTCGACAACAAGAAGAATATTTTACAATAATAAATCTGGCAATTCAATAAAAGCATATAAATTTCCAAGCGTTCAAAGTTTGAGTAAGAGAAAAAAAAACATAAGTTGTTTCTGACCAACCCGTGGTAATTTAAGAATTTTTTTCTACTGCGGACGCTATTCTTGGCTCATTCTTTTTTCTATCTCCTCAAGACATTTAAAATAACAATAACCTATCGTTTCCTTCCCCCCACGTGTGATAAGATTTGAAGAAAAAGTTGATAAATACGTTCTCTCTCCCGTTGGTCGTATCGGGACAGCAGAACAAAAAATCATTTCCTATTTGAATATGGTTCTAATACGCAAAATTCGCTAAGAACATCTGTTAGTCGACAATAAAGCGAATATTCTACAAAAAGAAATCTGGCAATTGGATAAAAACTTAGAGTGATCCAAACGTTCCGAGTTGGAGTTAGAGAAAAAAACATAAGTTGTTTCAGACCAACCCGTGGTAATTTAAGGATTTCTTCAACTACAGGCGCCATTCTTGGCTCATTCTTTTTTTCTATCTCCTCAAGACATGCAAAATAACAATAACCTATCTTAGCCTACCCCTCACGTGTGATGAGATTTGAAGAAAAATTTGACAAATATGTTCTCTCTTCCCTTGGCCGAATCTGGACAGTAGAACAAAAAATCATTTTCTATCAGAATAAGGCTCCAATATACAAAATTCGCTAAGAACATCTATTAGTCGACAACAGGGAGAATATTTAATAAAAAGAAATCGGGTAATTCGATAAAAACTTAGAGAGATCCAAGCGTTCAAAATTGGAGTTAGAGAAAAAAACATTAGTTGTTTTAGACCAACCCGTGGTAATTTAAAGATTTCTTCAACTACAAGCGCTATTCTTGGCGCATTCTTTTTCTATCACCCCAAGACATGGAAAATAACAATAATCTATCTTTTCCTACCCCTCACGTGTGATAAGATTTGAAGAAAAAGTCGATAAATATGTTCTCTCCCTCCCCTTGGCCGACTCTGGACAGTAGAACAAAAAATCATTTTCTATCTGAATAAGTCGCCAATATGCAAAATTCGCAAAGAACATCTGTTAGTCGACAACAAGGAGAATTTTTTACAACAAGAAATCTGGTAATTCGATAAAAACATACTGAGATCCAAGCGTTCAAAGTTGGAGTCAGAGAAAAAAACATAAGCTGTTTCTGACCAACCCGTGGTAATTTAAGGATTTTTTCAACTACGGGCGCTATTCTTGGCTCATTCTTTTTCTATCACCCCAAGACATAGAAAATAACAATAATCTATCTTTTCCTACCCCTCACGTGTGATAAGATTTGAAGAAAAAGTCGATAAATATGTTCTCTCCCTCCCCTTGGCCGACTCTGGACAGTAGAACAAAAATTCATTTTCTATCTGAATAAGTCTCCAATATGCAAAATTCGCAAAGAACATCTGTTAGTCGACAACAAGGAGAATTTTTTCACAAAAGAAATCTGGTAATTCGATAAAAACTTAGAGAGATCCAAGTGTTCAAAGTTGGAGTCAGAGAAAAAAACATGAGTTATTTCTGACCAATACGTGGTAATTTAAAGATTTTTTCAACTACGGGCGCTATTGTTGGCTCATTCTTTTTTCTATCTCCTCAAGACATGCAGAATAATAATAACATATCTTTTCCTACCCCTCACGTGTGGTAAGATTTTAAGAAAAAGTTGATAAATATGTTTTCTCTCTCCCCTTCGCCGAATCTGAACAGTAGAACAAAAAATCATTTTCTATCTGAATAAGGCTCCAATATGCAAAATTCGCTAAGAACATCTGTTAGTCGACAACAAGTAGAATATTTTACAAAAAGAAATCTGGTAATTCGATAGAAACTTACAGAGATCCAAGCGTTCAAAGTTGGAGTCAGAGAAAAAAACATAAGCTGTTTCTGACCAACCCGTGGTAATTTAAGGATTTTTTTCGACTACGGGCGCTATTCTTGGCTCATTCTTTTTCTATCACCCCAAGACATGGAAAATAACAATAATCTATCTTTTCGTACCCCTCACATGTGATAAGATTTGAAGAAAAAGTCGATAAATACGTTATCTCTCCCGTTGGCCGAATCTGGACAACAGCACATAAAATCAATTTCTATGTGAATATGGTTCAAATATGCAAAATTCGCTGAGAACATCTGTTAGTCGACAATAAGGCGAATATTCTACAAAAAGAGATCTGGCAATTGGATAAAAACATAGAGAGATCCAACCGTTCAAAATTGGAGTTAGAGAAAAAAACATTAGTTGGTTTAGACCAACCCGTGGTAATTTAAGGATTTCTTCAACTACAAGCGCTATTCTTGGCACATTCTTTTTTCTATCTCCTCAAGACATGCAAAATAACAATAACGAATCTTTTCCTACCGCTCACGTGTGATGATTTGAAGAAAAAGTTGATAAATACGTTCTCTCTCCCCTTGGCTGAATCTGGACATCATAACAAAAAATTATTTTCTATCTGAATAATCGTCTAATATGCAAAATTCTCTTAGAACATCTGTTAGTTGACAACAAGAACAATATTTTACAAAAAGAAATCCGGCAATTGGATAAAAACTTAGAGAGATCCAAGCGTTCAAAGTTTGAGTCTGAGAAAAACCATAACTTGTTTCTGACCAACCCATGGTAATTTAAGGAGTTCTTCAACAACGGGAGTTATTCATGGCACATTCTTTTTTCTATCTCCTCAACACATGCAAAATAGGAATAACCTATCTTTTCGTACCCCTCACGTGTGATGAGATTTGAATAAAAAGTTGATAAATATGTTCTCTCTCCTCTTGGCCGAATCACGACAGCAGAACAAAAATTATTTTCTATCTGAATAAGGGTCCAATATGCAAAATTCGCTAAGAACATCTGTTAGTCGACAACAAGAAGAATATTTTACAATAATAAATCTGGCAATTCGATAAAAACATAGAAATTTCCAAGCGTTCAAAGTTTGAGTGAGAGAAAAAAAAACATAACTGGTTTCTAACCAACCCGTGGTAATTTAAGGATTTTTTTCGACTACGGGCGCTCTTCGTGGCTCATTCATTTTTCTATCTCCTCAAAACATGTAAAATAACAATAACCTATCGTTTCATACCCCTCACGTGTGATAAGATTTGAAGAAAAAGTTGATAAATACGTTCTCTCTCTCGTTGGTCGAATCTGGACAGCAGAACAAAAAATCATTTCCTATCTGAATATGGTTCTAATATGCAAAATTCGCTAAGAACATCTGTTAGTCGACAACAAGATGAATATTCTACAAAAAGAAATCTGGCGATTGGTTAAAAACTCATAGAGATCCAAGCGTTCAGAGTTGGAGTTAGAAAAAAGAGCATAAGTTGTTTCAGACCAACCCGTGCTAATTTAAGGATTTTTTCAACTACAGGCGCTATTCTTGGCTCATTCTTTTTTCTATCTCCTCAAGTCATGCAAAATAACAATAACCTATCTTTGCCTACCCCTCACGTGTGATAAGATTTGAAGAAAAAGTAGATAAATATGTTCTCTCTCCACTTTGCCGAATCTGGACAGTAGAACAAAAAATAATTTTCTATCTGAATAAGGCTCCAATATGCAAAATTCGCTAAGAACATCTGTTACTCGACAACAAGGAGAATATTTTACAAAAAGAAATCTGATAATTTGATAAAACCTTAGAGAGATCCAAGCGTTCAAAAATGGAGTCGGAGAAAAAAACATAAGCTGTTTCTGACCAACCGGAGGTAATTTAAGGATTTTGTCAACTACGGTCGTTATTCTTGGCTCATTCTTTTTTCTATCTCCTCAAGACATGCAAAATAATAATAACATATCTTTTCCTACCCCTCACGTGTGATAAGATTTTAAGAAAAAATTGATAAATATGTTCTCTCTCTCCCCTTGGCCGAATCTGGACAGTAGAACAAAAAATCATGTTCTATCTGGATAAGGCTCCAATATGCAAAATTCGCTAAGAACATCTGTTAGTCGACAACAAGAAGAATATTTTACAAAAAAAAATCTGGTAATTCGATAAAAACTTAGGGAGATCCATGCATTCAAATTTGGAGTCAGCGAAAAAACATAAGCTGTTTCTGACCAACCCGTGGTAATTTAAGAATTTTTTTCAACTCCGAGCGCTATTCTTTGCTCATTCTTTTTTCTATCTCCTCAAGACATACAAAATAATAATAACCTATCTTTTCCTACCCATCACGTGTGATAAGATTTGAAGAAAAAGTTGATAAATACGTTCTCTCTCCCGTTGGCCGAATCTAGACATCAGAACAAAAAATCATTTCATATCTGAATATGGTTCTAATATGTAAAATTCGCTAAGAACATTTGTTAGTCGACAACAAGGCGAATATTCTACAAAAAGAAATCGGGCAATTGGATAAAAATGTAGAGAGATCCAAGCGTTCAGAGTTGGAGTTAGAGAAAAAAACATAAGTTGTTTCAGACCAACCCATGGTAATTTAAGGATTTCTTCAACTACAGGCGCTATTCTTGGCTCATTCTTTTTTTTATCTCCTCAAGACATGCAAAATAACAATAAAATTTCTTTGCCTACCCCTCACGTGTGATGATATTTGAAGAAAAAGTTGACAAATATGTTCTCTCTCACTTTGGCCGAATCTGGACAGTAGAACAAAAAATCATATTCTATCTAAATAAGGGTCCAATATGCAAAATTCGCTAAGAACATCTGTTAGTCGACAACAAGGAGAATATTTTACGAAAAGAAATCTGGTAATTCGATAAAAACTTAGAGAGATCCAAGCGTTCAAAGTTAGAGTCAAAGAAAAAAACGTAAGCAGTTTCTGACCAACCCGTGGTAATTTATGGATTTTTTTCAACTACGGGCACTATAATTTAGTATATTCTTTACGAAAAATCTAGCAGAGTTTTTATTGCACGAAACGAGCGAATAAATGCATGAAACATGAGTTTGAGGTGCAAACAAAGATTGTGGAGAAAATATTTTAAAAAGTAAACAAATTTTGGTTTGCACTTGAATAATTTAGTATATTGTTTACGAAAAATCTAGCTGAGTTTTTATTGCATGAAACGAGCGAATAAACGCATGAAACATGAGCTTGAGGTGCAAACAAAGATTGTGGAGAAAATATTTTAAAATTAAAACAAATTTTTGTTTGTATTTGAATAATTTCGTATATTCTTTACGAAAAATCTTACCGAGTTTTTATTGCATGAAACGAGCGAAAAAACACATGAAAGATGAATTTGAGGTACAAACAAAGATTGTGGAGAAATATTTTAAAATGAAAACAAATTTTGGTTTGCATTTAAATAATTTAGTATATTCTTTACGAAAAATCTAGCCGAGTTTTTATTGCATGAAACGAGCGAACAAACGCATCAAACATGAAGTTGAGGTGCAAACAAAGATTGTAGAGAATTTTTTTAAAATGAAAATAAATTTTGGTTTGCGTTTGAATAATTTAGTATTTACTATCAATCTTTACGAAAAATCTAGCCGTGTTATTTTTGTATATAATGAGCGAACAAACGCATGAAACATGAGTTTATGGTGCAAACAAAGATTGTGGAGAAATATTTTAAAATGAACACAATTTTTGGTTTGCATTTGAATAATTTAGTATATTCTTTACGAAAAATCTAGCCGATATTTTCTTGCATGAAACGAGCAACAAACACATGGAACATGAGTTTGAGGTGCAAACAAAGATTGTGGACAAATATTTTAAAATGAAAACAAATTTTGGTTTGCATTTGAATAATTTAGTATATTCTTTACGAAAAATCTAGCAGAGTTTTTATTGCATGAAACGAGCGAACAAACGTATGAAACATGAAGTTGAGGTGCAAACAAAGATTGTAGAGAAATTGTTTAAAATGAAAATAAATTTTGATTTGCATTTGAATAATTTAGTATTTACTATCATTCTTTACGAAAAATCTAGCCGTTTTATTTTTGTATATAATGAGCGAACAAACGCATGAAACATGAGTTTATGGTGCAAACAAAGATTGTGGAGAAATATTTTAAAATGAACACAATTTTTGGTTTGCATTTGAATAATTTAGTATATTCTTTACGAAAAATCTAGCAGAGTTTTTATTGCATGAAACGAGCGAACAAACGTATGAAACATGAGTTTGAGTTGCAAAAAAAGATTGTGGAGAAATATTTTAAAAAGAAAACAAATTTTGGTTTGCATTTGAATAATTTAGTATATTGTTTACGAAAAATCTAGCCGAGTTTTTATTGCATGAAACGAGCGAATGAACGCATCAAACATGAGTTTGAGGTGCAAACAAAGATTGTGGAGAAAATATTTTAAAATGAAAACAAATTTTGATTTGCATTTGAATAATTTAGTATATTCTTTTCGAAAAATCTAGCCGAGTTTGTATTGCATGAAACGAGCGAACAAACGCATGAAACATGAATTTGAGGTGCAAATAAAGATTGTGGAGAAATATTTTAAAATTAACACAAATTTTGGTTTGCATTTGAATAATTTAGTATATTCTTTACATAAAATCTAGCCGAGTTTTTCTTGCATGAAACGAGCGAATAAACACATGGAACATGAGTTTGAGGTGCAAACAAAGATTTTGGACAAATATTTTAAAATGAAAACAAATTTTGGTTTGCATTTGAATAATTTCGTATATTCTTTACAAAAAATCTTACCGAGTTTTTATTGCATGAAACGAGCGAACATACGCATGAAACATGAATTTGAGGTGCAAAGGAAGATTGCGGTGAAATATTTTAAAATTAACACAGGTAACAAAAAAGGTGGATAAGACGGACCTCTTTGACCTTCCTCTCATTGATCACGTGCTAGAGCGCATGGTGGATAAAACCTATGACCACTCCCTCGATGAGTATTCAAGTTACCTTTTGATCGACATCGATCTCGGTGACCAAGGCAAAACAACTATCGTGAATCCTCCTGGTATGAATGCACACCAGGGGATACACCTTGGTTTGTGCAATGCTCGGGGAAAGGGATTAGAGATCGACAATGTGAACGGGTATCGGCTAAAAGCCGTTTACAAAAGCCACGACACGTGGTATTTCGACGAGTTTGGACACTACCCGAGCGGGAAAGTCATGGAAGAATAAGCAATAATACGTCAAGCTCAAGACGTAAAACAAGGGCGCTTAAGATGAATCCAATGGCACAAACCTCGAGATCGGCAGCCTTTTTAGAATTCTCAGAAATGACGAAGTAAAATTTAAAGCAAGAAAATTAAATTAAAAAAAAATCAGCCAATCTAAAGCTAATAGTGGCAAAGGGGACCAAATCAGTGCAATTCACGGATAGAACAAAACACGTTTTCCTTTTTTTAAACAACCCCTGAATCTGATATCTCCATTTAATCATAAAAAGACCCTCCATTTCTAGTGTAAAGGCCGAAATGGACCTCTTCATTTGAAAACAAAATACAAGGAGAAATTCAGTCAACCTTTTATTCCTCTGGAGCAAATAAGAACCCTCCATTCAGCTACTGAAACGTGGCTGTCAATTCTCCCCATGGCGAATAAAGGCTGACACATGACACCATATCTTCCAAATTTTCTCCAAAACTCGTTTCTGATTTATCTTAGAATTCGTACAGCTGATAGATCCCTCCAATCAAGCTCTGACACGTGGTCTAGGCTGAGATATTTTGAAGGATGTTAAGAGGATTGATAAAGACCCCCCCAAGAAGTGTACCCACACGAGTTTAATCAAGATTTGCATAAGAATGAAGGGGAAATTATTAAACATATCCCAAAATGCTGTCTAAAATAAAACCAGATTAACCCAATTATTTTAGTCCCACAACCTATTTCCAAATCTTTTTAAGGCGAAATTTCTCTACAAAGATAAACCTTCTAATCCATTCATAGCATCCATTCTCTCATCCCTCTCATCTCTCTCTCCATTGTAAATACCATTGTTGAAAGCATAGAATCCAATTTATGTGCCTTTCATTGTTCATATTAGTGCCACAAACAAGAACTCTTTCTTGCATATTGAATATTCAATATATGGTTGAAGGTATAAAATCTAATTCTTATATCCTTTTATTGTTCATGTGAATGTCATAAGCAATAACGCTTTCTTACATGTTGAACATTTCAACGTATGGCTGAAAGTATAGAATCTCATTCGTTTATCTTTTCATCATTCATATGAACACCATGAGCAAGAATATTTCTTGCACATCAAATTATTTCAATATTTTACCAATGTGCTTTATCTTACAACCAGAAGTCTGTATAGACTTCAACTCCTAACTGTAAGTTGTTGTAATGCAGGAAGATTGTTATACTCCCACTGAATTTCTTGAAATCAAGGTGGTCGCATATATTTTGATTAAGTCAAATTCTTCAATTTACTTTGTCAAATAGATTCATCCTGAGATGCTTGCTCTAATGCATTCATGAATTCATGAATTTACCTTTCAGAATTCTTGCAATTACAAAACTCTTGCCATGTATCAAAGATACATCCACAGTAAAGTTCCTATAAAGGAATGTGAGTTTCATATCCTTGTTCCATCATTCACAATCGCATTGTGCTATGGAAGTTAGAATTCGTAATAACAACAAGTGAGAGTCCTTTTACTATAGCCCATACTATAGCTACTTTCCTTGCTATTTATAGGTTATCCATGTACTGTATGCAATGGTCATAAAGCCATTGGATACTCCAATCAAGTTTTAAACATGATTGCTTGTATATGCGTTGCATCTCAGTTCTCATGGTCCAACCATTTTGAGAACATTGTCTCTTCACAGTCTCCTTGGTGGAAAGTCGACTCATCCTCTATGAGCATCTTTTATGAGAGATCATATCTCTCAGCCTAATGTCTACCAGGTCTGTGAGGAGGACCTTATGTTTCAAGTACAGCCTTATCAACTACTTGATAGACTCATTAATGGTTCATCACTAGTATGTGGATCTCGAACCTTTCGAGATGTATTACACTCCCACTGCTTCTTTAGGAGACGAGATCTCTTTTAAAGAAGTCTGAATTATGAGTAGCAAACAATTTGAACTCGTAATGGATGTAAAACAATATCAAATTGATATTCCACAAATATTTATGAGATTGTTGTGTTGACATCGTCAAACCTTTTGACACGAGTCGTACTTCAACCTTATAAAGACAATTTGGGACCATTCCAATCCATATCATATATGGTGTCCTTTTGGACCTTATGTTATTTAGTGTTTAGTATGTTCAAGAGTATAAACCTACAAAGATTTTTGAGGCATAGACTGAATCTTATCCAATAAGTTTTATCTTCTTCTTTATGTGCACATCGTGAGATGCTGCATATAGAATTAATTGTGAAACCCTTTTCACAATTTCTAAGATAATTGTCAAACTATTGACTCAAATACTTGCCACTTTGATCTGATCGAAGTGCTCTTATTATCTTGTCAAGGCGATATCAAATTTCATTCTTAAATGCTTTGAACATTTTGTGTGTCATTAAGTAAACCTTTTACTTAAAACACTTTCTAGCTGTTTTGCTTGTTGTCTCTCGTGCATTTGTATGCATGAGTCTCAACAAACTACTCAACCTTTTAGAGGTTGTCTATTCTTGTCATCTTGTTCGATAAATAAAATTCGCACGTCTCAATTGATCCTAGATCTAATGAGTCTACCATTCCACATAAGGTGGAGTTTAGAAATGTGATTCTCATTCTGTGACTGAGATGACATTGCTAGAAGTATGGAATAAATGGACTTATCATTTAGCATATAATGGTCATTTTCTAAGTGAACATTTCAAATAGATAAATCTAGGAAAATCTTATTATTCCAAATAATAAATTTTACAACCACTTTAACGCTAATATAGAAATAACATTTATTTCATTACAAGTCCACAATGGCTAGGTCAATAAAATCCTAGAGCTAATGTAGCAACTCTTGCTTCATTCCCCACTCATAGGTTAACTTCTCCTCTAGCTAATCTTCTACTTCTGAGTAATATCATGTACATTCAAAATGTGCGAATTACAGTGGATTTCCAATATCCAAGTAGAGATTGAGGAAGAGGAATACCTGAAATGACAGCCATTGATTCTTCTTCTTGACATATCTTACATCCTCCTCTCTAGTGATCACGCATAGAACATGTAATCACTTCTTCCGATTCCTCAAGTTTAGGCAACTCCTTGCCTTTACTCTTGATCCAGCTCTCCCATGCGGCTTGTCTATTCAACTCCATTTCCCTTACAATCTTGAGGGCATCAATGACAACTTTTGCCTCTATATCCTTCTCTGCCTGTTTAAGCATCTTATGCAATTCCGTGATCGTCATATTTAGGGTTTAGGGTTTAGAGTGAGCCAAACGAGGAGCCAAGCTTCAAGAAGGAAGTCTTGTTCTAGAAGGAGCGAGATTTGAAGGAAGATTCAAATCGACCAAGAGGAGGATCTAGCTTGACTCCCCATCCATTTGGTTTGATTATTTTTTTCTTTTTCCTTATTTTTTTCTCCCTTTTGTTGAATGAATAAAAAGTCTCAAACTTGTGTAAATATGTTTTGTATGAGCATGAGTGAGTAGACTTTGTGAAGGGAAATACTTTTTGTATAATTTGTGATGAAATCTTGTGTTTGATTTGGGCATTTTTGAGGTTTAAGAAGATTAGCTTAAGAACACTTAAATTGTTTGAGTTGAATTATTTGGAAGAATATATTTGATTCAAAACTTGAATATTAAATTAATTCTAATTAGAAGATTAGTTTTGATTTGAATTGTGACGTGTTTAGGAGCTATTTAATCATTGGAACACTTGGAAGATGTTTTTGTGATTAAGTTAGGTTTTAAATCGAGTTTATGTAAAACTTGAAAGTGGAAGTTTTTGAGTAACTTAATCTTTGGTTTATTAATTGAACAATTTTTGGAAGGAATTTTATCAAATCTTGCTTTTTGAACCATTTAAATAAATTCTCACTTGTTGTGATTAATGATTTATACATTATATAAATTGTCATAATTTCCCTACAATTTTATTAACTTTTAAAATCAAAAGCAACAAAAAGATATTTACTTTCTTACACTTGTTTCTGTCATCTTGAACAACTTCATTATACACAATTTTCGTTCCTAAATCATAACCCTTGTACTTGCATAAACAATTAGCACTTGAGAATTGATTTGTGAACTTATTTTACTTAAGGCCAGTCTCCTTGTGTTCGACACTCTAAACTCAATTTCCACATATACACTTTGTGAATGAATTAGGGGACTTATAAATATCTTTGTTAAGTTGTGAATTAAAACGACAAATTTACGTTCTTACAAATGGCGCCGTTGCCGAGGAGACGGCTTTAATTAAGTTAAAACTAACCCACTAATCTTTTCTCTAGTGTTGTGTCTTTCTTATTTTGAAGGTTTTTAGGTCACAAAATGGATCAGCAAGGCAAGAAGTGAAATGACGGGAGGGCAAACGTGGAGTGGATGGCCTAGCGAGGGCTATCGATGGGCCGAGGGATGAAATGTTGAGACAATCCTGGGGTTTCGAACCTCAGGAGAATTTCCAGAACTCGAACACGCCTGCCACACCAACCCATTCATTCCAACCTTACCTCTACCAAGACGAGTACTATCCTCCAAACCAGGAGTATCAACAACCTCAAACCTCTTCTGATGAAAAATTGCACGCGAAGCTGGACCTCTTCGAGAAACGCTTCTTAGAAATGTCGAACTCGGTCATGGAGATATTCAACAGACGAGAATCCACCATCCAACCTCATCATGATGAAGCTAGCCATTGTGATGAGGGTCTTAGGATCTTTGAAGAAGTGGAAGAAGGGGAATCTCTTTTTGATGAGGGTTCTAGGGTTTTCGAAGAAATTGTTGTTGAGGGTTCTCAAGGTGATGAGGAGAAGGAAATGCTCGAAGGGGAGAAAAATGAGGAGAACAAGGACGCCAACTTTGAGGTGGGGGAATTTTTGTTTGATGGGGAATGTGGGTCAAATGGGGATTTGGGGAGTGAGTTTTGTGAAAGCTCAAATGATCTGGAATGTGAATCAAATGGGGACTTGCAGGTTGGACCTTGTGATGTTTTGAGTTCCACAAATCCTAGATTCGACTTTGAGGATTTTTGGAATGATGTGGAATGTGAGTCGAGCGATGAATCGAGGGTTGAAACTTGTGACGAGCCGAACACCTAATACCACGAGCCAACTCCACAAAATCTCCCAAACCCTAGTTCTTGCCAAACCATTCATTACACCGAGCTTGATATAAGCGGTGTGATGTTCGTTGACCTTCCAACCAATCGAGAAGGAGTGCATTTGGGCATTGAATTGCCCCTCTTTACGAGAAACAATCCCAAACTCCTTTCAAAACCAGGAAGACCATGTTTTGCAAAAGCAAGGGCAAACGGCAATGCAGGCCGAATCTCTTACCACCATGTGAGCTTCTCCAAGGATTTGCTCACATTTATGACCCATTCGAAAGAGGCTGACGCAAAGGCGTCGGGCTCGAGACGTTAAACGGGAGCGCTTGGCGAGAGGCAACTCGTCATGTCAGGTCGTATTTCTCCTTTATTATTTTTAATTTTTCTTTTCACAAAACTTCTTCATTTACACTTAAACTTGCAAAAGTTTAAGTGTGGTGAGGATGGTTTTGCACAAATATTTTTTCTTATTTTTGTAAATAAGTTATTTTATTTTTGTTAATGAATTATCTTGCGTGGACTTGTAAACACCTCAAGGATTTTAAAAGAAAAGTGAGAAAGGGTTTTTGAAAAGGAAGTGATTTTGAACTAAGCCCCTTTGAGTAACAAGTTTTTGAAAAGAATAGGGTTTTGAAAAATGATGAATAATTTTTGAAAAACTTTTAAAGGATATTAAATTATTGCCATAATATCACCCATTCCACCTCATTCCATCTATACTATTCATGTAAAGTCCATTAATGGTTAAAAAATTTCATAACATGTTCATCTCCTCAATATTTTACAACAAAATATAATGTTTCCATCATCTAGTGCCGTATTTAAATTTTTCGAAATTATCCCTACTTTTCAAATTGTGACATCATGAAACGTCTAATTTTTATTAACCCTTTGAAACTTGTTGAAAATCTATCACCCATTTTCTAGTACAAGAATGTATTATTTTTATATGATTTTTAAATAATCTGCTACACCTAGTCTTATGGTGACCCTCAAGGGTGTACGGCGCGAGAGATAGTTCTTAACGCTTGGTTACAGGCAATCCAACTTGCATGGTACCAAGTAGCTGGGTACCGGTGATGATAAATCATTGGTATTCACGCGGAAGGGCCCGCTACATGGCTTGGAATCCAAGTATGCTAGAAGTGACCAGAGGGAGATGATCCGCCGCGGAGAGGCAAAGACCGGGGTAGCAGGTTATTAAAGTAATAATAATAATAATAATAATAATAATAATAATAATAATAATAATAATAATAATAATAATAATAATAATAATAATAATAATAATAATAATAATAATAATAAAGAAAAAGAAAAAAAGAAGAAGAAGAGAATAAAATAAAAATTATAAAAGAATAAAATAAAATAAAAATAAGAAATATAAATATATAAAAATAATTATATATGTGTATATACTTTTTAATAAAGAAATAAATGATTTTTAGTGTCATTAGACACAATTTTTGTGCTTGGAATTGGGTGTGTGAACTTTCAATCGTTTCAAAGGGCGAAGTGAAATTTAGCTGAAACTTTTGTGCGAAATTTAGGGGGCTAAAGTAGAAATATTTTATTGGGGTACTATTTTGTGGAAAATGGATAATTGGGATAAAATATTGGCGAGTTGAAACGAACTTGAGTTTAAAATTATTAATGGATAATCACCACCATTCGTGTATTATTATAATAATCAACTAATAATATGACAATAATTTAATCTCTTTTCAAATGAATTTAAACTGATTCTAAAAACCCTATAACTTGATTTAACTTACGCTTGAGCGCAAGCTTGATTTAAGTGTGGTGATATTTGTAATGTGTATTTTTATGCACATTTTTAGGATTTTTATCATATAAATTTCACCATTAAATCACATAAAATGTATAAAAAATGTTTAAAATTAATAAAAACTATTGTTGAAAGTCTTAATACACTTTTGTGTGATTTTTCAGGTAAAAAGACCAAACAAGGGGTATTTGGGTGACTTGGTGAAAAGTCAACTCCAAATAAAGAGCCGATCTGTAAATCCTGGGCCAAAGATGGCCGAATTATCGACAAACTCTCCGCGAAAACCCTACACACGCTTCTCCAATTCTCTTACAACCTTTATCCACTGACCTTCCAACCCAAAACTTGCAAATTCCACAGAGAGACGAAAGTCAAATCCGGGAAATCTCCCAGTTGACAAAAAAGTCAACTGTCCCAAAAGAGATCAAATTGGGTACCAAATCAAAGAGCACGACGATACGAATCCAACGGTACAAACCTCGTGAAAAAAGACCTTCTAGAACTCCCAGAAAATGCGATACAAGATTTGGTCAACCTTAGTCAAAGTCAAACTTTGACCTGGTCAATTCCCTTTTCAACCAATCAGAGCAAGACACGTGGCCCATAATTCTCATCAAAGTTCGTTCAGCACAAAAAAGAAGTTTACATTTCAACCAATCAGAAGCTAACACGTGGCAGATTCCATTAAAAATCAGCAAATCAGAAAGCAACACGTGGCTGGAGTAGTGATTTCCTGATTCAGCGTGACACGTGACAACCGTTGATTGGGGGACATACTGACGCGTCAGTACACGGACGTACACACGTCAGTATGAGATTCGAGTTTCCACCAATCGTTTCTCACCACGTGTCAAAACGCATTAGAGAAAACATGTCTCTCTAGAATGCAGCAACTCTTCCCTCCGTTCTCTGATAGACTGGACATCTCCATTCGTTCATTAACGCGTGATGATGCTCGCACTTGGCCGGCCAGTGAAAAGCAACGGAGACGAGCTTCACGCGTTTTCTGCAGCTGCTGCCACTCCTCAGTACGAGAATGTTGTGCTCCCTAATCAGCACGCGACACGTGGAAATGAGTTTTCACAGAATCCTTTGACCAAGACGAGTGGCAAGATCTGGTTCGTTGGATTAGATTTAAGAATTTAGTTTCAGCCAATCAGGGGATGCCACGTGTACAGTCTGTGGAAGGGGATGAGATAAAGGGGAAATGATAAATGCACTCAGAAATTTACACCCAAGCTGAATTTGAATGGAAATAAAGGCAAAGAGTGCTAAATACCCCCAAATTACCACCCAAAACAGAATCCGGATCAAGCTCAATTTTTAGTCCCACAATCACATTTCCAAATATATTCTAGGCCAAACCTCTCTATAAAAATACACCTCTTTCTCTCTTTAAACAATAATTCATACAACCATTCCACATCCATTCTCACACATCCATTCTCTCTTCCCTAATCTATTGTAAATACCATTCTCTTCTTCTTCCTCTTTCTTTTTCTCCATGGATGACCTCCTTTAAGGTTGTCCAAAACTTAATTTTTTTTTTTGGTGAGTTGAGACAAAAGAGGAGCCAAGTTTCAAGAAGGAAGTCTTGTTCTAGAAGGAGCGAGATTTGAAGGAAGATTCAAATCGACCAAGAGGAGGATCTAGCTTGACTCCCCATCCATTTGGTTTGATTATTTTTTTCTTTTTCCTTATTTTTTTTCTCCCTTTTGTTGAATGAATAAAAAGTCTCAAACTTGTGTAAATATGTTTTGTATGAGCATGAGTGAGTAGTCTTTGTGTAGGGAAAAATACTTTTTGTATAATTTGTGATGAAATCTTGTGTTTGATTTGGGCATTTTTGAGTTTTAAGAAGATCAGCTAAAGAACACTTAAATTGTTTGAGTTGAATTATTTGGAAGAATATATTTGATTCAAAACTTGAATATTAAATTAATTCTAATTAGAAGATTAGTTTTGATTTAAATTGTGACGTGTTTAGGAGCTATTTAATCATTGGAACATTTGGAAGAGGTTTTTGTGATTAAGTTAGGTTTTAAATCGGGTTTATGTAAAACTTGAAAGTGGAAGTTTTTGAGTTGAACTTAATCTTTGGTTTATTAATTGATCAATTTTTGGAAGGAAATTTATTAAATCTTGCTTTTTGAACCATTTAAATAAATTGCCACTTGTTGTGATTAATGATTTACACATTATATAAATTGTCATAATTTCCCTACAATTTTATTAACTTTTAAAATCAAAAACAACAAAAAGATATTTACTTTCTTACACTTGTTTCTGTCATCTTGAACAACTTCATTATACACAATTTTCGTTCCTAAATCATAATCCTTGTACTTGCATAAACAATTAGCACTTGAGAATTGATTTGTGAACTTGTTTTACTTAAGGCCAGTCTCCTTGTGTTCGACACCCTAAACTCAATTTCCACATATACACTTTGTGAATGAATTAGGAGACTTATAAATATCTTTGGTAAGTTGTGAATTAAAATGACAAATTCACGTTCTTACATGCTTATGATATTCAGTAATGAACACATCAAAGCTCGGAGGAAGCGATCGAAGAATCATGTCAACCGCGAATTCCCTAGGGATAGGCCAACCAAGTCTCTCTAAGTAATCAATTTGACTTCTCATCTTGAACACATGAGTATCCACAGAGGAGCCATGAGCCATCTTGCTCTTGATTAATAACTTGGTGGCCTTGTAGCGCTGAATATTATTCTGCTTTTGGAACATTTCCTTAAGCGCCTTGATCATATCATAGGAATCCATGAAACCTATCAGCTTCCGAAGCTTAGGTTTCATTCCTGCTAACATCATCCAGGCTACTTCATCAGAATCGTCAATACACTTCTGATAAGTATCTTGAACGACTCTAGACGCGGTCGAAGGCGGTAGATTTGGGATGGGTGTCTCAAGGACATACAACTTTCCTTCACTCTTGAGAAAAATTCTCAGAGTCCTGAACCATTCACCGAAGTTTGTGCCATCGAGCTTATCCTTCTCAAGGATAGATCGCAAGTCCGTAAGTTTCAAACTCATTCTACAAGTTTAATATGCAATGTAAAGTTTATTATTTAAAATTAGAATTATTCTAATTTTGTTTCATATATTATACTCCCACTATTTTTCTTCAAATCAAACATCTTCAGTAGTATTGATTCGGAATCTTCAATTAAATGAAGTTTCATAGTGAGTCAAGATCCATATTTCATTGAGCAGTAAGTGCGCTCCGACGCAACCCTTAATGCTCAACTATTTAGCTAGGAACACTTTCCAATTGCATCATATGCAACTCTTGCCTTTTATGGAATGAGTATCTTATACTCGGTGTATTATCCCATCTTGTGCCCTGAGCCCAAGTCCGACTTGCTTGCCCAGTTAAGTTTAACCATGTATGAATATCGACAAAGTATTTTCTAGCACACTCAGCTCAGGCATGACCTGTACTAGTTACTACTTCCCGCGTGCCCCTTTCCAAAGACAATCCCCCACACACCCAGCTCCGGCATGACCCATGTGGAAAACTGTCTGAGTACTGAGGGTTACAGTGACATGGGGGGCACTTCCTTACATAACATTCTGAAGGATTTTATTTTAAAATTATAAATATAAACATCACAGAAACAAGTCAAATATGGTATGAGCCTATTCCTTACGAGCGATCATGAGGTTTCTAATCGTAGATCTATCTCCAGATTGTAGTTGTAATCTTCAACGAACCCTTCGTTGAGTGTGTGCGAAGATCCAATGCCATCTTCTGAATATTGCGCCAAGATCTTTGTCTCGTAGTCTTCATATAATATCTATCCTAACAATTATCCTATTGCTAGAAAAGTAAAGTACAATTTTGGACAACTTACTGGTTGCCATAAATTATTAAATAATATTACAAGCATTCACACGCAAGATTACATCCCAGAACAATCACAGATCTAAGGCTCATACCATATTTGTATATTTAAATTCCATGTATAACAAAAATAAGGGTTTCTCGCAAAATCAGCATTAGTCTGTTAGGAACGGAACTATTCCGTTCTCAACGGAACATGCGCTGACAAATTCATGAATTTCCTGCGTTACTCCGTTCTCAACGGAACTATTCCGTTGGGAACGGAGACATGCTGGCAATTCGTATTTCCTTTAGTTTTAGTAAAAACTATTTTTCGAAACTCTAGAAAATCATAATATCCAATATTATGATTCCCAGAAACTATTTTCGTGATGTTTTGAAATAATATTTTCAAAACCCTAAAATTTATTATACTAGAATTTACTAAATTTTAAATATAATCAACGATTATTTCCTTAACGAACTCTTTGATACCCCTGTTGGGGAACCCGTAGCCATGTACGTTACATGCGCAGCGGAACCTACGGGTTCAACCCGCCCTAGGATCATCGTTAAGGAAATAAAAGTATGAGATTAGCTAGTAAAATTTATACCTCGGATCTTCCTAATCCGCGAGACGAAGAACGGATGTAGGTCTGAACTTTTCTGACGTGCAACCTTCTCGTTCCTGAAGCTCGACTTCGTGAACCTCCTTACTTCTCCTAGGGATGAAGAACTGATCGCTTGCTTATCTCCAAAGTAGGAGATCTCTACTCGTATCTACGTGAACTTCAAACAAACGGAATTACCGGACTCGGCTAGACGAGTCCGGAAATACTTTCCGAAATAACCCTCACAAGACTCTTTCTCTCTTGGTATTACGGCTGCCTCTAAGGCTTCTAATTGTATATTTAATAGAGGGGGCATGCTCTTCTATTTATACTAAAGAGAGGGGTGAAAGAATGACAAGTTTCGATAAGGAAACCATTCCAGCCGCCAGAGTTCAGGTCGGCCGGAACCTGTGTTCCAGTCGGCCGGAACAATTTCAGCCTTTGTAAAATTTAGTTCTTCTGGTCGGCCGGAACAAATTCAGCGTCTGTAAAATTTCAGCATCTAATGCTTTATTCTTTCACCAATTTATACATCACATGTATAATTGTTTCTGAGGTATTTTCTTCCCGTCCGAATGGAGTTCATTGTGTGACCGTGTAGGTTCCATTTAACGCTGGCAACGATCTTCTAAATATCGTAAGTCATGAGTAACCTCTAGACTGATGTCATGACTACCCATGTTAAATGAAATAATCAGCAATCATAAACCTATTTGAATAGACGTTTGTTTATTCCTTTTAGAATTAGACTGAGTAAATACAAAATGATATTAACAACACATGTTAATTCATTTTGAGCATGGCCATGCATTTCCTTCAGTCCTAGTTCATCAGGGGGCCCAGAGATATCTCCCTCATGATGAGAGGAACAAATCCCATCTTGGTCACTCATATTCCTCGTCATGATTCAGTGCATACCTAATTATGACCCTAATGATCATCCCGTTACGGATGACGTAGGATCATATTAAAGTACGCAGTTCCCCATACAAGAATCCATGGTGACCTCAGGTTGTAGGAACAAGCACACTATTCATATGAGAATCACTAATGACATATACCATGCATATTCTCATAGTGTGCTCAGTCCAGTACGTGTTCTCTAACATGTACCTATATTCCAGACTTAACATCCCTTTGTCTATGATCGGCATAACATAATCATCTAGTCTGCGAATATACTAGTATGGATATGTAGCTTCTTACCTGAAGTATGTTTATCTCTATAAACATCCTACATAACACTAGGGACGGTTTAGAGTGTCATTCGTTGGTTCACAGTTCTACTATCAGAATCACGTATTCTGATGACGTGAACCCGAAGTGTCATTCATGGTCGATCTAATATATATGAATATATTAGTCACCCATACACTCATTCATATATGAACTGAATAAACGTGTTTCTCATAATCTAATCTCTAGTCCAACACTTTGGCCTAGGGCATAATTCCTTCACTTACATGGTCACACAATGAACTCAATTCATACGGGATAAAAATACCTCAAAATAGTTATACATGAGATGTATAAATTGATGAATGAAATAATCATCTATTGGATTGTTGACTATGCAAAACAGTGATATTCTATTCTGAACAGAATTGTTGCGTTCTGAACGAAATATATATGAAAACTATAATAACCTTGGTTGCCACGTTTCTATTTCAGGAAACATCTATTCCGTTCTGATTAGAATTGTTCCGCTCGAAATGGAATAGGCATAAAATTAGGGTTCTAGTTATGGTGATTAAGCAATCATTCACCTCCCTCTCTAGTATAAATAGAGGGGCAGTCCCCCTCTATTAAGCACAAAATTCTCAAGCCTTAGAGGTCGTCGTATTACAGAAATAAAGAGAGAGTTCTATGAGATAATTTCGGAAAGTATTTCTGGATGGTCTAGTCGAGTTCGGTTATTCCGTTTGTCTGAAGTTCTTCATCCCCAGGAAGAGCAAGGAGGTTCGCGGAGTCGAGTTTCAGGAAGGAGAAGGTTGCAGGTCGTAATCATTCGGATCTACATCTGTTTCTCTCTCACGGATGAGGAAGTTCCAAGGTATGAATTTTAATTACGTAATATCGTACCTTTATTTCCTTTATGATGATCCAAGGGAGGGTTGAACCTGTAAGTTCCACTGCGCATGTAACGTACATGGCTATATCTCCACCACATCAGTGACTAAGATCCAGAGGGTGGATCACCAAAGGAACGGTTCCTTTCACTCCGATGGACAATTAGATGTTTTATGCGAGGGAGTAAAGAGCGAGAAGGATGCGGGTGCATGAGTGAGAGTACTTGCGGGTTATACGAATCACACAGGTAAGGTAAGCTAGACATTTGGTCTTGAGTTGTGACTGGCTCGGTACAAGCAAGAGTAAGCTTGGGGGAATGTGATAGGTGTATTTTCTATAGATAATTACCACTTGTCTTATATCTTACTTTCTGTACTTTTATAAGTTATTTCAGTATTTCACTAATATTTTAGTTAAAGAATCAAGTTATTATTAAAATTATGTGTGATTGCAAAAATTGGAGCAAAACTGCCAAAAAGGATGGTAAAGGAGGTTAAAGGAAGCTGGAGCACGATTGGAGCAGATAGTGCACCGCGGTCCCACCCACAGGCGTGATATCATTTGACCCATCAGTACGGATCCAAGGGACTCGCAACTCAAGTGGAGCGGCTGAAGGGGACAATTAAAGGGAAAGTTCAGCCATGCCAGACGGACACGATCGGGAAGGAGCAGATTTGGAAACAATCAATCAAGGAGATATTACGTGAAGATTTGCAAGGATATCCAGATATGCCTCCTGCCATCTTCGGACGCTGAAAATCCTACAAGTCTCCTCCCCATAAAAGGAGCACTTGTGGACGGCAGAAGGGGGATCAATTAGTGAGAGAAAACACACAGAGAGAGAGAGAGAGAGAGAGAGAGAGAGAGAGAGAGAGAGAGAGAGAGAGAGAGAGAGAGAGCTATTTAGAAGCGCGGCATGACAACGCTCGAGTACTGCTATAGTAATAGGGAATTTTCCATTCTTATACCTCAATATATTTTGATTTTAGTTTACATACTATGTACTGTAACTAACCCGCCCGCTATAGTGCGTTGTTATTAGTCTTATTAATCTAGTTTTTTATTAAGTTGGCTTCTCGTTTATGTATTGTTATTGCTGTGATTTTTCTGTGCATTCTAATTCTTATCTTGACGTGTGTAGCACGCCGCATCTCTCGATACTCAGGCAACTAGACGAAGTACCAAGAGGAGAAGTTCAAAATCAGATCCGCGGACAAGACTTGGACCGACGAGATACGAAAGTAGCTGGGACGTCCGAGGGAAGCAAGGAAACCACAAAACTCAAAGCGTTCGCATCTTGGTCAGGCAATTAACCGGGAGTGCGAACACAGTGATTCATTGCGACGGCCGGCTTCACGACATGAGGGTGGATCTCCCTCACAAGCGGCAGCAAGAAGTCAAGAAGATACAACCCAGAGTATCAATTAGAGTGAGAGATTAAACCAACAAGCTTTAGATCACTCTCTATAAGGAGAACACGCGATCCCCGCCGCTCGAGCACTGACAATGCGAACGTGGTTTTACTTCTTTTTACTTTCTTTTATTTGCTATCTTTGTACAACCAACCTACCAAATAGATCGGATTGGATTATATACCAAACTCTAGTCCGGTACTTTACATTTGGCCTTCCTGTGGATTGACACCCTAGCTTATTATAATGCAAGATCGTGAGGATGATCACACAAATAAAGTGAGGTCTATAAATTTGAATTGGAATCTGATTTTATCTATGTACATTCATGTCATCAACATACATTCCCTTTAGGGCTTATAGTTTATTTTTTTTCATTTCCCCTACATCAATATTGTTAAGTTTTATCTGTTATTTGATGATGTAATGAGGTAATGAATCTTTTATGTAATAAAATTACAGCTTATGGGCCATTGAATTGCAAAAAATAAAAAAAATAAAAAAATTTATCCAACATTCAGAAATTTTATGCCATGTCTCTCTTGGGCAACCGAAAGTATAGTTTTTACATGATTTTTCCCATTTATTTTGATAAATATATTGCGTGTTATAAAGTTTAATTATGTTTAACATAGTGGAAGCTGAAAATAATACATTAACATTGAAAATGTATATTGACATTGCAAATAGTTATATTGGCACTGCGAATAATATAATGACATTAAAAATAACACACATATAACAGACGGTATATTAACACTGAAAACGATATGCTGGCACAAATATACTGAAATGATATATTGGCACTGAAAACTATATGTTGGTATTGAAAACATTATATAATACATAGAATATAGTATATTTGATAATAAAAGTATTATTAAAAACCAAAAGTTGAAGTACTAACATAGAAACAATAAAAAATATACTAAAAACTTTATATTAAAACTCAAAATAATGTACCGACACTGAAAATAATATATTTTTAATGTTAGTTTGCTTTGTACCATATGCATATGTACTAAAAGTTTATCTTCAATCTTAAGAAAACAATTTTTTTGAAACAAAAATCAAAAAGCAGAAAACAATTTTTAGTTTCTGAATAATAAAAAACCAAAAACATAAATGATGTCAAATGAGACCTTAAGTTTGGACAAATTTGATGCTAATTGAGTTTTAGAGGGATAAATTTGATATTTACTCTTTAACAAAAATAATTTTGATATTTTAAGCTTTATGAGGAATATACCTGAAATTTTCCCTCCAATTAAATTATGTCATATAATTCGAAACGGAATGAGGAACACATTTGGGAAATGTAGTATTCATAATATATTATTTTTCAAAATATATATATAAAGAATCATTAAAAAAGGTGTTTATTATATAGAAAGAATCATTAAATACCCTTCCCATTTATATAACATTATGATAAAACAGTATATATATAGCAATCTATAAATCAGACAAGAAAACAATATATAATAGTATAATATTTATGATAAAACAGTATATATAAATCAGATGAAAATAATATATAGATATGATATAGTTCAGACAAACAGTATATGTGATAGCAAATGTGTAATTTAGACAAACAGTATATATATCACTATATGTTCTGATAAAATAGTATATATAATTCAAATGAAAATAGTATATAGATATAATATTACTTTATAAAACAATATATATATATAGCGATATATAATCCAAACAAAAAACAATATATATAACAATGCAAGATGTAATATATATATTTTATAACAGTATATAAATATGATCTATGTCAGATAGAACAATATATATATACTGTTTTATCGACTTAAGAATTTATTATATATATATAAGAAATTCTTAAGTCGATAAAACAGTATATAGCAGGCTCCGTCACGCTGGAGAAGAAGGGGACGACAGGGAGAAGATTGGGGACTCCAGCTGCTGGGGAATCCGTCACCCCAACCTTGGAGTGACTAGGTCGTCCCCAACAATGGAGTGATTTCCATTTTCCGATTGTATTTTGACTCGGAAAGATACACCAATTTTTCTTTCAGGAAGATATAAACATTCATACTAGAAAATACCACCAGTATCAAATTAAATTAAGTATAGAAGATTTACCAACAAAATGATGCCATTGTTAAAATATATACGTGACTCAAGAAAGTAGGTGGATGTTGAAAAAAATTTGTTCCAAAAATTCCGTTCGGAGGAGGTTTGCTAACATTAGAATAATACAAAATTTTACTTATGAAAATGTATTGTAGAAAGCATATTGATATTTAGAGAAATATATAGATGTGTATAACAAATTTACAAACCCGTCCTTCCCGACCGATCCAACCCGTTTTTTACGAGTTTTAAAGCTACTGGTTTGGGTTTGGGTTTAAATTTTGAAAAAAAAAGAAGTTCTGGGTTGGAAACTGAAAACTCGTGTTAACCCGACCCGATCATAACTCGTATAATTTTTTTAATAAATTACTACAATTGCCCAAATGCCAAATTTGATAATGAACTATGGTAATAAATTTTATCATGTATGGAAAATGTTAAAATACCTTTATTTTCATTTATTTTTATACCTCCATAATATTTTGTTTCCTAATTACAAACTTAACAAAAAAAAAGTTTTTGTACAATATTCTTGGTAGAGCTGAAGCTGATTTAGATTGCATAAACAAAATTTCAAATATTTAAGTGCAAGAGGAGGAAAATTTCTCTATAAATATCAAATCCAATATTAAAGTTAAAGTGTTAAATATCATAATTTGCATTATATATGTTAAATATCATAATTTGCATTTCGTTCATCTTAGATTACATAATGTTCATCTAATAAAAGCTCAAAACCTGACCAACCCGACCAACCCGATGGAGAAAAATATTGTCACATTTGGAGGGTTTTCGAATTGCTATGGGTTGGGTTGGGTTGAAAATACTAAATCCGCTATAGTTGGGTTGGATCATAATTTTAGTCGAAACCCCCTCAACCCGACCCATGTATACCCCTAGAAATATATATTACAGCTCAAAACTTAAAAGATATATAAATATACTTTACCAAAAAAACATTGATAATTTTCAAATATATAATGTACTCCGAACTCTAAAAGATATATAATATATAATATACTTTTCAAATTTCAAGTTCCAAAACTGCAAAAAAAACATGACAAACGAAATAACTGGCTGACAAATGTCATCACACCTCGGAACTTTTGATTGTATTCTTATGCACATACGGACATTGATAATTTCAAATCTATTGAATGCTCAAAGAATATACTCTATCCATCGATGGGGCCTTCCGAAAAACAGACTCTCATCACCATACCAGTTTAGGTCTAATCAGAATCTACACATGGATGGTCTCTAAAGAAGAGGCACCACAAAAACTCTTTTTTTTTTTTTCAGTAGACAAACCACGGCCAAGAAAAAGATATACTGGACTCCACACATGGAAAAAGTAGGGTATTGTAGGAGATTTTCTGAAAGTTGAGATGAGACCTCTAAGTCAACAAGAGGCTAGAAAAAGATTCACTACATATGGGCCTGGCAGGAGTCGGACTGAAGATTTCTTTCTTAAAGTTCATTTATTTTTATAAGGGGTGCTATTAGAAGGACTAAGTTTGCTGTATTGAGAGCAAATTAAATATTTTTTCTGTGGCATGTCAATTTTGCCCTCATTTATTATAATCATTACTGTTTTTTATTTCATATTTATTTTCTTAAATGATTAATTTTATGTACTAAAAAAAAGAATATTTTATAATAACATATAATATATTTAAATATAAAAAATATGAATAAAACATATAATAAAAATAATATATTTGAACACAAATATTCTAAATAATAAAATAAACATATAATATATTCTAATATAAATAATATAAATAAAACATATAATACATATAATATGATTTAAGTCAACAGAAAAAGAAAATTACAAATAAAATAAATTTTGTGCATCTTCATAGAATTTTTATAAATCAGTCTTTAATTAGTTCTTCTAACGAATATAAAAAAGAGCCAAATGTGTTGTAGAAATATGCAAAAAAAAATAAAATACCTTGACCGCTTTTTGTTAGATCGAATTTAGATACGGTAAAATATATTATTCATTATTATTTTTTTTCTTTTTTAATGATATAATACATATTAATAGAAAAGATAGATGTTAAATGGAAAAATGAATCAATGTATAATCATTCATAATAAATGAGGGTAAATTTGATATTTGATATAAAAATATTTGGTTTGCTCTCAATACAGTAAACTCAGCTCTCCCAATCTATGTCATTATTTTTACTATAAATAGTTTCTGGACGCATATACTCTTTGAACCAATAATAGTTATGGAAAATTTATAAAAAAAACCCCTAACTTTCCTATATTTATCAAACCCCCCTCACTTTTTAGATTCTCTCAACAACCCCTTATAAAGTTCTTCGAATTTTTTTACCCCCTATGATGTTTAATCTAACATAAATTCCCTCCCCTTCTTTATTATGATTTTCATAAATTCCCTAATATTTTTAATATTAAAAAAGTAAATGTTTTATATAATAATTAATATAAGAAACCATAAATTTTAGTAAACCACGTAACGTTCATGAAGATTTTAAAGGTATTAAATGTTTAAAATAAAAAATAACATATAATTAACAAAATAAATAATATATAGTTGTATATTAATTAAAAACAATAAATATATTTAATTATTAAATAATAAATAAATAACTTAAACAATAATTTGCATAATTTGTACAACAAAATTCTACACAAGTAATGCAAATTAATATATAGTTAACACATATATTAATATATTATAATTCAAGTATTTTATTAATTATGTTTTACTTATTATTAAAATATTTATGTCATTTCGTATGTTACAAAAATATAATAAATCATTATATGACATTAATATCTTGCTAATTATATATTGTTCATTATGCTAATTATATATAATTATTATTTTAAATATTAAAAAGATATTAGGAAATTTATTAAAATCATAATATAGATGGGAAGGGTATTTTGGTCATTAAAAGAAAGTTATTCCCGTTTATGTTAGATTAAACATCATGGGGGGGGGGGGGGTTGGGGGTTCAAATAACTAAAAAGTGAGGGTTTTTTGAGAGAATCTAAAAAGTGAGGATTTTTTCTGATAAATATGAAAAAAGTTAGCGGTTTTTTTGATAAATTTCCCAATAATTATTACATAACTCGTGCTACTTCATTGAATCATTAGTTCTTTCACTAGTTTTGAATTATGTAGTGAAGGCTGCTTTTAATTGCTTCAAAGACTACTCTTTCTCTCCAACGAGCACTAAATTTTTCGAGTCAAAATAAATTGATAGTTTCAGTTAAAAATAAGGCATTATGAAATTCATCATGGGATAACTAAAAGAACAAAAAAATACCAAAGCTAGCTAGCTCAAGGGTAGGCATTACTTGAACATTGGAGAGATTCCAAGTTCGAGACATGACAAATTTATTTAACACAATTCTTATTTTACAATTCTCTCGACCCACTGATAATAGATTATTGAGTTTAAAACAAATAGAAGAACAAAAAAAAAAATTCTTAAAACACCTCATGAGAAAAAGGATGAAGATATATATTAAGATATAATCCAGGGTACAAATATTATCTCTAATAACTACACTCAGTTATAACATTTTACTATAAACTATCTCATGTTATCATCACTCATTTTGTTCATGATGTGTAGTTAACATTTTTGAACTAAGCTCTCTCTCTCTCCCTCCTAAACAATACAATACAAGTCATTCAATTTGTTACTAATGACTTGTTTATGGCGAGAGTTTTGACACAAAGCCACGATTGTTTTTTTCATTGCCGAAAACATTAATTGTTCCCATAACAGTAATGACCTAAATTAAAAAAAATGATCACTTTGTTTGGATAAACAATATATTTTTTCTAATTTTTTCTTTTCAGGTAGAATAGAACGAATAATTTTTTCAAAGAAGCTAGTAATGGGCCCTAGCTATTTTTCCAAAGTTGAAACAAGGTGATCTCTTGGATATCAAGACACTAGAAAAGGTTCACTACATTAGTCGGATTGAAAAGTTGTGTTCCATTGTTTAGCTCCATCTTTGTGAATCTTGTGCTTTACGATTTCTTGATTTCTTTTCTAAACTTTAGTTTTCAGTTTTCTCCTTTGTCATGAGAATATGCTTATCTTTGGAGGATTAACAATGCTTTTTTTCATGAAATGGAATAAGTTCGAGAAGATCACACAAATTTTAACAAGGGAGTACGGCTTCTAGAGCTTGAGAATTGTCTGTATAATAGAGAGACACTGCCCTTCTATTTATAATAGAGAGAGAGACGAACGATTGCTCAGTTACCATAACTTAATATCCTAATCTGTGCATATTCCGTTGCCAACGGCATAGGTATTTCCTTAACAGAATACATGGCAGCTAAGGTTATTACAGTTTCCATATCTATTCCGTTGGGAACGGAACTATTCCGTTGCAAACGAAATGATGTTGTTTTGTTCAATCAATTATCCAATAATTGATTATTTCGTTCACCAATTTAATACATCATATGTATAACTGTTTTTGAGGTATTTTCATCCCGTACGAACAGAATTCATTGTGTGACCGTGTAGGTTCCATTTAACGCTGGCAACGATCTTCTAAAGATTGTAAGTCATGAGTAACCTCTAGACTGATGTCATGACTACCCATGTTAAATAAAGTGATCAGCGATCATAAACCTATCTTAATAGACGTTTGCATATTCTTTTTGTTCTACGAGAGATGAAAGTATCACTCGATTTCTCTCACCAAATTTATTTTGTATATTTAGAAGTAATATATTTTAGAGGTAGAAGAAGAGAAAATCAATTATATATTATATTGTATGTATTTAAAAAAAAAAGGAGAGAACCTTTTATAACAGTAGGAAGAGAAAAATTTGTCAAAAAAACATTAAATTACATTCCTGACTCTCTGGTAATTCTCTCTTTTGTTTTCATTAAATTACTAATTAGAATACACCATTAGTTTTAAGATTTAATAATATTATTAATAAAATAATAAATAAAAGAAAAGATATTCAACCCCTAGGATCTCCACCAATTTTTGATATTACTATTATATTTTTAAAAAATAGGTGGTCATTGAAATAAGTGATTATTCTAAAATATCAGATGGTTATTTTCAAAAAAATAAATTTAAAAAATTAGTATACATGACCTCATTAGAAATGCTTGATCATTTTGACCATAAAATTGATGATGATTCTATAGGCTGAGTAACTAAATCCAATAAATAATACAATACAAGCGTCATGACAATGGAAGGGATTACTGAGTTTGGGAGGATTTCTTTTTGGATCATGATGCAATGTTTCTTTAAAAATATCCTTATTTTGCTCTCAGTGTGATTCGTCTTAAAGAAGATCACATTTATTGTACCCATGTTTCGTTTATCATGTGTTTTAGGAACACTTCGTTATATGGACATAAATATAGTAAGAAAATTAGTACTTATAATTTTACTATTTTACTATACAAGAAAATTAGTACTTAAAATATTGAACTTAACCTTAATACATGTTAATTTTCTATGTTATTGTTTATACATGATAAACATTTATCGTTTCCATAACACTACCCAAAGTTTGAGCAGGGGAGCAAAAAATAATTGTATTATGGGAAAATTTGGTAAAAGATCCTTTATTCCCCACTTGAATTCGGTTTTGACTTCAAATTTTGTTTATAATATTTTGTCTATGGATTTGCGCAACTCCGGGTGCGTTTATTAAAAATAGCATTGCAACTTTATTTCTCTTTATTAATAATATTGAAACTTCAGGTTATCAATAATAATAATGCTGCAACTCCAGGTGCATTAATAAAAATCAGGTTGCAACTACAGGTGCATTAATGAATAAAAGTAAATGTGCATAAAATAAATGTACAGAAAAATAAATGTGCATAAAAATAAATGTACTTAAAAATAAATGTGATAAATTTTGCAGCTTCTGGTGCATAAATATAATTGTAACTTCTGGTACATAAATAAAAATATAATAAGGGCAAAAATTAAAGAAAGAAATTGAAAGAGTGAAAGTTCTCATTCAATTATTATTATTCTCATATAATACAAATTAGTAGAAAAACTCCAGGTTGTTCAAATATATATCTTTTCTGAAATATTTTTCAGATATTCAACAATCATTCACCGTCTCCATATGATATATGTTCCGGCATATATCTTGTTAATTTAAATTTCTTAGAGACCTAGGAAAAAATTACATAATATTTATAATTGTATTTTTGTCCCCTTTTGTACATTGATATTAGCTCTTCCGGAGCCTTCAATTGAATTAGAGCTACCAGAAATGGTACTTCTGCATTGTTCATTGTCAGGTGAGAGAAATAGTTTTAATTTTAGGTATGGTATGCATAATACCACAATCAGTGAGGCACACGTCTTCTTCATTAACATCGTGGCCAATTCAAACTTTATATTCATATTCATAGTCTCAACATAACTTCAAGTTAATTTATAATCTTTACAACTTCAAGTTGTTTATATTGTTCAATTTCAGGATAATTCTTAATTTTTCAACTTCAGGTTTATTTGTAATTCTTCAATTTCGGGTTTAATAATTTTTCAATTTCTAGTCTCATAATAATCTTGCAACTTCAGGTTGATTTGTAAACACTTCAGGTGTGTTTTTGGATGATCCTCCAGGGATATCCATCCGAATTAAGATGTTGTCGGATTACTTTTAGGCGCAAGGAAGCTAATTTGTGACTGGAGTAAAAGACGTACCACAGTCTCACTTGTGAGCACGGTAAACTCGACTGACTAACTGACACCTAATTAAGGAAAGAAGATCCACACTACAACCCAGATATGATGGATGATTTGATTGGTGAATTAAAAGAAACTCCAGCTCCTCACGGCGGCCGCACTCACGGGAACGTGAATCGTGAAATAAATGTTAGAATTTCATACTCAAAGATTTATAAGGATCTCCGAATTGCTGGTTGCCATCTCTGAACTCTGGAAACCCTAGGATGACACCCCCTATAAAAAGGACCACTCTGTGGTTGTCTAAAGAGGAGTCAGAAGAGAAGAAATAGAATACGAAGAGAGATAGATAGAGAGAGAATAATGCGTATTTTTATACACATTTTTAGGGTTTTTATCATATAAAATTTCATCCTTAAATCACATTAAATGTTGAAAAAGTATTTAAAATTAATAAAAATTATTTTTGAAACTGTTATACACTTTTGTGTGATTTCTCAGGTAAACAAAAACCAAGAAAAGGACATTTGGAGGATTGGGCAAAAAGTCAACTCCAAATAAAGTGCCGATCTACAAATCCTGGGACAAGGATGGCCGAATTCTCGACAAATCTTCGCAAAAACCCTACACACGCCTCTCCAATTCTCTGACAACCTATACCCACCAACCATCACAGCCAAAACCTAAATAATCTACAAAAAGAAGAAAGTTAAACCCAAGAAATCGCAAAGTTCACCAAAAAGTCAACTGTTCCAAAAGGGGTAAAACTCGGTACCAAATTGAAGAGCTTGACGAGACAAATCGAACGGTACAAACCTCGCGAAAAAAGATCTTCTAAAACTCCCAGAAAATAAAATACAAGATCTGGTCAACGTGGTCAAAGTCAACCTTTGACTAGGTCAAATCCCTTTTTCAACCAATCAGAACGAGACACGTGTCCATTGATCTTCCTAGATTAGTCAAGCAGTGTACGATAATTATTTCTAGGTCAATCAAAAGCTAACACGTGGCAAATTCCGTTAGAAATTAGTGAACCAGAGAGCGACACTTGGCTTGAATAGTTAATTTCCGATTTAGAGAAGACATGTGGAGGCCTTTCATAGGGGAGCATCAAATTATCGTACTGAGCATATCTCAAATTCTGTTCAACGGCTGAAACAAACAGACGAACCGTAGCTCGACACGTGGCAAAAATGCGTTTTCACTGCTCAAAAGCGCGGATCGCCTCCGGTGCTCAATTATCCGCATGCCTCCAATGACATATTAAACAGGCGAAATCGGCAATACTGAATTGTCCAGTGGACGGAATTGGAGGGGAGATTTCACGCGTATTCTGCATACTGTGCAGAGCTCAGTACGAGAATATTGTGTTCCCCAATCGGCGCGTGACACGTGTCAAAATGCATTAAGCATCTTGTTTTCAAAAATGATGTTGATTGTTTCCTTCGTTTCTATGGGTAATGGACACCTCCGGTTGATGTATAAAGAGTGTTTGGGCAGAAAATTGGCCGTCCATTGAAGCGAAATGGAGAGGACTGCAGACGCGTTTTCTGCTGCAGTCTGCAACGGCTCAGTACGAGGTACGTGTGCTGAACAATAATATGGCGACACATGGCATTCTAATCCTTAAAAATGAGAGAGATCAGTCCGAGGTTGTTTTTCTTTGCCAATCAAAACTCGCCATGTGTTCTCTATGGATATTGAAAGAACAAATGCTAGAGAACTCCCAAAGATGTATCCAAGCAGAATTTGAATAGAAAAGAAGGAAACAAGAGTGTTAAGCATCCCCAAAATTACTACCCAATGCAAAAATGGAATAAGCTTAATTCTTTAGTCCTACAACCTTATTTCTTCACTATTTCAAGGGAAAAGTTCTCTATAAAATAACCCTCATTTCTCTCTCGAAAGCATTCTATTCTTTGATCCACATCCATTCATTATTACATCTTCATTTTCACCATTTTTCTTCTTCTTCTTCTTCTTTTTTTTCCACCATTAAAATCAAAGCTCAAACCCTAATTTTAGAGAGTAAAAAGAGAGAGAGAAATTTATAAGGACACAAGCTTGATCTAGAAGGAAGAAGTGTTTAAGAGGAGATTAAATCAAGAAGGGGGAGGCTCACGATCAATCCTCACTTAGGGTTTGATTTTTTTTTCTATTGTTTTCTCTTTAATTTTTTTATTTTGTTGAATGAATAAAACATCACAAGTACTTGTAAATATGGGTTGTGAGTAGTTTTATTAAGTAGGGGAAGACTTTTTGTGTAACATTTGTGATAAAATCTTAAGTGGACTTTTGTATTTTATTATGGTACTTAAAAGGTTAAATTATGACACAATTTTTTAAGATTTAAGGTGTGTTATTTGGAAGGATGGCTTGAAATCTTTGTGTGAGATATTTTGTGTTGAAATTTGTTTGGATATTAAGAACTTGGATTCGTTTTTGCTATTCAAATAATGTTTTGAATCAAACAAGTATAAGAACAACTTAAAAGTGGAAGTTTTTGAGTAGATATAGTATTTGATATATTTATTGATTGATTTTTGGAAGAAGATTGGTTAAGCCTTACTTTTGAGGACTATTTAATTAATTTGTTACCTGATTCATAAGATTGTTGGCGAATCCTTAGCCATGTATGTTACATGCGCAACGGAACCTATGGATTCAACCCGCCCTAGGATCATCGTTAAGGGAATAAAAATACGAGATTAGCTATTAAAATTTATATCTCGGATCTTCCTGATCCGCGAGATGAAGAACGGATGTAGGTCTGAACTAATTAGACTTGCAACCTTCTCCTTCCTGAAGCTCGACTCCGCGAACCTCCTTGCTTCTCCTAGGGATGAAGAACGATCGCTCGCAAGTTCTCAAGTTAGAGAAGCTCTACTCGTATCCACGCGAACTTCAGACAAACGGAATAACCGGACTCGGCTAGACAAGTCCGGAAATACTTTCTGAAATGACCTCACAGAACTCTCTCTCTCTTTCTCTCTTTCTGTATCACGACGGCCTCTAAGACTTCTGAATTGTGTGTCTAATAGAGAGGGACTGCCCTTCTATTTATACTAGAGAGAGAGGCGAACGATTGCTTAGTTACCTTAACCGAAAACCCTAAACTTCGACTATTCCGTTCCCAACAAAACTATTCCGTTGGCAACAGAATAGGTATTTCCTTAATAAAATTCTTGGCTGTCAAGGAATAAGTACTTTCCATATACATTCCATTGGTAACGGAACTATTCCGTTGCCAACGGAATGGTGTTGTTTCGTTGATTATTTCATTCACCAATTTATACATCACATGCATAACTGTTTTGAGGTATTTTCATCCCGTATGAATGGAGTTCATTCTGTGACCGTGTAGGTTCCATTTAAAGCTGACAACGATCTTCTAAAGATCGTAAGTCATGAGTAACCTCTAGACTGATGTCATGACTACCTATGTTAAATGAAATGATCAGCGATCATAAACCTATCAGAATAGACATTTGGTTATTCCTTTTGTTCTACGATATATGTCTTGACCACAAGGCACGGTAAAATGTCATCCTTGAGTTTGATCAAGTCTCTTTCCTAATCGAGAATTAAACTGAGTAAATACAAAATGATATTAACAACACATGTTAATCCATTTTGAGCATGACCATGCATTTCCTTTAGTCCTAGTTCATCAGGGGGCCCAGAGATATCTCCCTCTTGACGAGAGGAACAAATCCCATCTTGGTCACTCACATTCCTCTTCATGATTCAGTGCATACCTAACGATGACCCTAATGCTCATCCCATTACGGATGACGTAGGATCATATTAAAGTATGCAGTTCAACATACAGGAATCCATGTGACCTCAGGTCGTAGGAACAAGCACACTATTCATATGAGATTCACTAATGACATATACCATGCATATTCTCATAGTGTGGTCAGTCCAGTACGTATTCTCTAACACTTACCTATATTCCAGACTTGACATCGCTATGTTGATGATCAGCAGAACATGATCATCCAACCTGCGAATACACTAGTGTGGATATGTAGCTTTTGACCTGAAGTATGTTTATCTCTATAAGCATCTTACATATCTCTAGGGACAGTTTAGAATGCCATTCGTTGGTTCACAGTTCTACTATCAGAATCACATATTCTGATGACGTGAACCCGAAGTGTCATTCATGGTTGATTTAAGATATGTAAATGTACATTCACAACCCATACACACATATATATAAGAAATAATCTTTATTCAATAAATAATAATGTCTTAATACATAATCCATTTCCTAGCACAAATGCATTTGGCCTAGGAAACTAATCCTACAAAGTTACACTAATTGTCTTCATTTCCCTACTTACTCTTTTTGAACTTTTAAAAACTAAACATTATTTCTTTTATTTTCTCTCGCATCTCTTCTTATTAAAACAACAACAACTTCTTCTTGAATTACAACTTGCACTAAATGAAAAGCGAGATTAAAAAGTTAATTATTTAAGGCCTTTTCTCCTTATGAATCGACACCCTAAACTCAATTTCCACATATACACTTTCTGAATGAATTAGGGGACTTATAATTTTTTTTTTTTTGCTAAGGTTGTGAACTCACAAAATGACACTTTTTCGCATATCTTTACAACAAAGTTGGGTTCGATGGTGAATGAGATTAGCTCCCTTAGTCAAGGTCAAGCAACAACGAGTTGAGAAGTTCAAAATATCGAATCACAGATGAGGCAAATGGCAGATGAAGTTAACATCCTAAAGGGGCAGGTTGATAACAAACTCCCATCTCAAGAGAGGGGACCAGACACCAAACCCATACTTGCAATTCATTTGAGAAGCGGGAAAGAAATCGAGTTTGCTAGAGAGAAAAAAGAGATCATTGTGAAGCGGAGTGAGGAACAAAGGTATAAATTTGAGCAATTAACGTTAGATGATGAAAATATAATTGTGAATGAGAATGAGAATGTAAATGTAAAAGAAAAATAAAAATAAAAATAAAAAGAGGAAAAAGAAAAGGAAAAAAAAGAAGAAGAGAGAGTTTACGTGCCAAAGGCACCGTTTCCGTCCTGTTTGGCGGTGAACAAAAAGGTAGAAGTCGAAAAGGACATGCTTGCGATTTTCGAAAAGGTGGAGGTAAACATTCCCATCGTGGACACCATCGAAAAATTCTCCAACGTTGCCAAGTTTTTAAAAGACTTGTGCACAAATAAGAGAAGCTTAAAAGGGGATGAGAAAGTGAACCACTCCGCCGTATTGAGCCTAGACGTGAGACTCCCCCCAAAGGAAAAAAAATCCAGGAATCTTCATCATTTGCTGCACCATTGGGCACCACCAATTCACAAGGTGCGTGGTTGATTTGGGCGCCGCGATAAATGTTACGCCAAGGTCAGTTTATGAAACCCTTGACTTGGGTAGTCTGAAGAACACTCGAGTTGTGATGACTCTTACAGACCGCTCTGCAATCCGACCTCTAGGAGTTGTTAAAGATATGTTAGTCAGGATGAATGGTTTAGTTTTCCCATCCGTCTTTACATCGTCGAGATGGGGAGCACAGCGGATTCTTCTTCCATTCTCTTAGGGAGACCATTTCTCAGGACAGCAAAAACCCGAGTCGACTGCCATTCGGGTACCTTGTCGATGGAATTCGACAGCAAGAAGATCTCATTTAACATTTTCGACGCGATAAAATTCCCGGATGACCACAACGTATCGAGCATCTCCATCATCGACGAAATTGGCAAGCTCGTCGATAAACATCTTATAGGGGAGTCTTTGCATTCTTTAAACTCTTTTAATGATTCTTTTGATGAGTTTTGGGATGAACTAAAAAATGTGAACATATTAGAAAATCAAAAGAATGATAACTTGTTAGGCAATAAAAGTGACACAATAATACAAGAAGTTGAAAAATATGAACTTGCTAACTCTGAAAAATGCAGCATAGAGAGAGTTCTTTCTCATTCAGGACCGATGACGACGGAGCTCAAGATCTCAGGAGAACGAACGCCGCCGTCCATTGAGAAACCTCCAAAACTCGAGCTCAAACCTCTTCCAAGCCATCTCAAATCCTATCTCGGGCCAGACGAAACTTTACCTGTCATCATCACCTCCAACCTTACATCTGATCAGGAATGGCGCCTGGTGGACACTTTGGTAAAACACAAGAGGGCAATAGGGTGGACATTGACCGACATGCCAGGAATCAGTCCTGCGACATGTATGCACAAGATCGCCCTCGAGGAAGGAGCCAAGCCCTCGAGTGAAGCTTAAAGGCGATTGAACCCTGTGATGATGGAGGAGGTTAAGAATGAGCTTCTTAAGCTCCTTGATGCAGGTATAATATATGCCGTGGCCGACTCTGAATAGGTATCACCTATTTATGTGGTCCCCAAAAAGACGGGGATTACAATTGTGAATGGGTGGGGAGTTTGCATCGACTATCTGTAATGTGTATTTCTATACACATTTTTAGGGTTTTTATCACCTCAAATTAAATCATAATTCACAATTAATGTATGAAAACTACTCATAATTCATAAAACATGATTTGAAATCTCTTAATATATTTTTGTGATATTTTACAGGCGAAAAGGCCATAAAATGCTGAATTAGACCAAAACGACAATTCAACAACTCAACAAAAGGCCAAGTCAACCCCAAAAGGTGAAAAGGCCATAAAATGACGAAACAAAATCCTCAAACACTCAACAAAAATTCCCCCAAACTTTTACGATAATTCAACAACCTTTTACAGCCAAGTCAACCCGAGTCAAACGCCAAAAATCGCTGAGTTGACCAAAAGTCCACTTTTCTAAAATGGGTCAAACGGGTTTTTAGCCTGAAAAGCCATCAATGACGCTGACATGGAGAAGTGATATCTGGAAGAGACCAACGTAGTGAACTCGAGTTATACTTCACTATTTTGTATCATTCAACGTTCTAGAGTTGCGTAATGAGACGAGGGAGCTTCTGGATAAGTGATTTGAGTTGGAATGAAGCACATGAGTGAATCGATTAAACTGGTATGAGAAGGAGGTGTAACGGGTTCAGAACCCGGTAATGAATACCATCCAAAATCCAAATTCTCTCGTAAAGGCACTGATCAGACAAATGTTTCAGTATTAGCCACAAATTCATGGAAACAAATGATCAAATTAATGGTTTCAAATCTCAGCGCCAATAAAATGACTCATTTCATGCATGTTCAAACCATTTCAAAACAGCAAATCTCAGGGACCACTTTTCAGCGAAATACAGTTCGAACAGATCGGATCTGGTCGGACATTTTCTTCCGCCAAAAATAAGAAACAGAGACTAAAATTTTCCGCCCAAAATCCAGTCTAAACTCAACGAAATTCCATGAAATTTGAACCAGATGCACTCCTCACAAGAAGGACATCAACATACATCTAAGAGAGGTCAAGAGGAATAAGGCGCGAAGCGAGTAAGGCGCAACCTCGTCAAACAAAGGAACGCGACAAGAAGAGGCTTCTCCTTTCACGCAAAGGCCTCAAGTGCGGCAAGAAGAGCTACAACAAGTGGAAAAACCACAAGAAGAAGCTCAAAATCAACTTCTCGTCATCTAGTCTTTATCTTCAACTCCAAGACCCGTTTCTCCATCTCCTTATATTTCTCATTCTAATTCTATTTTAAATTCACCATGATGATGATGATGATGATGAGATGATCATCATCATCATCTCATCTTAAAAATCAAGAAGTTGAAAAAGAACTTGAAGAAACATTAGAAAACATACAAATGACTCAACAATGAACATTAGGGCAATTTTTAGAACACAAAATTCAAGAAAATCCTGGTAATATTGTCATACCTAAAGTACTAAATTTCAAGATAAGTCCATCCATGTTAAGTGCTTTACCAACATTTGAAGGGCATAAAAATGATAATCCATATGTACATTTAAATGATTTTCATATGAAATGCACCGCATTATTTGGTAAAACTGACAATCCTGATAACATCAAGTTGATCCTGTTTCCTCATACATTAGGAGCTGCTCCTAGGGATTGGCTTAATCATTTACAGGGTGGGCCATTCGAGACATTCAACGATGTGGCGAAGCGCTTTCTTATGCGGTACTTCCAAGCACGCTTACCGCTAAAATACGCAAGGAGATTACAAACATTCAACAACGAAGCGATGAAACCCTCCAAGAATACTATGAACATTTCGTAAGATTGTGCGCATCATGCCCTAACCATAACCTCACCGAAACCTCCCTACTTGATCAATTTATCCAAGGGATGAACACGCTAGATGCTCATCTTGTCCAATATTTGGCTGGTGGATCTTTCAACGATAAAACACTTGCCGAAGTGCGAACCCTCATCGAAACCATGGCCGAAGAAAACCTAGGTTGCGAGGGAATCTTGGGGCAAGTAAACACAACAAGTACAAAGGATCTCAAAGCGATGGAGTCCGCATCACGGCAAACTTCGAGATGAAATTCAACAAAGTGCTTAGAGCGGTAGGGGAAAAAATGGAACCCACTCCATGCGAGTTTTGTGCGAGCACGGATCACGCAACCGACGAGTGTGATACTCTTCAAGACGTAAACCATGTGGATGGCTACCAACGCTCTCAATACGCCTATGAGATTCGGAGGAAAAACCCTAACCTCCGTTGGCGTGATAATACTCAATTTCAACAACCCTAACAAGGTTATCAAAAATCTGGAGTTTATGTTCATCCTAACGCGCAATCTCAACACCAACCTCAACAACAACCGCTTCAGCCTTCTTCATCAAATCCTCAATCTCCCTCTCTTGACGAAAAATTCGACAAAATTCCCCATTCTTGCTCAAGGCCAAGCCACTCAAGGTCGACAAGTGCAAAATCTCGAGATGCAAGTTAAACAAATTGCGAGCGAGGTAAACAATCTTTAAGAGCCAAATGGGGAATAAACTGCCTTCTCAAGGAATGAACCCAGCGGAACTCAAGTCTGTTAACACAATCTAATTTAGAAGTGGGAAGCAAGTGGAATTCCCAAGAGAAGAGGAGGAAGTTGTGGTGCAAAGACCAAAAGAGGGCGAGTCAAGTAAGAAAGAGGTACAAGATGATGTGTGTGAAAATAATAATGAGGAGGAAAAAGGAGAAGAAAGAGGAAAGGGTGGGAAAGAAAAGATTTAAGAGAAATAAGTAACAAAGGAGAAGAATCACACGCCAAGGGCACCATTCCCAAATCGCCTGCCAGGTAATGCTAAGAAGGATAAACTCGACAAGGATATTCTCGAGGTGATTAAAAAAGTGGAGGTAAATATTCCAATCATAGACGCAATTTGAATGCACCCTCCGTACGCCAAGTTTTTCAAGAGCATATGTACAAACAAGAGGAGGCTAAAAGGGAATGAGACGATAAGACTACCTTCGGAGATGAGCATCAATACAAGAGTACCCCAAAAGGAAAAAGACCCTGGAGTCTTCGCCATTCCTTGTACCATCGGACTCCAACAACTTGCGAGATGCATGCTCAATTTGGGGGCCTCAATCAACGTTATGCTTAGGTCCGTTTACGAAACTTTGGGCCTAGGCAAGATCAAAAATACGCGTGTAACGGTTCAATTCGCCAATCGCTATATAGCCCCAGTCTTGGGCGTGCGGAAGATGTCCTAGTAAAAGTGAATGGGTTGGTGTTCCCGGCGGATTTCTACATACTCGACTCGAGATGGGAGACAACGCCGATTCATCCATCATTCTTTTGGGAAGACCTTACTTGAGGACGGCTCGAACGAAGATTGACTACCATTCGGGCACGTAATCCATGGAGTTCAACAATGAGAAAATCACCTTCAACATCTTCGACACAATCAAATATCCCGACGATTAAAATGTCTCCAGTATTTGCGTTGTCGAAGAATTTGATGAGCTCATCGAAGAATGCATAAAAAGGGAATCTCTAAACTCTTTTATTTTTGAAGAATTTTGGGAAGAAATAGAAAATGGGAACACAATAGAAAATGAGAACAATAACAACTTATTAGGTAATAAAAGTGAAACATGTGTTCCAAGAAGTGAGAATATAAAATTGCCTAACTATGAAAAATGTAGGTTCGAGGACGTTTCTTCTTTTGCAGGTCCCATGGCCAGCGAGTTCAAAATATTCAGAGAGCGAATGCCACCCTCAGTCGAGAAAGCTCCCGACCTCGAGTTCAACCATCTTCCTAACCATCTCCAAGTTGCCTGCAAGAAAGAAACAAAACTCTCAAGTGAAGCTCAAGGAAAAATGAATCCGACAACAATAAAAGTGGATCAGATGGACCTCTTTCACCTTCCCTTCATTGATCACGACTTAGAGCGCATGGCGGACAAAACCTACGACCAGTTCCTCGATCAGTATTCAAGTTATCTTTTGGTCAACATCGACCCTGGAGACTAAGGCAAAACAGCTCTCGCGACGGGACTGCCCCTCGTGTTCCGCAACGCTTTGGAGAAGGGATTAGAGATCGACCAGGTAGACGGGTATCAGCTAAAAGCCGTTTACAAAAGCAACGACATGCGGTATTTCGAAGAGTTTGGCGAGTACCCGAACGAGGAAATCACGAAAGATTAAGCGAGAATGCGTCGAGCTCAAGACGTAAAACAAGGGCAACTCGTCGTGTCAGGTCGTATTTTTCCTTTCTTTATTTTATTTTCTTCTTTTGAAAAAACTTCTCTTTAAAGTTAAACATTTGCTATGCAAAAGTTTAAGTGTGGTGGGGGAGGTTTTGCACAAAACCCCAACAATTTTCTACTTTTTTCAATTTCCACTTTTCTTTAATTTTTGAACTTTTTGTTTGAGGACAAACAAAGGTTTAAGTGTGGTGGGATGGTTTTGTACAAAACTAAGTTTTGTTTTTCTTGTAAAAATGTGAAAATTCATAAAAATTGAAAAAATTAAAAATTTTCAAAAACAACAAAAATACTCATAAATACAATAAAATTTTTGTTATGAATATAATTAATATGGATCTCCAATACTTGGCCCCTAAGAAAAGATAAATTAGGAAATGCTTATAAGAATGGAAGGAGTTGTGGCAGTGTATTTATTACTGTATATTATATTGTATTTAGGTTAGAATATTTCCTTTATTGTAATTCTAAATCAGGAAAGAGATTTCTTGGCCAGCACTCACCCTCTACTATATAAAGAGAGCAGTGGCTATTGTATTCTTAATACACAATTCAATACATAATTTTCTCCTTCCAATTCTCTGTTTTATTGTTCTTTGTTCTGTTATTTTATAACACGTTATCAGCACGACTCTACAATAAGCATTTGATGTTCTATATAACATATCAGAAACTCTGCTTCAGAAGGTACAATTTCAAATTATTAATATTTCATTATATTATTTATTTTGGATTTCTTTTATTCGATTTTTTTTTCTTTTCTTGAAATTCATTTTTTTATGAGCTTCTTTTAAGTAACATATCTCTGCACCAGAAGTTGCAAATTCTCTTTATAGATCAATGCACCAGAAGTTGCTTGTTTAATTAATTTTATTTTGCAATCAGAAGTTGTGTGTTTATTTTTATTCATGCACCAGAAGTTGCTCGTTTAAATTATTTTGTATGCACCTGAAGTTTCTTGTTTAATTATTTTTGCAACCAGAAGTTGCATGTTTATTTTTATTCACGTACCAGAAGTTGCTTATTTAATTTTATTTACGCAACCAGAAGTTGCATGTTGATTTTTATTTATGCACTAGAAGTTGAAGTATATTTATGCACCAGAAGTTGCAAGTATATTTATCTTTATTCTATGTACATTTACTTTTATGCACATTTACTTTTATGCACATTTATTTTTATGCAAATTTATTTTTATTTATGCACCTGTAGTTGCAATAATTTTTTTTTTTTGCACACAAGCTGCAAAATTTATTTTATGCACCAGAAGTTGCAAAATATATCACCAGTAGTTGCAAGAATATAAATCAGAAATATTGTCTAAATCTCGAAGATCAACTCTGAAATAATAATTCGAGAAAAGATGAAGAATATATATATTAAATAAAGATATTCCTTACCTTTTATCTTGCTCTTGAAGCAGCAACAAGATGAAGAGAGTTATAAGATATATTGAAAACCAATGTCATATCTTATTGTGAATAAGCAAACTAATGAGTTGTAAAAGAAGAAATTATGAAACTTGATTAAAATTTGCATTCAATTCCCGGAAGTGAATGTTGCAAAATAATGACATAAATGAGACCAATGCCAGAAGTCATTACAAGAAAATCACATAAGACAATGAGAAGATACAATAAGATATCATTTGTAACTGATTCCAGAATATGTATTTTTGATGTTGTATAAAAGAGCATTGGTTAAGTACCTGTTGTACACCAAAAAAATTTTGTCGAATTCTATAAAATCTCTTTAAAAGAAAAAAAAAATATGGTTAATTATGTTTATAATTGAAAACCATTTCAGTAAGCTCTTAAATATTACATAAGACTTTTAGACAGACTTCCTTGACCATATATTTATTCAATTTATTTTATTTATTTGTGGAATCCAAAATGTCTGTCATATGTCCAGCAGACATTGAACAACTAAAATAATAATTAGAAATTGAAAGACAAGTGTTAATACAATATCACGTATTATAAATGTAATTCAAGACTCCAGAAGAGTTACTATTTTGTTGCCTGAATAAACAAAATTTATAATAGATAATGCTTTAAAATTGTGAATTACTAGCATTGTTTCTTGTATATAAGAAAAATCATCAATTTCATACAATTGATTCTGCATCATTCCCATAAGTGAATGTACCACATATATAAGTCGTGATTGTAAATGTGTATGTGAACGTAAAAGAGGTCAAGTTCGAAACTATACTTGTCATTGTGATGATTATATTGAAAGAACACACAAGAAAGTGGAAAGAGCATTTGGTCTAAAAGTTTATGTGGTAGTAAAGGACATTTGGTATCTCCATGTGTACGCCCTATAATCTTGTGGAGTTTTATTTAGCCGCCTTGAAGGCAAAGAGAAAATAATAATGTCGACGTTAGTTATCACGATAATGAAAATGTTGATAACCGATAATGATACCATCCGCTGGATCTGAAGTGCATTAGCAAGAACGAGTTAGAGAAAGAATCGAGTAAGAAAAAATTTCTTTCTATTTTATATTCTTCTTATTATTATTGTTATTGTCATTATCATTATTTTTCTTTCTTTTGATACTACTAATATGAATCAAAGTATGTATGGGCACAATAAGAGTTATAAATATGTGTGCCTCATTATAGGGGACAATATTTCTGCATTTTAAGAAGCATTTTGAGAAATGTTCATGAAAGAAATCTATATTAGAACAACATGCAGCTTTTCTATTGATTTGTATTATGAAGGACTAATACAATTAAGTCATATTTATTAGTAAACCAGAAGTTTATTGACTTAAAACTTATTTATGCTTTTGCATAATAGATTTGGTTTGAAAAGTAATTTTATGATTTTACATGAACCAAAAGTTCACTAATTCGAAGAGAAATTTCATGTTGAGCATGAACCAGAAGTTCACTAATCTCGGAGCAATGATGATGCAAATAATCATAGGAAATTCAAATATGCATCAATTAAAGAACAAGAAGATTCTTTTATCAAATGAATTTTCTTGTGCTGCATGTTTTCAAGGAAAATTAATTGTTAGACATCACAAAACCAGGGTTGGGAATGAATCACCCAATTTCCTTGAACGTATCCATCGAAATATATGTGGGCCTATTACTCTTTCATTTGGACCATCTGGATATTTTATGGTATAAATAGATGCATCTGCTAGATGGTCACATATATGTTTATTATTATCTCGAAATATTGTATTTGCGAGATTCGTTGCTCAAATATTACAATTAAAATCATAATTTATGAATTGTATAATTACGACAACTCGTTTTGATGATGATCAGTGAGTCACATCCAAAGTACTCGACGAGTATTGTACATATAGTTGAGCATTGGCCCACGCACGCACTTATAATGATGTGATTATAATTAATCGTTGGCCTCAAATAATAAAATGAAAGCTCGTCTTTTGATTGAGGCCATGAAATGATATATGTTGCAGCACAAATTATAGTAAAGTCAACGTTTTATAATAATTACTCCCCATTATAATTTGTGACCGGCATGCAGCCAAGTAAATATTGTTGGAAATCTTTTGGATATGCAATATTTGTTCCGGTAGCTCCACCGCAACGCATGAAAACGGGTCACAAATAAAAGTCGGGCATATATGTTAAGTAAAATTGCCCTGCATAATTTGATATCTTGAACTTCATTACATGAATTTATTCACTACATGATTTATTGATTATAAATTTGATGTGACAAATTTTCGATCATTATCTAATTTTGATACTTGATCTTATATATATGAACTGTAAGTTAAAATGTAACTCATTTGTAAAATATAGCAAATCTATTATCAGATATATTTGTTCTTTCATAAAAGTAATATGATAACATCTTAATTCGGATGGATATCCCTGGAGGATCATCCAAAAACACACCTGAAGTGTCTTAGATGTTTATAGACAAAATTCCAGAAGAAAGAATTGAATGAATACCCAAGTGATTGTTGTGAGACAATCAAATATTAATGAATATGTTCAAGATATAATAGACAATGAAAGTCCTGAAGAACTTGATTAGTAATTAATGATAACATTAGGGGGAGAGAAACAAGAGCTGGAAAATGTAAGTTATATCTTATATGGAATGCATCATTAATATCTTTCACTTAGATCCTCAAACAAGTTAATATGAACTAGAAGTTCATAAATTATATTCATGTGAAACAACATGCAATTATATTATTTATATGGATGCAAAAATGATTACCATATCATACATTCCAGTATATTGAGGTACCCTTGGATAATTCTATGTTTGATATATGCCAGAAGCATGGTCGACCAATTGGTTCCAACGATTAAGATCCAAGGAAGAAAAATGAGCATAATAAGAAAGTTGGCATAATTGAAGTTAACGATACTTATAAAGAAATAAATTCTTCTGAAAAGAATATTAACGATAAAAGAGTAGAAGACAATAATGAGCAAATTACCCCAGAAGAGGTTTAGGTACCTAATAATATTGAAAATAATGAGATCTCAATAAATTATGTCTCTACTAGAATAAATATGGAACCGAAATAAAATTGTGATTAATCAAAATTTAGTTATGCAATTGCAATTGATTTATAAATAAAAATGAGGATCTAGAATTAAAATTATTTGTATAATGTCGACAGATAAAGTATTGGCCAAATCGAAAGATGTGATTAAAGAATCATTATTTTCACTAGTGAAATATAAAATTGTCGACATGTACTCCAAAACCTGGCATTGTATAACGGTAACTTATAAGCGAGTATAACTTATAAGAGGGTATTTTAAGAATATGTAATAAGAAAATTAAATTGTGATGTGCAATTATATTTCTAATTTTGTCATCCCTGATAGACTTATTAACGTAGTAGAAAATTATTAATATCTCATTTGATTGCAATATATTAATGAAAATCCCTGAAGGTTTAGAATGCCTGAAGCATTTCAAACTCTCAAGAGATTTAATCTATTAAATTACAAAGATCTTTGTACTAATTAATGCAATATTGAGATATGTGATAAAATTGCTGTAACAAATGTTTGTTGAATGAATGTTATGTAATTGATCAAAATTACGTATAGGAAACTATATATTTACCTTTTGAATGTTGATATATATATTGATGATTTAGAACTTTGTGATACTCCCGAAGAGCTCTAAAACCTACCGTATTATCCAAAAGAATATAAGATTAAATTCTTTAAGGCATAAAATATTATCTTGAATTATAAATTGAATATCTTCATGAAGGAGTCATTGTTTCATAATCCATCTATTATAATGATATAATATGGAGAAATCGCATCCATTAAGATCATCAAGATAACTTGTTTGATGTATTGACAATTGAAATAAAGGATACTGAGTTATTTTCATGCATGAGCATGATGATTGTGAAACGAATATTTAATGAATCTCCTCAAATAATGATCCAGCAGATCTCTTCTTAAGCATATATTACAGAGATTGAACTTTGTCATCTCACATATAGTTGCATATATGAGGGGGAGAAATAATACGCACTGCACTCGTTTTACCTTGTCTATGGTTTTTGTCCCAATGGGTTTTCCTAGCAAGCTTTTTAACGAGGCAATGATGATGCACTATTTTTCCTTCACTAGGATTTTTGCCCATAGGGTTTTACCTAGTAAGGTTTTAACGAGGCATGTTTAATATATGAAATAATGAGAAATAATGATAATACGCGATGCTCTCTTTTTCCCATAGCCAAGGTTTTGTCCTACTAGGTTTTTCTTGTAAGGTTTTTAACGAGGCATCTTCTAATGGCATATGAAATATGGACATCCAAGGGGGAGTGTTATGAATATAATTAATATGGATGTCTAATACTTGGTCCCTTAAGAAAAGATAAATTAGGAAATGCTTATAAGAATGGAAGGAGTTGTGGCAGTGTATTTATTACTGTATATTATTTTCTTTATTGTAATTCTAAATTAGGCAAGAGATTTCTTGGCCAGCACTCACACTCAACTATATAAAGAGGGCAGTGGCTATTGTATTCTTAATCCACAATTCAATACATAATTCTCTCCTTCCAATTCTCTGTTTTATTGTTCTTTGTTCTTTTATTTTATAGCAAATTTAAACTTTTTACTTGTTTTTATTTCATTTTTTGTTTGTTTTTGTACATAAAAGTTTGTGTGTTTTAAAGAAAAGCAAGAGAATTTTTAATGAAAAAGTAAAAAAGTTTTGAAAAATGGAAAAGATTTTAAAACTAAGCCCTTTCAAGCAAATTTTTGAAAAAATAGTTAGGGTTTTGAAAAATGATGAAAATATTTGAAAATTCAAAAAAAAATTAATTATCGTCATGAATGACACATTCCACCTCATTTCCATCTACAATATCCATTTAAAATCCATTAAGCATTTCGAAAATTCATAAATATTTCACTTGCCCCTTTAATGAAATTATAAATCGTTTTCTTTAAAGTAATGCTATGATTGAAACTTTTGAGAAATCAAACCTTATTTTAATACCAGTAGTTTCGCAAAATTTCTCTAACTCAACCTATCTTTCATGGTAAAGCTAATGACTCGTATGTGCATCTCTAGTTTTCGCACTAAAAGCAAGTGACCGAAACCGAACTTGTTATCCCTTCACAAAAAGAATTTAAAAATGTGAAAAATTATTCTTAATCCCTTGAAGAAGAAAAATTTACATATCCGCATGAGAAAATGAAGGATTTTTTTTGTACGTGCAAAGCACAACTTGTCTTTTGATAGCATGAGTGGATAGCATACCAACTTTTACTTGTTTATGAAAGAGAAAAATTGAGTTAGTTGAAACTTTTGGGGTAATTTGTATAAATTCACCATTTTAAATTTAGGCGGAGAAAGTATCAAAAATAAAATTAGGACATTGCTTTTTGGAAAATGGGTTCGTATTTGAAGGATTGGGGAATTTTAAATAAATTTGAATTTAAAATTATTAATGGATATTCATCGACCCTCGTGTACTATCATAATAATCAAATATTAGTATATAATATTCATGACGATAACTAAATGTCTTTTCAAACGCTTTAAACTGATTCTAAAAACCCTAAAACTTGATTTTATTTACGCTTGAGGACAAGCTTGCTTTAAGTGTGGTGGGATTTGTAATGTGTATTTTTATACACATTTTTAGGGTTTTTATCATCTCAAATTCAATCATAATTCACAATTAATGTATGAAAACTACTCATAATTCATAAAACATTTAATACATTTTTGTGATATTTTACAGGCGAAAAGGCCAAAAGATGATGAATTAGACCCAAACGCAAATTCAACAACTCATCAAAATGCCAAGTCAACCCCAAAAGGCAAAAAGGCCATAAAAGGACGAAACAAAATCCTCAAACACTCTACAAAAATTCCCCCAAAATTTTACGACAATTCAACAACCTTTTACAACCAAGTCAACCCGAGTCAAACGCCAAATATCGCTGAGTTGACCAAAAGTCAACTTTTCTAAAATTGGTCAAACGGTATACCAAAACGGAGAGCTCGACGAGACGAATCCAACAGTACAAGTCTCGCGATCAGAAACCTTCTAGAACTCTCAGAACTGCCAATTGAAAATTTGATCAAACCTGGTCAAAGTCAACGCGTTGACCAGGTCAGACCATTCTTCTCCAAATCTCCATTCTTCAAACATACTCGAAATCACTCAAACCAATCATCCATGGATTCAACATGACGAGAGGAACCTGCCTATAACATACACCAACCATGAAAACTCCGGCGATCGCTGGAATTGGCCAAAAACAGGGCGAGAAAAACAAGCTAAAACCTTCATTGATCTGTCTTGCCTTCCACAGTCCACCATTCGAGCCAAAACTAACTCCATCCTCTCCCTCTCCTTCTGCCCTTTCTAGCAATCTAAAGAACTCAGGAAATGATCAAGAATAAAGCAAGGAATTTGATTTTTAAATCTGTTCGGTGAAATGCTTAAGTGGAATTATGAACTCAGATGATCCAACGGTCAGAAAAAATCAAGGTTTAAAGACTTGATTCGAATTCGATCGAACCTGCACCATTTTCCTCGAATCCTTGCGTGATTTCTATGCCCAAATAGATTCCTAAGTCATGTTGGAAGGAGATTGAGGCTTTAATTTGATTGGAAAACAACTCGAATTTAGATTTTGAGTCGGAACTTGCTGGTTATTTGGTTATTATATCAAGACGTCAGCTGAGTGACGAAATTGATGGACCTCAACGAGTTACGAGTGAAATTGAGTACTCATACTCAGCAGGGAGGATTGTGAATGAGTTGAAAGGGTATTCCAGGTGTTCTTTCGAGTTGATCTCACTCAAGGGATGAGTTTTGAGCTTGAAAAGTGATCAATGGCGCTGACATGGAGAAGTGGTATCTAGAAGAGACCAACATAGTGAACTCGAGTTATACTTCACTATTTTGTATCATTCAACGTTCCAGAGTTCGTAATGAGACGAGGGAGCTTCTGGATGAGTGATTTGAGTTGGAATGAAGCACATGAGTGAATCAATTAAACTGGTATGAGAAGGAGGTGTAACGGGTTCAGAACCTGGTAATGAATACCATCCAAAATCCAAATTCTCTCGTAAAGGCACTGATGAGACGAATTTTTCTGTATTAGCCACAAATTCACGGAAACAAACGATTGAATTAATGGTTTCAAATCTCAGCGCAAATAAAATGACTCATTTCATGCATGTTCCACCGGTTTCAAAACAACAAATCTCATGGACCACTTTTCAGCGAAATACAGTTCGAACAGATCGGATCTGGTCGGACATTTTCTTCCGCCAAAAATAAGAAACAAAGACTAAAATTTTCCGCACAAAATCCAGTCGAAACTTAACCAAATTCCATGAAATTTGAACCAGACGCTCCTCATATCCCACTTGATCTAACTACAGTACTGGAAATTCCCGGTTTGTGCCCTAGTTTCCTTTCCATTCAAAACAGGCCATTAGACTCTCAAGTCCATTTTAGCCTATAGAGCACCCTTCAGTCCTCACCATTAGACACACGACTTTCCATTCTTCTTCTTCTTCCTCTAGAACCATCATTGTTGAGTCTCAAAGCTTTTTGAGCTTTAATTTTCGTTTTTGAGTGAAATCGAGCAAATTGGTGCTGATTTGGGTGAAATTCGAATCGGTTGATTCTAGCAAGAATCAAGGAGCAATTGGAGGTTCAAATTGTCTCAAGAGAGCTACCGGCTGGTCCTCCAACTCTCGGTTTAGTCCAATTCTCTTTTAATTCTTGATTTGAATTTTAGACCACAAGAACTCAATTTTGTAATAATCATGATGAAATCTTGTCAAATTCTTGTTCTTGTGAATATGTCTGAGTAGATCTAGATATGGAGGAGAGAATTTGTGAGTTGTATACATGAAATATTGCTTGATAATCTTGTAATTTTGCTGAATTTTGATGAATAGTCATGAACACACAAATTTTTAAATAAATTGGGGAAAATTGTTTAGCCTAGTATTTTTCATCAATTGATCTATTAAATCCAGATTTATTGACCTTTTAATCATCTAGAATTATTAGCTTAGTATTTTGTGTGATTAATTTGGAGTTATCATTGATTTAATTCATGTTTTGTTTTAAAATGGCTGTTTTGGGATGAACTAGTTCTTGAATAAATTTTTTAAGTAACTCTTAGCTTAGATTGCTCAAATCCATCATCTAAATCTGTAAAATTATATCTTAAGTGATTAATGATGGTTAAATCTCATGCATTTCCTATAAAGCCCTATTTTTATAATGAAAATCAAACCCTAATCCAGTTTCTGTTTTGCTGCTGTTTTATCTCTGTTTTTCAGTATTTTTCCTATAATTTCGTGTCAAATTCAGATTTAAAAAATTAAATAAACATTTTTAAAATTTAGTTCTCATTTAGTCAATAATTTTCAAACCAAATTTTTCCCAATTCTGAATTATAATTTGTGAGATAATAATTTTCTAAATTTGTAATTTTTCTGTTTTTGACCTTTCTGTCCAGATTTACTATTTCTTTTCTTCTGAATTTTAAAAAATATAAAAACAAATAATCCAAATAAAAAAATAGTCCTACTTGAAATATTTCGAAGGCTAGAATCCAAATATGAACTTTTAAAATAGTAGTTATTAAAACAGATCAGGAGATATTACCACTTTTGTAAGTAGTGGTCTGTGAGATCCAGTTTCTGATCCAGATCTGAGTTTTCATTATAAATCTCAAACTATAAAACATAAATGTATCAAATTTTGATAGTTCATACTTATCTTGATAATTGAATATCTTTAAAAAATTTGGGATTTTCAAGATTTGGTGATTTTTCTATAAATTTCTGAATTTGCTGCTAGATAAATCATTGAGATTAGTTAATTCTTGAGGCCACACCTCCATGTGTTCGACCCCTAAACTAATTTACCTCTCATACTTGTAAATTGAATAAGAGGAAAATATAAATTGTTTTGCTAAATTGTGTGAAATATAAACGACGATTTTTCCCGATTTACACTATCGCAAACTCAACGCGGTGACAAAAAAGGATCACTTCCCTCTCCCTTTTATCGAACAAATGCTTGAACGGTTGGCAGGCCGGCTCTATTATTGTTTTCTCGACGGGTACTCAGGATACTTTCAGATCACGATTGATACCACTGACCAACGAAAAATGACTTTCACTTGTCCCTCCGGTACTTTCGCCTATCGGAGGATGCCATTCGGTTTGTGTAACGCTCCAGATACATTCCAAAGGTGCATGCTTTCTATTTTTTTTGAATATATTTCAAAATTTATAGAAGTATTTATGGACTATTTCTCCATTTATGGCAACTCATTTGATGAGTGTTTAACCAATTTGGGCTTGATAATGGAGAAATGTGTTGAATCTGACCTTGTCTTGAATTTTGAAAAGTGCCACTTCATGGTGAGTGAAGGAATTGTACTAGGTCATCTTGTTTCAGAGAAGGGTTTGGAAGTTGGCAAGGCGAAAGTCGACGTAATCAAGATGTTACCTTATCCTCACAATGTGAAGGACGTGCGCTCATTCTTGGGCCACGCGGGCTTTCATAGGCGTTTTATATGTGACTTCTCAAAGGTTGTGCGACCGATCTGTCGCCTTCTCCAAAAAGACGCCAAATTTGACTTTCATGACACATGCAAGGAGGCCTTCGACATCTTAAAAGGGAAGTTGTGCACCTCCCCGATAATCAAACCACCCGACTGGAATCTCCCATACGAGATCTTGTACAACACGAGTGGATTGAGTGTTGGAGCTTTCTTGGGCCAACGGGTCGGTAAGGATCCTCACGTTATTTATTACGATTCTAGGACACTTGATGATGCACAACGTATTTACACGACCACGAAAAAATAATTATTATCTATTGTATATGTATTGGAAAAGTTCGGATCATATTTCGTCGGGACAAAAGTGGTTCTGTTTTCAGATCATACAGCGCTGAAGTACTTGATGAAGAAGAAGGAGTTCAAAGCACGCCTCTTACGATGGCTTCTCCTCCTTCAAGAATTCAATGTGGAGATTCGATATAAGAAAGGCGAGGAAAATCTCATCGCCGACCATCTTAGTCAACTCCCGATGAAAGAAGGTGACATCCTTCCGATTAACCAGTTGTTTCCTGACGAGCACCTGTATGCAATTGATGATGTGACGCCTTGGTAGGGAGACCTCGTTAACTTCCTGGAGACGGGACAAATGCCGAATGCACTCTCTCGCGCCCATAAGGACAAACTCAGGAGCGACTCACGTTACTAGTTTTGGGAAGACCCGGTCATCTACAAGATCTGCTTCGATCAGATGGTACGCAAGTGCGTTCTCGACTGCGATATAAACTCGGTATTATTATTTTGTCACTCTCTAGAATGTCGGGGCCACTTTGGAGCCCAACGCACAATCCACAAAGTACTCCAAAGTCGTCTATATTGGCCGACTCTTTACAAAGATGTTCATTCCTTTGTATAGAGTTGTGAGAATTGTTGGGTTTCTACCGTTCATAATGCAGCGGAAAAATAAAACGAAACAAAGTCGAATTCGAAACCCAAAAGAAGGATCCGTGAATTACAATTAAATCAAAGAAAAGTTCATAACTTTGTACCTTCGGATTATGCTTAATCCGTGATGATCGAAAGCCAATTTGGTTGACGCTTTTCTTTGCCCGATTCCAAACCGGTTTTCAAACCGATCCTTTGTATGTTTCGCCTAACCGATCTTACAAACCGATCTCCAAGCGATCTCCAAACGAACCGATTCTTCAAGCAAACCGATTCTCCAAACAAACTGATTCTCCAAACAAAATCACGGTTTTCAACCCGAATCACAAAGACGCCGCACTTCGCTTCGTCCTCTATCGGTATCCACACGAACAACCCATTTGAATGAATAGAGAACGATATATGCTAGTATTCGTTCTTTATTTTTCTCACAGAAATAACAAGAGAAGGTTTTTTCGGATTTTTCTCTCCTTTTGTCTCACAAAATTGGACGAAAAATAAATATGTCTTCATATATCTATTTGGGGTGTCTCTTGTGCCTATATAGTCCATAAGTTTCATATCCTATGTGCATGGTAACTATATAACCATATATGCAACACATCTTATCAAATAAGATGTAGGATTGAATGTATCACTTGACTATGTAGCTCTTCATACAACTCATCGCATAAGTTATGATCTTTTTCTGTGTACATCTCAATAGTTGTTCTTTGTGTGTGACCCTGTAGGTTTACCTAATGTTGGTAATAATCATAACGAATTATAAATCATGAGTGGCCTCTAGCAAGACATCATGATTACCCAAATTAAGCAAGTATAGATGATTCGATCAAACCGAATTTATGTTCATGCATTGTATCCCTTTGTTACACGATATCTATATCGTCCATAAGGCATGGTATGTGTCAACCTTACGTTGGTCGATAAATATTTCTTGACACCGAATTTGATTGAACATGAAATGACATTAATAACTCCTTATTAATTCACTCGAGCACGGCCGTGCGTTTTCTTCAATCAAATCATCAAGAGGCCTAAAGATATCTCTCTCATTTTATGAGAGGAACAAATCCTATCTTAATTAAACTCTTTCCTCCGCATAATTCATTATATACCTAATTATAATCTTTATGACCGCCCGGTTAAAGACGATGTTAGATTATATTAAAGTATAAAATTTCTTATGTAGGAAACTGAGATAGTCTCAAGTCTAAGGATTACAGATACATTCTTTACTGAGAATAACTAATGACACGAACCATGTAGTATTCTCACGGTGGGTCAATCCAGTATATGGTCTCTAACATATATTTACGTTAATGACTTAATAACTCTTATTCATGATCAGTAAAACGTGACTATCAGTCAACTAACATACTGATGTACATTTATAGCTTATCATAAAGTATGTTTGTCTCACAAACATCCTATGAATGATCAGGGACGGTTTAGAATATCATTCATAATACTTTATAGTTTTACTATCAAAGTCACATACTTTGATGATATAAAGCTGAATATCATATTCAAGGTTTATTTTAGTAATAAGAATAAAATAACCAATACGCATTTATTATATAAAATATCTCCAAATAAATACAATGTTTGTTTAACACAATCCATACATCTAGGTCTCAAATATATGTGTTGGGTTTCAGACGTGCATAACGCAGCGGAAAACTAAAAATTATTCGTCCAAAACCCATCCCGAGAATCCGTGCGTATCGGTTAAATCAAAGAAATAAATCTTAGAGATACCTTTCGGATTACGCTTAATCCGTGACGCTCAAATCATGCGTGTTGTCCATGCGTCTCTAAACCGGCTACCGTCCTAACCGATTTTACGTCCGTCTAGGCCGTCTAGGTCGGATCGTGCGGAAGCCATCTACCGCACACACAATCGGTCTCCACCAAAACTCTCAACAAACCGTTCTCATCTTCTTAGGCCGAATAGATCACAAGCGCCGAAAGTACGAACGCCTCTACCGGTATCCACACGAACAAACTTCTTAAAACGGGAAGAAGAACAATATATATGCTAGTAGCTTGTTCTTCTCTTGCACAAGAAAACTCTTTTTCTTCTTCTTATTTTGTCTCACAAAAGATGTATAATTCTCTCATATAATTGCACCCTTTCATTTTGTCATATAAAAGGAAAGCACCCTTTAGTAATTTTGTCACACAAATGAGAAAGGATATTTTCTCTCTTTTTGTCTCACAAAAGAGAATGAGAAATAATGAGAGAGAGAATCATTTGGTACAATGAATTTGGAGCCCTCGATGTCCTTATATAGAGGTGAAGAGTCATGTCTATTCACACTAAAAGATGTGTATGACATCACTCATCATTATCCACATATCATCATCTAGACTCTTCTAGATTACATGATCTTGTGTGCTCATAGTCTTTATATACATATATATCACATCTTATCACATAAGATGACAATATCTTTTGTGACATTCTTATGCAACTCATCATATAAGTCGCTAGGATTTTCTGCGCCCGTTTCAGTTTGTTCTTTGTGTGTGACCCTGTAGGTTCACTTAATGTTGGCAATAAACTTGACAGTCTATAAATCATGAGCGGACTCTAGCAAGCCATCATGACTACCCAATTTAAGTGAATATAGGTGATCCGATTTACCTAATCAACAATCACGTATTTAGTCCCTTTGTCACGCGATATCTATATCGATCATAAGGCATGTAATACGTCATCCTTATATTAATCGAATTAATATTTCTTGATCCCGAATTAAACTGAACAAGAACAAATGACATTAATAACTCTTATTAATTCATTTGAGTATGGCCATACATTTCTTCAGTTCAATTCATCAAGAGGCCTAAAGATATCTCTCTCATTTATGAGAGGAACAAATCCCGTCTTGATTGCACTCATCCCTCTACATGATTCATTGTATACCTAATCATAACCCTTATGACCACCCGGTTAAAGGCAGTGTTAAATTATATTAAAGTATAAAATTACTCATGTTGGGAACCGAGACAATCTCAGGTCAAAGGACCATAAATACTTTATGTTATAAGAATCGCTAATGACGTAAAACATGTAGCATTCTTATGGCGGGTCAGTCCAGTATATGGTCTCTAACATATACCTATATTAATGACTTGATAACTATTTATCCATGATCAGTAAAACATAATAATCAGTCAACTAATATACTGGTGTACATTTATAGCTTGTATATAAATATATATTTATTTATATCCGCAAGTATATTTGTCTCCACAAATATCCTATAAATGACCAGGGACGATTTAGAATAGCATTCATAATACTTTATAGTTTTACTATCAAAGTCACGCACTTTGATGATATAAAGCTGAATTGCATATTCATGGTCTATTTTAATTATATTAAAATAACCTATACGCACATATTATATGAAATATCTTAGAGTAATTATAATGTTTGTTAATTCAATCCGTCAACCTAGGTCACAAACACTTTGGCCTAGGGCATAACACCATCAATCTCCCACTTGCACTAGGTCAAATCAACCAAATATCTCATACTCGTTGATCTAAAAGATATCAACCCATTTACTTAACATGAACACTATCATGTACTTGCGGGATTGGCTTCTTAAACAGATTATCAAACATTGTCATATACAAATACTTTGCATATTTTTATGTCCACCATAAACTAAGAAGAATACTTTATCCTTCTCAAGTATATAATTACACTCTTGATTATTATCTAGTGACTTTCACTAAGATTAAACTTATGTGTGCTTGTTGCTCTTAATTCACATCAAATGTAATTATGCTCCCACTGAACTTCTTGTCAACATAAGATTTATCTTTAATTTTTGATAAAACCGAACTATTTGGTTATTTCATCAAATAATAAATATTCACCTAGAGATGTTTGCTTTAATTCATAAATGAATTTATGCAACTTGCAAACTCTTTTCAAAATTTTTAGGATAGACAAAACTCTCTAGTTGTATTATATACATACTTTCATATGTTTCTATTAAGAAACAATGTCTTGACATCCACTTGGCATCTTTCATAATCATACTATGAACATATGCCCAAGAAAATTCTGAAATATATTAGCGTGTTGACTTGGAAAAATAATATCATAGTCTATACTATGAGTTTATCTCAACCACAAATCATGCATTATATGTTTGCACATTATCCATGTCGGTCTTCCTTTTAAAACCGTATTTCCATCTGATGGATCAATCAAATTCAAAACTTGATTGTCTGACATGGATTACATCTCAACTTTCAAAGTCTCTAACCATTAGAGCCTTGACTCATCATAGTCTATTAGTAGAATGTGGACTCATCATCTATGAGTACGAAATTTTTATCATTAGACACGAAAAATCTATATTTTTCGGGCCTGCGATAAATTCTAATAGATCTACATGAATACACTTATGTTATATACTCAGACTCTTCAACATCTTGAGAGTCTAGTTGATTAATTGAAGACTCAATCACTAGTTGAAATCTGAATTAATTTCCATCCGAGCATTACTGTCAGTATGTGGAATTTGAACTTTTCAAATTTACTCCCACTAATTCTTTCGGAAACACTTCTTCCAAAGAGATATAATTTTCGAGTAACAAACACTTTGTTCTCATATTAATTATAGAAGTAATATTCTTTACTTTTCTTAAGATATTCCACAATAAGCACTAATCCGATTAGATGCATGATGCTTCAATTAAGTATCATATCCTCAAATCTTGATAAAAGATAATCTGATACACCTACCAGTCCATATCTCATATGGAATCTTTCATAACTGCTTTAGATGTAATTATGTTCAGTATCAACGCAATAAGAGCGTAACCCCAAAAGAAATAGAAGATATATTTGACTCATCATGATCGAACTATATCTAATAAAGTTCGACATCGTTATCATGATGATCAAACACTTAGTTCTCGACTCCTCGATCTCATCAAAGAAATATGATTTTTCGAAACCAAGTTTTATTCTCTACTTCATTATTTGTAACTTTTGAACTTTTCAAAATATTCAAATTTATTGTTTCAATAAAATGATGAAGTAGTTTTTCTCTAGCACCTTCACTCATTGATGAACATACATCACTATGTATGATAGCCAATAAGTAACTTGCTTTCACCTTACTTTGTGAAAGACGTTTATGTCATTTTGTCTAATAAATAAGTTACACATGTCTCAAATAATTCAAAATCAAATGAATTTGAAAATCCATCTTAATGGATTTAATAAATGTTCATCTTATTTAAGTAGACCAAGCGACAATGCTAGATTTAAATTCTTAATATTAATGTTATAGATGGACTTATAATTATCTTGTTCGATAAAACACATAAGGTAATTTTTCTATTCGAACATTTCCAAAGAAAAATGACCTTTGTGAATGGTGAAATTATTATTCTCAATAATAAATTAACGACCATTCACAGTTAAACTCGAACTATAAATAATACAAAATCTATTGTCGACATTAAATAACAATTATTTATGTCGGCGATAAGTCCAAAAAGACAATGTAAATAAATGAGTTACTTGAGAAAATGCAACAACTTTTGCTACATTTGTCACTCATATGTTAACATCATATTTACCCAATAGTCTACAACTTTGTCAGCACATTTTCACAAATGTGTGATTCACATCGTGTATCTAATACATATGATGTGAAATAGACAAGTTAATTTCTATAACAAAAATACTTGAAGCGGTAGTCACATTATCCTTTCATTCCCTTTTTCATATCTTCTTGAGAAATTATGGTTTCTTTCAATGAACCGATTCACTGCAAAAGATACTAATTTCTTACCTAAGGCCGAAGCCTCGGCAACATCTTGCCCTTATCTTTGGGAGTACTTTTTACGTTCCTTTTAAGCACGAGAACATTATTGACAATACTTGTCCATGTTCATTTTAACGATTATAAGCATCTTATGCTATCTGTCCATATCAAGGACCTATCGTGAGACATAAATAGATATACTATTCTATTTGAATAATATGCAAAGACTATTATTCTTTAAATATTTCATATAATGGCTCCCACTATTTTTAATCAAATCAATAACCCTTAATTGCATTGATTCGGAAACTTTCAATCCTTGAAGTTTCATAGTGAGACAAGATCCATATTTCAATTAAGTCCTAAGTGAGCTTTGGCTCATCGCCCAGAACTTAACTTATTTATGTAGGAACAATTCCAATTGTATCTCATACAATTCTTGAACAACATAGGATAAGCATCATATGCCCGACGTATATATCCTATCGTATGCCCCGAGCCCAAGTCCGACTTGATAGCCCAGTTAAGTCAAACCATGTCTAATCATTGGCAAAATAGTACCCAACACACTCAGCTTTGGCATGACCTATGTTGGCTCCCATTTCCCGCATTCTCTCCTCCTAAGATTGTCCCTACATACCCAGCTTTGGCATGACCTATGCAGGGTCGATCAGAGTATTGAGAGATTTAGACTTATGGAAGGCACTTCATGACTTAACATTGTTTTGAGGGATTTTATTTAAAATTATATTTTATTATGCAATATTCAAAAAACATCACATGTACTAAAAGAATAAAGATAATAACAATGATATATCATGGCCTTGATCTTTATAAACTAACATAAAGATTTCCTAATATATGTTTCATCTCCATGAAATTTTTCTTAGATTGTATTTGGAAATCTTATGTCCATGTATAGAAATCGATGAACTCTTTCATTGCCATGATGTGTGGTTAAAATAAACTTGTCATCTTAATGATATATTCATGATGGACGATGAACTCCTTCATCTCAATGATGTATGTGTTATGCCTAATGAACTCTCTCATTATATCAACACATATCAACAAATATATCAAATATAAACATAATCATATTATGTTTCGATTATTTACCCATTTATAAAATATATATATATATATAAATATAAGGCTTATGAATGCGAATTTTGGGCACGGTCGTCATTGTCAACATTTGACAAGTCAAAAACCAATATTTGACTCGGTCAACATTTGACTCGGTCAACGATCAACATTTGACAAGGTCAACAGTCAATGGTCAATATTTTGACCAGGTTATGATCAACTTTTGTCCAATTTAATGGTCAACAATCAAGGGGTAAATTAGTGTAGTCAACTTTCAACAATTAACAGTCAATATAGTCCACAGTCAACACAGTGGGTCAACAGTGAACATGGTCAACACCTGGTCAACTTTGTCAACACACATTTTCTACACATTAATACATCATAGGCATCTTTTCATGAATTCAATACATCACATGCAACTTTTCATGAAATAATGCATCACATGCACCATTTAAAAAAGGCAATTCATGGTATGCACCCTTTCATGAAGACACAACTATTCAAGAGGTCACAACTCTTGCGATTGCACCTTTTCGGTCGTACCTCTTGGTTGCGCATGTCGATTACACCCGTTGGTCGCTTCTCTTGATCGCAACCGTTAGTCGCAACCTATTGGACGTGATATTTGGATCATATCCATTGGTCAGACCCTTTAGTCGCACCCTTTGGTCGCACCCATTCGTCGCAACCTTATGGACGTGACATTTGGATCGCATCCGTTGGTCACACCCTTTCGTCGCACCCTTTCGTCGCATCCGTTGGTTGCAACCTTTCGTCGCGTCTTTTGGATGTGACATTTGAATCGCATCGCTTGGTCACACCCGTTAGTCGCACCTTTTGGTCGCACCCTTTGGTCGCATCCGTTGGTCGCAACCGTTGGTCGCAACCTTTCGTTGCGTCTTTTGGATGTGACATTTGGATCGCAACCCTTGGTCACACCCGTTAGTCGCACCTTTTGGTCGCACCCTTTGGTCGAATCCGTTGGTCGCAACCTTTCGTTTCGTCTTTTGGATGTGACATTTGGATCGCATCCCTTGGTCACACCCGTTAGTCGCACCTTTTGGTCGCACCCTTTGGTCGCACCCTTTGGTCGCATCCGTTGGTCGCAACCGTTGGTCGCAACCTTTCGTTGCGTCTTTTGGATGTGACATTTGGATCGCATCCCTTGGTCACACCCGTTAGTCGCACCTTTTGGTCGCACCCTTTGGTCGCACCCTTTGGTCCCATCCGTTGGTCGCAACCTTTCGTTGCGTCTTTTGGATGTGACAATTGAATCACATCCCTTGGTCACACCCGTTAGTCGCACCTTTTGGTCGCACCCTTTGGTCGCACCCTTTGGTCGCATCCGTTGGTCGCATCCGTTGATCGCAACCGTTGGTCGCAACCTTTCGTTGCTTCTTTTGGATGTGATATATCCGTTGGTCGCACCCTTTGGTCACACCCTTTGGTCGCAACTCTTGGACTCAACTTTTGGATCGCATTCCTTGGTCGCACCTTTTAGACGCAATCCTTGGTCGTGACCTTTGGATCATATTTCTTGGTCGCAACTATTGGATGCAACACTTGGACGCAACCTTTGGATCGTATCCCTTGGTGGCAACTTTTGGAGACTACTTCTGGATCACATCTATTCATCGCATCTTTTGATCGCATCTCTTAGACATAACTTTTGGATCACATCCTTTGGTCATATTTTTTTGGATACATTCTTTGGATGCAACTCTTGGATCATATCTATTAATCGCATCTTTTCTATTAAGAATATTCAACACTTGAATACTCTTTATGCAAGCCTTATAATTATAAATCAAAATTATAAATGGTATCTAAATAGTATATATCACATATATACCGACTCAATTTAACCGAAATACGTACGTTGCTCTGATACCACTGTTGGGTTTCAGACGTGCATAACGCAGCGGAAAACTAAAAATTATTCGTCCAAAACCCATCCCGAGAATCCGTGCGTATCGGTTAAATCAAAGAAGTAAATCTTAAAGATACCTTTCGGATTACGCTTAATCCGTGACGCTCAAATCATGCGTGTTGTCCATGCGTCTCTAAACCGGTTACCGTCCTAACCGATTTTACGTCCGTTTAGGCCGTCTAGGTCGGATCGTGCGGAAGCCATCTACCGCACACACAATCGGTCTCCACCAAAACTCTCAACAAACCGTTCTCATCTTCTTAGGCCGAATAGAACACAAGCGCCGAAAGTACGAACGCCTCTACCGGTATCCACACGAACAAACTTCTTAAAACGGGAAGAAGAACGATATATATGCTAGTAGCTTGTTCTTCTCTTGCACAAGAAAACTCTTTTTCTTCTTCTTATTTTGTCTCACAAAAGATGTATAATTCTCTCATATAATTGCACCCTTTCATTTTGTCATATAAAAGGAAAGCACCCTTTAGTAATTTTGTCACACAAATGAGAAAGGATATTTTCTCTCTTTTTGTCTCACAAAAGAGAATGAGAAATAATGAGAGAGAGAATCATTTGGTACAATGAATTTGGAGCCCTCGATGTCCTTATATAGAGGTGAAGAGTCATGTCTATTCACACTAAAAGATGTGTATGACATCACTCATCATTATCCACATATCATCATCTAGACTCTTCTAGATTACATGATCTTGTGTGCTCATAGTCTTTATATACATATATATCACATCTTATCACATAAGATGACAATATCTTTTGTGACATTCTTATGCAACTCATCATATAAGTCGCTAGGATTTTCTGCACCCGTTTCAGTTTGTTCTTTGTGTGTGACCCTGTAGGTTCACTTAATGTTGGCAATAAACTTGACAGTCTATAAATCATGAGCGGACTCTAGCAAGCCATCATGACTACCCAATTTAAGTGAATATAGGTGATCCGATTTACCTAATCAACAATCACGTATTTAGTCCCTTTGTCACGCGATATCTATATCGATCATAAGGCATGTAATACGTCATCCTTATATTAATCGAATTAATATTTCTTGATCCCGAATTAAACTGAACAAGAACAAATGACATTAATAACTCTTATTAATTCATTTGAGTATGGCCATACATTTCTTCAGTTCAATTCATCAAGAGGCCTAAAGATATCTCTCTCATTTATGAGAGGAACAAATCCCGTCTTGATTGCACTCATCCCTCTACATGATTCATTGTATACCTAATCATAACCCTTATGACCACCCGGTTAAAGGCAGTGTTAAATTATATTAAAGTATAAAATTACTCATGTTGGGAACCGAGACAATCTCAGGTCAAAGGACCATAAATACTTTATGTTATAAGAATCGCTAATGACGTAAAACATGTAGCATTCTTATGGCGGGTCAGTCCAGTATATGGTCTCTAACATATACCTATATTAATGACTTGATAACTATTTATCCATGATCAGTAAAACATAATAATCAGTCAACTAATATACTGGTGTACATTTATAGCTTGTATATAAATATATATTTATTTATATCCGCAAGTATATTTGTCTCCACAAATATCCTATAAATGACCAGAGACGATTTAGAATAGCATTCATAATACTTTATAGTTTACTATCAAAGTCACGCACTTTGATGATATAAAGCTGAATTGCATATTCATGGTCTATTTTAATTATATTAAAATAACCTATACGCACATATTATATGAAATATCTTAGAGTAATTATAATGTTTGTTAATTCAATCCATCAACCTAGGTCACAAACACTTTGGCCTAGGGCATAACACCATCAATATTTGCCTAGGGCATACTACTAACAATCTCCCACTTGCACTAGGCCGAATCTAACAAGTATCTAATACCTATCGACCTAGCATGACCCTCATGCTTTGCTTGAAAAAGTGGTTTAGTCAACGGATCGGCAACATTATCATCACTATCAACTCTGCATATTTTAATATCTCCTCTCGCAATGATCTCCCTGATCAAATGGAAACGTTGAAGTAGGTGTTTGGTTCTCTGATGCGATCTTGGTTCCTTTGCCTGCGCGATTGCCCCATTGTTGTCACAATAAAGATCCACAGGATTTGCGATACTAGGAACCACACCGAGTTCTTCAATGAACTTCTTCATCCAAATTGCTTCCTTAGCTGCTATGTACTCCGCTTCTGTCGTAGAATCCGCTACAGTGTCCTGTTTGGAACTTTTCCAACTTATTGCACCTCCATTCAAACAAAACACATAACCAGGTTGCGATCTAAGATCATTGATAAGTCATTAATTATACACATTTTATACCCTATACATATATGATATTGCACCATTATATGTGTTAATATTCTATTTATAAGGATAATAATCACAACTTGAATGTTGATACTGCTAATGATATATTTATGTGATTTCAGGTGCAATTTAGATGGAGCATAACTTGGAGAAAGATGTTGGAGCACAAGATGGAAATAATAATCAAGACTCGGGCCTGCCGACACAGCCTTAGTATTTCGGCCATAACTCACAACCTGGGCCTTCTCTATATGCATACTATATACCGTTGGAAAGAAGAGAACAAAGCCCACAATTCATTCTATATCACCAGAGCCCAATTCAGAAGTCCAAATGGCCCAAATTGACCATCTTCTGGACAGATCTTTCATGCACTTAGCATGCACTCTTCATGCCTTTGCCATGCTTCCTTCACACTCTTTGCATGGATCTTCATTCATCCCTCATGATCACCTTTTGAGAGGGTTATATAACCAGGTGCAAGGCATCCATTCTAATCACTTTTGAACTTCATCATTCTCTCTCTTGGAGTTGGGCAAGTCAAGCAAGCTTCACCCTTCCATCCACGCTTCATTAATGGGTTCTATCATTATTTTATTTTCTTTATTTTTCATGTATTTCGAGTAAGCCCTTCGAGGCATAGTTAGTGTTTATGTTTTTGTGTTGTAACTTTTGAGACCATTAATAATGAATTTCATTTGAACGGTTATATTCTGTTTTTATTTACTTATTATCTTTCATGCTCAATGAATTATTTTAAGTTTATTTCGGTCAATTCTATGTTCAATAGTAATTAACAAGGGCCACAAAATTCCTTTGGTTGCTTTGCTCAATAGCATCCATTAGAATTTGAGTAATAGCCAAGTGCAAATAACTCACAACGATCTGAACAGTTCTAAACAAGCTCATTGTTTAGGAGGTTTTGATTTGTTTAAATAACCAATGATTTCTATTGAATTGGTTATGATATTCAAATAGGTTAGTGTTTTTATTTACGAGCTCATCTAAACTAAAACCCTATCTTTTCGTTTGAGTTATTTATCGGTTAGAGCTCATCTTACTGCACTTAAGAGATTAATTCCAAATTCATTATTATAATCAAGGATAAAGTTACACACAAATTCACTACACGAAACTATGCCTCATTCCACAAAACCACCACATCTCTTAATCTTTACTTTAAGTTTTCTCTTTACTTGTTACTTTCATTTTGTTGCAATCAACCAATCAACAACCCCCCCAATTGTGTGTCTTGTTTTAGGTCTTGTGTTTGGCTTTATTTATGGTCTTGGTTTCTCTTTATTTTAGTTTCTATTTTTATTGAGTCCATTTTCATTAGAGAAGTAATCTTTTCACCTAGTTTAGTCTAAATAGCTCTCTGTGGTTCGACCCCTACTTCCACTGTCTACTTTATTGTAGTTAAGTCTAGGGTTATAAATTTCTTTTGGTAAGTGTAAAACGACTGCAAAAATACCTCTTATCAAAATGGCGCCGTTGCCGGGGAGCTAGCAACGCGACTAGTCTAGGTCAATATTCACACTTCTCTTGTGTAGTACGGTAGTCTGCATTTGTGTCAGAGTAAACCAAACTCGTTTTACTGTTTGTTAGTCATACCTTTTTTTTAACTTTTTGTCAGAATCACACCTTCCTTACCTTTGTTATCCTTTTCACTTTTTGTCAGAGTCAGCCATACTATTTATTTTCACTTTGAGTCTGCATTACTTGCATTCACTAATTCTCTCTCTTACACTTGATTCCAGTTCATGAAAGCTACTCGTAGTTCTAATCTTCCACTTGCACCACTAGATCCGGAGATTGAGAGAACACACCTGGAGCGAAGAAGAGCAATTCCAGTAACACCGAAAGCAGCCGAAGAAACTGAAAAGGTGGAGAACTCGGACAGCGGAAGCGATCCTCCCACTCCACCAGCTTCTCCTCACGCTACAACAGGTAACACTACAGCCATGGCTAATTGTGAGGATAGGACACTTAGGGACCTGTCTACCTTTGATTTTGCTACCAACCAGTATGGTATTGTACTACCACCGGTCCCGAATTTCAAGATCCATACGGGTCTTCTCCAATTGTTACCAACCTTCAATGGGAGTGCCGGAGAGGACCCGCACTCTCACATGCGTGAATTCAACCATATCACCGCAACAATGATGCCGGCGGAGATTGAAGATGAAGGTCCTTACAAGCTGCGACTGTTCTCATACAGTCTTCGAGGACCAGCAAAGGACTGGTACTACCATTTGGCACCTTTTCCAACAACTTGGGTAGAACTTCAAAAGTTGTTTCTAGACAAATACTTTCCTGTCTCTCTTACCGCTTCTATTAGGAAGCAGATTTGTAGTATTCAACAGGAAGTAGGGGAAACCCTCTACGAATACTATGATCGCTTCCAGAAGTTGTGTGCAAAATGTCCCAACCATCAAGTCCCAGAGAATCTCCTGATTCAACACTTGTATGATGGGATGCTTCAAGAGACTAGGGATAATGTAGATTCTGCTAGTGGGGGTGCTTTTATAGATAAAACCGTTAGGCAAGCACGTACCTTGATAGAAACCATGGCCAAAAATGCCCAATCTAGTAGAACCAGATCTAGAATTAGGGGAGTTAATGAGATTAGAGACTGTGATTTGGAGAAGCGAGTGAATGGTATGGACGCCAAATTAGATAGCCTGGCTAATATGATGGCGTCATTCATGGGAACCAAGATGGAAGTGAAGGCATGTGGTGTCTGCACTCAGACGGGACACACGACTGATGCATGCCCAACACTCCATGATGAGGAGAAGATCACGACCACTGCTTGTGGCATCTTTAAACTAAACCAACACGGAAATTCAAATGGGGGTCAAAACCGTAATTATGATCCCTATTCCAAAACGTACAACCCTGGGTGGCGTGATCACCCAAACTTCAGATGGCGTGACCCAGGAAACCAACAACAACCTCCTCAAACCCATAATCAAAATTCTTCTTCCTCTTCACCTCCAATTGACCCTGCTTTGAAAAGTCTTTCTGACATTGTGACCTCCTTGGCCACATCAACTACTTCTTTTCAGAAGGATACAAAAAGTGCCCTAACACATCTGGGCACCCAAATTGCTCAAATATCCTCTGAATTAAACCAGTTAAAAACTCAGGGGTCCTCACAACTTCCTTCCCAAACTCTAAACCCCCGTGAGAATGCATGTGCTATCACCTTAAGAAGTGGTAAAGAATTAGAAGGGAGTAAAGGAAACATGCAAGGTGAAGGAGAGATTGAAGTAATTAAGCCGGAATCCGAGAAGACGAAAGAAAAGTCCAAGGAAATACCACCGTATAAACCTAGAGCCCCTTTTCCTAGCCGTCTAGCGGTTAACACCAAAAAGGATGAGGCGGAGAGAGATATCCTAGAGGTTTTCAAGAAAGTGGAATTGAACATTCCATTCCTCGATTCCATTCGTCGATTCCCTCGCTATGCGAAATTTCTCAAGGACTTGTGTACGAATAAGAGAAAGCTAAATGGTCATGAGAGAGTAACAATGAGTGAGAATGTCTCTGCGGTTATTCGCAAGAAGCTTCCAGAGAAGCAAAAAGACCCTGGCATGTTTGCCATTCCTTGCAGCATTGGGCACCATGAATTTGCTCGGTGCATGCTCGATCTTGGGGCATCTATCAATGTCATGCCCTTTTCTATCTATTCTTCCCTCGGTTTAGGACCTTTGACAAAGACCGGGGTGATCCTTCAACTAGCCGATCGTTCTACTGCTGTGCCAGAGGGAGTTATAGAGGATGTCCTGGTTAAGGTCAATGGCCTTATCTTCCCCGCGGATTTCTATATTCTGCGTATGGATGAGTCTGATAGCTCACCGCATTCGACTCCCATTCTTCTGGGACGACCCTTCCTTAAAACTGCCCGAACCAAGATTGATGTGCACAATGGCACTCTTTCTATGGAATTTGACGGAGAGACCATCTCTTTCAACATCTTGGATGCTATCAAGCATCCTTCTGATGGGAATGTCTCCGCTATTTGCACCATCGACTCAATTGACGAGTGTGTCGACAACTTATCCTCTTTTGAGTTCATAGATCTGCTCGAGACCATTCTTGATCTCTCTCCAGATGAGCAGGACTTTCTTCAAAGTCTATCTACCTTGGCCATTGGAGAGGCTTCTTCTTCTTCTTCTTCTTCTTCTTCTTCTTCTTCTTCTTCTCCTCCCTTGATAGACTTGAAACCCTCTCTTGAGCCCACCAAACCTTCCATTGTGAATCCCCCCTCTCTTGACCTAAAACCTCTACCAGCTCATCTCAAGTACGCATACTTGGGTAAAGGAGACACTCTTCCAGTGATCATCTCTAGTAGCCTCACTGCTACTCAGGAAGAGAAATTGGTTAATGTTTTGAGGGACCACAAGACTGCTATTGGATGGACTCTGGCTGATATTAAGGGAATCAGCCCCTCTACGTGTATGCATCGGATATTATTGGAGGATGGGTCTAAACCATCCCGTGAGCCTCAGCGTAGGCTGAATCCTCCAATGATGGAAGTGGTCAAGAAGGAAATTATCAAGCTCCTTGATGCAGGAATCATATACCCTATCTCTGATTCACAGTGGGTGTCACCAATCCATGTGGTACCCAAGAAAACTGGTATTACGATAATTGAGAATCAGGATGGCGAAAAGTTCCTACGAGAGCACAAAATGGATGGCGAGTATGCATTGATTATCGCAAATTAAACACTGCCACCCGGAAAGACCATTTCCCCCTTCCTTTCATTGACCAGATGCTCGAGCGCCTTGCTGGGCGCCACCATTACTGCTTCTTAGATGGCTTCTCTGGTTACTTTCAAATAGCCATCGCCCCCGAGGATCAAGAAAAGACCACCTTCACGTGCCCTTTTGGCACCTTTGCCTATAGGCGCATGCCCTTTGGGTTGTGTAACGCACCCGGTACATTTCAGAGATGTATGATGTCCATCTTCTCTGATTATGTCACCCGAATTATTGAGGTTTTCATGGATGATTTCACCGTCTATGGTGACTCATTCGATGATTGTTTGGGAAACCTAAAGACGATTCTTCAAAGGTGTGTGGAGACTGACCTGGTGCTGAATTATGAGAAATGTCATTTCATGGTGGATCAGGGCATAGTCTTAGGCCATGTGGTTTCCTCTCGGGGTCTTGAAGTGGATAAAGCAAAGATCGACGTCATTAGATCCCTTCCGTACCCAACCAGTGTGAAGGACATTCGATCATTTCTTGGTCATGCCGGATTTTATAGGCGCTTCATTAAAGATTTCTCAAAAATCGCTCAACCTCTCTGTCTTCTTCTCCAAAAAGAGGCTTCTTTTGAGTTTAATGAGAAGTGCCAAGCGGCATTCGACCTTCTCAAGGAGAAACTGTGTTCTGCCCCCATCATTAAAGCTCCAGATTGGAATCTGCCTTTCGAGATCATGTGCGATGCGAGTGATAGGGCAGTTGGAGCTGTTCTTGGACAGCGGGATGGGCGAGAACCCCATGTTATCTCCTATGCTTCTAGGACCTTAGACGATGCTCAGTGCAACTATACCACTACGGAGAAAGAGTTGCTAGCCATTGTTTTTGCGCTGGAGAAATTTAGGTCCTACCTCTTAGGGGTCAAGGTGGTTATATACTCTGATCATGCCGCATTGAGGCATCTTTTCAAGAAGAAAGAATCCAAGCCGAGACTACTTCGTTGGATATTGTTGCTCCAGGAGTTCGACTTGGAGATTAGAGATAAACGAGGATCAGAGAATCTAGTTGCAGATCACCTTAGCCGCCTTCCTACGAGAATTGAGGAGGGTACCCCAATATCGGAGTTCTTCCCTGAGGAATATCTCTATGCCGTGCAAAGCTATACACCATGGTATGCTGATATAGTGAATTACCTGGTGGCTAAAGACCTACCAGAGGATCTTACACGTGCACAGGCTGATCGAATCCGATATGATTCCCGATTTTATATTTGGGATGAGCCTTACCTCTTTCGGATTTGCGCGGATCAAATTATTCGAAGATGTATACCCGATAATGAGGTCCGATCCGTGCTTGAGTTTTGTCACTCTCTGGAGTGTGGAGGACACTTTGGCGCCAAGCGGACGGCTCATAAGGTCCTTGAGTGTGGCTTCTTCTGGCCCACTCTACATAAGGATGCTTACTTCTTCGTGAAGTCATGTGAGAGATGCCAGAGAACGGGAGGAATAACCAAAAGAGACGAGATGCCGATGAAGTATATTCTTGCATGTGAGGTCTTTGAAGTGTGGGGTATCGACTTTATGGGACCTTTCCCTCCCTCATACGGTTTTGAGTATATCCTCCTGGCAGTCGATTATGTCTCCAAGTGGGTTGAGGCCAAGGCCACAAAACGGGCAGATGCAAAAACGGTTGTGGATTTTGTGAAGGACCAGATCTTTAATAGGTTTGGGGTCCCGAGAGTCATCATCAGTGATAGAGGAACCCATTTCTGCAACCGGAGTTTCGAGGCATTAATGAAGCAATACCATGTGACGCATAAAACCTCGACAGCTTACCACCCTCAAACCAATGGCCAAGCAGAGCTTTCGAATAGGGAGATCAAAGGCGTTTTGGAGAAAGTGGTGAACCCCACCAGGAAAGACTGGAGTCTTCGGTTAAATGACGCACTCTGGGCTTACAGGACTGCGTTCAAGTCCCCTGTAGGCATGTCCCCTTATCGGCTAGTCTATGGAAAGGCTTGCCATCTTCCGGTTGAACTCGAGCACAGAGCCTATTGGGCCATCAAGAAGTGCCATCTAGACTACCCAAATGATGCACTCAACCGGAAGCTACAAATCCAGGAGTTAGAGGAGATCCGAAATGACGCGTATGAGAACTCCCGAATCTTCAAGGAGAAGACCAAGATGTATCACGACAAGAAGCTTGCCCACAAGGATTTCAAAGTGGGTGACAAGGTGTTGCTGTTTAACTCTAGACTCAAATTACACCCGGGCAAGCTACAAAGTAGGTGGATAGGGCCCTTTCTTGTGACCAAAGTGTTCGATTATGGTGCAGCAGAAATTCAGGGTCTTGACTCAGGGAAGGTCTTCAAGGTCAACGGGCACCGGCTGAAGCGGTTTCATGAGAGTTTCGATGCGAGTTGGATTGACATTCACGAGCTTGGAGAGCCAGCATCCACTGCTTGAGGAGATGGAAACGTCGGGCCAACGACGTTAAAGAGAGGCGCTACTGGGAGGCAACCCTGCGAATAAAGGTTGTGTTTTTCCTTGTTTATTTTCTTTTTCTTGCATTGCATCACTACTTTGTGCTTAGCTTTACTCAGGGACGAGTAAAAGTTTCAGTGTGGGGTGGAGTCTTTATTGCATGTTAGGTAAAAAAAAAAAATAAAAATAAAAAAAAAAAAAAAAAAATAATAATAAAAACCCATTTTTAAGCCTCAAATAAAAATGCCCAATTAAAAATCAAATGGAATGAGAGAGAACTGTAACTTGTATTGAATAATGTGGTGGAACTTGTTTAGACTCAAAAGGATCATATAGACCAGTTCAAGAAGAATTGAGGTCGTTGGTTTAGGGATCGTTTGTCACTGGTGAACTCGATTTGTTGTTTGAGTGCCAATAATTTAGAGATTTGCGCGAGAAATCATGTGAGGACTTACCATTGGACCGTGACCCGGAACTCAAGTTGTTTATAGTATAATATCCATAATAACCCACTATATCATCTCGTATATATATAAATAATATCCAAGTCTATTAGCTTCTAAAGTCACTTTGTTGCTTGGTTTTGGAGAAGGAGGGTTAGGCATTATATAAGAAGATAGGGGACGGGAAGTAGAGGTTAGTGTCAGAAGTTGAGGGCTTATGTGTAGTAGATGAGCTTTGTGCACCGAGTGTATTCGTGAGGAGATGCATCTTAGAGACAAATTTATGAGGGTAGATTCTCGGATAAACTCTATTTTTGACACAAAGGCAAGTTAGACCCCTATAATCCTAATAGATTTGAGTCACAATCTTAAAAAAAAAAAAATAAGTAAAAATAAAAAAAAAAATAAATAAATAAATAAATAAATAAAAAAAACAAAAAAGATTGCATGACTCAAACTTGCTCCCCTTGTACATGGCCTAAACCTTAGTTTACCCGATTTGTGAGAAAGAGTGGATTCCAGTCATACATCTCAGGCCAGCAGTTAGGTTGACACATTTTGGGCCAGATGACTGAAGGTGCTAGGAGGTATGCACATTAGGAGGTTCATTATTTCAAGAAGATAGAGGTATAGGCGATATCTTTTCGGAGAGTAGAGGCATGAGTTTAGAAAACCAAGTGACAATTTGACCGAAAGTGGCGAAGTAGACAAGCAAACCAATTACGTAGTATATATATATGTATTATCCACCATATTCCATCATATTCCACCAAACATAACTTGAGAATTCCCCTCACGACCAAGGTAGGAAATCACGATTCATTTGAGAGCTGAGAGTTATTATGAGAGACACTCCACATATTCCATATTCATATTCCACTATACAAAAAGAGAGTGAGTGCGAGTTTCACCAAAGTGCATGGAATCATACACAAGGGACCAAAGATCATTATTGGCTGGTATATAAGTGAAGAGCGAGTCAAAAACATCGGACCCATCTTACCAATACAAGTTACAATGTTTGCTCGAGGACGATCAAATGTTTAAGTGTGGGGTGATTTGATAAGTCATTAATTATACACATTTTATACCCTATACATATATGATATTGCACCATTATATGTGTTAATATTCTATTTATAAGGATAATAATCACAACTTGAATGTTGATACTGCTAATGATATATTTATGTGATTTCAGGTGCAATTTAGATGGAGCATAACTTGGAGAAAAGATGTTGGAGCACAAGATGGAAATAATAATCAAGACTCGGGCCTGCCGACACAGCCTTAGTATTTCGGCCATAACTCACAACCTGGGCCTTCTCTATATGCATACTATATACCGTTGGAAAGAAGAGAACAAAGCCCACAATTCATTCTATATCACCAGAGCCCAATTCAGAAGTCCAAATGGCCCAAATTGACCATCTTCTGGACAGATCTTTCATGCACTTAGCATGCACTCTTCATGCCTTTGCCATGCTTCCTTCACACTCTTTGCATGGATCTTCATTCATCCCTCATGATCACCTTTTGAGAGGGTTATATAACCAGGTGCAAGGCATCCATTCTAATCACTTTTGAACTTCATCATTCTCTCTCTTGGAGTTGGGCAAGTCAAGCAAGCTTCACCCTTCCATCCACGCTTCATTAATGGGTTCTATCATTATTTTATTTTCTTTATTTTTCATGTATTTCGAGTAAGCCCTTCGAGGCATAGTTAGTGTTTATGTTTTTGTGTTGTAACTTTTGAGACCATTAATAATGAATTTCATTTGAACGGTTATATTCTGTTTTTATTTACTTATTATCTTTCATGCTCAATGAATTATTTTAAGTTTATTTCGGTCAATTCTATGTTCAATAGTAATTAACAAGGGCCACAAAATTCCTTTGGTTGCTTTGCTCAATAGCATCCATTAGAATTTGAGTAATAGCCAAGTGCAAATAACTCACAACGATCTGAACAGTTCTAAACAAGCTCATTGTTTAGGAGGTTTTGATTTGTTTAAATAACCAATGATTTCTATTGAATTGGTTATGATATTCAAATAGGTTAGTGTTTTTATTTACGAGCTCATCTAAACTAAAACCCTATCTTTTCGTTTGAGTTATTTATCGGTTAGAGCTCATCTTACTGCACTTAAGAGATTAATTCCAAATTCATTATTATAATCAAGGATAAAGTTACACACAAATTCACTACACGAAACTATGCCTCATTCCACAAAACCACCACATCTCTTAATCTTTACTTTAAGTTTTCTCTTTACTTGTTACTTTCATTTTGTTGCAATCAACCAATCAACAACCCCCCCAATTGTGTGTCTTGTTTTAGGTCTTGTGTTTGGCTTTATTTATGGTCTTGGTTTCTCTTTATTTTAGTTTCTATTTTTATTGAGTCCATTTTCATTAGAGAAGTAATCTTTTCACCTAGTTTAGTCTAAATAGCTCTCTGTGGTTCGACCCCTACTTCCACTGTCTACTTTATTGTAGTTAAGTCTAGGGTTATAAATTTCTTTTGGTAAGTGTAAAACGACTGCAAAAATACCTCTTATCAATCATCATTGTCGGTTTGAAAGCTTGAGTCCGTGTAACCTGTTACAGCTAGCTCACTTTCAAATCCTCCATAAACCAAGAATGAATCTTTAGTTCTTCTCAGGTACTTCAGAATATTCTTGACTACTGTCCAGTGACTTTCACCGGGATCAGATGTATATCTGCTAGTTGCACTTAATGCATATGATACATCTGGTTTAGTACAGAGCATGGCATACATTATAAATCCAATAGCCGTGGTTTAGTACAGAGCATGGCATACATTATAGATCCAATAGCCGAAGCATACGGAATTTTATTCATGCGATTTCGTTCTTCCTGATTAGCAGGACGTTGAGTCTTACTCAATTTTATGCCATGTGACATTGGTATGAAATCTCTTTTCGAATCTTCCATTCGAAATCGTGTCAACACTTTGTCAATATAGGTACTTTGGCTTAGACCTATGAGCCTTTTAGATCTATCTCTATAGATCTTAATGCCGAGTATATAAGTGGCATCTCCTAGGTCCTTCATTGCAAAAGACTTTTCTAAAAATGTCTTATCATTTGTTAAAGTCGGAACGTCATTTCCAATGAGTAATATATCATCTACATAAAGTACTGGAAAAACTATTGCGCTCCCACTAACCCTCTTGTAAACACAAGGTTCATCTTCATTTTTGATAAAACCAAAACCTGTGATTACTTCATCAAAAGGAAGATTCCAACTTCGAGATGCTTGCTTTAATCCGTAAATGGATCGCTGCAATTTGCAAACCTTACCAGAATTCTTAGGATCAACAAAACCCTCGGGTTGTGTCATATACACATCCTCGAGTAAATTTCCATTAAGAAAAGCTATTTTTACATCCATTTGCCATATCTCATAGTCATAATATGCAGCTATTGCAAGCAGAATTCTAATTGATTTAAGCATGACAACTGGTGAGAAAGTTTCGTCATAGTCTAAACCATGAGTTTATCGGAAACCTTTCGCAACAAGTCTCTCTTTATAGGTATGCACATTTCCGTCCATGTCAGTTTTTTTTTTGAAAACCCATTTGCACCCAATGGTCTTAGAACCTTCAGGTGAATCAATTAAGTTCCAAACTTGATTATCGTACATAGACTGCATCTCAGTTTTCATGGCTTCTAACCATTTATGAGAATCAGGATCCTTCATAGCTTCTTGGTAAGATGTGGGTTCATCATCTATGAGCGCCACATTTTTATCATCAGTCACGAAAAATCCATATCTCTCGGGCTCATGACGAACTCTACCAGATCTACGAGGTGCATCTTGTGTTTCAAGACCGGACTCGTCAACTCTTGAAGAGACTAGTGGATCTTCCAATGGCTGTTCATTGCTAATTAGTGGATCTTGAATTTCTTCAAGGTTTACTTTATTCCCACTAGTTCCTTTAGAAATAAATTCTCTTTCCAAAAAGATACTTATTCGAGCAACAAACACTTTGTTCTCGGATGGGTTGTAAAAGTAATATCCTTTAGCTTCATTAGGATATCCCACAAATAAGCATTTATCAGATATCGGTGTTAACTTGTCAGAAATTTGTCGCTTCACATAAGCTTCACAACCCCAAATCTTTAGAAAAGACAATGGGGACTCCTCCCAGTCCATATCTCATATGGAGTCTTTTGAACAGCTTTTGATGGAATTTTGTTTAGTATGAACGCGGCAGTCTCAATGGCATAACCCCAAAAGGATATCAGAAGATCTGTTTGACTCATCATAGACCGAACCATATCTAATAAAGTTCGGTTTCTCCTTTCCGAGACACCATTCCATTGAGGTGTTCCAGGAGGACTAAGTTGTGAAACTATTCCACAATCTTTAAGATGATCGTCAAACTCTAGGCTTAAATATTCGCCACCTCGATCTGATCGAAGTGTTTTTATTTTCTTACCTAGCTGGTTTTCTACTTCACTCTTGAAAATTTTGAACAATTCAAAAGATTCAGATTTATGTTTCATTAAGTAAACATATCCATATCTACTTAAGTCATCAGTAAAAGTAATGAAGTATCGAAAACCACCTCTAGCTGGTGTGCTCATTGGTCCACATACATATGTATGTATGAGATCCAATAACTCACTTGCCCTCTCACCTCTCTTTGTGAAAGGATCCTTTGTTTATCTTACCTAATAAACAAGATTTGCACGTCTCAAATGATTCTAAATCAAATGAGTCTAAAAGTCTATTTTGGTGGAGTTTAGAAATGCGTTTCTTATTTATGTGTCCTAAACGAGAATGCCAGAAATTTGTCGGATTCAAATCATTAGATTTAAATCTCTTTGTATTAATGCTATAGATAGACTTGTAATGTTCATGATCAAGATTTAAAACATAAAGACCATTTTCTAATTGACCATTCGCATAGAAAAGGTTTTATTTACTTATGGTAAAGTTATTATTCTCAATAACAAACTTAAAACCATCCAAAACCAATCTCGACACAGATACAATATTCCTGTTCACAACAGGTACATAATAGCAATTATTTAAATTTATTACAAGTCCAGAAGGTAAAGATAATAAATAAATGCCCACGGCTAATGCAGCAACTCTTGCTCCATTTCCCACCCGCAAGTCAACTTCACCTTTCGCTAATCTTCTAGTCCTTTGCAGCCGCTGCACATTATTACAAATGTGAGTACCGCATCCGGTATCTAATACCCAAGATGAGGAAGTATATAAATTAATTTCAATAACATTAATACCTGAAGTAGTAGTCTCACTACTCTTCTTCTTCTTCTTTAGATCCTCCAAGTAGGCCTGGCAATTTATTTTCCAAAGGCCTGATTTGTTGCAGAAAAAACAAACACCCTCCTTGGGTTTCTTACTCTTAGGTTCGGACAACACCTTGCCCTTACCTTTTCCCTTGACTTTGCCCTTGATTTTTCTCTTCTGACCCTTGCCTTTCTGAACCAAGAGAACATCGTTGACAACATTTGTCTTCATAGTCCCCTCGAAGTTCTTCAGCATGCCGTGCAACTCCGTGAGACACTTGTCCATGTTATGCATATTATAGTTCATTATAAATGGCTTGAAATTCGGAGGAAGAGACCTAAGGATCAAATCGGTAGCCATCTCATCGCCAACCTTTGCCCCTAGTTTCTCAAGTTGATCAAGGTACCCCTTCATTTTCAGAATATGAGCACTCACCGAGGGGAACCATCTTACAACTTGCTAATGCACAATGTTCATTATACCTCTCATTTCTAGCTTGCTCTTGGAACATTTCCTTGAGCTGTGCCAACATTGGAAATGCCTCTAAATTTTCAAACTGCTTTTGAAGAACAGCATCCATGGTGGCTAACATGAGACATGTCACATCATTAGAGTCGCTTGTATGCTTGGCATAAGTGTCTTTTACTTCTTGACCAGCATCATTAGCGAGCTGGTCAGGGATGGGCCTTCAAGGACATAGTTCTTCCTTTCTTGTTTGAGAACAATTCTCAAATTTCGATGCCAGTCGAGGAAGTTTTTCTTATTGAGCTTGTCCTTCTCAAGGACGGATCGCAATGTTAAAGTTGATGTGTTGTTTGTTGCCATTTTCTACACAGAATTAAATGCAGGTTTATATTAATATGTGATTTGAGATATTTTAATATAATTTTAACACCCACTATTTTATTCAAATCAATAACCCTCAAATGTATTGATTCAGAAATTTTAACTTTAAATTTCATAGTGGACCAAGATCCATATTTCATCAAGTTCCAAGTGAGCTTTGGCTCATCGCCTAGAACCTAATTATTTAGGTAGGAACGTTTCCAATTGTATCTCATACAACTCTTGATTAATCCATAGGATGAGCATCATATGCTCGGCGTATGCATCCTATCATATGCCCCAAACCCAAGTCTGACTTATTAGTTCAGTCGAATCTAACCATGTCTAAATATCGAGAATCATCATTTCTCGCTTCTTATCACCCTAAGATTATGTTAATTCACTATGCTTTGGCATACCCAAATTTTGCATGATCGAAGGGATGATAAGTATAGATACATGGGAGGCATTTCTGTGATTCAATATTATATGAGGGATTGTTATTTTTGACCTTTTTGTTTTAGTTGTTTTATTTTATCATGTATTTCATCACAGAACATCACATGCACATAGAAAATAAATATGATATGATATAACATGGCCTTGATGATCGAAATGAGCCAATCATTAAGATCATTTCCTAAGATACATTCAACCACAAGGCACTGATGAACTCCTTCATCTCCATGATGTGTATGAGGTGGACGGTGAACTCCTTCATCTCCATGATGTGCATGAGATGGACGGTGAACTCTTTCATCTCCATGATGTTTATGATCGTGGTAGTTATATTATATATAAAATGAACGGAACCATGCTCGTCACAATTAACCATCAAAATAAATTACATCAGATCAACCAAGAACGGAACCATGCCCGTTATTACATACATATATATATTACATCATCACACACAAATCACAACCGTTCATCACATATCTAATAGGCCATGTTATATGCATTATTTTGTACTTTAAACCATTTTACAAAATATGTATAAGGCGTTACGAATATGAAATTCAGGGTCAGGGGCAGCGCCCTTGAAGAAATTTTATTTTATATAGTGCCGAAACTCAAAATTTCATTAAAAAACTTGATGTGTTGAATACATCTTTTCGAAATTTATTTAGTGTATCATATACGTAGTTTCGCACCTTTTCATAAAATTTAGACACCCATCCGAAGGTTATGATACATCACATGCATCCCTTCATGACATACCCAAGGCACCCTTTCAATCAAGTCGCAAGCTTTCATGATCAAGATACATCACATGCACCCTTTCATGAAGTCGCACCCTTTCATGAAATCACAACGGTTCATGATCAAGATACATCACATGCACCGTTTCATGAAGCCGCATCCTTTCATGAAATCGCAACCGTTCATGATCAAGATACATCACATGCACCCTTTCATGAAGTCGCATCCTTTCATTACGAAAATTCAACAATAACGCCTCAAAATCAAAAGAAATATTTCGAAAATGGTTTATCCGTCTTAATTTATTTGGAATTCACTTGGCTCTGATACCACTGTTGGGTTTCTACCATTCATAACGCAGCAGAAAAACAAAACGAAACAAAGTCGAATTCGAAACCCAAAAGAAGGATCCGTGAATTACAATTAAATCAAAGAAAAGTTCATAACTTTGTACCTTCGGATTACGCTTAATCTGTGATGATCGAAAGCGAATTTGGTTGACACTTTTCTTTCCCCGATTCCAAACCGGTTTCCAAACCGATCCTTTGTATGTTTCGCCTAACCGGTCTCACAAACCGATCTCCAAGCGATCTCCAAATGAACCGATTCTCCAAACAAACCGATTCTCCAAACAAAATCACGGTTTCAATCCGAATCACAAAGACGCCGAACTTCGCTTCGTCCTCTATCGGTATCCACACGAACAACACCTTTGAATGAATAGAGAACGATATATGCTAGTATTCGTTCTTTATTTTTCTCACAGAAATAACAAGAGAAGGTTTTTTCGGATTTTTCTCTCCTTTTGTCTCACAAATTTGGACGAAAAATAAATATGTCTTCATATATCTATTTGGGGTGTCTCTTGTGCCTATATAGTCCATAAGTTTCATATCCTATGTGCATGGTAACTATGTAACCATATATGCAACACATCTTATCATATAAGATGTAGGATTGAATGTGTCACTTCACTATGTAGCTCTTCATACAACTTATCACATAAGTTATGATCTTTTTCTGTGTACATCTCAATAATTGTTCTTTGTATGTGACCCTGTAGGTTTACTTAATGTTGGCAATAATCATAACGGATTATAAATCATGAGCGGCCTCTAGCAAGACATCATGATTACCCAAATTAAGAAAGTATAGATGATTCGATCAAACCTAATTTATGTTCATGCATTGTATCCCTTTGTTACACGATATCTATATCGTCCATAAGGCATGGTATGTGTCAACCTTACGTTGGTCGATAAATATTTCTTGACACCGAATTTGATTGAACATGAAATGACATTAATAACTCCTTATTAATTTACTTGAGCACGGCCGTGCGTTTTCTTTAATCAAATCATCAAGAGGCCTAAAGATATCTCTCTCATTTTATGAGAGGAACAAATCCTATCTTAATTAAACTCTTTCCTCCGTATAATTCATTATATACCTAATTATAATCTTTATGACCGCCCGGTTAAAGACGATGTTAGATTATATTAAAGTATAAAATTTCTCATGTAGGAAACTGAGATAGTCTCAAGTCTAAGGATTACAGATACATTCTTTACTGAGAATAACTAATGACACGAACCATGTAGTATTCTCACGGTGGGTCAATCCAGTATATGGTCTCTAACATATACTTACGTTAATGACTTAATAACTCTTATTCATGATCAGTAAAACGTGACCATCAGTCAACTAACATACTGATGTACATTTATAGCTTATCATAAAGTATGTTTCTCTCACAAACATCCTATGAATAATCAGGGACGGTTTAGAATATCATTCATAATACTTTATAGTTTTACTATCAAAGTCACATACTTTGATGATATAAAGCTGAATATCATATTCAAGGTTCATTTTAGTAATAAGAATAAAATAACCAATACGCATTTATTATATAAAATATCTCCAGATAAACACAATGTTTGTTTAGCACAATCCATACATCTAGGTCTCAAATATATTGGCCTAGGACATACTACTAACAAGAATTGCCAAAGCGTAGGGAATCTAACCCGCAAAAAATGAAATGCCTCCTAGAACTTTATTATTTTCTGACCTTTTTGACGTTTGGGAAATAGATTTCATGTGTCATTTCCCTCAATCCAATGGGTATTTATACATTCTTATGTGTGTGGATTATGTTTCTAAATGGGTAGAGTCCATACCAACAAGGGATGCTAACTCCAAAACGGTGATAGAGTTTCTCAAAAAGAACATCTTTCGGCGTTTTGGGGTACCTGAAGCTATTATTAGGGATAGGGGCTCCCATTTTAACAACAAATTTTTGGCCAATCTATTGAAAAATTATCATGTGCAACACAAAATGTCAACCGCATACCACCCCCAAACCAATGATCAAGCCGAAATAACTAATAATGAGATTAAGTCAATCCTTGGGAAAGTGGTTAATCCCTCTCGCAAGGATTGGAGTCAAAGGCTTGGGAATGCGTTGTGGGTCTATCAGACCGCATACAAAACATCGATAGGGATGACTCCTTTCAAACTTGTGTATGGAAAGATATGTCACCTACCGGTAGAAATCAAACACAAAACCTTTTGGGCCATTAAAAAGGTGAATCTCGATTACCCAAAGGATGCGGAAATGAGGAAATTACAAATTCATGAGTTGGAAGAATCTCGTCTTGACGCCTATAACAACTCCCGAATTTACAAGAAAAAGTTAACCACCGCTCATGACAAGTTAATCACCAAGAAATCATCTGAAGTAGGTGATAAGGTCTTGTTATTCAACTCCCGGTTCAGGTTGCATCCCAAAAAGTTGAAGAGCAGGTAGACATGCCATTTTATAATAACCAATGCCTTGCCTATTAGATTCATTGAGATTTCTAGGGAAAATGGGATCGCGTTCAAAATCAATGGCCACCATTTGAAGGCATTTTACGAGAATCACAACGCACGGTGGTTTGATGAGAAAGATTTAAAGGAAGTGCCAAATGGCGCAAAAGAGAAGGAATGATGAGCGAAAATGCGTCGGGCTCGAGACGTTAAACGGGAGCACTAACGAGAGGCAACTCAATGCCAGGTCATATTTTTTCTTTATTTTTACTTTTTCTTTTCACAAAATTTCTTCATCTGCACTTAAACTTGCAAAAGTGTAAGTGTGGTGAGGGGGGTTTTGCACGAAATTTTGATTACTTCCAATTTTCACAAAGTCTTAAACTTTTCCTATGTACATACAAAAGTTTAAGCTTGGGAAGAGTGATTTTGTGCAAAACCGAGTGCTGTAACCTTTTTGTGTCAAAAATTAAAAATATTAAAAAAATTAAAAATTAAAAAATACAAAAACAATAAAAAAACTCATAAAACCCATAAAAATTAAAAAAAAATTCATTTCATTTTTCTTATTTGTGTAAATAAAGTTGTTTTATTTTATCTTGCTTGGATTTGTAAATAAATAAATAAAATTTAATGAAAGGAAAAAGAAAAGGGTCTTGTAAAAATGAGATGTTTTTGAAAACTAAGTCCCTTCAAAGCAATGAGTTTTTGAAAAGTATAAGGGTTTTGGAAAATGATGATAATATTTTGAATATTTTTTTAAAGGATATTTAGTTATTGTCATAATATCACCTATTCCATCTCATTCCATCTATACTATCCATATAAAGTCCATGAATGGCTTGAAAATTTCATAACGTGCTCATCTCCTCAATATTTTATGACAAAATATAACGTTTCCATTCTTTAGTGCCGTCTTAAAATTTTTCGAAATTATCCCTAATTTTCAAACTGTGGCCTCATGAATTGTCTGATTTTATTAGCCCTTTGAAATTTGTTGAAGACCTACAACCCATTTTCTAGTGCAAAAATGTACGACGCGAGAGATAGTCCTTAACGCTCGGTTACAAGCAATCCAACTTGCATGGTACGAAGTAGCTGGGTATTAGATGTGAATGAATGATTAATATGAAGGAATTATGCCCTAGGCCAAATTGTTGGACTAGAGATTAGATTATGAGAAACACATTTATTCAGTTTATATATGAATGAGTGTATGGGTGACTAAGATATTTACATATATTAGATCGATCATGAATGGCACTTCGGGTTCACGTCATCAGAATATGTGATTCTGATAGTAGAACTGTGAACCAACGAATGACATTCTAAACCGTTCCTAGTGATATGTAGGATGTTTATAGAGATAAACATACTTCAAGTAAGAAACTACATATCCACACTAGTATATTCGCAGACTGGATGATCATGTTCTGCTGAACATGGACATAGGGATGTCAAGTCTGGAACATACGTGCGTTTTATAGAACACATACTGGACTGACCACACTATGAGAATATGCATGGTATATGTCATTAGTGATTCTCATATGAATAGTATGCTTGTTCCTATGACCTGAGATCACCATGGATTTCTGTATGAGGAACTGCATACTTTAATATGATCTAACGTCCTCCGTAACGGGATGATCATTAACGGAACATCCGTTGGCAATGAAACTGTACTATTGCCAACGGAACTGTGCTGATTTTTGCACAATCATTCATATCAATCATCCAATGATCGATTATTTCCTTCACCTATTTATACATCATATGTATAACCATTTAAGAGCATTTTCTTCCCAATTAGACGTTGTTCTACTTGTGACTGTGTAGGTTCCATTTAATGTTGGCAAAGATCTTCTAAAGACTGTAAGTCATCAGTAAACTCTAGAGTGATGTCATGACTACCCATGTTAAATAATATGATCAGCAATCATAAACCTATCTGAATAGACGTTTTCTTAATCCTTTTGTTCTACGATAGTCTTGATCACAAGGCATGGAAGTATGCCATCCGTGAGTTTAATCAAAGTCTCTTTTCTGATCGAGAATTAGACTTAGTAAATAAAAAATGATATTAAAACCACATGTTAATCTATTTTGCACATGGCCATGCATTTCCTTCTATCCTAGTTCATCAAGGGGCCTAGAGATATCGCCTTCTTGACGAGAGGAACAAATCCCATCTTGGTCACTCATATTCCTCCGGATGATTCAGGGCATATCTAATGACCATCCCATTACGGACGACGTATAATCATATTAAAGTATGCAGTTCCACATACAGGAATTCATGGTGATCTCAGGTCGTAGGAACAAGAACACTATTCATATGAGAATCACTAATGACATATACCATACATATTCCCATAGTGTCTCAGTCCAATGCATGTTATCTAACACGTACATATATTCCAGTCTTGACATCCCTATGTCCATGATCAGCAGAACATGATCATGCGGCCTGCGAATATACTAGTGTGGATATGTAGCTTCTTACCTGAAGTATGTTTATCTGTATAAATATCCTACATATCACTAGGGACAGATTAGAATGTCATTCGTTGGTTCATATTTCTACAATCAGAATTGTTGGGGAATCCATAGCCATGTACGTTATATGCACAGCGGAACCTATGGATTCAACCTGCTCTAGGATCATCGTTAAGGGAATAAAAGTTCGAGATTAACTATTAAAATTTATACCTCGGATCTTCCTGATCCGCGAAAAACGGTTGTTGGTCTGAACCTTTCTGACGTGCAACCTTCCTGAAGCTGGACTTCGTGAACCTCTTTGCTTCTCCTAGGTATGAAGATCAATCGCTCGCAAGTTCTTAAGTTTGAGAAGCTCTACTCGTATCCACGCGAACTTCAGACAAATGGAATTACCGGACTCGGCTAGACGAGTCCGAAAATACTTTCTAAAATTACCTCACAGAACTCTCTCTCTTTGTGTATTGTGACTGCCTCTAAGGCTTCTTAATTGTGTGTATAATAGAGAGAGACTGTCCTTCTATTTATACTAGAGAGAGAGGCGAACGATTGCTCAGTTACCATAACTAAAAATCCTAATATGAGCCTATTCCGTTCGGAACAGACCTATTCAACTTGCAGCGGTCTCAAGAGCCTAACCCCAGAAAGACATTGAAAGACTCGTTTGCCTCATCATCGATCGAACCATATCCAATAAGGTTCGATTCCTCCTCTCGGACACTCCATTCCATTGAGGAGTTCCTGGAGGAGTCAGTTGTGAAACTATTCCACATTCTCTGAGATGATCATCAAATTCTTGACTCAGATATTCACCTCCTCGATCAGATCGAAGTGTTTTAACCTTCTTTCCAAGTTGATTTTGTACTTCATTCTTAAATTCTTTGAACACTTCAAATGATTCAGACTTATGCTTCATTATGTAGACATAACCATATCTACTAAAGTTGTCCGTAAAAATTTTGAAGTACCGATATCCACCTCTTGCCGGCGTACTCATTGGTCCACATACATCAGTATGTATGAGTCCAAATAAGTCATTGACCCTTTCACCAACTTTTGTGAAGGGTTTCTTAGTCATCTTGCCAAGTAAACAAGACTCGCACGTCTTGAAATGATTCCAAATCAAATGAGTCTAAAAGTTCATGAGAGTGGAGTTTAGAAATGCGTATCTCATTTATATGGCCTAAGCGACAATGCCAGAGATATATCGGATTTAGTCATTTGGTTTAAATCATTTAGTATTAATGTTATATATGGACTTGTAATTCTCTTTCTTAAGATCGAGCAAGTAAAGACCTCTTTCTAATACAACATTTCCATAGAAAAAATAATCCTTTAAGATAGAACAATTATTATTCTCAATAACAAATTTATAACCACCCAAAGCAAGACTAGAAATAGAAATAATATTTCTGCTCATAGCAGGTACCAAATAACAATTATTAAGTATTAATACGAGTCCACTAGGCAAAGTCAATAAATAAGTTCCTACGGCTAATGCAGCAACTCTTGTTCCATTTCCCACAAGCAGGTCGACTTCGCCCTTAGCTAATCTTCTACTCCTTTGTAGTCCCTGCACATCATTACAAATATGAGTACCACATCCGGTATCCAATACCCAAGATTTAGGAGTAAGTGAATTTGTTTCAATAACAAAAATACCTGAAGCAGTAGTCACACTACCCTTCTTGATTTCAGCTAGATAGAGTTTGCAGTTTCTCTTCCAATGGCCAACCTTGTTGCAATGGAAGAAAACTCCTTCCTTGTCTTTCTTGATCTTTGGTTTAGGCAACACCTTGTCTTTACCCTTGCTCTTGTTCCCGGTCATCTTACCTTTCTTCTTGTGAACTATTAGGACGTCGTTGACAACATTTGTCTTCATGTCCTCCTGTGCGTTCTTAAGCATCCCATACAACTCAGTGATGGATTTCTCCATCTGATGAATACTATAGTTCATGATGAATTTCTTAAAACTAGGAGGCAACGACCCGAGAATTATGTCAACAGCCAATTTTCTGGGCATAGCTGAACCGAGCCTCTCCAGTTAATCAACATAGCTCTTCATCTTGAGTACATGAGCACTCACAGATGAACCTTTAGCCATCTTTATATTAGTTAGAGAGACGGTTGCTTTGTAGCGCTCAACTCTAACCTGCTCTTGGAACATTTCCTTGAGAGTTACGATCATATCGTGAGCACCCATGTCCTCCAGTTGCTTCTGAAGCTCGGAGGTCATGGTCGCTAACATGAGACAAGCTACCTTTGTGTCATCTTTGATATATTTAGCATATGCGTCCCGAACAGTCCTTGTGGCTCCTAGTAAGGCTCAGCTATGACTAAGAGTTTATTGTCAGCTTTGAGAACAATTCTCAGGTTTCTAAACCGGTCAAGGAAGTTAGACCCATTGAGTTTATCCTTCTCAAGGATAGATCGCAAATTCAACCCAGTTGAATTGTTATTGTTTGCCATTATTCTATAAGTTAAAATGTAAAGTGCCATTATTATTTATTATTTAGGGTTGTTTTGTTTTTGGTGTTTCTTATATTGTACTCCCACTATTTTTCTTCAAATCAACCACCTTCAGTAGTATTGATTCGGAAACTTCAATTAAATGAGGTTTCATAGTGAGTCAAAATCCGTATTTCGTTGAGTATTAAGTGCGCTTTGACGCAACCCTCAATACACAACTATTTAGGTAGGAACACTTCCAATTCTATCATATACAACTCTTTCCTTTTATGGAATAGGCATCATATGCCCGGTGTATTATCCCATCTTGTGCCCTGAGCCCAAGTCCGACTTGCTAGCTCAGTTAAGTTTAACCATGTATGATTATCGGCGAAATAGAGTCCAGCACACTCAGCTTTGGCCCAACCCATGCTGGACGCCATTTCCCGCATACCCTCCTTTACAAAGACAATCCCCCATATGCTCAGCTTTGGCATACCCACATGGAACCGAGGGCTTCAGTGACATGGGGGGCACTTCCTTACTTAACATTCTGAAGGATTTTGTTTTAGATTTATATATACAAACAACACAGAAACAAGATAAATATAGTATGAGCCTAATCCTCACGAGCGATCATGAGGTTCCTAATCCTAGAACTATCTCTAGATTGCAGGTAAATCTTCAACGAATCTTTTGTTGCATGTGTGCGAAAATCCAATGCCATCTTCCGAAGATTGCGTCAAGATCCTCGTCTTGTCTTGATATAATATCTTTCCTAACTATCCTATGAGTTGCCATAATTATAACTTTGGACAACTCACAAGTTACCGTAGATATTAAATAAAATACAAGTATTCACACACAAGATTACATCACAGAACAATCACAGATCTAAGGCTCATGCCATATTTATATAAATTAAATTCCTTGTATAACAAAAATTAGGGTTTCTCGCAAAATCAGCCTTATTCCGTTGGGAACGGAACTACCGAATAACGCTGAATAATTCTGGCGAAATTTCAGCACACTCCGTTCTGAACGGAACTATTCCTTTAATTTTAGTTCTGTTTCCAAAACAGATTCCGAAAAAATATTTTTCGAAACGTAGAAAATCATAATATCCAATATTATATTCCTAGAAACTATTTCCGTGATATTTTGAAATAATATTTTGAAAACCCTAAAATTTATTATACTAGAATTTTCTAAATTTTAAATATATAATCGACGATTATTTCCTTAACGAACGCTCTGATGCCACTGTTGGGGAATCCATAGCCATGTAAGTTACATGCGTAGCGGAACCTATGGATTCAAGCCGCCCTAGGATCATCGTTAAGGGAATAAAAGTACGAGATTAACTATTAAAATTTATACCTCGGATCTTCCTAATCCGCGAGACATAGAAAGGATGAAGGTCTGAACCTTTCTGACATGCAACCTTCTCCTTCCTGAAGCTCGACTCCGCGAACCTCCTTGCTTCTCGTAGGCATGAAGATCAATCGCTCGCAAGTTCTCAAGTTAGAGAACCTCTAATCGTATCCACGTGAACTTCAGACAAACGGAATAACTGGACTCAGCTAGATGAGTCCGAAAATAATTTCTGAAATTACCTCACAGAACTCTCTCTATCTTTCTATATTGTGACGGCCTCTTAATTGTGTGTATAATAGAGAGGGATTGTCATTCTTTTTATACTAGAGAGAGAGGCGAACGATTGCTCAGTTACCATAACTAAAAATCCTAATCTGTGCCTATTCCGTTCGCAACAGACCTATTCCGTTCCGAACGGAATTGGGGTTTTCATGTATAAAACCTTGGCAGACAAGGAAGTGCAGTTACCATATCTATTCCGTTTTAAATGGAATAGTTCCATTCAGAATGGAATAGTTCCGTTCAGAATGGAATATTGTTGTATTTGCACAATCAATTATCCCATGATTGATTATTTCGTTCACCAATTTATACATCACATGTATAACTGTTTTTCGATATTTTCATCTCGTATGAATGGAGTTCATTGTGTGACCGTGTTGGTTCCATTTAACGCTGACAACGATTTTCTAAAGATCGTAAGTCATGAGTAACCTTTAGACTGATGTCATGACTACCCATGTTAAATGAAATGATCAGCGATCATAAACCTATCTGAATAGACGCTTGCTTATTTCTTTTGTTCTACGATATATGTCTTGATCACAAGGCACGGTAATATGTCATCCTTGAGTTTTATCAAAGTCTCTTTCCTGATCGAGAATTAGACTGAATAAATACAAAATGATATTAACAACACATGTTAATCCATTTTGAGCATGGCCATTCATTTCCTTCAGTCCTAGTTCACCAGGGGGCCTAGAGATATCTCCCTCTTGACGAGAGGAACAAATCCCATCTTGGTCACTGACATTCCTTGTCATGATTCAGTGCATACCTAATGATGACCCTAATGATCATCCCATTACGGATGACGTAGGATCATATTAAAGTATGCAGTTCCAAATACAGGAATCCATGGTGACCTCTGGTCGTAGGAACAAGCACACTATTCATATGAGAATCAGTAATGACATATACCATGCATATTCTCATAGTGTGGTCAGTCCAGTATGTGTTCTCTAACACGTACCTATTTTCCAAACTTGACATCCCTATTTTCATGATCAGCAGAACGTGATCATCCAAACTGCGAATATACTAGTGTGGATATGTAGATTCTTACCTGAAGTATGTTTATCTCTATAAACATCCTACATATCATTAGGAACTGTTTAGAATGTCATTCGTTGGTTCACAGTTCTACTATCGGAATCACGTACTCTGATGACGTGAATCCGAAGTGTCATTCATATTTGATATAATATATGTAAATGTACATTCACAACCCATACACACAGATATATAAGAAACAGCCTTTATTGAATAAATAATAATGGCTTAATACATAAACCATTTCCTATCACAAATACATGGGCACTAATCCTACAAGAATCACGTATTCTGATGCCGTGAACCCGAAGTGTCATTCATGGTTGATATAAGACATGTAACTGTACAACCACAACCCTTACACATAGATATGTAAGAAATAACCTTTATTGAATAAATAATAATGTCCTAATATATAATCCATTTCCTAGCACAAAATATGTTTGGCGTAGGGCACTAATCCTACATAATTGACATCCCTTGTGTCACAAATAGGCAGTTTGGCGATTGTAGCTAGTTGGCACAGAAAGAGCTTCCCCGGATCCGATTACGACCCTACCTTCCTAATGACACAAGGGCCAAAGTGAGCCTTAACGTGCGTACAAAGGACGTGAGTACGACAGGTAACTTATCCGTTACAGAATGAAGACCCCCTACTAAGATAAGACAAAAATGACATCAACAAAGATGAAGTTGATTAGGCCGGTCCTAAGGTCGCGTAATTATCATAGTTTGTAGTAGGAGCCGAGCTTCATTGTAAGAGAAAGACAAATAAGGTTGTACTATTTTATGTATAATTTTATTTATCTTTTGAATTTAGTTATATACTCTTGTAACTAAACCCTTTTCTAGGGTAGAGTTCGATTAGTAGTATCAATGTCTTTTTAATCTCATATTTATTTGTGTGGTTTACGTTTTGAACTTATTATTTTGTTTTGTGCTTTTTAAATCCAACCCAAGACATATCTCGGTTACACAGGTTGGCAGACAAGTAAGTCGGGAGAAACCGGGTCTCTAGGCCCAAACCTAGTGGCTTAGTGTTAAATCGCGTGGTAAAGACTGACGGGCCGGTGTCGAAATGCATACCCCGTCATCTGAGACCCTGGAGGTGGAACCCTGTCTATTCGAACAACAAGATAGAACTTGATAGCGTGAGTACGAAAGTGTCATTCTACTTCGGGGACTGAGTCAAGGAGTCAGGAAGACCGAAATGCCTGCTTGAGAAGGATTAAGTGGGAGCGCCCTCCGCGCAAGGATAAGTGAGAGACCCCTCGGCGATCGTGGCAAGTTGGCGCAGAAAGGACTTTCTCGGAACACATCATGGCTCTTGATTCCAGAATAGTCTGAGGATAAGTGACAACCCTCTAGACGACGGAGAACCTGAGTAAGGCGGATGTCAAACCCTGCGCACAAGAAATGACCCCCTGCTAAGTATAAACAAGAACAACATGGACAATGAGAGAGAGATCAGACGGAGATCTACGAAAGAGCTTGACCTCTAGGATCCTCTTTATTCAACTTAAGACTACCTAATATCATGGACAAGGATTGTGACAGCCTAGACCACGGCCTGATAAGCGACCATCGTTTATTTATTTTAATTTTATTTTATTTCAAAAACCAAAATCAGGTAAACGATTTAATCCAAACTGCATTAAAAGGAAATAAAAATATCTACTAATATCGTGGACAAGGATTGTGACAGCCTAGTCCACGGCCTGATAAGGGACCATCGTTTCTTTATTTTTATTTTATTTTATTTCAAAAACAAAAACCAGTTAAATGATTTAATCCAAACTGCATTAAAAGGAACTAAAAATATCTACTTCTCCCTGTGGATTCGACACCCAAAGTACTAGATCGTGCGCTTGCGTTCGAAACTGAGTAATTTAGGATAATTTGGAAAGCTATTTTATTATAGACCCTCACAATATACCAAGCTCTTCTGGCTCCGTTGCCGGGGAGGCAAGCTAGATATTTTTAGATTAATGTGGGATCGGATTTTTTATCTTTCTATTTTTACTTTTATTTCCCTTTTTATTTTCTCAGGACAGGACGCTGGCCGAATATGCACGCAAATACCCGCTATGAAGCAGGACGAATCCAACATCGAGTGTTGAAGATCCAACAATATCTGCTGTTAACCTAGACTCGACAGCGGTAAATCCTACTGCCACTGAGGAGATTCTACATAAATTCGCTGCTGACCTAGCAGCGACCAAGGTAGCAATTCTAGCGACCGTAGTCAATCCTACCTCTACCGAAGGTTTACCAACCCCGACAGAGGTACCGATCGAGATGATGAACAACTCGAGCACCTCGACGAACAATAACACTCAAACTCGAGTGAATACACTGAGAAAACATGCAACACCTGATGCTGGAGTGGTTTAGTCTTCTATCGAAGCACCGACCGTCAGAGCCAACAACTTCAAACCTAAACCCGCTCTTCTCAAGATGATCCACCAGAACCAGTTCGGAGGAAGCCTTACCGAGGATCCAAAGTTATATTTACAAATTTGCCAAGATTACTGTGACACACTTCAACTAAATGGTGTAACCCCAGACACGATCTGACTTAAACATTTTCCGTTCTTTCTGAGAGACAAAGCCCAAGCATGGCTCAGGTCACTACCAGACGAATCTATAGAGATGTGGGATCAATTATCTCAAGCGTTCTTAGCGAAGTAGTTCCCCCCAAGACGAACTGCCAAACATCGATAGCAAATCACCGCATTTAATCGAACACCTGACGAAAACCTCTTCAAGCATGGGAGAGATTCAAAGACCAATTCTGATCATACCCCTATCACGGATTACAACTGTGGCGGTAAGTTTTGACCTTCTTTCAAGGAGTCGATTCCGTCGTCAAAAGTACTCTAAAGATGGTCGCAGGAGGAGATTTTCTCGGAAAGGTTCCAGATGAAGGGTTCGCGATAATCAAGAATGTGGCAATGAAAGCTTGGTTGGACGAGAGAGCATCCAATCCGAAGGGACTATACAAAGTAGACGCATCCACATCCATGGAGGCCCCCATTAACGCCTTGACGAAGCAAGTGGAGAAGTTAGCTTCATCAGCGATCTTCAAAAAAAATACAACTCAAGAGGCAATTGCTCAGGTGAGTAGTTCTTATTTAGTATGTGATTTCTGTGGGAATTTAGGACACACTGGGGATGATTGTATGGCACGTGCACAACTTTTTAATGGTGAACAAGTACAAACCTGTAATGTGATAGGGACTAATTAGAACCTAGTTAATACTTATAACCCCAATTGGAGGTCACCCAAATTTGCAGTGGAGGACCAACCAACCCATACAACCTCAAAGCAATAATGATAGCAACAATAATAGTAACAATTATAATAATGTCAACCGCAAAAATTCTGATAACCAGAATAATAATAAGCAATCTTTCTATCAAATGGTATTTCAAGAACAAACTAGGATTAACAATGAACTAACCCATAGGGCTGAAAAAATAGAATTTTTTTTGAGTGGTTTAATAGCTAAGGTAGAATTATTGGTGGCAAACAACAAGATGGTAGAGAGCCAAATTGTGCAATACACAAGCGGTGTATTCAAGTGTTGAACGGGTGGTACATAGGTTAAGTTCAGGTCCCAATTCAATATTTGTAGACCTCCGTTTACTCGCTTGGTCGCCATCACGACTTCGTGTTGTAGCTAGCTGTGGTGTCGATCCACAGGGAGGCCAAAGGTGGAGTACCATACTAGGTTTTGGTAAGTAATCCAAACCGTTCTATTTGGTAGGTCGATTGTGCAGAGAAAGTAAATAAAATAAATAGAAAGATGTCCTGATCCGCGTGGATGAAGATGCGATGTAGAGGTCTGGCGCAAAGGGTTCTAGGGCTCGATGGTTTCACCGTAGTTCCACTTGATCGGTTGTTGGTTCCTCACATCATCGTGCTTCCTTGTTGTGATGCAGAAGGCTCTCACCTTTTCTTCAGCTCATAGGATGCTCTCACCCGTCCTCCGGAGTTGTAAAATCATTGTATGATTCGGCTTGTTGTTGGTCTGTGATTGTGAAGGGGATCCAACCTTGTATCATGAAGCTGGCTGTCACAGTGAATCGCCGTGTCCGCACCCCGGGTGATTGCCCGACCAAGGTGTGAACCCTTTTAGCTCTGTAGCGTTCCTTGCTCCCCTCAAACGTCTCGGCTACTCTCGTGCCTCGTTGGTTTAAGTCTTGCTCGCGGGTCCGAATTTTGGCTTCTCCTCTCGGTACTTCGCCTACTTGCCTAAGTACCTAAACTGTGCGACCTACGCACTAAAGGTAAGAGTTATATTACATAAACAAGATCACAACAGAGAAACACAATAACAAGATATACAATGATAAACTGAATCACCTATTACAAGGTCACTAATATCTCGCCCCTAGAAGGGTTTAACTACAACAAATACATATAAATAATGATAATAGAAATCTAACGTATCTAAAATAGAGAATAAAGATAGACCCTTATTTAGACATAGTCAGACTTCCTGTGTTGAGCTACGCGCCCCTTCTGCCATGGAATAGACCTCCTAAGTAACTATTCGCGACCACGGCGAGACACGTGAAAGTAATAATGCCCTAGGCCAAACTGTTTTGCGGTGTGGGAAACGGATTATGTATCAGACATTATATTTTTGTATTAGATGTTTTATCTCATAAACTTTTTTATATACTAAATGTGCGTAAACGTTTTTAGATTATTAATTAACCATGAATATGTATGTCCGTTATACTGTTGGGGAGCCCGTATTCATGTAGTTACATGCGCAGTGGAATCTACGTGTTTAACCCGCCCTAGGATCATCGTTAAGGGAATAAAAGTACGAGATTAACTACTAAAATTTATACCTCGGATCTTCCTGATCCGCGAGATGAAGAACGGATGTAGGTCTGAACTATTTTGACTGGCAACCTTCTCCTTCCTGAAGCCCGACTCCACGAACCTCCTTGCTCTTCCTAGGGATGAAGAACTAGATCGCTCGCTAATCTCCAAAGTAGGAGACCTCTACTCGTATCCACGCGAACTTCAGACAGACGGAATTACCGGACTTGGCTAGACGAGTCCGGAAATACTTTCCAAAATTACCCTCACAAGACTCTCTCTCTCTTGGTATTACGGCTGTCTCAAAGGCTTCTAATTGTGTGTCTAATAGAGGGGGCATGCCCCTCTATTTATACTAGAGAGAGGGCTGAAAGAATGATAAGTTTCGATAAGGAAACCCTTCAAGCTGCCCGAGTTCCGGTCGGCCGGAACCTGTGTTCCGGTCGGCCGGAACAATTTCTGCCTTTGTAAAATTTAGTTCCGGTAGACCGGAACTTGTGTTCCGATTGGCCGAAACAATTTCAGCCTTTGTAAAATTTCAGCATCTAATGCTTTATTCTTTCACCAATTTATACATCACATGTATAACTGTTTCTGAGGTATTTTCTTCCCGTCCGAATGGAATTTATTGTGTGACCGTGTAGGTTCCATTTAACGCTGGCAACGATCTTCTAAAGATCGTAAGTCATGAGTAAACTCTAGACTGATGTCATGACTACCCATGTTAAATGAAATGATCAACGATCATAAACCTATCTGAATAGACGTTTGTTTATTCCTTTTGTCCTACGATATATGTCTTGATCACAAGGTACGGTAATATGTCATCCTTGAGTTTGATGAAAGTCTCTTTCCTGATCGAGAATTAGACTGAGTAAATATAAAATGATATTAACAACACATTTTATTAATTTTGAGCATGGTCATGCATTTCCTTCAGTCCTAGTTCATCAGGGGCCCCAGAGATATCTCCCTCATGACGAGAGGAACAAATCCCATCTTGGTCACTCGTATTCCTCGTCATGATTCAGTGCATACCTAATGATGACCTAATGATCATCCCGTTACGGATGACGTAGGATCATATTAAAGTATGCAGTTCCACATAGAGGAATCCATGGTGACCTCAGGTCGTAGGAACAAGCACACTATTCATATAAGAATTACTAATGACATATACCATTCTTATTCTCATAGTGTGGTCAGTCCAGTACGTGTTCTCTAACATGTACCTATATTCCAGACTTGACATCCCTATGTCCATGATTAGCATAACATAATCATCTAGTCTGCGAATATACTAGTGTTGATCAGCAGAACATAATCATCTATAAACATCCTACATATCACTAGGGACGATTCAGAATGTCATTCGTTGGTTCACAGTTCTACTATCAGAATCACGTATTCTGATGACGTGAACCCGAAGTGTCATTCATGGTCGATCTAATATATATGAATATATTAGTAACTCATACACTCATTCATATATGAACTGAATAAACGTGTTTCTCATAATCTAATCTCTAGTCCAACACTTTGTCCTAGGGCATAATTCCATCAGTGTCCCACTTGCACTAGGCCATCATGTTTAATGAATAAAATTCGCACGTGTCAATTGATCCTAGATCCAGTGAGTCAAACTTTCCACATAGGATGGAGTTTTAGAAATGCGATTCTTATTCTGTGACTTACATGACATTGCTAGAAGTATGGAATCAATGGACTTATTATTTAGCTTAGAAATGTTATTTTCTAAGTGAGAAAATTTTTATTATTCCAAATAATAAATTTTACAACCATTTTAACGCTAATGTCGAAATAACATTTATTTCATTACAAGTCCACAATGGCTAAGTCAATAAAGTTTTAGAGCTAATGTAGCAACTCTTGCTTCATTCCCCACTTGTAGGTTGACTTCTCCTCTAGCTAATCTTCTACTTCTGAGTAATATCCTGCACATTCAAGATGTGAGAATCACAGTGGATATCCAATATCCAAGTAGAGATTTAGGAAGAGGAATACCTAAAATAGCAGCCATTGATTCTTCTTCTTGACATATCTTACATCCTCCTCTCCAGTGATCACGCATAGAACACGCAATCACTTCTTCGGATTCATCAGGTTTAGGCAACTCTTTGCCTTCACTCTCGTTCCATCTCCCCCATGCGGCCTGTCTATTCAACTCCCTTTCCCTTTCAATCCTGAGGGCATTAATGACAACTCTTGCCTCTATCTTCTCTGCCTGTTTAAGCATCTTATGCAATTCCGTGATCGACGTCTCCATCCGACGCTTATGATATTCAGTAATGAACAAATCAAAGCTCGGAGGAAGCGATCCAAGAATCATGTCAACCACGAATTCTCTTGGAATAGGCGAACACATGAGTATCCAAAGAGGACCCCTGAGCCATCTTGCTCTTGATTAATAACTGGTGACCTTGTAGCGCTGAATACTAGCCTGCTTTCGAAACATTTCCTTAAGCGCGTTGATCATAACATAGGCATCCATAAAACCAATCTGCTTCCGAAGCTTAGGTTTCAGTCCTGCTAACATCATCCAGGCTACTTCATCAGAATCATCAATACACTTTTGATAAGTATCTTGAACAACTCTAGAAGCGGTCGAAGGCGGTGGATTTGGGATGGGTGTCTCAAGGACATACAACTTTCCTTCACTCTTGAGAACAATTCTCAGAGTCCTGAACCATTCAGGGAAGTTTGTGCCATCGAGCTTATCCTTCTCAAGGATAGATCGCAAGTCCGTAAATTTCGAACTCATTCTACAAGTTTAATAAGCAATGTAAAGTTTTTATTATAATTTTGTTCCATATATTATACTCCCACTATTTTTCTTCAAATCAAACACCTTCAGTAGTATTGATTCGGAAACTTCAATTAAATGAGGTTTCATAGTAAGTCCAAATCCGTATTTCCTTGAGTATTAAGTGCGCTTTGGCGCAACCCTCAATACACAACTATTTAGGTAGGAACACTTCCAATTGTATCATATACAAATCTTTCCTTTTATGGAGTGGGCATCATATGCCCGGTGTATTATCCCATCTTGTGCCATGAGGCCAAGTCCGAGTTGCTTGCTCAGTTAAGTTTAACCATGTATGATTATCGGCGAAATAGAGTCCAGCACGCTCAGCTTTGGCATGACCCATGCTGGACGCCATTTCCCACATATGCTCAGCTTTGGCAAGACCCACATGGAAGACTGTCTAAGTACCGAGAGTTTCAGTGACATGAGGGGCACTTCCTTTCTTAACATTCTAAAAGATTTTGTTTTACATTTATAATATAAACATCACAGAAACAAGATAAAATATAGTATGAGCCTATTCCTCACGAGCGATCATGAGGTTCCAAATCCAAGATCTATCTCCAGATTGCAGGTGAATCTTCAACGAACCCTTCGTTGTGTGTGTGCGAAGATCCCATGCCATCTTACAAAGATTGCGCCAAGATTCTTGCCTTGTAGTCTTGATATAATATCTTTCCTAACAACTATCCTATTACTAGAAAAAGTAATTACAATTTTCGACAACTCACAGGTTGCCATAGATATTAAATAAAATACAAGCATTCACACACAAGATTACATCACAGAACAATCACAAATCTAAGGCTCATACCATATTTATATATTAAATTCCTTGTATAACAAAAATTAGGATTTCTCACAAAATCAGCCTTATTCCTTTGGGAATGGAACTATTCCGTTCTCAACGGAACCGCAGCTGAATAATCAAGAATTTCCTTCATTATTCCGTTCTAAAGAACTATTCCGTTGGGAACGGAGACGTGCTGGAAATTCGTATTTCTTTTGTTTTAGTTCCGTTTCCAAAACAGATCTCGAAAAACTATTTTTCGAAACTCCAGGAAATCATAATATCCAATATTATATTCCTAGAAACTATTTCCGTGATGTTTGGAAATAATATTTTCAAAACCCTAAAATTTATTATACTAGAATTTTACTAAATTTTAAATATAATTGACGATTATTTCCTTAACGAACACTCTGATAGCACTGTTGGGAAACCCGTAGCCATGTACGTTACATGCGCAGCGGAACCTACGGGTTCAACCCGCCCTAGGATCATCGTTAAGGGAGTAGAAGTACGAGATTAACTATTAAAATTTATACCTCGGATTTTCCTGATTCGCGAGACGAAGAACGGATGTAGGTCTGAACTATTCTGACTTGCAACCTTCTCTTGCCTGAAGCTCGACTCCACGAACCTCCTTGCTCTTCCTAGGGATGAAGAACTAGATCGCTCGCTAATCTCCAAAGTAGGAGACCTCTCCAAACAAAACTCAATAAAATATTTTCATGCGAACTATGTAAAAGAAACTCTCAAGTGCACCTTCCCATGGATTCGACACCAAAATACTACATGTTGATCGTGCACTTACGATCAAAACTAAGTATAAAAAGGATAATTTGTAAAGCATATAGTACACACACATCAATAAGCGATCTAAACAAATACTTTATTATTTTCCATCTGATTAAGGATATTGTTAATGAGAGAACAGATTTTAAAATGTGCACACATCCTACTAATGATAATGCTGGCGATCCATTGACTAAACCTCTTTCTCATGCAAAACATGAAGGTCATGTTAGGTCGATGGATATTAAATACTTACTAGAATAAGTCTAGTGCAAGTGGGGATTGTTAGTGTTATGTCATAGTCAAATGTATTTGTAACCTAGATTTGTCGATTGTGTTAAATAAACATTATATTTATTTAGACATATTTCGTATAACAAATTCATATAGGTCACTTTAATATTATTACTAGAAGTAACCATGAATATGCAATTCCTTTTTATGTCATCAAATTATGAGACTTTGATAGGAAAACTATAAAGTATTATGAATGCTATTCTAAATTGTCCTGATCATTCATAGGATGTTTGTGAGAAGAACATGCATATTAGACAAATTATAAATGTACATCAGTATATTAATTGATTGATTATGACATTTTACTGATCATGAAGAAAATTTATCAAGTAATTAACATAGATATATATTAGAGACCAGAAACTGGACTGACCTACCTTGTTATTGTCATTACCAATGAACGTGCGAAACCCGACAGCAATTATGTGGCACGAAATTGTCTGTATGTTAAATAAAGCCTCTCAATTTCATGCACTTATTGAGTGATACGCATTGGGGACTAGTCAACAGATCTTCCTCTATATCAAAGCACATTGTCACACGGTGATTTACTTCGATCATCACCTACTCTCTAACTTCAAGTGTTTTCGTATGCGGATTGGGCCGGTTACCCGTATGACTACCGATCTTGCATCTTTCTAGGTGTGAAGCTAATCTCAGGGAGTGCTAAAAAGAAAGTCACTGCGGCACGGTCAAGCACCGAAGCAGAGTATTGAAGCCCTGCAATGGTGACGGCATATCTCGTGAGGATTTTGTACTTATTATGAGAGTGATCGCCTCTCGGTCATCACGAGATGGTCAAATAAGAGGATCTATAATTCTACATATTCACACTAACTATTACATATTGTCAGTAGGGTCAATCCCACAGAGAAGAAGTTTACCGCGATTATGAGAAACGTACTCTTGACAAAGCTCAATTAAAACCAGAACAAAAGTATATTTGGACAGTGGTACACACAGCATGACAGAACAATAGAAAATTTGGGGAGGGGGGGTGGGGGTTTGAAGTATAAAATTAAATACAAAATAGAAAATAAAAATGGATGATTGGTGATAGATGAAATCGAATGGGGATAGTGAAATTGGGTATTACTGATGCGAACCTTGTTTTTCCTTTTGAGTTAATTACTTGAGTCGGTTGTTGGTTTATCTTCTCTAAACTGCAAGAGATGAAAAAACTCCGACTATGATCCGAAAGCATCTTCCTAATTTAGATTTTCAACCTCGACTAAGATCTGCATGCATACTAAACCTAATCATGTTTAAGACTCCAACCCTAGGTCATGATCCACTAAGATCCGCAGCCACTTCCTAAACTCACAAGTTCCCTTACTAGTACGGTTGACTAAGATCTGTCCCGTACCATACCGGTTGGTTACATTTAACCACTTGTTTAAAATCTAACAATGGACCCTATTATTAAATCCAAACCAAATGGCAATTATAATAGAACTTGAAAAGTAACTTAAAATAATTAATCAAAAAATATTCAATATAAATTCAAAAACTCACATGAAAATAATATACTCAATTATACCATCCTACTAATGCACTACTCGCGACCCATGATCATCATACAAATATTACAAAGTAGTACTCCTCTTCCCCAATGGGGAGGAGAGGGGTGAAACAAACTTACTAGTGAGTGGATTGTGTTATGATATTGTGGTGTCTGATGATGCTGTTCCTTCTGAAGATGGCCGTTATTTATAGGCATCTTACACCACATTGGATAATGAGTTGAAATATTTGACAATCCAACCCCATATCTTCCAAGCGTGTTTATATTATTGACATTACTTTCATATAAAATATTGATTATAAGAAATATAATAGTATTCTAAAGAAATCACATGTCATGATATCATCCTACCCAATAAAGCACATACCCGTTTAAATAGAAATCATTCTGATCTCATACCCGTTTTACGTTGCCAGAAGAACAAAGAAGTCCATACTCCATATGTGAACCTAGTTTGCATATCATTTTTATTATTTCTTTTTATTCACGCAGTAGGAAGTTGTCAACAAAGTGGTACAAGCTCCCATGCTCAGCTGAACACGTTTTGAGTGCGATATTTAGTTCTTATTTATCTTGTGCGCATAAAATGTATTTTTACTATAAATGCACCAATGTCGATAGATTAACATTGTTATTTATTTATGTCTTCAGCATTTAATAATGTAGTTTAGAACATGGTTTAGATAGAAAATACAAAACTCCTCATTTTACTTTATTTTTCTTACACAAATTGAGTAGATTTGTTAGTGAGTGTTTATTTATATCGTAATTTTATTATATGTTTAATATGATAAATTACATATGTAAATATAATTCAGTTCAGTGTTTTAACTCTAATAAAAGTGTTATAAATAACACGTATCAGATAGTTGCATATATAAAAGACATGCTCAAATTCTATGGTGCTGTAAATCGGGTAACACCGTCATTGAATTTCATATAATTTAACAAAACAATTTATATTTCTCTATTATTCAAATTACGAGTATGAGCGGTAAATGACACTACTACAAAAAAGACTTTTAGTAACGCCACTTTAATAACGGTTTATAAGAAAACCGTTACTAAAAGAGGCCACTGACAGTTTCGAAATTAATTTCTAAACTTTCCATATCGGCTGTAACTCAGAAACCGATGCTAAGTGAGACAAGAAAAGATTAAAAAGTTGGCAGGAATATTCTATAACAGTTTCTTCAAAGAACCGATGCAAAATCTGTAACGGTTCATTGGAGAAACTGTTGTGTATAGTGTTAGTGTCTGTTCCTCCAAGGAACCGATGTAAATCTGTAACGGTTCCTTGAATGAACTGATGCAAAATGTCGTGTCCACCTTTGGTAACGGTTTTTTTGTAAAAACCGATGCAGATGCAGAATGTCCTGTTCAGCTTTGGTAATGGTTTTATTTTAAAAACCGATGCTAATATTTTAGGGTTACTTCCAACGAATTGAAACAAATTAATTCATTGGCCGCCTCTCTTCTCCTCTAACCAGCGAAATAGAAGAGAAAGGAAGCTCTCTCTGTTATTTTCTTCTCCAACCAGCGCTGCTCGCCCTCTCCTCCTTCTCTCTCTTTCTAAGGTAATATTTTATTCTCCAACCTCTGCTTAAAATAATTTTGGTCTCGGTACCCGTTTGAGATTAATCCAATAGGGATTAATCTCGAATAGTCCCCGTTTTTGGGACTGCTCTTTGAATATTTTGTCTCATTTAGGATTAGCACACATACGTTAACTGCAATGTGGTGTTTGAGAAGAATTCGGTAGTATTTCTCCTATTGCTTCCACGGGTACGTACGCACATTGAAATGTGCGTTGGCGTACTCAGGGAGCTTAGGGGAAGTGCTGCCGGATTTTTCTCAAATATCATATTGCAGCTAACGTATGTGTGCTAATGAGACAAAGTATTCAGAGAGTGGGTTAGGATTGTTGACCGGCCCGTAGCCTTATAGTAAATCTGATCACATTAGCGCTATATAATTTATTTTTCTTCAGATGGATCGTAGCAGTTGGATGTATGGGATCAAGCGAGACACAATTGAATATTTGAGAGGCATTGATGAATTTGTTGAATGTGCCATGGAAGATATGAGGCTGAGAAATGTACGGACACTTCTTTGTCCTTGTCGAGATTGTCAGAATTTGCGAAGATTGCGAAATATCGAAGAAGTTAGAGATCATTTAATTTGTCATGGATTTAAGGAGCGATACACCCATTGGAAATGGCATGGAGAGGACGATAATGTTGGGACAAGCACGACTGTATTTGATGTACCCGGTTTGGGTGAATTTATAGAAACTGAAAATATAGAAAATTTAGATCGGGACACTTTCGTACAAGATGATCAATTGGGGGATGAGAATGAATAAAATTTAGATATTCCACAGTGTAATGAACATAACGATGATTTGGATGAAATGATAAATGATGTAGCACAAAATTTGAATGATATTCTTGAAATTTTTGAAAATTTCTGTAATGAATCTAACATACCGTTATTTCCCGGTTGTACGAAATTTACCAAAATGTCAGCTGTTTTTAAACTATACAACTTAAAAGCCAAAAATGGATGGAGCGATAAAAGTTTCACATCTTTACTCAAACTGTTAAGAGAAATGCTCCTGGAAAAAAATGAGTTGCCGGATTCAACCTATCCGGCGAAAAAGTTGTTGTCTCCTTTGAGTATGTCCGTAGAGAAAATCAATGCATGTCCAAATGATTGCATATTATACCGAGGAGTGTACCATGATTTGGATAAATACCTGAAGTGTAACGCTTCGCGGTACAATAAGAAGGATGATGAGAGTGATGATCGAAAAAAACCCACAGCGAAGTTGTTTTTGGTATTTGCCAATAATACCTAGGTTTCATCGTCTTTTCGCAAATCCCAAAGATGCTAAATTGTTACGGTGGCATTACGATTGTCGTAAAGACGACGGAATGCTCAGACACCCCGCTGATTCTCCCGAATGGAGGAACATTGACAGGTTCTTCAACGATTTCGGCGATGATGGTAGAAATTTGAGGTTAGGGCTATGTACGGACGGGATGAATCCTTACGGCAATATGAGTAGTCGTCACAGTACGTGGCCAGTTTTACTATGTGTTTACAATCTCCCTCCATGGCTGTGCATGAAACGACGGTATTTAATGATGCCTTTGCTAATTTCGGGTCCTAAATAGCCGGGTAATGATATAGATGTGTTTTTGGCTCCGTTGTTTGAGGAACTTGATAAACTGTGGAGGGACGGAGTGCGTGTATTTGATGCATGGAAGAAAGAATTTTTTACCCTCCATGCCATGATTTTGTGCACGATTAATGATTTTCCCGCATACAGTAACTTGTCGGGTTTCAGGAATAAAGGAGGCAAAGCGTGTCCTATTTGCGTGGAAGAAACGTGTTCTATACGGTTGCCTAACTGTAATAAGAACGTGTATATGGGACATCATAGGTTTCTTCGCCGGAACCACCCCTATCGGCGGAAGAAAGAGGAATTCGACGGCACTGTTGAACTCCGGAATGCGCCAATGGCATTAACCGGGAAAGAAGTTTATGAAGAAATAAAGAATGTAAATGTTCAATTTGGAAAGAAATCTGACAAAATCCCGGACGGCCTATGGAAGAAATGATCTATATTTTGGAATCTTCCTTACTGGTCTAATTTGGAAATTCGGCATTGCTTGGATGGGATACACATAATTAAGAATATTTGTGAAAGTCTGGTTGGGACTTTGTTGAATATTCAAGGAAAAATAAAAGACGGCGTCAAAGTTAGACAAGATATGGTTATAATGGGGATTCGGCCTGGACTAGCACCTCAGGATAGAGGAAAGCGAATTTTCTTACCTCCAGCATATTTTACTTTATCAAAACAAGAAAAAATCAGTTTGTTGGAGTGCCTGAAGTCCATAAAGGTTCAATCTGGTTATTCATCGAATTTCTCCAGAAATGTATCGATTAAAGAATTGAAATTGATTGGTATGAAGTCACATGATTGCCACGTCCTTTTAACCCAGCTTCTCCCTGTTGCAATTCGAGGAATTCTCCCCCAAAATGTCAGACATTCCATCACCAAATTGTGTTTTTTCTTCAACTCGATTTGCTCCAAAGTGATCGATCCCGGTACATTAGACAAATTACAGGCCGATGTCGTGTTGACCCTCTGTGAGCTGGAGATGCATTTTCCGCCCTCATTTTTTGATATCATGGTGCATTTAACCATTCATTTGGTCAGGGAGATAAAAATGTGTGGGCCAATGTTCTTGCGATACATGTACCCGTTTGAGAGAGTGATGGGTCAATTAAAAGGACTTGTCCGAAGCCGTTGTCGTCCTGAAGGAAGCATAGTTGAAGGGTACGTTGCAGAAGAGGTAATCGAGTTCTACACTGATTATCTAGACGGGGTCGAACCTATTGGTCTTCCCATGTCTCGACACGAGTGTAGACTCCACGGTACCGGTACAATTGGATTCAAACTTGTTAAAGTGGGCCTCGAATTACGAAACAAAGCTCATCTTAAAGTCATGCAACACCTTGCTATTGTATCTCCATACGTGGATGAGCACATTGCCGAGTTACGACAACATAATCCTTCTAAAGATGAAATATGGATAATCAACGAGCATAATATTAATTTTGTAAAATGGTTTGCGTACAAAGTACAGTCCCAGAGATCAGAAAACATCGACGAATCTGTTAAATGGTTGTCTAACGGTCCCGGAGCAACAGTGTCCACCTATCAAGGTTACGACATGAATGGGTTTATCTGGTATACCAAGCAACAAGATCGTAAAAGCACAGTGCAAAATAGTGGAGTGACATTAGTAGCTTTATCAGGTGCTAAAGATGCATCAATGTCGTATTACGGTTGGATTGAGGAGATATGGGAAATAGATTAATTCAAATTTCGGATACCCCTATTTCTGTGTAAATGGATCGATAATCGTCGTGGAGTCAGAAAAGACAAAGAAGGGTTTGTATCTCTCGACTTTAACCGACTGGGTTATCAACACGACCCTTTTATATTGGCAAAACAAGCAAAACAGATTTTTGATGTTGTCGACCCGGCCGATAAAAAATGGCATGTTGTTCTTTTGGGTAAAAGACGAATTGTCGGTATTGGGGATGTCGTGCATGAAGAAGAATACGATCATTTCGACGAACTACCTCCATTTTCTACCGGAATAGAACCCTTGCAAGATGAACATAATAAGCATATATCTTATTTGCGTTCAGATCGTGAAGAAGGTGTGTGGGTACTACCGTCAAAATCCAACAAGACTAAAGAGTTATGTTTTAATTAAATATGTAATTTTCATATGTAATTTTGCATGTGTAATTTTATTTGTAATTTTAATGTATCGGCTATTCTCTGTCTTTCAACTTCTTTGAAGATCGGCAGCCAGTTTCGTTGAGCTGCAAACTCTCGACGGATGTGTAATTATATATATATATATATTTTTTTTTTTTAAGTGTGCAATTTTATTTTTTTATTTAGTTGTGTAATTTTTTTTAATTGAAATCTATAAATTTTTTTATTCACATCATGCATATTTTGATTGCAGATGCATTATACAAGGACCCATTTAGTATCGGTTCTTTGGAAACAACCGATACAGAGTTAAATTTAGTATCGGTTCTTTGTTGAAAACCGTTACTAAGTAATACGCAGATATCTTATTTGCGTTCAGATCATGAAGAAGGTGTGTGGGTACAACCGTCAAAATCCAACAAGACTAAATAGTTATGTTTTAATTAAATATGTAATTTTCATATGTAATTTTGCATGTGTTATTTTTTTATTTAGATGTGTAAGTTTTTTTAATTGAAATCTGTAAATTTGTTTATTCACATCATGCATATTTTGATTGCAAGATGCATTTAGTATCGGTTCTTTGGAAACAACCGATACAGAGTTAAATTTAGTATCGGTTCTTTGTTGAAAACCGTTACTAAGTGCCTTTTATGGGTTCTTTGATTTTCCCGCCAGCTCAAACATTAGTATCGGTTCTTTCATAAAAACCGATACAGAATGAATATTTAGTATCGGTTTCTTTTTAAAAATCGTTACAGATTTTGGACTATTTAAGCAATTCTGTAACGGTTCTTTCATAAAAACCGTTACTAATTTGAAAAAAAAATAAATAAATAAATAATCTACCGCCAGAGGTGGCGGCCGGCGAGAGAGAGGCCGGCGGCGGTGACCGGCGACCGGCGAACTGATCGGCGGACGGACAGAGATGGAGAGAGGGGCGGGTGTGTTTATGTTTTTTTCTTTCTTTTTTTCTTTCGTGAGGAAAAGAGGGGAGAGAGAGGGGGGAGGGAAGGGGAAGGGGAAGGGGAAGGTATATTTCTTTTATTTTTTTTAAATAAAGATCCAGTCATCATAAATAAACAATATTTTTTGCCACATCATAGTGCCATGTCATCATCTAACTGCTGACTAGACATTTAACGGATGGAGGGTGCAAAATTGCTCAATTTAAATAGTTTGGGATGCAAAAATGAGCAAAAAATAGTTGGGGGTGCAAAAGTGAGCAAACTCAAGAGTTAAGGGTGCTAAAGTGAGCTTTTTCCTTTTTTTTATGGTTTTTAGATTTGCACCTAAAGTGTTTGTTGAAATGCTTGAGAGAATTTTAGGGTTTGCAAATGGAGGGATCGGGAAAAAGAGCAAGGACAACATGCGAGAAATTACGCAAGAAGGCACCATCATCTATCTGCGTTGACTTTCAAGACGATGCCACCCCTAGCCGGCCATATGCGGCCAATTTTACGACCTATCTAGCGGTTTTAGCGAGAGATCATGTTCCTTGCACGATTGAGGACTGGAGGCGGGTGGACGTGCATCTTAAAGAAACTCTATGGAATGAAGTGAAGGTAAACCATAGTTAGTCTCATAATTTTTTTTTGGGGTTAGTATCATAATTTTTTTTAGGATTAGTATTATAATTATTATTTTTAGGATTATTGGAATATCAAGGATGACACTCACAAGAAGAAAATCATCCGCCGCATGAGAGAGGATTGGAAGAGTTGGAAAGGCAGACTTGTGAGGGACTTCATCCGCCGACCGAATCCCAAAAATCCGTGTGATGTATTCAATACCTCAGAGGAAGCATGGGCAGAGTTTTGTCGGCAGAAAGAATCCGATGATTTTAGGATATTGGATGTTAATTTCGATTTTAACTAATTTATTAATTAAAAATATAACTTCATTAATATTATAAATTAAAAATATTTAATAGCAGAAGAGCGCGAAAGGGAAAGAGGCGCAAAAGCACAACATCCATCCGCACAGACTCGGATCGGCCGGGTACAAAGGCATCAATTGGGACAACAATGAGGTCATTATGTCGTCTTCGTCCTCGTCGAGAGTTAGTTCAGTTGCTGACTCTCGAAGCTGGAGATGGTTGAGGGCGAGAGCAAAGCCGGCAGCCAAGGGTTTTTTGACAGTCCCGAATCCGGTGACTAATGAGGTCCTCCAGCGCGTGGTACGTGAATTAAGTTATTTCGATATAAATTTAAATATAAATTTAATTACATACCCTTTTATAAAAAATTTTGTCACAGGAATCAAAGGTTCAAGAAGCATCTCAAAGTTTATTTAAGTCGGACCGATACAATGACATCTAGAGTGCTTCGATTGGGACACCCGAGCATCTTGGGAGGCTACGGGGGCACTCCACATTTGCCACCTTGTCAACTGTTTACAGCAAAGGGCCAAGGAGGAAAACTAGTCACGCCGGTTGCATCACCAAGGCGGAATTGGATGACACCTTGAAGATTGCATTGGCCAAACAAGCAAAGGAATTCCAAGAGACAATACGGATCATGATTGAAAAATTGAATGATGCCACGCATTTAGAAACTTCGCCGCAAGGATCTCGCCCCCCGACTCAGGTGAGCTCCAATCTGGTGTCGCCACAGCAACATCTCCAAGAAATCTAGGTTAAGATATTTTCTATAAAAGCAAATTATACCATATTCAATTAATTATATTTTCTAACATCAAAACTTTTTTTCAGGGTCCCACTCCATGCAAACTCTGGGTCCAAGGGGATGAGGGTCCGATTTTCATAGCGCACGGGAGGTTATATCCGTCTGGTACCGGCGCTACAATTCACAACAACCCCCTTTTGCCCGATCATGTTAGGGTTTGTATCGACAGCGTTCTCTAAGGCTTAGCTCACGTGTGTGTTCCGTGTCCTGTGGACGATACGGAATACATAGGTCAATTGGTCGGAACGTATGTCGCATGGCCTGCACACTTAGACGAGCTGCCCGATAAGGTCTTTTTACTTTTCGCTACTTTACTAATATATACTAGTATTTCTACTCAATTTTTTAAATTTGTAAACGCAGTCCTTGATACCGAATAAACCGGCCCCCGTGAAGAAGAAACAATCCGATAAAGTGCAAACTGCATCGTCGGCTGTCAAACAGGACCCGATTCTCGACGAGGCAACGGTGCGAGTACTTAATTCCAAATCTCAGTGGCTATACACGGTATTGATGAGCCAACCCTCCAACAGCTTCAGTTTCGACATCCAATTCGGTGAAGAGGTGTTCGGAATTGACGGCACTATCGTTCTGGTGATCTCCGACATCGTTGAACTCTTTAAGGATGATTGGCTCAACGTCTCGATTCTACAAATCTTGTGCATGTATGAATTTTCAATAATTTTGTCTTTATTAATATTTTATTTTAGTAAGACCTTATGGGGGTTTTGTTGGGGAACCCGTAGCCATGTACGTTACATGCGCAGCGGAACCTACGGGTTAAACCCTCCCTAGGATCATCGTAAAGGAAATAAAGGTACGAGATTATGCTATTAAAATTTATACCTCGGATCTTCCTGATCCGGGAGAGAGAAGCGGATGTAGGTCTGAACGAACTTCCGTCTTGCTTCCTTCTCCTTCCTGGCTTCTAAAGCTCGACTCTGCAAATCTTCTTGCTCTTCCTATGGATGAGAACTAGATCGCTTGCTTATCTCCAAAGTAGGAGATGTCTACTCGTATCCACGCGAACTTCAAACAGACGGAATTACCGGACTCGGCTAGACGAGTCCGCAAATACTTTCCGAAATTACCCTAACCTACACGGTCACACAATGAACTCCATTCGGACGGGAAGAAAATACCTTAGAAATAGTTATACATGTGATGTATAAATTGGTCAAATAATAAAGCATTAGATGCTGAAATTTTACAAAGGCTGAAATTGTTCCGGCCAACCGGAACACAAGTTCCGGTCGACCGGAACTAAATTTTTCATATGCTGAAATTGTTCCGGCCAACCGGAACACAAGTTCCGGCCAACCGGAACACAAGTTCCGGCCAACCGGAACTCTGGCGGCTGGAAGGGTTTCCTTATCGAAACTTGCCATTCTCTCACCCCTCTATAAATAGAGGGGCATGCCGCCTCTATTACACATACAATTAGAAGCCTTAGAGGCAGCCGTAATACCATTAACGCTGGCAACGATCTTCTAAAGACCGTAAGTCATGAGTAATCTCTAGACTGATGTCATGACTACCCATGTTAAATGAAATTATCAGCGATCATAAACCTATCTGAATAGACATTTGCTTATTCTTTTTGTTCTACGATATACGTCTTGATCACATGGCACGGTAATATGTCATCCTTGAGTTTGATCAAAGTCTCTTTCCTGATCGAGAATTAGACTGAGTAAATACAAAATGATATTAACAACACATGTTAATGCATTTTGAGCATCGTCATGCATTTCCTTCAGTCCTAGTTCATCAGGGGGCCCTGAGATATCTCCCTCTAAACGAGAGGAACAAATCCCATATTGGTCACTCACATTCCTTGTCATGATTCAGTGCATACCTAATGATGACCCTAATGATCATCCCGTTACGGATGACGTAAGATCATATTAAAGTATGTAGTTCCTCATACAGAAATCCATGGTGACCTCAGGTCGTAGGAACAAGCACACTATTTATATGAGAAGCACTAATGACATATACCATGCATATTCTCATAGTGTGGTCAGTCCAGTACATGTTATCTAACACGCACCCATATTCCAGACTTGACATCCCTATGTCCATGTTCAGCAGAACATGATCATGCAGTCTTTGAATATACTAGTGTGGATATGTAGCTTCTTACTTGAAGTATGTTTATCTCTATAAACATCCTACATATCACTAGGACGGTTTAGAATGTCATTCATTGGTTCACAGTTCTACTATTAGAATCACGTATTCTGATGACGTGAACCCGAACTGTCATTCATGGTCGATCTAATATATGTAAATATATTAGTCACCCATACACTCATTCATATCTGAAATGAATAAACGCGTTTCTCATAATCTAATCTCTAGTCCAACACTTTGGCCTAGGGCATAATTCCTTCAGTCTCCCACTTGCACTAGGCCAATCTTAAGCATCCAATGCTTATAAGGCAACATGACCTTCATGTTTTACTAGCGGGACATATATGCCTATCAGATTATAGAAATTTACATTGCAAACTTGTAATGTTTACTATTGTTCTCTATCATTAGTTGAGGACTTCTGAAATAGATACTATTGTTCTCTATTCTGAGCAACTCTTTGTTCATAACATAGAATGTCAGGCTATAAGAGCACTCGGGACTACTCCTAGTTCCAAGATCAACTTTTACTTAAAACACTTTAATATGAAATTCTGATATTCCCTATTTCTAGCCGGCTTCCTTTTTGTCTCTCGTGCATCTATATGCATGAGACTCAACAAACTAACCCATCAACTTTGTGATGGTTGCCCATTCTTATTATCTTGTTCGATAAAATTCGCACGTCTCAATTGATCCTAGATCCAATGAGTCTAACATTCCACATAGGGTGGAGTTTAGAAATGCGACTCTCATTCTGTGATTTAGATGACATTGCTAGAAGTATGGAATCAATGGACTTATTATTTAGCATATAAAGATTATTTTCTAAGTGAACATTTCAAATAGACAAATCTAGGAAAATTTTATTATTCCAAATAATAAATTTTACAACCATTTTAACGCTAATGACGAAATAACATTTATTTCATTACAAGCCCACAATGGCGAAGTCAATAAAATCCTAGAGCTAATGTAGCAACTCTTGCTTCATTCCCCACTTGTAGATTGACTTCTCCTCTAGCTAATCTTCTACTTCTGAGTAATATCCTGCACATTCAAAATGTGAGAATTACAATGGATATCCAATATCCAAGTAGAGATTTAGGAAAAGGAATACCTGAAATGGCAGCTATTGATTCTTCTTCTTGACATAACTTACATCTTGCTCTCCAGTGATCACGCATAGAGCATGCAATCACTTCTTCCGATTCCTCGGGTTTAGGCAACTCCTTGCCTTTACTCTTGATCCAACTCTTCCATGCGGCTTGTCTATTCAACTCCCTTTTCCTTTCAATCCTGAGGGCATCAAAATAACTTGTGCCTCTATGTCCTTCTCTGCCTCTTTAAGCATCTTATGCAATTCTGTGATCGTCATCTCCATCCGACACTTATGATATTCAGTAATGAACAAATCAAAGCTCGGAGGAAGCGATCCAAGAATCATGTCAACCGCGAATTCCCTTGGAATAGGCGAACCAAATCTCTCTAAGTAATCAGTGTGACTTCTCATCTTGAACACATGAGTATTCACAGAGGAGCCATGAGCCATCTTGCTCTTGATTAATAACTTGGTGACCTTGTAGCACTGAATATTAGCCTGCTTTCGGAACATTTCCTTAAGCGCCTTGATCATATCATAGGCATCCATGAAACCTATTTGCTTCCGAAGCTTAGGTTTCATTCCTGCTAACATCATCCAGGCTACTTTATCAGAATCATCAATACACTTCTGATAAGTATCTTGAACGACTCTAGAAGCGGTCGAAGGCGGTGGATTTGGGATGGGTGTCTCAAGGACATACAACTTTCCTTCACTCTTGAGAACAATTCTCAGAGTCCTGAACCATTTAAGGAAGTTTGTGCCATCAAGGATAGATCGCAAGTTCGTAAATTTTGAACTCATTCTACAAGTTTAATATGCAATGTAAAGTTTATTATTCTAATTTTGTTTCATATATTATACTCCCACTATTTATCTTCAAATCAAACACCTTCAGTAGTATTGATTCGGAAACATTCAACTGAGTTTCATAGTGAGTCAAGATCCGTATTTCATTGAACACTAAGTGCGCTTTGGCGCAACCCTTATTGCTCAACTATTTAGGTAGGAACTCTTTCCAATTGCATCATATGCAATTCTTGCCTTTTATGGAATGAGCATCATATGCCCAGTGTATTATCCCATCTTATGCTCTGAGCCCAATTCCGACTTGCTAGCTCAGTTAAGTTTAACCATGTATGATTATCAGCGAAATGGAATCCAGCACACTCAGCTTTGGCATGACCCATGCTGGACGCCATTTCCCGCGTACCTTCTCTTACAAAGACAATCCCCCATATGCTCAGCTTTGGCATGACCCATATGGAAGACTGTCCAAGTACCGAGGGCTTCAGTGACATGGGGGGCACTTCCTTACTTAATATTCTGAAGGATTTTGTTTTAGAATTATAAATATAAACATCATAGAAACTAAGTTAAATATGGTATGAGCCTATTCCTCACGAGTGATCATGAGGTTCCTAATCCTAGATCTATCTCTAGATTGCAGGTGTAATCTTAAACAAACCCTTCGTTGTGTGTGTGTGAAGATCCAATGCCATCTTCCCAAGATTGCGCCAAGATCCTTGCCATGTAGTCTTGATATAATTTATTTCCTAAAAACTATCCTATTACTAGAAAAGGTAATTTACAACTTAGACAACTCACATTTTGCCATAATTACAACTTTGGACAACTCACTGGTTGCCATATATATTAAATTAAATTACAAGCATTCACACACAATATTATATCACAGAACAATCACAGATTTAAAGCTCATACCATATTTATATTTAAATTCCACGTATAAGAAAAATTAGGATTCTTGCAAAAATCAGCCTCATTCCGTTCGGAACGGAACCATTCCGTTCTGAACGGAATGAACGCTGAAAAGCTCTGACTAAATTTCTGCCTATTCCGTTCTGAACGGAACTATTCCGTTCGGAACGGAATAACGCTGAATTTTCAGTTTCCTTTAATTTTAGTTCTGTTTCCAAAATAGATTTCGAAAAACTATTTTTCGAAACTCTAGAAAATCATAATATCCAATATTATATTCCTAGAAACTATTTCTGTGATGTTTTGAAATAATATTTTCAAAACCCTAAAATTTATTATACTAGAATTTACTAAATTTTAAATATAATAGACGATTATTTCATTAACGAACGCTCTGATGCCACTGTTAGGGAACCCGTAGCCCTGTACGTTACATGCGCAGCGGAACCTACGGATTCAACCCTCCCTAGGATCATCGTAAAGGAAATAAAGGTACGAGATTATTCTATTAAAATTTATACCTCGGATCTTCCTGATCCGGGAGAGAGAAGCGGATGTAGGTCTGAACAAACTTCCGTCTTGCTTCCTTCTCCTTCCTGGCTTCTGAAGCTCGACTCTGCAAACCTTCTTGCTCTTCCTAGGGATGAAGAACTAGATTGCTTGCTTATCTCCAAAGCAGGAGATCCCTACTCGTATCCACGCGAACTTCAAACAGACGGAATTACCGGACTCGGCTAGACGAGTCTGGAAATACTTTCTGAAATTAGCCTCACAAGACTCTCTCTCTCTCTCTTGGTATTACGGCTGCCTCTAAGCCTTCTAATTATGTGTGTAATAGAGGCGGCAAGCCCCTCTATTTATACTAGAGAGAGGGGTGAAAGAATGGCAAGTTTCGATAAGGAAACCCTTCCAGCCGCCAGAGTTCCGGTTGGCCAGAACTTGTGTTCCGGTCGGCCGGAACAATTTCAGCATATGTAAAATTTTGTTCCGGCCAACCGGAACATACGGAATGCCCCTCTATTCATACTAGAGAGAGGGGTGAAAGAATGGCAAGTTTCGATAAGGAAACCCTTCCAGCCCCCAGAGTTTCGGTTGGCCAGAACTTGTGTTCCGGTCGGCCGGAACAATTTCAGAATATGTAAAATTTTGTTCCGGCGACCGGAACTTGTGTTCCGGTTGGCCGGAACAATTTCAGCCTTTGTAAAATTTCAGTATCTAATGCTTTATTCTTTCACCAATTTATACATCACATGTATAATTGTTTCTAAGGTATTTTCTTCCCGTCCGAATGGAGTTCATTGTGTGACCGTATATGTCCATTTAACGCTGGCAACAATCTTCTAAAGACCGTAAGTCATGAGTAACCTCTAGACTGATGTCATGACTACCCATGTTAAATGAAATGATCAGCGATCATAAACCTATCTGAATAGATATTTGCTTATTTCTTTTGTTCTACGATATACGTCTTGATCACAAGGCACGGTAATATGTCATCCTTGAGTTTGATCAAACTCTCTTTCCTGATCGACAATTAGACTGAGTAAATACAAAATGATATTAACAACACATGTTAATCCATTTTGAGCATGGCCATGCATTTCCTTCAGTCCTAGTTCATCAGGGGGCTAAGAGATATCTCCCTCTTAACGAGAGGAACAAATCCCATCTTGGTCACTCACAATCCTCGTCATGATTCAGTGCATACCTAATGATGACCCTAATGATCATCCCATTAGGGATGACATAGGATCATATTAAAGTATGTAGTTCCTCATACAGAAATTCATGGTGACCTCAGGTCGTAGGAACAAGCACACTATTCATATGAGAATCACTAATGACATATGCCATGCATATTCTCATAGTGTGGACAGTCCAGTACATGTTCTCAACCACGCACCCATATTCCAGTCTTGACATCCCTATGTCCATGATCATCCAGTCTGCGAATATACTAGTGTGGATATGTAGCTTCTTACTTGAAGTATGTTTATCTCTATAAACATCCTACATATCATTAGAGACGGTTTAGAATGTCATTCGTTGGTTCACAGTTCTACTATCAGAATCACGTATTCTGATGATGTGAACCCGAAGTGTCATTCATGGTCGATCTAATATATGTAAATATATTAGTCACCCATACAGTCATTCATATATGAAATGAATAAACGCGTTTCTCATAATCTAATCTCTAGCCCAACACTTTGGCCTAGGGCATAATTCCTTCAGGTTTACCTGCAGGGTTTGTGAGCGCCTTTGCACGGCATTCGACCAGCACAATTTTCTATTCCTCGATCCATATTGTTGCTTAGAAACGAACGTCAAATCCGATTTTAATGCGGTTGTCGGTTATCTGGGCGATGTTATGCTTGGTGTTGTAAATCTCGACAGTTTCATCTTTCTGCCTTATATTTCACAGTTAGAATATTCTTTTACGAATAAATATTGTATTTATTTTTTCCGAATTTACCTAACTTTAAAATTTAATATGATTTGTAGGAACCATTGGATTCTTCTTGTTCTACAAATGTCGAAGTTCGTTGTTTACATCATGAACTCGACAAATCAAAACGTATCGGGGTTGCTTATTCAGAATGCATTAAACACGTAAGTAATTTAAAATATTACAACACCTAAATATATACTAATTAACACTATTTACTGACTTAATTTAATTGTGTTCCATAGCGACATGACGTTTTCGTCTGGAAAAGAACATGAAGGGCCAGAAAAATTTAAAATATTTAAGGATTCAGGTATTTCCTTATTTGGCCTTTTAATTTTTAATTCCGTGAATTATGGGTTTAGGGTTTAGGGGTAACTAATCATTTGTTTTATTTTTAAATTGTAGTGCCCACAACAACCAGGGGGACGCGAATGCGGTTATTATGTCATGAGGATAATGTATGACATAATTACAAATTACAGCCAGCAACGCTCTACTCTTCCAAAGGTATGAACAAAAAATTTACAAATTCATTCATATTTTCTTCCAATTTTTAGATTTGTTCAAGTTCTTACAAATTTTGATTTTCTTTTCTACAGTCGATCGGACCAGATGTGTACCCCGAGAAGGATATCGAGGAAGTGAAGGATATGGTTGTCGATTTCATATCCGAAAATATTTGATTTTGGTTTGAATAATATTTGTATGAATAATATTTTATGAATAATATATATAGTGATGATATATTTCAGTGGATTTATTTGTATGCATGCTTGTTTTATAAACATTTTGGCTAGCAATGTAGGCTAGTCACAGAAAATCGGCTATTATAAAAAAAATTACATATGATTAGTAACGGTTATTACAGAAAACCGATACTAAGTGCACTAATAAATTAAAAAATAATTTTCCGGTGTTAAATTTAGCAACGGTTCTTTTATAAAACTGTTGTTTTTTCTCAGGATTCTGTAACAGTTCTTCATAAAGAACCGTTACGGAAGTTATGTATTTTATATCGGTTATTTAATAAGAACCGATACGAAAGGTCAATGTTTATATCGGTTTCTCCTTGTGAACCGTTCCAAAAGTTTGACCGCGTCAGATTTAGCAACGTGGATTTAATAACGGTTATTTAATATGTTTAGTAACATTGCCATAGGTAACGGTTCAAAACCGATAGAGAATAGATTTAAGAACCGCTATAGAATGCATCTTTTGTAGTAGTATGAGTTTTGGGGTCGAACACGAGGAGGTGTGGTCTCAAGTATTAATTAATATCAATATTTTTATCTCTAGTATTTATTTCAAGGAATTTGTAGGTAAATTTTCAAGATTATATTCAAATTTCAGTTTTTATTCCAAAAATTCAGTACGTCACACTTTAGTATTTTGTTTCGTTACTATACCAAATAAGCTTCAGATCCAACACACGAGATACTGTTGGAAACTAGAAAGAGAAATATATGATATCGTCCTTTACTGGTATTACTATTTTATTCAAGAATTTCGAGAAATTTTGCATTTTATTCCAGAAAAAATTTCAAATTCAAAATCGGTTCAACAGCAATTTCAGAGAATTATAGAAAAATCACAAAAGCTTAAAAAATCCCAAAAATTTCAAAGAAATTCAATTATCAAGTTATGGATCAACTTTCAAAATTTGGTACAATTATGTTTTGTAGTTTGAGATTTATAATGAAAACTCAGATCAGGATTCAGAAACTAGATCTGACTGACCAGTACTTACAAAAGTGGCAATATCTTCTGATCGGTCTTAACAACTGCTATTTTAAATTTCATATTCGGATTTTAAACTTTGAAATGCTTTAAGTAGGACTATTTTTGTATTTTAATTATTTGTTTTTATATTGTTAAAAATTCAGAAGAAAGGAAGTAGTAAATCTGAATAGAAAGGTCAAAAACAAAAAAATTACAAATTTTGAAAATTAATATCTCACAATTTATTATTCAGAATTGGGCAAAATTTGGTTTGACAATTATCTACTAAATGATAACTAAATTTTAAAAATATTTATTTAATTTTTCAGATCTGATTTAGACATGAAATTAAAGAGAAATCACTGAAAAACAGAGGAAAAAAAAAGCAGCTGGACAGAAACTAGATTAGGGGTTGATTTTTAGTTTAAAAATAGGGACATATAGAAATTCATGAAATGTAACAATTATTAATCACGTAGGATATAATTTTACAGATTTAGATGATGGATTCGAGCAATCTAAGTAAAGATCTACTCAAGAAAATTGATTCAAGAACTAGTTTATCCCAAAACAGTCATTTTAAAATAAACTTGAATTAAATCATTCACAACTCCAAATTAATCACACAAAATACTAACCTAAGCATTCTAGATAATTAATGAGCCAATAAACTCTGGATTTAATAGATCAATTGATGAAAAATACTAAACTATAAAATTTTTCCCCAATTATTCAAAATTTATGTGTTCATGACTATTCATCAAAAATTCAGCAAAATTACAAGATTTTAAATCAAGATTTCATGTATACAACTCATAAACTTCCCTCCCTGTGGCTATCTAGATCTACGCACACATATTCACAAAAATGAGATTTGCACAATTTTTCATCAAGATTATTACAAATTTAGTATTTGTGATCTAAAATTCAAAACAAGAGATTAAAAGAGAGTTGGATCAAACCGAGAATTGGAATACCAGCCGGTACCTCCTTTGAGTCGATTTGAACCTCCAATTGCACCTTGATTCATGCGAGAATCAAGCTATTCGATTTTTATCCAAATCAACCCCTAATAGCTCAATTTCACTCAAAAACGAAAATTAGAGCTCAAAAAGTTTTGAGACTCAACAATGGTGGTGTTAGAGGAAGAAGGACAATGGAGAGTAGTGTCTCCTATGAGGAGTGAATTGGGGTCATTTTATAGCCAAAATGGACTAGAGTGTCCATTGACCTGTTTTGAAGGGAGGGGAGGACAGGGGACAAACCGGGAATTTCTAGTACATCAGTTAGATCAAGTGGGATATGAGGAGCATCTGGTTCAAATTTGGTTGGATTCCGTTGACAATTGAGCGGGATTTGAATTTTTGCGTAAATATCTCAGTTCAATTCGGTTTAGATGGTACCAACGGAGAGCTGTACGGAGAGAATGGATGTCATTTGTTGGATCATTGGATTCGTTGATAGACTGTTCTGTTCTCTCCTTATATTCTTCTAGAGCGAAACGGTTGATGGAGCATGTGGGGCGAGTCACTTTCTGGAGTTGTGCGGAACTTTTTCATTTTTTTATTATTTATTTCCGCGTTTGAACTGTGGAGAGAGGAAGATCGTTGGATCTTTTATTCAGTAAGTTTTGGCGGGCGAGATGAGTCGTGCGTAGTTTTACTGTTCTGTTTTGGCGGACAGTTTTTTGAAAGCCATTTTTTTTTAATCTGAACGGAGGGAAATAGTGTAACTTTAAAGCTTGTTGAATACAGGAGCGTCTAGTTGTCACCTGATCTTGTGTAGGTTCATAAAGATCGCCATTGGAGCAAAAATGGAGAGACAATTTCTCAAAGTTTTCTTTTATTACAACTCTGCCATTGACGTATTTTTTAATTATAACCCACTTCCCAGTCATTTTCACCCGAATTGAAAGATTGAAGCTTGTTCTCTACCTCCTTAAGATTCATTTGCTGGTTTTTGGGCTCTCAGCTCCCTTATTTCCTCAATGAAAATGTCATTTCCGAACAGCACCGTCATTTTTTTATTTTCTGAATTTTGGTTAAGGCATTTCGTCGAACAGTTAACTTGTACGATTTCAAACTTGAATTGCTCACTCATTTCTTCTCCATTCTGGGATTTCTTAGTATCCATAGAAAGAGGGGAGCAAGGGGTTTTGGCAGAAAGGAGGTCTATGGAGAAAATGTTTGACTTGAGAAGATTCAGCTCGAATTGTGTAATTTCAGCAAAACAAACATAACTGAATTTCATCGAACACCTTTTTCAAACTCGTATTTCTCACTCAATTCTTCATCATTTACTAAGTTATTTATATCCATGGAAAGAGGGGAGTAAGGAGAAGAGAATGGCGTTAGTATTATAGCAAACAGAGGTCTGTAGGGGAAATGGTGAGCCCGAGAATTTCTCAGCTCCAAACGGTCCATTTTCGTGGCTGACAGAAGGTTTTTCGCGTTTTCCAGGCAACTCCGGCTGTTCTAGGTCATGGGAACACCATGGTTGCACTTGGCTTACGATTCTGAGTCGAATGGTGTTACTCTTGCTCAATCCTGAGCATGTTCAAAAATCGTCTTTTGGAAGGAGAAGAATCTAACAGTTGACTAAACCGTCAGAACAGTTTACTTTGACTATTTTGACCAGATTTTAAATTGGCGATTATGTGTATGGGAATATTTACTTGGTGATAATGTTCGACTTTCCTGGGAATGTGAAGGCTCAGAAATCACTTTATCATATTCACTTTCACAAGGGATTCCTACGTCATAGGAATATCACATTTACATGAGAAAATTACTTTATCACATTTGTATGAAAGTGATTCCAAGAGAAATAGATGTACATGTTAAATTCTTATGATTATTACCAAAATATCCTTATTTATCATGTTAATTATTATTATTATTATTATTATTATTATTATTATTATTATTATTATTATTATTATTGTTAAATACATTTAATTATAAAAATAAACTATAATAATAATTATTATAATTATAATCATAATAATAATAATAATAATAATAATAATAATAATAATAATAATAATATTTAGTTAATTTTACAAATTAAATTCTACATTATATTCAGTAAATAATTGTTTAAAAATAAGTTGGGATTTTTTTTCTTTTCTTAATTTATAACAAACTTGTTCTGATTAAATTAAAATAGAAATTACAATTTAACTAAAATAAGAATAAATATATTAGTCATTTCATATTTAATAATATTTATTTAGAAATTATATAATATAAAGTTAGTAAAATTTTATAATTAAATATAGTTTATTTATTAAACTAGTATAATGGGCAAATTAGTCATTTCATATTTAAAAATAATGCAAATAATCAACATTCCTATAAATCTAAATTTGTAAAGTGAACAAAAAAATATTCTTATGTCATGAGAATGTGATTCCCGTCAATCACATTGCTTTGAATGTAATTCGCATAGTAATGTGATATTACCGCAAAGTAGACGCCACCTAAAATCTTGAATCTCTTTACGAACCCATATGACTCATAACTCGAATGACCCAAATTACCCTAAACCTCAATGACCATAACTTGAGCGACTCGTAACTCGAATGACCCGAAACCAAATCGACCCAAAACCTGAATGATCCTGATAAGGACCTAATTTTGAAATATATTGATATTTGAGGATTTCATAACTTCTTCTGCATAATTGAACTGAAAATAGTGACTTTAATGATTTGAAATTTTAATCTGGATGATTCATCATCTGACATGAGTGACCATAACATAACATGTAAAATAAGAACTAACTCGCAATACCAGCCCTAGCCCGAATATCCCAAACGCGCATGACCGAACCCAAAATGACCGAAACCTCAACGACCCGAAACACAAATGACTCGAAATCCGAATGACACTTAACCCGAACAATATGCAATATGAACTATATGAAACGTGAATGACCTGCGACCTGAACTTCCCGTGACCCGAATGACCTGTGACTAGCTAAGGATGTAATTTGGCCGGCTATTGCCCGACCAGACCTGAACCGGATACAAAAGAAAATATTAGGATCCGTTCGAATCCGGATTAGGCTCTTTACTCTGATCCGTATCTGGTATTGAATTTTAGTGTCGGCTCCGGCTAATATCCTAATCCGGATAACTTACCAAAATGGGTGCCTGTATTTTGACCAAAATTGTCAAATATGCATACCCATTTATTATAATAATATAATATCTTTAAATACCTATAAAATTAGTAATTTAATAATTTAAATACATAATAAAGCATTATGTAAGGCGGATTATGAACCATTTCTTCCATATTCGTATATTTTTGACAATTTTTTGATACTTTTTATGTTTTTATCTAATAGTGATAATTTTTTATGAAATAAAAATTATACAAATTTCATATATTTTTATTTGTAGTGATACTTGAGAGACAAATTAAATATTTATATTAAATGTTAAATACATGTTTAATTATCCGAATAGTCTAGATTTGTATTCGTATTCGAAATATCTGAACTGCATCTGTATCCATTTAGTATGTGACCAGATTGTGGATCTAGATCGGAATCCCAAAAAACATGAATAGATATCTAGTATGACTATTATCTGAACCGGATCGAAACTGTTTACACCTATATATGTGACCCAAATGATCTTCGATCCGGATTAACTTGACACGAATCTGACCCCATCCGACTGGACCCATTTATTTTGTAAGGAGCGTGTGTTGGGAGTGTGTGTTTTGCTCGAGCATCATACACTTCTTAAAGTCATTAAAACCGTCCTCTACCGTTTCCCAAATTATTAAAACACGACTGCAACATGTGAACAAGAAACCTTCGTTCCTCAGCTGAGACAAGGACTCATGGCTTTACCACTATCCCAATTCCCTACCGACACCATCTCTCAATTAGGACAGAAGAATGTACTAAAATTCTCAACACCTCTTCTCTGGAATCATTCTTGGTACAATCCATTCTGCGATCACAGTTTCGATCCCAAATTGAACGGACTTACGCAGTCGACCATTGGAGTTTCTCAGTTAATTTTATTCGGTTCAATAAACATGATTATATTTTCAAATCTCATCATTTTAAAGGAAACGTAAATCGAACGACAATGAACAGTTATCATCAAGTGGCATATGTACATATTGCAACCATTTGATGATTTGAACTTAATAAATAAATTTCAGATATATTTAAATTTAATTTACAATTATAATTAATTACAGTACATCATCTGATCATCTGACTGAAGAATCAACACTTCCACTTGATATTCAAGGTAGTAGTATTTTTTTGATGTATAACATAGAATATATGCATTACAATATTTTTTTCGAGACATTTGCAAAATAACCTTCTTAATTCCTAATTTGGAAAAGAAAAATCCTATTGAAAATTCCAATAAATCATTATTCTTCAAATATTCCAACCATAACTCAGATTGTTTAGTTCTTCAAAAATTCAAATTTCCCCTTTTGTTGTGATATATAACATACACAATGGCAGTTAGTATTAAAGGAGCGGATGCCTCAGGCTCAGCCATAGGTAATGAGAGGGCTCCACATTACTTTTGTACTCAGCAACGTTGGTTGTACGGCTATACTGCTTCACGTTTAAGGTTTTGTAGCTGATTTAACTTGTCTCTGATTCTCCTTTACTCGCAGCCTTTGAGTATCTTTGTAAGAAGGCAATACATGATAATATATTAACTTGTTATAAAATATACAAAAGTCTTAATCCCTCTTTATTTGGCGATTTTTTTTCAAATAACTCTGAATACAATTTTATTTCAGAAAATATCCATTGACCAATTTTAGTTGTAAAAATAGCACTTTCACCTGGCTAGTGTGCAAAACTGAAGGAATTTCGCCCAACCATTGGCGAAAGTGTATACTCTCATTTTTTGAGTTTGTTCAGCTGTTAGTAACTAACACCTCTTAATTAAGGTAAAAAATCAGTTTCATCTAACCAGTGGGCGAAACTGCCATTTATTTATGCTTTAAAAAAAAGTTGGTCTAATTTCATCCAGCCACTAGATGAAAGTGGATTTTTAAGCGTGATTATCAATAAATTAAGCAGCCTGGTGCTCTAATCCAATTTCTCAACGTTCTGATAAATCGCAACGGGCTTCCCGTCATGATATCATGAGGGCAGTATATAGATGTATTATAGCTAATAAACAATGTATAAAATTGAAAAAACAATATATATAATTTAGTTTTTGTAAACAGTATGTATATAAAACAGTAAAAATAATATATATAAAACAAATAGTACATTAAAAAGTGGTAAAACAAGTATAGAGATTTCAAAAGTAATAACGAATACAAAATAAAAATATGTCTAAAATAATGAAAATAATATATATAAAAAAATAGTATATTGAATAGGGGAAAAACAATATATATACAATCCGTTGAGTTTTGGGCGTACTACAATGCGTCATGATATTATATTTTCCTTCCTCAATTAGTTTCACTCAGTGGCCGGGAGAAAGTGGTATTTCTGCAAATAAAGTTGGTCAATAAAAAAAAGTCTTATTGGGAGCTTTATGCACCTTATTTTCTTGTGATGCTTTTTGTTCTGCTTTCAATATTAAAATAAAATAATCTATAACACTAATTGTTATAATCCAAGTTATATATTGATTTATTGTAATTATTTTAAATTCTACTAATATACAACATGATATAATTAAAAGTCATGGTGATGGTATATCGTTTTAGGTACATCACATGTAAATCTTATTCAATTTTTAGGTGAGTACTATGTAATATTTAAATTCCGAAGCCTAAAATCTCATAACTCAATATATTTTTATATATAAATATATTATTTTAGTACTGCTTATCCCGTGTAAAACTATGTGGTGTTTATTTCTCACATTAGTGCTTGGGCCTCAGGGACCTATTAATCATGGCCTGTGTCATTATCTTCTGATCGAGATATTCTTTTTCGTGACACAAGCACAACCACATATCTAAATCTATCACAAAGGAATGCTTTAATACTGATAATCCATCTTTAATGGAACTTTTGGTGCACTCCCAAATGTGACATTTTCTGTGCACGAGAGGTTGCAATTATTGCTTTTCTTTCCTGCAGTCTGTTCCAACGTCTCATCAGTCCGTTCGAACGGAGGAGACAGCAGTTTTCTGTTTTGATTGGCTGCTCTTTCCTTTTGACCAAAATCAATATAATTTTCTCTCTAGTGTCTAGTTAAATTACTCAATAATTTCAAGCAAAATTCAGTGAGAAAAGATAGATCTAGTTTATTTGTTTAGTTCTATTGAAAGAGATAAAATTTGTTTGTTTTGATTGAAAGGAATTGGTTGTTTTGTTTCGACGAATAGCTAAGAGTTTGTGAAGCGATCATCGATTCGAGTTTGTAAGAATATTATTTGGATTAGTGAAATAAGGAGCCGAAGATATATACATGAAGAGTAGACACTTGTGAACGTGACAAGGATCACTAGTGTTAACGGACGATTACAGCTTATGCAACCACCTTGTCGAATTTCGTCAACAAGTTTTGGCGTTCGGTATTTTTATTTATTTACTTTACTCTTTACGTATTTAACTTTATTCCAATTATTTGTTAATTAATACAATTCATCCAATAAAAAGTTGAAAAGCCAAAAAATCTATAAACCCTAAAAGTTAAAAATCCAAACTTCCACACTATATAGATAATTCACCCACCCACCCCCCCCCCCCCCCCTCCAAAACCCCCCCTTTTTTAGACCTCCATAAAATAACAATTGGCATCAGACCGGGAATACATACCGTTCTGAATTCCAATTTGGAATATACTTGCATTTTCGTTCATGGCGACCTGTCCAATCAACCATCTTCAGATGGTGTATCCGGAGAAACTCGGCAGCAAGAACTGGAATATATGGAAGAGGTGTATGATTAACAACTTTGAGCTATGATGGCCATGTGGTGTATAGACTAATTCAGGTCCCAATTCAAATTTATAGATCTCAGTTTACTGTGTGGTCATCCATAGGGAGTTGGGGTGTCCATCCATAGGGAGGTCAAAGGTGAAGTACCAGACTATAGTTGTTATGTAATCCAAACCAAATCTATTCGGTAGGTTGGTTTTACAGAGAAAGTAAAAAATAAAAGTAAATAAAATGAAAGAAAAGGCCACGCTTTCATTGTCAATGCTCCCGCGGGGGGTGATCTACTGTTTGTTTCATTCCAGGGAGGAGTCCAGGGTTTGGTGGTTTCGTCTATCTCCTTAGCCCTTCCTTTGGGTTGCCTCTTGATAGGGGTAATTCATATAGATCGTTCGATGGCACTCTACACATTTTAACATCACCCCTTCGTATGATCTCCCTGATCAGATGGAAGCGTCGCAGTATATGCTTGGACCTTTGGTGAGATCTCGGTTCCTTTGCTTGTGCGATCGCTCCATTGTTGTCACAATATAGATCCACTTGTTCCGAGATGCTCGGAACTGCTCTTAGCACCCCAAAAAGTTTTTTATCCAAACAGCTTCTTTAGCCGCTTCTGCAGCAGCTATATACTCGGCTTCCGTTGAAGAATCTGCTACAGTACATTGCTTGGAACTCTTTCATGTCACTACGCCTCCATTTAGACAAAATAAATAAATTGATTGCGATCTAAAGTCATCTGAATCTGTCTGGAAGCTTGCGTCAGTGTAACCCTTTACAACGAGCTCGCCATCCAGACCTCCATAGACGAGGAACAGGTCCTTAGTTCTTCTTAAGTACTTAAGGTTTTTTTTAACAGCCATCCAATGTCTTTCACCTGGATTAGACTGAAACCTACTTGTTGCGCTCAATGAGTATGACATATCTGGTCTAGTACATATCATGGCATAGATGATAGATCCTATAGCCGAAGCATATGGGATCTTATTCATGCCTCTTCGTTCCTGCTCACTTGTAGGACACTGTGTCTTACTGAGAGAAACGGCATGTAACAAGGGCAAAAATCCTTTCTTGGATTCTTGCATTCTGAACCGTTTCATGACCTTGTCTATATATGTACTTTGACTCAGACCTATAAGGCTTCTAGATCTATCTCTATAGATCCTCTTTCCTAGGACGTAGGAGGCTTCTCCTAGGTCTTTATCGAGAAATTATCTCCCAACCATTTCTTGACATTCAATAATATCGGGATGTCATCTCCCATGACTAATATGTCATCTACGTAAAGCGCCAGGAATACTATCGTGCTCCCACTGAACTTCATGTAAACACAAGGCTCATCTTCGCTTTTTGTAAACCCAAAACTTTTGATAACTTCATCAAAACGAAGGTTCCAGCTTTGTGACGCTTGCAACAATCCATAGATGGATTTCTGAAGCTTGTAAACCTTACTAGAATTCTTAGGATCGACAAAACCCTCGGGTTGCATCATATGCACGTCCTTGGCCAGATTTTCGTTTAGAAAAGCTATTTTGACATCCATTTGCCATATTTCATAATCATAATATGTTGCTATGGCTAATAGAATTCTGATGGATTTAAGCATAGCTACATGTGAGAAAGTTTCGTCATAGTCAATACCATGAATTTGTTTGAAACCTTTCACCACAAGCCTTGCTTGGTAGGTTTGTACCTTTCCATCCACGTCGGTCTTCTTCTTGAAGACCCACTTACATCTGATGGTCTTCAAGCCTTCGGATGGATCAATCAAATTCCAAACTTGATTGTCTTACATGGATTGCATCTCGGCTCTTATGGACTCTAACCATTTATGAGAGTCAGGGCTCTTCATAGCATCTTGGTAGGACGTGGGTTCATCATCTATGAATGTCACATCATTATCATTAGACACGAGAAATCCGTATCTCTCGGGCTCATGACAAACCTACTAGATCTACATTGAGTCTGTCGTGTTTCGAGCTCACCAACTCCTTGAGAGCTTGTTTGTTCCTCCATCATAGGTTCTGCGACAATAGGTGGGTCTCGGATTTCTTCGAGTTGTACCTTTGCTCCCACAGCTTCTCATAGAGACAAACTCTCTTTCCAAGAAGGCTCCATTGCGAGCAACAAACACATTGTTCTCCGATGGGTGGTAAAAGAAATATCATTTAGTTTCCTTAGGATATCCCACAAACAGGCACTTATCAGATTTGGGTCAGAGTTTATCGGGAAACTGACGTTTGACATAAGTCTCACATCCCCAAATTTTTAGAAAAGACAACTTGGGGCTTTTCCCCGTCCACATCTCATATGGCAACTTTTGAACGGCTTTGGATGGAATCCTCTTCAGTATGAATGCGGCAGTCTCAAAATCATGACTCCAGATTAACTCATCATCGATCGAACCATATCCAATAACGTTCGATTCCTCCTCTTAGACACTCCATTCCATTGAGGAGTTCCTGGAGGAGTCAGTTGTGAAACTATTCCACATTCTCTGAGATGATCTTCAAATTTTTGTCTCTGATATTCGCCTCCTCGATCAGATAGAAGTGCTTTAAACTTCTTGCCAAGTTGATTTTGTACTTCACTCTTAAATTCTTTGAACACTTCAAATGATTCATACTTATGCTTCATTAGGTAGACATAACCATATCTACTGAAGTCGTCCGTAAAAGTTATAAAGTACCGATATCCACCTCTAGCCGGCATACTCATTGGTATTGACCCTCTCACCAACATTTGTGAAGGGTTTCTTAGTCATATGAATTACCCCCTATCATATTCCCCCGACCTTAGTCTTACTCATCCTGAGCGAGTCACAACTCCGGACCAAACTTCCTGCTTACCTTACTCTTGCGATTCCCATGCTCACATCAATTCTCACTCGTGCATCCGCATCATTCTTGCTCTTCAGTCCCTCACATGAAATGCTCGTTTGTCCATCGGAGCGAAAGGACCCGTTCCTTCGGGGAACTGCCATCTGGACCATAGGCATGCCTCGTTGAAAATAATCGATTGCTTGGCCCCGATAAATCACGCCAAACCTAACAGGCTTCCTCTTAGATGATTTATGGGTGGAATGGATATATATAAGTATATAGTGGGGGTATTAGTCTCTTCTCTTCCTATCTAGGGAGATATCCTCGTGCAGGTTACTCTCATATATGGGCACAATTGTGGAAATCTTAGGGCGTCTTGAGATCATGGGGAAGTCTTTCCCCCATGCTTGATTTCTTTCGTGCGGGTACTCAAGTTCGCAAGTGTTGATGTCGCTCTTTCCTTCATCGGTGGATCAGTGATCGATTTCTTTTTTAATGATTGGAAAACACTTATTTTCTACTTACAAGCCGACATTCGGGGTCTTCGGCCTTTCAAGGGTCCGGCGCCTCTTAAACTTGGTCAGTTTAGCCCTTCCTACTTCTGTTTAGATGTTACGCCGAAGAATTCACCTCAAACTATTATTCTCTAAAATGGTTTCTTGGTGTGTCGGTAGGGTATATAATAAAATAGCTTTCGAAATTACTCTAAGTTACTCAGTTTCGATCGCAAGCACAAGATCTACGCATAGTACTTTGGGTGTTGAATCCACAGGGAGGAGTAGATAGTTTTAGTTTCTTTTAATGCAGTTCAGATTGAATCATTTAATTAATTTTGGTTTTTGAAATAAAAATAAAATAAAATAAAGAAAAGTTGATCGCGTATCGAGCCATGGACTAGGATATCACGATCCTTGTCCACGGTAGTAGGTAGTCTTAAGATGATAAAAGAGGATTCTAAGGGTCAAGATCTTTCGTAGATCTCTGTCTAATCTCTGTCATCTTTGTTGATGTTGTTCTTGTTTGTACTTAGCAGGGGGTCCTTCCTTGTGCGACGGGTTTGACATCCGCCACGCTCCCATTCTCTGTCGTCTAGAGGATTATCACTTATCCTCAAACTGTTCTAGAATGAAGAGCCATGATGTGTTTTCGGGAAGTCCTTTCTATGCCAACTCACTACAATCGCCCAACTTCATGATTGAAATCCAAGGGTCTCTCACTTGTCCTTGTGTGGAGGGGCTCTCACTTAATCCTCCTCAAGTAGGCCTTCCGGTCATCCAAACTCCTTGACACAGTCCCCGAAGTAGAATGGCACTTCCGTACTCTCTTTACCAAGTTCTGTTTTGTTGTTCAAATCGGCAGGGTTCCACCTCCAGGGTCTCAAATGATGGGGTAAGTAATTCGAAATCATCCCGCCAGTCTTGACCACGCAGTCTAACAAGAAGGCGCTAGGTCTAGGCCTAAAGACCTGTTTTCTCCGGGCTTACTTTCATGCTAACCTGTATATTCAAGGTATGTCTCGTGTTGGAGTGAAAAAGCACAAAACAAAATACTAAGTTCAAAACGTAAACGTAAACGACTCAAACAAATGTGAGATTAAAAAGACATTGGTACTACTACTCGAACTCTACCCTACAAAGGGGTTTAGTTACGAGAGTACATAACTAAATCCAAAAGATAAATAAAGTGATAAACAGTACAACCTTATTTGTCTTTCTCTTACAAGGAAGCTCGGCTCCTACTACAAGCAACGATAGAATTTTGCGACCCTATTACCGGCCGCATGGGTCACCCTTTTATAGGTTAAGGGCCGGACATATGAAAAAGAAGATATAAATCTACCCAAAATCCTATCAAATCTAAACCCTAGATCTAATCCCCAATCAAGATGTAATCAAATATACTCTTGCCGTCTAATCCCGATTGAAGATCAAATCTCATCTCTGATTTATTCTTCTTGCCAAAGAAGTATCTTCTTTTTGCACAATAAGAGCTAGAATGCTAAATATGCGCCTCCGGAAGAAACATTCGTCGTCTTCCAAATCTGAACGCGACTATTTTCACCTCGACCGCTGCAAGGCAATGACCCGCGGATGCTGCGATAGCTACCGCGATTACGGTAGTGAAGGCCGGAACTGAAGGCCTGGCCCACGATCCAACTTCGGCTGCCCTCTATGTACCTCCGAGTTGCTCATTTTAAGCTCCTTTTGGCCCAATTTCGATTATGTCCTGAAACTAAAGACAAACATCAACAGTAATTGAATTCTACTAAAAATAAGGCCAAATTTCATATGTACCCCTGTAAAACCTCATAATTTCACGTATATCCCCATAAAAAGTGAAATATCACCCATATCCCAACAAAAGCACTCAAATATCATCGATACCCCTACAAAACCAAATATATATCATGAATACCAATACACTCAAACATATTCATCTTTAACCTAATATATATAAATATATAACCTAAAAATAATATAAAATGACTCAATATAAATCCTAACCATATTTACTTTGAGAAAAAACAAAAAAAATTAAAAAAATAATTTTAATTTTAATACTAAATATACCATAGGGGTATCCATGATATTTGAGTGATTTTGTAGGGGTATTGGTGATATTTCACTTTTTGTCGGGGTATACATGAAATTATGATATTTTGTAGGGGTACATATGAAATTTGGCTTAAAAATAAAGTTGAAACAATATAAAAATTGCTGAAAATAAGATACAAAGGGAGTAAATATGATACTAAAATATATATATGAATTTGGCCGATCATTTCTCCTAATCGCAAGCGACCGGGTTAAGTTTTCTTTCTTCCTTTCTCCTTAGCCTTATTTGGTCGCTTGTACTTAGTCCCCCTTGGACTGGCGAGCTGCGAGCCATTTAATTTTTCCCTTTCTCCTTGACTTTTTTTTCTTTGGCAACTAGCCCTCTGGATTGGTTGTGTGTAAATCGCAGCCTTCATTTTTCTCTTCTCCTCGGCCTTGATTTGCGACTTGGATTCTTCCTCCTGTAGGTGGCACCAACTTTGATTCTTGCATTTTTTAAATCATTTTTTTCCGATCACGGATATCCTTCTTATGGTTATAGAGTCAACTTCTGTTCGCATCTCCTATCACAAGTCGGGTCACTAGCTTGATTGTCCTCTTTTCTTCTTGGCTAAGCGACCCGAACTTCTGTCTCCGGATTCCTCCTTTGCGGGTTGAGTTGCAAGCCTAATTTTTCGCATTCTTCTTTGCTAAATTGAGCAACTTAGACTTCTCGACCCAGTTGTCACGAAGCCGGCCGTCGCAGTGCATCGCATTGCTTGAACCCCCGGGTAATTGCCCGACCAAGGTGTGAACGCCTCAAGCTCTTTGGCGTTCCTGGCTCCCCATAGACGTCCCGGCTACCGTCAAGCCTCGTCGGGCGAAGTGTTGATTGAGGATTTGACTTTGGACTTCTCCTCTCGGTACTTCGCCTACTAGCCTCAATATCAAGAGATGCGACGCGCTACACATTTCAAGATAGGAATTAGTAATACACAAACAACATCACATTAAGTTGCAATATGGATAAAGAGAAAACAACTTAATTGAAAACTAGATTGATTAAACTACTAACACCGCTCCCTAGGTGCTGTTTCAATACATAATACAATAACTAAAACCAAGATACATAGAGTTTGAGAATGAAACTCTCTCTCTAATGCTAAGCCGGTAGTGTGCGTTATCATGCCGCGTGGCTGACATAACTCTCTCTCTCTCTCTCCCCGAGTGTTTTCTCTCTGAAATTGATCCTCCCCTTTGCCGTCTCGTCAAAGGTCCTTTTATAGGGTGAAGACCTCTTGGGTTGCCATCATCTCCAAATGGTAGGGAGCGTATCGGGAGATCCTTAGAAATCTTCGTGCTATTAACTCCTTGCTTATTCCTTCCCGGTCTGCTCCTTCCTAATCACGCATGACAGGTGTTACTTGATTTTCTCTATGATTGCCAATCAACCAGTCTGTGATTTCAGCCATGGTGTCTTTTTCCTTGTTTCGATGTTGCAGAGTCGCTCCTCTTGGATTGTGATTATGATTCGTCCTGCCGTTTTGAGTGATACCGTGCCTGCGCCGTGGTGTGAATTGCGCTCCAGACATCTCGCACCTATTTTTGCATTTTTTTTTCATTTTTGCTCCAATTTCTATAATCACATATGATCTGTAGGATTAGTGCCCTAGGCCAAATGTATTTGTGCTAGGAAATAATTATGTATTGAGACATTATTATTTATTCCATAAAGGTTGTTTCTTATATATCTGTGTGTATGAGTCGTGAATGTATATTTACATATCTTATATCAACCATGAATAACACTTCGGGTTCACGTCATCAGAATATGTGATTCTAATAGTAGCACTGTGAACCAACGAATGCCATTCTAAACTGTCCCTTGTGATATGTAGGATGTTTATAGAGAAAAACATACTTCAGGAAAGAAGCTACATATCCACACTAGTATATTCGCAGGCTGGATGATCATGTTCTGCTGATCATGGACATAGGGATGTCAAGTCTGAAATATAGGTTCGTGTTAGAGAACATATACTGGACTGACCACACTATGAGAATATGCATGGTATATGTCATTAGTGATTATCATATGAATAGTGTGCTTGTTCCTACGACCTGATGTCACCATGGATTCCTGTATGTGGAACTGCATACTTTAATATGATCTGACGTCATTCGTAATGGGATGATCATTAGGATCATCATTAGGTATGCACTGAATCAAGACGAGGAATGTGAGTGAGCAAGATGGGATTTGTTCCTCTCGTCAAGAGGGAGAAATCTCTGGGCCCCCTGATGAACTTGGACTGAAGGAAATGCATGGCCATGCTCAAAATGAATTAACATATGTTGTTAATATCATTTTGTATTTATTCAGTCTATTTCTCGATCAGGAAAGAGACTTTGATCAAACTCAAGGATGACATATTACCGTGCCTTGTGATCAAGACATATATCGTAGAATAAAAGGAATAAGCAAATGTTTATTCAGATAGGTTTATGATTGCTTATCATTTCATTTAACACGGGTAGTCATGACATCAGTCTAGAGGTTACTCATGACTTACGATCTTTAGAAGATCGTTGCCAGCGTTAAATGGAACCTACAAAGTTACACAATGAACTCCATTCATACGGGATGAAAATACCTCAAAACAGTTATACATGTGATGTATAAATTGGTGAACGAAATAATCAATTATCGGATAATTGATTGTGCAAATATAGCACTATTCCGTTTGGAACGGAATAGATATGGTAACTGCACTTCCTATACTGCCAAGCTTTTATACATGGAGCAATCATTCGCCTCTCTCTCTAGTATAAATAGAAGGGCAGTCCCTCTCTATAAAACAGACCATTAAGACGCCTTAGAGGCCGTCACAATACAGAAAGAGAGAGAGAGAGAGAGAGAGAGAGTTCTGTGAGGTAATTTCGGAAAGTATTTCCGGACTCGTCTTGCCGAGTCCGGTTATTCCGTTTGTCTGAAGTTCGTCTGGATACGAGTAGAGGTTCTCTAACTTAAGAACTTGCGAGTGATTGATCTTCATCCCTAGGGGAAGCAAGGAGGTTCGCGGAGTCGAGCTTCAGGAAGGAGAAGGTTGCACGTCAGAAAAGTTCATACCTACATCTGTTCTTCGTCTCACGGATCAGGAAGATCCGAGGTATAAATTTTAGTAATTAATCTCGTACTTTTATTCCCTTAACGATGATCCTAGGGTGTGTTGAATCCATAGGTTCCGCTGCGCATGTAACGTACGTGGCTATGGATTCCCCAACAGTGGCATCAGAGCGTTCGTTAAGGAAATAATCGTCGATTATATATATATAATTTAGTAAATTCTAGTATAATAAATTTTAGGGTTTTGAAAATATTATTTCAAAACGTCACGAAAATAATATCTGGGAATATAATATTAGATATTATGATTTTCTAGAATTTCGAAAAATAGTTTTTTGGAATCTGTTTTGGAAACATAACTAAAATTAAAAGAAACTGAAAACTCAGCGTTATTCCGTTTCGAACGGAATAGTTTGTTCAGAACGGAGTGTGCTGAAATTTCGCCAGAATTATTCAGCGTTATTCCATTGAGAACGGAATAGTTCCGTTCCCAACGGACTAAGGCTGATTTTGTGAGAAACCCTAATTTTTGTTATACAAGAATTTAATTTATATAAATATGGTATGAGCCTTAGATTTGTGATTGTTCTGCGATGTAATCTTGTGTGTGAATGCTTGTATTTTATTTAATATCTATGGCAATATGTGAGCTATCCGAAGTTGTAATTATGGCAACCAGTGAGTTGTCCAAAATTATAAACTACATTTTCTAGCAATAGGATAGTTAGGAAAGATATTATATCAAGACGAGACGAGGATCTTGGCCCAATCTTCGGAAGATGGCATTGGATCTTCGCACACACACAACAAAGGGTTCGTTGAAGATTCACCTGCAATCTAGAGATAGATCTAGGATTAGGAATCTCATGATCGCTCGTGAGGAATAGGCTCATACTATATTTATCTTATTTCTGTGATGTTTATATTTATAAATCTAAAACAAAATCCTTCAGAATGTTAAGTTAGAAAGTGGCCCCCATGTCACTGAAGCCCTTGGTACTTAGACAGTCTTCCATGTGGGTCATGCCAAAGCTGAGCATATGGGGGATTGTCTTTGTAAAGGAGGGTATGCGGGAGATGGCATCCAGCATGGGTCATGCCAAAGCTGAGTGTGCTGGACTATATTTCGCCGATAATCATACATGGTTAAATTTAACTGAGCAAGCAAGTCGGACTTGGGCTCAGGGCACAAGATGGGATAATACACTGGGCATATGATGCCCATTCCATAAAAGGAAAGAGTTGTATATGATACAATTGGAAGTATTCCTACCCAAATAGTTGTGTATTGAGGGTTGCGCCAAAGCGCACTTATTACTCAATGAAATACGGATGTTGACTCACTATGAAACCTCATTTAATTGAAGTTTCTGAATCAATACTACTGAAGGTGGTTGATTTGAAGAAAAAATAGTGGGAGAACAATATAAGAAACACCAAAACAAAACAACCCCATTGAATAAATAATAATGGCACTTTACATTTTAACTTGTAGAATAATGGCAAACAATAACAATTCAACTGGGTTGAATTTGCGATCTATCCTTGAGAAGGATAAGCTCAATGGGTCTAACTTCCTAGACTGGTTTAGAAACCTGAGAATTGTTCTCAAGGCTGACAATATACTCTTAGTCATAGAAGAGGCTTACCCAGAGGAAACAGAACAGGGAGCCACAAGGGCGGTCCGGGATGCATATGCTAAATATGTCAAAGATGACACAGAGATAGCTTGTCTCATGCTAGCGACCGTGACCTCCGAACTTCAGAAGCAACTGGAGGACATGGATGCTCACGATATGATGGTAACTCTCAAGAAAATGTTCCAAGAACATGCTAGAGTTGAGCGCTACAAAGCAACCGTCTCTCTAATTGATACGAAGATGGCTGAAGGTTCATCTGTGAGTGCTCATGTACTCAAGATGAAGAGCTATCTTGATCAATTGGAGAGGCTTAGTTCAGCTATGCCCAGAAAATTGGCTGTTGACATAATTCTCGTGTCGTTGCCTCCTAGTTTTAAGCAATTCATCATGAACTATAATATGGATCAGATGGAGAAATCCATCACTGAGTTGCATGGGATGCTTAAGAACGCATAGGAGGACATGAAGACAAATGTTGTCAACGACGTCCTAATAGGTCACAAGAAGAAGGGTAAGAAGATCGGGAACAAGAACAAAGGTAAAGGCAAGGTGTTGCCTAAACCTAAGATCAAGAAAGACGAGAATGGAGTTTGCTTCCATTGCAAGAAGGTTGGGCATTGGAAGAGAAACTGCAAAATCTATCAGGCTGAAATCAAGAAGGGTAGTGTGACTACTACTTCAGGTATTTTTGTTATTGAAACTAATTTACTTACTCCTAAATCTTGGGTATTGGATACCGGATGTGGTACTCAAATTTGTAATGATATGCAGGCACTACAATGGAGTAGAAGATTAGCTAAGGGCGAAGTCGACCTGCGTGTGGGAAATGAAGCAAGAGTTGCTGCATTAGCCGTAGGAACTTATTTATTAACTTTGCCTAGTGGACTTGTATTAGTACTTAATAATTGTTATTTTGTACCTGCTATGAGCAGAAATATAATTTCTATTTCTAGTCTAGCTTTGGATGGCTATAAATTTATTATTGAGAATAGTAATTGTTTATCTTAAAGGCTAATATTTTCTATAGATGTTTACCACCTATCTTGTATCTTACTTTAGTTAGTTATCTTGGAGCAAAAACATCAAAAAGGATGCAAAAAGAGGTGCAAGGAGTCTGGAGCGCAATTCGCATCGCGGTCCCACCCACGGGTGCAGTATCACTCGACCTGGTAGGACGGATCACAAGGAATCGCAACCGAAGAGAAGCGACTCTGCAACATCTAAACAAGTAAGATGACACCAGGGATGAAATCACAGACTGATCGATTGGTAATGATAGAGGAAAATCCAGTAATGCCAGGCAGGCGCGGCCAGGAAGGAGCAGATTGGGAAGGAATAATCAAGGAGTTAATGGCACGAAGATTTGCAAGGATCTCCAGATATGCTCCCTACCATTTGGAGATGCTGGCAACCTTAGAGGTCTCCGCCCTATAAGAGGACATCTAACGGGACGATAAAAGGGGGGATCAATTTCAGAGAGAAAAAACTTAGAGAGAGAGAGAGAGAGAGAGAGAGAGAGAGTTCTGTTAACCGCGTGGCATGAAAACACGTGACTATGAACTTAGCATTAGAGAGAGAGAGAGAGTTTCATTCTGAAGCTCTATGTATCTTGGTTTTAGTTATTGTATTATGTACAGTAACTAATTCCGTCCCTAGGGCGCGGTGTTAGTAGTTTAACCAATCTAGTTTTCCATTAAGTTATTTTTTCTTTATACATATTGTAACTTGCTATGATGTTGTTTGTGTTGGGGAACCCGTAGCCATGTACGTTACATGCGTAGCGGAACGTACGGGTTCAACCCGCCCTTGGATCATCGTTAAGGAAATAAAAGTACGAGATTAGCTATTAAAATTTATACCTCGGATCTTCCTGATGTAGGTTTGAACTTTTCTGACGTGCAACCTTCTCGTTCCTCAAGCTCGACTTCGCGAACCTCCTTGCTGCTCCTAGGGATGAAGAACTGATCGCTTGCTTATCTCCAAAGTAGGAGATCTCTACTCGTATCCACACGAACTTCAGACAGACGGAATTACCGGACTCAGCTAGACGAGTCCGGAAATACTTTCCGAAATTACCCTCACAAGACTCTCTCTCTCTTGGTATTACGGCTGCCTCTAAGGCTTCTAATTGTGTATATAATAGAGGGGACATGCCCCTCTATTTATACTAGAGAGAGGGGTGAAAGAATGGCAAGAGTTCTGGTCGGCCGAAACCTGTGTTCCGGTCGGCCGGAACAATATCAGCCTTTGTAAAATTTAGTTCCGGTCGACTGAAAATTGTGTTCCGGTCGGCCGGAACAATTTCAGCCTTTGTAAAATTTCAGAATCTAATGCTTTATTCTTTCACCAATTTATACATCACATGTATAATTGTTTCTGAGGTATTTTCTTCCCGTCCGAATGGAGTTCATTGTGTGACCGTGTAGGTTCCATTTAACGCTGGCAAAGATCTCCTAAAGATTATAAGTCATGAGTAATCTCTAGACTAATGTCATGACTACCCACGTTAAATGAATTGATCAACGATCATAAACCTATCTGAATAGACGTTTGTTTATTCCTTTTGTTCTACGATATATATCTTGATCACAAGGCACGGTAATATGTCATCCTTGAGCTTGATCAAAGTCTCTTTCCTGATCGAGAATTAGACTGAACAAATACAAAATAATATTAACAACACATGTTAATCCATTTTGAGCATGGCCATGCATTTCCTTCCGTCCTAGTTCATCAGGGGGCCCAGAGATATCTCTCTCGTAACGAGAGGAACAAATCCCATCTTGGTCACTCACATGCCTTGTCATGATTCAGTGCATACCTAATGATGACCCTAATGATCATCCCGTTACGGATGACGTAAGATCATATTAAAGTATGTAGTTCCTCATACAGGACTCCATGGTGACCTCAAGTCATAGGAACAAGCATACTATTCATATGAGAATCACTAATGACATATACCATGCATATTCTCATAGTGTGGTCAGTCCAGTACGTATTCTCTAACACGTGCCTATATTCCAGACTTGAGATCCCTATGTCCATGATCAGCAGAACATGATCATCCAGTCTATGAATATACTAGTGTAGATGTGTACCTTCTTACCTGAAGTATGTTTATCTCTATAAACATCCCACATATCACTAGGGACAGTTTAGAATGTCATTCGTTGATTCACAGTTCTACTATCAGAATCACGTATTCTGATGACATGAACCCAAAGTATGATTCATGGTTGATATAAGATTTAAATTCACAACCCATATACACAGATATATAAGAAACAACCTTTATTAAATAAATAATAATGTCTTAATACATAATCCATTTCCTAGTACAAATACATTTGGCCTAGGGCACTAATCCAACAGTTTGTACATTATGAAGGAATTATGCCCTAGGCCAAAGTGTTGGACTAGAGATTAGATTATGAAAAACACGTTTATTTAGTTCATATATGAATGAGTGTATCGGTGACTAATATATTCACATATATTAGATCGACCATGAATGACACTTCGGGTTCACGTGCCGCTTCACTTGATTTGTGATTCCTTGCTAGGTCAAGTGATACCATGCCCGTGGGTTGACCGCGGTGCGATGTGTGCTCCAATCGCGCTCCAGCTTCCTTGCGCCTCTTTTATTGTTCTTTTTGTGAGTTTCGCTCCAATTTCTTCAATCACACATGATCTTGATTGTAACTTTATTCTTGGACTAAAACATAAATAAATCACTAAAATAACTGCTAAAAGTGTAGAAAGTAAGATAAAATATAGACGGTAAATGTCTATATGAAATACATATCAAGCTACATGAACTTCGTCAGGTAGTAAAAAATGTTTATATAAAAGAATTTGCGAAAGTTAGTACTACAACCCACATTGAAATAACAAAAAACAATATTACACTTTACATTATAGCACAAAATTTAACACTCGCAAATATGTTAAGCACTCTATCGATAATAACGGATGGTTGTATTAATGCTCATCAAATGTGGCAAGCTCTCCTAAACTGGTTTGAAGGGAATTGACAAATGTAAAGGATCAAAATAGCGGGGCTTGAACAACAATTTGATTATTTTCAAATGATCGAAGGTGAATCTATCAGGGATATGTACACTCATATGTTATATATCCGAAATTGATAAAATTCTTTACAAGAGATCCTAACAGATCCTCAAGGTGTAGGTAAATTGATCATGACAAAACCGCAAAGCTGGAAGATACTTCGAGTTTCACTGGAGATAATGATGAAGACGCATGAGATCCGGCCAGAATATCTAATCAACTACTTCCGAATCTACGAAGCCCGACTCTACAAAATGACTCTCAACCGACAGTCGTAGTCATGCCGGCCATCGACACACATGATGATGAGACGGCATTTTATATCAACGATTTGGTAATTTATGAGCACGTGAGAAACTATTCAATGACAACCGTCGATGTAACAAACAGAAGACTTATTGCTTTGAGTGCAACTAGAAGGGGCAAACAGTCGACAAGTGCTTCACGAAAGAAGGCGAGTGGCGAGAATGATGACCCGATAATCAACATGAGGAAAGACATGATAAGAGGCATGATGACAAAGGAAAGGAAAAGAAGAAGAAGTCGAAGAACCACTCCGCTAATATGGCCATGTGGGGAGATGACTCAAGTGGTTCCTCTGACCCTTTTGAATCATTATTCGACTCCGACTCAGAAATGACGAACGTTGCTTTCATGGCATATGACTCAGTGGATGATGTAGTTGAGAGAGATTTTCAGGAGATGCTTCGAAAGAAAGGACGAGTAGGCCCACGCCCCCTTCTGCGATTTGCTCATTCGATGCACCATTTTCCAGTTCTGATCGGCCAAATTCATATCTACATTTTAGACTCATATTTTCTTCCTTTCTATCTTACTTTATGTACTTTTTTATATTATTTTATGTTTGTTATATTAGAATTCAGTTACTGCTGATGTTTGTCTGTATTTATAGTAAAGAAGCGATTCAGAGATAAATGGAGCTAAAAATGAGCCTTTTAGAGCTAAATAAAGGGGAACCTGATTATGGATCATGGACCATGCCACTTGGGCCCGGTCTTCCTTACCGGAACCTTGGTAGAAATTGCCTCAAGCGAGGGTCTGTCTCAGAGCGATCGAGGTGACGAGCTTCCGCAACCGAGGAAGCAAGTCGTCGATTGGTTCTTCTAGAAGATAGTGCATGTTTAGCAGTCCAGCTTAATTGCACGGAATAAATGGACTTTATTTGGTAGGAGTAATAAATCAGGGGATCAAATTTGATCTTTTATTGGGATTAGATTTAGGGATTCATTAGGTTAGATATAGAAAAGATTTATTTCCTCTCATAGGTACATCGACTCTTCACCTATAAAAGATTGAACCCTAGGGCCAACAAAGGGTCGTGAATCATTGGTAGTTAGTTGTTCATACATTGTATTAGAGAAAAGATGAATATGGTTGTACTAATTTATATATCACTTTTGTTTGTTTTCTGTTTTAGTTATGAATTCTTGTAACTAAACTCGTTCCATGGTAGAGTTTGAGTGGTAGATTCGATGTTTTTTTGATTTGATATTTTCTTGTGCATTGTTTATCTTTTGGACTTAGTATCTTGTCTTGTGTTTTTTATCTTAACTCGAGGTGAAACTTGAGTATACATGTTAGCAGGTTTAGCCGGGAGAAGCATGGTCATTTGGCCAAGAACCCAAGGGGTGAAACCTAGTCCTTAGGTGTTGGACCGCGTGGTGAAACCTGGCGGGCAGGTACCGAACTTACCCTATCAGCCGTAGACCCTGGAGGTGAAAGCCTGCCGATCGAACCAGCACAGACGAAACTTGATGGTGCGAGTATAGAAGTATCACATCATCTTTGGGACTGAACCAGGACCTAGGAGATCCAGGAGACATGCTTTAGGAGGGTTAGTGACTGTCCCTCCGCGAAAGGGTGAGTGATAGTCCTTTGTGTTTCAAGAAGGGAGTTTGGCGATCATAGAGAATTGACACAGAAGAGCTTCCACATGACTCAAAGGGTTCTCACTTCAAGATGATGTGGGACAAGTGATTGACCCCTCTGTGGTTGAGAATGAGAACACAATGGATCCTTGATCTGTTTACCAGAGGGAAGAACCCCCTGTTGGGGAACCCGTAGCCATGTACGATACATGTGCAGTGCACCGTACGGGTTCAACCCTCCCTAGGATCATTGTAAAGGAAATAAAGGCATGAGATTACCAACGGAATGACTCCCTAAAATTTATACCTCGAATCTTCCTGATCCACAAGAGAGAAACGGATGTAGGTCTGAAAGAACTTCCATCTTGCTTTTTCTCCTTCCAACGTGAAGCTCAACTCCTCGATATTCCTTGAACTTCCTAGGGCAGGTATTGATCGCTTGTGAATCTGCAAAGCATGTGACCTTTACTCGTATCCACATCCAACATCCAAATTAAAGTAACCGGACTCCGCTAAATGAGTTCGGTAATAGTTTCAGGACGCTCTCACCAACTCTCTCTGTTTTCTTTGTGTTACGGTAGCCAAGAGGTTCTATATTGTGTGTATAATAGAGGGAGGGCTACCCCTCTATTTATACTAGAGAGAGAGACGAATGATTGGTCAGTTACCATAACTGAAAACCAAATTCTTACGCCATTCCATTTCATTCCGTTTGCAACCGATAAAGACTGGTTTCCATATATGAAACCGTCGCAGCCAAGGAATCGCTTATTCCATTCCCAACAGAATCATTCCATTGGCAACGGAATAAGACAGAGTTTGCACAGTGAAACATCTAATGTTGGATTATTTCTTTCACCAATCTGTACATCATATGTATGGCTGTTTTGAGAGCATTCCTTCCCGAATAGACATTGTTCTATGTGTGATCATTTAGGTTTCATTTAACGCTAGCGACAATCTTCCAAAGATCGTAAGTCATGAGTAACCTCTAGACTAATGTCATGACTATGCATGTTAAATGAAATGATCAGCGATCATTAAGCTATCTGAATAAACATTTGCTTATTCCTTTTGCTCTACGATATATGTCTTCATCACAAGGCATGGAATCGTGTCATCCTTGAGTTTGATCATAGTCTCTTTCCTGATCTAGAATTAGACTATACAAATTCAAAATGATATTAGCAACACATGTTAATTTATTTTGAGCATGGCCATGGATTTACTTCAGTCCTATTTCATCAAGGGGCCCAGAGGTATCTCTATCGGGATGACAGGAACAAATACCATCTTAGTCACTCACATTCCTCGTCAAGATTCAGTGCATACGTAATGATGACCCTAATGATCATCTCGTTACGAATGATATCGGATCATATTAAAGTATACAATTCCACATACAAGAATCAATGGTGACCCTAGGTAGTAAGAACAAGCACACTATTCATATGAGAATTACTAATGACATGTACCATACATATTCTCATAGTGTGGTCAGTCCAGTATGTGTTCTCTAACACGTACCTATTGAGATAAACATACTTCAGGTAAGAAGCTACATATCCACGCTAGTATATTCGCATGCTGGATGATCATGTTCTGCTGATCATGGACATAGGGATGTCAAGTCGGGAATATAGGTACGTATTAGAGAAAACGTACTGGACTGACCATATTATGAGAATATGCATGGTATATGTCATTAGTGATTCTCATATGAATAGTGTGCTTGTTCCTACGACCTGAGGTCACCATGGATTCATGTTTGTGGAACTGCATACTCTAATATGATCCTACGTCATCCGTAACGGGATGATCATTAGGGTCATTGTTAGGTATGCACTGAATCAGGACGAGGAATGTGATTGACCAAGATGGGATTTGTTCCTCTCTTCAATAGGGAGATATCTCTGGGTCCCCTGATGAACTAGGATTGAAGGAAATGCATGGCCATGCTCAAAATGGATTAACATGTGTTGTTATTATCATTTTGTATTTACTCAGTCTAATTTTCGATCAGAAAAGAGACTTTGATCAAACTCAAGGATGACATATTTTCATGCCTTGTGATCAAGACATATATTGTAGAATAAAAGGAATAAGCAAGCGTCTATTCAGATAGGGTTAGGATCGCTGATCATTTCATTTAACATGGGTAGTCATGACATCAGTCTAGAGGTTACTCATGAGTTACAATCTTTGGAAGATCGTTGCAAGCGTTAAATGGAACCTACACAGTCACACATAGAACAACAGAACAGTTCCGTTGGCAACATAACTCAGCGAATTCCTTGGCAGCCAAGGTTTCTGATAAGGAAACCCTATTCCGTTGGGAACATAATAGGTCCATTGGGAACGAAATAAGTACTGGAATTAGAGTTTTAGTTATGGTAACTAAGCAATCTTTCGTTTCTCTCTCTAGTATAAATATAGGGGCTGCCCCCTCTATTAGAACATAATTTACAGAGCCTCCAGGCTGCCGTAATACAGAGAGAACGAGAGAAAGACTCCTGAAAGTATTTCCGGACTCGTGTAGCCGAGTCCGGTTATTCCGATGATTCGAAGTTCGACGTGGATACAACTAGAGGTCTTCTGTTTAAGGACTCAACCAAGGCCCATACCATCCGAATCCAACACCATGATAAAATACTACCCTCATGATTAGACCATGTAGACTGGCGAGCGATCGGTTTCTTTTCCCTAGGAGAAATAAGGAGTTCGTTCGAGTCGAGCTTTAGGAGCACGAAGGAGAATAAAGCGAGGCGTAGCAGTTCAGACCTACATCCGCTGTAATCTCCCGGATCAGTAACATCCGAGGTATAAATTTTTATAGTTAATCTCGTACTTTTATTCCCTTAATGATGATCCTAGGACGGGTTGAATCCATAGGTTCTGTTGCGCATGTAATGTACATGGCTATGGATTCACCATCACATGATCAACAGAACATGATCATCCATTCTGTGAGTATACTACTATGGATATGTATCTTCTTAATTGAAGTTTGTTTATCTCCATAAACATCCTACATATCAATAGGGACAATTTAGAATGTCATTCGTTGTTTCACAGTTCTACTATCGGAATTACGTATTCTGACGAGATAAACCCGAAGTGTCATTCATGGTTGATATAAGATATGCAAATATACATTGCCAACCCATACACAGATATATATAATAAACAACCTTTATTGAATAAATAATAATGACTAAATATATAATCCATTTCCTGGCACAAGTACATATGGCCAAGGGCACTAATCCTACAGTCCCACACTTGCACTAGGCCAATTTTAAGCATCTTTTGTCCATAGACCTAACATGACCCTCATGTTTCGCCAGCGGGAGCATCTTAGTTTATGGATCGGCGACAAGCTCGAATTCTTTGCTTGTGCGATTGCTCCATTGTTGTCACAATATAGATCCACTGGATTCGAGATGCTTGGAACTACTTTTAGTTCCTCCAAAAATTTCTTTATCCAAACAACATTTTTAGCCGCTTCTGCAGCGGCTATATACCCTGCTTCCATTGAAGAATCTGCTACAGTACATTGCTTAGAATTCTTCCGTGTTACTGCTCCATTTAGGTAAACCAGATAACCTGATTACGATCTAAAGTCATTTGAATCTGTCTGGAAGCTTGCGTCGATGTAATCCTTTACAACCAGCTTGCCTTCCATATCTCTATAGACCAGGAATAGAATACATCATAGTCGCCATGCTTTGTAGGTTTGTACCTTTCCATCCACATCAGTCTTCTTCTTAAAGACCAACTTACGTCTGATGGTCTTCAAGCCTTCGGATGGATCAATCAAATTTCAAACTTGATTGTCACGCATGGATTGCATCTCGGTTCTTATGGCCTTTAGCCATTTCTGAGAATCGAGACTCTTTATAGACTCTTGGTAGGATGTGATCCTACCAGATCTACACTGAGTCTGTTGTGTTTCAAGCTCACCAACTCCTTGAGTGCTTATTTGTTCTTCCATCACATGTTTTGCTTCTCTAAGATGGTTCTTGAATTTCTTCGAGTTCTACATTGCTCCAACTGCTTCTCATAGAAACAAATTCTCTTTCTAAGAAGATATCCACGCGAACTTCAGACAGACGGAATTACCGGACTCGGCAAGACGAGTCCGAAAATACTTTCCGAAATTACCCTCACAAGACTCTCTCTCTCTTGGTATTACGGCCGCCTCTAAGGCTTCTAATTGTGTGTCTAATAGAGGGGGCATGCCCCTCTATTTATACTAGAGAGAGGGGTTAAAGAATGACAAGTTTCGATAAGGAAACCCTTCCAGCCGCCAGAGTTCCGGTCGACTGGAACCTGTGTTCCGGTCTGCCGAAATAATTTCAGCCGTTGTAAAATTTAGTTCCGACCGGAACCTGTGTTCCGGTCGGCCGGAACAATTTAAGCCTTTGTAAAATTTCAGCATCTAATGCTTTATTCTTTCACCAATTTATACATCACATGTATAACTATTTTTGAGGTATTTTCTTTCCGTCCGAATGGAGTTCATTGTGTGACCGTGTAGGTTACATTTAACGCTGGCAACGATCTTCTAAAGATCGTAAGTCATGAGTAACCTCTAGACTGATGTCATGACTAACCATGTTAAATGAAATGATCAGCGATCATAAACCTATCTGAATAGACGTTTGCTTATTTCTTTTGTTCTACGATATATGTCTTGATCACAAGGCATGGAAGTATGTTATCCTTGAGTTTGATCAAAGTCTCTTTCCTGATCGAGAATTAGACCGAACAAATACAAAATCATATTAACAACACATGTTAATATTTGAGCATGGCCATGCATTTCCTTCATTCCTAGTTCATTAGGGGGCCCAGAGATATCTCCCTCTTGACGAGAGGAACAAATTCCGTCTTGGTCACTCACAATCCTCGTCATGATTCAGTGCATACCTAACGATGACCCTAATAATCATCTCATTACGGATGACGTAGGATCATATTAAAGTATGCAGTTCCACATACAGGAATTCATGGTGACCTCAGATAGTAGGAACAAGCACACTATTCATATGAGAATCACTAATGACATATACCATGCATAGTCTCATGGTGTGGTCAGTCCAGAAACGTATTCTCTAACATGTACCTATATTCCAGACTTGACATCCCTATGTCCATGATCAGCAGAACAATCATTCAGTCTGCGAATATAGTAGTGTGGATATGTAGCTTCTTACCTGAAGTATGTTTATCTCTATAAACATCCTACATATCAGTAGGGACGGTTTAGAATGTCATTCGTTGGTTCATAGTTCTACTATCAGAATCTTATTCTGATGACGTGAACCCGAAGTGTCATTCATGGTCGATCTAATGTATGTAAATATATTAGTCACCCCTACACTCATTCTTATATGAACTGAATAAACGCGTTTCTCTTAATCTAATATCTAGTCCAACACTTTGGCCTAGGGCGTAATTCCTTCAGTCTCCCACTTGCACTAGGCCAATCTTAAGCATCCAATGCTCATTAGGCAATATGACCTTCATGTTTTACTAGCGGGAAATATATGCCTATCAGATTACAGAAATCTACATTGCAAACTTGTAACGACTACTATTGATCTCTATCATTAGTCGAGAACTTCTAAAACAGGCGCATGTATCTTTGTTGCTCTATTCTGAGCGAGTCTTTCTTCATAACATAGATCGTGGGGCCTTAAGAGCAATCGGGACAACTCCAAGTTCCAAGATCAAGTGCTTGATCCAAGCATACCTATTGTCCGCTTCTAAAGCGACAATATGGTCTTGTTTCAGTTGCAGTACCTTATTTTGAACTCTTTCCAAATTACTGTATTCAAAATAAATTTATTGCGATAATGATCCATGTTAGGAAAGTGTAATATCTTACCACTACCTAGGTTCTAATAGATTGGGATATCTTAGTTCTTCATAAGAACTTAGAAATTTATTCTCGTCATCAAATGACTATCATTTGCTCTCTCATGCTCCAAACATATTGCACAGTACATTGTATGGCTTGAAGAATCTTATTCATCCCGTTACTTTGTACATTGAACCTTTCAATAAACGGATGATATGTCTTCATTATATGAACGTTATAGGCAAGAATTCTTTCTTGCATATTGAACTCTTTCAATATATATTGTTGAAAGCATAGATTCCAATTCATGTGCCTTTCATTGTTGGAATTAGTTCCACAAACAAGAACTCTTTCTTGCATATTGAATATTCAATATATGGTTGAAGGTATAAAATCTAATTCTTATATCATTTTATTGTTCATGTGAATGTCATAAGTAAGAACACTTTCTTGCATGTTGAACATTTCAACGTATGGCTGAAAGTATAGAATCTCATTCGTTTATCTTTTCATCATTCATATGAACACCATAAGCAAGAACATTTCTTGCACATCAAATTCTTTCAATATTTTACCAATGTGCTTTATCTTACAACCAGAAGTCTGTATAGACTTCAACTCCTAACTATTTGGATGTGTAAGTTGTTGTAATGCAGGAAGAATATTATACTCCTACTGAATTTGTTGAAATCAAGGTGGTCGCATCTATTTTGATTAAGTCAAATTCTTCAATTTACTTTGTCAAATAGATTCATCATGAGATGCTTGCTTTAATCCATTCATGAATTCGAAGCCTGTAACCTTTCAGAATTCTTGCGATCATAAAACTCTTACCATGTATCAAAGATACATCCATAGTAAAATTCCTATAAAGGAATGTGAGTTTTATATCTTTCTTCCATCATTCACAATCGCGTTGTGCTATGGAAGTTAGAATTCGTAATAGCAACAAGTGAGAAAGTCTTTTTACTATAGCCCATACTGTAGCTACTTTCTTTGTTATTTTTAGGCTATCCATGTACTCTATGCAATGGTCATCAAGCCATTGGATACTCCAATCAAGTTTCAAACTTGACTGTTTGTATATGGGTTGCATCTCAGTTCTCATGGTCCAACCATTTTGAGAACATTGTCTCTTCACAATCTATGAGTACCTTTTATGAGAGTTTATATCTCTCAGCCTAATGTCTACCAGGTATGTGAGGAGGACCTGATGTTCAAGTATAGCCTTATCAACTACTCGAAGTGCTCTTATTATCTTGTCAAGGCGATATCGAATTTCATTCTTAAATGCTTTGAACATTTCAAATATTTTGTGTTTCATTAAGTAAACCTTTTACTTAAAACACTTTAATATGAAATTTTGATATTCCGTATTTCTAGCCGGCTTGGTTTTTGTCTCTCGTGCATCTATATGCATGAGACTCAACAAACTAACCCATCAACTTTGTGATGGTTGTCCATTCTTGTCATCCTGTTCGATAAATAAAATTCGCACGTCTCAATTGATCCTAGTTCCAGTGAGTCAAACTTTCCACATAGGGTGGAGTTTTAGAAATGCGATTCTTATATACTTATTTATTTTTAGTTACTTATCCATGTTTTAATTGTTGGAATTGATTCAACCCCCAATTAAAAGTAAAATAACATCAACCGATCCATTATCGGTACTAAATCGGTCTTCCGAAATAAACTCGACGAGTACAGTACGGTAGTACGAAACAAGGCGAGACTAGTTGCTCAAGGCTTCAAGCAACAAGAAGGAGTTGATTTTGGAGAGACATTTGTATCAGTTGCTCGGTTGGAATGTATTAGGCTACTCTTAGCATACGCATCAATTAACGGGTTCACGCTCTTACAAATGGATGTTAAGAGTGCATTCCTAAATGGGTTCCTTGAAGAAGAAGTCTACGTCGAGCAACCTCCTGGCTTCAAGGATCTGACCAATCGCGATTGCGTTTACAAGTTGACGAAGGCATTAGACGGGTTGAAGCAAGCGCCTCGGATCGAGGTACTAGGGTCCAAACCCGGTTGCGTTCGAATTGGGCAAGATGGGGGGGGGGGGGGAGCTTACGGAAGCGATAGGTAGACTTATGTACCTCCGTATTGGAGGTAAAGCCACTTTTGTTTCTATCTTTACTCATCCAAACAAATTTTGAAGAATATGTGGGTTTACGCAAGAGACACTCTAGCGAGATATGACCCATTTTGCAACAATAGTTACAAAAAGAACAAGTAGTGTTAGAGGTCCCTTCAGTCGCTTTCACGAAATGATTTTTATAATGGTAAGTAAACTCGGCATTCCTAAGCTTTGGTTCGGTCGACTTGGCACTAAAAACAGTTGGTTTTGCAAAATTATTTATTTTTGAAAAATTAGTTGTTTTAGCAAAATTGTTTAAATTTGAGAAATTTTGTTTTTGATGATCTTTAGTGTAATGTTTGGGAGGTCGATTTTGTGATCTATTAGATTGAATCTTTCTCGGGACATGTGAATCGACTATCTCATAAAAATAGCCATTAGAACCTCTTTTATAAAGTCATTCAGTTGTGACACTGAGGTTATTTTCATGAGTGTGCTGAAAATCATGAAAGTAGTGAAACTTATTATTATTACTAAAACTTTTAGATGTTCGACTTATGACTTTTACCTTTGGAATAGTCTCGGTACATAAATATACTTACTCTACTCTTAGGTTGATTGAGCTCTCTTTTATTGTTTGGTCTTCAAGTCTTGAAGAAACGGGTTTAGTACCGATTTCCTTCTTGAACCCTAGACAAAATTTATCATTTCGTTTTTGACCTATTAATATGTTGTCTAAATCAAATCTATTTGTGATATTTCTGGCACAAGCGGACTTGAGGGATTTATTTTCACTTTTAAGACTTACAAGTTCAACTTTTAGATGACATATTTCAATTTTTAATTTTTCACATTCACAATTATTATTATTATTGCTTAAGTCATTATTATTTATTAAATTTAATTTTTCAATTTCTTTTAGCTGTGCCTTATACGACCTTACCGAGGATACAATTTAAGTGTTCTTGGGTACTGATAAGAGACTCCTGAAGCCTTTACAATTTCTATTTTAGTCCATCGCGGGTTCGGATTCTACATTTTCAATTAAATGATCGGAACATGGAACCTTTACCTCATCTAAAACATAATTAATAGTGGGATATAGATATAATTTGCGACTCATGTCGTGGAAAGAACCAGAAAATGTTGCGTCGATTGAAGTTGTCGCAGGAGGAGGAGGTGGAAGTGAAAGTCATCCTTGCATGCGAAGCACCTCTTGAATTGTCCGTTCACACACCTCTTCTACATTGTCGAACGCCATGAATGCGACATTTGCCATGTCCGATTCGGAGTCGGAATCCAAACCGGAGCCATCGGATGAATCATTCGATAGTCTCCCCACACGACCACTTTGGCAGAGTAACTGTAATGTGTATTTTTATACATATTTTTATGGTTTTTATCATCTCAAATTCAATCATAATTCAAATAAAATGTACGAAAAATGCTCATAATTCATAAAACATTATTTGAAATGAAGGATTGGACCAAAACGCAAATAATGGGCCAAAGATGGCCAAACAAAACCCTCAAACACTCTACAAAAATTCCCCCAGACTTTTACGACAAGTCAATAACCTTTTACAACCAAGTCAACCCAAGTCAAATGCCAAGAATCGCTGAGTTGGCCAAAAGTCAACTTTACTAAAATGGGTCAAACGATATACCGAAACGAAGAGCTCGACGAGATGAATCCAACGGTATAAGTATCGCGATCTGAAATCTTCTAGAACTCTCAGAATTGCTAATTGAAAATATGGTCAAACCTAGTCAAAGTCAATGTTTTGACCAGGTCAGACTTTTCTTCCCCAAAGTTCGATTTTTCAAACTTGCTCGAAAATGACCAAACTAGCCAACCATGAATTCAGCGCGATGTGAGGAGGCTGCCTGTACACTTCTTCAGCCTTATAACGGCCGGAAATTGGTCAAAACAGATGAGAAAACGAGCAGAAACCATGGCTGAGCTACCCTGTCCTCCAAAATTCACCATTCGTGCCAAAACTAGTTTTGTTCTCTTCCTCTTCTCTTGCCCTTTCTATCCATATGAAGAACTCGTCAAATGATTCACAAACGAGTGAGAAATGTACGATTGAAAAAGGTGTTTGATGATATTCTCTGAGCAAAATTCAACCGACGGTCAAGTTTTGAGTAGACTGCGACTGGTTCGATTGTGCGTTGGAGTTCTTTCAAATTTTCTCGAAAAAGAACACGATTTTTTTGTTTAGAGAGCTTTGAGGACGATGAAAGAATGATTTCGACAACTCAATTGAATCTAAAAACTGGTCTGGTTTAGTTTTTGATTCATGAGTTATCGTTTTTTTTGGTTATTTTCATATAAACGAAGCTGAGTTGGCAAATTGCGAGAATTGAGTATAGGGAAGGGTTTTCAGGGGATGTTGTTGCACACAAGGTATCGTAATGGAGTTGGTGAAATAGCCTGAGTTTTGATTTCGAGTAAGGATGATTGAATTGCAAGTTGAAGCTGGAGCTTTGGTTACTGGTCATCAATGGCGGAAGGAAGGGGAACTGATGTTTCGACAAGAAGACCAAGCTAGTTTCACTGAGCCATTTCAGTTCGTTTGTTTTTCTACGAATTCGTATAAAGGAAACGAAACACTCTGAAGCAAAAATCTTAGCTGACGAGAAACAATATGCGAACTGTATTGCTGAATGAAGAAGAGGTAAAACAGAGCCAATCCGATAAGAAAGTGGATCCAAAATCCGCAGCAATTAAACAAAACCTGTTCAGGGCTTTGTTTTAGAACCAAACACACTACGCGATGCCACAAGAGATCGACAGAGTTTGTTTGTATGATCCAGCACCAAACTTCATTCCAAACATGACAGGACCTGTTACACCTTCACGCATACTTCAACCGCAACGCCACAGTAAATCAAAACTAAAACAATTCGAATAATCAGCGCCAAACACACAGACTGGACCTGTAACACCTTTTACGTTAACCCTTTTCGCTACACAAGATCTCTAAGGGGACCATTGCCAGCCTAACAATCGCAACAAACTCAAATCTCAGATCTGAACTGAATCTTCCGCCAAAGAAAGAAATTTAGGAATTTTTTCTTCCGCCAAAACGTGGGTAAATCCGAACCAAATTCAACGAAATTTCATCCAAATTGTCAGTACAACCCCTTGATCCGCCTGAGCCAATCACAAGCCTCGGTTTATCCCCTAATCTCCTCTCCATTCAAAACAGGCCATTGGACTCTCAAGTCCAATTCAGCCTATAAAACATCACTCAAGCCTCTTCATTCAACACACAACTCTTCATTCTTCTTCTTCTACCTCTAGAACCACCATTAATGAGTCTCAAAGATTTTTGAGCTCTAATTTTCGTTTTTGAGTGAAATCGCGCAATTTGGAGCTGATTTGGGGAAAATTCGAATCGGTCAATTCTAGCTTGAACCAAGGGGAAAATGGAGCTTCAAATCGACTCAAGAGAGCTACCGGCTGGTCCTCCAACGCTCGGTTTAATCCAATTCTCTTTTAATTGGTTGATTTGAATTTTAGATCACAAGAACTCAATTTTGTTGTAATCATGATTAAATCTTGTCAAATTCTTGTTCTTGTGAATATGCGATTTATGATTTGTATACATGAAATCTTGCTTTATAATCTTGTAATTTTGCTGAATTTTGATGAATAGTCATGAAGACACAATTTTTGAATAAATTGGGGGAAAATTGCTTAGCTTAGTATTTTTCATCAATTGATCTATTAAATCTAGAGTTTATTGGCTTGTTAATCATTTGGAATGATTAGCTTAGTATTTTGTGTGATTAATTTAGAGTTTCATACTTGATGTATTGCAAAGTGTAGAATCTAAATCTGAATTTTAAAATAGTAGTTGTTAAAACAGATGAGGAGATATTACAACTTTTGTAAATGCCCATTTTATTTGTTCTCTGTGTGTGACCCTGTAGGTTCACGTAATGTTGGCAGTGGACTTTGAACATTTTCTAGCCCATAAATCATAAGCGGCCTCTAGCAAGACATTATGTTTACCCAACTTATGTGAATGTTAGTGATTCAACAAAACCTAATACACAATCATGTATTCAGTCTCTTTGTCACGTGATATCTATATTGATCATAAGGCACAGAATTTGTCATCCTTATACTGATCAATTTTTATGTCTTGAACCGAATTAGACTGACTTGACAAATAATATTAATAACTCCTTATTAATTAATTTGAGCACGACCATGTATTTTCTCAGTCTAATTGTCAAGAGGCCCAGAGATATCTCCCTCATAACATAATAGGGATGAATTCCATATCTATCACTCATATTCCTCCGCATGACTTATTATATGTCCAACAATAATCTTTATTATCATCCGGTTAAAGATGATATTGAATTATGTCAAAACATAAAATTTATAATGTAGGAACCATAGTGATTTCAGGTCAAAGGACTACATAATACAATTGTGATGAGAATTACTTATGACATTAATCCATGTAGTATTCTCATGTTGGGTCGGTCCAGTACAATATTCTTTAATATGTACTTATGCTCTGATTTAGTATCTCATATTCATGATCAATCAGACAACATAGTAATCTTTATTTAATATTTCATTGTAAACAATGAACGACTAGGGACAATCTTGAATAGAATTCATGTTACTAAAGGTTTCACTCTCAACTCACATACTTGATGACATTTAGTTAAATTATCTATTCAAGTAATTTTAATCATATTAAAATACTACATACGCGCATATTATTTAAAAATCATTAACATATCATATTTACAAAATATTTTCCATTGGCCTAGGGCACACTACTAACAATCCCCCACTTGCACTAGGCCATATCTAGTATGCATCTAATACCCATCGACCTAGTATGACCCTCATGTTTTTGTTGCGTGAGAGGTTTAGTCAATGGATCAGCAATATTGTCGTCCGTAATTATTTTGCATATCTTCACATCTACTCTTTCTATGATCTCTCTGATCGAATGAAAACGTCAGAGTATGTGTTTGGATCGCTGATGATATCTCGGTTCCTTAGCCTGTGCAATGGCTCCATTGTTATCACAATAGAGGTCCACTTGATTTAAAATGCTTGGAACAACACCAAGACCAGTAATGAACTTTTTAATCCAAACTGCTTCCTTAGCCGCTTCAGATGCAGCTATGTACTCTGCTTCTGTAGATGAATCAGCTAGAGTTTCTTGTTTTGAATTCTTCCAGGTCACTACACCTCCATTCAAACAAAATACATAACCTGATTACGATCTAAAATCATCTATTTCTGTCTCAAAACTAGAATCGGTGTAACCAGTTAAAATGAGCTCATTTTCTAGACCTCCATATATTAAGAATGCATCTTTAGTTCTTCTTAAGTACTTCAGAATATTCTTAACTATTATCCAGTGACTTTCACCAGGATTTGACTGATATCGACTTGTTACACTTAATGCATATCACACATTAGGTCTCGTACATAATATGACATACATGATAGATCCAATAGCTGATGCATATGGAATCTTACTCATGTGTTCTATCTCATCCTTCGTACTCGGACGTTGTGATTTACTAAGTGTAATGCCATGAAACATTGGCAAGAATCCTCTTTTGGAATCTTGCGTACTAAATCTCTTCAGTACCTTGTCAATATATGTACTTTGACTTAGGCCAATTAGTTTTCTAGATCTATCTCTATAAATCTTGATGCCTAAAATGTACGCAGCCTCACCTAAGTCTTTCATTGAGAAACATTTACCTATCCATGACTTGACATTTTGCAAGATAGGGTTATCATTTCAAATGAGCAATATGTCATCAACATAAAGCACTAGAAAAACTATTGCGCTCCCATTAACCTTCATGTAAACATAAGGTTCATCTTCATTTTTGGTGAAACCAAACTCTTTGATCACTTCATCAAAATGAAGATTCCAACTTCTACATACCTGCTTCAATCCATAAATGGATTTTTGAAGCTTACAAACCATTCTAAAATTCTTTGGATTGACAAAACCTTCGGGTTATATCATATTGATTTTTTTGGATCTGATCGAAGTACTTTAATTTTTTGGATCTGATCGAAGTACTTTAATTTTTTTACCAAATTGATTTTGTACTTTATTCTTGAAAGTTTTGAACTTTTCAAAAGATTCAGATTTATGTTTCATTAGATATACATATCCAAATCTACTAAAATCATCTGTAAATGTAATGAAGTACAGATAACCTCCTCTAGCAGATGTACTCATTGGTCCACATACATCAGTATGTATAAGTTCTAATAAGTCATTGACACTTCCACCTTGATTTGTGAAAGGAGTTTTTGTCATTTTGCCTAATAAACAAGAGTCGCATACTTCAAATGATTCAAAATCAAATGAGTCTAAAAGTCCATCTTGATGGAGTTTTAAAATATGTTTCTTATTTATATGGCCTAAGCGACAATGCCAGAAATAGGTCGCATTCAAATCATTTGACTTAATTCTTTTAGTATTTATATTATATATAGACTCGTAATTACGCTCTTCAAGATTTAGTATATAGAGATCATTATCCAAATGAGCATTCCCATAATAAAAGTCTCCCTTTTGGATAATACATTTATTATTCTTACTAACAAACTCAAATTCATCTAAATCCAAACTTGAAACTGATATTATGTTTCTATTCATAACAGGTACATAATAACAACTATTTCGTTCTAATATAAGTTCAGAAGGCAAAGTCAAAAGATAAGTTCCTACAGCTAATGCAGCAACTCTTGCTCCATTTCTGACTCGTAGGTCTACTTCGCGTTTAGTTAACTGCCTACTCCTTTTTAGACCCTGTACATTATTACAAACGTGAGATCCACATCCAGTATCTAATACCCATGATGAAGAAGTAGAATAATTGATTTCTATAACAAAAATACCTGAAGTATTAGTCTCACTACCCTTCTTCTTTTTTAAATCTTCTAAGTAGAGCTTGCAGTTTCTTTTCCAATAACCTGATTCATTGCAAAAGAAACAAACTCCGTCCTTTTGTGGTTTGGCCTTTGGTTCGGGCTTAGTCTTGCACTTATCTTTATTCCGGGCCTTACCCTTACCTTTTCTTTTCACGCCCTTCCCTTTTTGAACCATCAAAACATTACGTACATTACTATTTGTTTTAATGTTCTCCTCATAATTTTTACGCATGCCATGCAGCTCAGTAACTAATTTCTCCATATAATGCATATTATAATTCATAATAAACTGATCAAAACTCTCAGGTAGAGACCCAAGAATTATATCAGTGGTCAACTCTTGACTTATAGGAGAATCAAGTTTTTCAAGATGATCAATGTAACTCTTCATCTTGAGTACATGCGTACTTACCGAAGTACCAGGAGCCATTTTACAGGAGTTCAGTGCTTTTGTGATTCTAAATCTCTCAAGTCGTGCTTGATTTTGGAACATTTCCTTGAGTTGCACCACCATATCATATGCCTCCATTTCCTCTAATTGCTTCTGAAGCTCAGAGTTCATAGTGGCAAGCTAAGCATCCTTTTGAGCTTTTGGAGCACCTGAACCTGGTTCGTCAGGTATGGGATTTTCAAGAACATATAATTTTCTTTCTTATTTAAGAACAATTCTTAAGTTTCTAGACCAATCAAGGAAATTAGTCCCGTTCAGTTTTTCCTTCTCAAGAAATGAAAGCAATGTGACGGTTGATGTACTGTTTGATGCAATTATCTACGGAAATAAATATGCAAAGAGTAAATATTTATGAGGTATTCCTATAATAACTCCCACTATTTTTAATAAAATTAATAACCCTTCAAGTATTCATTTGGAAATTATAACACTTGCTCTTTCTTAGTGGACCAAGATCGATATTTCATTAAATTCAATATAAGTTTTGGCTTATAACATAAAATTTAATTATTTAGGTAGGACACTCCTTCCAATTGCATCTTATGTAACTCTTGGATATTTATGAGATTTAACATCTTATGTTAGGCGTATATATCCCATCTGTATGCGCCGGGTCCACGTCTGACTTGATAACCTAGTTAAGTCTAACCATATCTACATATGAATATCACCATTATTCATCCCGCCTCACTAAGATGGTTATAATATACTTTGCTTTGGCAAACCCATATTATATACGATCGAAGCCTTGACAGGTGTAGAGTTGTGGAAGACATTTACATGACTTAATATTATGTAAGGGATTTTATTTTATTTTGTTATCTATTATGCATTCTAACATTCAGACAATCACAGAAATAAAATGAAAAGAATTTTATATGTCATAGCATGGCTTTTAGCTTGATTAAATATTTCATCTCCATGAAAAGATCTTCATGACTTGCGATTGAACCGTCACGGCGTATGCTTGACTATATTCATCTACTCGACTTGTGCTCCATTTCTATCTGGTCTCTCTTCTTTGGGTTAAATGTAATTTAATTAATTTCTACTACTAGCTAGCAAAGTTACATCGAAATAAAGACGACACGTAGGCCGCAATTAATATTATAGACCAATAGATAAAATTACAATAAGCCAATCACATATGAATACAACCAGCACAATCATATAAGTCATAAAAGCCGTGCTATAAACTAATGTATATTAGGTACTATCAATTTAATTGAAAAACACACGTAGCTCTGATATCACTGTTGGGTTTTTATGGATTATATATATATTGTGTTAAATTGAGATAATCACTATTTTTCTCTTAAACATCAACTATACATCTCATGTATATTTATAGTGAGAACAAATCCCATCTTGGTCATCAGATTCCTCGTCATGATTCAGTGCATACCTAATGATGACCCTAATGATCATCCCGTTACGGATGACGTAAGCTCATATTAAAGTATGCCGTTCCTCATACAGGAATCCATGTTGACCTCAGGTCGTAGGAACAAGCACACTATTCATATGAGAATCACTAATGACATATACCATGCATATTCTCATAGTGTGGTCAGTCCAGTACGTGTTATCTAACATGTACCTATATTCCAGACTTGACATCTCTATGTCCATGATCAGCAGAACGTGATCATCCAGCCTGCGAACATACTACTGTGGATATGTAGCTTCTTACCTGAAGTATGTCTATCTCTATAAACAATGCCTTCACACCAATATTCTTTTTCTTCCAAGCAAGGTGTTTCCTTTCCCACTACTTCCTCTTCGAACATTTCCTCATCTTCCTCATCAATTCCCTCGATTCTATGACCGTTGACTCGTCAGAAGATACATCCCCTTCTTCTTGTTTTGACTCTCCTTCCTCATCACACCAATACTCTTCAAAACTACGGTTTTCTTCTTTCATGACCTCTTCCTCTCCCAACATTTCGGCAACATTTGAACATTCTACCACCTCCAATTCCTCGTGTTTAACCCAAGTACTCTCGTCGCAATAGCTAGCTTCATCGCAACAAGGTTGAAGAACGGGTTCATGGGCCATGGGCTCCTCGGTTTGCACTTGGGAAGTGGTGCAGGCTTGCCTAATATCGCCGACAAATCCGCCGAGCGTGTTGGACATTTTGTTGAGGTCTTCCTGTAGGGCGTTCATCATTTGGAATAATTGGTCATATGAAGAGCTTTGTGGTTGTTGATACCCATGATTTGGAGGGCCGTGCTCGTTTGGGTAAAAGTAAGGTTGGGAGAATTGGGTCGGAATTGCGGGCATGTACGGGTTTTGGTGCTTCACCTCAGGTTCGAAAGCCCAGGTATTCAACGTTTTATCCCTTGGCTCCTGGACAGAGGAGTGGTTGAAGAACGCTTTTTGCCCGTAGAGAGGTTGTGTTTGCTTGAAATAGCCGTCGTCATTTTGGCATGGATAGCCCCCGTTGGGCCATCTGCTCAATGTTTTCCTTCCCGTCATTAAATTGTACACTTATTACTCGCCTTGCCAATCCATCGAAATATCTTGTGACCTAAAACCTTCAAAGATAAGAGAGACAAAAACACTAGAGAAAATGCGAGATTGCTTAGTTAAAAACTCGATGCAAGCCGCCTCCCCGGCAACGGCGCCATTTGTAAATCGGGTGAGACCGTCGTTGAATTTCACACAATTTAGCAAAATAATTTATATTTCCCTATTAATCAATTTACGAGTATGAGCGGTAAATGAATTTAGGGGTCGAACACAAGGAGGTGTGGCCTCAAGAATTAACTAGTCTCAATGATTTATCTCTAGTGCAAATCTTTTAATTCAAGGTTTATTACGTAAATTTCCATGTTCAAATTCAAATATCAGGTTTGTTTCAAAAACTTCAGCACGTCATTCTTGAGTGATTTAATTCGTAACTAGACAAAATAAACTCCGAATCCAACAAACAAGATACCGTTGGAAACTAGAAAGAGAGATCTATGATATGGTTCTTTACTGTTATTATTATTTTATTCAAGAATTTCGAGATATTTGCAGTTCAGTCCAGAACTTATTTCAGATTTAAAATCGGTTCAGCAGCAAGTTCAGAAAATTATAAAAAATTCACCAAAGCTTCAAAAATCCCAAATTTGTACAGAAATTCAATTATCAAGTTTTGGATTATCTGTTAAATTTTTGTATAATTGTGTTTTGTAGTTTGAGATTTATAATGAAATTTCAGTTCTGGATCAGAAACTGGTTCTGACAGACCAGCACTCACAAAAATTATTATATCTTCTAATCTGTTTTAACAACTACTCTTTTAAAATTCATATTTGGATTTTACACTTCAAAATACTTCAAGTAGGACTATTTTTGGATTTTTATATTTTTGTTTTTATATTTTTAAAAATTCAGAAAAAAGGAAACAGTAGATTTGGACAGAAAGTTTTAAAACAGAAAAATTACAATTTCGGAAAATTAATATCTCACAGATTACAAATCGGAATTGGGCAAAATTTGGTTTGAAAATTATCTACTAAATGAGAACTAGATTTTAAAAATATTTATTTAATTTTTTAGATCTTAATTTGACACAAAATTAAGGGAAACATACTGAAAAATAGAGAAAGAACAGCAGCAAGACAGAAACTGGATTAGGGTTTGATTTTCGGTTTAAAAATAGGGATATATAAGAAATTTATGATGTGTAACAATCATTAATCACCAAGTGTATAATTTCTCAGATTTAGATGATGGATTTGAGCAATCTCAAGATTTACTCAAGAAATTGACTCAAGAACTAGTTTATTCCAAAACAGCCATTTCAAAACAAAACTTGATTTAAATCAATCACAACTCCAAATTAATCACACAAAATACTAAGCTAAGTATTTCAAATGATTAACAAGCCAATAAACTCTAAATTTAATAGATCAATTGATGAAAAACACTAAGCTAAGCAATTTTTCCCAATTTATTCAAAAATGTTTATGTTCATGACTATTCATCAAAATTCAGCAAAATTACAAGATTATAAAGCAAGATTTCATGTATACAAATCACAAATTCCCCTCCCTATCTAGATTTACTCACACATATTCACAAGAACAAGAGTTTGACAAGATTTCATCATGATTATTACAAAATTGAGTTCTTGTGATCTAAAATTCAAATCTAATTATTTAAAGAGAATTCGACTAAACCGAGAGTTAGAGATCCAGCCGGTAGCTCCGTCGAGTCGATTTGAACCACCAATTGCGCCTCGATTCAAGCTAGAATCGACCGATTCGAATTTTCCCCAAATCAGCCCCAAATTGCGCGTTTTCACTCAAAAACGAAAATTAGAGCTCAAGAAAGCTTGAAACTCATTAATGGAGGTTCTAGAGGTTAGAGAAGAAGAATGGAGAGTGGTGTATAAGTTAAGGAGAGTGGGAGAATGAGTTCCTTAATGGTGAGGCTTGAGGGTTGTTTTATAGGTTGAGATGGACTTGAGAGTGCAATGGCCTGTTTTGAATGGAGAGAAGAGTAGAGGACAAACCGAGACTTGTGATTGGCTCAGGGAGATCAGGAGGTTGTACTGGGAGTATGGACGAAATTTCGTTAAAAATGATTGAGATTTGGCCGAGTATTTGGCGGTTCAATTTTTGCCCTGTTTCCGAAATAACCAATTCTTCTCTAGCACTTATTTGAAATCCGAAATTCTCACTCATTTGTTGATCATTTTTTGTGTTCTTTATATCATTGGAAAGAGGGAGGAGAGAAGAAGAGAATGGAGTTGGTTTCGCATGAAATGGAGGTCTGTATAGTGAGTTACGGGCTTGAGAAATTTTAGCTCGAATTGAGTTATTTCAGCAAAATATAGAATTCAATTTCATTGATCACTGAGTTCAAACTCGATTATCTCACTCAATTCTTCATCACTTTTTCGAAAGAGGGGAAAGATTAGAAGAGAATGGCATGGGAATTACGACAAACCGAGGTCTGTGCAGGAAATGGTGAGCTCGAGAAAACTGCAGCTCGAAATTGGTTATTTTTGGACTAACATGAGGTTTTTTGCGTTTTGCGGCCAACTCTGGCCATTCCAGCGATGGCTAATCATACGGTTGTGCTTGTCTTGTCAATACGAGTCGAATGGTATCGAGTTTGTTCAATTCTGAGCATTTCGAAAAAAATCGCATTTTTGAGAGAGAAAGGGTTGACTTGACTGCGACGGTTGACTTTTTCAGTTTTGACCAGAATTTTTCGCTTCACATTTTCTCTATTCTTGCGCTTCTAGGTTTATTGTGAGGTGTAAAACGTTGGTTAGGATCCATTTGATCGGAACGTCATATTCCGATACAAAACGTCATAAGAAACGTGGACGTTTCTTCTCTGTTTTGGGACCGAACGTGGTCGGTTCACGTATCGGTTTGGCTGAAGAACGTCATGAGACAGTGGATGTTTTCATAACGTTTTGTGGTCGTTTCTTACTCGTTCCAATGTTTTCTCTTTTTCACCAACGTTTTCCATCGTTTAGGGTTGGAGAAGTATGTGTATGGGGTATTTAAGGGTTTTAGGGAGAGTTTGGCCATCTTTGGCCCATTATTCGCTTTTTTGTCCAATTCTTCATTTTATGGCCTTTTCGCCTGTAAAATAACACAAAAATGTATTAAGGGGTTTCGAATCATGTTTTATGAATTATGAGCATTTTTCATACATTTAATGTGAATTATGATTGAATTTGAGAAGATAAAAACCCTAAAAATGTGTATAAAAATACACATTACACAAAGAAAGTAGCTATAGTAAAAGACTTTCTCACTTGATGCTGTTACAAATTGTAACCTCCGTGGCACAATACGATTGTGAATAATGGAACAAGGATATAAAACTGATCTTCCTTTACAGGAATCTTATTGTGGATGTATATTTGATACATGGTTTAAGTTTATATGATCCCGAGAATTCTAAAAAGGTTATATGCTTCAAAATTCATTCGTGGATTAAAAGCAGGCATCTCAAGATGAATCTATTTTACAAAGCAAATTGCAGAATTTATCTTTAACAAAATAGATAAGACCGCCTTGGTTTCAAGAAATTCAGTGCGAGTATGACAGTCTTCTATGTTACAACAACTTACACCGTCCTAATAGTTGGGAGTCAAAATCTATTTAGACTTGTGGTCATAAGATAAAGTACATTAGTAAAATATTGAAAGAATTCAATATGCAAGAAAGGTTCTTGCTTATGGTGTCCATATGAATGATGAAAGACATACGAATGAGATTCTATACTTTCAGCCATACAAGAAAGAGTTCTTACTTTTGATATTTACATGAACAATAAAGGATATACGAATTAGATTCTATACCTTTGACCATATATTGAATATTCAATATACAAGAAAGAGTTCTTGTCTATGGCATTAAGATGAATAATGAAAGACATATGAATTAGATTCTATGTTTTCAATAATATATTGAAGGAGTTCAATATGCAAGAAAGAATTCTTGCCTATGATGTTCATATAATGAAGACACACGCTTATCATCCGCCTATCGAAAGATTCAATGTACAAGAAATAGTTCTTGGTAACAGAATGAATAAGATTCTTCAAGCCATACAATGTATATTGCAATATGCTTGGAGCATAAGATAGCAAATGATAGTCATTTGATGACTAGAATAAGTATCTAAGTTCTTAAGAAGAACTAGGATAACCCGATCTATGAGGAGATAGGTAGTGATAAGAGATTACACTCTCCTAATATGGATCATTATCGCAATTCATTTATTTTGAATACAGTAATTTGGAAAGAGTTCCAAACAAGATACTGTAACTGAAAGAAGACCATATTGTTGCTTTATAAATTGACAATAGCTATGCTTAAATGAAGAACTTAATCTTGGAACTAGGAGTAGTCCGAAGTGATCTTGAAGGCTGACAAACTATGTTGTGACAAAGAGTTGCTCAAACTAGTGTACAAGCACATGTTTCAAAAGGTCCTCGACTAATGATAAAGATCATTAGTAGACAATAGAAGTTTTCAATGTAAATTTCTATAATCTAATAGGCATATATTTCCCGCTAGTAGAATCTGAAGGTCATGTTGCCTAATGAGCATTGGATGTATAGGATTGGCCTAGTGCAAGTGGGAGACTGTAGGAATTATGCCCTAGGCCAAAGGGTTAGACTAGAGATTAGATTATGAGAAACACATTTATTCAGTTCATATATGAATGAGTGTATGGATGACTAATATATTTATATATATTAGATCGACCATGAATGACACTTCGGGTTCACGTCATCAGAATATATGATTCTGATAGTAGAACTTTGAACTAACGAATGACATTCTAAACTGTCCCTAGTGATGTGTAGGATGTTTATAGAGATAAACATACTTCAGGTAAGAAGCTACATATCCACACAAGTATATTCGCAGACGGGATGATCATGGACATAGGGATGTCAAGTTTGGAATATAGGTACGCGTTAGAGAACACGTACTGGACTGACGACACTATGAGAATATGCATGGTATACGTCATTAATAATTCTCATATGAATAGTGTGGTTATTCCTACGACCTGTGGTCGCCATTCATATCCTGTATGTGGAATTGCATACTTTAATATGATCCTACGTCATCCGTAATGGGATGATCATTAGGGTCATCGTCAGGTATGCACTAAATCATGACGAGGAATGTGAGTGACCAAGATGGGATTTGTTCCTCTCGTTAAGATAGAGATATCTCTGGCCCCCCTGATGAACATGGACTGAAGGAAATACATGGCAATGCTCCAAATGGATTAACATGTGTTGTTAATATCATTTTGTATTTACTCAGTGTAATTCTCAATCAGGAAAGAGACTTTGATCAAACTCAAGGATGACATACTTCCATGTCTTGTGATCAAGACATATATCGTAGAACGAAAGGAATAAGCAAATGTCATTTCAGATAGGTTTATAATCGCTGATCATTTCATTCAATATGGGTACCAGTCTAGTGGTTACTCATGACTTACGATCTCTAGAAGATCGTTGTCACCGTTAAATGGAACCTACACAGTTACACATAGAACAAATTCTAGTCGGGAAGTAAACACTCTCAAAAGGTTATACATATGATGTATTAAAGGGTGAAGGAAACAATCAATCATTGGACGATTGATATGATGGATTGTGCAAAAATCAGCTTAGTTTCATTGACGACAGAACAGTTCCGTTGGTAACAGAACTTAGCCAATTTCTTGGGAGCCAAGTTTTAAGAATAGGATACCCTATTCCGTTGGAAACAGAATAAGCGCTGGAATTAGGATTTTAGTTATGGTAACTAAGCAATCCTTTGCCTCCCTCTCTAGTATAAATATAGGGGCTGCCTCCTCTATTAGATACACTATACAGTGCCTCCAGGCTGCCGTAATATGGAGAGAAACATAGAGAGCCTCCTGAAAGTATTTTCGGACTTGTGTAGGCGAGTCAGGTTATTCCGACGATTCGAAGTTCGACATGGATACTAGTAAACGTCTTCTTCATTGAAAACTAGCCAGCGATCAGTTTCTTTACCCTATGAGAAGTAAGGAGTTTGTTTGAGTCGAGATTTAGGAGCATTAAGGAGAAGGAAGCGAGACGTAGAATTTCAAACCTACATCCGATGTAATCTCCCGGATCAGGAAGATCCGAGGTATAAATTTTAATAGTTAATTTCGTACTTTTATTCCCTTAACGATGATCCTAGGGAGGGTTGAACCCATAGATTTCGCTGCGCACGTAACGTTCATGGCTATGAGTTCCCCAACAATCACCCCCTGCATGAGCATTTACAATGCGAGCACAGTCTTTTACATTACATTACTTTTCCTTTATTTACTTTCTCTGCACAACCAACCTACCAAATAGATCCAGTTTGGATTATATACCAAAAATCTAGTCTGGTACTCTACCTTTGGCCCATCAGTTTACTACAATGCAAGGTCGTGTGGACGACCGCGTGGATAACTGAGGTCTATCAATTCGAATTAGGATCCGAAATTGACCTATACACCTCGAGCTCATTACTCTTTTATGGCGCCATTTCCGGGGAGGCATGAATATCGAAAACCTAGTTTTGGGTAGTGAGATAAAACCATTTTTCTTTTTAATCTCGAATTTTTCTTTTGCAATCGCAGGAAGTGACGCTGGCCGATAAAAGCTCGCGCTACAACTTACAACACCGGAAGAAAAATCCACCCAACTTACCAACAACCATACCACGACGAACCGCACAATAAAAGAGCCTGAACCTGAATATGGTACAACCAATAATGACAGGAAGCAATACATCTGACAGAGAGACGGGGGACCCAACAAACACTAGGCTGTGAGGAACCACCGGACCACAGGATCCGAATGCACCAAGACAATCGAATCTTGATGATGGGCCATCTAATCCAAACCAACCGAACCCCCCGCCGCAATGAAGGACACTGCACGATCATTCTTCACCACATGCGATCCTTAAACAATCAAGTATCCTGGCACCAAACATAAAAGCTAACACATTTGAGCTCAAACCTTCTCTAGTCAGCATCGTGCAGCAAAACTAGTTCGGAGGTTTACCCTTCGAAGATCGGAAGCTTCGCCTGTCAGTCTTCTAAGAATACTGCGACAACTTCAAGCTAAATGGAGTAACCCCAGACGCGATCAGATAGTGACTACTCCCATTTTCTCTATGAGACAAGGTGAGATCATGGCTTCCGCACTTCCGAGAAGGTCTATCAACAATTGAGATCAGCTGGCCGAGACGTTTCTCAACCGCTACTTCCCACTGAGCAAGGCCGCACACTTACGAGGCCAATCACGAGTTTCTGCCAATAGCCTTCAGAGTCTCTATACGAGGTTTGCGATTGGTACAAAGACATGATGAGGGTGTGCCCGCACCATGGACTTGAGGAATGGCTCATCATTAACACCTTCTACAATGGGTCGAATCATGTATCGAACGGGAATGTGGATATTGCGGCTAGAGGCAAACTCATGCTGAAGACTCCGGCGAAAGCATTCACACTCATTGATGGCATGTCGGTGAATTATCAAAGCTAGAACAATGAGTAACAACCACAGACGTGACCAATCTATGAGGTAGACAACGTGACTCTACTAAAAGTGAAACTAGACACACTAAACAAGAAGATCGACAACATCGCCAAGGGCAAAGGAAGCATAGCCCACGACCGTGATTTAGGTAAACAGTTCCAATTCTTATTGTGTAATATGTGGCCAACTAGGTCATGATGGTAATAATAGTACATTAGTACAAGATGAAAGTGAACAAGTTAATGTCATAAATCAATATAACCCGCATACAACAATAATAACCGGAGGAACCCGAACATGTCTTATAGGAGTAATCAATTGGTCAACCTCAAAATTTCTCACCAAATCAAGGGTTTAACAATCAAAGACCGGGACTTTATTCTATGCTAACAAATTTTATGGCAGAACAAGCCAAAGTTTTTGCCGAACTTCGGGATCGAATGGATTCACTGGCCTTGCATAGCAAGGTGTTAGAGATGCAGATAGCGCAGCAAGTTCCCGAGCATAACCAAAAACTCACACGAATAAGTCAATGCTATCATGGCGCTGAGGAGCGGACGAGGATACCAAGGGCCGATTATGGAAGGAGTCGTGACAAGCACACGTTAATCAATGGTTTCATCACCGCAACCTGAATCTCCACCACCTTGAAATGCGGTACGAACCATCCTTAAGAAGGATAAGCTCGATGGCACAAACTTCCCTGAATGGTTCAGGATTCTGAGATTTATTCTCAAGAGTGAAGGAAAGTTGCACGTCCTTGAGACACGCATTCCAAATCCACCACCTTCGACCGCTTCTAGAGTCGATCAAGACACTTATCCGAAGTGTATTGATGATTCTGAGGAAGTAGCCTGGATGATGTTAGCAGGAATGAAACCTAAGCTTCAGAAGCAGATAAGTTTCATGGATGCCTATGATATGATCAAGGCGCTTAAGGAAATGTTCCGAAAGCAGGCTAGTATTCAGCGCTACAAGGTCACCAAGTTATTAATCAAGAGCAAGATGGCTCAGGGCTCCTCTGTGGATACTCATGTGTTCAAGATGAGAAGCCACATTGATTACTTAGAGAGACTTGGTTTGCCTATTCCAAGGGAATTCGCGGTTGACATAATTCTTGGATCGCTTCCTCCGATCTTTGATTTGTTCATTACTGAATATCATAAGCGTCAGATGGAGACGACGATCACGGAATTACATAAGATTCTTAAACAGGCAGAGAAGGACATAGAGGCAAAAGTTGCCATTGATGCCCTCAAAATTGAAAAGGAAAGGGAGTCGAGAAGACAAGCCACATGGGAGAGCTGGATCAATAGTAAGGGCAAAGTGTTGCCTAAATATGAGGAATCCGAATGAGTGATTGCATGTTCTATGCGTGATGACTGGAGATGAGGATGTAAGATACGTCAAGAAGAAGAATCAATGGCTGCCATTTCAGGTATTCCTCTTCCTAAGTCTCTACTTGGATATTGGATATCCACTGTAATTCTCACATTTTGAATGTGCAGGATATTACTCAGAAGTAGAGGATTAGCTAGAGGAGAAGTCAACCTACAAGTGGGGAATGAAGCAAGAGTTGCTACATTAGCTCTAAAACTTTATTGACTTAGTCATTGTGGAGTTGTAATGAAATCAATGTTATTTCGACATTAGCGTTAAAATGGTTGTAAAATTTATTATTTCGAATAATAAAATTTTCCTGGATTTGTCTATTTGAAATGTTCACTTAGAAAATAACATTTATATGCAAAATAATAAGTCCATTGATTCCATACTTCTAGCAATGTCATCTAAGTCAGAGAATAAGAATCGCATTTCTAAAACTCCACCCTATGTGGAAAGTTTGACTAACTGGATCTAGGATCAATTAAGATGTGCGAATTTTATTCATCGAACATGATGACAAGAATAGGCAACCATCACAAAGTTGATGGGTTAGTTTGTTGAGTCTCGTGCATATAGATGCACGAGAGACAAGGAAATAAGGAATATCAGAATTTCATATGAAAGTGTTTTAAGTAAAAGGTTTACTTAATGAAACACAAAATATTTGAAATGTTCAAAACATTTAAGAATGAAATTCGATATCATCTTGACAAGATAATAAGAGCACTTCGATCAGATCAAAGTGGCAAGTATTTAAGTCAATAGTTTGACAATTATCTTAGAAATTATGAAAAGGATTTCACAATTAATTCTATATGCAGCATCTCACGATGTGCACATAAAGAAGAAAATGAAACTTATTGGATAAGATTCAGTCTATGCCTCCGAGATTCTTAAAGGTTTATACACTTGAATATAATAAACACTGAATATCATAAGGTTCAAATGGACACCATATGTGATATGGGTTTGGGATAGTCCCAAATTGTCTTTAAAGATTGAAGTACAACTCGTGTCAAAAGGTTTGACAGTGTCAACACAACAATCTTTCTGGAATATCAACTCGATATTGTTTTACATCCATTATGAAACATAAGGTCCTCCTGGTAGACATTAGGCTGAGAGATATGATCTCTCATAAAATATACTCATAGAGAATGAGTCGACTTTCTACCGAGGAGATTGTGAAGAGACAATGTTCTCAAAATGCTTGGACCATGAGAACTGAGATGCGACTCATATACAAGCAGTAAAGTTTGGAACTTGATTGGAGTATCCAATGGCTTGATGACAATTGCATACAGTACATGGATAACCTAAAAAGAAATAGCAAAGAAAGTAGCTATAGTATGGGCTATAGTTAAAAGACTTTCTCACTTGTTGCTATTACGAATTCTAACTTCCATAGCACAATGCGATTGTAAATAATGGAACAAGGATATAAAACTCACATTCCTTTATAGGAACTTTACTATGTATGTATCTTTGATACATGGCAAGAGTTTTATGATCGCAAGAATTCTGAAAGGTTACAGGCTTCGAATTCATGAATGGATTAAAGCAAGCATCTCAGCATGAATCTATTTGACAAAGTAAATTGAAGAATTTGACTTTATCAAAATAGATGCGACCACCTTGATTTCAAGAAATTCAGTCGGAGTATAACAATCTTCCTGCATTACAACAACATACACATCCTAATAGTTAGGAGTTGAAGTCTATACAAAGTTCTGGTTGTAAGATAAAGTGAAGGAATTATGCCCTAGGCCAAAGTTTGTAGGATTAGTGCCCTAGGCCAAATGTATTTGTGCTAGGAAATGGATTATGTATTAAGACATTATTATTTATTCAATAAAGGTTGTTCCTTATATATCTGTGTGTATGGGTTGTGAACGTAAATTTCTTATATCAACCATGAATGTCACTTCGGGTTCACGTCATCAGAATAAGTGATTCTGATAGTAGAACTGTGAACCAACGAATGACATTCTAAACCGTCCTTAGTGATATGTGGGATGTTTATAGAGATAAACATACTTCAAGTAAGAAGCTACATATCTACACTAGTATATTCGCAGACCGGATGATCATGTTCTGCTGATTATGGACATAGGGATGTCAAGTCTGGAATATAGATTCGTGTTAGAGAACACGTACTGGACTGACCACACTATGAGAATATGCATGGTATATGTCATTAGTGATTCTCATATAAATAGTGTGCTTGTTCCTACGACCTGAGGTCACCATGGATTCCTGTATGAGGAACTACATACTTTAATATGATCTTACGTTATTCGTAACGGGATGATCATTAGGGTCATCATTAGGTATGCGCTGAATCATGACGAGGAATGTGAGTGACCAAGATGGGATTTGTTCCTCTCGTTAAGAGTGAGATATCTCTGGGCCCCTGATGAACTAGGACTGAAAGGAAATGCATGGCCATGCTCAGAATGGATTAACATGTGTTGTTAATATCATTTTGTATTTACTCAGTCTAATTCTCGATCAGGAAAGAGACTTTGATCAAACTCAAGGATGACATATTACCGTGCCTTGTGATCAAGACGTATATCGTAGAACAAAAGGAATAAGCAAACGTCTATTCAGATAGGTTTATGACCGCTGATCATTTCATTTAACATGGGTAGTCATGACATCAGTCTAGAGGTTACTCATGACTTACGATCTTTGGAAGATCGTTGCCAGCGTTAAATGGAACCTACACGGTCACACATAGAACAACGTCTAGTCGGGAAGGAAATGCTCTTAAATGGTTATACATATGATGTATAAATAGGTGAAGGAAATAATCGATCATTGGATGATTGACTTCAATGATTGTGCAAGATTTGCATAGTTCCGTTGGCAACAGAACAGTTCCGTTGCCAACTGAAGTTCCGTTGCCGGCGGAAGTTCCGTTGCTAACAGAACTCAGCCAATATGTCGGCAGCTATGTTTTCAGATTAGGAAACCTTATTCCGTTGGCAACGGAATAGGTCTGTTGGGAACGGAATACGCGTTGCAATTAGGTTTTTAGTTATGGTAACTAAGCAATCCTTCGCCTCCCTCTCTAGTATAAATAGAAGGACAGCCCCCTGTATTAGGAACACATCATAGAGCCTCCAGGCTGCCGTATTACAGAGAGAAAGAGAGAGAGTCTCCTGAAAGTGTTTCCGGACTCGTTATTCCGACTATTCGAGTCCCGTTATTCCGACTATTCGAAGTTCGACGTGGATACGAGTAGAGATCTCCTGCCTTGGAGATTAGCGAGAGATCAAGTTCTTCGTCCCTAGGAAGAGCAAGAAGATTCCCAAGGTCGAGCTTCAGAAGCCAGGAAGGAGAAGGAAGCAAGATGGAAGTTCGTTCAGACCTACATCCGCTTCTCTCTCCCGGATCAGGAAGATCCGAGGTATAAATTTTGATAGCATAATCTCGTACCTTTATTTCCTTTACGATGATCCTAGGGAGGGTTAACCTGTAGGTTCCGCTGCACACGTAACGTACATGGCTACAGGTTTCCCAACAGTGGCATCAGAGCGTTCGTTAAGGAAATAATCGTCGATTATATTTAAAATTTAGTAAATTCAAGTATAATAAATTTTAAGGTTTTGAAAATATTATTTCAAAACATCACAGAAATAGTTTCTAGAAATATATCTTGTCTCTCTTACCGCTTCTATTAGGAAGCAGATTTGTAGTATTCAACAGGAAGTAGGGGAAACTCTCTACGAATACTATGATCGCTTCAAGAAGTTGTGTGCAAAATGTCCTAACCATCAAGTCCCAGAGAATCTCTTGATTCAACACTTGTATGATGGGATGCTTCAAGAGACTAGGGATAATGTAGATTCTGCTAGTGGGGGTGCTTTCATAGATAAAACCGTTAGGCAAGCAGGAACCTTGATAGAAACCATGGTAAAAAAATGCCCAATCTAGTAGAACCAGATCTAGAATTAGGGGAGTTAGTGAGATTAGAGACTGTGATTTAGAGAAGCGAGTGAATGGTATAGACGCCAAGTTAGACAGTCTGGCTAATATGATGGCGTCATTCATGGGAACCAAAGTGGAAGTGAAAGCGTGCGGTCTCTGCACTCAGACATGACATACCACTGACGCGTTCTCAACACTCCATGACGAGGAGAAACTCACAACCACAGCTTGCGGTATCTTCAAGCTAAACCAACACGGAAATTCAAATGGGGGTCAAAACAGTAATTATGATCCCTATTCCAAAACATACAACCCTGGATGGCGTGACTGATGGTGTTATGCCCTAGGCCAAAGTGTTTGTGACCTAGATGATGGATTGTAATAACAAACATAATATTTATTCTAAGATATTTCATATAATATGTGCGTATAGGTTATTTTAATATAATTAAAATAGACCATGAATATGCAATTCAACTTTATGTCTTGAAAGTGCGTGACTTTGATAGTAAAACTATAAAGTGTTATGAATGCTATTCTAAATTGTCCCTGGTCATTTATAGGATATTTGTGGAGACAAATATACTTGCAGATACATATAAATATATATATTTATATATACAAGCTATAAATGTACACCAGTATATTAGTTGACTGATGATTATGTTTTACTGATCATGGATAAATAGTTATCAAGTCATTAACATAGGTATATGTTAGAGACCATACACTGGACTGACCCGCTATAAGAATGCTACATGTGTTCCGTCATTAGCGATTCTTGTAACATAAAGTATTTATAGTCCTTTGTCCTGAGATTGTCTCGGTTCCCAACATGAGTAATTTTATACTTTAATATAATCTAACACTGCCTTTAACCGGGTGGTCATAACGGTTATGATTAGGTATGCAATGAATCATGTAGAGGGATGAGTGCAATCAAGACGGGATTTGTTCCTCTCATAAATGAGAGAGATATCTTTAGGCCTCTTGATGAATTGAATTGAAGAAATGTATGGCCATACTCAAATGAATTAATAAGAGTTATTAATGTCATTTGTTCTTGTTCAGTTTAATTCGGGATCAAGAAATATTAATTGATTAATATAAGGATGGCGTCTTACATGCCTTATGATCGATATAGATATCGCGTGACAAAGGGACTAAATACGTGATTTTTGATTAGGTAAATCGGATCACCGATATTCACTTAAATTGGGTAGTCATGATGGCTTGCTAGAGTCCGCACATGATTTATAGATTGTCAAGTTTATTGCCAACATTAAGTGAACCTGCAGGGCCACACACAAAGAACAAACTGAAACGGGCGCAGAAAATCCTAGCGACCTATATGATGAGTTGCATAGGAATGTCACAAAAGATATTGTCATCTTATGTGATAAGATGTGATATATATGTATATAAAGACTATGAGCATAGATGATGATATGTGGATAATGATGAGTGATGTCATACACATCTTTTAGTGTGAATAGACATGACTCTTCATCTCTATATAAGGACATAGAGGGCTCCAAATTCATTGTACCAAATTATTCTCTCTCTCATTATTTCTCATTCTCTTTTGTGAGACAAAAAGAGAGAAAATATCCTTTCTCATTTGTGTGACAAAATTACTAAAGGGTCCTTTCCTTTTATATGACAAAATGAAAGGGTGCAATTATATGAGAGGATTATACATCTTTTGTGAGACAAAATAAGAAGAAGAAAAAGAGTTTTCTTGTGCAAGAGAAGAACAAGCTACTAGCATATATATTGTTCTTCTTCCTGTTTTAAGAATGTTCGTGTGGATACCGGTAGAGGCGTTCGTACTTTCGGCGCTTGTGATTTATTCGGCCTAAGAAGATGAGAACGGTTTGTTGAGAGTTTTGGTGGAGACCGATTGTGTGTGCGGTAGATGACTTCCGCACGAGACGGCCTAGACGGACGTAAAATCGGTTTGGACGGTAACTGGTTTAGAGACGCATGGACAACACGCATGGTTTGAGCGTCACGGATTAAGCGTAATCCGAAAGGTATCTTTAAGATTTATTTCTTTGATTTAACCGATATGCACGGATCCTCGGATTGGTTTTGGACGAAATTTTTGTTTTCCGCTGTGTTATGCACGTCCGAAACCCAACAGTAGTATCAGAGCGATGTGCGTGTTTCGGTTAAATTGAGTCGGTATATATGTGATATATACTATTTAGATACCATTTATAATTTTGATTTATAATTATAAGGCTTGCATATAGAGTTTTCAAGTGTTGAATATTCTTAATTGAAAGGATGCGAAGTTTTGGGGATTTATGAAGAGGTGCATGTGATGTATCATATTTATGAAAGGATTCATATGATCATTAATTCATGAAAACATGTATTTGATACATTAAAATTATTTGATGAAAAGGTTCTTGTAAGAGTTGCAATCAAAAAGTATGATTAATCAGAATTATAGATAACATCAATTATTTTTTGTATGTTATTAGTCGAAATATTTAATTGAACAGAGACATATGATATGTCTCGTGCCTATTAAGAATTATATTGTTTGGAGCATTTGATCAAGATGTTGATCACACTAGTCTTACATTTTTCCATCTCGCACTGGTCCTATTCGAAAGTTTCATCAAACTGTTGATCAAATAGAATGGTCATTAGTCTCATATATGTAATTTAATTTGATGCATGGCGATGAGTCAACTTATGCAATTTACGAAATTGTATGGCTGTGACTCAAACATGTATTTGATGCATGATTAGGTTGTCATAAATGGTCAAATACCTTCTCTGATAGTAATCCGATTATTTTCAAAGGAATGAGAGGTTAGTTTGATCCAAAGGTTGCATTTAGATGCAATTAAGATGCCACCAAAATATACAAAATGAAAAGGTGTCTAGAATTTCATAAAGTGATATATATGATATATCAAATTAAAGACTAAAGGTCGTATTGGCCCATAAAAAATGTCATCGTACAGTCACCAGTCATGATTTTCATGACTTATCTTTTGGACGAAATTACATACACCGCTTGATAACTTATGATATAAGTGATTTATATGATATTAGGCGGTTATGCAAGAGTTGCAAACCAAAAGGTGTATACAAGTGTTGTATCAAAAAGATATGATCTAAAGTTCGCATTAAGTTCCACAACTTGCAAATCCATTCACGCATGACATGATTAATATCTCCAAATAATTTACTTCAAAAGTTGTTCACTTTGTTGGCATGTGGTCAGTCCACGTTCCATACAGAATTAATAATATAAATTGAATGGTTTATGAAACCGTGGAGATATATTCTATTTGGTCTATATATTTGTTGGTCCGAATTAAAAAAAAAATAAAAAAAATAAAAAAAATAACTACATGAGTTTGGAACTCTTGTATGTTATAACTCATCCAAAAGTTAAGTCGAAAGATTGCGACCAACGGATGCAACTAAAAAGTGTGACCAACGGGTTCGACCAAGGGATTTGAATGTCACATCCAGTAGGTGCGACGAAAGGTTGCGACTAACAGGTGCGACCAAGGGGTGTGATCAACATATGCAACCAAGAAGTGCGACCGAAAAGGTACAATCGCAAGAGTTGCGACTCTTGAATAGTTGCGACTTCGTGAAAGGGTGTATACGGTGTATTGAATTCATGAAAAGATGCATATGATGCATTAATGTGTAGAAAATGTGTGTTGACAAAGTTGACCATGTGTTGACTATGTTGACCATGTTGACAGTTGACTGTTGACCCACTGTGTTGACTGTGGACTATGTTGACTGTTGATTGTATTGACTGTTAATTATTGACAGTTGACTACACTAATTACCCCTTGATTGTTGACCAATGAATTGGTCAAAAGTTGATCATGACCTGGTCAAAATGTTGACCATTGACTAGTGACCTTATCAAATGTTGATCGTTGACCTTGTCAAATGTTGACCAAATCAAATATTGATTTTTGACTTGTCAAATATTGACAATGACGACCGCGCCCCGAATTCGCATTCGTAAGCCTTATATATATATATATATTGTAAATGGGTAAATAATCGAAACATAATATGATTATGTTTATATTTGATATGTGTTGATATAATGAGAGAGTTCATTAGGCATAACACATACATCATTGAGATGAAAGAGTTCATCGTCCATCATGAATACATCATTAAGATGACAAGTTTATTTTAAACCACACATCATGGCAATGAAAGAGTTCATCGATTTCTATACATGGAGATAAGATTTCCAAATACAATCTAAAAAAAAAAAATTCATGGAGATGAAACATATATTAGGAAATTTTTATGTTAGTTCATAAAGATCAAGGCCATGATATATCATTGTTATTATCTTTATTCTATTAGTACAGGTGATGTTCTTTGAATATTGCATAATAACATATAATATTAAATAAAATCCCTCAAAACCATGTTAAGTCATGAAGTGCCTTCCATAAGTCTAAATCTCTCGATACTCTGATCGACCCTGCATAGGTCATGCCAAAGCTGGATATGTAGGGACAATCATAGGAGGAGAGAATGCGGGAAATGGGAGCCAACATAGATCATGCCAAAGCTGAGTGTGTTAGGTATTATTTTGCCGATGATTAGACATGGTTTGACTTAACTGGGCTAAAAAGTCGGACTTGGGCTCGGGGTATACGATAGGATATATACGTCAGGCATATGATGCTTATCCTATGTTGTTCAAGAATTGTATGAGATACAATTGGAATTGTTCCTACCTAAATAAGTTAAGTTCTAGGCGATGAGCCAAAGCTCACTTAGGACTTAATGAAAATATGGATCTTGTCTCATTATGAAAATTCAAGGATTGAAAGTTTCCGAATCAATGCGATTGAGGGTTATTGATTTGATTAAAAATTGTGGGAGCCATAATATGAAATATTTAAAGAATAATAGTCTTTGCATATTATTCAAATCGAATAATATATCTATTTATGTCTCACGATAGGTCCTTGAGAAGGACAGATAGCATAAGATGCTTATAATCGTTAAAATGAACATGGACAAATGTTGTTAATAATGTTCTCGTGCTTAAAAGAAACCATAATTTCTCAAGAAGATATGAAAAAGGGAATGAAAGGATAGTGTGACTACCGCTTCAAGTATTTTTGTTATAGAAATTAACTTATCTATTTCACATCATGTGTATTAGATACACGATGTGAATCACACATTTGTGAAAATATGCTGACTAAGTTGTAGACTATTGAGTAAATATGATGTTAACAGATGAGTCACAAATGTAGCAAAAGTTGTTGCATTTTCTCAAGTAACTCATTTATTTACATTGTCTTTTTGGACTTATCGCCGACATAAATAATTGTTATTTAATGTCGACAATAAATTTTGTATTATCTATAGTTCGAGTTTATCTATGAATGGTTATCAATTTATTATTGAGAATAATAATTTCTCCATTCACAAATGTCAATTTTCTTTGGAAATGTTCCAATAGAAAAATTACCTAATGTGTTATATCGAACAAGATAATTATAAGTCTATCTATAACATTAATATTAAGAATTTGAATCTAGCAATGTTGCTTGGTCTACTTAAATAAGATGAACATTTAATTAAATCCATTAAGATGGATTTTCAAATTCATTTGTTTTTTGAATCAATTGAAACATGTGTAACTTATTTATTAGACAAGATGACATGTACGTCTTTCACAAAGTAAGGTGAAAGCAAGTTACTTATTGACTCTCATACATAGTGATGTATGTTCATCAATGAGTGAAGGTGCTAGAGAAAACTACTTCATCGCTTTATTGAAACAATAAATTTGAATATTTTGAAAAGTTCAAAAGTTACAAATAATGAAGTAGAGAATAAAACTTGGTTTCGAAAAATCATATTTCTTTGATGAGATCGAGGAGTCGAGAACTAAGTGTTTGATCATCATGATAACTATATCGAACTTTATTAGATATAGTTCGATTATGATGAGTTAAATATATCTTCTATTTCTTTCGGGATTACGCTCTTATTGCGTTCATACTGAATATAACTCCACCTAAAGTAGTTGTAAAAGACTCCATATGCGATATGGACTGGTAGGTGTATCAGATTATCTTTTATCAAGATTTGAGGATATGATACTGAATTGAAGCATCATGCATCTAATCGGATTAGTGCTTATTGTGGAATATCCTAAGAAATGTAAAGGATATTACTTCCATAATTAATATGAGAACAAAGTGTTTGTTACTCGAAAATTATATCTCTTTGGAAGAAGTGTTTCCAAAAGAATTAGTGGGAGTTAATTTGAAAAGTTTAAATTCCACATACTGACAGTAATGCTCGGATGGAAATTAATTCAGATTTAAACTAGTGATTGAGTATGCAATTAATCAACTAGACTCTCAAGATGTTGAAGAGTCTGAGTATATAACATAAGTGTATTCATGTAGATCTATTAGAATTTATCGCAGGCCCGAAAAATATAGATTTTTCGTGTCTAATGATAAAAATTTCATACTCATAGATGATGAGTTCACATTCTATTAATAGACTATGATGAGTCAAGACTCTAATGGGTAGAGACTTTGAAAGTTGAGATGTAATCCATGTCAGACAATCAAGTTTTGAATTTGATTGATCCATCAGATGGAAATACGGTTTTAAAAGGAAGACCGACATGGATATGTGCAAACATATAATGCATGATTTGTGGTTAAGTTAAACTCATAGTATAGACTATGATAATATTTTTCCAGGTCATCATGTTTATGTATTTCAGAATTTTCTTGGGCATTTGTTCATAGTATGACTATGAAAGATACCAAGTGGATGTCATGACGTTGTTTCTTAATAGAAGCAGACGAAAGTATGTATATGATACAACTTTAGAGTTTTGTCGATCCTATAAATTTTGAAAAGAGTTTGCAAGTTGCATGAATTCATTTATGAATTAAAGCAAACATCTCTAGGTGAAAATTTATTATTTGATGAAATAACCAAACAGTTTGGTTTTATCAAAAATTAAAGATAAATCTTATGTTGACAAGAACTTCAGTGGGAGCATAATTACATGTGATGTGAATTAAGTGCAACAAACACACATAAGTTTAATCTTAGTGAAAGTCAAGAGTATAATTATATACTTGAGAAGGAGAAAGTATTCTTCTTAGATTATGGTGGACATAAAATATGCAAAGTATTTGCATATGACAATGTTTGATAATCCATTTAAGAACCCAATCCCTTAAATAATGGTGATCATGTTAGGTCAACTGGTATGTGATACCACATAGATCAATGAGTATGAGATACTTGGTTGATTTGGCCTAGAGCAAGTGGGAGATTGATGGTCTTATGCCCTAGGCCAAAGTGTTTGTGACCTAGATGATGGATTGTAATAACAAACATAATATTTATTCTAAGATATTTCATATAATATGTGCGTATAGGTTATTTTAATATAATTAAAATAGACCATGAATATGCAATTCAACTTTATGTCATCAAAGTACGTGACTTTGATAGTAAAACTATAAAGTGTTATGAATTCTATTCTAAATCGTCCCTGGTCATTTATAGGATATTTGTGGAGACAAATATACTTGCAGATACATATAAATATATATATTTATATATACAAGCTATAAATGTACACCAGTATATTAGTCGACTGATGATTATGTTTTACTGATCATGGATAAATAGTTATCAAGTCATTAACATAGGTATATGTTAGAGACCAAACACTGGACTGACCCGCTATAAGAATGCTACATGTGTTACGTCATTAGCGATTCTTGTAACATAAAGTATTTGTAGTCCTTTGACCTGAGATTGTCTCGGTTCCCAACATGAGTAATTTTATACTTTAATATAATCTAACACTGCCTTTAACCGGGTGGTCATAACGGTTATGATTAGGTATACAATGAATCATGTAGAGGGATGAGTGCAATCAAGACGGGATTTGTTCCTTTCATAAATGAGAGAGATATCTTTAGGCCTCTTGATGAATTGAATTGAAGAAATGTATGGCCATACTCAAATGAATTAATAAGAGTTATTAGTGTCATTTGTTCTTGTTCTGTTTAATTCGGGATCAAGAAATATTAATCGAGTAATATAAGGATGGCGTCTTACATGCCTTATGATCGATATAGATATCGCGTGACAAAGGGACTAAATACGTGATTGTTGATTAGGTAAATCGGATCACCGATATTCACTTAAATTGGGTAGTCATGATGGCTTGCTAGAGTCCGCTCATGATTTATAGACTGTCAAGTTTATTGCCAACATTAAGTGAACCTACAGGGTCACACACAAAGAACAAACTGAAACGGGCGCAGAAAATCCTAGCGACCTATATGATGAGTTGCATAGGAATGTCACAAAAGATATTGTCATCTTATGTGATAAGATGTGATATATATGTATATAAAGACTATGAGCACACAAGATCATGTAATCTAGAAGAGTCTAGATGATGATATGTGGATAATGATGAGTGATGTCATACACATCTTTTAGTGTGAATAGACATGACTCTTCATCTCTATATAAGGACATAGAGGGCTCTAAATTCATTGTACCAAAGTATTCTCTCCCTCATTATTTCTCATTGTCTTTTGTGAGACAAAAAGAGAGAAAATATCCTTTCTCATTTGTGTGACAAAATTACTAAAGGATGCTTTCCTTTTATATGACAAAATGAAAGGGTGCAATTATATGAGAGGATTATACATTTTTTGTGAGACAAAATAAGAAGAAGAAAAAGAGTTTTCTTGTGCAAGAGAAGAACAAGCTACTAGCATATATATTGTTCTTCTTCCTGTTTTAAGAATGTTCGTGTGGATACCGGTAGAGGCGTTCGTACTTTCGGCGCTTGTGATTTATTCGGCCTAAGAAGATGAGAACGGTTTGTTGAGAGTTTTGGTGGAGACCGATTGTGTGTGCGGTAGATGACTTCCGCACGAGACGGCCTAGACGGATGTAAAATCGGTTAGGACGGTAACCGGTTTAGAGACGCATGGACAACACGCATGGTTTGAGCGTCACGGATTAAGTGTAATCCGAAAGGTATCTTTATGATTTATTTCTTTGATTTAACCGATACGCACGGATCCTCGGATTGGTTTTGGACGAAATTTTTGTTTTTCGCTGCTTTATGCATGTCCGTAACCCAACAGTGACCACCCAAATTTTAGATGGCGTGACCTAGGAAACTAGGAACAACCTCCTCAAAACCATAATCAAAATTCTTCTTCTTCCTCACCTCCGATTGACCCTGCTCTAAAAAGCCTTTCTGATATTGTGACCTCTTTGGCCACATCAACCACTTCTTTTCAGAAGGATATGAAGAGCGCCCTAACACATCTGGGCACCCAAATCGCTCAACTATCCTCTAAATTAAACCAGTTAGAGACTCAGGGGTCCTCACAATTTTCTTCTCAAACTCTCAACCCCTGTGAGAATGCTTGTGCTATCACCTTAAGAAGTGGTAAAGAAATAGAAGGGAGTAAAGGAAACATGAAAGGTGAAGGAGAGGTTGAATTGATTAAGCCGGAATCCGAGAAGATGAAAGAAAAGTCCAAGGAAACACCACCTTATAAACCTAGAGTCCATTTTCCTAACCGTCTAGCGGTTAACACCAAAAAGGATAAAGCAGAGAGAGATATCCTAGAGGTTTTAAAGAAGGTGGAAGTGAACATTCCATTACTCGAGGCCATTCGTCAAGTCCCTCGCTATCAGAAATTTCTCAAGGACTTGTGTACGAACAAGAGAAAGCTAAATGGCCATGAGAGGGTGACAATGAGTGAGAATGTCTATGCGGTTATCCGCAAGAAGCTTCCAGAGAAGCAAAAAGACCGTGGCATGTTTGCCATTCCTTGCAGCATTGGGCACTATGAATTTGCTCGGTGCATGCTTGATCTTGGGGCATCTATCAATGTCATGCCCTTCTCTATCTATTCTTCCCTCGGTTTAGGACCTTTGAAAAAGACCGGGGTGGTCATCCAACTGGCCGATCGTTCTACTGCTGTGCCAGAAGGAGTTATAGAGGATGTCCTTGTTAAGGTCAATGGCTTTGTCTTTCCCGCAGATTTCTATATTCCGCGTATGGATGAGTCGGATAACTCGCCAAGCTCAACTCCCATTCTTCTGGGAAGACCCTTCCTTAAAACTGCCCGATCCAAGATTGATGTGTACAATGGAACTCTTTCTATGGAGTTTGACGGAGAGAACTGTTGGGAAACCCGTAGCCATGTACGTTACATGCGCAGCGAAACCTACGGGTTAACCCTCCCTAGGATCATCGTAAAGGAAATAAAGGGACGAGATTATGCTATTTAAAATTTTATACCTCGGATCTTCCTGATCCGGGAGAGAGAAGCGGATGTAGGTCTGAACTAACTTCCGTCTTGCTTCCTTCTCCTTCCTGGCTTCTGAAGCTCGACCTTGAGAATCTTCTTGCTCTTCCTAGGGACGAAAAACTTGATCGCTCGCTAATCTCCAAGGAGGAGATCTCTACTCGTATCCACGCGAACTTCAGTCGTACGGAATAACTGGACTCGGCTAGACGAGTCCGGAAATACTTTCCGAATTCTCTCAAAACTTTCTCTCTCTTTTCTTGTGTAATTCGGCAGCCTGGAGGCTTCTAAATTGTCTATATAATAGAGGAACTATGCCCTTCTATTTATACTAGAGAGAGAGGTGAACGATTGCTCAGTTACCATAACTAAAACCCTAATCCGCATCTATTCCGTTGCCAACGGAATATGTATTTCCATAACGAAATACTTGGCAACTAAGGTTATTAGAGTTTCCATAACAAGTCCGTTGGGAACGGAACTATTCCGTTGCCAACGGAATATGGTTTTGTTCAATCAATTAACCAATGATTGATTATTTCGTTCACCAATTTATACATCATATGTATAACTGTTTTGAGGTATATTCATCCCGTACAAATGGAGTTCATTGTGTGACCGTGTAGGTTCCATTTAACACTGGCAACGATCTTCCAAGGATCGTAAGTCATGAGTAACCTCTAGACTGATGGCATGACTACCCATGTTAAATGAAATGATCAGCGATCATAAACCTATCTGAATAGACGTTTGCTTATTCCTTTTGTTCTACGATATATGTCTTGATCACAAGGCATGGAAGTATGTCATCCTTGAGTTTGATCAAAGTCCCTTTCCTGATCGAGAATTAGACTGAGTAAATACAAAATGATATTAACAACACATGTTAATCCATTTTGAGCATGGCCATGCATTTCCTTTTGTCTTAGTTCATCAGGGGGCCCAGAGATATCTCCCTCTTAATGAGAGGAACAAATCCCATCTTGGTCACTCACATTCCTCGTCATGATTCAGTGCATACCTAATGATGACCCTAATGATCATCCCGTTACGGATGACGTAAGATCATATTAAAGTATGCAGTTCCTCATACAGGACTCCATGGTGACCTCAGGTCGTAGGAACAAGCACAGTATTCATATGAGAATCACTAATGATATATATCATGCATATTCTCATAGTGTGGTCAGTCCAGTACGTTTGGTGTACCACCAATATTTTTGTTTATTATTTTTTTGATGCAAGCTAAACTCAAAACTAAATTAATATGCAAATAGCGTCCAAAGAAGAAAGAAAAAATGGATACAATCAGAGTGACTTAACTCCTCCCCCCCCCCCCCCCCCCCCCAAAGCTTACCGTCCCTGTGCACTTCACTATCCAAAGGATTCATTATTAAAAAGTGGTGTTAAAGAAGGGTTGTGCCGCTGATACTCAAGGATGACTTACTTCAATGCCTTGTGATCAAGACATATATCGTAGAACAAAAGGAATAAGATGGATTTCTGAAGCTTGCAAACCTTACCAGAATTCTTAGGATCGACAAAACCCTCGGGTTGCATCATATGCACGTCCTCGGTCAAATTTCTGTTTAGGAAAGCTGTTTTGACATCCATTTGCCATATTTCATAGTCATAATATGCTGCTATGGCTAATAGAATTATGATGGATTTAAGAATAGCTACAGGTGAGAAAGTTTCGTCAGAGTCAATACCATGAACTTGGTTGAAACCTTTCGCCACAAGCCTTGCTTTGTAGGTTTGTACCTTTCCATCCACGTCGGTCTTCTTCTTGATGACCCACTTACATACGATGGTCTTCAAGCCTTTGGATGGGTCAATCAAATTCCAAACTTGATTGTCTTGCATGGATTGCATCTCGGCTCTCATGGCCTCTGACCATTTCTGATAGTCAGGACTCTTCATAGCATCTTGGTAGGATGTGGGTTCATCATCTATGAATGTCACATCATCATCATTAGACACGAGAAATCCGTATCTCTCGGGCTCGTGACGAATCCTACCAGATCTACGTTGAGTCTGTTGTGTTTCAAGCTCGCCGACTCTTTGAAAGCTTGTTTGGTCTTCCGTCACAGGTTCTGTAACTGTAGGTGAGTCTCGAATTTCTTCGAGATGTACTTTACTCCCACTGCTTCTCAGAGAGATAAACTCTCTTTCCAAGAAGGCTCCATTGCGAGCAACAAATACTTTGTTCTCCGATGGGTGGTAAAAGTAATATCCTTTAGTTTCCTTAGGATATCCCACAAACAGGCACTTATCAGATTTGGGTCCGAGTTTGTCGGAAAACTGACGTTTGACATAAGTCTCACGTCCCCAAATTTTATGAAAAGACAACTTGGGGCCTTTCCCCGTCCACATCTTATATGGCGTCTTTTGAACCGCTTTGGATGGAATTCTGTTCAGTATGAATGCGGCAGTCTCAAGAGCGTAACCCCAGAAAGACATCGAAAGCCTCGTTTGACTCATCATCGATCGAACCATATCCAATAAGTTTCGATTCCTCCTTTCGGACACTCCATTCCACTAAGGAGTTCCTGGAGGAGTTAGCTGTGAAACTATTCCACATTCTCTGAGATGATCCTCAAATTCCCGACTCAGATATTCACTTCCTCGATCAGACCGAAGTGCTTTACGTAGATGACATATTACTCATGGGAAATGACGTCCCAACATTATTGAACGTCAAGAAATGGTTGGGAGATAATTTCTCGATGAAAGACCTAGGAGAGGCCTCCTACGTGCTAGGAATCAGGATCTATAGAGATAGATCTAGAAGGCTTATAGGTCTGAGTCAAAGTACATACATAGACAAGGTCATGAAACGGTTCAGAATGCAAGAATCCAAGAAAGGATTTTTGCCCTTGTCACATGGCATTTCTCTCAGTAAGACACAGTGTCCTACAAGTGAGCAGGAATGAAGACGCATGAATAAGATCCCATATGCTTCGGCTATAGGATCCATCATGTATGCCATGATATGTACTAGACCAGATGTGTCATACTTATTGAGCGCAACAAGCAGGTTTCAGTCTAATCCAGGTGAAAGTCACTGGATAGCTGTTAAAAGAATCCTTAAGTACTTACGAAGAACTAAGGACCTGTTCCTAGTCTATGGAGGTATGGAAAATGAGCTCGTTGTAAAGGGTTACACCGACGCAAGCTTCCAGACAGACTCAGATGACTTGAGATCACAATCAGGTTATTTATTTTGCCTAAATGGAGGTGCAGTGACATGGAAGAGTTCCAAGCAATGTACTGTAGCAAATTCTTCAACGGAAGCAGAGTATATAGCTGCTGCAGAAGCGGCTAAAGAAGCTGGTTGGATAAAGAACTTTTGGAAGAACTAAGAGTAGTTCCGAGCACCTCGGAACCAGTGGATCTATATTGTGACAACAATGGAGCGATCGCTCAAGCAAAGGAACCGAGATCTCACCAAAACTCCAAGCACATACTGCGACGCTTCCATCTAATCAGAGAGATTATACAAAGGGGTGATGTTAAAATGTGTAGAGTGCCATCGGACGACAATGTCGCCGATCCATTAACTAAACCACTCCCGCAAGCGAAGCATGAGGGTCATGTTAGGTCTATTGGCATGAGATACTTAGAGTTGGCCTAGTGCAAGTGGGAGACTGTAGGATTAGTGCCCTAGGCCAAATGTATTTGTGCTAGGAAATGGATTATGTATTAAGACATTATTATTTATTCAATAAAGGTTGTTTCTTATATATATCTGTGTGTATGGGTTGTGAATGTAAATCTTATATCAACCAAGAATAACACTTCGGGTTCACGTCATCAGAATACGTGATTCTGATAGTAGAACTGTGACCCAATGAATGACATTCTAAATGTCCCTAGTGATATGTAGGATGTTTATAGAGATAGACATACTTCAGGTAAGAAGCTACATATCCATACTAGTATATTCGCAGGCTCGATGATCATGTTCTGCTGATCATGGACATAAAGATGTCAAGTCTGGAATATAGGTATATGTTAGAGAATATACTCAAATGAATTGGTACAGATGCATCCGCTACTGTAAGCACCGAGGTTCCTCGTATAAACAATCAGTCGGGAGTTTAGATGAGGAGGGTTAGTACACCCACGAGAGCGGTCGAATTATCCCGAGGTCCTAGGCGCATCCTCAAGAGAAACCAACCAACCACACCCTACCTAATGAGGCAATCTTTAACTCCTTATATCCACCTAGACTCCTCTCTGCAAGAACAAACACCATATCACCCCCGGGCAAGCACTGACAATGCAAGCACATTCTTTTCTTTTATTAGTTAATTTTATTTTACTTTCTCTGTATAGCCGACTTACCAAATAGATCTGTTTGGATTACATACCAAACTCTAGTCTGGTGCTCAACCTTTGGCCTCCCTGAGGATTGACACCCTAGCTTACTATAATGCAAGGTTGTAGGAGTGAGTGTGCAATAAACTGAGGTATATAAATATCAAATTGGGACCTGAATTAATCTACGCACCACACGTTCATCACCCTTTTTCTGGCGTCGTTGTCGGGGAGGCACGGATATCGAAAACTTTGTATTTGGTAGTGAGATCAAACCATTTTTCTTTTTTTCTTTTTAATCCTATATTTTCTTTTGTTATCTCAAGAAGTGACAATGGCTGATAAAAGCTTGCGCTATGACTTTCGACACCAGAAGACCAGGCCAGGTAAGGGCCTAGAGGAACAGAAAAAGATAGGCTAGTAGATGACATGGGACATCACAAAGAGCATCCAAAAGAGAAAAAACGTGCATCATCAAATATTTACAAAGGCCCCCAACCTTCGAGATGAAATCAATCAATCACCACACCAACGATGAATGCCCGAGGAGATAATACAACAGTGAACAACCACTAGACTTATGGTGTGTGACATACGGGAATATCCACCTAGTGATGCTCCAACAAACCGCGGTGAATATCCTACACCCAGCTTTTCAAACAAGTCAAGCACTCACGGTAAAAGAGAGAGGGTACACGAAAGCGAAAAATGAGATGCTAGGCAAAGAAGTTTAATGCTACTGCACGGGAGGAGTGTAAAGATATATACAGACTCGGCAGCAGCATACTACCTGGCTCACAAACCAAACAAGAAGCGGAGTCACGCTAAGTCGATAGCAATTTTAGAAAGAAGAGACTTCGTCATTTTGGACGTCCCAGCGTGATGAAGGAATGAGTTCTAGAACATAAGACTGCTAAGACACGAACTGGAAGACCCAGACCGATACAGCAGAATAATGAACTGGGCTGGGCCACTTCTAAGTCGCTGTACAAACCTTTTCTCTCCTATTTAAGTTTAAAATCCTTAGCTAGCGAAGTGCACCTGGACTGTGCCCAATTTATACTTTTTGGTGGGGGGGGGGGGGGGGGGGGGAGGGGGGAAGTTAAGACATTTTGTATATTACTTGTAGCCATACCATTTGCATTGCATCTTTTTATTTCATTCATTGAATTTTATTTGCATCTTAGAGTTTAGTCTGCATCACAAAAAAAACTCAAAAATATAGGTGGCAGACGAAACCAAGACCCTTTATTTTGTGTAGACCATATTCACATGACCAGGAACAGACACATCCATGACCATAAGCACCGAAGTCCCTCGTATAAACCATCTATCAGGACCTCAGATGATGAGGTTTAGTACGCCGAGAGAGCAGTTAAATTGTCTCGAGGTCCTTGATGTGCCTTCAAAGGAACTAACCAGCCGTGCCCTACCTAACGAGCCAACCCATAACCCCTTATATTCATGGATAGGAGGCACAAACTGATGGAATTATGCCCTAGGCCAAAGTGTTGGACTAGAGATTAGATTATGAGAAACGCGTTTATTCATTTCATATATGAATGAGTGTATGGGTGACTAATATATTTACATATATTAGATCGAACATGAATGACACTTCGGGTTCACGTCATCAAAATACGTGATTCTGATAGTAGAACTGTGAACCAACGAATGACATTCTAAACCGTCCCTAGTGATATGAAGGATGTTCATAGATATAAATATACATCAAGTAAGAAGCTACATATCCACACTAGTATATTCGCAGACTGGATGATCATGTTTTGCTGATCATGGACATAGGGATGTCAAGTCTGGAATATGGGTGCGTATTAGAGAACATGTACTGGACTGACCACACTATGAGAATATGCATGGTGTATGTCATTAGTGATTCTCATATGAATAGTGTGCTTGTTCCTACGACCTGAGGTCACCATGGATTCCTGTATGAGGAACTGCATACTTTAATATGATCTTACGTCATCCGTAATGGGATGATCATTAGGGTTATCATTAGGTATGCATTAAATCATGACGAGGAATGTGAGTGACCGAGATGGGATTTGTTCCTCTCGTTAAGATGGAGATATCTCTGGGACACCAGATGAACTAGGACTGAAGGAAATGCATGGCCATGCTCAAAATGGATTAACATGTGTTGTTAATATCATTTTGTATTTACTCAGTCTAATTCTCGATCAGAAAAGAGACTTTGATCAAACTCAAGGATGACATATTACCGTGCCTTGTGATCAAGACGTATATCGTAGAACAAAAGGAATAAGCAAATGTCTATTCAGATAGGTTTATGATCGCTGATCATTTCATTTAACATGGGTAGTCATGACATCAGTCTAGAGGTTACTCATGACTTACGATCTTTAGAAGATCATTGCCAGCGTTAAATGGAACCTACACGGTCACACAATGAACTCCATTCGGACAGGAAGAAAATACCTTAGAAACAGTTATACATGTGATGTATAAATTGGTGAAAGAATAAAGCATTAGATGCTGAAATTTTACATATGCTGGAATTATTCCGGCCAACCGGAACACAAGTTCCGGTCGACCGGAACTATATTTTACATATGCTGAAATTATTCCGGCCAACCGGAACTCTGGCAGCTGGAAGGGTTTCCTTATCGAAACTTGCCATTCTTTCACCCCTCTCTCTAGTATAAATAGAGGGGCATGCCCCCTCTATTATATATACAATTAGAAGCCATAGAGGCAGCCGTAATACCAAGAGAGAGAGACTCTTGTGAGGGTAATTTCAGAAAGTATTTCCGGACTCGTCTAGCCGAGTCCGGTAATTCCGTCTGTTTGAAGTTCGCGTGGATACGAGTAGAGATCTCCTACTTTGGAGATAAGCAAGCGATCTAGTTCTTCATCCCTAGGAAGAGCAAGAAGGTTTGCAGAGTCGAGCTTCAGAAGCCAGGAAGGAGAAGGAAGCAAGACGGAAGTTCGTTCAGACCTACATCCGCTTCTCTCTCCCGGATCAGGAAGATCCGAGGTATAAACTTTTAATAGCATAATCTCGTACATTTATTTCCTTTACGATGATCCTAGGGAGGGTTTAACCCGTAGATTCTGCTGCGCATGTAACGTACATGGCTACGGGTTTCCCAACACAAACAAAAGAAAATGGGCCACTCGCTGACCCCTCTCGACGCAACAAGGAGAAGTCTGAGTTGCTCAATTTAACCAAGGAGAAAGAGCAAAATCAGGCTAGCAACTCGTCGAGCAATCCGAGTACGTCGGAGAAGAGAAGTCTGAGTCGCTCAACTCAACCAAGGAGAAAAGATGATAATTAGGCTAACGACTTAACTCACGATAGGAGCCACAAACATAAGAAAAGGGGGCCACTTGCCGGGACCTCTTGACGCAACAAGGAGAATACATGATCGAAAAAAGAAATGATTGAAAAATGATGGCAACACCCAATATGGCGCAACCGAGAGGAGGAAATGATACAAATCATGAATTAAGGCCAAGAAGAAGAGAAAAACAAAGGTCCTAACTTACACCTAACCCAGAGGGCGAGGTGACAAAAAAGGAACACCAGGAGAAAGTGAAAAACAATATGGCTTATAGCTCGCAAGTCCAAAGGGGACTAAGTACAAGTGACCAAAATAAGGCTACGTAGTAAGGAAGAAGAAAAATCAAGCTGGTCACCCACGATTAACAGGTAATCCCTATTAGAGACCGTTAGTTCGAGGTGAACCCTTCGAAGTAACATCCGAACAACAGTAGGAAGGTCTAAACAAGCCGAGTTGAAGTTGTGCCGCGATAAGAAATGCCGAAGACCCCAAATGTTGGCTTGTAAGAAATAAATGTTTTCAATCATCAATAAAAAAAGATCACGGATAAAACAAACAAGAGGAGAGAAGAGCGACAACCACGCTCATGATCATTATTACCCACACGACGAAGATCAAGCTTGGGGGAAGACTTCCCCAGAAACCGACAAGGCAAAATGAGTTGTCTTAGAGACATCGCAACTATGCCGCAAGAGTAGCCCGCACAAGGATCGAACCCTGGACGGAAGGGAAGAGATTAATATACCCTCAATATATATCTATATATATCCATTCCACCCATACACCAAAAAGGAAGCATGTTAGGTTTGGCGCGGCTAACTGGTACCGACGAATCGGTCATCTTCACCGATGCGCACCCAAGGTTCATACGGCAGCTCACTGATGGAAAGGGTCATTTCACTCCGATGGGCGAACAGGTGTTTTATGTGAGGGACTGAAGAGCGAGAAGGATGCAGATCTACGAGTGAGAGTACTTGTTATCGGAATCACACAAGGTAAGTCGAACGTTTGGACCGGAGTTATTGTTGTCTACTGGAGATTTATAGGGGGGTCTACTACGTGCGGAAGTGTGAAGATTATACTAATCTTTAGGATTTTTACTTTTTAATTGTTTTTAGACATTTGTTGATGGTTGTTTAAATTCTCATTGACAAAGTAAATTAAGTAAACAAGAAATTAAAGTAAATAGAGAAAATAACTCAATACCGAATACCAGATCTATTGACGAAGTTCGGCTAGTTGGTTGTGTTAGCCTTAACCACCCGTTTACTCGCTAGCGCCCTTACCGCGTTCACGAGTTGCCTACTTTTCGGGACTTGCCTTGCGGCTCTGATTTCACTAACAAACTTGATCGTTACAAGACCTTGAACCACCGCTCGTTTTACAACAAACTTGACAAATCGATGGAGCAATAACTTACAACTCGATTTCATGAACTTCAACAAACAAGCACGAGCAACACGCTCAAAACTCCACTAATCTCACTTTAAGATTTAGAGTAATTTAACTAGTATTAAGATGAGAAATTATGCTTTTTCAATAGAGAATTCATAAAAGAAACTGAAAAGGGCGGCCTCCTTTTAAAGGAGGAAGGAGCAGCCCTCAAAAAATGGAAACCTGCGCAGTTCCGTTGCCAACGGACCAGTTCCATTGCCAATGGAACTAGCATAAACTGAATAAATTGCAGATTTTACTCTCTTTGTAGTACAAATTAAATTACTTACTCCACACAAGATACTAGAAGACTTAAGAAGCTTTCTCCTATGCCATAAACACCTCTCTTGAAATCCTTTAAAAGCGTGACGACTTCTAGTCCTCCCGAGATCAGAGAGATGCTTCAATTCAGATGAAATCTCCATTAATGTAAACTTGAACGTGTGACATTCTAAGCTTATAAGACCTTTTTAAACAAGATTAGTAATTACAGAATTGTTTTAAACATCATCCAACCGAGAACAACAGTTGTGACTTGCTTTGGATGGGCAAGAGTAAGATTGGGGAAATGTGATAGGGGTATTTCATATAGATATTTACCGCCTATCTTGTATCTTACTTTATGAACTTTTACTCATTATTTCAGTATTTTAATTTACTTTTGTTTTAGTCCAAGAATTACAGCCAAGATCATGTGTGATTGCAGAAATTGGAGCAAAACTGCCAAAAACGACTATAAAAGAGCCGTAAGGAAGCTGGAGCGCGATTGGAGAATACATCGCACCACGATCTACCTGCGGGCGCGGTATCACTCGATTCGGTAGAGTGCATCACAAGGAATCACAACTCAAGTGGAGCGGAAATAACCTCAGGACAGAGAACTATAAATATGTCATGTAATAAGTATCACAAATGACGTAAACTATGTAGCATTCTTATGGCCGGTCAATCCAGTATATGGTCTATGACATATACCTTTGTTAATGACTTGATAACTTTTATCCATGATCAGTAAAACATGATCATCAGTCAACTAACATAGTGTATACAATTATAGATTGTCTAAAAATATATATTTATTTGTCTCTGCAAGTATATTTGTCCCCATAGATATCCTATAAATGATCATGGATGATTTAGAATGGCATTCATAAAACTTAATAGTTTTACTATCAAAATCAGACACTTCGATGATATAAAGCTGAATTGCATACTCATAGTCTATTTTAATTATATTAAAATAACCTATATGCATATATTATATGAAATACCATAGAATAAATATAATATTGTTATACAATCCATCAATCTAAGTTACAAACACGTTTGCCTATGGCATAACACCATTAGGCCTAACTTCAGGGTCCTATCCTTATGAGATCGTCAATAATCTTTTCCAATATCACCTTGATCTCTTGCTTCGATACCTCTTACATGACTATTTGTTTGAGGATGGTACGGAGTGGTGACACGATGGTAATAACCGCATTTTTCCTGCAAATTGACCATCGCCCATTAGGGTCCTCGGCACTCCGAACAGAGTGAAGATTTTCTTTTTCAGGAACTTCGCCACCAAGTTAGCATTTATCCTTGGCGTTTCCATTGCTTCAACCCAGTTGAATACATAATCTACTGCCACTTTCATGTAGTTGTACCCAGAAGACTGTGGAATGGCCCCATGAAGTCAATACCCCTTACGTTAAAAGATTTTACTTCCAGGATGTTGGTGAGTGGCATCTCATGTCTTCTATATATGTGCGAAGTTATGCATATCCTTAAAAAGCATTCGCCAGAAGAAACTGGACTGGAGTATTTTTCCAGCTGTCTTAGAGGTCTTTGCGTGCACCCGTAAGGTGAAGTGTGACAATTCTTTATCACGCTGAATAGTGTGCTTGTTCCTACGACCTGAGCTCACCATGGATTCCTGTATGAGGAACTGCATACTTTAATATGATCTTACGTCATCCGTAACGGGATGATCATTAGGGTCATCATTAGGTATGCACTGAATCATGACGAGGAATGTGAGTGACCAAGATGAGATTTGTTCCTCTCATTAAGAGGGAGATATCTCTGGGGTCCCCTGATGAACTAGGACTGAAGGAAATGCATGGTCATGCTCAAAATGGATTAACATGTGTTGTTAATATCATTTTGTATTTACTCAGTCTAATTCTCGATCAGGAAAGGGACTTTGATCAAACTCAAGGATGACATACTTCCATGCCTTGTGATCAAGACATATATCGTAGATCAAAAGGAATAAGCATATATATATATATATATATATATATATATATATATATATATATATATATATATATATATATATATATATATATATATATATATATATATATATATATATATATATATATATATATATATATATATATATATATATATATATATATATATATATACATACTCAAGGTAGTACTAATCAACAAGCCTTCATTCCACTATTTGGTTCCGGGGTGTAACAAACTCCCCCACTTAAATTTCTGATGTCCTCGTCAGAACTAGCACATGGTCCCTAGACTCGTCCTAGTACACATCCATGCGCACCTTCACCCCATACATGTATCCCCACTGAGACATATACAATCCTCAGGTTCTCTGTGTACGATAACAGTATGGTACGTTTCCGGTCGCACGATAGTACTCCCAGAATTTGGCTCTGATACCATCTTTCTTACACCCTGGACCCATTTTCGGCTTGAGATGTAACGACCGTATACCCTCAACTTATATTAAGGATATACGACTCTAAAATTGATATTAAAGTAGCGAAAAATAAAAGAATTAAGTATCTATATATTATAAAAACCAAGTATGTATAAAAATTTATTACATTAAATCTCTCGAAATTTTGACGTCGCTCAACCCGATGCCCCACCTAATAAATGAACCTGAAATCTGAGGAAAGGAAAAGGGCATGAGTCGAAACTCAGTAAGGGTATGTTTCACATACGTTAAATATAATATTAATTTCAGTACATAAATATTTAAATAAATCATAGTAAGTATAAATATATTTAAAATCATTTTAGATTGCAATATCGATTTTCTCATTCCACTTGACGCGCACACATTAGATCATGTTCTGTGGCATCGAGTACGTACACAGATACAAGTCTTTCCGATCTCATTATTGGATGATCGGCGGACCTAGTTTCACTCTACTAAGTACGGCCTTTCACATATGCGAATCAGCGGTCTTGGTTTTGCTCTACCAAATACGGCTTTATCCACATTCACTAATTTCATTCTTTCACATCTCATTCTTTATCCCATAAAATCATTCTCAACATACTATATAATCCATAAAACATTTTCTATTTTCTCAAAAATATTATATATAATTCTCGTAATATTTTATTCTCATAAAAATATTCATTTCATGCAATATAAAATCAAATAATATATAATTTATATTATTAATATCTATATATATCAAAATAATTTAAAATTCGTAAACGTATTTGAGAACATAAATTCTTACCTTGAAAAAAACACGACATGACTAATGATGCTTCGAAACTTCCGATCATAACTATCGTCTTGAATTAACTCGCATCACTGATACTAATATCTCATATTCTTCATGTTGGAATTTGATCATTTATTTATTTTATTGTAGAAATTAGAGAGGGAGAGAAAAAATGACATGAATGAAGGAATGAGGGAAGAGAGAATAAGGGGTAGGGGTAGTTATATACATATCCTACTTGCAGCCCTTCATTTTACAATCTTATCTTATCTCCTACTTGCACTCATTAATTTTAGAATCTTATCTTATTTCCTATTTGCACTCATTCATTTTAGAATCTTATCTTATCTCCTACTTTCACTCATTCATTTTATAATCTTTTTATTTTATTTATTTATTTATTTTATTATACACCTTTTGAACTATAACTACACAACTTTTCACATATAACTTCACAGAAGTTTTCACATATAAGTACATACAACTAATTAATTAAATATTAGTTTTATTATTTTAACAAAAACTACTTTTTAGTATTTGCAATTTAGCCCCTAACTACTAAAGCATTACGAAAATACTCTTAATAAAAATTCGGGTTATAACATATATGATATCATGTTCTAGATACATCTTCTTAGACACATCCGCACACTCTAAATCCCTCCACATTTTTGGATATACATACTTTCACACACACATGGATGGCGATATATCCCTCCACATTTTTGGATTTATAGGGATTTCTATTTTTTTCTTTTCTTTATTTCTCGTTGGACTGTATATATTATTTTCTTTGTAACTTAAAACAAACTTTTTAATTTTAATTTTAATGGAATCTAAGAGAGGCTATCGCCTCCTGGAGCTTAAAAAAAAATATATCCATTCACGCAAAGATTGAGCATTTTTTTTCTTTTTTACTTAAAAAATAATTCTCATTTGAGGAGTTAAAATAACAAAAAAAAAACATCAGTAAACCTGGTCCACCAAAATATCTCTTCAACCTGCCTCCAAACTGTTGAAAATTTTGTGGTTGTGATTGTGTCCGCAGTATTACTCTTGTAAAACAAAGAACCTGGGCCACCAAGTGATTGATTTTGGATTCTCTGCGGCCAAGACTAAAAAATACTAACAGATATTAGTCTTAGTAATGTTATTCCAAGTAATATATATTTCCATTCTTTAGAAATCACTTCATTTAAGTTTGTTTTTTCTTTGGTGCGTGAGTATTAGAATTTATTGTAGTATAATTTCTAACTTGAAATATCCCTTCTCAGGTCTTTTCAATATTTGTTTTAAGTTCTGCCAATAGTTGTATTGATTTTATATTAATGCTTAGTTCTTCATCTTCTAAGTATATATGTATGAAAATAACGAAATGAATTAGTATAAAAGAATGAATTTATATTCCATGATGTTAAATAGCAAGAAAACAATCTTTTTTGTTAAGCCTTATTAGATTATCATAACATAAGTTTTTGCTTATCGAAAGCATATATTAGAATTAGAAAACTAATATTTAGCGTATGCAATTGCTCTCTCCTGATTTAACTAAATATAGTTATGATACTATGCATGAGGCAAACATAATGGTTCTTTTCTTTGTAAAAACAAACAAATGCTATGTTTTAATTAAAAAATAAAATGTTTGTGACAAATGAAATATTAACTAACAATAAACAATTTTATAAATCTTTGCCCATTAGGTGAGAAGAGTAATATTAATTTTTAACGCCAAAATTACAATTTTTTTTTAATCAGAATACACTTAATAAATGAAACAAATAAATAAATAGAGTAGCATTATAAAGAGTATGAATGAGAGGAGACGAGAGAATCCAAGATATGCATGCACTGTTGCACTTCTCTCCACTGACACGCAGCCAAATTATTTTGCTTGAGATTTCAATAAAAAAGTATTGTGCATGGCGAGGAATCCTCCACGTAAGAAAAGCATTGATCGCTCATATCTATTCCTCTCCTCGCATTGGCCGTCTCTCCCCCCCCTCCCACCTCTTCTCTCTCACTCTTCCTCTCTCTCTCACCCTTTCTTTTCTCTATATCTCTGTCCCTCTCTCACCAATCACCACATATTTTAACCCTCTTCTCCCCCTCCATCTTCTTCTCCTCTCTACCACACATACCCTAACTTATAATCTTCTTCACTCCCTCTTTTCTCTATGTCATCATCAATTGAGCCTCCGTGCGAGCTATGTCTTGCATCAGGCTACGATGCATGCTTTCACCGAACAGATCTCAACCGTACAATTCCTATATTTCCGGATCAAACAGCTGGTGAGAACTCTGGACTTCAAGAGTTTCAGTTCTTCGGTAATGAAGACTCAGTTGCATGGCTGTTCCAAGAACCGACACAAGCACAGCCAACTCAAGTCATGGCCAATGAAGAACCACCACGCGTCATGCAAGTCTCCAGATACTTGGATGATCTACGTGTCCCTTTTAATCCGGGACATGGGTTGACCTTTGATGTGTCTCTCAGTAGGAATGGTACCAATCCGGGACAACCAGTACAAGCTGAATCAATACAGGGTACAGCTTCTAGCGCAACTATCGTGAGTCGTTCAGTCCTCTTGATTTAATAATTAGTTGCATTTTTTCATTTTATAATTAGTTTCATTTTTTTAATCTCTCTCTCTCTCTCTCTCTCTCTCTCTCTCTCTCTCTCTCTCTCTCTCTCTGTGATCATTTGTTTGAGGACCATCTTTGTCAGTTAATTTGTATAGAAGTAAAGTTAAGCAATTTGCATGTAGATTTAGACTCAACTCAATATTAAGGTTGAGAATATTAACTTCCCTTTTTTTTTTTGCTTTGAACAAGATTAACTTCTGTAGTTTTATTCAAATTGAACTCTCCATACTGGCTAGTTTGAGGTACTACCAGCTTCTAGTACATTTTTCAGTTTTTTTCTGATCCTGATTGGCCTCTCTTCTTAGTTTATTTAACTAATTGTTTGATTTGGATTATATTGTACTTGGAGTAGCCTAACCTTATCTTCAATTCGACAGCTATCATAGAATCTTACAACAAAATTACCATATATTTACATAATTGGTTTTTCTAATGTTATGTTGTATATTTCCTTTGTTCAAAGCTGGCAAAGCTCTTTGTAAGTGTGCAAATAGAGAACTAAATGACTACTTGATAATGAATTGTTGATAAACTAATTAATAAATAGACGTCGTTTTATTGAGATTTTCTTGTAATCACTTTAGATCCTATTTTTGTTTTCTTGTATCAATGAAACTTGCATCCTTAACCTGCTGATCTTAATTTTTTTTTTTTGACAATAATTGTGTATCAAGTACTTCTAATAATTGTGTCACAATCTCATCTTAATATTTTGCTATGACTTATATTGAAGTGTTTTCATTTGTTTAGGTGCCATATCGCTCGTGATTAATACTTTTCCGAATATAACCCAATTATATTTGTTGGTATATATCATTCACACTATTTCTTTTTATTTTTTTTGAAAAAAATAATGGCATTGTATTGTTAACAATTGCAAAGTATATTATGCAAGTGTCAACCCCATTTAGCTTTAATATATTGAATCTGACATCTTTATACATGTATGAATAGGCAAAACATTTTGTTAATGCTATAGGGATCGAGATATCCATCATGCATTTGTATGGACCCTTTTGTACGGCACATTTAAAATATAGGACTTAGTTACTCAACATCTATAATTACCATCAAATTTATGGTTAAACGATTAACCATCTTTAATTTGGTCATTTATATTAATTTTTTTGTTTTTAATAAACATATAATATTTTAGAATAATCACGTATAATTTGAATTTTAATAACTATTAATTTATAATAATTACTTATTTTGATAACCTCATGTGTTTGAAAAAAAAATTAGCAATATCAAAAGTTGGTGCTCGTTCCAAGGGTTGAATATCTTTTCTCTTAAATGTATTGGAAAATGTTTCATGCCTTACAAAATCGAAATAGAGTACAACTCTATAGTCAAGTTTATATCTTCAAATTGATGATTTTCTCAGTTCAGCACAATTGACACATTACAAATAGAACAGTTATCACGACTTCTCTTGTCGTAATCATTCTAACTCTCAATATTTCTTTTATATTATATAGATGTCATTTTCTGGTAGTATTTTCACTGATGCCTCGAGTGGAAACCCTAAGGAGGCAAGTGAGGCTGCGACTTCAGGTCAAGCGGATCCAGTGATTGAGAGAGAGGCAAAAGTGATGAGATACAAAGAAAAAAGAAAGAAAAGGCGGTATGAGAAGCAAATACGGTATGCATCCAGGAAGGCATATGCAGAAATGAGGCCTAGAATAAAGGGCCGTTTCGCAAAAGTGCCAGAGACTAGTCAATCACTACCTGAACCATCTCCATACGACCCAAACCGACTTGACCTTGGTTGGTTTCGATCGTGAACCATTAGTTCACTAGTGGTAATAGTTGGCATATTTTCGTTTTTACCCCTATACTCTTGATATATTTTTCTGCTGTGTTTACTATCATGGTACCTAAACATAATCGAAATGCTGATATGTCAAGGGTGTGGGGAGAAGAATGGTGTATCCTATATTGGCTTACAAGTTCTAGGTTAGCATAGTAATTTACTTCCAGTATTTTTTATTCGTTCGAAGGAAGAAGATTTCTGCCTTCTTTGAATATATGCTGGTGCTGAGAGCGGTGTTTTCTCAATGAGAGAGAGCCCATAATATCACAGATCCTGCTATGATCAAGTTTCTGATTTAAGGATTGGTGTAGTTTGTGTTAGAGTATATCCAAGTAGATATTTCGGAAAGAAAGATCAAAATGTATGATTTATTTTGATTTTTTTATATATTTGTATGCATTCATCAAGATAATGACTTAGCCAATAGTGTTATATGCTTTTGCTGGTATAGATCAATAAAGGGTCATATAATACTTCACACAGAAAGATGATCCTATTAGAATTTCGCAACTCCTTTAGGAAAATCTAAAAGTGGGTCTCATTAAATACTTTTTATATGGTCCTTGAACTAATTATTTGTTGGATTGGTACCTTTAAATTTCTTTTTTATTGTTTGGTCGGATTCTTCTCTCAGCTTTTTTTTTTGTATGGCATTAGTGTTATTATATGTAATTGTGTTAGCATGGTGAAGATTCTGTTGAGTTGATGTAGACCAAAACTTTATATTGTGGAAGTGAACGTACACTTAATAAGTCAACTGTACTGTTTTATTTCACATCAGCACTTGCGATTGATGGAACACAATCTCAAAACTTCAGGGATCGAACTTAGAAAAAAAAATATTTTGGGCCATCAAAAAAGAACAAAAAATTGCTGGGGGGCGAATGAATAAAATCTAGAAGTTCAAAGATCAAATGCACCAATATTCATTTTTGGAACAATACTTTTTTTCATTTTCTGGATATATATGTGTCCCTACTATTATCCTTCTTTAATTTGATCGGGTGAATTTATCACTGTTATATTATAGTTCATATTTTAGAAGTCGAACATATACTTTAGGAAAATAAAGTGGAACCTTGTTTTTAGCTAGATTTTTTTATCGAACTTGATTCCACAAATAGTAAGATACGTCCCATTAATGTGCTCAACCTATACCGTTTGGTATGTAAAAGAATCTCTCATAGAAAGAATGCCTTTCTGATCTTATTAGAGACAACGATAAATTATTTTGTAGGGGACATGATTTATCATGTTGGGCAAGCTAAGATTTTTGCCCAAACCCGACGGGCTGATGGAGCATGTTAAAATTACAACGATAACTTCGCCCAATCCAAAATAAAGAAATTTCTAGAACTATATTTTAAAAACCTGGTTTCTAGATCTTTTTGTTGAAATATTAGGTTAGAGAATATGCTTATAATATTTTATTTCTAGAATAATTTATAGAAATATCTTGTTTGTAGAGTAGTTCATCTCCTAGTATAAATATGTTGGGTAATATATATCCATGTACGATACAAGCGCAACAAAACATACGGATTCAACCCGTCCTAAAATCATTGTTAATGAAATAAAGGTACAAAACTTTGTACTTAAAATTTTGTACCTCGGATTACAATAATCCGGGAGAGAGAAGCGAATGTAGGTCTGAACGAACTTCTGTCTTGTATCTTTCTCCTTCCTGTCTTGTTTCTTTCTCCTTCATGCTCTGAATCTCGACTCCTCGAACCTCCTTACTTTTCCTAGGGTTGAAAAATGATTGCGCGCAAGCCTTCAAAGTAGAAGACCTCTACTCGTATCCACGTCGAACTTCGACTAGTCAGAATAACCGGACTCAACTAGACGATTTCGGAAATACTTTCAAGAATCTCACTGAAACTCTCTCTCTCCTTTTGACGGCTGCCCCTCTAGGGTTTAGGGTTATGTATACAATCGAGGAGGGGTGCCTCTCAATTTATAGGTGATAGAGAGGGTAAAAGAATCGAAATAATAAATAAGAAAATACATCTACCGTTAATGTTCCATTCGAACGGACCATATGATCCGTTGGAATGGGTTATTGTTTCCCTTTTGCAAACCACGTTTCACATATTCCAAATCTGATCCTTAATGGTCTTGTGTGTTCTAACGCACCAAACATGCATTCGAACTCAATCATATGCTTATTATTCTTTCACTAATTTTATACATCATATGTATACTTATTTTAAGAGCATTTCAATCCCGACTAGATGTCATTTTATGTGTGACCGTATAGGTGTAATTTAGTACTGGCAATGAGCTTCAAAAGATCAGAAGTCATGAGTAATCTCTATACTGATGTCTTGACTATCCATATTAAATGAAATGATCAATGGTCATTTACCTATCTGAATAGACACTACATTTCTTTGTTCTATGATATATGTCTTAATCACAAAGGACAGAAACCTTTCATCCTTGAGTTTGATCAATGTCTCTTTCTTGATTGAATATTGGACTGAATAAATTCAAGATAATATTAACAACTCTTTGTTAATCCATTTTGAGTATGGTCATGCATTTACTTCAGTCCTAGTTCATCAAGGGCCCAAAGATATCTCTCTCATGACGAGGGGAACAAATCCCGTCTTGGTCACTCACATTTCTTGTCATGATTCATTGCATACCAAATGATAACCCTAATGGTTTCCAGTTAAGAATAATGTAGGATCATATCAAAGAATGCAGTTCCACATACATGAATCTATGGTGATCTCAAGTCATAAGAACAACCATACTATTCATATGAGCATCACTAATGACATGTACCATGCATATTCTCATAGTTTGGTCGGTCCAATATGTAGTCTCTAACACGTACCTATATTCCAGACTTGACATCTCCATGTCAATGATTAGCAGAATATGATCATCCAATCTGCGAATATACTAGTGTAAATATGTAACTTCTTACTTTAAGTATGTTTATACATCCAACATATTACTAGGGACGGTTTAGAATGTCATTCATCAGTTCACATTTCTACTATCAGAATCATGTATTCTGATGGCGTGAACCCGAAGTGTTATTCATGGTCAATTTAATATATATGTATATATTAATCACTCATGCGCTCAATCATATATGAAGTGAATAAACGTCTTTCTCATAATATAATTTCTAGTCGGACTCATTGGCCTAGGGCATAAATTCCTTCAATTTCCCACTTGCACTAGGTCAACTCTGAGCATCTCATGCTCATAAGGCAACATGAACTTCATGTTCTACTAGGGGAAAAGTATGCATATTAGATTACAGAAATTTACATTGCAAACTTAGTATGTCTACTCATGATCTCTAACATTAGTCTAGAACCCTTTTGAAACACATGCTTGGATCCTTGCTACTCTCGTATGAGCGACTCTTTGTTCACAACATAGATCATCAGGCTTAAGAGCACTTGGGACTACTCCTAGTTCCAAGTTTATGGTTTTGATTCAAGTATACCCATTGAACGCTTCTAAAGCGATAATATGGTCTTGTCTCACTTATAGTACCTTGTTTGGAAACAATCGAATTGCGATAATGATTCATGTTAGGAAGCTCTCGATGGTGTAATCTCTTACAACTACCTAGTTCCTCATAGATCAGTGGTGAATGCGTGGTACATAGGTTAATTCAGGTCCCAAATCGAATTTATAGACCTTAGTTTACTGCATGCTCGCACTCCAGATCTTGCGTTGTAGTAAGCTGGGGTATCGATCCATACGGAGGCCAAAAATGGACTACCGGACTAGAGTTTGGTATGTAATCCAAACCAAATCTATTTGGTAGGTTATTTGTATAGAGAAGCAAATAAAATAAAAGAAAAGAAAAGTAAAAGACTACGCTCGCGTTGTCAATGCTCGCGTGGCGGGGGTGATCTGGTGTTGTCCTTTGCAGAGAAGAGTCTAGGGCTTGGTTGTTTCATCTATCTCCTTAGTCTTTCCTTCTGGTTACCTCTCCTTTATTTCTTGTTGCTGGCTATGAGGGGGTTCCATCCTGGTATAGTGAAGTCGGCCGTCGTAGAGAATCGTTGTGTCCGCATCCCTGGGTAATTATCCAACGAAGGCGTGAACCCTTTGAGATACGTGGCATGGACTTCATGTCTACTGTCTTGCCTCGTCAATCCAAGTTGTGCTCGCGGATCTGGCTTTGGACTTCTCCGGTCAGTACTTCGCCTACTCGTCTGAGTATCTCGAGATGTGCGCGCTTCACATTTCAAGATAGGAATTTAAACACACACACAAAATCACAGTAATAGTAATAGATAAAGGATTAAGCAACTGAATGAAAAACTAGATTGAATAGATTTCTGACACCACACCCTAAGGGGCGGGTTATTTATAGTACATAACTAAACCAAAATCAAGATACATAAAGGTACGGACAGTAACACTCCCAAATACTAGTTTATAGTCACGTGTTGTCAGGCCGCGCTCTTTATATATCTCTACTCTCTCTCTGTCTCACTGTTTGTTTTTCTCTTTTTGAAATGTCCCCCCTTTGTCGTCCCATTGAGGGACCTTTTGTAGGGAGGAGACCTCTAGGGTTTCCAACGTCCCCAAATGGCAGGAGACATCTCCGAATATCCTTGCAAATCTTTGTGCAATAATCCTGAAGGAATTATGCCATAGGCAAAGTGTAGGACTAGAGATTAGTTTATGAGAAACGTGTTTATTCAATTCCTATATGAATGAGTGTATGGGTGACTAATATATTTACATATATTAGATCGACCATGAATGACACTTCGGGTTCACATCATTAGAATACATGATTCTAATAGTAGAACTGTGAACCAACGAATGACATTCTAAACCGTCCCTAGTGATATGTAGGATGTTTATATAGATAAACATACTTCAAGTAAGAAGCTACATATCCACACTAGTATATTCGCAGACTGGATGATGATGTTCTGCTGATCATGGACATAGCAATGTCAAGTCTGAAATATAGGTACATGTTAGAGAACACGTACTGGACTGACCACACTATGAGAATATGCATGGTACATGTCATTAGTGATTCTCATATGAATAGTGTGCTTGTTCCTACAACCTGAGGTCACCATGGATTCTTGTATGTGGACTGTATACTTTAATATGATCCTACGTCATCCGTAACGGGATGATCATTATGGTCATCATTAGGTATGCACTGAATCATGACGAGGAATGTGAGTGACCAAGATGAGATTTGTTCCTCTCGTAAAGAGGGAGATATCTCTGGCCTCCTGATGAAGTAGGACTGAAGAAAATGCATGGCCATGCTCAAAATGGATTAACATGTGTTGTTAATATAATTTTGTATTTACTCAATCCAGTTCTCGATCAGGAAAGCAACTTTGAGCAAACTCAAGGATGACATATTACCGTGCCTTGCATTCAAGACATATATCATAGAACGAAAAGAATAAGCAAACGTCATGATGCTAGTCTAAAGGTCACTCATGACTTACGGTCTTTAGAAGATTGTTGCTAGCATTAAATGAAACCTACACGGTCATACAATGAACTCTATTCATTCGGAATGAAATACCTCAAAAATAATTATACATGTGATGTATAAAGTGGTGAAAGAATAACACATTAGATGCTGAAATTTTAGAAAGGCTGAAATTTCTCAGTTCAAATGGAGTAATCCTCAGTTCAAACGGAACAGATTCCGTTCGAACGGAATAGATATGGTAATCCCTGGCAGCCACATTTTCAGATTTGGAAATAGTATTCGGGTCGAACGGCACATAGGTTCCGGTCGAACGGAACTCTGGCGGCAGGAAGGGTTTCTTTATCAAAACTTGTCATTCTTTCACCCCTCTCTTTAGTATAAATAGAGGCTCGTACCCCTTTTATTAGACACACAATATGGAAGTCCTAGAGGCAGCCGTAACATCTAGAGAGAGAGTTTTGTGAGGCTATTTTCGGAAAGTATTTCCGGACTCGTCTAGCCGACTCCGATAATTCCTTCTGTCTGAAGTTCGCGTGGATACGAGTGGAGGTTCTCTAACTTGAGAACTTGCGAACGATCATTTTTAATACCTAGGAGAAGCAAGGAGGTTCGCGGAGTCGAGCTTCAGGAAGGAGAAGGTTGGAAGTCAGAATCATTCAGACCTACATCCATTCTTCATGTCGCGGATCAGGAAGATCCGAGGTATAAATTTTAATAGCTCATCTCATACTTTTATTCCCTTAACGATGATCCTAGGGAGAGTTGAACCCATAGGTTCTGCTACGCATGTAACGTACATGGCTACGGGTTTACCAACAGTGACATCAGAGCGTTCGTTAAGGAAATAATCGTCGATTATAAATTTAAATTTATAAAATGCTAGTATAATAAATTTTAGTGTTTTGAAAATATTATTTCAAAACATCACGAAAATAGTTTCTAGGAATTGGATATTATGATTACCTAGAGTGTCGGAAAATAGTTTTTCGGAATCTGTTTGGGAAACTGAACTAAAATAAAAGAAAACAGAATTTTCAGTGTTATTCCGTTCGGAACGGAATAGTTTCGTTCAGAACGAAATAGGCAGAATTTCTATCGGAGATTTTCAGCGCTAATTCCGTTCAGAACGGAATGGTTCCGTTTCGAACGGAATAAGGCTGATTTTTGCAAAAAAACCTAATTTTTGTTTTACGTGGAATTTGAATAAAAAATATGGTATGAGCCTTTGATCTGTGATTGTTCTGTGATGTAATCTTGTGTGTGAATGCTTGTAAATCTATTTAATATTTATGGCAACCTGTGAGTTGTCCAAAGATATCTTTGGCATCCTGTGAGTTGTCCAAAGTTGTAATTACTTTTCTAGCAATAGGTTAATTGTTAGGATAGATATTATGTTAAGACAAGACGAGGATCGTGGCGCAATCTTTGGAAGATGGCATTTGACCTTCTCACACACAACGAAAGGTTCGTTGAAGATTACATCTACATTCTAGAGATAGATCTAGGACTAGGAACCTCATGATCGCTCATGAGGAATAGGCTCATACCATATTTAACTTAGTTTCTGTGATATTTATATTTATAAATCTAAAACAAAATCCTTCAGAATATTAAGTAATGAAGTGTCTCCCATGTCACTATAACCCTTGGTACCGAGAGAGTTTTACACATGGGTCACGCCGGAGCTGGGCATGTGGGGGATTGTCTTTGGAAAGGGGCACACGGGAAGTAGTGACTAGCACAAGTGTAATGTGTATTTTTATACATATTTTTAGGGTATTTATCATCTCAAATTCAATCATAATTCAAATAAAAATATAGGAAAATTACTCATAATTCATAAAACATGATTTCAAACATCTTAATATATTTTTGTGTTATTTGACAGGCCAAAAGCCCATATAATGATAAATTAGACCAAAACGCAAATAATGGACCAAACATGGTCAAACAAAATCCTCAAACACTCTACGAAAATTCCCCCAAATGTTTACGATAATTCAACAACCTTTTACAACCAAGTCAACCCAAGTCAAACGCCAAAAATCGCCGAATTGACCAAAAGTGAACTTTTCTAAAATAGGTCAAATGGTATACCAAAACGAAGAGCTCGACGAGACAAATCCAACGGTACAAGCCTCGCGATCACAAACCTTTTAAAACTCTCAGAATCGCCAATTTAAAATATGGTCAAAACAGTCAATGTCAATTGTTCTGACAGTCTAAGTAAACTATCAAATTCTTCTCCTTCCAAAAGTTGATTTTTGAACATGCTCAAAATCGAGAAAGAGTAACACCGTTCGACTCAGAATCTCAAGCCAAGTGCAACCGTGGTGTTCCCGTGACCTGGAATAGCCAGTAAACGCGAAAATACCTCCTGACAGTCATAACAATAGACCGTTTTGAGCTGAGATATTCTCGAGCTTGCCATTTCCTCCACATACCTCAGTTTGACAAAATTCTAATTCCATTCAATTCTTCTTGATTTCCTCTTTCCAACCATATAAATAACTCAAAGATTGATGAAGAATTGAGTGAGATAATTGAGTTTAAAATAAGTGTTCGATGAAATTAAATTCTGTTTTTGCTCAAATAACTCAATTCGAGCTTAACTTCTCAAGACCATATCTCACTCCACAGACCTCCTTTTCACGCAAAACCAACTCCATTATCTTCTTCTATCTTTCCTATTTCCATGGAAATCAAGAACCCTAAGAATGGTACAGAATTGAGTAAGCAGTTCACGTTTGAAAAGGGGCACATGAAATGTTCGACAAAATGCGTCACTCAGAGTTTCAGAAAATAAAAATAACAGTCCGTCTCAAGCAAATTGAGAGCTTAAAATCCACCTAGATTAACCGAAGGAGGTAGTGAACGCGTTCAAACCTTTTAATTCAAATGAAAATGACTCAGAAGCTATTTTCAACTCAAAAAGTACTCAGTGGCAAAGTCATAATAAAAGAGAATTTCCTTTCTCTCCGCTCAAGTTCTAATAGATCATGTCCACCAAAATAGGGTTACTGATGGGGTGACTCATTTGAGCACATTTTGACCCATTGCGCCACCGACAATCGAAAGAAAGATTTGAAAAATCTGAGCGCCAACTCCATACGAGATGACTCATTTCATGAAATGTTCAACCCTTCTGGCCACATCCGATCTGAGGGACCACAAGACCACAAGACATTTCATGAATAAAATCAACAACTCTATCGTCCCTTCCTCTTTCAAGTTGACCTAAAGATGAAACCTCCGCACAATAAAAGAACAAAAAAAGTCCCTCTTAAAATTTGAAAAATATCTCACCAATATTTGGTCCAACTTATCCAGATTTAATAGTACGCCAGATCTATTTGAACCAATGAGAGGCTCCGCCTGGCCCCCTGTCTCTCTCTCTCTGTTCAAAATGGGCAGTGGACTCTTAAGTCCAATTTTTGCTATAAAACGACCCTAGTTCCACTGTACAAGCAGCCACCACTCTCCATTCTTCTCCTTCTTCCTCTAACACCACCATTGTTGAGTCTCAATGTTTTTTGAGCTCTAATTTTCGTTTTTGAGTGAAATAGAACAATTCGGGGATGATTTGGGTGAAATTCGAATTGGTTGATTCTAGCTTGAATCAAGGTGAAATTGGAGGTTCAAATCGACTCAAGACATATTCCGGCTGGCCTTCCAACTCTTGGTTTGATCCAATTCTCTTTTATTTTTTTGATTTGAATTTTAGATCACAAGAACTCAATTTGTAATAATCATGATGAAATCTTGTCCAATTCTTATTTTTGTGAATATGTGTGAGTAGATCTAGATAGGGAGGGAAGTTTATGAGTTGCATGCATGAAATCTTGATTTGAAAGCTTGTAATTTTTCTGAATTTTTGATGAATAGTCATGAACACACAATTTTTGAATAATTGGGGAAAATTGCTTACTTAGTATTTTTTTTTAATCAATTGATCTACTAAATCCAGAGTTTATTGGCTTGTTAATCATCTAGAATACATAGCTTAGTGTTTTGTGTGATTAATTTGGAGTTGTGAATGATTTAATTCAAGTTTGTTTAAAAAAAGCTATTTTGAGATAAACTAGTTATTAAATCAATTTTCTTGAGTAAATCTTAGCTTATATTGCTCAAATCCATCATCTAAATCTGTAAAATTATACCCTAAGTGATTAATGATTGTTACATCTCATGAATTTCCTATAAATCCCTATTTTTAAACTGAAAATCAAACCCTAATCCAGTTTCTGTTTTGCTGCTGTTTTTCTCTGTTTTTCAGTATTTTTCCTCTAATTTCGTGTCCAATTCAGATCTAAAAAATTAAATAAATTTTTTTACAATTTAGTCTAATATAGTAGATAATTTTCAAACCAAATTTTACCCAATTCTGAATTAAAATTGTGAGATATTAATTTTCTAAATTTGTAATTTTTCTGTTTTTGATGTTTCTGTTCAGATTTATTGTTTCCTTTCTTCTGAATTTTTAAAAAATATAAAAACAAATAATACAAATATAAAAATATAAAAATAGTCCTACTTGAAGTATTTCGAAGTGTAGAATCCGAATATGAATTTTAAAATGTTAGTTATTAGGACAGATCAGAAGATATTGCCACTTTTCTAAGTACTGGTCTGTCAGATCCAGTTTCTGAATCCAGATCTGAGTTTTCATTATAAATCTCAAACTACAAAATATAAGTATACCAAATTTTGATAGTTGATTCATAACTTGATAATTGTATTTTGTAAAAAATTTGGGTTTTTTCAAGCTTTGGTGATTTTCTATAAATTTCTGAAGTTGCTGCTTAAGCGATTTTGAATCTGAAATAAGTTCTGGACTGATCTGCAAATATCTCGAAATTCTTGAATAAAATAATAATAACAGTAAAGGACCATATCATAGATCTCTCTTTCTAGTTATCTCGTGTGTTAGATTTGAAGTTTATAGGGTGACGGGCTGAATTCTTGTAACAAAAACTGAATTTGTTGAATGTTAACTTTGGAAATTTTCCCTAATAAACCTTGAACTAAAAGACTTTATACTAGAGATAAATCATTGAGATTAGTTAATACTTGAGGTCACACCTCCTTGTGTTCGACCCTAAACTCATTTACTGCTTATACTCGTAAATTGATTAATAGGGAAATATAAATTGTTTTGCTAAATTGTGTGAAATTTAACGACGGTTTTATCCGATTTACAAATGTCGCCGTTGCCGGGGAGGCGGCTTGCATCAAGTTTAAACTAACCCATCATATTTTCGCTAGTGTTTTTGTCTCTTGAATATTTTCAGGTTTATGAGAAAGACGAGACCGCAAGGTGAAGTACGCACTCCTCACAAGAAGGACATCAACAAGCACCTAAGAAAGGTCAAGAGGAACAAGGCGCGAAGTGAGCATGTCGCAACTTCGTCAAGCAAAGGAACGTGACAAGAAGAGACTTCTCGTTTCACACAAGGGCCTCGAGTACGACAAGAAGAGCTACACCAAGTGGAAAAGCCACAAGAAGAAGCTCAAAATCAACCTCTCGTCATTCCGTCTTCATCCTCAACCCCAAGACACGTATCTCCATCTCCCTCTGTTTCTCATTCTAATTCTATTTTAAATTCACCATCATCATCATCATCATCTCATCTTAAAAATCAAGAAGTTGAAAAAGAACTTGAAGAAACTTTAAAAAACGTATAATTGGCTCAACATAGAACATTAGGGCAATTTTTAGAATACAAAATTCAAGAAAATCCTGGAAACATTGTCATACCTTAAGTCCATCCATGTTAAGTGCTTTCCCAACATTGAAGGGCATAAAAATGATAATCCATATGTACATTTAGATGATTTTCATATGAAATGCACCGCATTATTTGGTAAAACTGACAATCTAGACAACATCAAGTTGATCCTTTTCCCTCGCACATTAGGAGCTCCTTCTAGGGATTGGCTTAATCACTAAAATACGCAGGGAGATTATAAACATTCAACAACAAGGTGACGAAACCCTCCAAAAATACTACGAGCACTTCGTAAGGTTTTACGCATCATTCCCTAAACATAACTTCACCGAGACCTCTCTACTCGACCAATTCATCTAAGGGTTAAGGGCGCTAGAATCCCGTCTTATCCAATGTTCGGCCGGTGGATCTTTCAACGATAAAACTCATGCCGAAGTGCGAACCCTCATCGAAACCATGGCCGAAGGAAACCTAGGTCGCGAAGGAATCTTGGGGCAAGTGAACATGACAAGTACGGTAGATCTCAAAGCAATGGAATCTCGCATCACGGCGAATTTCGAGGCAAAGTTTAATAAACTGCTTAAAGCGGTGGGAGGAAAGCTAGAGCCCACACCATGCGAGTTTTATAAGAGTAGGGAACATGCAACTGATGAATGTGATAGCCTTCAAGATGTGAACAATGTAGATGGCTATTAACGCCCCCAATACGCCTATGAACCTTGGAGGAAAAATCCTAACCTCCGTTGGCGCGATAATTATCAATTTCAACAACCCCAACAAGGCTATCAAAAACTTGGAGTTCATGGCCATCCGAACGCGCAACCTCAACAACAATATCAACAGCAAACCCCTCAACCTTCACCTCCAAACTCTCAAGCTTCATCCTCAAACCCAGAATTTCAGGGCTAATATCAGGACAAACCGTGCTAATGAACGAAATCAAGGACGAGTTAAAGGGAGACATTGCCACTCTTGCTCAAGGCCAAGCCACTCAAGGTCGACAGGTGCAAAACCTTGAGATGCAAGGTAAACACTCTTAAGAGCCAAATGGGAAATAAACTACCTTCCCAAGGAATGAACCTGGCGGTGCTCAAGTCCATTAACGCAATTCAATTGAGAAGTGGGAAGTAAGTGGAATTCCCAAGGGAAGAGGAGGAAGTTGTGATGCAAAGGCCAAACGAGGGCGAGTCAAGTATGAAAGAGGTACTAGATGATGTGTGTGAAAATAATAATGAGGAGGAAAAAAGAGAAGAAAGAAGAGAAGGTGGGAAAGAAAAGATTCAAGAGAAAGATGTACCAAAGGAGAAGAATCATATGCCAAGGGCACCATTTCCAACTCGCCTGACGGGTAATGCTAAGAAGGATGAACTCGACAAGGATATTCTCAAAGTGTTTAAGAAAGTGGAGGTGAATATTCCAATCATAGACGCAATTCGAATGTACCCTCTGTACGCCAAGTTTTTCAAGAGCTTATGTACAAACAAGAGGAGGCTAAAAGGGAATGAGACGTTAAGCTTACCTTCGGTGATGAGCATTAATACAAGAGTACCCTAAAAGGAAAAAGACCCTGAAGTCTTCGCCATTCCTTGTCCCATCGGGCTCCAACAACTTGCGAGATGCATGCTCGATTTGGGGGCCTCAATCAACGTATTGCCTAGGTCCATTTACGAAACTTTGGGCCTAGGCGATATCAAAAATACGCGTGTAATGGTTCAATTCACTAATCGCTCTGTAGCCCCAGTCTTGGGTGTTGCGGAAGATGTGCTAGTGAAGGTAATTAGATTAGTGTTCCTGGCGGATTTCTACATACTCGAGATGGGAGACAACGCTGATTCTTCCGCCATTCTTTTGGGAAGACCTTTCTTGAGGACAGCTCGAATGAAGATCGATTGTCACTCGGGCACGCTATCCATAGAGTTTGACAATGAGAAAATCACCATCAGCATCTTCGACACAATCAAATATCCCGACGATTATAATGTTTCCAGCATTTGCGTCGTCGAAGAAATTGATGAACTCATCAAAGAACGAGTAAAAAGGGAGTCTCTAAACTCTTTTATTTTTGAAGAATTCTGGGAAGAAATAGAAAATTGTAACACAATAGAAAATGAGAACAATAACAACTTATTAGGTAATAAAAGTGAAACATGTGTTTAAAGAAGTGAAAATATAAAATTGCCTAACTATGAAAATTGTAGGTTCGAGGATATTTCCTTTTTTTCAGGTCCTATGGCGAGCGAGTTCAAAATATTCGGAGAGCGGATGCTGCCCACAATCGAGAAGGCTTTCGACCCCGAGTTCACCTCTCTTCCTAGCCACCTCCAAGTCGCCCCCAAGAAAGAAACAAAACCCTCGAGTGAAGCTCAAGGAAAAATGAATCCGACAACAAAAAAAGTGGATCAGATGGACCTCTTTCACCTTCCCTTCATTGACCATGAGTTAGAGTGCATGGTGGAAAAAACCTACGACCAGTTCCTCGATTGGTATTCAAGTTATCTTTTGGTCGACATCGACTCCGTCGACCAAAGCAAAACAACTCTCGCGAAGGAAATATAACTTGTTGTGCGCAATGCTTCGAAGAAGGGATTAGAGATCGACAAGTTTTATACTCTTGAATATACAAAACACTGAATATCATAAGGTTCAAAAGATATCATATGTGATATGAGTTGGAAGAGTCTCAAGTTGTCTTTAAAGATTGAAATACAACTCATGTCAAAAGATTTGACAGCGTCAACACAGCAATCTTATAAATGTTTGTGGAATATCGATTTGATATTATTTTACATCCAGTATGAGTTCAAATTGTTTGCTACTCATAATTCAAACTTCTTTAAAAGAGATTGCATCTCCTAAAGAAGCAATGGGAATGTAATACATCTCGATAGGTTTGAGATCCACATACAAGCGATGAACCATTAATGAGGCTATCAGTAGTTGATAAGACTGTACTTGAAACATAAGGTCCTCCTCTCAGACCTGGTAGACATTAGGCTGAGAGATATGATTTCTCATAAAAGGTGTTCATAGAGGATTAGTCGACTTTCTACCAAGGAGACTGTGAAGAATCAATATTCTCAAAATGGTTGGACCATAAGAACTGAGATGCAACCTTGTCAACTTTGGAACTTGGTTGGAGTATCCAATGGCTTGATGAGCATTGCATGGTTTACCTATAAATAATAAAGAAAGTTGCTATAGTATGGGCTATAGTAAAAGACTTTCTCACTTGTTGCTATTACGAATTCTAGCTTCCATAGTACAATGCGATTGTGAATGATGGAACAAAGATATAAAACTCACATTCCTTTACAGGAACTTTACTGTGGGTATATCTTCGATACATGGAAATAGTTTTATGATCCCAAGAATTCTGGAAAGGTTACAGGCTTCGAATCCATGAATTAATTAAAGCAAGCACCTCAGGATGAATCTATTTGACAAAGTAAATTGCAGAATTTAGCTTTATTGAAATAAATGAGACCACCTCGGTTTCAAGAAATTCAGTGGGAGTATGATAGTTTTCTAGTGTTACAACAAAGAACTTTCACCATCCTAATAGTTGGGAATTGAAGTCTATGTAGACCTATAGTCAAAAGATAAAGTACATTGGTAAAATATTGAAAGAATTCAATATGCAAGAAATGTTCTTGCTTATGGTGTTCATATGAATGATGAAAGACATACGAATAAGATTGTGTACTTTCAGCCATATATTGACGTGTTTAATATGCAAGAAAGAATTCTTGCTTATGGCATTCACTTGAACAATAAAAGGATATAAGAAATAGATTCTATACCTTTGACGATATATTGAATATTCAATATACAAGAAAGTGTTCTTGCTTATGGCATTAATATGAACAATGATAACCATATGAATTGAATTATATGTTTTCAACAATATATTGAGCGAGTTCAATATGCAAGAAACAATTCTTGCCTATAACGTTCATATAATGAAGACATATCATCCGTTTATTGAAAGGTTCAATGTACAAGAAATAGTTGTTGGTAACGGGATGAATAAGAGTTTTCAAGCCATACAATATATTGTGCAATATGCTTGGAGCATAAGAGAGCAAATGATAGTCATTTGATGACTAGAATAAATATCTAAGTTCTTATGAAGAACTAAGATATCCCGATCTATGAGAAGATAGGTAGTGGTAAGAGATTATACTTTCCTAACATGGATCATTATCGCAATTCGTTTATTTTGAATACAGTAATTTGGAAAGAGTTCCAAATAAGGTACTGTAACTGAAACAAGACCATTTTGTTACTTTAGAAGCGGACAATAGGTATGCTAGGATCAAGCACTTGGTTTAGCTATCGAAACTTGTCATTCTTTCACCCCTCTCTCCAGTATAAATAGAGGGGCATACCCTCTCTATTAGACACACAATATAGAAGCTCTAGAGGCAGCTGTAACATCTAGAGAGAGAGTTTTGTAAGGCTATTTTCGGAAAATATTTCCAGACTCGTCTAGCCGAGTCCAGTAATTCTGTCTGTCTGAAGTTCGCGTGGATACGAGTAGAGATTCTCTAACTTGAGAACTTGTGAACGATCGTTTTTCATCCCTAGGAGAAGCAACGAGATTCGCGGAGTCGAGCTTCAGGAAGGAGAAGGTTGGAAGTCAGAATCATTCAGACCTACATCCCTTCTTCATCTCACCGATCAGGAAGATCCGAGGTATAAATTTTAATAGCTTATCTCGTACTTTTATTCTCTTAACGAGGATCCTAGGGAGGATTGAACCCGTAGGTTCCGTTGTGCATGTAACGTACATGGCTACGGGTTTACCTCACATAAAACACTCGTTCGCACACCGGTACCTTCTCGCTCTTCAGTCCCTCACATAAAATACTCGTTCGTCCATCAGAGTGAAAGAACTTGTTCCTTCGGTGACCTGCCCTCTGGATCTTGGACGCGCCTCCATGAAGATGATCGATTGCTCGGTCCTGGTTAACTGCCCCAAACCAAACAAGCTTCCTTTTTGGTGTATCGGTGGAATGGTTTATATATAGATGAAAGTAATCCTGGAGAAAATTGTGTTGCGATCCCGAAAAGACTGGGCGACAAAATTGGATGACACCCTATGGGCATACCAAACAACACAGATGTCACCGTATAAATTGGTCTACGAAAAGAGATATCACCTCCCTGTCGAGCTGGAATACAAGGAGTTGTGGGGCACCAAATACCTGAACTTTGACCAAGGCGGCATCAAAGAAAAGGGTGCTGGACGCACACAAGATCGAAGAAGCAAGGAGAATCTTATGAAACCGCTAGATTGTACATGGAAAGAACTAAAGCATGGCACGATCGAAAAATATAGGCAAGAAAAGGGCCGTTAAGAGAAGGGGAAGCATTACTACATTACAACTCCCGACTGAAACACTTACATGGAAAACTAAAGTCGAGATGGACGGGACCGTTCAATATAAGCAAAGTACACCCGAATGGAGCAGTCACTCTCCGGGGGAAAGGGGGCGAGTTCATGATCAACGGCAAAGAGTGAAACACTACATAGCAGGAGAACCACTCGAGCAAGAGCAAATCTTGGCTTACTCAAGCACCAAGAAACATAAAATTAAAACAGGTGATCAGGCTCGCGATCTAAAACAAACACTCTTGAGAGGTAACCTAAGAAATTTTATTTTTCCAGCTTCTTTCCTTACTTACATTAATTTCACTTTATTTGCACTTCTTTCAATAATTGAAGACACCTAAGACTCCACCATGGCCGAGGGAATGCGAAAAAAAAAAAGACGAGGTCACAGGTGAAAGGGAGGTCGCCGATGACGAGCGAACTAGAAATAAGCAAGGAGCACCAAGGGAGAAAGTCGATTTTGAGAAGAAAGGGGGAAGAGGAGAAATCATTAGTAAATGTAGAGGGGTCGACGGAGGTTGAATTAGAACGATTGAGGAATTAGAGACCAGAGGGTTCGCGAAAATGAAGAGAGTTGATTTCGAAGATCTGGAAAAACTGGGTATAGCCCATCAAGTTGAAGCCTATTTGAAAAAGTAGGATTGAGGAAGTTAGTGACGATGCATGTGGCGCAAAGCTGGGCGCAAACGATAGAATTTTTAGTAACAGTAAGCCTTGAACCGCAACCCGCGTGTGGAGGAGAAGCGGAGAATATACTAAAATTCAAGGTCAGCAAAAGGCGTTACGAGCTTTTGATGGACGCGGTGAATGTTGGGGAACCCGTAGCAATGTACGTTACATGCGCAGCGGAACCTACGGGTTCAACCCGACCTAGGATCATCGTTCAGAAAATAAAAGTACGAGATTAACTATTAAAATTTATACCTCGGATCTTTCTGATCCACGAGACGAAGAACGGATGTAGGTCTGAACTATTCTGACTGGCAACCTTCTCCTGAAGCCCGACTCCACGAACCTCCTTGCTCTTCCTAGGGATGAAGAACTAGATCGCTCGCTAATCTCCAAAGTAGGAGACCTCTACTCGTATCCACGTGAACTTTAGACAGACGGAATTACCGGACTCGGCTAGACGAGTCCGGAAATACTTTCTGAAATTACCCTCACAAGAGACTCTCTCTCTTTGTATTACGGCTGTCTCTAAGGCTTCTAATTGTGTGTCTAATAGAGGGGGCATGCCCCTCTATTTATACTAGAGTGAGGGGTGAAAGAATGACAAATTTCGATAAGGAAACCCTTCCAGTCAGCCGGAACAATTTCAGCCTTTGTAAAATTTTGATCCAGTCGACCGGAACTTGTGTTCCGGTCGGCTGGAACAATTTCAGCCTTTGTAAAATTTCAGCATCTAATGCTTTATTCTTTCACCAATTTATACATCACATGTATAACTGTTTCTAAGGTATTTTCTTCCCGTCCGAATGGAGTTCATTGTGTGACCGTCTAGGTTCCAATTAACGCTGGCAACAATCTTCTAAAGACCGTAAGATATGAGTAACCTCTAGACTGATGTCATGACTACCCATGTTAAATGAAATGATCAGCGATCATAAACCTATCTGAATAGACGTTTGTTTAATTCCTTTTGTTCTACGATATATGTCTTGATCACAAGGCACGGTAATATGTCTTCCTTGAGTTTGATCAAAGTCTCTTTCCTGATCGAGAATTAGACTGAGTAAATACAAAATGATATTAACAACACATGTTAATTCATTTATGGCCATGCATTTCCTTCAGTCCTAGTTCATCAGGGGGCCCAGAGATATCTCCCTCATGACGAGAGGAACAAATCCCATCTTGGTCACTCATATTCCTCGTCATGATTCAGTGCATACCTAATGATGACCCTAATGATCATCCCATTACGGATGACGTAGGATCATATTAAAGTATGCAGTTCCACATACAGAATTCCATGGTAACCTCAGGTCGTAGGAACAAGCACACTATTCATATGAGAATCGCTAATGACATATACCATGCATATTCTCATAGTGTGGTCAGTCCAGTACGTGTTCTCTTACACGAGCCTATATTCCAGACTTGACATCCCTATGTCCATGATCAGCAGAACATGATCATCCAGTCTACGAATATACTAGTGTAGATATGTAGCTTCTTACCTGAAGTATGTTTATCTCTATAAACATCCCACATATCACTAGGGACAGTTTAGAATGTCATTCGTTGGTTCACAGTTCTACTATCTGATGATGTGAACCCGAAGTGTCATTCATGGTCGATCTAATATATGTAAATACATTAGTCACCTATACACTCACTCATATATGAACTGAATAAATGTGCTTCTCATAATCTAATCTCTAGTCCAACACTTTGGCCTAGGGCATAATTCCTTCAGTCTCTCACTTGCACTAGGCCAATCTTAAGCATCCAATGCTCATTACGCAACATGACCTTCATGTTCTACTAGCGGGAAATATATGCCTATCAGATTATAGAAATTTACATTGCAAACTTGTAACGACTACTATTGATCTCTATCATTAGTCGAGAACTTCTAGAACAGGTGCATGTATCCTTGTTGCTCTATTCTGAGCGATTCTTTGTTCATAACATAGATCGTCAGGCCTTAAGAGCAATCGGGACTACTCCAAGTTCCAAGATCAAGTGCTTGATTCAAGCATACCTATTATTCACTTCTAAAGCGACAATATGGTCTTGTTTCATTTACAGTACCTTATTTTGGAACTCTTTCCAAATTACTGTATTCAAAATAAATTAATTGTGATAATGATCCGTGTTAGGAAAGTGTAATCTCTTACCATTACCTAGCTTCTGATAGATCGGGATATCTTAGTTCTTCATAAGAACATAGATATTTGTTCTCGTCATCAAATTACTATCATTTGCTCTCTTATACTCCAAGAATATTGCACAGTACATTGTATGGCTTGAAGAATCTTATCCATCCCGTTACTAAGAACTATTTCTTGTACATTGAACCTTTCAATAAACAGATGATATGTCTTCCTTATATGAACGTTATAGGCAAGAATTCTTTCTTGCATATTGAACTCCTTCAATATATTGTTGAAAGCATAGAATCCAATTCATGTGCCTTTCGTTGTTCATATTAGTGCCAAAACCAAGAACTCTTTCTTGAATATTGAATATATATGATCGAAGGTATAGAATCTAATTCTTATATCCTTCTATTGTTCAAGTGAATGCCATAAGCAAGAACACTTTCTTGCATGGTGAACATTTCAATGTATGGCTGAAAGTATAGAATCTCATTTGTTTATCTTTTCATCATTCATATGAACACCATGAGCAAGAACATTTCTTTCACATTGAATTCTTTCAATATTTTACCAATGTGCTTTATCTTACAACCAAAAGTCTGTATAGACTGCAACTCCTAACTATTAGGATGTGTAAGTTGTTGTAATGCAGGAAGATTGTCATACTCCCACTGAATTTCTTGAAATCAAGGTGGTCGCATCTATTTTGATTAAATCAAATTCTTCAATTTACTTTGTCAAATAGATTCATCCTGAGATGCTTGCTTTAATCCATTCATGAATTCAAAGCCTGTAACCTTTCAGAATTCTTGCGATCATAAAACTCTTGCCATGTATTAAAGATACATCCATAGTAAAGTTCCTATAGAGGAATGTGAGTTTTATATCCTTGTTCCATCATTCACAATCGCATTGTGCTATGGAAGTTATAATTCGTAATAGCAACAAGTGAGAAAGTCTTTTTACTATAGCCCATACTATAGCTACTTTCTTTGCTATTTTTTAGGATATCTATGTACTGTATGCAATGGTCATCAAGCCATTGGATACTCCAATCAAGTTCCAAACTTTACTGCTTGTATATGGGTTGCATCTCAGTTCTCATGGTCCAACCATTTTGAGAACATTGTCTCTTCACAATCTCCTCGGTAGAAAGTCGACTCATCCTCTATGAGTATCTTTTATGAGAGATCATATCTCTCAGCCTAATGTCTACCAGGTCTGTGAGGAGGACCTTATATTTCAAGTATAGCCTTATCAACTATTTGATAGACTCATTAATGGTTCATCACTAGTGTGTGGATCTCGAAAGTTTCGAGATGTATTACACTTCCACTGCTTCTTTAGGAGATGAGATCCCTTTTAAAGAAGTCCGAATTATGAGTAGCAAACAATTTGAACTCATAATGGATGTAAAACAATATCGAGTTGATATTCCAGAAAGATTGTTGTGTTGACACTGTCAAACATTTTGACACGAGTCGTACTTCAATCTTTAAAGACAATTTGGGACTATCCCAAAACCATATCACATATGGTGTCCATTTTAACCTTATCATATTCAGTGTTTAGTATATTCAAGAGTATAAACCTATAAGAATCTCGGAGGCACAGACTGAATCTTATCCAGTAAGTTTCATTTTCTTCTTTATGTGCACATCGTGAGATGCTGCATATAGAATTAATTGTGAAATCCTTTTCCTAATTTCTAAGATAATTGTCAAACTATTGACTTAAATACTTGCCACTTCGATCTGATCGAAGTGCTCTAATTATTTTGTCAAGATGATATCGAATTTCATTCTTAAATGCTTTGAACATTTCAAACATTTTGCGTTTCATTAAGTAAACCTTTTACTTAAAACACTTTAATATGAAATTCTGATATTCCTTATTTCTAGCCGGCTTGCTTTTTGTCTCTCGTGCATCTATATGCATCAGACTCAACAAACTAACCCAACAACTTTGTGATGGTTGCCTATTCTTGTCATCATGTTCGATGAATAAAATTCGCACGTCTCAATTGATCCTTGATCCAGTGAGTCAAACTTTCCACATAGGGTGGAGTTTTAGAAATGCGATTCTTATTATGTGACTTAGATGACATTACTAGAAGTATGGAATCAATGGACTTTTTATTTAGCATATAAATGTTATTTTCTAAGTGAACATTTCAAATAGACAAATCCAGAAAAATTTTATTATTCCAAATAATAAATTTTACAACCATTTTAACGCTAATGTCGAAATAACATTTATTTCATTACAAGTCCACAATGGCTAAGTCAATAAAGTTTTAGAGCTAATGTAGCAACTCTTGCTTCATTCCCCACTTGTAGGTTGACTTCTCCTCTGTCTAATCTTCTACTTCTGAGTAATATCCTGCACATTCAAAATGTGAGAATTACAGTGGATATCCAATATCCAAGTAGAGATTTAGGAAAAGGAATACCTGAAATGGCAGTCATTGATTCTTCTTCTTGACATATCTTACATCCTCCTCTCCAGTGATCACTCATAGAACATGCAATCACTTCTTCGAATTCCTCAGGTTTAGGCAACTCTTTGCCTTCACTCTTGATCCAGCTCTCCCATGCAGCCTATCTATTCAACTCCCTTTCTCTTTCAATCCTGAGGGCATCAATGACAACTTTTGCCTCTATGTCCTTCTCTGCCTGTTTAAGCATCTTATGCAATTTCGTGATCGACGTTTCCATCCAACGCTTATGATATTTAGTAATGAACAAATCAAAGCTCGGAGGAAGCGATCCAAGAATCATGTCAACCGCGAATTCTCTTGGAATAGGCGAACCAAGTCTCTCTAAGTAATGAATGTGGCTTCTCATCATGAACACATGAGTATCCACAGAGGAGCCCTGAGCCATCTTGCTCTTGATTAATGACTTGGTGACCTTGTAGTGCTGAATACTAGCCTGCTTTCGGAACATTTCCTTAAGCACCTTGATCATATCATAGGAATCCATGAAACCAATCTGCTTCCGAAGCTTAGGTTTCATTCCTGCTAACATCATCTAGGCTACTTCATCAGAATCGTCAATACACTTCTGATAAGTATCATGAACGAATCTAGAAGCGGTCGAAGGCGGTGGATTTGGGATGGGTGTCTCAAGGACATACAACTTTCCTTCACTCTTGAGAACAATTCTCAGAGTCCTGAACCATTCAGGGATGTTTGTGTCATCGAGCTTATCCTTCTCAAGGATAGATCGCAAGTCCGTAAATTTCGAACTCATTCTACAAGTTTAATATGCAAGGTAAAGTTTATTATTTAAAATTGGAATTATTCTAATTTTGTTTCATATATTATACTCCCACTATTTTCTTCAAATCAAATACCTTCAGTAGTATTGATTCGGAAACATTCAACTGAGTGATCATTGGGTATGCACTGAATCATGATGAAGAATGTGAGTGGCAAAGATAGGGATTTGTTCCCCTCATCACGAGCGAGATATCTCTAGGCCCCATGATGAACTAGGACTAAATTAAATGTATGGTCATGCTGAAAATGGATTAACAAAGAGTTGTTAATATCATTTTGAATTTATTCTGTCTAATTCTTGATCAGGAAAGAGACATTGATCCAACTCAAGGATGATATGTTTCCATGCCTTCTGATTAAGACATATATCGTAGAACAAAAGGAATAAGTAAACTTCTATTCAGATAAATAAATGATCACTGATCATTTCATTTAACATGGGTGTTCATGACGTCAGTCTAGAGGTCACTCATGACGTACGGTCTTTGGAAGATCGTTGCCAGCGTTAAATGAAACCTACCTGGTCAGAAAATGAACTCCATTCATCCGGGAAAAAATTACTCAAAACAGTTATGCATGTGATATATAAATTGGTGAAAGAAATAATCAAACATTAGATGTTTGATTGTGCAAAATAGTACTATTCCGTTTGGAATGAACTGGGTTCCATTCTGAATGAAACAGATATGGTAGCTATGGATTAGACAACAGCAAAACTTGCAGATTTGGAAATATTGTTCCGTTCGGAACAGAACAACTTCCGTTCGGAAGGAAACTGTACTAGAATTACAATTTCAGTTTAGGAAACTAAGCAATTTTTCGCCTCCCTCTATAGTATAAATAGAGGGGCAGCCCTGCTCTATTATACACAGAACAAAAGTCTTAGAGGCAGCCGTAATACTCAAATAGAGAAAGAGTTTTGTGAGCATTATTTCCAGAAAATATTTTCGAACTCTTCTAGCATAGTCTGGTTATTCCGTCTGTCTGAAATTCGCGTGAATACGAGTATAGGTCTTCTACCTTGAAGACTTGTGAGCAATCATTATTCAACCCTAGGAGAAGCAAGGAGCTTCGTGGAATCGAGCTTCAGAAGTAAGGAAGGAGAAGGTTGTAAGACAGAAGTTCGTTCAGACCTACATCCGCTTCTCTATCCCGAATTAGTGTAAGCCGAGGTAAAATTTTAAATAGCAATATCATACCTTTATTTTCTTATAAATGATCCTAGGAAGGGTTGAGTCCGTAAATTCTGCTGCACATGTATGTTACATACATGGCTATGGATTACCAACAAGAAGGGCCCAAGGATAACGGAATGGATGCAATTCATCGACTGAGCTAACCTATTCATTAGAGAACGAGGAGGGTAGCCACACCCAAAGCCCTACTAGGATAGGGTAGCTCAGCATGGGCAGGAAAACCCAAACCAAGACCGGAACAGAACCTATAGCTCGACGCAAAGGCTATAAGATCAAGGTGAAACATGACCCATAGACGAACAACAGAAGTGCCCAATCTATGGCGAGCCACAACACGTCACATCAAAATGAGAAAATGTAGAACCGAGAACCGAAACCTCTTCCCTCAGGAATAGAACATGGTGATAGTAATGAGGAACATCAACGGAGAGAGAGCCTGGGAGATGGATCCCGACTGGACCATCGACTTCACCAAATCATTCGAAGTCTAGTGTGAGGCATCGGAGTGCATAATAGGAGCAGTGCTAAGCTAAAGGAAGAATGGGATCCCGTTTGCAATAAGCTACGTAAGCAACAAGCTTGATGAAGAGGAAGAATAAAGCATCCCCGCGGAAAAGGAAATATTGGCGTTCATCCTTGCACTAAGGTAATTTGAATACTACCTCAATGGGTTCAAAGCCTTTACTTCACCGACCAAGTTGGAGTACATTACTGGATGAAGACGAGGAACCTGAACGAACTACATATTAGATGGCTCTTATTAATGTAAGGATTCAACATTGAGATCCACGACAAATCTAAAGCTGTGCGGATAGGGGATCGCCACACTAGGCTAGAGCATCACCGAGCAAAGGACCCAGAGCTGGACGAATGACAACCGCAAGCATGGACGATGATCGATGACAAGTCAATAAAGATTCCTCTTGAAGACGAACTACCGGAGGATGTCGAGTACATAGAAATGACCTTCAACGAAGAGATAACGGACGCGAAGGGAAACCCCAGGTACCCACGCTGGAGTCGCATCAACTGACAAACAAGCGCTTCCTGGGAGGCAATCCGGAGCTCCATTAAAAATAAAAAAATAAAATTTTAAAACCCGCGCAAAGATTCACTACTCCGCGACTGCCCAGAGATATCGCGGTAGCGGTAGTTCGAACAGCAGATTTCAAATGAAAATTGATTCTTCTCATATTTAAACGAGGAATGCAGTCATGGGAGCGACGTGATGGAAGACAAAAAGGCAGCCTAGAAAATTGTGATCGTTTCAGATTCAACCAATTACTGCCAATTTATGGCAAGAAAATTGCAATCGGTGGCACCCTAACCCTATAAAAACCCAGTGAAGCAGACTCAGGAAATCACAGACCTTCTCTCAAAGCAAAAATCTAACACACAAGGTACAAAACCCACTCGAAAGCAAACCTCTCACAATGTTCGCCAAACTCTTCAAATGGATAATGGGAAGCAGCCACGACACGACACGTGAACCGGAGAAAGAGCTGAGAAAACATAAGGAGAGCTAGGTGGGAAAGACAGAGCAATACAGGATGCGAGCAAAAGAAGAGGGCGGGCATGACCTCAGATCTACTAAAGCACCACCAACCCTAGGGAGAGAATCAAGTGATTATGACTTAGACGAGGACCTTCCAATGCGAGATTTCACCCCAGAACTGTCGCTAAACCTATGGTGTTCGGCCTATGGTGACCCAATCTAGGTGATACTCAGCCAAAGTGAGGAGAATGTTAAACACTTGTGCCATCACACAAGCAGGAACCTCAAGACAGGAGAAACAATACACTAAGGCTGAAAAAGAGGTGCTCGCGATAATGCTCTTCATAAAAAGGTTTAGAGGCCTACTTCGTAGTAGAAGTATGAGGATCTACATAGACGCGGCGATAATATACTACCTAAATTACAAGTGAAACAAGAAATGGATGCATGCTAAGTGGCTGATAGTTGTAAACCGAAGGGACTCGATGATTTTAGACAACACGATGAAGCCAAGAAATGAATTCTGGGAGGTGAGATTACTAAGACACAGAGTAGAGGACCCGGACCGGTACAACAAAATCATAGACTGGGATGTCAGCAATGAGACTTTGGATGAGGATCACTTCTAATTTGCGGTATCAACGTTCTTTTCTCTCTCTTTAAATTCAAAAACTTTTATATAGAAAAGTGTACCGGGACGGTGCCCTATTTAAGCTTTGGGGGGGGGGGGGGTTAATTCCTTCTTTGAATTTTATTTGCATTTTAGGGTTTAGCATTTTACAGTCTAGTATGCATCAAATATATATATATATATATATATATATATATATATATATATATATATATATATATATATATATATATATATATATATATATATATATATATCCAAGACCCTATTTCCAAATATAGGTGGTAGACCAAACCAAGGCCCTTTATTTTGTGTATCACATGAACAGGATCAGACGGTTAGTACCCCCCCGAGAGTGGTCAATTCTCTCCCGCATCCTGCCTAACGAACCTGCCGTTAACCGCTTATGCCACCTATATGTTGTAACCACTCCATTCCACCATTCATCCACCACCTCTTCGAACCACCAAAGGGAGAGAGAATCACGTGGTTACGATCTTACAAGGGCCAGATTACAGTGGAAAGAAATGTCCCAAGTATATTCGTAGATGGGATGTTCATGTTCTGCTGATCATAAACATAGCGATGACAAGTCTGGAATATAGGTATGTGTTAGAGAACACATACTGGACTGACCACACTATGAGAATATGCATGGTTCGTGTCATTAGTAATTCTCATATGAATAGTGTGCTTATTCCTACGACCTGAAGTCGCCATGGATTCATGTATGTGGAACAACATACTTTAATATGATACTACGTCATCCCTAACAGGATGATCATTAGGGGCATCATTAGGTATGTACTGAATCATGACGAGGAATGTGGGTGACCAAGATGGTATTTATTTCCCTCGTCACGATGGAGATATCTCTGGGCCTCCTGATGAATTAAGACTGAAGGAAATGCATGGTCATGCTCAAAATGGATTAACATGTGTTGTTAATATCATTTTGTATTTACTCAGTCTAATTCTCGATTACGAAAGAGACTTTGATCAAACTCAAGGATGACATACTTCTATGCCTTGTGATCAAGACATATATCGTAGAACAAAAGGAATAAGCAAATGTCTATTCAGATAGGTTTCTGATCGCTGATCATTTCATTTAACGTGGGTAGTCATGACACCAGTCTAGAGGTTATTCATGACTTACGATCTTTAAAAGATTGTTGCCAGCGTTAAATGAAACCTACATGATCACACGTAGAACAACGTCTAGTTGGGAACTAAACTCTCTCAAAAGATTATACATATGATGTATAAATAAGCGAAGGAAACAATCAATCATTGGATGAATGATAGTGCAAAATAGCACTGTTCTGTTGGCAATAGAACAATTCCGTTACCAACAGAATAGTTCCATTGACAGCATAATTTATATAATAACAACAAATTCCTTGGCAGCCAAGTTTTCTGAATAGGAAACCCTATTTCGTTGGCAACGGAAAATATCCGTTGGGAATGGAGTAGGCATTAAAATTAGGTTTTCAGTTATGGTTACTAACCAATCATTCGCCTCCCTCTCTAGTATAAATAGAGGGGCAACCCCCCCTCTATTAGACACACAATACATAGCCTCCAGGCTGCCGTAATACAAAAAGAGAGAGAGCCTCCTAGAAGTATTTCTGGACTCGTCTAGCCGAGTTCGGTTATTCCGATGATTCAAAGTTCGACTTGGATACGAGTAAAGGTTTTCATACTTGAGGACTTGTGAGCGATCGTTCTTCATCCTAGGAGAAGCAAGGAGGTTCATGGAGTCGAGCTTCAGGAAAGAGAAGGTTGCAAGTCAAAATTGTTCAGACCTATATCCGTTCTCCGTCTCACGGATTAGGAAGTTCCGAGGTATAAATTTTAGTAGCTAATCTCGTGCTTTTATTCCCTTAACGATGATGCTAGGGAGGGTTGAACTCGTAGGTTCCGCAGCGCATGTAACGTACATGGCTACGGGTTCCCCAACAAAAATAACCCATTTTCAGCTAAGGAAATTCTAAAGTTTGCCATTTCCTCCATAGATCTCTGTTTGACAAAATTCTAATGCCAGTCACTTCTTCTTGTTCCCCTCTTTTCATGGATATAAATAACATAGAAAATAATGGAGAATTGAAGGAGAAAATCGAGTTTGAAGTAGGTCTTCGATGAAATTAAAATTTGTTTTGCTAAAATGACCCAATTCAAGCTGAATCTTCTCGAGCTCATCATTTGCTACACAGGCCTGAGTTTTCATAATTATAATGTCATTCTTTTTTTCTTTCTCCCCTCTTTCCATGGATACCAAGAACACAAAAAATGGTGAAGGAATGAATGAGATATTCGAGTTTGAAATGAGGCAGTCAAGGTGTTTGACGAAATTCCAGTTTTAATGGTCAAATTCACTCAAATCGAATTAGCTCAAATTTCTCAAAACAAGGTGTGATTTTTTCAATTCAGTGAGTTTATATGAGGTAGTAGCAAGGTGTTTGAGGTCTTAATTTGATCCGAAAATGACTCGGAGTTAGAATTTGACCAATGAGTTTTTGTTTTAACTAAGTTTTTCAAGCTTGTTTAATCTGGTTCGGTAATTGGGAAAATTCAGTGAGTAAGAAGTTGAATTGAGAGCTAAGACTTTTCAGTAAGCATTGTATGAGAGTGTAGAAGGTTAACTGTGTATTCGTTTGAGATACCACTTCTCGCAATGAGTTCTTGAGCTCATTGTTTTGCAATAATGGCAGAATTGTAATTACATATTGAGTTGAAGAGTTTTCAAGGTGAAAGAACGAGCTTTACTCCATCATTTCAAGCCATTTAAAGTGCTAAAGAATCGGAGGAAGAAGAAGAGTTGATTTGTAGACTCAAAGTAGCATGAGAGTGAAGCATCGAAGTGACCAAAATTTCTGAGTTAAGGAACGGAAAATGAGTTGAACTGGAATGAGAAGATGGAGACGACCAACGCATAGAGTTTTGACAGTATGGATTTGGCGTGCAAGACAAGGAGAAATAAGCTAGTTTGAATTTGATGTAGCAATAATGTCAGAACTACTATTTGAGAAAATGTAGCAGAGTTACGACCACAGCAGATCCAAAGGACCACAAAACACCTTCTAACCACCTCAACAGCTCCAACTACTCGATGACCCTCTCAAGTTCAGGTTTGAACAGAAATCTTCCGTTCTTTTTCCACAAACAACAAAACTCAAATAGAACCTGCTACATGATTAACTAGACCCTCCAGTGAGATGTAAACCGCAAAAGTTCCCTTTCTTCTTAGTCTCAGATCTGAATTTCACTGTTTTTCCGCCAAAAATGTTGAAATCGAAAATGAATTCAAAACTTAATAAACCTTCACCAAATTGCATGAAATTTGAACAGTACAATCTTTGTACAAGTTAGATCAGAACTTCACTGAAATTTTTCCCAAATTGCCCCCGAAATTTCGGATCAAACAAAACAGAGGAAAATCTTCCTTATCCTTCACCCTCTATAAAAATCATCTCAAGCATCTTTCTTCATAATCACTCATTCTCATGCCATCCCTAACTTATTCCAACCCTCCATTAATGGCTTGAGAGCTCAAAACGAGGGAATTTGAGAGTAAGAGGCTGAATCGCGATGAAACAGGCTGAAAGCATTCAAACTCAAAATTCTCGATCTAGAAGCCTCAAGAATTTGAGCGGGGCTCCAGATCCAATCAAGGAACATCCTAAAAGTGATTTTTCATCTTGAATCGGTTTGAATCATCTTTAATTTTCTCTTTTTCGTGTAATAATCAAATCTGGATTTTTTGTGTAAAACGATAAATTTTAGATCAAATTTGAGTTATTTGTGATGATTGAGTAGTTTGTGATTAGAGATTGACATTTATGAAAGAAATACTTGAAATCTTGCTTTAATTTGAATCAATTTTGCTAAATTATTGAAGTTGTTCATAAAACATACTAAATTGGGAATTCATGATTTAAGTGACTTGGTTGAGTTGTTTAGATCAATCAAAGCTTTCATTACAAATGTTTTAGCACCAGTTAATCATCTAAGCTCTTGGTTGACAATCTCATATTGATTAATTGAAGTTTTAGATTGATTTTGTAAGTTGAAGCTAAAGTTGGTTGATTTGGGTTTAGATCCATCTTTTGATCCATTTATAGAGTAATTTTGGTTGAAATTACTCAAGCTTGATTTGGTATATATATATATATATATATATATATATATATATATATATATATATATATATATATATATATAGACCTTAAATATTGAATATTTGATTTCCCGAACAATTGTCTAAAAAATTCCTAATTTGTATTCAAAATATAAAAATTTATTCCTGCTGCAGCATTTTTTCTATTTTTTAGTATTTTTCCTTTAAATACGTGTCCAAAACCAATCTTAAAAATTAAAGAAATATTTTTATAATTTATTTCTCATTTAGTAGATAACTTGCAAAGTAAAATTCGCCCAAATATGATGTATAAAGTGGGAGATATTAATTTTTTAAGTTTGTTATTTGTTTTGTTCTGAATTTCCTGTCCAGATTTGTTAACTTGTCTCTTTCTAAATTTTAAAAATATAAAAATAAATATAAGAAATAACATAATAGCCCTATTTGAAGAAATTTGATGAGTAGAATATATTTCTGGAATTTAAATAATAGTTGTTAGGACAAATTGAAAGATATTGACAATTTTGTGAGCACTAGTCTATCAGATCCAGTTTCTGAATCCTGATTTGAATGTTTATCATAATTCTCAATCTCTAGAACATATTTGTATCAAATGTTAGCAGCTGGTTATTAACTAAACAATTGCACTTCTATGATATTTTGGGGATTTTTCAAGCGTTGGTGATCTTTCTATAATATTTTGAAGTTGTTGCTAAATTGATTATGAATCTGAAATAAGTTCTGGACTAAACTATAAATTTCTCGATTTTCTTGAATAAAAATAAAATATCAGTAAAGAACCATATCAAAGATCCTTATTTCTAGTTCCCAACATTATCTCGTTTGTTGAATTCGAAGTTCGTTTGATCTAGTTACGAATCAAAACATAAAAGTGTGGCATGCTGAATTTTGGAATAAAAACTGAATTTTTGAATATAATCCTTAGAAAAGTTTCCCAATGACCCTTGAATTTAAGACTTAATACTTGATATTCGAATTTGATAATAATAAAAATTTGATGCCATCCTCTTTGTGTTCGACCCCTAAAACTCGTTACCACTTATAAATATTTTGCTAAATTGTGTTGAATAACAAACAACGATTTTTCACGATTTACAAATAGCGCCGTTGCAGGGAAGGTGGCTTGCATCAAGTTTTTAACTAAACAATCTCACATTTTTAAAGTTTATTAGGTCACAAGATCCTTCAATGGATTGGCAAAGCGAGAGGTGAAGGAGATTCAATGACGGGAAGACAAACGTAGACGAAATGGCCACACGACGGCTATCCATGGCACAATGGCGAATGCTCCTTCAAGCAAACATATCCTCTCTACGGGCAATCTTACGAGTAAGGAGCGTTGTTCAACCACTCGTCTATTCAGGTGTCAAGGGATGAAATATTGAACCAACCTTGGGGTTTTCAACCTTAACTGAACCACCAAAACCCGTACACGCCCGCCATGCCAACCCAATTCTCCCAACCTTACTCTTATCAAAACAAGCATTATCCTCCAAAGCAAGAGTATCAACAACCCCAAACATCTTTTCATGACAAATGGTTCGATAAGATGGAAACCATGGAGAAACACTTTTTAGAAATGTCAAATTCGCTCAAAAAGATTTCGACGACATTAAACTTTCCTACACCACTTTCTGAGAGCAAACCGAGGAGCCCATGGCTCAGGAACCCTATCTCCAACCTTGTTACGATGAAGCTAGCCATTGTGACAAAAGTTCTTGGGTCCAATACAAGAATCAAGAATTGGGGGTGGAAGAATGTTCAAATATTGTGAAAATATTCAAAGGGTAAGAGGTTGTGGAAGAAGAAAACCCTAGTTTTGAATTTGAAGAGTATTGATGTGATGGGGAAGGAGAGTCAGAACAAGAAGAGGGGAATGAATCTTCCGACGAGTCAAGCATCACAAAACCAATTTACAAATTTGAGCAATTGAGGGTTGAGGAATCTAAAAGTGATGAGGAAATTGATCAGGAAGACGAGGAAATGTTCGAAGAGTAAGAAGTAGTAGAAAAGGAAAACCCAAGCTTTGAAGAAAAAGAGTGTTGGTGTGATAGGAAAAGCGAGTCAAAATATGACTCAACGATTGAATCTTGCGATGAGTCGAGCGCCAAAAACCCAAGTTTCAAATTTGAAGCATTGTGTCTTAACAATGAGAATGAGTCAAATCATGACTCAATGGTTGAAACATATGATGAGTCAAGCACCCTAAACCATGAGCCAACTCCACCAAACCTTCCAAAACCTATCTCTTGCCAAACTATACTCTACACCCAACTCAAAGCAAGTGATTTAATATTCATCGACCTTCCACCATAACAAGGGGTAAATTTAGGCATTGAATTGCCCCTCTCAATCGAATCTGAACCCAAAACCCCTCCAAAAGCAATCAGATCACACTTTCTACTTCTTGGCGAAACCAAGGAAAAGCAGACAAAGGATCAAAAAGCCTCTTGCTACCATGTGAGCTTTTATGAGCCTAACACAAGGGGTGTCAGACTCAAGATGTAAAATCGGAGCGCTTGTGAGGCAACTCGACACGTCAGGTCGTATTTTTCCTTTCTTTATTTTATGTTTCTTCTTTTTACAAAACTTCTCTTCACACTAAAACATTTGCTACGCAAAAGTTTAAGTGTGGTGGGGGAAGTTTTGCACAAAACCCCAAATAACTTTTCCAATTTCAACAAATTTTCTCAATTTTGAACTTTTTGTTTGAGAACAATCAAAGGTAGTGTAGTGGGGTGATTTTGCAAAACCAAGTTTTGCTTTCTTGTAAAAATGTGAAAATTCATAAAAAATTTCAAAATTTCAAAATCAATAAAAACTCATAAAAACCATAAAAATTTGAATTATTTGCTTGTTTTTCTTTCATTTTTGTTTGTTTTTGTGAAAAAAAGGTTTGTAAATAAATTTTGTTTTTTGTGAATAAAGAAAAGCAAGAGGATTTAGATGAAAATAAGTAAAAAGTTTTGAAAAAGAACAAGAATTTGAAAAAGATGAAAAGATTTGAAAATTTCAAAAAGGGATTTAACTTTTGAAAAACCTAGAGTTTTTGAAAATGATGAAAAGATTTGAAAATTTCAAAAAGGGATTTAACTTTTGTCATGAATACCACATTCCACCACATTCCATCTATAATATCCACATAAAGTCCATTAATGGTTTAAAAACTTCATAACTTTTTCATCTCCTCACTCTTTTATGACAAGTGCTAATGTTTCCATTAATTAGTACCGTATTGAAAATTTTGAAATTATCTCTACCTTTTAAACTATGGTCTCGTGAAACGTCTGATTTTATCAACCCTTTGAACCATGTTGAAGACCTAGCTACCACCCACTTTCTAGGGCAAAAATAAATATTATTTTTATAAATGGTTTTAAATAATTTGCTACACCTAGTTTTATGGTTACCCTCAGGGATGTACTGCGCGAGAGATAGTTCTACCCGCTCGGTTATAGGCAATCCAACTTATACGGTACCAAGTAGCTGGGTATTAGTTGTGAATGAATGATTAATACACATGTAAAAGGACCCTCTGCATGGCCTCGAATCCGAGTATGCTAGATATGACCAGAGGGAGATCATCAGCCAAGGGAGGCAGGGACCGGGGGTAGCAGGTTATTAGCGATATATATATATATCATGAAAAATCGTCGTTTATTATTCAACACAATTTAGCAAAGCATTTATAATTCCCTAATTTTCAAATTACGAGTATAAGTGGTAAAAGAGGAAAAATCAGGCCAGCAACTGGAGGACTGCGGAAAATAAAGTTCGAGTCACTCAACTCATCCAAGGAGAAAATAGGACAATTAGGCTAGTGACTCGACCTACAATATGAGGCACGAACAGAAGGAAAAAGTGGCCGCTCGTTGACCCCTCTCAACGCAACAAGAAGAAACCGTGATCGAAAAAATATAAAAAAATAAAATAATATATTGATTGACAAAGGAAGAAACACCCAATAAGCCGCCACCATGAGGAGGAAAGGATACAAGTCGCGAATTAAGGCCAAGAAGAAGAGAAAAATAAAGGCCGCGACTTACACAACCAACCTAGAAATCGAGCTGCAAAAAAAAATAACTAGAGAAAAAAAAAACAAAATGCCTTGCAGCTTGCCAGTCCAAGGGGGCACTGAGTACGGGTGACCAAAATAAAACTAAGTAGTAAGGAAGAAAAAAAATTAAGCCGATCAACTGCAATTAGGAGAAAACCCCTGTTAGAGACCGTTAGTTGGAGGTGAACCCTTCGGAGTAATATCCGAACGGGAGTAGAAAGGGCTAATTGACCAAATTGATGTTGCGCCACGATAAGAAATGCTGAAGATCCTGAAAACTGGCTTGTAAGAAATAAATATTTTTCAATCATTCAAAAAAAAAGATCATGGATAAAACAACAAGAGAAGAGCGACATCAGCGCTCGCAATGACAAGTACCCGCGCGATGTCAGGTTTGGCGCAAAAAGGAAGCATGTTAGGTTTGGCGCAGTTCACTGGGAACGAGTAATCGGTCATCTTCACCGAGGCACATCCAAAGTTCAGAGGGCGGCTCACCGAAGGAACGGGTCCTTTCACTCCGATGGATGAATGAGCATTTTATGTGAGGGACTGAAGAGCGAGAAGGATGTGGTTGCGCGAGTGAGAGTACTTGTGGGTTATAGGAATCGCACGAGTAAGGTAAGCCGGACATTTAGTCCGGAGTTGTGACTTGCTCGGGATGAGCAAGAGTAAGCTTGGGGGAATGTGATAGGGGTATTGCATATAAATGTTTACCGCCTGTCTTGTATCATACTTTCTGCACTTTTACTTATTATTTTAGTATTTTACTTATGTTTTAGTCAAAGAATCAAGTTACTGCCAAGATCATGTGTAATTGCAGAAATTGGAGCAAAACTGCCAAAAAGGACAACAAAAGAGGCGCAAGGAAGCTGGAGCGCGATGGGACCATATATCGCACAACGGTCCACCCGCGGATGCGGTATTACTAGACCCAGCATCACAAAGTGCAAGGAATCACAACTAAAGTGGAGCGGCTCAAAGGCGTCCAAACAACGAAGAAACACCAATGTTGAAATCACGGACTAATTGAAGATATGATTAACAATTAAGAGGGAAATTCCAACAATGCCAGGTGGGTGCGATCAGGATGGAGCAGATCGGGAAAGGATCAATCAAGAATTATTGCACGAAGATTTGCAAGGATCTCCGGAGATGTCTTCTGTCATCTGGGACGTTGAAAACCCTAGAGGTCTCCTCCCTATAAAAGGACACTTCATGGGACGGCTAAAGGGGGGACAACACAGAGAGAGAGAGAAGTAGAGATATGTCAGAGCGCGGCATGACAACGCTCAACTACAGACTAGTATTAGGGAATGTTACTTTCTGTACCTCTATGTATCTTAATTTTGGCTTAGTTATATGTATTGTAACTAACATGTCCCCTAGAGTGCGGTGTTAGTAATCTATTCAATCTAATTTTCCCGTTTAATTGCTTACTCCTTTATCTATTGCTATTGATGTGATTTTGCTTGAAAACCCTAGAGGTCTCCTCCCTATAAAAGGACACTTCATGGGACGGCTAAAGGGGAGACAATTCAGAGAGAGAAAAACACAGAGAGAGAGAGAAGTAGAGATATGTCAGGAGCGCGGTGTGACAACGCTCGACTACAGACTAGTATTAGGGAATGTTACTTTCTGTACCTCTATGTATCTTGATTTTGGCTTAGTTATATGTACTGTAACTAACCTGTCCCCTAGGGTGCAGTGTTAGTAATCTATTCGATCTAATTTTTCCGTTTACTTGCTTACTCCTTTATCTATTGCTATTGATGTGATTTTGCTTGTGTGTTTAAATTCTTATCTTGAAGTGTGAAGTGCGCCACATCTCTAGATACTCAGGCGAGTAGGCGAAGTACTGTCAGGAGAAGTCCAAAGCCAGATCCACGAGCACGACTTAGACCGACGAGGCACGACAAGAATCGAAACTTTCGAGGGGAGCAAGGAACGCCACGATCTAAAAGGGTTCGCGCCTTAGTCGGGCCGGGGACGTGGACACAGTGATTCTTTGTGACGGCCGGCTTCGCGATAATAGGGTGGATTTCTCTCACAAGTAGCAACAAGAAGTAAAGGATAATATTGCTTCTGGAGATTAATTCGAAGGTGTGGTGAAATTTATCATTTGGTTATAGTTATGATTAGAATGTTTTGAAGTTTATCTAATGGTCGAAACTAGTTGTATTTTGACTCAACAGCCTTTGTCGTATTTTGTATGCATATGCTTTAATTAGTGGTTTGTATGACGTTATTATGGTGGATGGACTTTATACTATGATGACTTTTAATTATATGATGTGCAAAATTATTATTGTTTATATGCATCGTATAAATTTTTATTACAAAAATATGAAAATTGTTAGTTGTTGTGACGGTAGAGTAGACATGTGATGGTTATTTTTTGGCATCCAGAGAACTTTGCGACAATATTTAATGTTTAAATAAATAATTGCGACATGAAAAGTTTTTATCTGCGATAGTACAGCCTATTGCAAGAAACAAAAACGACAACTTCTAAAACTATCTGTGACAGGATATGCTGATGTAAAAAATACAATGGCGACAACAAATTTCGTTATCTGTGATAGTAATACAGTAGCAGATAGCACAATCGGCCACATCCGTAAAAGGCGATAGATTGTCGCAAATGCTGTCGCTGAAACTTTATCTGCAACGGCTCTGTTGCCGATAATACTTTTAGCGTCAATACATATCGCGATGGCCCTTATTGCGACAGCAAGCAGTCGCGCATGACTTTTGGCGGCAGTAAACCTTGTTGTTGCAACAGCACAAGGATGTCGTAGCTGGGTAAAATTCTTGTAGTGGCAACCCGAAGGAAAGACTAAGGAAATGAACTAGGATTGAAAGAAATGCATGGTCATGCTTAAAATGGATTAACATGTGTTGTTAATATCATTTTGTATTTGTTCAGTATAATTCTCGATCAGGAAAGAGACTTTGATCAAACTCAAGGATGACATACTTTCATGCCTTGTGATCAAGATATATATCGTAGAACAAAATGAATAAGCAAACGTCTATTCAGATAGGTTTATGATCGCTGATCATTTCATTTAACGTTGGTAGTCATGACATCAGTCTAGAGGTTACTCATGACTTAAGATCTTTAGAAGATCGTTGCCAGCGTTAAATGGAACCTACACGGTCACACAATGAACTCCATTCGGACGGGAAGAAAATACCTCAGAAACAGTTATACATGTGATGTATAAATTGGTGAAAGAATAAAGCATTAGATGCTGAAATTTTACAAAGGCTGAAATTGTTCCGGCCGACCGGAACTAAATTTTACAAAGGCTGAAATTGTTCCGGCCGACCAGAACACAGGTTCTGGCCGACCGGAACTCTGGCGGCTGGAAGGGTGACGAAACCACCAAGCCCTAGACTCTTCTCTGCAAAGAAAAAACACCAGATCACCCCTCGCGCGAGCATTGACAATGCGAGCACGGCCTTTTTCTTTCTTTAATTTACTTTAATTTACCTTTTCTGCACAGCCAACCTACCAAATAGATTCGGTTTGTATTACATACCAAACTCTAGTCTGGTACTTCACCTTTGGGCTCCATGTGGATAGACACCCCAGCATACTACAAGGCAAGGTCGTGAGGGTGACCGCGCAGTAAACTGAGCTCTATAAATTTGAAATGGGACCTATTTTTATCTATACACCACATGTTCATCAACTATACATAAGAAAATATAATGTGACTCATTTTCTTCAAAAAATTGTCACTACTATTTTTCTCATTTTTTATATTTTTTTTGTTGTTAAAATGATACGAATTATGTATAAATTGATCACATATATTTTTTTGAAACCCGTAATCCATTAAGTAATATAATATATTTCTCAATACTTTGAATTTTTTTATATGATAGTTCTCACGTAATTGGAAATATAACATGAAACATTAATCTAACTGATCATATAATAATGTGGTACTTGTTTAAATGAAAAGCTAATATTTGAGAAAAAAAATTGATCAGACGGCTGAGAGAAAATTGATATCTTGAGAATGCTCACAGAGAAGAAGGTAAAAGTTAATAAGCATATCATTTTTTTTACATGTTCTCTTATACTGTCTATATTCACATATATTAATAAAATAAATAAATTAGAACCATAACAATATGAAATTCAAAATAAAGAGAAAATTTTAACAAATTTATATTTGACGATTATAACATGAGAAGTCAAATATTTCATTAAGAATTATTGTTTTGTAAAGAAAAAAGAATTATTATTTATATTTTAATGGGTGAACTATTAGTATTAATATTTGAACATAACTCCTTTTGAATTTTTCATTGAAACCATCTGATTATGATCTGATGGGCAGAAAAAAAATCGGAAATGGTACACAAAACACAAAATTATATGATTATATTTTAATAATCGCATATATGTTGCCATAAAATATCAATAAATTTGTGAAAATGAAAGGTTAAGATTTGGCAAAAAAATTGATCGAACGGTTAAGATAAAAAAGATGATATGGCTCAACGAGAGAGAGGTGAAAAATAAGGGATTGGGGCTAATTAATCTCCAGAGGAGATCCAATGCATAATTACGATGATAATATAGAGATCATTATTTGTCAAACTAAAACATGTTAGATTAATATATCTAGTAAACTATTTCAGGAACCATATTGCAAAGCACTGGTTCCGTCTATTAACCCAATCCATAAAAGGAAAGAACAAAACCACTCCTTTTATCTCATCATCCCCTTTCACATAAAACCTCTTGTTCCCCGCCAAATGGCAGCTACCAAACCAATCTCTTTCTAAAACCCTGTAGTCAATCGCAGATGAAGTTTAGGGTTCCTTCATGGTGGCCAGTGCTTCGGAACGACCATCACTGGCGACGCCAGTTCCTCTCCAGTCCAAACCCGCACTTCTGCCGCCTCCATTTCCACTCCGCGTCCAGTTCTGGCCCAGCCGGAGGCGCTGGCGACGGACCAGGTTAACCTTTTTGAAGTTATATTGGACCACATAGATATAACACGTACTTAACAAATCCTTGTGAATGTAAATAATCTGTCAATGGACCAATTTGGTTTCAGTTTAGATTTATGTTCATTACGGGTCAATTGGGTTTGTGAATTGTGTGACGCAAGTCAGTTGTAATTGCTGTTCAAAATAGTTTGCAGGTCAAATGGCACTTGGGTTATCAATTACATTTTGTTGTACATTAGTAGGTGTAAATTGTAATGCGTTTTAACTTAGGCAATCTATTTATTTGACTTCAATTATGTTGAACACAAGTATGGTCTAACTTTAACATTCAGTGTGTTGTCACTATACCATTTTTTTACCACGCACAAAAAAGTATGGCTTGGTACAAAATGGTTTATATATGACACAAAAGTATATTTTTTAATTGTTATGTAGCTTGTCTTTTTTGCGTTCAAAATCATTTCTCTAGTTCTTTACTTTTGACAAAAATCTTCTGAAATTTGAATTATAATTGTAGGTAACAATTTTCTTTTACCTGGTGCGACAGTGGCTACAATACTTATGCTTGGTATTCTACATGGAAGGCGGCTTTATGATGATAAGAAAGTAAACAAATTTATTGCACTATTTTATTTATTGGTATAGTTTTATATATTTTTTCCAATTTTTGTAATTTATGTTAGTATTTATGTGTGAAAGGTTGAGGAGATGAAGGAGAAAGGCCTTGAACCTCAATTCTCAACTGATGTAAAGGTAATATAGTTTCTCTATTTAATGGTGTAATTTTGGCCAGTTCACAAAAGTTTGGGCTACTAAATACCAAGAATCAGTTTGGGCTGTTAAATATTTCCTAATTTACCCTCTCAATTTGATCAATTACTGATTAAGGACCAAAAAAGCTGTAGTCAAATTGGTACTGGTACCGAATGGATTTAACTTGTTCGTCATTAACTGCATTATTTATTTAAATTATTTTGCTTTTATGTCAAATGCAGGCATCATTTTTTAGGCTTCTGCCCTTGCGATCTATGTCACGGTTTTGGGGATTCTTGATGGAGACTGTATGTATTTCATGTTTATTTATTTTTGCTTTAATTCAAAATTTCCTTATTTTGGTGGTCCTTCTAAGTTTTAAGTAAATTAACCCTTAATTGTGTAGTTGTATCTCAGTTAGGATTCACTTTTGTCAAAATTTTACCAAAGATATCCTCAATTTACACTTTATTGTGTAAAATTCAGCACAAAACAAGCCAATGTAAAACAAAAAAGAGAATTACTATTATTACTGTGTACACTGTCCAGATTACACTGTAAGCTTCTAGTTGTAAGCTTCTAGTTCTCTTTGAAAGATTCAGTTGGAATTTCTGTTTAAATCTATGGATTTAGGTACTGTGGCTTCTTATTTAGTATTCTGTTAATTAATTAATTTATTTTAATATGTTCAAATTTTATAGGAAATCCCAGTATTCTTGCGTCCTACTGTATACAAAGCATGGGCTCGAGCTTTTCATTCTGGTACATTTTTTTTATTTTATTAACAAAATGATCCTTACATATATTTTACTCTTGTGAAATTATTTCATAGTACTTTCCTTAAGTTGTTTGTTGTCAAACTGTAAATGACCATAATAACAAGAGATATATCTTACGATCCAATGATTGATTGTATTGTAGATCTTGAGGAAGCTGCTCTGCCTTTGGAAAATTACACATCATTACAAGAATTCTTTGTCAGAACCCTTAAAGATGGGTCAAGGCCTATTGAGACAAACCCTAATTGCCTGGTAACTGGTAATTGTATATTATTTTTTCATATTATCAATAAATAATTAAATATCAAGGATTATAATCTCAGATTTCTGTACTTTCGGTTGAATCCATACTGATTTGTACCAGCTGAATTAATGTTAAACTTTTTTTAGTAGCAAAAATTGGAATCCTTTATAAATATCATCAAAAATTTGGTTGCTTGAAGTTCAAAATGTAAAGTTTGCCATGCCAAATCTACCATGCTGGATTGGTGAAATAAGAAAAAAAGAATTCCAAAGAAAAATAAATAAAATGAGCAGAGATAAACCTAAATTGTGTATCATGCATCTAACGAACATTGTTTTAACAGAAAAACAAAATTGAACTGGAAGTGCACCTTTTCCACTAACACAGTTATCAAACAACTGAAAGAAAACATTGTATCTACAAAATTAACATAATATGACAACTGTGATGCCATGTAACTAATAATCTTTCACAACACATTATATGTATAATCAGATTAGTCCAGTTGATGGAAAGATATTATCCATTGGTGAAATAAGAGGGCCAGGCGCGATGATTGACCAAGTCAAAGGCTTCTCATATTCACTTTTGTCACTTCTGGGGGTAAATTCGTCATTTTTCTTGGAAAGTTCAGAGCAAGATAAATCTGAGCAGGATTCTGTTGGTGATAATTTGGGTGCAAAATCTTGGTGGCACGTATCTTTTGCGTCTCCTAAGTTACAGAATCCCATGTCTGTAAGGTGGTATAGAGTTTTCTTTTACTTTATTTGGATTTTGGGGTCTCAATTGAGGTTCAATCACTTCTCAGTTTAACCCAATTTGGGCTCTATATATATGCCTCAATTAAGTCTTACTTTAATTTAATTTAACTCAATTTGGGCTCTATATACCCTTAGATATGTAATTATGCCTCAATTAAGCTGAGTTTAATTAACCCAATTGGGCCTCAATTTATGCTCAATTGTGCAATTGAACACAAAATGATTGAAAAGTTAAATGAAAATTATAATATTTATTGACAGGCCAAAGAAAGGGATATTTTACTGTGTGATATATTTAAAGCCAGGAGATTATCATAGAGTTCATTCACCTGTTGATTGGAATATCTTGAGACGTCGCCATTTTTCTGGTTCTTACTCTTATTTTTATTCTTGCTATATTATAATATTTTCTGTTGAGATTATTATTGTTTATATATGATTGTCGAAACTGGCTATACCTGTAATAATCTTGGTTCCTTATAATTATGTTGGATTCGCATGCTTATTATATCTTATGCTTCCATCTGCTTTTTGTGTTGATTTCTTAAAGTTGTGTTATGTTTTGTGTAGATATGTTTTTCTTTATTTCCTTTATATTTTGATATGTAATTATTCCAGTTATGCAATTTCAGGTCGTCTTTTCCCTCAAAATGAACGAGCTGTCCGCACAATCAGAAATTTATATGTTGAGAATGAAAGGGTAATTCCGTCATTTCACATTGCATATGTCCTTAAAATTAGCACTTGTAACTTTGTTGTCTTATTGTTTTCTAATTGGTTGAACTTGATGTATTTTATGTAAATTAGTTAAAGGACCTTAATTATTCTTGAAATTATTTATTAGGTGGTTCTAGAAGGAGAGTGGAAAGAAGGCTTTATAGCACTTGCTGCTATAGGTGCCACCAATGTTGGATCCATCAAGGTTTGTGTTTATTTTATTAGAGAAAAAATTATTCGTACTTTTACTCTTCAATTTTCTTGTTTAATTGAATAGTTTATATAAAGCTTTTTCGGTTTTTCTAATTTTGGTAGCTTTTTATCGAGCCTGAGTTAAGGACAAACAAGCCAAGGCTAAAGTTGGTGCCAACAGATCGACCTGAAGAGCGTGTGTATGGACAAAATGGTACCGGCTTGATTGCCAAGAAAGGAGAAGAGGTTTAAATCTTACAAAAAATTACCTTGATTTCTATTCTTTTATTAAAAATGCCATGAATTTTCTTAAAAGTTATTGTTTAGAGAGTTCTAGGTTCAATAAGCCTCATATATTAAAAATAACTGAATAAGCACCCTATAGGTTGGAAAATGTTTTATTATTAATTTTAGAAGTGTCTTAACAAGACGGATTATAAATAATAATTTTGGTATTTAGTAATTTGGGTAACTTAAAATGGTGTCTTAGGTTAGACTGTGTGAGTTGAACGAAAACAAATTGAAGGAGTTTTTTTTTGGGTTAATTTCATATTTGCCATTACAAAAATCAAAATATCATATTTGCCATTACAACCTCTTGAAAATATCATATTTGCCATTAGAAAACTTAAAATATCATATTTGCCATTCCAAAATTCAAAATCTTTCAAATTTATCCAAAACTTGAAATCATCCATCTTTTTCCGTTAAAACTAACGATCCAGTCTTGTAATTACCATTTTACCCCTAAACTTATTTCATCAAGTAAATTATACTTAGTTTTGATTTGATAAAGTTATTCCAAATATATCCCCCCTCTCTCTTCAAGATTTAGATAGATATATACAATCAAAGATTTTTTTTTTGTCATTTTTCTAATGTAAAGTCAGAATTTATTATGAGAAAAAAATATATTCAAAAGAAGAATGAACTATTCCAATTCCATTGAGTTTTGGAATAATTATTTTTTAAGAGAAAAAGGAGAATATATTATCTTTGTAGTTAAAATAATATTGTGAGAAAAGGGCGTGAAAACGGGGAAGAGTTTAGATTGAAAATATATCATGCATATTTGCTTGTGAAGAAGAAATAAAAGGACATTTTGGTAATATTAAATAAAAGTTAACGGTTTTGGATATATTTGATATTCTTGAAGTTTTAAAAGGGTAAATTTGATAAATTTTATGTTTTGTAATGGCAAGTATGATATTTTAAGTTTTTCTACTGGCAAATATGATATTTTAAGTTTTTACGATGGCAAATATGATATTTCAAAGTTTTTGTAATGGCAAATATGATATTTTCATTTTTACAATGGCAAATATGATATTTGAAGTTTTTCTAATGGCAAATATGAATTTTTCCTTCTTTTTTTTTTGTTTTTGTTTTGGAACTTCAATTTTGGTGTTTTTGGTAGAATGTCTTAGTGATATGCTTCTAATTGTGATTATTTGAATAATTTCAGCTTGCGGCATTTTATATGGGATCCACAGTGGTTCTTGTCTTTCAAGCACCTATTTCAAAATCAAATAATTCGAATGTACCATCAGATTTTAAGTTTTGTGTTAGAACGGGCGACAAAGTTAGGGTTGGAGAAGCCATTGGGAGATGGCATAAATGGTAGTAAATTATGCTTCGTATTTATTTTTTTTAAGATTTTTTTGCCATCTTGTAGTAAAAATAGATTATGAATTATGATTCTTGGTGTTTAGTACGCCTAAAGAAATTATGCACATCTTGTTATGTTCTTGCGACAAAATTTTGTTATTTCAAATAGTTAAATGTCAGAGATCAGGCCATCTTATTTCTAATTGATAAAACAATTGTAGGGTGCATTGCTGGAACAATTGAACTTCCGAGTTCTGATTCGTTTACTTACAAGTTGCGTTCATCACATATTTATTTTGTGAACAAATCTTTTCTAATGTTTTTTAAGGGAGCTGATGTTGCAACACGACAGTATATAGAGGCGATAAATAGTATATAAAATTTAGTTTGGTGTGCGGCACGATAGTATATAGAGGTGATAAATAGTATATAAAATTAAACAAACAATATAAAAAATTCATTTTTTAGTGGCAGTAAACAATATATACGTAAAATAATGAAAACAATATATATAAAACAAAAAATATATTGAAAAAGCGGAAGAAACAGTATACGGTTGCATTTTGGACGTTCTCAACCCCGTCGTTAATTAGTTGGGACGGCCTACTAAAAAAATTTCATTAAAATTGAAATAAAAAATTACATCAAATATATAACCTAAAAATATGATATCCCCCCATCCTTAAGCTACCCGTGGTTGGGTTTATGATCATTGGATTGGATTTTTTTTTTTATATACCATTATTTTCAAAAATAAATCAATACTTACCACTGTTTTGAAATAATGGGGTAACCATTTCCGCCACTAGTAGTGGCCGAACATGTGGATTTTCAGTTTTTTCAAAAATTTCTCATTTGGCTGGTTAAACAGGGTTAATTAGTGTAAACAAATGCTGTTCCGCCACAGGTAGTTGCCGAAAATACTGTTCCGCCACAGATAGTGGCGGAACATTAAAAAAAAAAAAATTTTGGTAGATACCACATTATTTTGAAAAAAATGATATTTGCTGGTTTATTTTTGAAAAAAATGATATTTAAAAAAAAAATCATTGGATTAAGCCTTTTTGTCATTCGTGGGCCTCTAGCAGCACCCTCGTGAAATATTGACTTTTTTTTTTTTTTACCACTATTGAGAAAAATAAAGCAACAGTTGCCACTGGTTTGAAAATAATGTGGTAACTACCATTTCCGCCACTATTTTCCGCCACTAGTAGTGGCGGAACAGATAGATTTTCAGTTCTGCCAAAAACGGCCCATTTTACGCACTAAACATGGTTAATTAGTATTAAAAATCTTGTTCCGCCACCAGTAGTGGCGGAACATGTTAAAATATTTCATTAAAGATTAACATGGCTCATGAATGGGCAATTAGCGTAAAAATTGAAGAATTACTATGTTCCGCCACTACCGGTGGCGGAACAGTGTAATTAGTAACGGTTTTTCTGAAAGAACCGTTACTAAAAGTGTAATTAGTAACGGTTTTTTGAAAAAACCGTTATGAATAATTATATTTAGTAACGGTTTTTCTGAAAGAACCGTTACTAATAGTATAATTAGTAACGGTTTTTATGAAAGAACCGTTACGAATAGTGTATTTAGTAACGGTTTTTTCATAAAAACCGTTACTAATATACTATTAGTAACGGTTCTTTCAGAAAAACCGTTACTAAATACAATTATTAGTAACGGTTTTTGCATAAAAACCGTTACTAATTACACTTTTAGTAACGGTTCTTTCAGTAAAACCGTTACTAAAACACTGTTCCGAGTGGCGGAACATAGTAATTCTTCAATTTTTACGCTAATTGCCCATTCATGAGCCATGTTAATCTTTAATGAAATATTTTAACATGTTCCGCCACTACTAGTGGCGGAACAAGATTTTTAATACTAATTAACCACGTTTAGTGCGTAAAATGGGCCGTTTTTGGCAGAACTGAAAATCTATCTGTTCCGCCACTACTAGTGGCGGAACACAGGTTGTTCCGCCATTAATAGTGGCGGAAATGGTAGTTACCACATTATTTTCAAACCAGTGGCAACTGTTGCTTTATTTTTCTCAATAGTGGTAAAAAAAAAAAAAGTCTGAAATATTGAGATGTTATGTTCCGGAACACTCAATTTTTGTGTTCCTTCCAAATTTCTTAACGACAAATGCAACCGTGTATTTCTAGTTGTGACGCGTTTTCCAATTTTTAGCTCATCTGACAGGTTAGGTGTGGATGAATTAATGACAGATATGATGGAAGTCAATTCAGTGATATTTCTTGGTTCTTCTTTAGGAAGAATAAATTTTTATGCCCCTCCCTTCTTCATGTTTTTCAATTCAATTTTTATTTCCATTTTAGGCATGTATTCAGTTCTAGGTGGTTCGTCTCGGCTGATTAATCAAACTCATTTTTATCCATTTTTCATCAAATAAATTATTTACATAAATCATAATTTTATTTATTATTCCATGTATACTACATTATTATATTATTTTCATCAACTCAAATTTCTAAATTATTTTTATAATTTATTATTTCATCAAATCTCTCCAAAATACATTAAATGAATATAAAATTTCATCAAACCAACTTAAAAAAATATCCACAATTAACATAAATTAAATTTTCATAAACCAAAATAATTTACCTAAATCAAATAAAGACTGATGATTACTGCTGGTAAGTGTCCTATTCCTTTCACTGCAAGCTGCACTGATTCCTTCCACTACAAGCTAAACCTAACTCTTTACTGCCAGTAAGCGGGATATATGGTGATAATACAAGTTGATTTTTTTTGTTCATTAAACATCTAAATACAAATGATAATTTCTAAAAAATAATTAATAGCAAATATTCCTAAAGGATGATTTTTATCTCGTGAACCTTGAATAATTCCTGAAAAATAGAAAATAAAATAATTTTTAAATTAATAACAAATATTTTAAGTAAAAATAGAGAAAAAAGTTGGCTAAATTACCAGAGAGGTGGTGATCGTCGGCAGCGAGATGGTTGTGGTGGTGTGATAAAATAAAAGACAATAAAAAGAAATAAATAAAACATTGTGGTGATGAGATAAAATAAGTGTAATAAAAAGGAAAAAGACAATAAAATGAAAATAAATAGAAACATACGTGCTCATAGTTGATGCGATGATCGCCGGCGGCGAGATGGTACGGCGACATGCAAATTGCTGGCAACGAGCTAATATTCAATACATATTTCTCTCTCTTCTTTCTCTCTTTTCCGGTGAGAAACTAATGTTTGAGGAGAGAGATAGAAAGAGAGTATATATGGGCTAGTCAAATATTTTAAAAAAATTTGGGCGGGATTCCGCCCATTTACCACCAGTAAACACCCCAAAACCAGACACACTGTTCACATAGGTAGAATTGAAAGCAAAATCCGGATCCACCACTCGTCAATGCCACGAAGATGTCAGCACCGCACTGGGGGGAAATCCTTGGGACACCATATATAAACTGAAAGTGAATTAACTTCTGTTAATGCATGTTTCACTTTTAATTTCTTATTTTTTGCTCTATTGTAAAGGCATGCATATTCTCTTTAGAATAGTTATTTTTTTCATGCCATCGATCCTGCCAAAATCTTGTGGACTCTCTATTGCAAATTTGTACTCTTTACCTATTGTTGAACATAGGTTGAAGTGTGAAAATGTCCTTGAGGAAAAAAAATCCTCTTGCCTTGAAATAATTCGTTCAAATTGTCGTATAACATTGCTCGATCGCCCTTGCTCAAAACGGTAATATGTCATCCTTGAGTTAAACACGTGCCTATATTCCAGACTTGACATTCCTATGTCCATGAGCAGAACATGATCATCCGGTCTACGAATATACTAGTGTAGATATGTAGCTTCTTACCTGAAGTATGTTTATCTCTATAAACATCCCACATATCACAAGGGACAGTTTAGAATGTCATTCGTTGGTTCACAGTTCTAATATCAGAATCATGTATTCTGATGACGTGAACCCAAAGTGTCATTCATGGTCGATCTAATATATGTGAATATATTAGTCACCCATACACTCATTCATATATGAACTGAATAAACGTATTTTTCATAATCTAATCTTTAGTCCAATACTTTGGCCTAGGGCATAATTCCTCCAGTCTCCCACTTGCACTAGGCCAATCTTAAGCATCCAATGCTTATTAGGCAACATGACCTTCATGTTCTACTAGCGGGAAATATATGCCTATCAGATTATAGAAATTTAAATTGCAAACTTGTAACGACTACTATTGATCTCTATAATTAGTTGAGAACTTCTAAAACAGGCGCATGTATCCTTGTTACTCTATTCTGAGCGACTCTTTGTTCATAACATAGATCGTCAGGCCTTAAGAGCAATCGGGACTATTCCAAGTTCCAAGATCAAGGCATACCTATTGTCCGCTTCTAAAGCGACAATATGGTCTTGTTTCAGTTACAGTCCTTATTTGGAACTCTTTCAAAAGTACTGTATTCAAAAATAAATGAATTGTGATAATGATCCATGTTAGGAAAGTATAATCTCTTATCACTACCTAGCTTCTGATAGATCGGGATGTCTTAGTTCTTCATAAGAACTTAGATATTTATCCTAGTCATCAAATGACTATAATTTGCTCTCTTATGCTCCAAGCATATTGCACAATACATTGTATGGCTTAAAATTCTTATTCATCCTGTTATCAAGAACTGTTTTTTGTATATTGAACCTTTCAATAAACGGACGATAAGTGCATGTCTTCATTATATGAACGTCGTAGGCAAGAATCCTCTCTTGCATATTGAACTCTTTCAATATATATTGTTGAAAGCATAGAATCCAATTCATGTGCCTTTCATTGTTCATATTAGTGCCATAAACAAGAACTCTTTCTTGCATATTGAATATTCAATATATATGGTCGAAGGTATAGAATTCAATTCTTATATCCTTGTATAGCTCAAATGAATGTCATAAGCAAGAACTCTTTCTTACATATTGAACACTTCAATATATGGCTTAAGGCATAGAATCTCATTCGTATGTCTTTCATCATTCATATGACTACGGCAAGAACATTTCTTGCGTATTGGATTCTTTCAATATCTTACCAATGTACTTTATCTTCTGACCATAAGTCTACATAGACTTCAACTCCCAATTTTTGGATGGTGAAGGTTCTTTGTTGTAATACTAGAAGACTGTCATACTCCCACTGAATTTCTTGAAACGGATGTGGTCTTATCTATATTGATTAAGCCAAATTCTTCAATTTACTTTGTCAAATAGATTCATCCTGAGATGCTTGCTTTAATCCATTCATGAATTTGAAGTCTGTAACCTTTCAGAATTCTTGTGATCATGAAACTCTTGCCATGTATCGAAGATACATCCACAGTAAAGTTTCTGTAAAGGAATGTCAGTTTTATATCTCTGTTCCATCATTCACAATCGCATTGTGCTATGGAAGTTAGAATTCGTAATAGCAGCAAGTGAGAAAGTCTTTTACTATAGCCCATACTATAGCAACTTTCTTTTGCTATTTATAGGTTAACTATGCAATGGTCACCAAGCCATTGGATACTCCAACCAATTTCAAACTTGACTGGGTTGCATCTCAGTTCTCATGGTCCAACCATTGATTCTTCATAGTCTCCTCGGTAGAAAATCGACTCATCCTCTATGAGCATCTTTTATGAGAGATCATATCTCTCACCCTAATGTCTACCAGGTCTGTAAGGAGGACCTTATGTTTCAAGTATAGCCTTATCAACTACTTGATAGACTCATTAATGGTTCATCACTAGTATGTGGATCTCGAACCTTTCGAGATGTATTACACTCCCACTACTTCTTTAGGAGATGAGATCTCTTTTAAAGAAGTCTGAATTATGAGTAGCAAATAATTTGAACTCGTAATGGATGTAAAACAATATCAAATTGATATTCCACAAATATTTATGAGGTTGTTGTGTTGACATCGTCAAACCTTTTGACACGAGTCGTACTTCAACCTTTAAAGACAATTTGGGACTATTCCAAACCCATATCACATATGGTGTCTATTTGAACCTTATGATATTCAGTGTTTAGTATATTCAAGAGTATAAACCTATAAGAATCTCGGAGGCATAGACTGAATCTTATCCAATAAGTTTCATTTTCTTCTTTATGTGCACATCGTGAGATGCTGCATATAGAATTAATTGTGAAACCCTTTTCATAATTTCTAAGATAGTTGTCAAACTATTGACTCAAATACTTGCCACTTCGATCTGATCGAAGTGCTCTTATTATCTTGTCAAGATGATATCGAATTTCATTCTTAAATGCTTTGAACATTTCAAATATTTTGTGTTTCATTAAGTAAACACTTAAAATACTTTAATATGAAATTCTGATATTCCTTATTTCTAACCGGCTTGCTTTTTGTCTCTCGTGCATCTAAATGCATGAGACTCAACAAACTAACCCATCAACTTTGTGATGGTTGCCCATTCTTGTCATCATGTTCGATGAATAAAATTTGCACGTCTCAATTGATCCTAGATCCAGTGAGTCAAACTTTCCACATAGGGTGGAGTTTTAGAAATGCGATTCTTATTCTGTGAATTAGATGACATTGCTAGAAGTAGGGAATCAATGGACTTATTATTTAGCATATAAATTTTATTTTCTAAGTGAACATTTCAAATAGACAAATCCAGAAAAATTTTACTATTCCAAATAATAAATTTTACAACCATTTTAACGCTAATGTCGAAATAACATTTATTTCATTACAAGTCCACAATGGCTAAGTCAATAAAGTTTTAGAGCTAATGTAGCAACTCTTGCTTCATTCCCCACTTGTAGGTTGACTTCTCCTCTAGCTAATCTTCTACTTCTGAGTAATATCCTGCACATTCAAAATGTGAGAATTACAGTGGATATCCAATATCCAAGTAGAGATTTAGGAAGAGGAATACCTGAAATAGCAGTCATTGATTCTTTTTCTTAACATATCTTACATCCTCCTCTCCAGTGATTACGCATAGAACATGCAATCACTTCTTCGGATTCATCAGGTTTAGGCAACTCTTTGCCTTCACTCTTGATCCAGTTCTCCCATGCGGCTTGTCTATTCAACTCCCATTCCCTTTCAATCCTGAGGGCATTAATGACAACTCTTGCCTCTATGTCCTTCTCTGCCTGTTTAAGCATCTTATGCAATTCCGTGATCGGCGTCTCCATCCGACGCTTATGATATTCAGTAATGAACAAATCAAAGCTCGAAGGAAGCGATCCAAGAATCATGTCAACCGCGAATTCTCTCGGAATAGGCGAACCAAGTCACTCTAAGTAATCAATGTGGCTTCTCATCTTGAACACATGAGTATCCACAGAGGAGCCCTGAGCGATCTTTCTCTTGATTAATAACTTGGTGACCTTGTAGCGCAGAATACTAGCCTGCTTTCGGAACATTTTCTTAAGCGCCTTGATCATATCATAGGCGTCCATAAAACCTATCTGTTTCCATAGCTTAGGTTTCAATCCTGCTAACATCATCCAGGCTACTTCATTAGAATCATCAATACACTTCTGATAAGTATCTTGAACGACTCTAGAAGCGGTCGAAGGCGGTGGATTTGGGATGGTTGTCTTAAGGACATACAACTTTCCTTCACTCTTGGGAACAATTCTCAGAGTCCTGAACCATTCAGGGAAGTTTGTGCCATCGAGCTTATCCTTCTCAAGGATAGATCGCAAGTTCGTAAATTTCGAACTCATTCTACAAGTTTAATATGTAATGTAAAGTTTATATTTAGAGTCATTCTGATTTTGTTTCATATATTATACTCCCATTATTTTTCTTCAAATCAAACACCTTCAGTAGTATTGATTCGGAAACATTCAACTGAGTGAAGTTTCATAGTGAGTCAAGATCCATATTTCATTGAGTATTAAGTGCGCTTTGGCGCAACCCTCAATACACAACTATTTAGGTAGGAACACTTCCAATTGTATCATATACAACTCTTTCCTTTTATGGAATGAGCATCATATGCCCGGTGTATTATTCCATCTTATGCCCTGAGCCCAAGTCCGACTTGCTTGCTCAGTTAAGTTTAACCATGTATGATTATCGGCGAAATAGAGTCCAGCACACTCAGCTTTGGCATGACCCATGCTGGACGCCATTTCCAGCATATCCTCCTTTACAAAGACAATCCCCCATATGCTCAGCTTTGGCATGACCCATATGGAAGACTGTCTAAGTACCGAGAGCTTCAGTGACATGGGGGACACTTCCTTACTTAACATTCTGAAGGATTTTGTTTTAGATTTATAAATATAATCACAGAAACAAGATAAAATATAGTATGAGCCTATTCCTCACGAGTGATTATGAGGTTCCTAATCCTAGATCTATCTCTAGATTGTAGGTGAATCTTCAATGAACCCTTCGTTGTGTGTGTGCGAAGATCCAATGCCATCTTCCGAAGATTGCGCCAAGATCCTTGCCTTGTAGTCTTGATATAATATCTTTCCTAACAACTATCCTATTACTAGAAAAAGTAATTACAATTTTGGACCACTCACAGGTTGCCATAATTACAACTTTGGTCAACTCACAAGTTGCCATAGATATTAAATAAAATACAAGCATTCACACACAAGATTACATCACAGAATAATTACAGATCTAAGGCTCATACCACTAGGGTTTCTCGCAAAATCAGCCTTTTTCCGTTGGGAACGGAACTATTCCATTCTCAACGGAACCGCCGCTGAATAATCAAGAATTTTGCTGGAAATTAGTATTTCTTTTGTTTTAGTTCTGTTTCCAAAATAGATTTCGAAAAACTATTTTTCGAAACTCAGGAAATCATAATATCCAATATTATATTCCTAGAAACTTTTTCCGTGATGTTTTGAAATAATATTTTCAAAACCCTAAAATTTATTATACTAGAATTTTACTAAATTTTAAATATAATCGACGATTATTTCCTTAACGAACGCTCTGATGCCACTGCTGGGGAACCCGTAGCCATGTACGTTACATGCGCAGCGGAACCTACGGGTTCAACCCGCCCTAGGATCATCGTTAAGGGAATAAAAGTACGAGATTAACTATTAAAATTTTATACCTCGGATCTTCCTGATCTGCGAGATGAAGAATGGATGTAGGTCTGAACTATTCTGACTGGCAACCTTCTCCTTCCTGAAGCCGGACTCCATGAACCTCCTTGCTCTTCCTAGGGATGAAGAACTAGATCGCTCACTAATCTTCAAAGTAGGAGACCTCTACTCGTATCCACGCGAACATCAGACAGACGGAATTACCGGACTCGGCTAGATGAGTCCGGAAATACTTTCCGAAATTACCCTCACAAGACTCTCTCTCTCTTGGTATTACGGCTGCCACTAAGGCTTCTAATTGTGTATCTCATAGAGGGGGTATGCCCCTCTATTTATACTAGAGAGAGGGGTGAAAGAATGGCAAGTTTCGATAAGGAACCCTTCCAGCCGCCAGAGTTCCGGTCGGTCGGAACCTGTGTTCCGGTCGGCCGGAACAATTTCAGCCTTTGTAAAATTTCAGCATCTAATGCTTTATTCTTTCACCAATTTATACATCACATGTATAACTATTTCTGAGGTATTTTCTTCCCGTCCGAATGGAGTTCATTGTGTGACCGTGTAGGTTCCATTTAACGCTGGCAACGATCTTCTAAAGATCATAAGTCATGAGTAACCGCTAGACTGATGTCATGACTACCCATGTTAAATGAAATGGTCAGCGATCGTAAACCTATCTGAATAGATGTTTGTTTATTCCTTTTGTTCTACGATATATGTCTTGATCACAAGACATGGAAGTATGTCATCCTTGAGTTTGATCAAAGTCTCTTTCCTGATCGAGAATTAGACTGAGTAAATACAAAATGATATTAACAACACATGTTAATCTATTTTGAGCATGGCCATGCATTTCCTTCAGTCATAGTTCATCAGGGGGCCCAGAGATATCTCCCTCTTCACGAGAGAAAAAAATCCCATCTTGGTCACTCACATTCCTCGTCATGATTCAGTGCATACCTAATGATGACCCTAATGATCATCCCGTTACGGATGACGTAAGATCATATTAAAATATGCAGTTTCTCATACAGGAATCCATGGTGACCTCAGGTCGTAGGACCAAGCACACTATTCATATGAGAATCACTAATGACATATACCATGCATATTCTCATAGTGTGGTCAGTCCAGTATGTGTTCTCTAATACGTGCCTATATTCCAGACTTGACATCCCTATGTCCATGATCAGCAGAACATGATCATCCAGTCTACGAATATACTAGTGTAGATATGTAGCTTCTTACCTGAAGTATGTTTATCTCTATAAACATCCCACATATCACTAGGGACAGTTAGAATGTCATTCGTTGGTTTACAGTTCTTCTATCAGAATCACGTATTCTGATGGCATGAACCCGAAGTGTCATTCTTGGTGGATATAAGATTTACATTTATCAACCCATACACACAGATATATAAGAAACAACCTTTATTGAATAAATAATAATGTCTTAATACATAATCCATTTCCTAGTACAAATACATTTGGCCTAGGACACTAATCTTACAGTCTTATATTAGCAGTAACGTACAAATAAACATATATTGTTTATTCTTTTTTCAGGGAGACAAAGGACGTCAAGCCGCACGACGCATAGTGTAGGAATGATGGTGGTGCTGAAGTAGTACTTTTGAGGCCAGTTTGAAACAATGCATTTGTATTTGTACATTATATGTTTAGTATTGAGGTATGAAGCATTAACCTTTTATTATAGTATATGCAATGTAGGATTTCATGTTATGTGCATTTTGTCAGACATATACTTTAGTAGACGTCGCATTATCCTTTCCTTTTGGTGATGTTATAATATTCTTGTTTAAATGTAAGTTATAAACTATGTTATCATTATATATCGTGATGTTATGATGCATAAATTTGCACGATTTGTGTCTAGTTGTATGTAGTTTTGTTATCGATATTGGTTGTTATACAATTAGTGCCGCAATAGTCGTTAAAAAATGTGGTCTGAAGTGTATACAGATCAACATGGTATGTGCGTGCACGATGGCCACATGTCTTGTTGCTGGGTTGTTGTTGGTTTAACCACAACAATGTATATGTAGTTTACATGAAGTAACGAACAACATATATACCGAATGGAAACAATCGTAACTTTGTGTAGATATATAAGTTAAGTCATAAGTACAAGGCTTGTTCTTGATAAGGGCAACAACCAGCAAGGTTGTATTTCATTGAGTTGGAGGAGTAATCATTTAAAATATTGTGAATACCTTGATTTAAACAAAAAATTGAGTCTGATTTGGGGGGAAGGCTTGTAGAGATTGGACAAACGCCGGGTTCTATACAAACAAAGTAAAAATACGAGCACCTATGCAATTTCTATACCGATTGAATCAATATTAAGTAAGATACAAGGAAGATTGTCATTTTGTTTGTAATTCGAAGATTATTTTCTTGCGTATTTCCACGTGATTAAAAATGTAGTCATAACACATGGGTTGAACACACAAGTTTATATTCGAAGTAAATAGTAGACGACACAGTATGTTTGTTGTCATAACACATTGTGTGTGTGATTTACCGGTGAGTTGTCAAAAGTTTTTTTGAATTTTGAATTCCATTAAACATGCGGGGAAACTTATATTATTCTGCGATGAGACAATTAACTTGGTACTGATTGTGTCATATGGCATTTATTAAGGAATGCGTAATCTTGTTTTCAGTAGTAACCATGGCAAATGTGTTGTCAGTTGACAAGTACAAAATATCACACAATGCATCGGGAAGTGTTACTCGATTATGTTTGCCTATGAAATGAGGCATAGCCTAGTATTGATGTATGCATTCACTCATGTAGTAGTAGGTCTGTAGATCAGCTCAAATATCTATTAAGCACACAGTCACTCATAATTTTAAAAATATTTTGGTATGTTGAGAAATAATAAATTTTTAGTTCAATAAATTATGCACATTAATTAAAGAATTTAGAAATTTGAATCATCAAATTCTGAGGTGTATAGGGAAAGATGTGATTATTTTAAGTTGGAGGGTCTAAAGTGCAATTTCGGCAGCAGTACGTGGCTGTTCAGTTTCTTCTTTTGTAAGTTCAGAGAATCTCATGGGGAAGGCTGAATTTTCAGATTTGCAGTTAGTGGGTAATTATGGTCTTTGATGAGAATAATTTGCATTTAATCAGAAGATACGGTGTATTTTTCCCTTCTATTTTGGTTCAAATACCCTCTGTTGAAGCAAAACGGGATCACTTTCCTTCCTTCCCTGTCTTTTTCTCCCGATTAATCTGACCCGCGAAGCTCTCTCCTTTTCCCTGTCACACGTGACCCCAACACTCCTCCTCCTCTCCATTTCTTCCCTCTCCCTCTCTCTGCCTTTCCTTCTCTTCTCCCTTTCGCGCTGCACAACCGGACGGGTCCATTGGTGAGGAATTGGAGAGCTGAGTGGAGTTTCTGTCACTGTAGCACGTACCTGGCACTGTAGCACGCGCTGGACACTGTAGCATGCGGTTTCTCATTTTTAGCGTCCGTGAAACCGGTACACGTAGACCGAAGGTAGAAGGCAATCTCGGCTCGTGAACACCGGGTTTATCCAGACTTCAACCCCAATTTTATTCTCTGCAATCTTCTGGAATTTTGTGAGTTTGCAATTTCTTATTTAGTTAATTAGTAGTTAGTGTTAATTTGTATTATTAAGCCATGTTGCATGTGTATATAAATAAAATAAATATTTTTGTGGTTATGGATCTGTTGTTTAATTAATATAACTATATTTTTCAAAACTAAATTGGGGAAGGATAAATATTTTAATAAGAAAATTATTATATTTAATGGTCAAAAATGTTGGAAGAGAGAATTTTGATGTTATTTCATTATATCATATGGGCTATATTTTAAATAACGATAATCATTAGTATAGGGTATAACTAAATAAATGTTATAATTTTTAAGTAAAATGATTGTGGAATATGATAATATGATATTAATATTTTCCTATAATTTATATTATGAGTAAATAATATTACAAAATATCTGATTTTATTAAATCTGAAAATGGGGTATTTTCTGAACTGGAACTGGGTTCTGGATTTTCGGACAGATTCAAGAGTCTGGATTTTAAAAGTTGGAATTTGGAAATACTATTTTTAAGAGAATCTGGAATTTATAGAACTGGAATTTGGAAACGAAATTCCAGATTTTCTCAAAACAGTATTTCCAAATCCCAGTTCTATAAATTCCAGATTCTTTTAAAAATCAATGGACTTATTATTTAGCATATAAATGTTATTTTCTAAGTGAACATTTCAAATAGACAAATCCAGGAAAATTTTATTATTCCAAATAATAAATTTTACAACCATTTTAACGCTAATGTCGAAATAACATTTATTTCATTACAAGTCCACAATGGCTAAGTCAATAAAGTTTTAGAGCTAATGTAGCAACTCTTGCTTCATTCCCCACTTGTAGGTTGACTTCTCCTCTAACTAATCTTCTACTTTTGAGTAATATCCTGCACATTCGAAATGTGAGAATTACAGTGGATATCAAATATCCAAGTAGAGATTTAGGAAGAGGAATACCTGAAATAGCAGCAATTGATTCTTCTTCTTGACATATCTTACTTCCTCCTCTCTAGTGATCATGCATAGAACATGCAATCACTTCTTCGGATTCATCAGGTTCCCTTTCCCTTTCAATCCTGAGGACATTAATGACAACTCTTGCCTCTATGTCCTTCTCTGCCTGTTTAAGCATCTTATGCAATTCCATGATGGACGTCTCCATCCGACGCTTATGATATTCAGTAATGAACAAATCAAAGCTCGGAGGAAGCGATCCAAGAATCATGTCAACCGTGAATTCTCTTGGAATAGGCGAACCAAGTCTCTCTAAGTAATCAATGTGGCTTCTCATCTTGAACACATGAGTATCCACAGAGGAGCCCTGAGCCATCTTGCTCTTCATTAATAACTTGGTGACCTTGTAGCGCTGAATACTAGCCTGCTTTCGGAACATTTCCTTAAACGCCTTGATCATATCATAGGCATCCATAAAACCTATCTGCTTCCGAAGCTTAGGTTTCATTCCTGCTAACATCATCCAGGCTACTTCATCAGAATCATCAATACACTTCTGATAAGTATCTTGAACGACTGTAGAAGCGGTCGAACGCGGTGAATTTGGGATGGGTGTCTTAAGGACATACAACTTTCCTTCACTCTTGAGAACAATTCTCAGAGTCCTGAACCATTCAGGGAAGTTTGTGCCATCGAACTTATCCTTCTCAAGGATAGATCGCAAGTCCGTAAATTTCGAACTCATTCTACAAGTTTAAAATGTAAAGTTTAGAGTTATTCTGATTTTGTTTCATATATTATACTCCCACTATTTTCCTTCAAACCAAACACCTTCAGTAGTATTGATTCGGAAACTTCAATTAAATGAGGTTTCATAGTGAGTCATGATCCGTATTTCATTGAGCACTAAGTGCGCTTTGGAGCAACCCTTATTGCTCAACTATTTAGGTAGGGACATTTCCAATTGTATCATATACAACTCTTGCTTTTTATGGAATGAGCATCATATGCCCGGTGTATTATCCCATCTTGTGCCCTGAGCCCAAGTCCGACTTGCTTGCTCAGTTAAGTTTAACCATGTATGATTATCGGCGAAATAGAGTCCAGCGCACTCAGCTTTGCCATGACCCATTTCCCGCATACCCTCCTTTACAAAGACAATCCCCCATATGCTCAACTTTGGCATGACCCACATGGAAGACTGTCTAAGTACCGAGAGCTTCAGTGACATGGGGGGCACTTCCTTACTTAACATTCTGAAGAATTTTGTTTTAGATTTATAAATATAAACATCACAGAAATAAGATAATATATAGTATGAGCCTATTCCTCACGAGCGATCATGAGGTTCCTAATCCTAGATCTATCTCTAGATTGCATGTGAATCTTCAACGAACCCTTCGTTGTGTGTGTGCGATGATCCAATGCCATCTCCCGAAGATTGCGCCAAGATCCTTGCCCTGTAGTCTTGCTATAATATCTTTACTAACAACTATCCTATTGCTAGAAAAAGTCATTACAATTTTGGACAACTAACAGGTTGCCATAATTACAACTTTGGACAACTCACAGGTTGCCATAGATATTAAATAAAATACAAGCAAACACACACAAGATTACATCACAGAACAATCACAGATCTAAGGCTCATACCATATTTATATAAAAATTCCATGTATAACAAAAATTAGGGTTTTCGCAAAAATCAGCCTTATTCCATTCGGAACGGAACTTTAAGGGAATAAAAGTACGAGATTAACTATTAAAATTTATATCTCGGATCTTCCTGATCCGCGAGACGAAGAACGGATTGTTAGGAAACCCGTAGCCATGTATGTTACATGCGCAGCGAAACCTACCGGTTAACCCTCCCTAGGATCATCGTAAAGGAAATAAAGGTACGAGATTATGCTATTCAAATTTATACCTCGGATCTTCCTGATCCGGGAGAGAGAAGTGGATGTAGGTCTGAACGAACTTCCGTCTTGCTTCCTTCTCCTTCCTGGCTTCTGAAGCTCGACCTTGAGAATCTTCTTGCTCTTCCTAGGGACGAAGAACTTGATCGCTCGCTAATCTCCAAGGTAGGAGATCCCTACTCGTATCCACGTCGAACTTCGAATAGTCGGAATAACCGGACTCGGCTAGACGAGTCCGGAAATACTTTCAGGAGGCTCTCTCTCTTTCTGTCTGTAATATGGCAGCCTGGAGGCTCTGTGTTGTATTCTAAATAGAGGGGGTTGTCCTTCTATTTATACTTGAGAGGGAGGTGAAGGATTGCTTAGTCGCCATAACCAAAAACCTAATTCCAGCGCATATTCCGTTCCCAACGGACCTATTCCGTTGCTAACGGAATAGGGTTTCCTAATCTAAAAAACTTAGCTGCTGACATATTGGCTGAGTTCTGTTGGCAACGGAACTTTCGTTGGCAACGGAACTGTTCTGTTGCCAACGGAACTATGCAAATCTTGCACAATCATCGAAATCAATCATCCAATGATCGATTATTTCATTCACCTAATTATACATCATATGTATAACCATTTAAGAGCATTTCCTTCCCGACTAGACGTTGTTCTATGTGTGACCGTGTAGGTTCCATTTAACGCTGGCAACGATCTTCCAAAGATCGTAAGTCATGAGTAACCTCTAGACTGGTGTCATGACTACCCATGTTAAATGAAATTATCAGCGATCATAAACCTATCTGAATAGACGTTTGCTTATTCCTTTTGTTCTACGATATCCGTCTTGATCACAAGGCACTGTAATATGTCATCCTTGAGTTTGATCAAAGTCTCTTTCCTGATCGAGAATTAGACTGAGTAAATACAAAATGATATTAACAACACATGTTAATCCATTTTGAGCATGGCCATGCATTTCCTTCAGTCCTAGTTAATCAGGGGGCCCAGAGATATCTCCCTCTTAACGAGAGGAACAATTCCCATCTTGGTCACTCACATTCCTCGTCATGATTCAGTGCATACCTAATGATGACCCTAATGATCATCCAATTACGGATGATGTAAGATCATATTAAAATATGCAGTTCCTCATACAGGAATCCATGGTGACCTCAAGTCGTAGGAACAAGCATACTATTCATATGAGAATCACTAATGACATATACCATGCATATTCTCATAGTGTGGTCAGTCCAGCACGTGTTCTCTAACACGTGCCTATATTCCAGACTTGACATCTCTCTGTCCATGATCAGCAGAACAAGATCATCCAGCCCACGAATATACTGGTGTGGATATGTAGCTTCTTACCTGAAGTATGTCTATCTCTATAAACATCCTACATATCACTAGGGATAATTTAGAATGTCATTCGTTGGTTCACAGTTCTACTATCAGAATCACGTATTCTAATGACGTGAACCCGAAGTGTCATTCTTAGTTGATATAAGATTTATATTCACAACCCATACACACAAATATATAAGAAACAAACTTTATTGAATAAATAATAATGTCTTAATACATAATCCATTTCCTAGCACAAATACATTTGGCCTAGGGCACTAATCCTACAGTCTCCCACTTGCACTAGGCCAACTCTAAGCATCTTATGCCCATAGACCTAACATGATCCTCATGCTTCGCTTGCGGGAGTGGTTTAGTTAATGGATCGGCGACATTGTCATCCGATGGCACTCTACACATTTTAACATCACCCCTTTGTATAATCTCTCTGATTAGATGGAAGCGTCGCAGTATGTGCTTGGACTTTTGGTGATATCTCGGTTCCTTTGCTTGTGCGATCTCTCCATTGTTGTCACAATATAGATCCACTGGTTCCGAGATGCTCGGAACTACTCTTAGCTCCTCCAAAAAGTTCTTTATCCAAACAGCTTCTTTAGCCGCTTCTGCAGCGGCTATATACTCTGCTTCCGTTGAAGAATCTGCTACAGTACATTGCTTGGAACTCTTCCATGTCACTGTGCCTCCATTTAAGCAAAATAAATAACCTGATTGTGATCTAAAGTCATCTGAGTCTGTCTGGAAGCTTGCGTCGGTGTAACCCTTTAGAACGAGCTCGTCTTCCATACCTCCATAGACTAGGAACAGGTCCTTAGTTCTTCGTAAGTACTTAAGGATTCTTTTAACAGCTATCCAGTGACTTTCACCTGGATTAGACTGAAACCTGCTTGTTGCACTCAATGAGTATGACAGATCTTGTCTAGTACATATCATGGCATACATGATGGATCCTATAGCCGAAGCATATGGGATCTTATTCATGCGTCTTCGTTCCTGCTCACTTGTAGGACACTGTGTGTCTTACCGAGAGAAACGCCATGTGACAAGGGCAAAAATCCTTTCTTGGATTCTTGCATTCTGAACCGTTTCATGACCTTGTCTATGTATGTACTTTGACTCAGACCTATAAGCCTTCTGGATCTCTGAAGCTTCTCCTAGGTCTTTCATCGAGAAATTTTCTCCCAACCATTTCTTGACGTTCAATAATGTTGGGACGTCATTTCCCGTGAGTAATATGTCATCTACGTAAAGCACCAGGAATACTACCGTACTCCCACTGAACTTCATGTAAACACAAGGCTCACCTTCACTTTTGGTAAAACCAAAACCTTTGATGACTTCATCAAAATGAAGGTTCCAGCTTCGAGACGCTTGCTTCAATCCATAGATGGATTTCTGAATCTTGCAAACCTTACCAGAATTCTTAGGATCGACAAAACTCTCGGGTTGCATCATATGCACGTCCTCGGTTAAATTTCCGTTTAGGAAAGCTGTTTTGACATCCATTTGCCATATTTCATAGTCATAATATGCTGCTATGGCTAATAGAATTCTGATGGATTTAAGCATAGCTACAGGTGAGAAAGTTTCGTCAAAGTCAACACCATGTACTTGTTTGAAACCTTTCGCCACAAGCCTTGCTTTGTAGGTTTGTACCTTTCCATCCACGTCAGTCTTCTTCTTGAAGCCTTCGGATGGGTCAATCAAATTCCAAACTTGATTGTCCTCCATCGATTGCATCTCGGCTCTCATGGCCTCTAACCATTTCTGAGAGTCGGGACCCTTCATAGCATCTTGGTAGGACGTGGGTTCATCATCTATGAATGTCACATCATCATTAGACATGAGAAATCCGTATCTCTCGGGCTCATGACGAATCCTACTAGATCTACGTTGAGTCTGTTGTGTTTCAAGCTCGCCAACCTTTTGAGAGCTTGTTTGGTCTTCCGTCACAGGTTCTGTAACTGTAGGTGAGTCTCGAATTTTTTCGAGTTGTACCTTACTCCCACTGCTTCTCGTGGAGACAAATTCTCTTTCTAAGAAAGCACCATTGCGGGCAACAAACACTTTGTTTTCCGATAGGAGGTAAAAGTAATATCCTCTTGTCTCTTTAGGATATCCTAAGAACACACACTTATCAGATTTGGGTCCGAGCTTATCGGAAGCTTGACGTTTGACATAAGCCTCACATCCCCAAATCTTAAGAAAAGACAACTTGGGGCTATTCCCCATTCACATCTCATATGGTGTCTTTTGAACCGCCTTTGATGGAATTTTGTTCAGTATGAATGCGGCTGTCTCAAGAGCATGACCCCAGAAAGACGTTGATAGATTCGTTTGACTCATCATCGATCGAACCATATCCAATAAGGTTCGATTCCTCCTTTCGGACACTCCATTCCACTGATGAGTTCCTGGAGGAGTCAGTTGGGAAACTATTCCACATAATCTGAGATGATCCTCAAATTCCTGACTTAGATATTCGCCTCCTCGATCAGATCGAAGTGCTTTAATCTTCTCGCCAAGTTGATTTTGAACTTCATTCTTAAATTCTTTGAACACTTCAAAGGATTCCGATTTGTGCTTCATTAGGTAGACACAACCATATCTACTGTAGTCGTCCGTGAAAGTTATGAAGTACCGATACCCACCTCTAGCCGGCGTACTCATTGGTCCACATACATCAGTATGTATGAGTTCTAATAAGTCATTGACCCTTTCACCAACTTTTGTGAAGGGTTTCTTAGTCATCTTGCCACGTAAACAAGACTCGCACGTCTCAAATGATTCCAAATCAAATGAGTCTAAAAGTCCATGAGAGTGGAGTTTAGAAATGCGTTTCTCATTTATATGGCATAAGCGACAGTGCCAGAGGTATGTCGTATTTGAGTCATTCGGTTTAAATCGTTTAGTGTTGATGTTATATATGGACTTAAAATTCTCTTTCTTAAGATCTAGCACGTAAAGACCTCTTTCTAATAGAACATTTCCATAGAAAAGATTATCCTTTAAGACAGAACAATTATTATTCTCAATAACAAATTTATAACCATCCAAAGCTAGACTAGAAATAGAAATAATATTTCTGCTCATAGCAGGTACAAAATAACAACTATTAAGTACTAATACAAGTCCACTAGGTAAAGTCAATAAATAAGTTCCTACGGCTAATGCAGCAACTCTTGCTCCATTTCCTACACGTAGGTCGACTTCGCCCTTAGCTAATCTTCTACTCCTTTGTAGTCCCTACACATCATTACAAATGTGAGTACCACATCCGGTATACAATACCCAAGATTTAGGAGTAAGTGAATTAGTTTCAATAACAAAAATACTTGAAGCGGTAGTCACACTACCCTTCTTGATTTCGTCCTGATAGAGTTTGCAGTTTCTTTTCCAATGGCCAACCTTGTTGCAATGGAAGCAAACTCCCTCCTTGTCTTTCTTGATCTTAGGTTTGGGCAACACCTTGCCTTTACCCTTGCTCTTGTTCCCGGCCTTCTTACCCTTCTTCTTGTGAACCATTAAGACGTCTTTGACAACATTTGTCTTCATGTCCTCCTGTGCATTCTTAAGCATCCCATGCAACTCGGTGATGGATTTCTCCATCTGATGCATATTATAGTTCATGATGAATTGCTTAAAACTAGGAGGCAACGACCCGAGAATTATGTCAACAGCCAATTCTCTGGGCATAGCTGAACCAAGCCTCTCTAATTGATCAAGATAGCTCTTCATCTTGAGTACATGAGCACTCATAGATGAACCTTCAACCATCTTCGTATCAGTCGGAGAGACGGTCGCTTTGTAGCGCTCAACTTTAGCCTGCTCTTGGAACATTTCCTTGAGAGTTACGATCATATCGTAAGCACCCATGTCCTCCAGTTACTTCTGAAGCTCGGAGGTCATGGTCGCTAGCATGAGACAAGCTATCTCTGTGTCGTTTTTGATGTATTTAGCAAACGCATCTCGGGCAGCCCTTGCGGCTCCCTGTTCTGGTTCCTCTGGGTAAGCCTCTTCTATGACATACAGTTTATTGTCAGCCTTGAGAACAATTCTCAGGTTTCTAAACCAGTCAAGGAAGTTAGACCCATTGAGCTTATCCTTCTCAAGGATAGATCGCAAATTCAACTCAGTTGAATTATTATTATTTGCCATTATTCTACAAGTTAAAATGTAAAGTGCCATTATTATTTATTCATTGGGGTTGTTTTGTTTTGGTGTCTCTTATATAGTACTCCTACCATTTTCTTCAAATCAAACACGTTCAGTAGTATTGATTCGGAAACATTCAACTGAGTGAAGTTTCATAGTGAGTCAAGATCCGTATTTCATTGAGCAGTAAGTGCGCTCCTGCGCAACCCTTAATGCTCAACTATTTAGGTAGGAACACTTTCCAATTGCATCATATGCAACTCTTGCCTTTTATGGAATGAGTATCTTATACTCGGTGTATTATCCCATCTTGTGCCCTGAGCCCAAGTCCGACTTGCTTACTCAATTAAATTTAACCATGTATGAATATCGGCAAATTAGTTTCTAGCACACTCAGCTCAGGCATGACCTGTGCTAGTTACTGCTTCCCGCGTGTCCCTTTCCAAAGACAATCCTCCACACACTCAGCTCCGGCATGACCTATGTGGAAAACTGTCTGAGTATTGAGGGTTACAGTGACATGGGGGGGCACTTCCTTACTTAACATTCTGAAGGATTTTATTTTATAATTATAAATATAAACATCACAGAAACTAAGTTAAATATGGTACGAGCTTAATCCTCACGAACGATCATGAGGTTCCTAATTCTAGATATATCTCTAGATTGTAGGAGTAATCTTCAACGAACCCTTCGTTGTGTGTGCGAAGATCCAATGCCATCTTCCGAAGATTGCGCCAAGATCTCTTGCCTTGAAGTCTTGAAATAATATCTATCCTAACAACTATCATATTGCTAGAAAAGGTAATTTACAATTTGGACAACTCACAGGTTGCCATAATTATAACTTTGGACAACTCACTGGTTGCCATAGATATTAAATAAAGTTACAAGCATTCACACACAAGATTACATCACAGAACAATCACAGATCTAAAGCTCATACCATATTTGTATATTAAATTCCATGTATAACAAAAATTAGGGTTTCTCGCAAAGTCAGCATTATTCCGTTGGGAACGGAACTATTCCGTTCTCAACGGACTCTTCCGTTCTCAACGGAGACGTGCTGGAAATTCGTTTTTACTTTAGATTTAGTTCCGTTTCCAAAACGGATTTCGAAAAACTATTTTTCGAAACTCCAGAAAACCATAATATCCAATATTATATTTCTGGAAACTGTTTCCGTGATGTTTTGAAATAATATTTTCAAAACCCTAAAATTTATTATACTTGTATTTACTAAATTTTAAATACAATCGACGATTATTTCCTTAACGAACGCACTGATACCACTATTAGGAAACCCGTAGCCATGTACGTTACATGCGCAGCGGAACCTACGGGTTAACCCTCCCTAGGATCATCGTAAAGGAAATAAAGGTACGAGATTATGCTATTAAAATTTATACCTCGGATCTTCCTGATCCGGGAGAGAGAAGCGGATGTAGGTCTGAACGAACTTCCATCTTGGTTCCTTCTCCTTCCTGGCTTCTGAAACTCGACCTTGAGAATCTTCTTGCTCTTCCTAGGGACGAAGAACTTGATCGCTCGCTAATCTCCAAGGTAGGAGATCTCTACTCGTATCCACGTCGAACTTCGAATAGTCGGAATAACCGGACTCGGCTAGACGAATCCGGAAATACTTTCAGGAGGCTCTCTCTCTTTCTCTCTGTAATACGGCAGCCTGGAGGCTCTGTGTTGTATTCTAAATAGAGGGGGCTGTCCTTCTATTTATACTTGAGAGGGAGGTGAAGGATTGCGCGTATTCCGTTCCCAATGGACCTATTCCGTTGCCAACGGAATAGGGTTTCCTAATCTGAAAAACTTAGTGCTGACATATTGGCTGAGTTCTGTTGGTAACGGAACTTCCGGTGGCAACGGAACTATTCTATTTCCAACAGAACTATGCAAATCTTGCACAATCATCGAAATCAATCATCCAATGATCGATTATTTCCTTCACTTAATTATACATCATATGTATAACCATTTAAGAGCATTTCCTTCCCGACTAGACGTTGTTCTATGTGTGACCGTGTAGGTTCCATTTAACGCTGGCAACGATCTTCCAAAGATCGTAAGTCATGAGTAACCTCTAGACTGATGTCATGACTACCCATGTTAAATGAAATGATCAGCGATCAAAAACCTATCGAAATAGACGTTTGCTTATTTCTTTTGTTCTACGATATACATCTTGATCACAAGGCACGGTAATATGTCATCCTTGAGTTTGATCAAAGTCTCTTTCCTGATCGAGAATTAGACTGAGTAAATACAAAATGATATTAACAACACATGTTAATGCATTTTGAGCATCGTCATGCATTTCCTTCAGTCCTAGTTCATCAGGGGGCCCAGAGATATCTCCCTCTTAACGAGAGGAACAATTCCTATCTTGGTCACTCACATTCCTCGTCATGATTCAGTGCATACCTAATGATGACCCTAATGATCATCCAATTACGGATGACGTAAGATCATATTAAAGTATGCATTTCCTCATACAGAAATCCATGGTGACCTCAGGTCGTAGGAACAAGCACACTATTCATATGAGAATCACTAATGACATATACCATGCATATTCTCATAGTGTGGTCAGTCCAGCACGTGTTCTCTAACACGTGCCTATATTCCAGACTGGACATCTCTATGTCCATGATCAGCAGAACATGATCATCCAGCCTACGAATATACTAGTGTGGATATGTAGCTTCTGACCTGAAGTATGTCTATCTCTATAAACATCCTACATATCACTAGGGACAATTTAGAATGTCATTCGTTGGTTCACAGTTCTACTATCAGAATCACGTATTCTGATGACGTGAACCCGAAGTGTCATTCTTGGTTGATATAAGATTTACATTCACAACCCATACACACAGATATATAAGAAACAAACTTTATTGAATAAATAATAATGTCTTAATACATAATCCATTTCCTAGCACAAATACATTTGGTCTAGGACACTAATCCTACACGGATGTAGGTCTGAACTATTCTGACTGGCAACCTTCTCCTTCCTGAAGCCCGACTCCACGAACCTCCTTGCTCTTCCTAGGGATGGAGAACTAGATTGCTCGCTAATCTCCAAAGTAGGAGACCTCTACTCGTATCCACGCGAACTTCAGACAGACGGAATTACCGGATTCGGCTAGACGAGTCCGGAAATACTTTCCGAAATTACCCTCACAAGACTCTCTCTCTCTTGGTATTACGGCTGCCTCTAAGGCTTCTAATTGTATATCTAATAGAGGGGGCATGCCCCTCTATTTATACTAGAGAGAGGGGTGAAAGAATGGCAAGTTTCGATAAGGAAACCCTTCCAGCCGCCAGAGTTCCGGTCGGCTGGAACCTGTGTTCCGGTCGGCCGGAACAATTTCAGCCTTTGTAAAATTTAGTTCCATCGGCCGGAACAATTTCAGCCTTTGTAAAATTTCAGCATCTAATGCTTTATTCTTTCACCAATTTATATATTACATGTATTACTGTTTCTGAGGTATTTTCTACCCGTCCGAATGGAGTTCATTGTGTGACCGTGTAGGTTCCATTTAACGCTGGCAACGATCTTCTAAAGATCGTAAGTCATGAGTAACCTCTAGACTGATGTCATGACTACCCATGTTAAATGAAATGATCAGCGATCATAAACCTATTTGAATAGACGTTTGCTTATTCCTTTTGTTCTACGATATATGTCTTGATCACAAGTCATGGAAGTATGTCATCCTTGAGATTGATAAAAATCTCTTTCCTGATCGAGAATTAGACTGAACAAATACAAAATGATATTAACAACACATGTTAATCCATTTTGAGCATGGCCATGTATTTCTTTCGGTCCTAGTTCATCAGGGGGCCCAGAGATATCTCCCTCTTGACGAGAGGAACAAATTCCATCTTGGTCACTCATATTCCTCGTCATGATTCAGTGCATACCTAACGATGACCCTAATGATCATCCCGTTACGGATGACGTAGGATCATATTAAAGTATGCAGTTCCACATACAAGAATCCATGGTGACCTCAGGTCGTAGGAATAAGCACACTATTCATGTGAGAATCACTAATGACATATACCATGCATATTCTCATAGTGTGGTCATATTCCAGACTTGAATTCCCTATGTCCATGATCAGCAGAACATGATCATCCAGTCTATGAATATACTAGTGTAGATATGTAACTTCTTACCTGAAGTATGTTTATCTCTATAAACATCCCACATATCACTAGGGACAGTTTAGAATGTCATTCGTTGGTTCACAGTTCTACTATCAGAATCACATATTCTGATGATGTGAACCCGAAGTATCATTCATGGTCGATCTAATATATGTGAATATATTAGTCACCCATACACTCATTCATATATGAACTGAATAAACGTGTTTCTCATAATCTAATCTCTAGTCCAATACTTTGGCATAGGGCATAATTTCTTCAGTTTACATAATTACTTGCAGGGAGATGGGAGAAGTTGAGAGGGCGCGTTTTGTTGTCTTCTTGTAGATGGAGTGGTGCTGGTTTCGTTTGCGGAGTTGAATCGTCTGAGTTTCCTATTTGTCACCTGACGAGCCTCCATTGTTGGCGAGTAGATGACTTCCAGTTTTTCTTATCTTTTCTTGAAAAGTCGCCTTCAGAATCGCTTGTTGATTCGCCTTTTGAATCGCCCTTTGTTTCCCTCCACTCCTTTTTTATGTGCTATTTCTTTTCACATTTGAGAATCAAATTAGAGCTATGTTCGCATTTCTTTCAAAAAAGCATCCATATATGTTTAGATATGTTTGGAGATCAGGTGACTTGTTAAGATTTTTAATTGTTATTGTTATTGTTTTGTATTTTATTAATTTTAAATAATAAAATTTGATTATGTCATGACTAGATTGGAAGCAAGGATGGTGATTCATCTCCAAACAAAGGAATATTAGACTCTTTTGTGCCATGCACCTTCATGGAGCGTGCTTGGCTTTGGAGTTGTTTTTCTCCTTTATTTTGGGTATTTTTGATGATATAATGGTTGTCATATGGAATGTAGATATGATATAATGGTATTTTGGTATAGGAAGATGTACATTTTGGGTAAGATGTGTATTTTATTTAGTTTGCTTGTGTTGTGGTATTTTGTTGATATAGTGATAATCATGTTATATTGTAAATTTACAATGGTATTATGATACCTAGATGCCGTATAATGATATTTGGATATGAAATTGTGGGTTTTTTTTTGCTTGATATGAAGTTCCTTTGTCTGATATATGCATATGACTAACACATTGAAGATGTTTACATGTTTCAAAATAGTGACAATTTGAAGCGCATCAAAATTGAAACAGTTTTAAGTGCATCAACATTGAAACGGTTTAAGTGTTTCAAACATGAGACGGTTTTACTTGCTTTAAAATAGTAGCGGTCATAAGTGCTTCAAACTACGAGTGTTTACAACACAAAATTAGTGGCGGAGATAAATGTTTCAACATATTGGCGGTTCATTGCCCGCCATTACATTGCTTGCAATACCTCCAGTAGTGACACCTTATGTGGCGAACCAGAAACCGCCACTATTCATCTTTGCATCAGTGAAAACTCTCAATAAGTAAATAAAAAACTGTCACTATAAAGTTTTTTTAAGTAGTTATGATTACCACATAAATATTCTATATATTTACCAGGTATTTTACTTTTACAAAAAATAAGATATATCAACCGTTTCTTTTGATTGACTAAGCAAAACAAAGTTATAAAAAGATACAAAGATAAAAAGTCCACCAGGGTAAGCACAAGCATAGAATAAATTCTCCATCAAGATTTTAGCCACTGTCTAATTATAACTTAATGTATCAACAATTACATGTAATTATTAATACATGTAAAGCATATGAGCTTCTTTCCAAAAAAAAAAGCGTAAATTATCCATCAAGCAAAGCAAAGTTTATGATAATCACATTTTAAGTTATTTTTAATTTATGTTGATATATTCTTCATTATAAACAAAAGCACACATGTGTAGGTATCTATCCAATTGTAGTTTGATAATTTTGTCGATCTTCTCTGGAGTTCATATTTCAGAAAAGAAAAGGGGAGCAAAGCCTTACGATTTCATATTTCAGACTAAGTTCTCTGGAGTGCAGTTTTAAAGGGTTGTCACTTAGATGGCAGGCAATGCTGATCATATTTTGATTCTGCAATCTGTTTACGTTACAACCAGGGGCGGAACCAGGTCCCAATATTAGGGGGTCCGAGGATTCGCAATAAGATGAAAATAAATTATTTTTTTAATAACTTTTATATAATAATACTATATTACTATTGTAATTAATGCTTAGTTTAAATTTTAAAATAAATTTGCTAATAAATAATTAAAACATAAAGCGTTATACACAGTTATTTCATATTATAGAAAATTTGCAATTAGTTTTTTGAAATATTGTCTCTCACATCTGATAAAGTACATAAAATAAGGGATAAACATGGAAAAAGAGATTGATTGTTGGAATATAATGTGTGGCTTATGTTAAAAACATGTAAAAAAAACAAATATAATAGCTTATATGAAACCATGTTGATTTGGTTCACTATATTTTGGGGTTATAGAATATCTAAGCTAGCAATTAATGTCATGGCATGTCTCATTTTTCACCTTGCTAGTACTTTTTACTTATACAGCCTTTTTCTTTTCATTTATTTAACTTTGAAATAAGGATTGTCAACATAGGAGGGGCCAAAATATAATTATCAAAGACTAGAATTATAATTTTGAGGGACTATAATACAATTTTCAATTTTATAAGCGGGCCAGGGCCCCTCTAAACCCCCACTTCCCTCCGCCCTGGTTACAACACAATAGGCGTTTCAATTAACATATATATGCTATGTTAGCCGTATCGTATCGGATATGTATATCTGTATCGGATACTCGGATACAGTATTGGACACAGCACGTGACATATCATAATATTTTATTTTAAAATAATGCCGGATACTTCATATATACTTTCTCTATCCGCATCGGATACTTCCAACTTAAGAGTATTTATTCTTAAAATATATAATTACATATATAAAATCAATAAAATTAAATTAAAACATCTAATTATTTAATTAAATATAACCAACAAATATTCTACAGCAAGATATTTCTATAATAACAAGTTTTTAGTATCTCATATATCAAACTCTAATATCTAAATATATATAAATTAATTAAATATATAAAATATAATTAATAAATAATAAGATAATACATAAATTGCCGCATCCGTATCCTAGATTTTTTAAGATTCGCCGTATCCGTATCCGTGCAACATAGGATATATGTATTTGAACTTAAATAAGTAAATTAAAAGAGTCCAAATATGGAGTGCCAGCATTTTGGAGCGTCAAGCAGCGCCCGGTTTCAAAAGGTATGATGAAATTATAAAAAGATATATTTTCAAAAAGGTATGATGAAATTACAAAAAAGTATATTTTCAATTAGTTCTGCACAAAATATATATGTGTACAGCTATAATTGTATGATGACGCTGCTGGGCACTCCATAAGCTAAGCACTCCGAATAATTTCTCAAATTTAAAAATACTTGTGACAAATTACCGAGCGAAGTAATCAATTCATATTAGATTTTATTCTGACTCAACTAGGGGCTTAGTAATCATTTATTACCGAGCGAAGTAATCAATACATATATTGATGATATGTCATTATAATATATGTATTTAATTCTTCGTATGTCTTTCTGAATCAAACTAAGGAATTGCACCACAATCTTCTACCTTCAAAGAAAAAATGTACAATCTAATAATTGGATGACGATTTAAAATGTTAGTTCAAACATTTAATGCAAATTTGCAAACAACAAGGCATGATGAGGAGAAATGGTCCCAAATTTGATTAATGGAGTGCTGAGTCATTTGCATGTTTGGTACCAATTATTTTCCTTTGTTTTTTCATAAACGGAGGCAGGGCAGTACATAATTCATGCAACATGTTACGAGCCGTCAGTTTCAAACAGAACTGAATTTTGTATTTCACCTCAAATTTGGATTCAAAAGAATACATCCACCTGTAGTGGACTGGCCCGCCAAGTTTCACCTCATCCACTGAATGAATCATTAAATGTACCATCACCGTGAAGGACGATGGAAGAAAATATCTCTCCATGTTGCAAAGTGTTAGAATAAGTCATTCTTGGACTTTATCAAGCTCTCTAACATCTAGAATTTTAAGGCACAGAGACCTAAAAGAGCTGCCTAGTTCTACCACTGTAGACATCACTTGCTTAGATGGGCTACATAACCTCAACGCCAAAGGCAAGATCTCTTGAATCAGAATATGACAATCATGACTCTTCAGACCAATAAGTTTAAAATCGTTGACGCATTTGGAAAGGTTAGATCCATAACCATCTGGGGTTTTCATTTCACTAATCACCTTGCACAACTTCCTTTTCTCTTCATTCTTCATGTTAAAACAAGCGGGAGGCGGAATTCTTTTACCAATACCGGGGGGTAGGGATGTAACTGATGCCTGATTCCCAGATCCATTAAATCATCTCGTACCTTCAGATTATCTTTTGACTTCACCGAGTTCAACAATGTTCCAATTAAATTATCACACACATTCTTCTCGATATGCATCACATCAAGATTGTGGCGCAACAAGTGATGTTTCCAATAAGGCAACTTAAAGAATATGCTTCTCTTCTTCCAAAATTTTTTTAAATCATCACCTTCTAATTCACTATTCGCTAAATTATCTCTTTTACGCCTTTTCTTGCTTTTTGCTCTTTGTTTGGTCACTTGTTTTTTTTCCTAGAATAAAAACACGATCTTTTAAAATATTCAGAATATGTGTGCCACTTGGAGGCTTCGGAGCTAATCCGTGTTCCTCAGTACCGTCAAAATATTCCTTCTGATAACGATCCAGATGATCTTTCACTAACCATCTCCGATGACCCATATAACAAAACTTCTGCCCATGTTTCAACCATTTAGATGATGTATGCTCATCACAATTCGGACAACCAAATTTATCTTTCGTGGTTCGGCCGGATAAAGCCATATAAGCGGGGAAATCATTTATGGTCCATAATAAAGATGCACGCATCTTAAACATTTCTTGATTACAAGCATCATATGTTTCCACACCCTCCCACAATTGCATCAATTCTTCAATAAGGGGTTCAAGAAATATATCTATATCATTTACAGGACCCTTTTCACTGGGAATGATGCATGAAAGTATAAAAGATGATTGCTTCATGCCAATCCATGGAGGCAAGTTGTATGGTACAAGAATAACAGGCCATGTGCCATGTCTAGAAGACCTGTCTCGAAATGGATTAAAGCCATCACTACTCAAAGCAAGCCTCACATTACGTGTTTCTGATGCAAACTCCTGATACCGCAAATCAAAACTCTTGCATGCTTCTCCATCCGCTGGGTGTTGCAACAATCCATCTTTTTTACGGCTTTCGGCGTGCCACCTCATATCCTTTGAGGTTTTTGAAGACATAAAGAGTCATTGAATCCTCGGGATAAGAGGAAAGTAATGGAAAACCTTAGCGGGTATTTTCTTTTTCTTTGAAGAAGAGGGAGGAGTTTCCCAACGAGAATCACCACAACGATAACAAACTTCATCTTTTTCTCTTTCACCTCGATATAACATACAATCATTAGGGCATGTATCTATCTCCTCATAACGTAGACCTAAAGCATCTAACACCTTCTTCGCTTCATAATATGAGTCTGGTAAAGATATACCCGGATGCGCATCTAGGAACAATCGAAGAACCATTTCAAAGCATATTTTTGTCATTCCAGTCATGCACTTTATGTGAAATAAGTGCAAAAGAAAAGACAACTTCGAAAAAGTTGTACAACCAGGATATAATTCTTTATTGGCATCTTCGAGCAACTTCACAAAATTGCTTGTTGTGGCTTGGCCAGAGTTATCCTCTTGTAAATTAGAACTATCTAAACCGGAGTCTACACTAGTATCTAACTCCACATCCATTTGATCCCCGTCCGATTCATCAACACCAACACCTAAATCCGAACCAAAATATTCAGATCTATTGGGACCTAACACGTCACGAAACAATCCTGCTATATCAGCCCTATTTTGGATTGTACTTCTAACGTCTCTCTGAAGTGGAACACTTTGTGAAGTACAGCCGGGTAGTTCTCCATGTGCGATCCAATCGGTATATCCACCTCTCATGAACCCATCACAAATTAAATGTATCTTGCATTCATAGTACGAATGAAAACAACGATTAACACAATGAAGACACGGGCATAATATTTTTCCTCTTGTTTTCGTATTATTGAATGCAAATTCGAGAAAACTCACAAGACCTATCCTATATTCCGGGCTTATACGAGGTTTCTTCATCCAAGACTTATCCATTAAAAGCTAAACAAATCTTGCTTTTGACCTTCTTGTTTGATATCTGACACTACTATTTCAGCCAGACTTTGATTATCTTTTGTGCCCTACAATATTTGTTGAAATATAAAGTTTTAGAACCAAAAGACTTGTTATCAATCACATAATGAAGAATTATAATGTAACAGAGAGGTAATACATTCAATATACCTGAATTAAATGTGAGCTGGCTCCATAAGAGATAACACAGCAATTGGTACCATCAAATAAATTATGTATAAGAGGTTTCACTTCTTTTGTATATATCTGATCGACCCCTTTTTCTTTTTTCATAAAAAAATCCAGCGAGTATGTGCTCTTGTGAGTAGTTCTGTATAAATTAAGAAGAACCAGTTAGCGATTCAAATTTTCAAAATTCAAATTATCAAACACTTAAAAACAGTAATTTGTTCCTCTAATTAGCAAATCAGCAACCCAATCAAACCAACAAATTGAGGGCGAAATTTGACCATATGAAGGCAATTTATAACTTTACATTCTGTTGGGGCACTTAGAGATCTATTTCATCTTATTGCCCTTCATTTTCCAATTCTATTTCGTCTCTCTTTGCTTCGCCCTCTTTTCTCATTGGGTCAAAATTTTAGAAAGCCCACTGTAGCTGCTGAGGAACAAGGAAAAAGTGGATTCTGAAATAAGTCCTAAATGCACAACTAAGACTCAATTTATCCCCATTTCATAGAAAAATACCCAATTTATCCAATTTGATGTATCTTCTTGCTTAAATTCTGTGATTCTCATATTTCCTTAACAAAATTGTAAGTACAAAAATACCACCTTCAGTTTGGGGGCAATTCTTGAATTCCCCCCCGGAATAGAAGCTAACTCTCTCTAGCGCCTCTCTAGCTGTTCTATCTAATGCACCTCTCTATACACTGCATCCAATTGAGCAATCACCAGCTCGAAGATACCCACCTTTCTCTGCTCGAAACTCCTAATAGCAAGCTTTTCTTCACGAAAATTGCAGAGGGTTCGTCGACCACAGCAATAACTGAGCTGGAGAGAGAGAGAGAGAGAGAGAGAGAGAGAGAGAGAGAGAGGAAATTTCTGAAGTTTTGTGCAACTCAAATTAGCAATTTCTGTCCCCAATTTGCTCTAATTTCGTGGAGAAGAGGATCTCCATACATATATTTAATTTTCTGAGTGGGTCGAAATGATATTTAATTTTCTCTTTGAGCCTCGACTCAAGCTTGAAGCGGGTTTGATTTAAACCATATTAACAAACAAAACTTTTATATGGTTATTAAAAAAACTGTGTTAATGAGCATATAAACTCACAGTGTGCAAACCATGTAAATAAGCGTCAAAATTTTTTTACGTACTCACGATTCATGGTTCGTGTACAATAAACCGTGAGTATAAATAGTTTTTGTTGTAGTGGTAGCTAAATGCCGATGAAGAAGTTTAAATGAGAAAGGTTGGCATAGAGTCCAAATGAAGAAAATAAGTCATCAAAATATGACGTATTACCTTACAAAATGAGAATACCATGGATACAATCTATATAAAATGCAAAAAGTATTAACTTCAGAAAAATAAAATGTAAAACGTATCATGTATTTAATACTTGTACAAAATACAATGTTACTTGAAATTCTGACTGCATGAAATATAAAAATACCTATAACATGAAAAGTTTTGGATCGTTAACTGTATCTAAAGATCAATCGTTCGGCCCATGAATATAGTAGCCCTAAATGGTGAAGTACCCATTTCAAACAATAGCCATTAATTCTTCATTTAAAAAAAAAGGAAACAATAGTCATCAATTGAGGCCCAAACATTTTGTGCTGATCAGTCATCAGATTAGGAAATCAACAATTTCTCATCAATCAACCATCTTAATTCTCTTCTTCCAGATCTGGGAGGTCGAAGAACTGGTAATGGAGATAGATCCGCCGACGCCGGGGAGGTACTTGATCGGAGTCGCCATCATGATGGTCGGCGTAGTCCTGCCTCTTGGTTACATGATGTTTCGGAGCAAGCGCGTCTCTTCTCCTTCTTCTTCTTTGGCCTCTCCTTCGCCTTCGCCTTCTTCTTCCTTTGCGAAACACACGTAGGTATATTGCTCTTGTTTTGGATCTCTTTGTATCTTTCTTTTGCATGTTGATTTCTTGTTACTTGGAATCTTAATTGGGATAAGTTTGTTTGATAGTGTTTGAAACCGGAACCGAAATTGGAGTGCTACCAATTCCGTGTTGATTTTTGGGAGTTATATAAACGTTTTCTTTTTCTTTAATTTGAGATTCAATTGAAGAAAATACCTATGGGAGCCTATAGTAGCTCAATTTAGTACCTTTTGATAACTGTTTGATCTGTGTGTATTGTACTGTTACTGTTAGTGTTCAGAAGTGAAATCCTTTGTTTTACATTTATAATCATTCCAGCTCTTGATATACAATCGACCTATGTGATAGGAGCTTGCATTTGTTATTCTATAAAATATTAAGCATGCCTTTATCGCCAACTTTTTTTTTCTCGACATTAAATAGAAATGAACCCTTATTCCTACTGGACTGAAATTGCATTTGAAATACTCTATTTCTGCAGTGAAATATGGTACCTAATTCCAGTGATGCATGATTGTTTGAAAGAATTTCAATTTTTTTAAGTGTACCAAATTTGATCCAGTTAAACATTAAACCATTTTTTCAATTAAGCACCAAATTGACACAATTTAACCCCATTTTTTAATTATATATTTAACATCAATGGGATTTTGATAGTGTCTCTGTCAGATCTTGGACCTGTTTGACTATGACCAAGTTTTCCATGTTTTATCCCATTTTTCATTTTTATTTGTTTTTTGGTTTATTTATCACAATGGAGAGTAAATTAAGCCTAATTGGTCTGCTACATGTACTTTACATTTACAGCCGAATTGAAGTATTAAATCTAGTTATGGATCTTGCTTTAATAAATCTGAGATATCAGAACTATATTTAAAAATCAATTTCTCAATGTTTTGATGCAGGAATAAAGGGTTCATAGTGTAGTGCTAATTCTTTCTGATATAGAGGCTATGATGTTGGTATGGGACGGCTAGTTGATTTCGCATTGAATGGTTTGTTCATGTAATGTTATTTCCATTCATTTTTCCTTTTATTTTTCTTTTTTTAAGTGCTTTATGTAGCGAATTCTGTTCTACTATATAGCTGCAATATAACAGGGCTTTTTTCTATTGTTCTTCTATTTTGTGAACTGTGAAATATTTAAGATGGCTTAGTGTCATTGCTTCTAAATATAAGCTTGTATTAAGTGGAAATATAGTCTCACTTGTTTGTTAATATGAGAAATCTATACTATAGATTTGATTAATATATAATCTAGATAGCAATGTAAATTACTAAATTGTATACCTACTTCCCTATTATAACTAATTTATGAAAGTTTATTAACTAAATATAAATTGTTTTACTTCAACCCTTTTTGGAAAAAAATAGAATTGTGTATTAACCTAATATTACATTTTTCAGAAATTAAATATTCTTTGATGTTTTGGAACTTCAATCCCTTTTTATCATTAGAGTATTGGTTCTATATATCTTCTCCAGATGTATATTTTACTGTCATGGATTTTTTTTTTTTTTTTGGAATTTCATATTTACCCTTCTAAAAACTCAAAATATCAAATTACCCTTCTAAACTTGTTAATATCATATTACCCTCCCAAAAATTAATAATATCAAATTTACCCATATGAAAGTTAAGTAATATCAAATTTTCCCAAATTTAACGTCAACCATAGTTTTAAGTTTGAAACAATAGTTGTTTCATTAAAATTTAGCTATATTGGACAAAAATACCCCTTGCTCTTGCTCGTTAACTCTTTCGTGCTTCTTTCATCTCTTAAATTTTTATCCATCAAGAACATGAAAAAAACCTAATCCTCTTCCACACCAGATTAGGACATTGTCTAATCCCTATGTTGCACGGATACGGACACGGGTGTCGTGTCCGACACGACACGGACACGGCAATCTCAAAAAAACCTCCGGACACGACACGTTTTATATATATATATAATATAATATATTTTTTTTATGTTTAAAAAATATAAATAATATAAAAAACATAAACTAAATTGATAATAACTTGATTAATAAAATATCCATAATTCAAGTGATAGTTTATAGTTCATATTAATACAAAAATAATCTAATTAAAAGCACAAAATATGAGGTCCATACTTCATTCAAACATCCACTAACCACAAAACCAAATTTAACCTAATTCAAAAGTACAAAAATCATAACTAGATTAAAGAGTTCATACAATCACATAACCACATCTAAATTATATTATCATTCTATAAAAAAATTTTGGGCCAATTTTTTTGGGCCGGATTTAAGCCCGCCGTGTCCAATCCGTGTCCAAAACGTGTCCCGCCGTGTCTTGCCGTGTCCGAGCCGTGTCCATATTTTTTTTTAGAGAAAAGTCTATTTTTGCCCCCTCAACTATTGAACTAGCTCATTTTTGGTCCCTCAACTTTTTATTGGTCCAATTTTAGTCCCTCAATTATTCAATAAGTGCATTTTTGGTCCTTCTATCTGTTAAGTGCATATGTGTCCGTTAAATTTGACACGTAAGCAATGACGTGGCATTAGTAACGTGACAAATGTTTGAAAAAAATAAAAAAAATTATTAATTCCCTTCTTTTCTTAAAATATTATTTTTATTAAAAAATGTATATTTTTTATGCATGTTTATTTGTTAAATAAAAATTAACACATTATTGTATATGTGTTAAGAATATATGCCACATCATTGATTACGTGTCATATTTAACGGACACTTAAGCACTTAACGGATTGAAGGACCAAAAACTCACTTATTAAATAGTTGAGGGACTAAAATTGCACCATAAAAAAGTTGAGGAACTAAAAATGAACTAATTCAATAGTTGAGGGGGTAAAATTGGACTTTTCTCTTTTTTTTACAATAAAATATTAGGACACGCGATTTGAAGTGTCGGACACGTGTCGTAGGCGTGTCCGTGTCCGACACGTGTCCGACACGCCTACGGCTCATTTCGGAGAGTGTCCGCGTAACATAGTCTAATCCTTTCTCATCACCACATACGATTCTCTTTTCTCATATCACCATAGATTTATAGCGAAAAATGAGATTTAAAGATGACTGTGGATGAAACAGAGAAAATTTAACTCACCGAACCTCAGCCAATTCAAGCATATATATAGTTGGGGCAACTATGTTATGATTTTTTTTATCATTGAAAACATTATGTTTGAAGCATCCTCTGTTTTGAATCTTAAACCATCCATATTGGCCATTTTTGGACCTCAACATTCTATATCTTCCATTTGCTTTACTTCCTTGAACAATCAAATAATCCACCATTCATGTGTGGATGTGGAGAGAGAGAGAGAGAGATGTGGTGCTATTGTTAAGAGATGCCAGATGGACGCTTAGGAAGATGAAAAATATAAATACAGCATGAATGAAGGAACTGAGGGCAAAATAGTAAATTTAAAAGTCATAAGTTAGTTTTACGGTGGATTTTAACTGATGGGTAAATATGATATATTTAACTTTTGGAAGGGTAAATTTGATATTCACAGATTCAGAAGGGTAAATTTGATATTTTGAACGTTTGTAAGGGTAAATATGAAATCAGGAGTACTAACTCGAATCATGTTAAAAGAATCTAAAAAGAATCATGAATATGAGGGCGACACGTGACAGTAAAATAGTGGGTTTGAAGAAGAAAACGCGTTTTGACAGCTCAAAACACGTTTTGGCCGGCAAAACGCGAAATTTAATAGTCGATGTACAAAATTTATGAAATGGTGTATTCAAACTGTTGAAATGGTGAATTCTTTCTAACCAAAAAATGAATTCTTTCTAATAAGGATATTTTCTTACCGCTAAAAAATATATTTTTACTGTTAAAAGAGTAAATTCTTCTTAAACAAAGGATAAATTCTTTCTAAATTAGAATTCTACACTGAAGTAAATAAAATGATGTCAATGATTTTATGTGCGTGGAGGATGCATGAAACTTGATATATCCAGTGTCTTTTTCTTTTTAAATGGTTAAAAAAGACAAGTGGTTAGGATCTGATTTTTTATGATTCTTTTGATTCTAGTAAGAATTTTCCGTTTGAAATTCCCCTTTTTTTCTGCCTTTTAAATGCTCGTGGGCTTTCATTCCTCAAAAAGTTTAAATACATAAGAAACGGATCTCAGTGAGAAGCAGACATGCTCCTTTGAACTCGGTTACATAAACAGCTCAATAAAGAGGAAAAATTACTACTACTATTACAAAAAAAAAAAAATTCTCCCCAACCTAAATAGATTGAGGCTTGAGTCAGGTCCTTAAACAGCCCCATGGCTGCCCCCTTACAGCTCCTTCCCTTTTGTTATCCGATGCCTTCTTTGGCCTCTTCCTGACTAGGCAATGGGTTCGTGACTCCTCGTGTAGTAGTTCTCCGGCACCTTGCGTATTTTGCCAAGCGGTCCGCCTGACCGTTTAGTTCCCGTGGTACATGCAGGAATGAGGCCGATTGCATTTTTCGCGTAAACACCCAACAGTGCCAGATTGCCTCCACGGCTCGCCAATCAGTTGGCAACGGGATTTGGTCGTCGTAGAGTGAATTGATGAGGTCTAGCGAGTCGGAGACAAATGTGCAATTCTTCACACGGAGGCTGATGACTCTGCATAGCCATCGACATGGCCTCTGCCTCCATATGTAGGGCTTATTTGCCCTCTTTTGCGCTTTCCTGAAATTCCACGAGCCTCTCTTCATCTTTAAGAACGTAGCAAATTCGTCCGTCTCCACGTGGTGTCCAGAATCCATCCGTCCAACATTTAATGCCTTGACTAGTGGAGTTTTGTGCAACTTTTGGTGGCCGAAGTGTGTGTTCGATCGGGGCTGAAGGAATGAGAAGCGCATGTCGAATGACATTAGATGGTTCAAATTTGGTTTTCCATACAAGGTTATTGCGAGCACACCAAAGGGCCAACATGATTTTCATCGCTATAAATCTTGCCCATTGAGTTTGTCTTTTAGGAGGGCTAGTGCCTGAATAGAGTAATGGGGAAGATGTTGTTCTCGGTTTAATGATGTTTATAATAATTCTGAGCTACTAATAATTCTTTGAGTTTTATGAAATATTTCAGAAGAATCGCAAGCTCATGAAGACGGGAAAATAAAGATCAAAACAAGACGGATGCAATAGATGCAAGTCAGTCACTCCAGAAGAGCTAGAAGGCGTTTAGCTTTTAGTTGGGTAGTTTTAATGTTTTTGAGTTAATTGAAATTTCAATAAAGAGAGTTTTCTCATTTCCTATTTGGCGTTTAGATTTGTTCCGTTCCAACGGAAGAACTGACAGAACCCTCTACCGTCTGTTCCGTTCGAACGGAAGTTCTGATTTTCTAGCCGTTATTCTTGATCCTACTTTTATTTCCTTTCCATTTTTAGATTCCGTTCGAACGGAAGTTATGGTTCGTTCGAACGGAACTCGCAGGATTCCTTAATTAGCTCCCGGCTTAATAAGAGGTCATGTTTAAGAATAAATGATAGACCAAGTCAATTTCAAAAATACATATTAATACTCTTTTAATATATTTTATATAATGTTTTCAATTTATATATGTATTATTGTATATATTGCCTTTTTTATGTATTATATTTGATCTTTGATATTTTGGGTTATATAAACTGTTTGGATATATTAATTTTGGATTTTATATATAGTTTCTAGATACTTTATATACTATTTTTTGTAAATAAATATTAGTTTGTTATAAACTTAAATAAAAGCGTCGCATGCTGTGAAATATACGGCGAGCAATACCAGCGAAAAATACCATCGAGCAATATGAGGTCTCTTTGAATTATCGGGCATATTTTTTTCTTGTGTTGATATTTGTCTATTATAATTTTTTAGTAAATGTTGGTATATTATATTCAAAATATTATCATGTGTGACTCACACTATGGGGCCCTATTTAGTCTATACAATTAAATACCCTAGATCCTGTGCCCAACACAAATCATAGCCCAATCAATCAACTATTTCTTTTGTTTTATTTTCTAGAGGAAAGGAAAAAAAAAAAGCAAAAGAAAAGAGAAGAAGGAACAAAACAAAGTGAAATAATATTGGGCCGGCCCAACAGGGATGCAGTATAGTAGAGGAACGGAAGAACCTTTTCCAGTTTTCTAATAATAGTTAGTCCCACACGGGAGAAGAGAACTTCATAAAAGTGGTTTGTATAGCCGAGAGTTAGATGAAGGACCGTCTGGGTTTATCCTCGGAATTCTGTAATCTTAGAGAATTGAGTTAGGGGGAACACAGAGAGGGAATGGGGCTGCTATACTCAGGCCATCTCTCCTCCCAACATTTTTTTCCATTTCTTTTCGGAATCTTTTTACTGTTTTTTTTTTCCGAATCGGTTTTCAGTTTGTGCAGTTACTATCTTTTCCCTACTTCGTTTTATTTGTCGTGATTTCCTCCCTTTTATCCTTTTTTTCTTCATAGTAAATCATCTATTTCCTTTCATATAAGTTGAGGACAAATCAATGTATGAATTGCCTCAAATCATCTGCCCATCAAAATTGTATAATTGACTAAATAGAGAACATATATATACTAGAGAACATATTGCTCAACTTATCAAATTATATATCATGTTATGTCCAATACTGCCTAGAAAGTGCTTTATGTAGGAAACCTTGTTTTACTACATAGCTGCAAATGTAAAGGCATAACGGGGCTTCCTTTTTCTACTATTCTTCTGTTTTGTCAATTGTGAAATGTTTAAAATAGCTTAAAATTGTGTCACAGCTTCCAAATTTATCATTAAGCGAAAATTAGTCCCGTTTATGTGTTCATCTGAGATATATGTACTATGAATATGATTAATCAAGAATAAACGTATGAAAAACTATCCAAAAATTTTAAAACTAAAGATTTCAAAATATTGGTGAAATTTGTTTATTTATCTGGCAAAAAGTATGAGGTAAAATGAAAAAGAAAAAGAAAATTCATAAAATTTGTAGACAACCACCATCCAGAATTATAGAGAAAAAAATAAACATCTTCATTTTCTTACTGAAGTAAAAGATACACTAGCGGTTTGGGCACTGAAATGCTATGTCAGGCAACTTCTAAGGCTTATATTGAAAAATTATGTTTTGTGTCCATGCGCAATTTCTTTTCCATCGTCACTCTTTGATTAGTATCTCATTGATATTTTTAGTTGTGTAGAAAAAGATTTGGAATTTGAAAACTTGATAGAAAAAGTATCAGACAAAAAGATTATTGAATTGATTATGCTTAAAAATTACTGGAATTTCAAAATCTGAAAATCATTATTTTTTTTCACAAAAAAATAATGGACTTTCCAAACAGTGAAAACGATTTTTAGAAAAAAAAATAGCATATTGAAAAGCAGAAAAACAACATATATACAATCCGTCGTGATTTGGTTGTACTACATTGCGTCGTGATATCACATTTTCCTAAACTTAAATAGTGGATTATTTTAGAAATTTTTAATTTTTTTTTAGTTAGATCGAAAATCCTATTACTATTTGAATATAAATTAATTGGGAGCAGTTATTAGTTAAAAATTTACGCAACTTTTCTAGCTGTTAGTAGTTAAAAACCTATATCATCAAATCGACTTCCTAACCTATTAAATATCCTTTCAAAAAAAATTACTAGGAAAAACGATTAACATGAAAAAATAGAATTAGCAATCCTAGACAAATGAAAAATTAAATTTACTAGATTGAAAAAAAAATTGAGAAATTTTTGAAAAGGGTTTTTGTTATTGCATGTGTTGAGCCGACACATAAAAAACCAAGCCATATGCATGTCTAACACGTGTCAGATTCAAACACGCCTACGACATGTGTCAAACTCGTCAGCTGGTGTGTCATATTAAAATACATTAAATTTGTATTGGACATGACACATAAATGTCATGACACGGCTCATAAGTGTTAGAACTAGGGGTGGCATCATGTCGGATATAATCCGAATCGTATCCAAGAAAATACACAAATCCGAATAAATATATCCGGATCCGAACGGATACGAGTCCGATCTAGATCCGTTTTTTCGAATTCGAAACCGGATATAAGACTCAAAATCTCAGACGGATCCGAATCTGAATAACTGTTAAAAACGGGGACCGTTTTTTAAAACTCATTTAAATGGATCCATTTATAGAACAAATTCAATACCCATAGATCTCAAAATCAGGTTTGTTATCAACATTAAACCAGACCATTTTTTCCAAAAAAAAGCCACAACACAAAATAATTTAAACAAGAAAAATTAAACTAATATATTTTCTTGGGGACACGTTGGGGATACTTAAGACAGGCCTACAAAGGCTCATTGAGCTTGGGGTGAAAATGTATTGGATATTATCCGACCGCAAAAAATCCGTATTCGAATCAAATTATCCGTATCGGATACGGTTACGGATAATTTTATTCAGATATGGATACAGATTCGGTAATCGATTTGGCTCTCGGATACGGATACGGATAATATCCGGATAAATTGTTATTCGGATAATATCTGTTTTCGGATAATTATTGTATATCGGATATGGATACGGATATCTATACGGATACGGATATTTGATTTTTTTCATCATATTCGGATACGGATACGGATATTATCCATATCCATATTCTTATTTTGTTGTTATTTCTTCAAATTTCTCTTATAAATTTTTATATTTTATTAACTTTATCATTATAAATAGTTAAATATTTAAAAAAATGTGATCCATTAGTATATTAATATATTTGATTAAATATCGGATAAATCCGTATTCATACTTGTAACCGATAGTATCTGGACCGTATTCGTATTGATACATAGATCCGAACCGAATTCCGGATTCGTAACTATCCGTATTTATATGCGGGTCCGAAAAAATTATATGGATACGGATGCGGTATGATACCGATGCGAACCGTTTTCACCCTACATTAAACCCACGAATTGTTAGGTGCCCACTACCCCTATTTATAGAGAGAAAGTCTTATCCCACTTATTAACTCTCCTTGGTGGGACTAAAGAAAATAATGCTATTCCGGATTTTCACTTTTTTAATATATTTTTTGTATGTAGCACCTTCTGTGACACAGAATAATCAGTCAGATGTGTGGTAATTTAGATTAAAAATAAATAAAAATATAAATTATAAATAACAAAAATATGTATGTGTTAAACGTGTTGTGTGCTAGCTATTGTTTGGAATATTGTATAATGACTGAATTAAGCAAACAAAATTTTTCCCATTTTCTAAAATCCACATATCCATAAGGTGAATTTGCATTCTCAAAGAAAGTTTTATTTTCCAAATTGAATTAAGATCTGATTTTGAGTTAATCGCCATCACGATGCTCTGGTAAGCACTTTTAGTACTGAATCTCCCATTTTTCTTTCTACCTCTATCTTACTACATCTTCTTCTTCTTTTAATTCTATTAAAATGTTTTGCAAGATTTGGAGTTCCTGGTTAGATTGTTCAGCTATAATCCGATTGACACTACAACAAAACAACGGTACAATAGCAACGGGGAAAAACGGTGGTTGTTGCTCAAAAAACCGTGGATGTTGTCAATAGCCACATGGCTATTGCCCCATGACTGAAAGCTCTGTTGCTATTGTTATCAATAGCTACGGTACCGTGACTATTGCTAATCAACAATCACGGTTTGGTAAGTCCCGTGGCTATTGATAAACAACAACCACGGTTCATCAATAGCCACGGGACCATGGCTATGGATAAGCAACAGCCACGGTATATCAATAGCCACGGCCCATGGTTGTTGATCAATAGCAATGTGACTACCGTGACTGTTGATGAAAGTACCGTAGCTATTGTTATTTTTTTTTTTTCAAAATTTTGAGCAATAGTACTGCGGCTATTGCTCATTTTTTTTATTATGCAAAGACTATTTTTATTAAAACCTCCATTTTAATATTATAATCAAATCTATTATATTCAACAAATAAAATTAGAAAAGAAAAAAAATGCAATCAACGCTTATTAAATAGTTCGCAACTCCGCACACATATTACAAAACATCCACACAAGTTTTAGAGTCAAAATAAACATAATTAAACATACAATTGGATATCAAATCCAAACCCTAAACGCAAATCCAAATCTTTCTTCAACCGAATCTTCATTTTCATTTTTCGTACAGATCTCGATGCAGTGTATGTTCAGTGTCGGTCTTTCTTGTTGAAACATGCTGTTACAAATTACGAATTAACAATTAAAAAAGGGAAATGTGCAAACACGACGGTACTGTAGATATACTATTTTTCCATTTTATATACTGTTTTTCACATTTTATATTCTGTTTTACCATTTTATATATTGTTGTTTACTCTATGTGTATTTTTTTATTTCTTTACTTTTGTATACTGTTTTTCCCATTTTATATATAGTTTTTCCATTTTATATATTGTTTTCACTTTTTATGTATATACTGTTATTAGAAAATAAATTATACATATTGTTATGTATATATTGTTATTAGAAAATAAATTATATATATTGTTATTGAGTCCGTCGTGAATAGTTGTGATACAGTATCGTCGCGCTCTATCAACTTTAAAAAAGTCTTTTTTTATTTTCAATTTTACAACAATAAACTAATATAATAATGATAATTATACTAATAGTATAATATAAACTTGCGGATGCTTGCAAAGCATAGGAGCCAGAACGGTTAAAACATATTTGCATTAAGAGATTTCTTTAATTGAACTTATTAACACTTGTGATCCTGAACCAGTACATACAAATCTCACCTGTACCAACATAAAATTTAGTAAGAAAATAAATAAGAAAATGGAAAAATAAATTGATGTCAAAAGAACTGGTGGACAAGTAGGGGTATTTTGGGTATTTTACAAAAAAATAAATTTAGATTTTTGGAGAGAAATGAAATAACCTCTGTTTCTCTAGGCAGGTCAGTTAGGTCGCAAACAGTACCATTTGTGTATTTATGAGCATGATACCTAAAAAATAAAAATAAAATTATTACACGATTAACAGTTAAAATGATTAAGACAGTAGTAATTTGGTTGAGAAATATCAAATATGCAAATTATGGATGTTTATAAGCGCATTAATGCAAAAATTCACCTATGAAAGGCATCTTTGGAACAGGGTCTTTAACCAAATTTACATCGCCGTTTTTCTCATTGAAAGCCAAAGTCGCCACAGTATCAAATTCTCCCAAATCGAAACATTTACCAATTAGATCAAAATTTTCCAACAAAGAAACCGATTGCAATCAATTTGGCCAAAACACAAAGAAACTGCTAATTCTCACCCAAATCTTTAACCCTAACCATAAAATGTTCCTACTTAATCCTAATTTAAAAAAAAACCTAAATCTTAACATAATTTAAAAAAAGAACTGCCTTTTATAGTGGAAAGGAAAGCTAGCTTGAAACATTGTATAATCAGTGTTACGAATAGCATAACAAAACCTTTTATATCAAGTGATTAGTATAAGAGTATAATTAGACTATAAGAGTATAATTAGACAAGTGGAAGCACAAATCAACTAATTTTAACAAGATAGTGATAAAAGTGAAAAGACATGACAGAAACACAAAACAAGACGGCAAAAAGGAACAAATTAAACAATATCCGCTAACCTATGTTGTACGGATACAAATACGGATATCGCATTCGATACGATATGGATACGGCGATACGGTAAATCTTAAAAAATATAGGATACGGATATGGAAATTTATATATTATTTTATTATTTATTAATTATGTTTTATATATTTAATTAATTTATATATATTTAGATACTAGACTTTGATGTAGGAGATACTAATAATTTGTTATTATTGAAATATCTTGATACAGAATATTTGTTTGTTAGAGTTAACTAAATAATTAGATCTCTTAATCTTGTTTTATTGATTTTATATATGTAATCGTATATTTTAAGAATGAATATTCTTACGTTGGAAGTATCCGATGCGGAAACGGGAAGTATCAGGGAAGTAGCCGGTATTATTATGGAATAAAATATTATGATACGTCACGTGGCGTGTCCGATACGGTATCTTAGAGTTAACTTTATTTTATTATTTTGTTACTTTTGAAGCTAATGTAAAAGTTAGTTAAAATATTTTGTATAATAGTACTGCAGCGGAAATATTATATATCATGGAATCTTTTTTTTTTTTGTGTAGCTTTAATTACTGCCCCCCCCCCCCCCCCCCCCCCCCCCGGATTTAACCCAAGATCCGCCACTGGCCTTGGCTATCTATATCAGAACCTCCCACATTTACTCTCACATGTTAGAACTATTGCGGAACTTGTGCATAGTATAAAACAATGAGTGACTTGAGAGAAGCATTCACACTGCAACAAAGCAGGACATCAACTACCAGAGTTCATCAATAGCAACGGGCCCGTGGCTACTGATCTGAACAACATGCACAAGCCGTAGCTAATGTAAAATACTGTGGCTAATGGATATCTCAATAGCCACGGTACCGTAGCTATTGAGAATACCGTGATATTGACTGCAGTAGCCACGGGTACCGTGGCTATAGTCACCCCAATAATTCAGTCCCCCCCCCCCCCCCCCCCCCTCTTCTCTGTGGCTATAGTCACCCCAATAATTCAGCCCCCCCCGATTTACCATGGACAGAAGGACGTCAGTTGTTCATATTATGCGGCGAAATTCGTGCCCGATTTTGAAGGGCAGATTTGTAATGTGTGTGAGATGGCGGTCGTTAGTGCTGACGCGTTTTGTTCGCCTACTTAAGTCATGAGGTAAATTTGTGGGTTGAGTTGGTTTGTGAGTGGTGATGGTACTACTGTTTGTTTAATTAATTACTGTTGCCATATTGGGATGCTATATTTTTAATTTTGGTTTTAGTGTTTTGTTGTTTTTTTATTAGTGTAAAAGACTTGTGATGCTATATTTTGCAATGTGGGATGAGATTTGAGGATTTGTCTTTAGGATTTTAATGAATTGTGAAAGGTGAAAGGAATAAGAATAGTATATTGGTATATGTCTGTTGAGGGTTTTTGTTATTTTTTCGTTTCTCTTAGTGTGAGATATGTGATGAGCAATTTATATCTGTTGAGGGTCTTGTTATCAGTTATGTTGTGCGGATACTTCAAAAATACATTATATCGGATACCGTATCGGATACTTATACCCTAAAGTCGAGCTCTCCGCTCCCCTAAATTTTTGAAATCTTCAATAATCTCCTCTTAAGTAAATTTTTCCGCAATCTCTTTCTCAATGTACACAACCAAACTATCGGCAAGATATTCATCTTCATCTTATTACGAAGCCTTGTCTTCACTATTTTCATTGCCGAAAATGCACACTCAGCGGATGTCGTAGACACTGAAAGTGTTAGAAGTAAACGAATTAATTTATCTACCAAAATATAATTCGCTCGCTTATTGGTCTCCGCAAGGGTTTGGCATAATTTTGACATGGTTGTTACGTTATCGAACTTCTCACTTTTTGGAATATCAACAATAAAAACACGCAATTGAAAGCTCAAACAAGTCATTTCTTGCTTAGTAAAATCTTCGGGATAATATTTCGCAACCACTAAACAAATTTCATCAATATTAAAACCGTCATAGTCATTCTTTGGAATTAAAGTATTGCTAAGAATTAAAAGCTCCATTGCGGCCTCATTAAATTTGCTATTTAACTTTTGAAATTGTGTATCAGAAGTCACAAAAAATACCTCAACTCTAAAATAATACTCTATAGTGTAATGATTTGGTTGGTGGCGTGCACGCCCTCCATGTAAAATGTAAGCCGTACTCAAATCCGGAACAACAACACCATGATCTTCACCAAACGTTATCACTTTAGCAAGAAAATTTTGCCAACCAGTGTGTTGCATTTATAATATCTTGGGCTCGCTTTTGCAAAGCTTGGCAAAGATTCTCTATCATACCCATTATATCCCGCATCATTAGCAAGATAAAAACAAATTCAAATGACACCAAATACTAATAAGAAGTATCCGCATCTCCTCGAAGAGATACTGAGGAATCTCTATCAATAGTAGCATCTTGGAGAACGGAGCTAGTCACGAGAAACATATTAATCAAACTCGATACAGAATTGTAATGTGAACTCCAACGAGTATCACCGGCCTTTTTTAAAGTGCCAACTTGATTTGTTCCTTGACCCGTCTCAATCTCATCATTTTCTAATAAATTAGTCAATTCAACTTCTCTTGCATTTTCTAACTCATCGTGACGTTTAGAAGAACCAACAACCGTATTTATAATAAAAGTAAGCTTTTGAAAAAAATTGGTGAACCAGAATTACATCTTTTGAGGCCGTAACTAGCGCTAATTGTAATCGATGAGCAAAACAATGCACATAATAAGCATGCGGGCAATCTTTTAGAAAAAGAGCTTGTAACCCATTCCATTTTCCTCTCATATTACTAGCACTATCATATCCTTGCCCTCTAATTCTACGGATATCAAGACCGTGTTGAGAAAGAACATCACATATCGCATCTTTCAAAGTAACCGCCTTAGTATTTTTAACATGAATTAGATCAAAGAATCGCTCTTTTACAAAACCATTGTTATCAACAAATCTCAACACCAACGCCATTTGTTCCCTCTTTGATACATCACATGATTCGTCTACTATGATACAAAAATTAGAATCACCAATTTCTTCTCGAATATAAGAGCACACTTTACTAGCAAAGATATTTAAGATTTCTTTTTGAATGTGATGCAATGTGTATTTTGAATTGTATGGAGCATTCTCCAAAACAACTTTAGCAACTTCATCACTAAATTGGGATACAAATTTTATAATTTCGAGAAAATTACCTCGGTTTCTCGAATCCTCTGTTTCATCATGGCCTCTAAATGCACAAGCTTGAAAGGCGAGCCATTTAACCGACACAACGGATACTTTCAACCGTAAACGGTTCTTCTCTCGTAATTCATCACTTTGAAAATTAATTATGTTTTGAATGTGACATGGTTGATTTAATAAAGTCTCACATGCTTGTACTGCTTGATTGTGAGGAGAGCAAGGTTCGTTTCCAATGTGCTTTAGAAAAGCACAATTTTTGCCATTTTTAACTTTCTTCCAATTTCGGAAACCCGTTAAAGTAAAGGCATCCACCCCCGATCGTTCCAATAGGTTTAGCAAAAAGAAAGCAAGGAAGGAAAACAATATGCGGCATCATTTTTCTCTGAGTACTCTAACCATGGAAATAACGTAACCCATTAATATTGAAAGCGTCGGAGATTATTGCCCGATAAATGATAGTTCTTGAGTTGCTTATGAAATGGACCCCAATTCAAGTAAGCTCTTCTTACATCATATCTTTGGTTCAAGTCATAATCCCAAATTTGTGGTCGTTCTCCGGGATCCCGTGCCAAATTTTTGCTATCAAACTCAATTTTTTGAGCTTTTGTAGGAGGTTCTTCGGGTTTTGGATCATTTGTTATAGGTGGAGAGGTTATTGGAGGTGTCGAACTTGATGCTATTGTGTTTTCTCCTTTATTATTCACTTCTTTCTTGAAAAAAGAGTTTAGAGTCTTATATCCCTTTTTAGCCATATTTAATAACTAGTAAGTAGTTTAAAACCTACACCAATAAATAGTAAGTTACGAAGTTAGTATACTAAGTCTAAGTTAGAGTGATGTCAATTGTCATTTGTCAAATAATAAAATAAAAAAGAACTTTTATAGTATTTTTTGTTTAACTCAAACATTTAATCAAGTAAAGAAATAAAGAAAGAGAGAAAAAGAAAAGATAATGACTAAAGCATTCAATCGAACACTTATTGTGCATGAGAAATACATGAGAAATACATGGCCATATCATGGTATATAAGATATTTCAAATACCAAAATAACCAAGTAATAAAGTAAAGAAAGAAATAGGGAGACAAAAGAGAAAATAAAATGACTCAAACATTTATTCAAGCACCTAGTGTGCATGAAAAATACATGGTCATTCCATATTCTAGTAGAGAAATATTAAGTACCAAACTCAAAGTATTAAATAGGAAAACAAAAAAAGAGAATAAAGAAATAAGAGAGGATTATTACATGTTTAGACCATCTTATTATAAATTTTGTTTCTTCCTCCCTCTTAGGACCACTACTCCACTACTCCTCTATTTTATTTTGTCTTTGGGAGAGAAGATAGAAATAAAAAGAAGAAGAAAGTTATTGTTTTTTAGTGATATAATTAAATTGGACTTGGGCCTTTGATAGGACAATAAGATATAAAGTCTTAAAGAATTGTAAAAATAATTTAGAGACCATGACCAATGTATATGTAGTTCTTCTTCTATTAGAAAAGATAATATCATAAAAATATATTTGATTACTAGTTAATAGTTATAATAGTTTTTTGTTTGCGACAAGATCATATGCAGTTAATAGTTATAGTTAAAACTTCAAAATCTAGGAGGGGACTACTTGAGAAAGTTTCAAACATATTTTTTTTGGGGGAGGTGGGGGGAGGGGAGGGCAGTATATGTATAATTTCTATATTTTTCACATAATATATTAACATCATTATATATTTACTATTATTACTTCAAAATCTTGGGGGAGGGGGGTGGGGAGACAGCTGCCCCATCCCTAGTTCCTATTAAGATCCACCACTGACCAAAACCCCAATTACTACACCAAAAGTTTTTCTTCTCTCCTAATTCTTGGCAATCTACCCATGGGTTTTGATTTAAAAAAAAAAAATTAATTCTTGGCAATTCAACTTCTCTTTTATTGAAAATTTTTTAAAGCCATTTAAATAAAATTGCCTCATTAAATATTTGCTGGTTAATTACACCCATTCCCCCAATTGAATATTTGCTGGTTAATTACAACCCATTCCCCCACTGTTTTTTGGTCTGGACGCTCTTCTCCAGTCCACAAGATTGAACCCAGAGTTCTTATTTTTCTTCCACAAAAAAAACCGCCTAATTTGATCTATTTCTTGCAACACCCCTTTCGGAAATTTATAAACTCAGAATTGATAGTGACAATTAGCAAAGAGCTCAACACTAAATTAATCAACACTAATCAACCTCCAATGCTCTAAAATCATCTTTGCTTGGCCTTTTGTAGTGGAATGGAAAGCTAGCTTGAAACATTGTATAATCAGTCATCAGTGTTACGAATAGCATAACAAAACCTCTTATATCAAGTGATTAGTATAAGAGTATAATTAGACAAATGAAGCACAAATCAACTCATTTTAACAAGATAGTGATAAAAGTGAAAAGACACGACAGAAACACAAAACAAGACGGCAAAAAAGGAACAAATTAAACAACAATTCAAAAGCAAAATATAAATTGTTACAAATGTATCTGATAACAAGACCCTCATGAGTACTCAAAATCATCCTAGATTTAACCACTTGCTCATCACATATCTCACACTCAAAGAAACGAAAAAAATAACAAAAACCCGCAACAGACAAAAACCCGCAACAGAGGTACCAATATACTATTCTTATTCCTTTCACCTTTCACCTTTCACAATTCATTAAAATCCTAACAGATTCTCAAATCTCATCCCACATTGCAAAATATAACATCACAAGTCTTTTACACTAATAAAAAAAACAACAAAACACTAAAACCAAAATTAAAAATATAACATCCCAATATAGCAACAGTAATTAATTAAACAAACAGCAGTACCATCACCACTCACAAACCAACTCAACCCACAAATTTACCTCACTTGAGTAGGCGAACAAAGCAGGCCTGACGCGTCAGCACCAACAACCGCCAGCTCACACACATTACAAATCTGCCCTTCAAAATCCGGCACAAATTTCGCCGCACAATACGGACAGCTCACGTCCTTCTGCCCACGGTAAATCGGCACGAAGCTCGCCCCACAAACAACAAACGGGTTCCTAAAATCGTAGTTTAAATGGGACGCATCCTGCCTGCCGTTACAAGCCTTGAGAACCTGCCTGGCCTTCTGAGCATGAATCTCGATCGGCCCGAGTTCTAGAAGCATTTGAGCGAAATTCGCAGCCGTAGAGTAATTCCCGCCCTTGAAACAAGCCGTCATCGCACTGACCAAAACCAGCTTCATGTGAACTTTTTGAAGCTTACAGTTGGTAAAATATGCGGCTAATTCCATCTGGCGAATCGGGTCGTCCCTCATCTCCTTTTTCTTAGCTTCGATTTTCAAACCGAGCACGTATTCTTTTGCGATTTCGACCAATTCCTTCACCTCATCCACTTCACGCCTCGAGTCGACCACAAGAAGCGGGATGGTGTGCAGAATGCTCATGAAATGCCTTAGAGCTTCCGGAAACCTCCCGTCTTTTGTGGCTTTATAAGCGGCTTTCAACTTATCGTCCATCTGAGAGAAATTGAACACCAAAGCGGGCGGGCCCCGCACGTTCGGGCTTGCTGACTCAGACCAACCTTTTTCGACGGCTAACGGCACAACAGGCGCTGATGCGAGCGCTTTGAGAAACATGTGGCTTCCCGTGTGTAAATCCATGAATAAAGCTTTCAATGGCGCAAAGTTTTTAATGCCGAGCTGGCGGTTTAAGAGACGAAGGGCGGTGTCGTAATTTCCAGCGGCGGCATGTTCGCCAGCAAGAGAGGATTTCTGAGTCCAGATCTGACAGACAGGCATGCCAGGTGTCGGCGCAACGAACAACGCGGCCCCACGAGTCGCTTTGGGCGTTTCCAATTCGGGCGGCAGTTCCAAGTCCTCCAGTTCCCAGCCGCCCTCCTCGTCCCCTTCCTCTCCAGTCGGCTCGCCGTCCTCTCCAGTCACGTCTCCATTGGAGATCTCCCTTTCCACATCCACAATATCCAGATCCTCGTCTCCCCACTCTGCCCCAGTCCCCTCCAGTTCCTCTTCCGCCATCTCATCGCCCTTCCGGCCAATACTATCCAATCCTCCTTCAAAAATACCACGCATCACACGCAACAAAGGCCAGTCTGCATTGCATGTCACAGGAGAAGGCGGGGTGAGAAGCGAGCCCGTTTTCCCTTCAGGGAGAGAAGGAATATTCTCTTCTCCTAATTCGCTCGCCAGCCTGTCAGCATCTTCAGTCAGACCGTGAGTTTTGGCAGTGACATAAGCGAGCGGTAAATGACCTGTCGATTCGAGTATTTTCACACGTTCTTTCACGTCGCCTAAATACATCGCGTTGTGAAACTGGCCCATCACGTCGTTCTTAATCTCCGCGATTTTCAGCATTTTGGAGAGTTTGTCCATGTTTCCAGTTACTAAATACAGGAAAGAGAGCCTCTCGAAATTCTTGGTACGTTGGTACGCGTATTCAACAATACTCGTGTTGCCTTGGCGTAAAGCCTCGATACCGAGTCGGTACCAGTGATCTTTCTCATCTATTTCCTTAGCTGAAGCAACGGCGATTTGTATGTTTCCGCTCTCTAAAGCTAGGTTAAAACGGGTTCTCTCATCCTTGACAAAATGGAGAGCCACTTCAGGAAATCCTTTTTGCTGCAAATAAGCAATCACAGCTTGGCCGCAGAGCTGTGAGTTTCTGATCATGCTCATTACATGGTCGTATTTCTTACGGAATAACGCGAGCTTGAAAATATACTCTGACGCGTCAATCTGTATGACGCGGTTCTTACCATCACGGTCCAGGCAGAAAATATTTGTTCCCGAAACTTTGGTTAAGTAAATCGGCACATCTAGGGTTTTGATAATCCCACTATCACCGTTCGGCAAGCAGTACTTAATATGGTTCAAAGTGGTGTAGATGAAAACTCCGTTTTCATCCCAGGCGCCGCTTTTCACACGGATCGTCTCATGTAAAGTGCACCTATGAACCAAAGTCTTACTCGCTATGACAATTGCGTGCTTGCTCAACAAAGCGACCGACTCCATGTCGCCGGACCAAACGATGTACTTCACGCCAGGCGTCTGAAGCTCGCCGAGCACAAGCTTCTGCTGTAGATCGTAAATGACCACTCGGTCCTCAGCCTTACAAACCACATTCCCCGTACCCGCGTAGAAAATCGCGTCGGTGGCAATCGGCAGCGGAGTCTTCTTCACAGTCTCATTCTTCAAATTCTTAGACAACGCCTGATTACTCGCCTTATCCAGAACAGCGAACCGGTTCCTCGCGATGAAAACCGCGGACCCGCCGGCCCCCTTTTTCGCCTCCTGGACAAAATCGCCCCTCCCACTACTCTCCTTGGGAACCACATACAGCTCGTAACTCCCGCCGTCCACATCCGAACAAACCAACACCGCATTCTCTGTCGGAGAGTAACTCAACCCCCTCGGTCCCTGATTCAGACTCACGGAGCCCGGCCTCCTGATCGGCATGAGCTGCATGTCCTTCTGAGTGGAGAACTCGTACGCGCGCAGAAAGCGGTCCTTCACATAGACAATGGTGTCGGAGGATATAGCAAAGGCGGGGCGCTCGCGTTCTAGTTTGAAGACGATCATGCCGGAGTCGTGGCCGGCGGCGAGGAGGTTCATCTCGGGGTGGGCGGAGAGGATCCAGAAGCGGTCGTGCTCGCGGCGGAAGGTCTGGACCCCCGTGCGCTTGGTGGCGTCCCAGATGCGGATCGACTTGTCCTCCGAGTTGGACACGATAATGTCCTGCTTCGCGTGGAACATCACGCACGACACGTTGTTCATGTGCCCCCGCAGGGTGTCCACCTCCCACGCCTTTGTGTCTGTCCATGCAAAATACCATTTTAGTCTTTGCTGCTTTCGTTTTTCAAATAATAATAATAATAACAAACATCACAAAAACGTACCATTCATACGCCAAAGTTTGACTTGTCGATCATCAGCACCAGAAACAATCAGTGGCAGAGACGGATGGAAACTCGCCCAATTAACCCCCCTATCATGCCCCTCCAACACATACTTCACAACCGCATCGACCCCCCCAAACAAATCAGTATTCATCTGCGCCAGCCTCATGATGTCATCCGAGGGCGAAACCGTCTTTTTCCTCAGCGCCCCGATGTCCCAAACCCTCACCGTCTGGTCCAGCGAGGCTGAGACTACCAAATCCTCTTTGGGGTGGAACGAGGCGCACATCACGTAGTGATTGTGGCCGGTCAGGACGGAGATGCAAGTACGGGACTGCCAATTCCAGATGCGGATGGTTTGGTCGTCGGAAGCGGAGACGATCCATGGGTGCTCATCGTGGAACTGGACCGTGCGGATGTAGTCCAGATGGCCGAGCAGAGTGAAGAGGCAACGGTGCGTCTTGTAGTTCCACACCTTGATCTTGTAATCGTCGCCTGTGGAGAATAGTATGATATAGATTTAAGTGAGATTTTGTTATAATTGTGAAGTATTTGATGTAGGTAGAGCAAGGACTGGTTTAGCGGATTTTTGGTACTGTGATGAATTGGTGTTGAGATTCATTATGGAACTGTATTGGTACTGTTATGAATCATTAAACCAGGCTTCTACATACATTTTCAATTTAGATTTATTTTAATTGATGAATCACGCATTCAACAGCCAGATCTGACAAAACCAACATCAGATCCGAGTGCAAAATCAGATGTGCATAATCCTAGATCTACGTATAACAAGACTGCATGGAACAAAATCTAGACGTAGCAATAAATCATAGTACCTAATAAGCCAGATCTGCAGCAATCTCATCACCACCAGATAAAAAAGAAACGGAAAAAGCAAGTTTGAGAAACTAAAACACAAAACCACAAGCAAATCTATCAAAATACCTCCGGAGACGAACAGCGGCTGAGATTTGTGAAAGTGGACGCCGCGAACCGGCCCATCATGCTCGTCAAATCGGTCGATAAGGGTGCCCATCCTGTAGTCCCACAGTTGGATCACGCCACTGTGCAAACTCGCAAGAATCCATGGCCTTTTGCTGTGAAAGCTCAGCCCTTTCACGCGATTGCTCTTAGTCTCGAATTTCGTCAGCATCTCTAAATCGAAACCCTAGCTTTTCGAAATCAACAAAGGAAAATGATAGATCCAAATCGATCAAAAATTGCAAAGGTTGCAATCCAAGGCGGAGATTTTAGAGCATGGATCTGAGGGGGAGCGAGGAGAGAGAGGAAGAGAGAAAAGGGGGTTTGTTTGATTTGTGCTGACTTGATGGCATCTCAGATCTGAGTATAAAGGCGAGGGAATAGGAAAATCTGAGCCGTCAAAATCTTTTCTTTTTCTTTCCTTTTCTATTTGATTTCTTATATTGCCTTCTTCTTTTAACTTCTGATGGTAAATAAAAAAACGCTTGTTATTTTTATTTTTTTATTATTTTAAGATAATGAAAATGAAAGAATTGCGAGTGCTGGTTGAAGTTTCTGTACACTGTAACAGCAGTTTGGGTAAGGACTAAGGAGCATCATCAGTGAATTGCGGGCCGTTGGATGAGATTTTATATCGTGAGAAACCATGAGGTCTGTCCAAGGAAAATAAACTGGCTGCACCTGGTTTAGGATATAAAGGGTTGATACAGTACTAAAGCTTGATAAATCAAAATTTTGTTCTGAATCATTCATTATCGTATTTGTTTTGCATAATAGCCAGCGGAAATGCTCCAAGTCTAGCCAATACAAAATTGGGGTAGCGACGCTCTGGCTTTAGTGCTAAGCAAGAGCCGTGGATGTTTTGATGCATGATTCCGTGTAAATTAGTGTACTTTCTTAAGGATGCATTTACTTCTAATATATAAAGCTTATGTTTTAGAAGAATTTTGACAGGTGGCCATTTTTTTTATTTTCTGTAATATTTATTTTGTACACTATATATAACGAATTAGATTTACTCAAGAATATAAAGAGAAGTTGACTCATTGCATTTTACACCACGTGTAGACAGAAATAAGGAAAAAAAATGCTTTCATCACTTGGTCCCACAAGAGAAGATCATGTTATGAATTTGTAGAGCTTCATGTGTAGTGAGTTATTTTTATGAGAATAAACTGACCGGCCACACAGTATATTTTTTGTCATTGGTCCCAAAAATATATTCAAAACACAGACTAAGTGAGTTGAAATACAAATTTGCAAATTAGTCCAAGCACCACTAATCATCTTCAAATTGTACCAAACAAATGTCAATCTTTAAAGTACCAAACAAATATCAACTTTAAAGTACCAAACAAATGCCAATTTTTAAACTTTTGCAAAATATTCAGTACAAATAATCAAAATTTTCACAAATTTTAATAATTTTAATAATTTCATTACTTTTTTATATTTTATACACTAATTCAAAATAACATATTTTATTTTTGTTTCTTATTTTGAAATAAATAATAAGAAATATTTATTATTTTCAAATATATATTTCAAAATAATATTATTTTGAAATATTGTGTCATATTTTCATATAAAATAATGATTATTATTTATTAATCTAGAATAAATAATTATTATTTTGAAATAAAAAAATATTATTTTCAAATAAAATATATAGTGCTATAATGCAACACATATTTATAATTATTGTTTTAAAATAGCATACAAAATCTAAATCAGAAATAAAAAAATTAAATGAACTTTGTCTAGAATATATTGAAGATTTGATATTTTATTTTTTTTAGTGTGAATATCATTCAAATTTAATTATAAAATGAATATTTGTTTGGTACAATTTGAAGATACTTAGTGGTGCTTTCACCAATTTGTAACTATTTCATTTGAAGTTTATACACAGCTCATTTGTAATTATTGGAATATGTTTCAAACAATATGTTTTTTAGGTATTCCAGTTTGTAATTTATATATGAATGGAAAAAGTCCTAAAATTTAGTTGTGCAATTTTTTTTAAAGAAAAAGAAGCCAAATCAAAATACATTGAAAAAAGAAGGGATATTTATCAAATACCCCTTGACTTTTCTTAGTAATATAAAACACTTTTCACCTTTTAGATTCCTACAAAAATTATTTAATAATTTGATTGAATTTTTTTATCCCTTATGTGTTAATTTTAATATAACATTTATTGATTTTATCTTGGACTAAAATATCCCTCATTTAAATTTTCTTTATTTTTCATATTTATTTTCTTTCAAATTAAATAATAACTAAAAAATTAAGACACAAATATATAATTCTTTTTAATATGACAATTTGTGATACAAGATTATTTTCTTATTATATACTAAAATATCATATTACTATATCAAAATAGAAAAAAAATATAGCTTCTCATTTTTTTAATAAATTTATTCTCACTAAACTAATTTTAATGGGTTATTTTCCAATTTTCAGTTTGTTGTTGTAAATATAACCTACTACATTCATCAGCTTATCATATATTCATTCTTTCAGTTATCTTTATTCCGAATAAAATTTCATGAAATTACCATTGAAAAAATAAATATCTTTGTTCAACATTTAGTTTTAGCTCATTTTCATAAGATATCAAAATGAAAACATGTATTTTCCTTCTTAATTCTTAATTTCAAATTAGATCGAAATATTTATTTACAATTATTGTGAAGTGAATTTTCTTATGTTTTCTCCTTAGTTCTTTGTTTGCTCATTGCTGCTTTTTATTATTAAGACTTACATTCTTTCTTATTATTAAGACTTGCATTCTTTTTTTTTTTGCATTTAAGCCTGTAGGCTTAAGTTTTTACATTTATTTTTTAGTTAGATATAATTACTTTAATAATATATCCTCCATTATTGAGTTGGGATGCAATAATAGAGGAAACACTTGCAACGATATATATATTTTTTTATGACATAGAGGTAAAGTCATAGAAGGTATCACCTATATCAACCTTATCTCTATATGCATCTCTAATAAAATGAAAACAGAAAAGGCAAGAAAAAGTTATGGACAAACAAACAAAGATATGTCTCCCTTTAGGATGCATTGTTATCAAAGATATATTGTCTAATTTTATCTCTCTTAAGTAAAAGAGAACAAAGAACTGAAAATAAAATGTGATTTATATTCTTTATCATATTCGAATACGGATATTATCTATATCCATGTTAATATTTTGTACATGTAAGGATGTAAACTGGAAGAATATTATCCGACCGACCCATATCCATATCCGCAAAAGTTCATATCCAAGTCAAAATTATTTGTATCCAGCCGGATACAGATACAATTTGGGATAGTTTTATTCGGATACAGATACAGATTTCATTATCAATTTGGCTCCCGGATACAGATAAAAATAATATATGTATTCGGATAATTTATTATTTGGATAGTACCCGTTTTCGGATATTTCACTCTTATATAGTTACGGATAAAAATATGTATACGGATACAAATATGTGGATACATGTATGGATATTTTCTTCTTTTTTTCATATTTGTATATGAATATTATCCATATCCTTATTAATATTTTGTTGCTAATTCTTTTAATTTTTTCTTAAAAGTTGTTATAATTTATTAACTTTGTTGTCACAAATAGTTGTGCTTAGAAAAATAATATGGATACGTATCCATTTAAATATCTGAAATGAATCAATATTTGTATTCGTATCTAAAAATATTCAAACTATGTTTGTATCTGTATAAATATCCGAACTGAATTCGTATCTAAAGCTATCTGTAGTCGTATCCCCATCGTTAATATTTTGAATTTTTGTCGTGAATGTACTTTTTACTTTATTTGTTGTGTTTATACTATATTATAAATATTTGACACAGTTGTAATATTTATTTTTGACTATACTAGTTTTACATTGTGCAATAATATTAATTTCTACTATATTTTAATACAACTATTGTTATTATCCAAATTATCTTTAAATTACTTTTTAAATAATATTATAAAATTTCGCGTAACGCACGAAGGATTTTCTAGTTTACTTGGAAGTTGAACGTTTCCAGAAAAATTGAAATATGAGAATCACTTTATCATGCTTTAAAAAAAATGCATAATGTTAATCAATAGGGAAATTTTTTGGCCCCCAATAAATGGAGGCAAATTCCGCCACTGTGTTTACTATAGTATTGTAATCATATATGATAGTAATCTCATATTATATGAGAAATTGTTGGTAATTTTTTATTTATCTAGTTCCTAAATTGCTCTTCTCATGTGTTATTTGATTGTTAAATAAGTAAGAGTACAGGACATTTCAAGGAACATAATTACCATGACGATCTTACATTCCTGCAAAGTAAATGCACCTTAGGGGCTGTTTGGCTAACAGTAAGTAGGGTGGTTAGAAAGTGCACTTACCGTAATTAAGATTTTTTGAGTGTTTGGATTGTGGTATTTGCTTCAACTATAGAAATTTGAGTTTCCACATGCATTCACACGCGGTTATGGATGGCAAAAAGCTTGTAGAGAAATATTTTAAAATGAAAACAAATTGTTGTTTGCGTTCGAATAATTAGTACATTCTTTACGAAAAATCTAGCCGGGTTTTTATTGCATGAAACGAGCGAACAAACGCATTAAACATGAGTTTTAGGTGCAAACAAAGATTGTAGAGAAATATTTTAAAACGAAAAAAAAATTTCGTTTGCATTTGAATAATTACGTATTTACAATCATTTTTTACGAAAAATCTAGCCGTGCTATTTTTGAATAAAATGAGCGAACAAACGCATGAAACATGAGGTTTAGGTGTTTATAAAGATTGTGTAGAAATATTTTAAAATGAACACAAAATTTGGTTTGCATTTGAATAATTTAGTATTTACTATCATTCTTTATGAAAAATCTATCAGAGTATTTTTTGAATCAAACGAGCAAACAAACTAATGAAACATGAGTTTTAGGTGCAAAAAACGATTGAGGAGCAATATTTTCAAATGAAAACAAATTTTTGTTCGCGTTTGAATAATTTAGTATATTATTTGCGAAAAATCTAGCCGACTTTCTATTTCATGAAACGAGCGAACAAACGCTTGAAACATGAGTTTGAGGTGCAAACAAAGATTGTGGCGAAACATTGTAAACTGAAAACAAATTTTGGATTGCATTTGAAAAATGTAGTATATTCTTTACGAAAAATCTAGCCGACTTTTTCTTGCATATAACGAGCGAACAAACGAATGAAACAAGAGTTTGAGGTGCAAACAAAGATTTTGGAGAAATATTTTAAAATGACAACAAGTTTTGGTTTGCATTTGAATAATTTAGTATGTTCATTACGAAAAATCTAGCCGAGTTTTCATTGTATGAAACGAGCGAACAAACGAATGAAACATGAGTTTGGGGTGCAAACAAAGATTGTGGAGGAATATTTTAAAATGAAAATAAATTTTGGTTTGCATTTGAATAATTTAGTATATTCTTTACGAAAAATCTAGCCGAGTTTTTATTTCATGAAACGAACGAACAAAGGCATGAAACATGAGTTTGTGGTGCAAACAAAGATCGTGGAGAAATATTTTAAAATGAAAACAAATTTTGGGTTGCATTTGAATAATTTAGTATATTCTTTACGAAAAATCTAACCAAGTTTTTATTGCATGAAACGAGCGAACAAAGGCATGAAACATGAGTTTGAGGTGCAAACAAAGATCATGGAGAAATATTTTAAAGTAAAAATAAATTTTGGTTTGCATTTGAATAATTTAGTATTTACTATCATTCTTTACGAAAATTCTGCCCGTGTTATTTTTGTATAAAATGAGCAAACAAATGCATGAAACATGAGTTTTAGGTGAAAATAAAGATTGTGGAGAAATATTTTAAAATGAAAACAAATTTTCGTTTGCATTTGAATAATTTAGTATATTCTTTACGAAAAATCTAGCCGAGTTTTCATTTCATGAAACGAGCGAACAAACGCATGATACATGAGTTTGAGGTGCAAACAAAGATTGTGGAGAAATATTTTAAAATGAAAAAAATTTTGGTTTGCATTTAAATAATTTAGTATTTACTATGATTCTTTACGAAAAATATTTTTGTATAAAATGAGCGAAGAAACGCATGAAACATGAGGTCTAGGTGGAAACAAATATTGTGGAGAAATATTACAAAATGAACACAAAATTTGGTTTGCATTTGTATAATTTAGTATTTACTATTATTCTTTACGAAAAATCTATCCGAGTATTTTTTGAATCAAAGGAGCAAACAAACAAATCAAACAAGAGTTTTAGGTTCAAAAAGAGATTGTAGAGAAATATTTTAAAATGAAAACAAATTTTTGTTTGCGTTTGAATAATTAGTACATTTTAGCCGGGTTTTTATTGCATGAAACGAGCGAACAAACGCATGAAACATGAGTTTTAGGTGCAACCAAAGATTGTGGAGAAATATTTTAAAACGAAAAAAATATTTCGTTTGCATTTGAGTAATTACGTATTTACTATCATTCTTTACGAAAAATCTAGCCATGTTATTTTTGAATAAAATGAGCGAACAAACGCATGAAACATGAGGTTTAGGTGCATATAAAGATTGTGTAGAAATATTTTAAAATGAACACAAAATTTGGTTTGCATTTGAATAATTTAGTTTTTACTATCAATCTTTATGAAAAATCTATCCGAGTAGTCTTTGAATCAAACGAGCAAACAAAGTAATGAAACATGAGTTTTAGGTGCAAAAAACGATTGAGGAGCAATATTTTAAAATGAAAACAATTTTTTGTTCGTGTTTCAATAATTTAGTATATTATTTCCGAAAAATCTAGCCGAGTTTCTATTGCTTGAAACGAGCGAACAAACGCATGAAACATGAGTTTGAGGTGCAAACAAAGATTGTGGAGAAACACTGTAAACTGAAAACAAATTTTGGATTGCATTTGAAAAATGTAGTATATTCTTTACGAAAAATCTAGCCGATTTTTTCTTGCATATAACGAGCGAACAAACGAATGAAACAAGAGTTTGAGGTCCAAACAAAGATTTTGGAGAAATATTTTAAAATGACAACAAATTTTGTTTTGCATTTGAATAATTTAGTATATTCATTACGAAAAATCTAGCCGAGTTTTCCTTGCATCAAACGAGCGAACAAACGAATGAAACATGAGTTTGGGGTGCAAACAAAGATTGTGGAAAAATATTTTAAAATGAAAATAAATTTTGCTTTGCATTTGAATAATTTAGTATATTCTTTACGAAAAATCTAGCTGAGTTTTTATTCCATGAAACGAGCGAACAAAGGCATGAAACATGAGTTTGAGGTGCAAACAAAGATTGTGGAAAAATATTTTAAAATGAAAATAAATTTTTGTTTGCATTTGAATAATTTAGTATATTCTTTAGGAAAAATCTAGCCGAGTTTTTATTTCATAAAACGAGCGAACAAAGGCATGAAACATGAGTTTCAGGTGCAAACTAAAATCGTGGAGAAATATTTTAAAATGAAACAAATTTTGGGTTGCATTTGAATAATTTAGTATATTCTTTACGAAAAATCTAACCAAGTTTTTATTGCATTAAACGAGCGAAGAAAGGCATGAAACATGAGTGAGGTGCAAACAAAGATCATGGAGAAATATTTTAAAGTAAAAATAAATTTTGGTTTGCATTTGAATAATTTAGAATTTACTATCATTCTTTACGAAAAATCTGGCCGTGTTATTTTGGTATAAAATGAGCGAACAAATGCATGAAACATGAGTTTTAGGTGGAAATAAAGATTGTGGATAAAATATTTTAAAATGAAAACAAATTTTCGTTTGCATTTGAATAATTTAGTATATTCTTTACGAAAAATCTAGCCGAGTTTTTATTTCATGAAACGAGCGAACAAACACATGATACATGAGTTTGAGGTGCAAACAAAGATTGTGGAGATATATTTTAAAATGAAAAAAATTTTGGTTTGTATTTAAATAATTTAGTATTTACTATGATTCTTTACGAAAAATATTTTTGTATAAAATGAGCGAACAAACGCATGAAACATGAGGTCTAGGTGGAAACAAATATTGTGGAGAAATATTACAAAATAAACACAAAATTTGGTTTGCATTTGTATAATTTAGTATTTACTATTATTCTTTACGAAAAATCTATCCGAGTATTTTTTTTGAATCAAACGAGCAAACAAACAAATCAAACATGAGTTTTAGGTTCAAAAAGAGATTGTAGAGAAATATTTTAAAATGAAAACAAATTTTTGTTTGCGTTTGAATAATTAGTACATTCTTTACGAAAAATCTAGACGGGTTTTTATTGCATGAAACGAGCGAACAAACGCATGAAACATGAGTTTTAGGTGCAACCAAAGATTGTGGAGAAATATTTTAAAACAAAAAAAAATTTTCGTTTGCATTTGAATAATTACGTATTTACTATCATTCTTTACGAAAAATCTAGCCGTGTTATTTTTGAATAAAATGAGCGAACAAATGCATGAAACATGAGGTTTAGGTGCATATAAAGATTGTGTAGAAATATTTTAAAATGAACACAAAATTTGGTTTGCATTTGAATAATTTAGTATTTACTATCATTCTTTATGAAAAATCTATCCGAGTATTCTTTGAATCAAACGAGCAAAAAAACTAATGAAACATGAGTTTAGGTGCAAAAAATGATTGAGGAGCAATATTTTAAAATGAAAACAAATATTTGTTCGTGTTTCAATAATTTAGTATATTATTTCCGAAAAATCTAGCCGAGTTTCTATTGCCTGAAACGAGCGAACAAACGCATGAAACATGAGTTTGAGGTGCAAACAAAGATTGTGGAGAAACACTGTAAACTGAAAACAAATTTTGGATTGCATTTGAAAAATGTAGTATATTATTTACGAAAAATCTAGCCGACTTTTTCTTGCATATAACGAGCGAACAAACGAATGAAACAAGAGCTTGAGGTGCAATCAAAGATTTTGGAGAAATATTTTAAAATGACAACAAATTTTGGTTTGCATTTGAATAATTTAGTATATTCATTACGAAAAATCTAGCCGAGTTTTCATTGTATGAAACGAGCGAACAAACGAATGAAACATGAGTTTGGGGTGCAAACAAAGATTGTGGAGAAATATTTTAAAATGAAAATAAATTTTGGTTTGCATTTGAATAATTTAGTATATTCTTTACGAAAAATCTAGCCGAGTTTTTATTTCATGAAACGAGCGAACAAAGGCATGAAACATGAGTTTGAGGTGCAAACAAAGATCGTGGAGAAATATTTTAAAATGAAAACAAATTTTGGGTTGCATTTAAATAATTTAGTATATTCTTTACGAAAAATCTAACCATGTTTTTATTGCATGAAACGAGCGAACAAAGGCATGAAACATGAGTTTGAGGTGCAAACAAAGATCATGGAGAAATATTTTAAAGTAAAAATAAATTTTGGTTTGCATTTGAATAATTTAGTATTTACTATCATTCATTACGAAAAATCTGGCCGTGTTATTTTTGTATAAAATGAGCGAACAAATGCATGAAACATGAGTTTTAGGTGGAAATAAAGATTGTGGAGAAATATTTTAAAATGAAAACAAATTTTCGTTTGCATTTGAATAATTTAGTATATTCTTTACGAAAAATCTAACTGAGTTTTTATTTCATGAAACGAGCGAACAAACGCATGATACATGAGTTTGAGGTGCAAACAAAGATTGTGGAGAAATATTTTAAAATGAAAAAAAATTTGGTTTGCATTTAAATAATTTAGTATTTACTATGATTCTTTACGAAAAATATTTTTGTATAAAATGAGCGAAGAAACGCATGAAACATGAGGTCTAGGTGGAAACAAATATTGTGGAGAAATATTACAAAATGAACACAAAATTTGGTTTGCATTTGTATAATTTAGTATTTACTATTATTCTTTACGAAAAATCTAACCGAGTATTTTTTTGAATCAAACGAGCAAACAAACAAATCAAACATGAGTTTTAGGTTCAAAAAGAGATTGTAGAGAAATATTTTAAAATGAAAACAAATTTTTGTTTGCGTTTGAATAATTAGTACATTCTTTATGAAAAATCTAGCCGGGTTTTTATTGCATGAAACGAGCGAACAAACGCATGAAACATGAGTTTTAGGTGCTACCAAAGATTGTGGAGAAATATTTTAAAATGAAAAAAAAATTTCGTTTGCATTTGAATAATTACGTATTTACTATCATTCTTTACCAAAAATCTAGCTGTGTTATTTTTGAATAAAATGAGCGAACAAACGCATGAAACATGAGGTTTAGGTGCATATAAAGATTGTGTAGAAATATTTTAAAATGAAAACAGAATTTGGTTTGCATTTGAATAATTTAGTATTTACTCATTCTTTATGAAAAATCTATCCGAGTATTCTTTGAATCAAACGAGCAAACAAACTAATGAAACATGAGTTTTAGGTGCAAAAAACGATTGAGGAGCAATATTTTAAAATGAAACAAATTTTTGATCGTGTTTGAATAATTTAGTATATTATTTACGAAAAATCTAGCCGAGTTTCTATTGCATGAAACGAGCGAAGAAACGCATGAAACATGAGTTTGAGGTGTGTAATGTGTATTTTTATACACATTTTTAGGATTTTTATAATCTCAAATTTCAATCATAATTCACATTAAATTTATGAAAAATGCTCATAATTCATAAAACATAATTTGAAACCTCTTAATACGTTTTTGTGTGATTTTATAGGCGAAAAGGCCATAAAATGAAGAATTGGACCAAAACGCAAATAATGGGCCAAAGATGGCCAACTAAAAACCTCAAACACTCTACAAAAAATTCCCCAAACTTTTACGACAATTCAAAAACCTTCTACAACCAAGTCAAACCGAGGCAAACGCCAAAAATCGCCAAGTTGACCAAAAGTCAACTTCTCTGAAATGGGTTAAACGGTATACCGAAACGAAGAGCTCGACGAGACGAATCCAATGGTACAAGTATCGCGATCAGAAACCTTCTAGAACTCTCAGAATCGCTAATTGAAATTCTGGTCAAATCTGGTCAAGTCAACTCTCTGACCAAGTCAGACCTTTCTTCCCCAAAGTCCAATTTTCTTAAACTTGCTCGAAAATGACCAAACCGATCAGCCTTGGACTCGGCTTGACGAGAGGAACTCGCCTGAACCCTTAGCCGGACCTAAAAACTCCGGTAATCATCGAAATTCGACGAAAAAAAAAACAAGCTTGAAAACAAACCGAAATCGTGACTGTTCAACCTTGTATCCTACAGTCCACCATTCGAGCTAAAACCCAGACCATCCTCTTCCTCTCTTTCTACCCTTTCTATACATATGTAGAACTTATCAAATGATGCGATATTGAGTGAGATATTAGCATTTGAACTCATGCACAGGAGTTGTTTGACGATATAACTCAAACAGATTTTTGAAACTGTTTTTGCCGCCATTGTTGAAACTCGAGGTTCATGAGATGTTAGAAGCTAAAAATAGAATGGGAGGCTTGTAAATATCATGGTTCATCTCTCTGAAATGGTAATTTGATCGAAAAACGGATGGAGATATGAGTTCTAATCACCACCTTGGTGGTTTTCGGGTTAATTCTCAAGCTGGTGGTTAACGATGAAATTCGAGTAAATGGAGGATAATTAGAACATAAAATTCAGTGTGTGGCATCTTGGGAGATTGAGGAAAAGTGCCTAAGTCATAATTTTTAATATTGTTGGCTGAAACTCGAGTTTGAGCTCGAGAAGCCACTAATGGCGGAGCTGGAGGTAATACCGGGCAGCAGTCGGTGAAATTGGAATAACTCGAGTTTTACTCAACAGTTTCGCACCATTCAAAACCCCACAGATTCGTAAGAAAGAGAGGAACATCTTTCTTATGGAAACTTCGTGCTAAAAAGTAGCGAATCAAGAGTTATAAGTGATTGTTTGAAGAGAAACGAAAAATTGGCAGAAGCTATCGCGCCTAATACGACTCATTTCACGAATTTTGACTCGCTGCGACACAGGAGATTGGGGACGTTTGTTCAAAGATTCAGCGCCAAAAACCTGACTCGGTTCAATTTTTTCCGACTCATTTTGCCACAAACGAACACACATGGTCCAAAGATTTTTTTAAACCGATCCAAATCTGTCCGCCAAATCAAAACAGGGGAAAATTTCATCCGCCCAAAAATCACTCAAATCTCAACGAAATTCAACGAAACTTGGTCCAGATCTTCAGTATAATCCCTTGATCTACCTGAGCCAATTACAAGCTCCAAAATATCCCTGAACTCTCTATATAAAAAACCGTATTTCAATCCATCAAAACACGCTCTTTCATCCAATCTCTCAAATCACTCATTCTCTCACTCTCCTTAACTTATACACCACTCTCCATTCTTCTTCTCTAACCTCTAGAACCTCCATTAATGAGTTTCAAGCTTTCTTGAGCTCTAATTTTCGTTTTTGAGTGAAAACAAGTAATTTGGGGCTGATTTGGGGAAAATTCGAATCGGTCGATTCTAACTTGAATTGAGGCGCGATTGGAGCTTCAAATCGACTCGAGGGAGCTACCGGCTGGATCTCCTACTCTCGGTTTAGTCCAATTCTCTTTAAATAATTAGATTTGAATTTTAGATCACAAGAACTCAACTTTGTAATAATCATGATGAAATCTTGTCAAACTCTTGTTCTTGTGAATATGTGTGAGTAAATCTAGATAGGGAGGGGAATTTGTGATTTGTATACATGAAATCTTGCTTTATAATCTTGTAATTTTGCTGAATTTTGATGAATAGTCATGAACATACACATTTTTGAATAAATTGGGAAAAATTGCTTAGCTTAGTATTTTTTATCAATTGATCTATTAAATCTAGAGTTTATTGGCTTGTTAATCATTTGAAACACTTAGCTTAGTATTTTGTGTGATTAATTTGGAGTTGTGGTTGATTTAAATCAAGTTTTGTTTTGAAATGGCTGTTTTAGAATAAACTAGTTCTTGAGTAAATTTCTTGAGTAAATCTTAGTTTAGATTGCTCAAATCCATCATCTAAATCTGAGAAATTATACACTTAGTGATTAATGATTGTTACACATCATAAATTTCCTATAAATCCCTATTTTTAAACCGAAAATCAAACCCTAATCCAGTTTCTGTCTTGCTGCTGTTTTTTCTCTGTTTTTCAGTATTTTTTCCTTAATTTCGTGTCCTATTCAAATCTGAAAAATTAAATAAACATTTTTAAAATTCAGTTCTCATTTAGTAGATAATTTTCAAATCAAATTTTGCCCAATTCCAATTTATAATTTGTGAGATATTAATTTTCTAAGTTTGTAATATTTCTGTTTTTGAACTTTCTGTCCAGATTCACTGTTTCTTTTCTTCTGAATTTTTAAAAATACAAAAACAAATAATAAAAATCCAAAAATAGTCCTACTTGAATTATTTTGAAGTATAGAGTCCAAATATAAATTTTAAAAGAGTATTTGTTAAAACCGATTAGGAGATATAACAGTTTTTGTGAGTGCTGGTCTGTCAGAACCAGTTTCTGATCCAGATCTGAAACAGTTTCTGATCCAGATCTGAAATTTCAATATAAATCTCAAACTGCAAAACACAATTCTACAAAATTTTAACAACTAATCCAAAACTTGATAATTAAATTTCTGTACAAATTTTGGGATTTTTCAAGCTTTGGTGAATTTTCTATAATTTTCTGAACTTGCTGCTGAACCAATTTTAAATCTGAAATAAGTTCTGGACTGAACTGCAAATATCTCGAAATTCTTGAATAAAATAATAATAACAGTAAAGAACCATATCACAGATCTCTCTTTCTAGTTTCCAACGGTATCTTGATTGTTGGATTCGGAGTTTATTTAGTCTAGTTACGAATTAAATCACTCAAGTGTGACGTGCTGAATTTTTTGAAACAAAACTGATATTTGAATTTGAACTTGAAAATTTACGTAATAAACCTTGAATTAAAAGATTTGCACTAGAGATAAATCATTGAGACTAGTTAATTCTTGAGGTCACACCTCCTTGTGTTCGACCCCTATACTCATTTACCGCTCATACTCGTAAATTGATTAATAGGAAAATATAAATTGTTTTGTTAAATTGTGTGAAATTCAACGACGGTTTTGCACGATTTACAAATGGCGCCGTTGCCGGGGAGACGGCTTGCATCAAGTTTTTAACTAACCCATCTCATATTTTCTCTAGTGTTTTTGTCTCTCTTATTTTTAAAGGTTATTAGGGCGCAAGATCTTCAATGGATTGGCAAGGCGAGAGGTGAACGAGATTCAATGACGGGAAGACAAACGTGGACGGGATGGCCACACGACGGCTATCGAAGGCACAATGGCGAAAGCTCATTCGAGCAGACACGACTTCTCTACAGGCAATCTTATGGGCAAGGAGCGTTGTTTAACCACTCGTCTAATTAGGAGTCGAGGGATGAAATGTTGAACCAACCTTGGGGTTTTCAAACTCAAATGAACTTCCAAAACCCGTACACGCCCGCCACACCAACCCATTCCTCTCAACCTCACCTTCACCAAAACGAGTACTACGCTCCATACCAAGAATATCAACAACCTCAAATCTCTTTTGAAGACAAATGGCTTGATAAACTGGACCTCTTCGAGAAACGCTTTTTAGAGATGTCGAACTCGCTCATGAAAGACATGGACAAAGTTCATACCATTATTCAAGAATCCAATATCCAACCTTGTCGTGATGAAGCTAGACATTGTGATGAGGATCTTAGGGTCTTTGACGAAGTGGAAATGGGAGAATCTCTTTGTGATGAGGGTTCTAGGGTTTTTGAAAAATTAGGGGTTGAGGGTTCTCAAGGTGATGAGGAGAAGGAAATGCTCGAAGGGGAGAAAAATGAGGAGAACAAGGACGCCAACTTTGAGGTGGTGGAATATTTGTTTGATGGGGAATGTGGGTCAATTGGGGATTTAGGGATTGTGTTTTGTGAAAACTCGAGTGATGTGGAATGTGAATCAAAAGAGGACTCAATGGTTGACTTTTATAAGGTCTCGAGCGATGGGGAATGCGAGTCATATGATGACTCACTGGTTGAACCTTTCGACGAGTCGAGAATTGGTTAAAGAAATTATAAATATTTTTGAGAAACTATGGGTCGAGAACGAGAATGAGTCAAACCATGACTCAAAGGTCAAAAATTTGAACGAACCGATCATTCCAAAACTCGAAAAAATTCCACAAACTACCCCAAAATCCGTGTCTTGCCAAACCATTCATTACACCGAGCTTGTTATAAGTGGTGTGATGTACGTCGACCTTCCAACCGACCAAGGAGTGAATTTGGGCATTGAACTGCCCCTCTCAACGAAAACCGACTCCAAACTTCATCCAAAACCAGGAAGACCACTCATTTCTCTCTACGAGAATAAGGGCAAACGGCAACACAGGCCGACTCTCTTACCACCATGTGAACTCCTCCAAGGATTTGCTCACATCTACGATCCGTTCGAGCGAGGCTGACATAAAGGCGTCGGGCTCGAGACGTAAAACGGGAGCGCTTGGCGAGAGGCAACTCGTCATGTCAGGTCGTATTTTTTCTTTATTTATTTTTGTTTTCTTCTTTTTATAACACTTCTCTTTCACACTTAAACATTAGCTACGCAAAAGTTTAAGTGTGGTGGGGGAGATTTTGCATAAAACCCCAACGATTTTTCGAATTTTCATAAATTTTCTCATTTTTACACTTTTTGTTTGAGGACAAACAAAGGTTTAAGTGTGGTGGGGTGGTTTTGTTCAAAATCAAGTATTGTTTTCTTGTAAAATGTGAAAATTCATAAAAATTGAAAAATTTGAAAATTTTCAAAAACAACAAAAATACTCATAAATACAATAAAAATTTTAAATTTTTACTTATTTTTCTTTCATTTTTGTTTATTTTTGTAAATAAAATTTTGTGTGTTTTAAAAGCAAAAGATTTTAAATGAAAAGAAATAAAAGGTTTTGTAAAAAAAATTTTAGAACTAAGCCCTTTCAAGCAAAATTTTGAAAACACTTAGGGTTTTGGAAAATGATGAAAAGATTTGAAAATTCAAAAAGAGATTAATTATCATCATGAATGCCATATTTTCCACCTCATCTCATCTATAATATCCATTTAAAATCCATTAAGCGTTTCGAAAATTCATAAATATTTCACTTACACCTTTAATGAATTTATAAATCATTTTCTTTAAAGTAATGCTGTGATTAAAACTTTTAAGAAATCAAACCTTACTTTTAATACCACTAGTTTCGCAAAAAATTTCTAACCCAACCTATCTTTCATGGCATAACTAATGACTCGTATGTCCATCTCTAATTTTCGCACTAAAAGCAAGTGACCGAAATCGTAACCTGTTATCCCTTCACAAAAAAGAATTCAAAAATGTGAAAAATTATTTTTAAACCCTTGAAAAAGAAAAAATTTTACATATCCGCAATAGAAAATGAAGGATTTTTTTTTGTACGTGCAAAGCACAGCTTGTCTTTTGATAACATGAGTGGATAGCATACCAACTTTTACGTGTTTATAAAAGAGAAAGTTGAGTTAGTTGGAACTTTTGGGCTAATTTGTATAACTTCACCATTTTAAATTTAGGGGGAGAAAGTATCAAAAACAAAATTAGGGCATTGTTTTTTGGAAAAAGGTTCGTATTTGAAGGATCGGAGAATTTTAAATAAATTTGAATTTGAAATTATTAATGGATATTCATCGACCTTCGTGTATTATTATAATAATCGAATATTAGTATATAACATTCATGGCAATAACTAAATCTCTTTTCAAAATGCTGTAAACTGATTCAAAAAACCCTAAAACTTGATTTTATTTACGCTTGAGGACAAGCTTGGTTTAAGTGTGGTGGAATTTGTAATGTGTATTTTTATACACATTTTTAAGGTTTTTATCATCTCAAATTCAATCATAATTCACATTAAATTTATGAAAAATGCTCATAATTCATAAAACATAATTTGAAACCTCTTAATACGTTTTTGTGTGATTTTACAGGCGAAAAGGCCATAAAATGAAGAATTTGACCAAAACGCAAATAATGGGCCAAAGATGGCCAACTAAAACCTCAAACACTCTACAAAAAATTTCCCAAACTTTTACGACAATTCAAAAACCTTCTACAACCAAGTCAAACCGAGCCAAACACCAAAAATCGCCAAGTTGACCAAAAGTCAACTTCTCCGAAATGGGTTAAACGGTATACCGAAACGAAGAGCTCGACGAGATGAATCCAATGGTACAAGTATCGCGATCAGAAACCTTCTAGAACTCTCAGAAACCCTAATTGAAATTCTGGTCAAATCTGGTCAAGTCAATTCTCTGACCAAGTCAGACCTTTCTTCCCCAAAGTCCAATTTTCTTAAACTTGCTCGAAAATGACCAAACCGATCAGCCTTGGACTCGGCTTGACGAGAGGAACTCGCCTGAACCCTTAGCCGGACCTAAAAACTCCGGTAATCATCGAAATTCGACGAAAAAAAAAACAAGCTTGAAAACAAACCGAAATCGTGACTGTTCAACCTTGTATCCTACAGTCCACCATTCGAGCTAAAACCCAGACCATTCTCTTCCTCTCTTTCTACCCTTTCTATACATATGTAGAACTTTCAAATGATGCGATATTGAGTGAGATATTAGCATTTGAACTCATGCACACGAGTTGTTTGACGATATAACTCAAACAGATTTTTGAAACTGTTTTTGCCGCCATTGTTGAAACTCGAGGTTCATGAGATGTTAGAAGCTAAAAATAGAATCGAGGTGCCTCTGTTTGGATTGTGGAAAAAAGGCAGAGAGGTGTCCTGTTTGTGATAAGCATAGGGATGATTTCCTTCTTGTTCCCTTAGCGTAATTTTGATTATTATGATTTTATTTTTTCGTAACGTAAATGGATTGGAGTAATAGAGTTAGTTAAAATGGTGTTATTTTTATATTGTTATTATATATATATGGCTTATATAGATAGATAGTAATGATGATTTTTCGATGGGAGGAGTTAAAAAAATGAAGATTTTGTAAGTGTAGTGTTTGAATACAATAAGTAAAGCAAATTCTTTTTCCAATTTCTTCGTTGTATTTAAATAGTAATATCAGTGTTAGAAATAAATGTTAATCTAAAGATTTTTAATATTTGGTTTTGGTACCACTAATTGTAGCTTTGTATTGGATATGCACCATTTTGGCCTCACATTTCTCCAGTTTTTTGTTTTAACTATAAGACTACTCAAAAAATTATTACTGTATAATGAGGGGTCAAATTTAGGGAAATTGTTCAACTAAAGTTCAACTAGTTTTATTTTGTAATAATTGTAAATTTGAGATGAGGATTATACAGATATATTAGGGTAATAGGCACTCTGTCTAGTGAATTTTGAACTTTGGAAGGACAAATTTGAAATTTGGAGTTCTGACGAGGTAATATTGATATTTTAAGTTAACTACAAGGGCATATATGAAATTTCACTAGGTCGTCCTTTTTTTTCTTTAAATTCTATGCTAGATCTGTTTTGACGATACAATAGTATATTATAGTGAATATTTTAATTTCAAAGTATATAAACTTGGTTTTCTAGTTTGTGGTTTCATTTCATTTTATTTTCTGTATTTTTTTTTCTAAATTTGGGGGTTTCATGGTTAAATTTGGCTTAAGCATCAATCTTGTCTAGAAAGTAGTAAAAAAATATTAACAAGTTGTATGATACTGCCATGGTACATGTTAGTCCGTCTATTTAGTATTTTACTCCTTGTATTCAGAGGATTTGAATGAATAATTTTTTTTTTCTTTATTTTAATTTAATTAATAATTGAATATTTAATATTATTATTATTATTATTATTATTATTATTATTGTTGTTGTTGTTTATTGTTGTTGTTGTTGTTAGGGAGATGCTATTCAAAGAGCTAAGTTGACTTAATCAAGAACAAATTCAAATAAAATTATCTTTATTAATGACGATTCTTAAATTGTTGCTTTTATCTATTGATGTTATTCTTCTCATAAAATTTAGCAAATAAATCATGCAATTATGGAAAGAGATTAAATAGATTTATTACCTCTTTTCTGTCATATTATGCAATGGATGGATCATGAAATATTTACGTATTATTTGTCATATTATGTTGTTCATTTATGTTAGTTCGATTTTCTATATTATTTTAGCTATCTATTAATAAATGACTCAATGAATAAGTTATTTTATTTTATATATTTAACCGCGAATTTATAAATATGTGTTGTTATGTGCTAGTAGTATCTTTCTCTATATTTAGATGAAGTATTATTTGAATTGTTTTAATATATGAGTATTAGTAATATAACATTAAAATTCATTGCATGAATAAGAAATTATTTTATACTAATAATACTAACAAAATAAAAGCCACAGTCAAAGATAAAAAAAATTCCAAATATGTTGTCATCACAAAATAAATTACTGGAATATTGAATCACGATGTTTCTATTTTTGCAAGATTTAATTAGCCATTACTAGGAAGGAATAAGAAATGAATAAAAGTATTAATTTAAGAATCATCATTAAATAAGGGCAATTCTGATATTTGTCAACAAAAATTTGAATTTGCTCTTAGTTAAGCCAACTTAGCTCTTTGAATAGCACCACCCTATTATTATTATTATTATTATTATTATTATTATTATTATTATTATTATTATTATTGTTGTTGTTGTTGTTGTTGTTGTTGTTGTTGTTGTTGTTGTTGTTGTTGTTATTCTTATTGTTATTGTTGTTATTATTATTATTATTATTGTTATTGTTATTGTTATTGTTATTATTATTATTATTATTAATGTTATTATTATTATTATTATTATTATTATTATTATTATTGTTATTATTATTATTATTGTTATTATTATTATTATTATTATTATTATTATTATATTATTATTATATTATTATTATTATTATTATTGTTATTATTATTGTTATTGTTATTGTTGTTGTTATTATTGTAGTTGAAGAAATTCTAAAATTACCACGGGCTGGTAAGAAACAGCTTGTGTGTTTTTCTCTGACTCCAACATTAAACGCTTGGATCTCTCTTAGTGTTTATCCAATTGCCGGATTTTTTTATAGAATATTCGCCTTGTTGTCGTCTAACAGAAGTTCTTAGCGAATTTTGCATATTGGACCCTTATTCTGATATAAAATAATTTTTTGTTCTGTTGTCCTGAGTCGGCTAAGGGGAGAGAGAACATATTTATCAACTTTTTCTTTCAATCTCATCACACGTGAGGGGTAGGAAAAGATAGGTTATTGCTATTTTGCATGTCTTAAGGAGATAGAAAAAAGAATGTACCAGGGACAGCTCCCGTAGTTGAAGAACTCCTTAAATTACCACGGGTTGGTCAGAAACAACTTATGTTTTCTTCTCTGACTCCAACTTTGAACGCTTGGATGTCTCTATGTTTTTATCCAATTGCTAGATTTCTGTTTGTAAAAGATTCTCTCTGTTGTCGACTAACAGATGTTCTTAGCGAATTTTGCATATTGGATCAACATTCAGATAGAAAATTATTTTTTGTTCTGCTGTCCAGATTCAGCCAACGGGAGAGGGATCGTATTTATCAACTTTTTTTTTCAAATCTCATCACACGTGAGGGGTAGGAAAAGATAGCTTATTGTTATTTTGTTTGTCTTGAGGAGATAGAAAAAAGAATGAGCCAAGAATGGATTCCGTAGTTGAAGAAATCCTAAATTACCACGGATTGGTCAAAAACGACTTATGTTTTTTGCTCTGACTCCAACTTTGAACGCTTGGAACTCCATAAGTTTTTATCCAATTGCCATATTTCTTTATGTAGAATATTCGCCCTGTTATCAACTAACGGATGTTCTTAGCGAATTTTGCAAATTGGAGCTTTATTCAGATAGAAAATGATTTTTTGTTCTGCTGTCCTGATTCGGCTAAGGGGAGAGCGAATATATTTATCAACTTTTTCTTCAAATCTCGTCCCACGTGAGTGGTAGGAAAAGAAAGGTTATTGTTATTTTGCATGTCTCGAGGAGATAGAAAAAAGAATGAGCCAAGAATAGCGCCCGTAGTTGAAGAAATCCTTAAATTTCCACGGATTGGTCAGAAACAACATGTTTTTTTCTCATACTCCAACTTTAAAGGCTTGGATCTCTCTTAGTTTTTATACAATTGCCGGATTTTTTTTGTAGAATATTCGCCTTGTTGTCGACTAACAGATGTTCATAGCGAATTTTGCATATTGGACCCTTATTCTGATATAAAATAATTTTTTGTTCTTCTGTCCTGAGTCGGGTAAGGGGAGAGAGAACATATTTATCAACTTTTGTTTCCAATCTCATCACACGTGAGGGGTAGGAAAATATGGGTTATTGATATCTTGCATGTCTTAAGAAGATAGAAAGAAGAATGTGCCAGCAATAGCTCCCGTAGTTGAAGAACTCCTTAAATTACCACGGGATGATCAGAAACAACTTATGTTTTCTTCCCTGACTCCAACTTTAAACGCTTGGATCTCTCTATATTTTAATCTAATTGCCAGATTTTTTTTGTAAAAGATTCTCTTTGTTGTCGACTAACAGATGTTCTTAGCGAATTTTGCATATTGGACCCACATTCAGATAGAAAATTACTTTTTGTTCTGCTGTCCAGATTCGGCCAACGGGAGAGAGATCGTATTTATCAACTTTTTTTTTCAAATCTCATCACACGTGAGGGGTAGGAAAAGATAGCTTATTGTTATTTTGCATGTCTTGAGGAGATAGAAAAAAGAATGAGCCAAGAATAGAGTCCGTAGTTGAAGAAATCCTAAATTACCACGGATTGGTCAGAAACAACTTATGTTTTTTCTCTGACTCCAACTTTGAACGCTTGGATCTCTATAAGTTTTTATCCAATTGCCATATTTCTTATTGTAGAATATTCTTAGCGAATTTTGAATATTGGACTCTTATTCAGATAGAAAATGATTTTTTATTCTGCTGTCCTGATTCGGCTAAGGGGAGAGCGAATATATTTATCAACTTTTTCTTCAAATCTCATCACACGTGAGGGGTAGGAAAAGAAAGGTTATTGTTATTCTGCATGTCTTGAGGAGATAGAAAAAAGCATGTGCCAAGAATAGATCCCGTAGTTGATGAACTCCTTAAATTACCACGGGTTGTTCAGAAACTACTTATGTTTTTTTCTGTGACTCCAATTTTGAACGCTTCGATCTCTTTAAATTTTTATCCAATTGCCAGATTTTCTTTTTGTAAAAGATTCTTTTTGTTGTCGACTAACAGATGTTCTTCGGGAATTTTTCATAGTGGACCCATATTCAGATAGAAAATGATTTTTTTATCTGCTCTTCAGATTCGGCCAACGGGAGAGAGAACGTATTTATCAATTTTTTCTTCAAATATCATCACACGTCAGGGATGTGAAACGATTGGTTATTGTTATTTTGCATGTCTTGAGGAGATAAAAAAAGAATGAGCCAAGAATAACGCCCATAGTTGAAGAAATCCTTAAATTACAACGAGTTGGTCAGAAACAGCTGATGTTTTTTTCTCTCACTCCAACTTTGAAGGCTTGGATCTCTCTTAGTTTTTATCCAATTGCCGGTTTTTTTTGTAGAATATCCGCCTTGTTGTCGACTAACAGATCTTCTTAGCGAATTTTGCATATTGGACCCTTATTCTGATATAAAATAATTTTTTATTCTGCTGTACTGATTCGGCGAAGGGGAGACAGATCATATTTATCAACTTTTTCTTCCAATCTCATTACACGTGAGAGGTAGAAAAAGATGGGTTTTTGTTATTTTGCATGTCTTGGGGAGATAAAAAAAAGAATGTGCCAAGAATAGCTACCGTAGTTGAAGAACTCTTTAAATTACCACAGGTTGGTCAGAAACAACTTATGGTTTTTTATCTGAGTCCTACTTTGAACGCTTGGATCGCTATAAGTTTTTATCCAATTGCCACATTTCTTTTTGTAGAATATTCGCCCTGTTGTCGACTAACAGATGTTCGTAGCAAATTTTGCATATTGGACCCTTATTCAGATAGAAAATGATTTTTTCTTCTGCTGTCCTGATTCGGCTAAGGGGAGCGCAAATATATTTATCAACTTTTTGTTCAAATCTCATCACACGTGAGCGGTAGGAAAAGAAAGGTTATCGTTATTTTGCATGTCTTGAGGAGATAGAAAAAAGAATGTACCAAGAATAGCTCCCGTAGTTGATGAATTCTTTAAATTACCATGGTTTGGTCAGAAACAACTTATGTTTTTTTCTCTGACTCCAATTTTGAACGCTTCGATCTCTCTATGTTTTTATCAAATTGCCAGATTTTCTTTTCGTAAAAGATTCTCTTTGTTGTAGACTAAGAGATGCTCTTCGCGAATTTTACATATTGGACCCATGCTGTCCAGATTCGGCCAACGGGGCAGAGAACATATTTATCAATTTTTTCTTCAAATCTCATCACACGTGAGGGGTAGGAAAAGATAGGTTATTTTTATTTTGCATGTCTTGAGGAGATAGAAAAAAGAATGAGCCAAGAATAGCGCCCGTAGTTGAAGAAATCCTTAAATTTCGACGGATTGGTCAGAAACAACTTATGTTTTTTTCTCTCACACCAACTTTAAACGCTTGGATCTCTCTTAGTTTTTATACAATTGCCGGATTTTTTTTGTAGAATATTCGCCTTGTTGTCGACTAACAGATGTTCTTAGCGAATTTTGCATATTGGACCCTTATTCTGATATAAAATAATTTTTTGTTCTTCTGTCCTGAGTCCGTTAAGGGGAGAAAGAACATATTTATCAACTTTTTTTTCCAATCTCATCACACGTGAGGGGTAGAAAAATATGGGTTATTGATATTTTGCATGTCTTAAGGAGATAGAAAGATGAATGTGCCAGCAATAGCTCCCGTAGTTGAAGAACTCCTTAAATTACCACGGGTTGGTCAGAACCAACTTATGTTTTCTTCTCTGACTCCAACTTTAAACGCTTGGATCTCTCTATGTTGTTATCCAATTGCCAGATTTCTTTTTGTAAAAGATTCTCTTTGTTGTCGACTAACTGATGTTCTTAGCGAATTTTGCATATTGGACCCACATTCAGATAAAAAATTACTTGTTGTTCTGCTGTCCAGATTCGGCCAACGGGAGAGAGATCGTATTTATCAACATTTTTTTTCAAATCTCATCACACGTGAGGGTAGGAAAAGATAGCTTATTGTTATTTTGCATGTCTTGAGGAGATAGAAAAAAGAATGAGCCAAGAATAGAGTCCGTAGTCGAAGAAATCCTAAATTACCACGGATTCGTTAGAAACAACTTATGTTTTTTCTCTGACTCCAACTTTGAACGCTTGGATCTCTATAAGTTTTTATCGAATTGCCATATTTCTTTTTGTAGAATATTTTTAGCGAATTTTGCATATTCGACCCTTATTCAGATAGAAAATGATTTTTTGCTCTGCTGTCCAGATTCGGCAAAGCGGAGAGCGAATATATTTATCTACTTTTTCTTCAAATCTCATCACACGTGAGGGGTAGGAAAAGAAAGGTTATTGTTATTTTGTAGCTCTTGAGGAGATAAAAAAAAAGCATGTGCCAAGAATAGCTCCCGTAGTTGATGAACTCCTTAAATTACCACGGGTTGGTCAGAAACTACTTATGTCTTTTTCTGTGACTCCAATTTTGAACGCTTCGATCTCTTTAAGTTTTTATCCAATTGCCACATTTTATTTTTGTAAAAGATTCTTTTTGTTGTCGACTAACAGATGTTCTTCGGGAATTTTTCATATTGGACCCATATTCAGATAGAAAATGATTTTTTTATCTGCTGTTCAGATTCGGCCAACGGGAGAGTGAATGTATTTATCAATTTTTTCTTCAAATCTAATCACACGTGAGGGATATGAAAAGATTGGTTATTGTTATTTTGCATGTCTTGACGAGATAAAAAAAGAATGAGCCAAGAATAACGCCCACAGTTGACGAAATGCTTAAATTACCACGGGTTGGTCAGAAACAGCTGAAGTTTTTTTTCTCTCACTCCAACTTTGAACGCTTGGATCTCTCTTTGTTTTTATCCAATTGCCGGTTTTTTTTGTAGAATATTTGCCTTGTTGTCGACTAACAGATGTTCTTAGCAAATTTTGCATATTGGACCATTATTCAGATAGAAAATGATTTTTTGTTCTGCTGTCCTGATTCGGCTAAGGGGAGAGCGAATATATTTATCAACTTTTTCTTCAAATCTCATCACACGTGAGCGGTAAGAAAAGAAAAGTTATTGTTGTTTTGCATGACTTGAGGAGATAGAAAAAAGAATGTGCGAAGAATAGCTCCCGTAGTTGATGAACTCCTTAAATTACCACTGGTTGGTCAGAAACAAATTACGTTTTTTTCTCTGACTCCAATTTTGAACGCTTCGATCTCTCTAAGTTTTTATCCAATTGCCAGATTTTCTTTTTGTAAAAGATTCTCTTTGTTGTCGACTAACAGATGTTCTTCGCGAATTTCACATATTGGACCCATATTCAGATAGAAAATGATTTTTTGATGTGCTGTCCAGATTCGGCCAACGGGACAGAGAACATATTTATCAATTTTTCCTTCAAATCTCATCACACGTGAGGGGTAGGAAAAGATAGGTTATTTTTATTTTGCATGTCTTGAGGAGATAGAAAAAAGAATGAGCCAAGAATAATGCCCGTAGTTGAAGAAATCCTTAAATTTTCACGGATTGGTCAGAAACAACTTATGTTTTTTTCTCTTACTCCAACTTTGAACGCTTGGATCTCTCTTAGTTTTTATACAATTGTCGGATTTGTTTGTAGAATATTCGCCTTGTTGTCGACTAACAGATGTTCTTAGCGAATTTTGCATATTGGACCCTTATTCTAATATAAAATAATTTTTTGTTCTTCTGTCCTGAGTCGGTTAAGGGGAGAGAGAACATATTTATCAACTTTTTCTTCCAATCTCATCACACGTGAGGGGTAGGAAAAGATAGGTTATTGATATTTTGCATGTCTTAAGGAGATAGAAAGAAGAATGTGCCAGCAATAGCTCCCGTAGGTGAAGAACTCCTTAAATTACCACGGGTTGGTCAGAAACAACTTATGTTTTCTTCTCTGACTCCAACTTTGAAAGCTTGGATCTCTCTATGTTTTTATCCAATTGCCTGATTTTTTTTGTAAAAGATTCTCTTTGTTGTCGACTAATGGATGTTCTTAGCGAATTTTGCATATTGGACCCACATTCAGATAGAAAATTACTTTTTGTTCTGCTGTCCAGATTCGGCCAACAGGAGAGAGATCGTATTTATCAACTTTTTTTTTCAAATCTTATCACACGTGAGGGGTAGGAAAAGATAGCGTATTGTTATTTTGCATGTCTTGAGGAGATAGAAAAAAGAATGAGCCAAGAATAGAGTCCGTAGTTGAAGAAATCCTAAATTAGCATGGATTGGTCAGAAACAACTTATGTTTTTTCTCTGACTCCAACTTTGAACGCTTGGATCTCTATAAGTTTTCATCCAATTGATATATTTTTTTTCGTAGAATATTCTTAGCGAATTTTCCATATTGGACCCTTATTCAGATAGAAAATGATTTTTTGTCGTGCTGTCCTGATTCGGCTAAGGGGAGAGCGAATAAATTTATCAACTTTTTCTTCAAATCTCATCACACGTGAGGGGTAGGAAAAGAAAGGTTATTGTTATTTTGCACGTCTTGAGGAGATAGAAAAAAGCATGTGCCAAGAATAGCTCCCGTAGTTGATGAACTCCTTAAAATACCACGCGTTGGTCAGAAACTACGTATGTTTTTTTCTCTGACTCCAATTTTGAACGCTTTGTTCTCTCTAAGTTTTTATCCAATTGCAAGATTTTCTTTTTGTAAAAGATTCTCTTTGTTGTCGACTAACAGATGTTCTTCGCGAATTTTGCATATTGGACCCATATTCAGATAGAAAATGATTTTTTTGATATGCTGTACAGATTCGGCCAATGGGAGAGAGAACGTATTTATCAATATTTTCTTCAAATCTCATCAATATTTTGCATGTCTTGAGGAGGTAGAAAAAAGAATGAGCCAAGAATAGCGCCCGTAGTTGAAGAAATCCTTAAATTTCCATGGGTTGGTCAGAAACAGCTTATGTTTTTTTCTCTCACTCCAACTTTGAACGCTTGGATCTCTCTTAGTTTTTATGCAACTTTGAACGGTTGGATCTCTCACTCCAACTTAGAACTCATATATACCAATGTATGTGGACCAATGAGTACGCCGGCTAGAGGTGGGTATCGGTATTTCTTAACTTTCACGGACGACTTCAGTAGATATGGTTATGTTTACCTGATGAAGCACAAGTCTGAATCTTTTGAAGTTTTCAATGAATTTAAGAATGAAGTACAAAATCAACTTGGCAAAAAGATTAAAGCACTTCGATCTTATCGAGGAGGCGAATATTTAAGTCAGGAATTTGAGGATCGTCTCAGAGAATGTGGAATAGTTTCACAACTGACTCCTCCAGGAACTTCTTAGTGGAATGGAGTGTCCGAAAGGAGGAATCGAACCTTATTGGATATGGTTCGATCGATGATGAGTCAAATGAGTCTTTCGATGTGTTTCTGGGGTTACGCTCTTGAGACTGCCGCATTCATACTGAACAGGATTCCATCCAAAGCGGTTCAAAAGACGCCATATGAAATATGGACGGGGAAAAGCCCCAAGTTGTCTTTTCTTAAAATTTGGGGATGTGAGACTTATGTCAAACGTCAGATTTCCGATAAACTCGGACCCAAATCTGATAAGTGCCTGTTTGTGGGATATCCTAAGGAAACTAAACGATATTACTTTTACCACCCATCGGAGAACAAAGTGTTTATTACTCGCAATGGAGCCTTCTTGGAAAGAGAGTTTGTCTCTATGAGAAGCAGTGGGAGTAAAGTATAACTCGAAGAAATTCGAGACTCACCTACAGTTATAGAACCTGTGATGGAAGACCAAATAAGCTCTCAAAGAGTTGACGAGCTTGAAACACAAGAGAATCAATGTAGATATAGTAGGATTCGTCATGAGCCTGAGAGATACGGATTTCTCGTGTCTAATGACGATGATGTGACATTCATAGATGATGAACCCACGTCCTACCAAGATGCTATGAAGAGTCCCGACTCTTAGAAATGGTTAGAGGCCATGAGAGCCGAGATGCAATCCATGCAGGACAATTAAGTTTGGAATTTGATTGACCCATCTGAAGGCTTGAAGACCATCGGATGTAAGTGGGTCTTCAAGAAGAAGACTGACGTGGATGGAAAGGTACAAACCTACAAAGCAAGGCTTGTGGCGAAAGGTTTCAAACAAGTTCATGGTATTGACTATGACGAAACTTTCTCACCTCTAGCTATGCTTAAATCCATCAGAATTCTATTAGCCATAGCAGCATATTATGACTATGAAATATGGCAAATGGATATCAAAACAGCTTTCCTAAATGGAAATTTGATCGAGGACGTGCATATGATGCAACCCGAGGGCTTTGTGGATCCTAAGAATTCTAGTAAGGTTTGCAAGCTTCAGAAATCCATCTATGGATTGAAGCAAGCGTCTCGAAGCTGGAACCTTCGTTTTGATGAAGTCATCAAAAGTTTTGGTTTTACCAAAAGTGAAGGTGAACCTTGTGTTTACATGAAGTTCAGGGGGAGCGCGGTAGTATTCCTGGTGCTTTACGTAGATGACATCTTACTCATGGGAAATGACGTCCCACCATTATTCAACGTCAAGAAATGGTTGGGAGATAATTTCTCAACGAAAGACCTAGGAGAAGCCTCCTACGTGCTTGGAATCAGGATCTATAGAGATAGATCTAGAAGGCTTATAGGTTTGAGTCAAAGTACATACATAGACAAGGTCATGAAACGGTTCAGAATGCAAGAATCCAAGAATTGAATTTTTCCCTTGTCGCATGGCATTTCTCTCAGTAAGACACAGTGTCCTACAAGTGAGCAGGAACAAAGACGCATGAATAAGATCCCATATGCTTCGGCTATAGGATCTATCATGTATGCCATGATATGTACTAGACCAGATGTGTCGTACTCATTGAGCGCAACAAGCAGGTTTCAGTCTAATCCAGGTGAAAGTCACTGGATAGCTGTTAAAAGAATCCTTAAGTACTTACGAAGAACTAAGGACCTGTTCCTAGTCTATGGAGGTAAGGAAGACGAGCTCGTTGTAAAGGGTTACACCGATGCAAGCTTCCAGACAGACTCAGATGACTTTAGATCGCAATAAGGTCATTTATTTTGCCTAAATGGAGGGCGCAGTGACATGGAAGAATTTCAAGCAATGTACTATAGCAGATTTTTCAACAGAAGCAGAGTATATAGCCGCTGCAGAAGCGGCTAAAGAGGCTGTTTGGATAAAGAACTTTTTGGAGGAGCTAAGAGTAGTTCCGAGCGTCTCGGAACCAGTGGATCTATATTGTGACAACAATGGAGCGATCGCACAAGCAAAGGAACCGAGATCTCACCAAAAGTCCAAGAACATACTGCGACGCTTCCATCTAATCAGAGAGATCATACAAAGGGGTGATGTTAAAATGTGTAGAGTGCCATCGGACGACAATGTCGCCGATCCATTAACTAAACCACTCCCGCAAGCGAAGCATGAGGGTCATGTTAGGTCTATGGGCATAAGATGCTTAGAGTTGGCCTAGTGCAAGTGGGAGACTGTAGGATTAGTGCCCTAGGCCAAATGTATTTGTGCTAGGAAATGGATTATGTATTAAGACATTATTATTTATTCAATGAAGGTTGTTTCTTATATATCTGTGTGTATGGGTTGTGAATGTATATCTTATATCAACCAAGAATGACACTTCGGGTTCACGTCATCAGAATACGTGATTCTGATAGTAGAACTGTGAACCAACGAATGACATTCTAAATTGTCCCTAGAGATATGTAGGATGTTTATAGAGATAGGCATACTTCAGGTAAAAAGCTACATATCCACACTAGTATATTCGCAGGTTAGATGATCATGTTCTGCTGATCATGGACATAGGGATGTCAAGTCTGGAATATAGGCACATGTTAGAGAACACGTACTGGACTGACCACACTATGAGAATATGCATGGTATATGTCATTTGTGATTCTCATATGAATAGTGTGCTTGTTCCTACGACCTGAGGTCACCATCGATTCCTGTATGAGGAACTGCATACTTTAATATGATCTTACGTCATCCGTAATGGGATGATCATTAGGGTCATCATTAGGTATGCACTGAATCATGACGAGGAATGTGAGTGACCAAGATGGGACTTGTTTCTCTCGTTAAGAGGGAGATATCTCTGGGCCCCCTGATGAACTAGGACTGAAGGAAATGCATGGCCATGCTCAAAATGGATTAACATGTGTTGTTAATATTATTTTGTATTTACTCAGTCTAATTCTCAATCAGGAAAGAGACTTTGATCAAACTCAAGGATGACATACTTCCATGCCTTGTGATCAAGACATATATCGTAGAACAAAAGGAATAAACAAACGTCTATTCAGATAGGTTTATGATCGCTGATCATTTCATTTAACATGGGTAGTCATGACATCAGTCCAGAGGTTACTCATGACTTACGATCTTTAGAAGATCGTTGCCAGCATTAAATGGAACCTACATGGTCACAGAATGAACTCCATTCGGACGGGAAGAAAAATACCTTAGAAACAGTTATACATGTGATGTATAAATTGGTAAAAGAATAAAGCATTAGATGCTGAAATTTTACATATGCTGGAATTGTTCCGGTCAACTGGAATACATGTTCCGGTTGACCGGAACTAAATTTTACATATGCTGAAATTGTTCCGGCCGACCGGAACACAGTTCCGGCCGACTGGAACTCTGGCGGCTGGAAGGGTTCCCTTATCGAAACTTGTCATTCTTTCACCCCTCTCTCTAGTATAAATAAAGGGGCATGCCCCCTCTATTAGACACATAATTAGAAGCCTTAGAGGCAACCGTAATACCAAGAGAAAGAGAGTTTTGTGAGGGTAATTTCGGAAAGTATTTCCGGACTCGTCTAGCCGAGTCCGGTAATTCCGTCTGTTTGAAGTTCGCGCGGATACGAGTAGAGATCTCCTGCTTTGGAGATTAGCGAGCGATCAAGTTCTTCGTCCCTAGGAAGAGCAAGAAGATTCTCAAGGTCGACCTTCAGAAGCCAGGAAGGAGAAGGAAGCAAGACGGAAGTTCGTTCAGACCTACATCCGCTTCTCTCTCCCGGGTCAGGAAGATCCGAGGTATAAATTTTAATAGCATAATCTCGTACTTTTATTTCCTTAACGATGATCCTAGGGAGGGTTAACCCGTAGGTTCCGCTGCGCATGTAACGTACATGGCTACGGGTTTCCCAACAGTGGCATCAGAGCGTTCGTTAAGGAAATAATCGTCGATTATATTTAAAATTTAGTAAATTCAAGTATAATAAATTTTAGGGTTTTGAAAATATTATTTCAAAACATCACGGAAATAGTTTCTAGAAATATAATATTGGATATTATGATTTTCTAGAGTTTCGAAAAATAGTTTTTCGAAATCCGTTTTGGAAATGGAACTAAAACTAAAGTAAAAACGAATTTCCAGCGTGTCTCCGTTGAGAACGGACTAGTCCGTTGAGAACGGAATTGTTCCGTTCCCAACGGAATAATGCTGATTTTGCGAGAAACCCTAATTTTTGTTATACATGGAATTTAAATATGCATATATGGTATGAGCTTTAGATCTGTGATTGTTCTGTGATGTAATCTTGTGTGTGAATGCTTGTAATTTTATTTGATATCTATGGCAACCAGTGAGTTGTCCAAAGTTATAATTATGGCAACATGTGAGTTGTCCAAATTGTAAATTACCTTTTATAGCAATAGGATAGTTGTTAGGATAGATATTATTTTAAGACTTCAAGGCAAGAGATCTTGGCGCAATCTTCGGAAGATGGCATTGGAGGAACCTCATGATCGCTTGTGAGGATTAGGCTCATACCATATTTAACTTAGTTTCTGTGATGTTTATATTTATAAATCTAAAACAAAATCCTTCAGAATGTTAAGTAAGGAAGTGCCCCCCATGTCACTGAAGCCCTCAGTACTTAGACAATCTTCCATGTGGGTCATGCCAAAGCTGAGCATATGGAGGATTGTCTTTGTAAAGGAGGGTATGCGGGAAATGGCGTCCAGCATGGGTCATGCCAAAGCTGAGTGTGCTGGACTCTATTTCGTCGATAATCATACATGGTTAAATTTAACTGAGCAAGCAAGTCGGACTTGGGCTCAGGGCATAAGATGGAATAATACACCGGGCATATGATGCTCATTCCATAAAAGGAAAGAGTTGTATATAATACAATTGGAAGTGTTCCTAACTAAATAGTTGTGTATTGAGGGTTGCGCCAAAGCGCACTTAATACTCAATGAAATACGGATCTTGATTCACTATGAAACCTCATCTAATTGAAGTTTCCAAATCAATACTACTGAAGGTGGTTGATTTGAAGAAAATTGTGGGAGTACAATATAAGAAACACCAAAACAACCCCAATGAATAAATAATAATGGCACTTTACATTTTAACATGTAGAATAATGGCAAATAATAATAATTCAACTGGGTTGAATTTGCGATCTATAGAAGGATAAGCTCAATGGGTCTAACTTCCTTGACTAGTTTAGAAACCTGAGAATTGTTCTCAAGGCTGACAATAAACTGTATGTCATAGAAGAGGCTTACCCAGAGGAACCAGAACAGGGAGCCGCAAGGGCTGCCCGAGATGCGTACGCTAAATACGTCAAAGACGACACAGAGATAGCTTGTCTCATGCTAGCGACCATGACCTCCGAGCTTCAGAAACAACTGGAGGACATGGGTGCTTACGATATGATCGTAACTCTCAAGGAAATGTTCCAAGAGCAGGCTAGAGTTGAGCGCTACAAAGCGACCGTCTCTCTGACTGATACGAAGATGGTTGAAGGTTCATCTGTGAGTGCTCATGTACTCAAGATGAAGAGCTATCTTGATCAATTGGAGAGTCTTGGTTCAGCTATGCCCAGAGAATTGGCTGTTGACATAATTCTCGGGTCGTTGCCTCCTAGTTTTAAGCAATTCATCATGAACTATAATATGCATCAGATGGAGAAATCCATCACCGAGTTGCATGGGATGCTTAAGAACGCACAAGAGGACATGAAGACAAATGTTGTCAAAGACGTCTTAATGGTTCACAAGAAGAAGGGTAAGAAGACCGGGAACAAGAGCAAGGGTAAAGACAAGGTGTTGCCCAAACCTAAGATCAAGAAAGACAAGGAGGGAGTTTGCTTCCATTGCAACAAAATTGGCCATTGGAAGAGAAACTGCAAACTCTATCAGGACGAAATCAAGAAGGGTAGTGTGACTACCGCTTCAGGTATTTTTGTTATTGAAACTAATTCACTTACTCCTAAATCTTGGGTATTGGATACCGGATGTGGTACTCACATTTGTAATGATGTGCAGGGACTACAAAGGAGTAGAAGATTAGCTAAGGGCGAAGTCGACCTGCGTGTGGGAAATGGAGCAAGAGTTGCTGCATTAGCCGTAGGAACTTATTTATTGACTTTGCCTAGTGGACTTGTATTAGTACTTAATAATTGTTATTTTGTACCTGCTATGAGCAAAAATATTATTTCTATTTCTAGTCTAGCCCTGGATGGTTATAAATTTGTTATTGAGAATAATAATTGTTCGACTTGTTGTCGACTAACAGATGTTCTTAGGAAATTTTCCATATTGGACCCTTATTCAGATAGAAAATGATTTTTTGTTCTACTTTCCTGATTCCGCTAAGGGGAGACCGAACATATTTATCAACTTTTTCGTCAAATCTCATCACACGTGACGGCTAGCAAAAGAAAGGTAATTGTTATTTTGCATGTCTTGAGGAGATAGAAAAAAGAATTTGCCAAGAATAGCTCACGTAGTTAATGAACTCCTCAAATTACAACGGGTTGGTTAGAAACGACTTATGTTTTTTTCTCTGACTCGAATTTTGAACGCTTCGATCTCTCTAAGTTTTTATCCAATTGCCAGATTTTCTTTTTGCAAAAGATTCTCTTTGTTGTCGACCAACAGATGTTCTTCGCGAATTTTGCATATAGGACCCATATCCACATAGAAAATGATTTTTTGATCTGCTGTCCAGATTAGGCCAACAGGAGAGAGAACGTATTTAACAATTTTTTCTTCAAATCTCATCACACGTGAGGGGTAGGAAAAGATAGGTTATTGTTATTTTTCATATCTTCAGGAGATGAAAAAAAGAATGAGCTAAGAATATCGCCCGTAGTTGAAGTAATCCTTAAATTACCACGGGTTGGTCAGAGACAGCTTATGTTTTTTTTCTCTCACTCCAACTTTGAACGCTTGGATCTCTCTTAGTTTTTAATAAATTGCCAGATTTCTTTTTGTAGAATATTCGCCATGTTGTCGACTAATAGATGTTCTTAGCGAATTTTGCATATTGGACCCTTATTCAGATATAAAATGTTTTTTTGCTATGTTGTCCTGATTCCGCTAAGGGGAGAGAGATGAAATTTGTCAACGTTTTCTTCCAATCTCATCACACGTGAGGGGTAGGAAAATATAGATTATTGTTATTTTGCATGTCTTGGGGAGATAGAAAAAAAAATGTGTCAAGAATAGCTACCGTAGTTGAAGAACTCCCTAAATTACCACAGGTTGGTCAGAAACAACTTATGTTTTTTTCTCTAACTCCAACTTTGAACGCTTGGATCTCTCTAAGTTTTATCCAATTGCCAGATTTCTTTTTGTAAAAGATTCTTCTTGTTGTCGACTAACAGATGTTCTTCGCGAATTTTGCATGTTGGACCCATATTCAGATAGAAAATGATTTTTTTGATCTGCTGTACAGATTCGGCCAATGGGAGAGAGAAAATATTTATCAATTTTTTCTTCAAATCTCTTCACACGTGAGGGGTAGGAAAAGATAGGTTATTGTTATGCATGTCTTGAGGAGATAGAAAAAAGAATGAGCCAAGAATAGCGCCCGTAGTTGAAGAAATTCTTAAATTACCACGGGTTGGTCAGAAACAGCTTATGTTTTTTTTCTCTGACTCCAACTTTGAACGCTTGGATCTCTCTTAGTTTTTATTCAATTGTCAGACTTCTTTTTGTAGAATATTCGCCTTGTTGTCGACTAAAAGATGTTCTTAACGAATTTTGCATATTGGACCCTTATACAGATATAAAATGATTTTTTGTTCTGCTGTCCTGATTCGCTAAGGGGAGAGAGTACAAATTTATCAACTTTTTCTTCCAATCTCATCACACGTGACGGGTATAAAAAGATAGGATATTGTTATTTTGCATGTCTTTAGGACATAGAAAAAAGAAAATGAGCCAAGAATAGCGCCCGTAGTTGAAGAAATCTTTAAATTACCACGGGTTGGTCAGAAACAACTTATGTTTTTTCTCTGACTCCAATTTTGAACGATTGGATCTCTATAAGTTTTTATGCAATTACGATGTTTCCTTTTTTAGAATATTCACCATGTTGTCGACTAACAGATGTTCTTAGTGAATTTTGCATATTGGCCCTTCTTCAGATAGAAAATGATTTTTTGTTCTGCTGTCCTGATTGGTCTAAGGGAAGAGCGAACATATTTATCAACTATTTCTTCAAATCTCATCACACGTGAGGGGTAGGAAAAAAATAGGTTATTGTTATTTTGCATGTCATGAGGAGATAGAAAAAAGAATGTGCTAAGAATAGCTCCCTTCGTCGATGAACTCCGTAAATTAACACGGGTCGGTCAGAAACAACTTATGTTTTTTTCTTTGACTCCAATTTTTAACGCTTCGATCTCACTAAGTTTTTATCCAATTGCCAGATTTTCTTTTTGTAAAAGATTCTCTATGATGCACGAATTTTGTATATTGGACCCATGTTTAGATAGAAAATGATTGTTTTATCAGCTGTCCAGATTCGGCCAACGGGAGAGAGAACTTATTTATCCATTTTTTCTTCAAATCTCATCACACGTGAGGGGTAGGAAAAGATAGGTTGTTGTTATTTTGCATGTCTTGAGGAGATAGAAAAAAGAATGTGCCAAGAATAGCGCCCGTAGTTGAAGAAATCCTTAAATTACGACGGGTTGGTCAGAATCAGCTTATGTTTTTTCTCTGACTCCAACTTTGAACGCTTGGATCTCTCTTAATTTTTATCCAATTGCCAGATTTCTTTTTGTAGAATATTCGTCTAGCGAATTTTGCATATAGGACCCTTATTCAGATATAAACTGATTTTTTGTTCTGCTGCCTTGATTTGGCTAATGGGAGACAGAACATATTTATCAACTCTTTCTTCCAATCTCATCAAACGTGAGAGGTACGAAAAGATTGGTTATTGTTATTTTGCATGTCTTGAGGATGTAGAAAATAGAATGTGCCAAGAATAGCTACCGTAGTAGAAGAACTCCTTAAATTTCCACGGATTGGTCAAAAAGAACTTATGTTTTTTCTCTCTAACTCCAACTTTGAACGCTTGGATCTCTCTATGTTTTTATCCAATTGCCAGATTTCTTTTTGTAGAATATTCGTCTTGTTGTCGACTAACAGATGTTCTTAGCGAATTTTGCATATTGGAACCATATTCGGATAGAAAATGATGTTTTGTTCTACTGTCCTGATTCCGCTAAGTGGAGAGACAACATATTTTTCAACTTTTTCCTAAAATCTAATCACACGTGAGGGATACGAGAAGATAGGTTATTGTTATCTTGCAAGTCTTAAGAAGATAGAAAAAAGAATGTGCCATGAATAGCTCCCGTAGTTGAAGAACTCCTTAAATTACCACGGGTAGGGCATAAACAGCTTATGTTTTTTTCTCTGACTTCAACTTTGAACGCATGGATCTCTCTAAGTTTTTATCCAATTGCTAGATTTCTTTTTGTAAAAGATTCTCTTTGTTGTCGACTAACAGATGTTCTTCGCGAATTTTGCATATTGGACCTATATTCAGATAATAAATTATTTTTTGATTTGCTGTCCAGATTCGGCCCACGGGAAAGAAAACGTATTTATCAATTTTTTCTTCAAATCTCATCACAAGTGAGGGGTAGGAAAAGATATGTAATTTTTATTTTGCATGTCTTGAGGAGATAGAAAAAAGAATGAGCCAAGAATAGCGCCCGTAGTTGAAGAAATCCTTAAATTACCACGGGTTGGTCGGAAACAGCTTATGTTTTTTTCTCTCACTCCAACTTTGAACGCTTGGATCTCTCTTAGTTTTTATCCAATTGTCAGATTTCTTTTTATCCAATTGTCAGATTTCTTAGTGAATTTTGCATATTGGACCCTTATTCAGATATAAAATGATTTTTTATTCTATTGTTCTGATTCGGCTAAGGGGAGAGAGAACATATTTATCAACTTTCTATTCAAATCTCATCACACGTGAGGGGTACGAAATTATAGATTATTGTTATTTTGAATGTCTTGACGAGATAGAAAAAAGAATGTGCCATGAATAACTCTCGTAGTTGAAGAACTTCTTAAATTACCACGGGTTGGTCAGAAACAACTTATGTTTTTTTCTCTGACTCCAACTTTGAATGCTTCGATTTCTCTCAGATTTCTTTTTGTAACAGATTCTCTTTGTTGTCAACTAACAGATGTTCTTCGCGAATTTTGCATATTGGACCCATATTCAGATAGAAAATGATTTTTTGATCTGCTGTCCAGATTCCGCCAACAGGAGAGAGAAGTATATATCAATTTTTTCTTCAAATCTCATTACACGTGAGAGGTAGGAAAAGATAGGTTATTGTTATTTTACATGTCTTGAGCAGATAGAAAAAAGAATGGCCAAGAATAGCGCCCGTAGTTTAAGAAATTCTTAAATTACCACGGGTTGGTCAGAAACAGCTGATGTTTTTATCTCTCACTCCAACTTTGAACGCTTGGATCTCTCTTAGTTTTTATCCAATTGCGAGATTTCATGTTGTAGAATATTTGGCATGTTGTCGACTAACAAACAGATGTTCTTAGCGAATTTCGCATATTGAACCCTTCTTAAGATAGAAAATGATTTTTTGTTCTGCTGTCCTTATTCGTCTAAGGGGAGAGCGAACATATTTATCAACTTTTTCTTCAATTCTCATCACACGTGAGGGGTAGGAAAAAAATAGGTTATTGTTATTTTGCATGTCTTGAGGAGATAGAAAAAAGAATGTGCTAAGAATAGCTCCCGTAGTCGATGAACTCCCTAAATTACCACGGATTGGTCAAAAACAACTTATGTTTTTTTTCTCTGACTCCTACTTTGAACGCTTGGATCTCTCTATGTTTTTATCCAATTGCCAGATTTCTTTTTGTAGAATATTCATCTTGTTGTCGACTAACAGATGTTCTTAGAGAATTTTTCATATTGGACCCTTATTCAGATACAAAAATGATTTTTTGTTCTACTGTCCCGATTCGGCTAAGGGGAGAGACAACATATTTATCAACATTTTCCTCAAATCTCATCACACGTGAGAGATAGGAAAAGATAGGTTATTGTTATCTTGCAAGTCTTGAGGAGATAGAAAAAAGAATGTGTCATGAATAGCTCCCGTAGTTGAAGAACTTCTTAAATTACCACGGGTAGGTCATAAACAACTTATATTTTTTTCTCTGACTTCAACTTTGAACGCATGGATCTCTCTAAGTTTTTATCCAATTGCTAGATTTCTTTTTGTAAAAGATTCTCTTTATTGACGAATAACAGATTGTCTTAGCGAATTTTGCATATTGGACCTATATTCAGATAATAAATTATTTTTTTATCTGCTGTCCAGATTCGGCCCACGGGAGAGAGAACGTATTTATCAATTTTTTCTTGAAATCTCATCACAAGTGAGGGGTAGGAAAAGATATGAAATTTTTATTTTGCATGTCTTGAGGAGATAGATAAAAGAATGAGCCAAGAATAGCGCCCGTAGTTGAAGAAATCCTTAAATTACCACGGGTTGGTCAGAAACAGCTTATGTTTTTTTCTCTCACTCCAACTTTGAACGCTTGGATCTTTCTTAGTTTTTATCCAATTGCCAGATTTCGTTTTGTAGAATATTTCGCATGTTGTCGACTAACAGATGTTCTTAGCATATTTTGCATATTGGACCCTTATTCAGATATAAAATGATTTTTTGTTCTGCTGTCTAGATTCGGTTAAGAGGAGAGAGAACATATTTATCAACATTTTCTTCCAATCTCATCACACGTGAGGGGTAGAAAAAGATAGGTATTGTTATTTTGCATGTCTTGAGGAGATAGAAAAAAGAATGAGCCAAGAATAGCGCCCGTAGTTGAAGAAATCCTTAAATTACTACGGGTTGGTCAGAAACAACTTATGTTTTTTTCTCTGACTCCAATTTTGAACGATTGGATCTCCATAAATTTTTATGCAATTACCATATTTCTTTTTTTAGAATATTCACCTTGTTGTCGACTAACAGTTGTTCTTAGCGATTTTTGCATATTGGGCCCTTCTTAAGATAGAAAATGATTTTTTGTTCTGATGTCCTTATTAATCTAAGGGGTGAGCGAACATATTTATCAACTTTTTTTTCAAATCTCATCACACGTGAGGGGTAGGAAAAAAATAGGTTATTGTTATTTTGCATGTCTTGAGGAGATAGAAAAAACAATGTGCTAAGAATAGCTCCCGTAGTCGATGAACTCCTTAAATTACCACGGATTGGTCAGAAACAACTTATGTTTTTTTTCTCTGACTCCAACTTTGAACGCTTGGATCTCTCTATGTTTTTATCCAAATGCCAGATTTCTTTTTGTAGAATATTCGTCTTGTTGTCGACTAACAGATGTTCTTAGCGAATGTTGTATATTGGACCCATGTTCAGATAGAAAATAATTTTTTGATCTGCTGTCCAGATTCGGGCAACAGCAGAGAGAACTTATTTATCAATTTTTTCTTCAAATCTCATCACATGTGTGGGGTAGGAAAAGATAGGTTGTTCTTATTTTGCATGTCTTGAGCAGATAGAAAAAAATATGCGCCAACAATAGCGCCCGTAGTTGAAGAAATCCTTAAAATTCCACGGGTTGGTCAGAATCAGCTTATGTTTTTTTCTCTGATTCCAACTTTGAACGCTTGGATCTCTCTTAGTTTTTATCCAATTGCCAGATTTCGTTTTGTAGAATATTCGCCTAGCGAATTTTGCATATTGGACCCTTATTCAGATATAAACTGATTTTTTGTTTTGCTGCCTTGATTCGGCTAAGGGGAGAAAGAACATATTTATCAACTTTTTCATCCATTCTCATCAAACGTTAGGGGTAGGAAAAGATAGGTTATCGTTATTTTGCATGTCTTGAGGATGTAGAAAAAAGAATGTGCAAAGAATAGCTACCGTAGTTGAAGAACTCCTTAAATTTCTACGGATTGGTCAAAAACGACTTATGTTTTTTTTCTCTGCCTCCAACTTTGGACGCTTGGATCTCTCTATGTTTTTATCCAATTGCCAGATTTCTTTTTGTAGAATATTCGTCTTGTTGTCGACTAACGGATGTTCTTAGCGAATTTTGCATATTGGACCCTTATTCAGAAAGAAAATGATTTTTTGTTCTACCGTCCTGATTCGGCTAAGGGGAGAGACAACATATTTATCAACTTTTTCCTCAAATCTCATCACACGTGAGGGATAGGAAGAGATAGGTTATTGTTATCTTGCAAGTCTTGAGGAGATAGAAAAAAGAATGTGCCATGAATAGCTCCCGTAGTTGAAGAACTCCTTAAATTAGCACGGGTAGGTCTGAAACAACTTATGTTTTTTTCTCTGTCTTCAATTTTGAACGCATGGATCTCTCTATGTTTTTATCCAATTTCTAGATTTATTTTTGTAAAAGATTCTCTTTGTTGTCGACTAACAGATGTTCTTCGCGAATTTTGCATATTGGACCTATATTCAGATAATAAATAATTTTTTGATCTACTGTCCAGATTCGACCAACGGTAGAGAGAACGTATTTATCAATTTTTTCTTCAAATCTCATCACAAGTGAGGGGTAGGAAAAGATAGGTTATTTTTATTTTGCATGTCTTGAGGAGATAGAAAAAAGAATGAGCCAAGAATATCGCCCGTAGTTGAAGAAATCCTTAAATAACCACGGGTTGGTCAGAAACAGCTTATGTTTTTTTTCTCTCACTCCAACTTTGAATGCTTGGATCTCTCTTAGTTTTTATCCAATTGTCAGATTTCTTTTTTAGAATATTCGTCTTGTTGTCGACTACCAGATGTTCTTAGTGAATTTTGTTTATTGGACCCTTATTCAGATAGAAAATAATTTTTTGTTCTGCTGTTCTGATTCGGCTAAGGGGAGAGTGAACATATTTATCAACTTTGTATTCAAATCTCATCAAACGTGAGGGGTAGAAAATGATAGATTATTCTTATTTTGCATGTCTTGTGGAGATAGAAAAAAGAATGTGTCATGAATAGCTCTCGTAGTTGAAGAACTTCTTAAATTACCACGGGTTGGTCAGAAACAAATTATGTTTTTCTCTCTGACTCCAACTTTGAACGCTTGGATCTCTCTATGTTTTTATCCAATTGCCAGATTTCTTTTTGTAACAGATTCTCTTTGTTGTCAACTAACAGATGTTCTTAGCGAATTTTGCATATTGGACCCATATTCAGATAGAAAATTATTTTTTGTTCTGCTCTACAGATTCGGCCAACGGGAGAGAGATCGTATTTATCAACTTTTTTTTCAAATCTCATCACACGTGAGGCGTAGGAAAAGATAGCTTATTGTTTTTTGGCATGTCTTGAGGAGATAGAAAAAAGAATGAGCCAAAAATAGAGCCCGTTGTTGAAGAAATCCTAAACTACCACGGGTTGGTCAGAAACAACTTATGTTTTTTCTCTGACTCCAACTTTGAACGCTTCGATCTCTATAAGTTTTTATTCAATTGGCATATTTCTTTTTGTAGAATATTCGCCTTGTTGTCGACTAACGGATGTTCTTAGCGAATTTTGCATATTGGACCCTTATTCAGACAGAAAATGATTTTTTGTTATGCTGTCCTGATTCGGCTAAGGTGGGAGAGAACATATTTATGAACTTTTTCTTCAAATCTCATCACACCTGTGTTAGGGAACCCGTAGCCATGTACGTTACATGCGCAGCGGAACCTACGGGTTCAACCCGCCCTAGGTTCATCATTAAGAGAATAATAGTACGAGATTATGCTATTAAAATTTATACCTCGGATCTTCCTGATCCGGGGGAGAGAAGTGGATATAGGTTTGAACGAACTTCCATCTTGCTTCCTTCTCCTTCATGCTTCTAAAGCTCGACTCGAACGAACTCCTTGCTTCTCCTAGGGTAAAGAAACTGATCGCTCGCTAGTCTTCAAAGCAGAAGACCTCTACTCGTATCCACGTTGAACTTCGAATTATCGGAATAACTGGACTCGGCTAGACGAGCCCGGAAATACTTTCAGGACGCTCTCTCTCTTTCTCTCTGTATTACGGCAGCCTGGAGGCTCTCTTTTATGTGTGTCTGATAGAGGGGGACTGCCCCTCTATTTATATTAGAGAGAGAGGTGAAGGATTGCTTAGTTACCATAACTAAAACCCTAATTACAGCGCTTATCTGTTCCCAACGGACCTATTCCGTTCCCGACAGAATAGGGTTTCCTAATCTGAAAACTTGGCTGTCGAGAAATTGGCTGAGTTCTGTTGCCAACGGAACTGTTCCATTGGCAATGGAACTTCCGTTGGCGACGGAACTGTTCTGTTGCCAACGGAACTATGCTAATTTTTCCACAATCATTCAAATCAATCATCCAATGATCGATTATTTCCTTCACCTATTTATACATCATATGTATAACCATTTAAGAGCATTTTCTTCTCGACTAGACGTTGTTGTATGTGTGACCGTGTAGGTTCTAAAGAACTTATGCCCTAGGCCAAAGTGTTGGACTGGAGATTAGATTATGAGAAACATGTTTATTCAGTTCATATATGAATGAGCGTATGGGTGAATAATATATTTACATATATCAGATTGACCATTCCAAACCGTCCCTAGTGATATGTGGGATGTTTATAGAGATAATCATACTTCAAGTAAGAAACTACATATCTACACTAGTATATTCGCAGACTGGATGATCATGTTCTACTGATCATGGACATAGGGATGTCAAGTATATAATATAGGTGCGTGTTAGAGAACACGTACTGGACTGACCACACTATGAGAATATGCATGGTATATGTCATTAGTGATTCTCATATGAATAGTCTGCTTGTTCCTACGATCTGAGGTCACCATGGATTCCCGTATGTGGAACTGCATACTTTAATATGATACTACGTCATCCGTAATGGGATGATCATTATTAGGGTCATCATTAGGTATGCACTGAATCATGACGAGGAATGTGAGTGACCAAGATGGGATTTGTTCCTCTCGTTAAGAGGGAGATATCTCTGGGCCCCCCGATGAACTAGGACTGAAGGAAATGCATGGCCATGCTCAAAATGGATTAACATGTGTTGTTAATATCATTTTGTATTTGTTTAGTCTAATTCTTGATCAGGAAAGAGACTTTGATCAAACTCAAGAATGACATACTTCCATGCCTTGTGATCAAGACATATATCGTAGAACAAAAGGAATAATCAAATGTCTATTCAGATAGGTTTATGATCGCTGATCATTTTATTTAACATGGGTAGTCATGACACCAGTCTAGAGGTTACTCATGACTTACGATCTTTGGAAGATCATTGTCAGCGTTAAATGAAACCTACACGGTCACACATAGAACAACGTCTAGTCGGGAAGGAAATGCTCTTAAATGGTTATACATATGATGTATAAATAGGTGAAGAAAATAATCGATCATTGGATGATTGATTTGAATGATTATGCAAAAATCAATATAGTTCTGTTGGCAACAGAACAGTTATGTTGCCAACTGAAGTTCCGTTGCCAATGGAACAGTTCCGTTGGTAACAGAACTCAGCCAATTTCTCGACAGCCAAGTTTTCAGATTAGGAAATCCTATTCCGTTGGCAACGTAATAGGTCCATTGGGAACAGATAAGCGCTGTAATTAGGGTTTTAATTATGGTAACTAAGCAATCCTTCGCTTCCCTCTCTAGTATAAATAGAGGGGATGTCCCCCTCTATCATACACACATAAAAAGGCCTCCAGGCTGCCGTAATACAGAGAGAAAGACAGAGAGCCTCCTGAAAGTATTTCCGAACTCGTCTAGCCGAGTCCGGTTATTCCGACGATTCGAGGTTCGACGTGGATACGAGTAGAGGTCTTCTACTTTGAAAATTAGCGAGCGATCAGTTTCTTTACCCTAGGAGAAGCAAGGAGTTCGTTCGAGTCGAGCTTTAGGAGTACGAAGGAGAAGGCAAGACGGAAGTTCGTTCAGACCTACATCCGCTTCTCTCTCCCGAATCAGGAAGATCCGACGTATAAATTTGAATAGCATAATCTCGTACCTTTATTTCCTTTACGATGATTCTAGGGAGGGCTGAACCCATAGGTTCCGCTATGCATGTAACGTACATGGCTACGGGTTCCCCAACAGTGGTATGAGAGCGTTCGTTAAGGAAATAATCTCCGATTATATTTAAAATTTAGTAAATTCTAGTATAATAAATTTTAGGGTTTTGAAAATATTATTTCAAAACATCATGGAAATAGTTTCTAGGAATATAATATTGGATATTATGATTTTCTAGAGTTTCGGAAAAATAGTTTTTCGGAATCTGTTTTGGAAACGGAACTAAAATAAAAGGAAACAGATTTTACAGCGTTATTCTGTTCCGAACGGAATAGTTACGTTCCGAACGGAATAGTTACGTTCAGAACGGAATACTTCCGTTTTGAACGGAATAGGCAGAATTTTTGTCAGAGATTTTGAACGCTGATTCCGTTCAGAACGGAATGGTTCCGTTCCGAACGGAATAAGGCTGATTTTGTGAGAAAACCAAATTTTTGTTATACAAGGAATATAATTTGTACAAATATGGTATATCCAAGCGTTCAAAGTTGGAGTCAGAGAAAAAAACATAAGTTGTTTCTGACCAACCCGTGGTAATTTAAGGAACTCTTCAACTACGAGCGATATTCTTGGCTCATTATTTTTTCTATCTCCTCAAGACATGCAAAATAACAATAACCTATCTTTTCCTACCCCTCACGTGTGATGAGATTTGAAAAAAAAAGTTGATAAATACGATCCCTCTCCCGTTGACCGAATCTGGACATTAGAACAAAAAATCTTTTTCTATCTGAATACGGGTCCAATATGCAAAATTCGCTAAGAACATCTTTTAGTCGACAAAAAGGAGAATATTTTACAAAAAGAATTCTGGCAATTCAATAAAAACATAGAGAGATCCAAGCGTTCAAAGTTGGTGGCAGAGAAAAAAACATAAGTTGTTTCTGACTATCCCGTGGTAATTTAAGGATTTCTTCAACTACGGGGCCTATTCTTGGCTCATTATTTTTTCTATCTCCTCAAGACATACAAAATAACAATAACCTATCTTTTCCTACCCCTCACGCGTGATGAGATTTGAAGAAAAAGTTGATAAATATGTTCTCTCCGCCCTTGGCCGAATCTGGACATTAGAACAAAAAATCTTTTTCTATCTGAATACGGGTCCAATATGCAAAATTCGCTAAGAACATCTTTTAGTCGACAACAAGGAGAATATTTTACAAAAAGAAATCTGGCAATTCAATAAAAACTTAGAGAGATCCAAGCGTTCAAAGTTGGTGGCAGAGAAAAAAACATAAGTTGTTTCTAACCAACCCGTGGTAATTTAAGGATTTCTTCAACTACGGGCGCTATTCTTGGCTCATTCTTTATTTTATCTCCTCAAGACGGGGAAAATAACAATAACCTATCTTTTTCAACCCCTCACATGTGATGAGATTTGAAGAACATGTTGATAAGTACGCTCTCTCTCCCGTTGGCCGAATCTGGGCAACAGAACAAAAAATCATTTTCTATCTGAATATGGGTCCAATACACAAAATTCCCTAGCAACATCTGTTAGTTGACAACAAGGCGTATATTCTACAAAAAGAAACCTGGCAATAGAATAAAAACTTAGAGATATCCAAGCATTCATGGAGTCAGAGAAAAAAACATAAGCTGTTTCTGACCAACCCGTGGTAATTTACAGATATCTTCAACTACGGGCGGTATTCTTGGCTCATTGTTTTTTCTATCTCCTCAAGACATGCAAAATAACAATAACCTATCTTTTCCCTCCCTCACATGTGATGAGATTTGAAGAAAAAGTTGATAAATACGTTCTCTCTCCCGTTGGACGAATCTGGACAGGACAACAATAAATCATTTTCTATCTGAATATGGGTCCGATATGCAAAATTCGCTAAGAACATCTTTTAATTGACAACAAGGAGAATATTTTACAAAAAGAAATCTGGCAATTCGATAAAAACTTAGAGAGATCCAAGCATTCAAAGTTGGAGTCAGAGAAAAAAACATAAGTTGTTTCTGACCAACCCGTGGTAATTTAAGGGTTTCTTCAACTACGGCCGCCATTCATGGTACATTCTTTTTTCTATCTCCTCAAGACATGAAAAACAGCAATAAACTATCTTTTCCTACCCGTCACGTGTGATGAGATTTGAATAAAAAGTTGATAAATATTTTCTCTCTCCCCTTGGCCGAATCAGTACAGCAAAGTTCCCGAAGAACATCTGTTAGTCGACAAAAGGCGAATATTCTACAAAAAGAAATCTGGCAATTGGATAAAAACTTTAAGAGATCCAAGCATTCAGAGTTGGAGTCAGAGAAAAAAACATATGTTGATTCTGACCAACCCGTGGTAATTTAAGGATATCTTCAACTACGAGCGCTATTCTTGTCTCATTCGTTTTTCTATCTCCACAGAACTTGCAAAATTACAATAACCTATCTTGTCCTACCCCTCACGTGTGATGAGATTTGATGAAAGAGTTGATAAATATGTTCTCTCTCCACTTGGCCGAATCTGGACAGTAGAACAAAAAAATCATTTTCTATCCGAATTTGGGTCTAATACGCAAAATTCCCTAAGAACATATGTTAGTCGACAACAAGGCGAATATTCTACAAAAAGAAATCTGGCAATTGGATAGAAACTTTGAAAGATCCAAGTGTTCAGAGTTGGAGTCAGAGAAAAAAACATAAGCTGTTTCTGACCAACCCGTGATAATTTAAGGAACTCTTCAACTACGGGAGCTATTCGTGACACATTCTTTTTTCTATCTCCTCAAGACATGCAAAATAACAACAACCTATATTTTCCTACCCCTCACGTGTGACAAGATTTGAGGAAAAATTTGATAAATATGTTCTCTCTCCACTTGGCCGAATTTGGACAGCAGAACAAAAAATCATTTTCTATCTGAATATGTGTCCAATATGCAAAATTCGCTAAGAATATCTGATAGTCGACAACAAGGCGAATATTCTACAAAAAGAAATCTGGCAACTGGAGAAAAACTTAGAGAGATCCAAGCGTTCAGAGTGTGAGTCAGAGAAAAAAACATAAGCTGTTTCTGCCCAAACCGTGTTAATTTAAAGATATCTTCAACGACGAGCGCTATTCTTGGCACATTCTTTTTTTATCTCCTTAAGACATGCAAAATAATAATAACCTATCTTTTCCAACCCCTCACGTGTGATGAGATTTGATGAAAAAGTTGATAAATATTTTGTCTCTCCCCTTGGCCGAATCTGGACAGTAGAACAAAAAATCATTTTCTATATGAATACGGGTCCAATATGCAAAATTCGCTAAGAATATCTTTTAGTCGATAACAAGGAGGATATTTTACAAAAATAAATCTGGCAATTACATAAAAACTTAGAGAGATCCAAGCGTTCAGAGTTGGACTCAGAGAAAAAAACATAAGCTGTTTCTGACCAACCCGTGGTAATTTAAGGATATCTTCAACTACGGGCACTATTCTTGGCTAAGTGTTTTTTCTATCGCCTCAAGACATGCAAAATAACAATAACTTATCTTTTCCTACCCCTCACGTGTGATGATATTTGACGAAAAAGTTAATAAATCCGTTCTATCTCCTCTTGGCCGAATCTGGAAAGCATAACAAAAAAATCATTTTCTATCTGAATATGGGTCCGATATGCTAAATTCGCTATGAACATCTTTTAGTCGACAATAAGGAGAATATTTTACAAAAATAAATCTGGCAATTCGATAAACACTTAGAGAGATCGAAGCGTTCGAAGTTGGTGGCAGAGAAAAAAACATAAGTTGTTTCTGACCAACCCGTGGTAATTTAAGGAACTCTTCCACTACGAGCGCTATTCTTGGCTCATTATTTTTTCTATCTCCTCAAGACATGCAAAATAACAATAACCTATCTTTTTCTACCCCTCACGTGTGATGAGATTTGAAGAAAAAGTTGATAAATATGTTCCCTCTACCCATGGCCGAATCTGGACATTAGAACAAAAAATCTTTTTCTATCTGAATACGGGTCCAATATGGAAAATTCGCTAAGAACAACTTTTAGTGGACAACAAGGAGAATATTTTACAAAAAGAAATCTGGCAATTCAATAAAAACTTAGAGAGATCCAAGCGTTCAAAGTTGGTGGCAGAGAAAAAAACATAAGTTGTTTCTGACCAACCCGTGGTAATTTAAGGATTTCTTCAACTACGGGCGCTATTCTTGGCTCATTCTTTATTCTATCTCCTCAAGACATGCAAAATAACAATAACTTATCTTTTCCAAACCCTCACGTGTCATGAGATTTGATGAAAAAGTTGATAAATCTGTTCTCTCTCCAGTTGGCTGAATCTGGACAACATAACAAAAAATAATTTTCTATCTGAATATGGGTCCAATATGCAAAATTCGCTAAGAACATCTGTTAGTCAGAGAAAAAAAGAAATCTGTTTCTGGCAATTGGATAGAAATTTTGAGAGATCCAAATATTCAGAGTTGGAGTCAGAGAAAAAAACATAAGCTGTTTCTGACCAACCCGTGATAATTTAAAGATATCTTCAACTACGGGCGCTATTCTTGGCTCATTGTTTTTTCTATCTCCTCAAGACTTGCAAAATAACAATAACCTATCTTTTCCTACCCCTCACGTGTGATGCGATTTGAAGAAAAAGTTGATAAATACGTTCTCTCTCCCGTTGGCCGAATCTGGACGGCAAAACAATAAATTATTTTCTATGTGAATATGGGTCCGATATGCAAAATTCGCTAAGAACATCTTTTAGTCGACAACAAGGCGAATATTCTACAAAAAGAAATCTGGCAATTGGATAGAAACTTTTAGAGATCCAAGTGTTCAGAGCTGGAGTCAGAGAAAAAGATATAAGCTGTTTCTGACCAACGCGTGGTAATTTAAGGATATCTTCATCTACGAGCGCTATTCTTGGCTCATTCTTTTTTCTATCTCCTCAAGACATGCAAAATAAAAATAACCTATGTTTTACTACCCCTCACGTGTCATGAGATTTGAAGAAAAAGTTGATAAATATGTTCTCTCTGCCCTTGGCCGAATCTGGACATTAGAACAAAAAATCTTTTTCTATCTGAATACGGGTCCAATATGCAAAATTCGCTAAGAACATCTTTTAGTCGACAACAAGGAGAATATTTTACAAAAAGAAATCTGGTTATTCAATAAAAACTTAGAGAGATCCAAGCGTTCAAAGTTGGTGGCAGAGAAAAAAACATAAGTTGTTTCTGACCAACCCGTGATAATTTAAGGATTTCTTCAACTACTGGCGCTATTCATGGCTCATTCTTTATTCTATCTTCTCAAGACATGCAAAATAACAATAACTTATCTTTTCCAACCCCTCACGCGTGATGAGATTTGATGAAAAAGTTGATAAATCTGTTCTCTCTCCCCTTGGCCGAATCTGGACAGTAGAACAAAAAATCATTTTCTATCTGAATACGGGTCCAATATGCGAAATTCGCTAAGAACATCTTTTAGTCGACAACAAGGAGAATATTTTACAAAAAGAAATCTGGCAATTCGATAAAAATATAGAGAGATCCAAGCGTTCAAAGTTGGAGTCAGAGAAAAAAACATAAGTTGTTTCTGACCACCCCATGGTAATTTAAGGATTTCTTCAAATACGGGCGCTATTCTTGGCTCATCATTTATTATATCTCCTCAAGACATGCAAAATAACAATAACCAGTCTTTTCCAACCCCTAACGTGTGATGAGATTTGAAGAAAAAGTTGATAAATATGTTCTCTCTCCCCTTGGCCGAATCTGGACAGTAGAACAAAAAATCATTTTCTATCTGAATACGGGTCCAATATGCAAAATTCGCTAAGAACATCGTTTAGTCGACAACAAGGAGAATATTTTACAAAAAGAAATCTGGCAATTCGATAAAAACTTAGTGAGATCCAAGCGTTCAAAGTTGGAGTCAGAGAAAAAAACATAAGTTGTTTCTGACCAACCCGAGGTAATTTAAGGATTTCTTCGACTACGGGCGCTATTCTTGGCTCATTCTGTATTTTATCTCTCCAAGACATGCAAAATAACAATAACCTGCAAAACTCGCTAAGAACATCTGTTACTCGACAACAAGGAGAATATTTTACAATTCGATAAAAACTTGAGAGAACCAAGCGTTCAAAGCTGGTGTCAGAGAAAAAAACATAAGTTGTTTCAGACCGAACCGTGATAATTTAAGGAACTCTTTAACTACGGGAGCTATTCTTGACACATTCTTTTTTCTGTCTCCACGAGACATGCAAAATAACAATAACCTATCTTTTCCTACCCCTCACGTGTGATGAGATTTGAAGAAAATGTTGATAAATACGCTCTCTCTCCCGTTGGCCGAATCTGGACAGCAGAACAAAAAATCGTTTCTATCTGAATATGGATCCAATACGCAAAATTCCCTAAGAACATCTGTTAGTCCACAACAAGGCTAATATTCTACAAAAAGAAACCTGGCAATAGGATAAAAACAGAGCGAGAACCAAGCGTTCAGAGTTAGAGTCAGAGAAAAAAACATAAGTTGTTTCTGACCAACCCGTGGTAATTTAAGGATTTCTTCAACTACGGGCGCTATTCTTGGCTCATTCTTTTTTCTATCTCCTCAGGACAGTCAAAATAACAATAACGTATCTTTTCCTACCCTCACGTGAGATGAGATTTGAATAAAAAATTGATAAATATGTTCTCTCTCCCCTTGGCCGAATCAGGACAACAGAACAAAAAAATCATTTTCTATCTGAATATGGGTCCAATGCGCAAAATCCCTAAGAACATCTGTTAGTCGACAACGAGGCGAATATTCTACAAAAAGAAATCTGGCAATTGGATAAAAACATAGAGAGATCCAAGCGTTCAGAGTTGGAGTCAGTGAAAAAAAACATAAGCTCTCTCTGACCAACCTGTGGTAATTTAAGGATATCTTCAACTACGAGCGCTATTCTTGGTTCATTCTTATTTTTGTCTCCTCAAGACATTCAAAAGACCAATAACCTATCTTTTCCTACCCCTCACGTGTGATGAGATTTGAAGAAAAAGTTAATAAATATCTTCTCTCTCCCCTTGGCCGAATCAGGACAGCAGAATAAAAAAGTATTTTCTATCTGAATACGGGTCCAATATGCAAAATTTGCTAAGAGCATCTTTTAGTCGACAACAAGGAGAATATTTTACAAAAAGAAATCCGGCAATTTGATAAAAACCTAGAGAGATCCAAGCGTTCAGAGTTGGAGTCAGACAAAAAAACATAAGTTGTTTCTGACCAACCCGTGGTAATTTAAGGACTTCTTTAACTAAGGGCGCTATTCTTCGCTCATTCTTTATTCTATCTCCTCAAGACATGCAAAATAACAATAACCAATCTTTTCCAACCCCTAACGTGTGATGAGATTTGAAGAAAAATTTGATAAATATGTTCTCTCTCCCCTTGGCTGAATCTGGACATCATACCAAAAAATCATTTTCTATTTAAATATGGGCCCAATATGCAGAATTCGCTAAGAACACCTATTAGTCGACGATAAGAAGAATATTTTACAAAAAAAGATCTGGCAATTGGATAAAAACTTAGAGAGATCCAAGCATTCAGAGTTGGAGTCAGTGAAAAAAACATAAGCCGTTTCTGACCGACCCGAGGTAATTTAAGGATATCCTCAACTACGGGCGCTATTCTTGGCTCATTATTTTTTCTATCTCCTCAAGACATGTAAAATAACAATAACCTATCTTTTCCTACCCCTGACGTGTGATGAGATTTGAAGAAAAAGTGGATAAATATGTTCTCTCTCCCCTTGGCCGAATCTGGACAGTAGAACAAAAAATCATTTTCTATATGAATACGGGTTCAATATGCAAAATTCCCTAAGAACATCTTTTAGTCGACAACAGGGGGAATAATTTACAAAAAGAAATCTGGCAATTCGATAAAAACTTAGAGAGATCCAAGCGTTCAAAGTTGGAGTCAGAGAAAAAAACATAAGTTGTTTCTGACAAACCCGTGGTAATTTAAGGATTTCTTCAACTACGGGCGCTATTCTTGGCTCATTCTTCATTTTATCTCCCCAAGACATGCAAAATAACAATAACCTATCTTTTACAACCCCTCACGTGTGATGAGATTTGACGAAAAAGTCGATAAATCTGTTCTGTCTCTCCTTGGCTGAATCTGGACAATATAACAAAAAATAATGTTCTATCTGAATATAGGTCCAATATGCAAAATTCGCTAAGAACATCGGTTAGTCGACAACAAGGAGAATATTTTACAAAAAGAAATCTGGCAATTCAATAAAAACTTAGAGAGATCCAAGCGTTCAATGTTCGTGTCAGAGAAAAAAACATAAATTGTTTATGACCGACCCGTGGTAATTTAAGGAACTCTTCAACTACAGGAGCTATTCGTGAAACATTCTTTTTTCTATCTCCTCAAGACATGCAAAATAACAATAACCTATCTTTTCCTACCCCTCACGTGTGTTGAGATTTGAAGAAAATGTTGATAAATACACTCTCTCTCCCGTTGGCCGAATCTGGACAGCAGAACAAAAAATCATTTTCTATCTGAATATGGGTTCAATACGCAAAATTCCCTAAGAACATCTGTTAGATGACGACAAGGAGAATATTCTACAAAACGAAATCTGACAATTGGATAAAAACTTAGAGAGATCCAAGCGTTCAGAGTTGGAGTCAGAGAAAAAAACATAAGTTGTTTCTGATCAATCCGTGGTAATTTAAGGATATCGTCAACTACGAGCGCTATTCTTAGCTCATTCTTTTTTCTATCTCCTCAAGACATGCAAAATAACAATAACCTCTCTTTTCCTACTCCTCACGTGTGATGAGATTTGAAGAAAAAGATGATAAATCTGTTCTCTCTCGCCTTGGCTGAATCTGGACAACATATCAAAAAATCATTTGCTATCTGAATATGGGTTATTCGCTAAGAACATCTGTTAGTCGACAACAAGGAGAATATTTTACAAAAGGAAATCTGGCAATTCGATAAAAACATAGAGAGATCCAAGCGTTCAAAGTTGGTGTCAGAGAAAAAAACATAAGTTGTTTCTGACCAACCCGTGGTAATTTAAGGAACTCTTCAACTATGGGAGCTATTCTTGACGCATCATTCTTTCTATCTCGTCAAGACATGCAAAATAACAATAACCTATCTTTACGTACCCCTCACGTGTGATGAGATTTGAAAAAAATGTGATAAATACGCTCTCTCTCCCGTTGGCCGAATCTGGACAGCAAACCAAAAAATTATTTTCTATCTGAATATGGGTCCAATACGCAACATTTCCTAAGAACATTTGTTAGTCGACAACAAGGCGAATATTCTACAAAAAGAAATCTGGCAATTGGATAAAAACATAGAGAGATCCAAGCGTTCAGAATTAGAGTCGGAGAAAAAGACATAAGCTGTTTTTGACCAACCCGTGGTAATTTAAGGATTTCTACAACTACGGGCGCTATTCTTGGCTCATTCTTTATTTTTTCTCCCCAAGACATGCAAAATGACAATAACCTATCTTTTCCAACCCCTCACGTGTGATGAGATTTGAAGAAAAAGTTGATAAATATATTCTCTCTCCCCTTGGCCGAATCTGGACAGTAGAACAAAAAATCATTTTCTATCTGAATACGGGTCCAATATGCAAAATTCGCTAAGAACATCGTTTAGTCGACAACAAGGAGAATATTTTACATAAAGAAATCTGGCAATTCGATAAAAACTTGGAGAGATCCAAGCAGCCCACGGGAGAGATAACGTATTTATCAACTTTTTCTTCAAATCATATCACACGTGAGGGATAGGAAAAGATAGGTTATTGTTATTTTGCATGTCTTGAGGAGATAGAAAAAAGAATGAGTGCCGTCGTTTTATACTTACCAAAAGAAATTTATAACCCTAGACTTAACTACAATAAAGTAGACAGTGGAAGTAGGGGTCGAACCATAGAGAGCTATTTAGACTAAACTAGGTGAAGAGATTACTTCTCTAATGAAAATGGACTCAACAAAAATAGAAAATTAAAATTAAGAGAAACCAAGACGATAAATAAAACCAAACACAAGACCTAAAACAAGACACACAATTGGGGGGATTGTTGATTGGTTGATTGCAACAAAATGAAGTAACAAGTAAAGAGAAAACTTAAAGTAAAGATTAAGAGATGTGGTGGTTTTGTGAAATGAGGCATAGTTTCGTGTAGTGAATTTGTGTGTAACTTTATCCTTGATTATAATAATGAATTTGGAATTAATCTCTTAACTGCAGTAAGATGAGCTCTGACCGATAAATAACTCAAACGAAAAGATAGGGTTTTAGTTTAGATGAGCTCGTAAATAAAAAAACTAACCTATTTGAATATCATAACCAATTCAATAGAAATCATTGGTTATTTAAACAAATCAAAACCTCCTAAACAATGAGCTTGTTTAGAACTGTTCAGATCATTGTGAGTTATTTGCACTTGGCTATTATTCAAATTCTAATGGAGGCTATTGAGCAAAGCAACCATAGGAATTTTGTGGCCCTTGTTAAGTACTATTGAACATAGAACTAATCGAAATAAACTTAAAATAATTCATTGAGCATGAAAGATAATAAGTAAATGAAAACAGAATAATAACCGTTCAAATGAAATTCATTATTAATGGTCTCAAAAGTTACAACACAAAAACATAAACACTAACTATGCCTCGAAGGGCTTACTCGAAATACATGGAAAAGAAAGAAAAGAAAATAATGATAGAACCCATTAATGAAGCGTGGATGGAAGAGTGAAGCTTGCTTGACTTGCCAAACTCCAAGAGAGAGAATGATGAAGTTCAAAAGTGAATTGAAGAGATGCCTTGCACCTGGTTATATTGCCTCTCAAAAGGTGGTCACGAGGGATAAATGAAGCTCCATGCAAGGAGTGTGAAGGGAGCATGGCAAAGGCATGAAGAGTGCATGTAAAGTGCATGAAAGATCTGTCCAGAAGATGGTCAATTTGGGATATGTATATCTCTGAATTGGGCTCTGGTGATATGGAATGAATTATGGTCCTTGTTCTCTTCTTACCAACGGTATATAGTATGCATATAGAGGAGGCCCAGATTGTGAGATATGGCCGAAATATTGAAGCTATGTCAGCAGGTCAAATTCTTGATTATTATCTCCATCTTGTGCTCCAACATTTTTATTTTCAAGCTATGCTCCATCCAAATTGCATCTGGATTCACATAAATATGTCATTAGTAGTATCAACATTCAATTTGTTATTATTATCGATATAAATAGAATATTAACGTATATAATGGTGCAATATCACATATGTATAGGGTATAAAATGTGTATAATTAATGACTTATCAAATCACCCCACACTTAAACATTTGATCGTCCTCGAGCAAAGATTATAACTTGCATTGATAAGATGGGTCCCATGTTTTAGACTCACTCTTCACTTATATACCAGCCAATAATGATCTTTGGTCCCTTGTGTAAGATTCCATGCACTTTGGTGGAACTCACACTCACTCTCTTTTTGTATAGTGGAATATGAATGTGGAATATGTGGAGTGTCTCTCATAATAACTCTCAGTTCTCAGATGAATCGTGATTTCCTACCTTGGTTGTGAGGGGAATTCTCAAGTTATGTTTGGTGGAATAGGATGGAATATGGTGGATAATACATATATATATATATATATATATATATATATATATATATATATATATATATATATATATATACTACATAATTGGTTTGCTTGTCTACTTCGTCACTTTCGGTCAAGTTGTCACTTGGTTTTCTAAACTCATGCCTCTACTCTCCAAAAAGAAATCGCCTATACCTCTATCTGCTTGGAATAATGAACCTCCTAATGTGCATACCTCCTAGCACCTTCGGTCATCTGGCCCAAAATATGTCAACCTAACTGCTGGCCTGAGATGTATGACTGGAATCCACTCTTTCTCACAAATCGGGTAAACTAGTGTTTAGGCCATGTACAAGGGGAACAAGTTTGAGTCTTTTTATTATTTTTATTATTTTTATTATTTTTATTTTTTTTTATTTTTTATTTTTTTTGGAATATTGTGACTCAAATCTATGAGGATTATGGGGGCCTAACTTGCCTTTGTGTCAAAATTAGAGTTTATCCGAGAGTTTACTCTCATAAATTTATCTCTAAGATGCATCTCTTCACGAATATACTCAGTGCACAAAGCTCATCTACTACACATAAGCCCTCAACTTCTGACACTAACCTCTACTTCCCGTCCCCTATCTTCTTATATAATGCCTAACCCTCCTTCTCCAAAACCAAGCAACAAAGTGACTTTAGAAGCTAATAGACCTGGATATTATTTATATATATACGAGATGATATAGTGGGTTATTATGGATATTATACTATAGACAAACTTGAGCTCCGGGTCACGGTCCAATGGTAAGTCCTCACATAATTTCTCGCGCAAATTTCTAAATTATTGGCACTCAGGAAAAAAAATCGAGTTCACCAGTGACAAAAGATCCCTAAACCAATGACCTCAATTCTTCTTGAACTGGTCTATACGATCCTTTTGAGTCCAAACAAGTTCCACCACATTATTCAATACAAGTTACAGCTCTCTCTCATTCCATTTGATTTTTAATTGGGCATTTTTTATTTGAGGCTTAAAAATGGGTTTTTATCATTATATATTTTTTATTTTTTATTTTATTATTATTTTTTTTTTAACTACCTAACATGCAATAAAGACTCCACCCCACACTTAAACTTTTACTCGTCTCCGAGTAAAGCTAAGCACAAAGTAGTGATGCAATGCAAGAAAAAGAAAATAAACAAAGAAAAACCTTTATTCGCAAGGTTGCCTCCCAGTAGCACCTCTCTTTAACGTCGTTGGCCCGACGTCTCCATCTCCTCAAGCAGTCGATGATGGCTCGCCAAGCTCGTGAATGTCAATCCAACTCGCATTGAAACTCTCATGAAACCGCTTCAGCCGGTGTCCGTTGACCATGAAGACCTTCCCTGAATCAAGACCCTGAATTTCTGCTGCACCATAATCGAACAATTTGGTCACAAGAAAGGGCCCTATCCACCTACTTTGTAGCTTGCCCGGGTGTAATTTGAGTCTTGAGTTAAACAACAACACCTTGTCACCCACTTTGAAATCCTTGTGGGCAAGCTTCTTGTCGTGATATATCTTGGTCTTCTCCTTGACGATTCGGGAGTTCTCATACGCGTCATTTCGGATCTCCTCTAACTCTTCGATTTGTAGCTTCCGGTTGAGTGCATCGTTTGGGTAGTCTAGATGGCACTTCTTGATGGCCCAATAGGCTCTGTGCTCGAGTTCAACCGGAAGATGGCAAGCCTTTCCATAGACTAGCCGATAAGGGGACATGCCTATAGGAGACTTGAAAGCAGTCCTGTAAGCCCAGAGTGCGTCATTCAGCCGAATACTCCAGTCTTTCCTAGTGGGGTTCACCACTTTCTCCAAAACGCCTTTGATTTCCCTATTTGAAAGCTCTGCTTGGCCATTGGTTTGAGGGTGGTAAGCTGTCGAGGTTTTATGTGTGACATGGTATTGCTTCATTAATGCCTCGAAACTCCGGTTGCAGAAATGGGTTCCTCTATCACTGATGATGACTCTCGGGACCCCAAACCTACTAAAGATCTGGTCCTTCACAAAATCCACAACCGTTTTTGCATCTGCCCATTTTGTGGCCTTGGCCTCAACCCACTTGGAGACATAATCGACTGCTAAGAGGATATACTCAAAACCGTATGAGGGAGGGAAAGGTCCCATAAAGTCGATACCCCACACTTCAAAGACCTCACAAGCAAGAATATACTTCATCGGCATCTCGTCTCTTTTGGTTATTCCTCCCGTTCTCTGGCATCGCTCACATGACTTTACGAAGAAGTAAGCATCCTTATGTAGAGTTCACCAGAAGAAGCCACACTCAAGGACCTTATGAGCTGTCCGCTTGGCGCCAAAGTGTCCTCCACACTCCAGAGAGTGACAAAACGCAAGCACGGATCTGATTTCATTATCTGGTATACATCTCTGAATAATTTGATCCGCGCAAATCCGAAAGAGGTAAGGCTCATCCCAAATAAAAAATCGGGAATCATATCGGATTCGATCAGCCTGTGCACGTGTAAGATCCTCTGGTAGGTCTTTAGCCATCAGGTAATTCACTATATCAGCAAACCATGGTGTATAGCTTTGCACGGCATAGAAATATTCCTCAGGGAAGAACTCCGATATTGGGGTACCCTCCTCAATTCTCATCAGGAAGGCGGCTAAGGTGATCGGCAACTAGATTCTCTGATCCTCGTTTATCTCTAATCTCCAAGTCGAACTCCTAGAGCAACAATATCCAACGAAGTAGTCTCGGCTTGGATTCTTTCTTCTTGAAAAGATGCCTCAATGCGGCATGGTCAGAGTATATAATCACCTTAACCCCTAAGAGGTAGGACCTAAATTTCTCCAGTGCAGAAACAATGGCTAGCAGCTCTTTCTCCGTAGTGGTATAGTTGCACTGAGCATCATCTAAGGTCCTGGCAGCATAGGAGATTACATGGGGTTCTCGCCCATCCCGCTGCCCAAGAACAGCTCCAACCGCCCTATCACTCGCATCGCACATGATCTCGAAAGGCAGATTCCAATCTGGAGCTTTAATGATGGGGGCAGAACACAGTTTCTCCTTGAGAAGGTCGAATGCCGCTTGGCACTTCTCATTAAACTCAAAAGAAGCCTCTTTTTGGAGAAGAAGACAAAGAGGTTGAGCGATTTTTGAGAAATCTTTGATGAATCGCCTATAAAAGCCGGCATGACCAAGAAATGATCGAATGTCCTTCACACTGGTCGGGTACGGAAGGGATCTAATGACATCGATCTTTGCTTTATCTACTTCAAGACCCCGAGAGGAAACCACATGGCCTAAGACTATGCCCTGATCCACCATGAAATGACATTTCTCATAATTCAGCACCAGGTCAGTCTCCACGCACCTTTGAAGAATCGTCTTTAGGTTTCCCAAACAGTCATCGAATGAGTCACCATAGACAGTGAAATCATCCATGAAAACCTCAATAATTCGGGTAACATAATCAGAGAAGATGGACATCATACATCTCTGAAATGTACCGGGTGAGTTACACAACCCAAAGGGCATATGTCTGTAGGCAAAGGTGCCAAAATGGCACGTGAAGGTGGTTTTTTCTTGATCCTCGGGGGCGATGGCTATTTGAAAGTAACCAGAGAAACCATCTAAGAAGCAATAATGGTGGCGCCCAGCAAGGCGCTCAAGCATCTGGTCAATGAAGGAAAGAGGGAAATGGTCTTTCCGGGTGGCAGTGTTCAATTTGCGGTAATCAATGCATACTCGCCATCCATTTTGTGCTCTCGTAGGAACTTTTTCACCATCCTGATTCTCAATTATCGTGATACCAGTTTTCTTGGGTACCACATGGATTGGTGATACCCACTGTGAATCAGAGATAGGGTATATGATTCCTGCATCAAGGAGCTTGATGATTTCCTTCTTGACCACTTCCATCATTGGAGGATTCAGCCTACGTTGAGGCTCACGGGATGGTTTAGACCCATCCTCCAATAATATCCAATGCATACACGTAGAGGGGCTGATTCCCTTAATATCAGCCAGAGTCCATCCAATAGCAGTCTTGTGGTCCCTCAAAACATTAACTAATTTCTCTTCCTGAGTAGCAGTGAGTCTACTAGAGATGATCACTGGAAGAGTGTCTCCTTTACCCAAATATGCATACTTGAGATGAGCTGGTAGAGGTTTTAGGTCAAGCGAGGGGGGACTGACAATGGAAGGTTTGGTGGGCTCAAGAGAAGGTTTTATCAAGGGAGGGGGAGGAGGAGGAGAAGAAGAAGAAGAAGAAGAAGAAGAAGAAGAAGAAGAAGCCTCTGCAATGGCCAAGGCAGATAGACTCTGAAGAAGGATCTGCTCATCTGGAGAGAGATCAAGAATGGTCTCGAGCAAATCGATGAACTCGAAAGAGAAGAAGTTGTCGACGCACTCATCAACTGGGTCGATGGTGCAAATAGCGGAGACATGCCCGTCAGAAGGATGCTTGATAGCATCAAAGATATTGAAAGAGATGTTCTCTCCGTCAAACTCCATAGAAAGAGTTCCATTGTGCACATCAATCTTGGTTCGGGCAGTTTTAAGGAAGGGTCTTCCCAGAAGAATGGGAGTTGAGCTCGGCAAGTTATCCGACTCATCCATACGCAGAATATAGAAATCTGCGGGAAAGACAAGGCCATTGATCTTAACAAGGACATCCTCTATAACTCCTTCTGGCACAACAGTAGAACGATCGGCCAGTTGGATGATCACCCCGGTCTTTTTCAAAGGTCCTAAATCGAGGGAAGAATAGATAGAGAAGGGCATGACATTGATAGATGCCCCAAGATCAAGCATGCACCGAGGAAATTCATGGTGCCCAATGCTACAAGGAATGGCAAACATGCCAGGGTCTTTTTGCTTCTCTGAAAGCTTCTTGCGGATAACCGTAGAGACATTCTTACTCATTGTCACCCTCTCATGGCCATTTAGCTTTCTCTTATTCGTACACAAGTCCTTGAGAAATTTCGCATAGCGAGGGACTTGACGAATGGCCTCTAGTAATGGAATGTTCACTTTCACCTTCTTTAAAACCTCTAAGATATCTCTCTCGGCTTCATCCTTTTTGGTGTTAACAGCTAGACGGCTAGGAAAAGGGACTCTAGGTTTATAAGGTGGTGTTTCCTTGGGCTTTTCTTTCATCTTCTCGGATTCCGGCTTAATCACTTCAATCTCTCCTTCACCTTTCATGTTTCCTTTACTCCCTTCTATTTCTTTACCACTTCTTAAGGTGATAGCACATGCATTCTCACGGGGGTTGAGAGTTTGAGAAGGAAGTTGTGAGGACCCCTGAGTCTTTCACTGGTTTAATTCAGAGGATAGTTGAGCGATTTGAGTGCCCAGATGTGTTAGGGCGCTCTTCGTATCCTTCTGAAAAGAAGTGGTTGATGTGGCCAAAGAGGTCACAATGTTAGAAAGGCTTTTTAAAGCAGGGTCAATTGGTGGTGAGGAAGAAGAAGAATTTTGATTATGATTTTGAGGAGGTTGTTGCTGGTTTCCTGGATCACGCCATCTAAAATTTGGGTGGTCACGCCATCCAGGGTTGTATGTTTTGGAATAGGGATCATAATTACGGTTTTGACCCCCATTTGAATTTTCGTGTTGGTTTAGCTTGAAGATACCGCAAGCTGTGGTTGTGACTTTCTCCTCGTCATGGAGTGTTGGGCACGCATCAGTGGTGTGTCCTGTCTGAGTGCAGACACCGCATGCCTTCACTTCCACTTTGGTTCCCATGAATGACGCCATCATATTAGCCAAGCTGTCTAACTTGGCGTCCATACCATTCATTCGCTTCTCCAAATCACAGTCTCTAATCTCACTAACTCCCCTAATTCTAGATCTGGTTCTGCTAGGTTGGGCATTTTTCGCCATAGTTTCTATCAAGGTACGTGCTTGCCTAACGGTTTTATCTATGAAAGCACCTCCACTAGCAGAATCTACATTATCCCTAGTCTCTTGAAGCATCCCATCATACAAGTGTTAAATCAAGAGATTCTCTGGGACTTGATGGTTGGGACATTTTGCACACAACTTCTGGAAGCGATCATAGTATTTGTAGAGGGTTTCCCCTACTTCCTGTTGAATACTACAAATCTGCTTCCTAATAGAAGCGGTAAGAGAGACAGGAAAGTACTTGTCTAGAAACAACTTTTGAAGTTCTACCCAAGTTGTTGGAAAAGGTGCCAAATGGTAGTACCAGTCCTTTGCTGGTCCTCGAAGACTGTATGAAAACAGTCATAGTTTGTAAGGACCTTCATCTTCAGTCTCCGCCGGCATCATTGTGGCGGTGATGTGGTTGAACTCACGCATGTGAGAGTGCGGATCCTCTCCGGCGCTCCCATTGAAGGTCAGTAATAATTGAAGAAGACCCGTATGGATCCTAAAATTCGGGACCGGTGGTAATACAATACCATACTGGTTGGTAGCAAAATCAAAGGTAGACAAGTCCCTAAGTGTCCTATCCTCAAAATTAGCCATGACTGTAGTGTTACCTCTTGTAGCGTGAGGAGAAGCCGGTGGAGTAGGAGGCTCGCTTTCACTGTCCGAGTTCTCCACCTTTTCTGTTTCTTCAGCTCCTTCCGGTGTTACCGGAATTGGTCTTCTTCACTCCAGGTGTGTTCTCTCAATCTCCGGATCTAGTGGTGCAAGTGGAAGATTAGAACTACGAGTAGCTTTCATGAACTAGAATCAAGTGTAAAAGAGAGAATTAGTGAATGCAATTAATGCAGACTCAAAGTGAAAATAAATAGTATGACTGACTCTGACAAAAAGTGAAAAAGATAACAAAGGTAAGGAAGGTGTGATTCTGACAAAAAGTTAAACGAGTTTGGTTTACTCTGACACAAATGCAGACTACCGTACTACACAAGAGAAGTGTGAATATTGACCTAGAATAGTCGCGTTGCTAGCTCCCCGGCAACGGCGCCATTTTGATAAGAGGTATTTTTGTAGTCGTTTTACACTTACCAAAAGAAATTTATAACCCTAGACTTAACTACAATAAAGTAGACAGTGGAAGTAGGGGTCGAACCACAGAGAGCTATTTAGACTAAACTAGGTGAAGAGATTACTTCTCTAATGAAAATGGACTCAACAAAAATAGAAAATTAAAATTAAGAGAAACCAAGACGATAAATAAAACCAAACACAAGACCTAAAACAAGACACACAATTGGGGGGATTGTTGATTGGTTGATTGCAACAAAATGAAGTAACAAGTAAAGAGAAAACTTAAAGTAAAGATTAAGAGATGTGGTGGTTTTGTGAAATGAGGCATAGTTTCGTGTAGTGAATTTGTGTGTAACTTTATCCTTGATTATAATAATGAATTTGGAATTAATCTCTTAAGTGCAGTAAGATGAGCTCTAACCGATAAATAACTCAAACGAAAAGATAGGGTTTTAGTTTAGATGAGCTCGTAAATAAAAAAAACTAACCTATTTGAATATCATAACCAATTCAATAGAAATCATTGGTTATTTAAACAAATCAAAACCTCCTAAACAATGAGCTTGTTTAGAACTGTTCAGATCGTTGGGAGTTATTTGCACTTGGCTATTATTCAAATTCTAATGGAGGTTATTGAGCAAAGCAACCATAGGAATTTTGTGGCCGTTGTTAAGTACTATTGAACATAGAACTGACCGAAATAAACTTAAAACAATTCATTGAGCATGAAAGATAATAAGTAAATAAAAACAGAATAATAACCGTTCAAATGAAATTCATTATTAATGGTCTCAAAAGTTACAACACAAAAACATAAACACTAACTATGCCTCGAAAGGCTTACTCAAAATACATGGAAACGAAAGAAAAGAAAATAATGATAGAACCCATTAATGAAGCGTGGATGGAAGAGTGAAGCTTGCTTGACTTGCCCAACTCCAAGAGAGAGAATGATGAAGTTCAAAAGTGAATTGAAGAGATACCTTACACCTGGTTATATTGCCTCTCAAAAGGTGGTCATGAGGGATAAATGAAGCTCCATGCAAGGAGTGTGACGGGAGCATGGCAAAGGCATGAAGAGTGCATGTAAACTGCATGAAAGATCTGTCCAGAAGATGGTCAATTTGGGATACGTATATCTCTGAATTGGGCTCTGGTGATATGGAATGAATTGTGGGCCTTGTTCTCTTCTTTCCAACGGTATATAGTATGCATATAGAGGAGGCCAAGATTGTGAGTTATGGCCGAAATACTAACGCTGTATCAGCAGGTCGAATTCTTGATTACTATCTCCATCTTGTGCTCCAACATTTTTATTTTCAAGCTATGCTCCATCCAAATTGCACCTGGATTCACATAAATATGTCATTAGTAGTATCAACATTCAATTTGTGATTATTATCGATATAAATAGAATATTAACGTATATAATGGTGCAATATCACATATGTATAGGGTATAATATGTGTATAATTAATAACTTATCAATGAGCCAAGAATAGCGCCCGCAGTTGAAAAAAATCCTTAAATTACCACGGGTTGGTCAGAAGCAGCTTATGTTTTTTTTCTCCGACTCCAACTTTGAACGCTTGGATCTCTCTAAGTTTTTATCGAATTACCAGATTTCATTTTTTCAAATATTCTCATTGTTGTCGACTAACGGATGTTCTTAGCGAAGTTTGCATATTGGAGCCTTATTCAGATAGAAAATAATTTTTTGTTCTACTGTCCAGATTCGGCCAACGGGAGAGATAACGTATTTATCAACTTTTTCTTCAAATCATATCACACGTGAGGGATAGGAAAAGATAGGTTATTGTTATTTTGCATGTCTTGAGGAGATAGAAAAAAGAATGAGCTAAGAATTACGCCCGTAGTTGAAAAAAATCCGTAAATTACCACGGGTTGGTCAGAAACAGCTTATGTTATTTTCTCCGACTCCAACTTTGAACGATTGGATCTCTCAAACTTTTTATCGAATTATCAGATTTATTTTTGTAAACTATACTCCTTGTTGTCGACTAAAAGATGTTCCTAGCGAATTTTGCATATAGGACCCTTATTCACATAGAAAATGATTTTTTGTTCTGCTGTCCAAATTCGGCCAACGGGAGAGATAACGTATTTATAAACTTTTTCTTCAAATCATATCACACGTGAGGGGTAGGAAAAGATAGGTCATTGTTATTTTGCATGTCTTGAGGAGATAGAAAAGAGAATGAGCAATGAATTGCGCCCGTAGTTGAAAAAAATCCTTAAATTACCACGAGTTGGTAAGAAACAGCTTATGTTTTTTTCTCTGACTCGAACTTTGAACGCTTGGATCTCTCTAAGTTTTTATCGAATTACCAGATTTATTTTTGTAAAATATTCGCCTTGTTGTCAACTAACAGATGTTCTTTGCGAATTTTGCATATCGGGCCCATATTCAGATAGAAAATGATTTTTTGTTCTACTGTCCAGATTTGGCCAACGGGAGAGAGAACATATTTGTCAACTTTTTCTTCAAATCTCATCACACGTGAGGGGTAGGCAAAGATAGGTTATCGTTATTTTACATGTCTTCAGGAGATAGAAAAAAGAATGAGCCAAGAATAGCGTCCGTATTTGAAGAAATCCTTAAATTATCACGGGTTGGTCAGAAACGGCTTATATTTTTTTTGTCTGACTCCAACTTTGAACGTTTGGATCTCTCTAAGTTTTTATCTAATTGCCAGATTTCTTTTTGTGGAATATTCTCCTTCTTGTCGACTAACAGATGTTCTTTGCGAATTTTGCATATTGGACCCTTATTCAGATAGAATATGATTTTTTGTTATGCTGTCCTGTTTCGGCCAAGAGGAGAGAGAACATATTTATCAACTTTTTCATCAAATCTCATCACCCGTGAGGGTTAGGAAAAGATAATTTATTGTTATTTCGCATGTCTTGAGGAGATAGAAAAAAGAATGTGCTAAGAATAGCTCCCGTAATTGAAGAACTCCTTAAATTACCACGGGTTGGTCAGAAACAACTTATGTTTTTTTTCTCTCACTCCAAATTTGAACGCTTTGATCTCTCTTAGTTTTCATCCAATTGCCAGATTTCTCTTTGTAAAATATTCTTCTTGTTGTCGACTAATAGATGTTGTTACAGAATTTTGCTTATTAGACCCTTATTCAGATAGAAAATAATTTTTTGTTCTGCTGTCGTCATTCGGCCAAGGGGAGAGAGAGAACATATTTGTCAACTTTTTCTTCAAATCTCATCATACGTGAGGGGTAGGAAGAGATAGGTTATTGTTATTTTGCATTTCTTGAGGAGATAGAAAAAAGAGTGTGCCAAGAATAGCTCCCGATATTGAAGAACTCCTTAAATTATCACGGGTTGGTCAGAAACAACGTACGTTTTTTTTTCTCAAACTCAAACTTTGAACGCTTGGTCTCTCTATGTTTTTATCGAATTGCCAGATTTCTTATTGTAAAATATTCTTCTTGTTGTCCACTAACAGATATTCGTAGCGAATTTTGCATATTGGACCCTCGTTCACATAGAAAATAATTTTTTTTTCCGCTCTCGTGATTCGGGCAAGGGAAGAGAGAACATATTTATAAACTTTTTATTCAAATCTCATCACACGTGAGGGGTAGGAAAAGATAGGTTTTTGCTATTTTGCATGTCTGGAGGAGAAAGAAAAAAGAATGTGCCATGAATAACTCCCGTTGTGGAAGAACTCCTTAAATTACCACGGGTTGGTCAGAAACAACTTATGGTTTTTCTCTGACTCAAACTTTGAACGCTTGGATCTCTCTAAGTTTTTATCCAATTGCCGGATTTCTTTTTGTAAAATATTCTTCCTTTCGTCGACTAACAGATATTCTAAGCGAATTTTGCATATTAGACCATTATTCAGATAGAAAATATTTTTTGTTATGCTGTCCAGTTTCAGCCAAGCGGAGAGAGAACGTATTTATCAACTTTTTCTTCAAATCTTATCACACGTGAGGAGTAGGGAAAGATAGGTTATTGTTATTTTGCATGTCTTGAGGAGATAGAAAAAAGAATGAGCCAAGAATAATGCCCGTAGTAATAAAAAAATCCTTAAATTACCACGGGTTGGTCAGAAATAGCTTATATTTTTTTGTCTGACTCCAACTTTGAACGCTACGATCTCTCTAAGTTTTTATCGAATTACCAGATTTCTTTTTGTAAACTATTCTCCTTATTGTCGACTAACAGATGTTCTTAGCGAATTTTCCATACTGGACCCTTATTCAGATAGAAAATGATTTTTTGTTCTACTGTCCAGATTCGACCAAGTGGAGAGAGAACATATTTATTGACTTTTTCTTCAAATCTTCTCACACGTGAGAGGTTGGAAAAGATAGGTTATTGTTATTTTGCATGTCTTGAGGAGATAGTAAAAAGAATGTACCAAGAATAGCTCCCGTAATTGCAGAACTCCTTAAATTACCACGGGTTGGTCAGAAAGAACTTATGTTTTCTTTCTATCACTTTAACTTTGAACGCTTGGATCTCTCTAAGTTTTTATCTAATTGCCAAATTTCTTTTTGTAGAGTATTCTCCTTGTTGTCGACTAACAGATGTTCTTAGAGAATTTTGCATATTGGACCCTTATTCATATAGAATATGATTTTTGGTTCTACTGTCCAGATTCGGCCAAGGGGAGAGAGAACATATTTGTCAATTTTTTCTTCAAATCTCATCACACGTGAGGGGTAGGCAAAGATAGGTTGTTGTTATTTTGTATGTCTTTAGGAGATAGAAAAAAGAATGAGCCAAGAATAGCGCCTGTAGTTGATGAAATCCTTAAATTACCACGGGTTTATCTGGAACGACTTATGTTTTATTCCCTAACTCCAACTATGAATGCTTGGATCTCTCTAAGTTTTCATTGAATTGCCAGATTTCTTTTTGTAGAATATTCACCTTGGTGTCGACTAACAGATGTTGTTAGCAAATTTTGCATATTGGACTTTATTCAGAAAAAAAATGATTTTTTGTTCTGTTGTCCTGATTCGGCCAAGGGGAGAGAAAACGTATTTATCAACTTTTTATTCAAATATCATCACACGTGAGGGTAGGAAAAGAAAGGTTATTGCTATTTTGCATGTCTTGAGAAGATAGAAGAAAGAATGAGCCAAGAATAGCGCCCGTAGTTGACAAAAAATCCATATATTCGCCCTGTTGTCGACTAACAAATGTTCTTAGCGAATTTTGCATATTGGACACTTATTAAGATAGAAAATGATTTTTTGTTTTGTTGCCCTGATTCGGCGAAGGGGAGAGAGAACATACTTATCAACTTTTTCTTCAAATCTCATTACACGTGAGGGGTAGGCAAATATTGGTTATTGTTATTTTGCATGTCTTGAGGAGACAGAAAAAAGAATGACCAAGAATAGCGCCTGTAGTTGAAGAAATCCTTGAATTACCACGGGTTGGTATGAAAAAACTTACGTTTTTTCTCCAACTCCAACTCTGAACGCTTGGATCTCTCTAAGTTTTTATCCAATTACCAGATTTCTTTTTGGAGAATATTCACCTTGTTGTCGACAAACAGATGTTCTTAACGAATTTTGCATGTTGGAACCATATTCAGATAGAAAATGATTTTTTGTTTTGTTGTCCAGATTCAGCCAACGGGAGAGAGAACGTATTTATCAACTTTTTCTTCAAATCTTATCACACGTGAGGGGTAGGAAAAGATAGGTTATTGTTATTTTACATGTCTTGAGGAGATAGAAAAAAGAATGAGCCAAATATAGCGCCCGTAGTTGAAACAAATCCTTAAATTACCACGGGTTGGTCAGAAACAGCTTATGTTTTTTTCTCGGACTCCAACTTTGAACGCTTGGATCTCTCTAAGTTTTTCTCGAATTACCAGATTTCTTTTTGTAAAATATTCTCCTTGTTGTCGACTAACAGATGTTCTTAGCGAATTTTGTATATTGGAGACTTATTCAGATAGAAAATGATTTTTTGTTCTACTGTCCAGATTCGGCCTAGGGCAGAGAGAACATATTTATCAACTTTTTCTTCAAATCTTATCAGACGTGAGGGGTAGGAAAAGATAGGTTATTGTTATTTTGCATGTCTTGAGTAGATAGAAAAAAGAATAAGCCAAGAATAGCGCCCGTAGTTGAAAAAAATCCTTAAATAACCACGGGTTGGTCGGAAACATGTTATGTTTTTTTCACTGACTCCAACTTTGAACGCTGGGATCTCTCTATCTTTTTATCGAATTACCAGATTTCTTTTTGTAAAATATTCTCCAAGTTGTCGACTAACAAATGTTCTTCGCGAATTTTGCATATTGGACCCTTATTCAGATAGAATATGATTTTTTGTTCCACGGTCCAGATTCGGCCAAGGGGAGAGAGAACATATTTGTCAACTTTTTCTTCAAATCTCATCACACGTGAGGGGTAGTAATTCATAGTTTATTGTTATTTTGCATGACTAGAGGATATAGAAAAATGAATGAGCCAAGAATAGCGCTCGTAGTCGAAGAGTTCCTTAAATTACCACGTGTTGGTCAGAAACAACTTATGTTTTTTTCTTCGACTCCTACTTTGAACGCTTGGACCTCTCCAAATTTTTATCGAATTGCCAGATTTATTTCTCTAGAATATTGGCCTTGTTTTTGACTAACAGATGTTCTTAGCAAATTTTGCATATTGGACCTTTATTCAGAAAGAAAATTATTTTTTGTTCTGTTGTCCTGATTCGGCCAAGGGGAGAGAGAACATATTTATCAACTTATTATTCAAATCTCATCACACGTGAGGGGTAAGAAAAGAAAGGTCATTGTTATTTTGCATATCTTGAGGAGATAGAAAAAGAATGTGTCAAGAATAGCTCCCCTAGTTGAAGAGTTCCTTAAATTACCACGTCTTGGTCAGAAACAACTTATGTTTTTTTCTCTGACACCAACTTTGAACGCTTGGATCTCTCTAAGTTTTTGTCCAATTGCCAGATTTCTTTTTGTAGAAAATTCGCCTTGTTGTCGACTAACAGAGGTTCTTAGCGAATTTTGCATATTGGACACATATTCAGATAGGAAATGATTTTTTGTTCTGCTGTCCAGATTCGGCCAACGGGAGAGAGAGCGTATTTATCAACATTTTCTTCAAATCTCATCACACGTGAGGGGTACGAAAAGATAGGTTATTGTTATTTTGCATGTCTTGAGGAGATAGAAAAACGAATGTGTCAAGAATAGCTCCCGTAGTAGAAAAAAAATCCTTAAATTACCACGGGTTGGTCAGAAACATCTTATGTTTTTTCTCTGACTCCAACTTTGAACGCTTGGATGTCTCAAAGTTTTTATCCAATTGCCAGATTTCTTTTTGTAATATATTCTCTTTCTTGTCGACTAACAGATGTTCTTAGCGAATTTTGCAAACTATTGGACCCATATTCAGATAGAAAATGATTTTTTGTTATGCTATCCAGACTGAGCCAAGGGGAGAGAGAACAGATTTATCAACTTTTTCATCAAATCTAATCACACGTGAGGGGTCGGAAAAGATAAGTTATTGTTATTTTGCATGTCTTGAGGAGATAGAATAAAGAATGAGCCAAGAATAGCTCCCGTAGTTGAAGAAATACTTAAATTACCACGGGTTGGTCAGAAACGACTTATGTTTTTTTCTCTGGCTCCAACTTTGAACGCTTGGTTCTTTCTAAGTTTTTTTCGAATTACCAGATTTCTTTTTGTAAAATATTCTTCTTGTTGTCGACTAACAGATGTTCTTTGCGAATTTTGCATATTGGACCCTTATTCAGATAGAATATGATTTTTTGTTCCACGGTCCAGATTCGGCCAAGGGGAGAGAGAACATATTTATCAACTTTTTCTTCAAATCTCATCACACGTGAGGGGTAGGAATTGATAGTTTATTGTTATTTTGCATGTCTAGAGGAGATAGAAAAATGAGTGAGCCAAGAATAGCGCTCGTAGTTGAAGAGTTTCTTAAATTACCACGTGTTGGTCAGAAACAACTTATGTTTTTTTCTCTGTCTCCAACTTTGAACGCTTGGATCTCTCCAAGTTTTTATCGAATTGCCAGATTTATTTCTGTAGAATATTGGCCTTGTTGTTGACTAACGGATGTTCTTAGCAAATTTTGCATATTGGACCTTTATTCAGAAAGAAAATGATTTTTTGTTCTGTTGTCCTGATTCGGCCAAAGGGAGAGAAAACGTATTTATCAACTTTTTATTCAAATCTCATCACACGTGAGGGGTAGGAAAAGAAAGGTTATTGCTATTTTGCATGTCTTGAGAAGATAGAAGAAAGAATGAGCCAAGAATAGCGACCGTAGTTGAAGAGTTCCTTAAATAACCACGTGTTGGTCAGAAACAACTTATGTTTTTTTCTCTGACACCAACTTTGAACGCTTGGATCTCTCTAAGTTTTTGTCCAATTGCCAGATTTCTTTTTGTAGAATATTCGTCTTGTTGTCGACTAACAGAGCTTCTTAGCGAATTTTGCATATTGGACACATATTCAGATAGAAAATGATTTTTTGTTTTGCTGTCCAGATTCGGCCAACGGGAGAGAGAGCGTATTTATCAACATTTTCTTCAAATCTCATCACACGTGAGGGGTAGGAAAAGATAGGTTATTGTTATTTTGCATGTCTTGAGGAGATAGAAAAAAGAATGTGTCAAGAATAGCTCCCGTAGTAGAAACAAATCCTTAAATTACCACGGGTTGGTCAGAAACATCTTATGTTTTTTCTCTGACTACAACTTTGAACGCTTGGATCTCTCCAAGTTTTTATCCAATTGCCAGATTTCTTTTTGTAATATATTCTCCTTCTTGTCGACTAACAGATGTCCTTAGCGAATTTTGCATATTGGACCCATATTCAGATAGAAAATGATTTCTTGTTATGCTATCCAGATTGAGCCAAGGGGAGAGAGAACAGATTTATCAACTTTTTCATCAAATCTCATCACACGTGAGGGTTTGGAAAAGAAAAGTTATTGTTATTTTGCATGTCTTGAGGAGATAGAATAAAGAATGAGCCAAGAATAGCGCCCGTAGTCGAAGAAATACTTAAATTACCACGGGTTGGTCAGAAAGGACTTATGTTTTTTTCTCTGACTCCAACTTTGAACGCTTGAACCTTTCTAAGTTTTTTTCGAATTACCAGATTTCTTTTTGTAAAATATTCTCCATGTTATCGACTAACAGATGTTCTTAGCGATTTTTGCATATTGGAGCCTTATTAAGATAGAAAATGATTTTTTGTTCTACTGTCCAGATTCGGCCAAGGGGAGAGAGAACATATTTATCATCTTTTTCTTCAAGTCTTATCACACGTGAGGGGTAGGAAAAGATAGGTTATTGGTCTTTTGCATGACTTGAGGAGATAAAAATAAGAATATTCGCCTTGTTGTTGACTAACAGATGTTCTTAGCGAATTTTGCGTATCGGACCCATATTCAGATCGAAAATGATTTATTGTTCCGCTGTCCAGATTCGGCCAACAGGAGAGACAACGTATTTATCTACTTTTTCTTCAAATCTTATCACATGTGAGGGTAGGAAAAGGTAGTTTATTGTTATTTTGCATATCTTGAGGAGATAGAAAAAAGAATGAGCCAAGAATAGCGCCCGTAGTTGAAAAAAATCCTTAAATTACCACGGGTTAGTCAGAAACAGCTTATGTTTTTTTCTCTGACTCCAACATTCAACGCTTGGATCCTTCTATGTTTTTATCGAATTACTAGATTTCTTTTTGTAAAGTATTCTTCTTGTTGTCGACTAACAGATGTTCTTAGCGAATTTTGCATATTGGATCCTTATTCAGATAGAAAATTATTTTTTGTTCTACTGTCCGGATTCGGCCAAGTGTAGAGAGAACATATTTATCAACTTTTTCATCAAATCTCATCACACGTGAGGGGTAGGAAAAGATAGGTTATTGTAATTTTGCATGTCTTGAGGAGATAGAAAAAAGAATGAGACAAGAATAGCGCCCGTAGTTGAAAAAAGTCCTTAAATTACCACGGGTTGGTCGGAAACATGTTATGTTTTTTTCTCTGACTCCAACTTTGAACGCTTGGATCTCTCTAAGTTTTTGTCCAATTGCCAGATTTCTTTTTGTAGAATATTCGCCTTGTTGTCGACTAACAGAGGTTCTTAGCGAATTTTGCATATTGGACACATATTCAGATAGAAAATGATTTTTTGTTCTGCTGTCCAGATTCGGCCAACGGGAGAGAGAGCGTATTTATCAACATTTTCTTCAAATCTCATCACACGTGCGGGGTATGAAAAAATAGATTATTATTATTTTGCATGTCTTGAGGAGATAGAAAAAAGAATGTGTCAAGAATAGCTCCCGTAGTAGAAAAAAATCCTTAAATTACCACGGGTTGGTCAGAAACATCTTATGTTTTTTCTCTGACTCCAACTTTGAACGCTTGGATCTCTCAAAGTTTTTATCCAATTGCCAGATTTCTTTTTGTAATATATTCTCCTTCTTGTCAACTAACAGATGTCCTTAGCGAATTTTGCATATTGGACCCATATTCTGATAGAAAATGATTTCTTGTTATGCTATCCAGATTGAGCCAAGGGGAGAGAGAACAGATTTATCAACTTTTTCATCAAATCTCATCACACGTGAGGGTTTGGAAAAGAAAAGTTATTGTTATTTTGCATGTCTTGAGGAGATAGAATAAAGAATGAGCCAAGAATAGCGCCCGTAGTCGAAGAAATACTTAAATTACCACGGGTTGGTGAGAAAGGACTTATGTTTTTTTCTCTGACTCCAACTTTGAACGCTTGAACCTTTCTAAGTTTTTTTCGAATTACCAGATTTCTTTTTGTAAAATATTCTCCATGTTATCGACTAACAGATGTTCTTAGCGATTTTTGCATATTGGAGCCTTATTAAGATAGAAAATGATTTTTTGTTCTACTGTCCAGATTCGGCCAAGGGGAGAGAGAACATATTTATCATCTTTTTCTTCAAGTCTTATCACACGTGAGGGGTAGGAAAAGATAGGTTATTGGTCTTTTGCATGACTTGAGGAGATAAAAATAAGAATATTCGCCTTGTTGTTGACTAACAGATGTTCTTAGCGAATTTTGCGTATCGGACCCATATTCAGATCGAAAATGATTTATTGTTCCGCTGTCCAGATTCGGCCAACAGGAGAGACAACGTATTTATCTACTTTTTCTTCAAATCTTATCACACGTGAGGGTAGGAAAAGGTAGTTTATTGTTATTTTGCATATCTTGAGGAGATAGAAAAAAGAATGAGCCAAGAATAGCGCCCGTAGTTGAAAAAAATCCTTAAATTACCACGGGTTAGTCAGAAACAGCTTATGTTTTTTTCTCTGACTCCAACATTCAACGCTTGGATCCTTCTATGTTTTTATCGAATTACTAGATTTCTTTTTGTAAAGTATTCTTCTTGTTGTCGACTAACAGATGTTCTTAGCGAATTTTGCATATTGGATCCTTATTCAGATAGAAAATTATTTTTTGTTCTACTGTCCGGATTCGGCCAAGTGTAGAGAGAACATATTTATCAACTTTTTCATCAAATCTCATCACACGTGAGGGGTAGGAAAAGATAGGTTATTGTAATTTTGCATGTCTTGAGGAGATAGAAAAAAGAATGAGACAAGAATAGCGCCCGTAGTTGAAAAAAGTCCTTAAATTACCACGGGTTGGTCGGAAACATGTTATGTTTTTTTCTCTGACTCCAACTTTGAACGCTTGGATCTCTCTAAGTTTTTGTCCAATTGCCAGATTTCTTTTTGTAGAATATTCGCCTTGTTGTCGACTAACAGAGGTTCTTAGCGAATTTTGCATATTGGACACATATTCAGATAGAAAATGATTTTTTGTTCTGCTGTCCAGATTCGGCCAACGGGAGAGAGAGCGTATTTATCAACATTTTCTTCAAATCTCATCACACGTGCGGGGTATGAAAAGATAGATTATTATTATTTTGCATGTCTTGAGGAGATAGAAAAAAGAATGTGTCAAGAATAGCTCCCGTAGTAGAAAAAAATCCTTAAATTACCACGGGTTGGTCAGAAACATCTTATGTTTTTTCTCTGACTCCAACTTTGAACGCTTGGATCTCTCAAAGTTTTTATCCAATTGCCAGATTTCTTTTTGTAATATATTCTCCTTCTTGTCAACTAACAGATGTCCTTAGCGAATTTTGCATATTGGACCCATATTCTGATAGAAAATGATTTCTTGTTATGCTATCCAGATTGAGCCAAGGGGAGAGAGAACAGATTTATCAACTTTTTCATCAAATCTCATCACACGTGAGGGGTTGAAAAAGATAAGTTATTGTTATTTTGCATGTCTTGAGGAGATAGAATAAAGAATGAGCCAAGAATAGCGCCCGTAGTTGAAGAAATACTTAAATTACCACGGGTTGGTCAGAAACGACTTATGTTTTTTTCTCTGACTCCAACTTTGAACGCTTGGATCTTTCTAAGTTTTTTCGAATTACAAGATTTCTTTTTGTAAAATATTCTCCTTGTTATCGACTAATAGATGTTCTTAGCGAATTTGGCATATTGGAGCCTTATTAAGATAGAAAATGATTTTTTGTTCTACTGTCCAGATTCGGCCAAGGGGTGAGAGAACATATTTATTAACTTTTTCTTCAAATCTTATCACACATGAGGGGTAGGAAAAGATAGGTTATTGGTCTTTTGCATGTCTTGAGGAGATAAAAATAAGAATATTCGCCTTGTTGTTGACTAACAGATGTTCTTAGCGAATTTTGCGTATCGGACCCATATTTAGATCGAAAATAATTTATTGTTCCGCTGTCCAGATTCGGCCAACAGGAGAGACAACGTATTTATCTACTTTTTCTTCAAATCTTATCACACGTGAGGGTAGGAAAAGGTAGTTTATTGTTATTTTGCATATCTTGAGGAGATAGAAAAAAGAATGAGCCAAGAATAGCGCCCGTAGTTGAAAAAAATCCTTAAATTACCACGGGTTAGTCAGAAACAGCTTATGTTTTTTTCTCTGACTCCAACATTCAACGCTTGGATCCTTCTATGTTTTTATCGAATTACTAGATTTCTTTTTGTAAAGTATTCTTCTTGTTGTCGACTAACAGATGTTCTTAGCGAATTTTGCATATTGGATCCTTATTCAGATAGAAAATTATTTTTTGTTCTACTGTCCGGATTCGGCCAAGTTTAGAGAGAACATATTTATCAACTTTTTCATCAAATCTCATCACACGTGAGGGGTAGGAAAAGATAGGTTATTGTAATTTTGCATGTCTTGAGGAGATAGAAAAAAGAATGAGACAAGAATAGCGCCCGTAGTTGAAAAAAGTCCTTAAATTACCACGGGTTGGTCGGAAACATGTTATGTTTTTTTCTCTGACTCCAACTTTGAATGCTTGGATCTCTCTAAGTTTTTGTCCAATTGCCAGATTTCTTTTTGTAGAATATTCGCCTTGTTGTCGACTAACAGAGGTTCTTAGCGAATTTTGCATATTGGACACATATTCAGATAGAAAATGATTTTTTGTTCTGCTGTCCAGATTCGGCCAACGGGAGAGAGAGCGTATTTATCAACATTTTCTTCAAATCTCATCACACGTGCGGGGTATGAAAAGATAGATTATTATTATTTTGCATGTCTTGAGGAGATAGAAAAAAGAATGTGTCAAGAATAGCTCCCGTAGTAGAAAAAAATCCTTAAATTACCACGGGTTGGTCAGAAACATCTTATGTTTTTCCTCTGACTCCAACTTTGAACGCTTGGATCTCTCAAAGTTTTTATCCAATTGCCAGATTTCTTTTTGTAATATATTCTCCTTCTTGTCGACTAACAGATGTCTTTAGCGAATTTTGCATATTGGACCCATATTCTGATAGAAAATGATTTCTTGTTATGCTATCCAGATTGAGCCAAGGGGAGAGAGAACAGATTTATCGACTTTTTCATCAAATCTCATCACACGTGAGGGGTTGAAAAAGATAAGTTATTGTTATTTTGCATGTCTTGAGGAGATAGAATAAAGAATGAGCCAAGAATAGCGCCCGTAGTTGAAGAAATACTTAAATTACCACGGGTTGGTCAGAAACGACTTATGTTTTTTTCTCTGACTCCAACTTTGAACGCTTGGATCTTTCTAAGTTTTTTTCGAATTACCAGATTTCTTTTTGTAAAATATTCTCCTTGTTATCGACTAACAGATGTTCTTAGCGAATTTGGCATATTGGAGCCTTATTAAGATAGAAAATGATTTTTTGTTCTACTGTCCAGATTCGGCCAAGGGGTGAGAGAACATATTTATCAACTTTTTCTTCAAATCTTATCACACGTGAGGGGTAGGAAAAGATAGGTTATTGGTCTTTTGCATGTCTTGAGGAGATAAAAATAAGAATATTCGCCTTGTTGGTGACTAACAGATGTTCTTAGCGAATTCTGCGTATCGGACCCATATTCAGATCGAAAATGATTTATTGTTCCGCTGTCCAGATTAGGCCAACGGGAGAGATAACGTATTTATCCACTTTTTCTTCAAATCTTATCACACGTGAGGGTAGGAAAAGGTAGTTTATTGTTATTTTGCATATCTTGAGGAGATAGAAAAAAGAATGAGCCAAGAATAGCGCCCGTAGTTGAAAAAAATCCTTAAATTACCACGGGTTAGTCAGAAACAGCTTATGTTTTTTTCTCTGACTCCAACATTGAACGCTTGGATCCTTCTAAGTTTTTATCGAATTACTAGATTTCTTTTTGTAAAATATTCTCCTTGTTGTCGACTAACAGATGTTCTTAGCGAATTTTGCATATTGGATCCTTATTCAGATAGAAAATGATTTTATGTTCTACTGTCCCGATTCGGCCAAGTGTAGAGAGAACATATTTATCAACTTTTTCATCAAATCTCATCACACGTGAGTGGTAGGAAAAGATAGGTTATTGTTATTTTCCATTGTCTTGAGGAGATAGAAAAAAGAATGAGCCAAAAATAGCGCCCGTAGTTGAAAAAAATCCTTAAATTACCACTGGTTGGTCGGAAACATGTTATGTTTTTTTCTCTGACTCCAACTTTGAACGCTTGGATCTCTCTATGTTTTTATCGAATTACCAGATTTCTTTTTGTAAAATATTCTTCTAGTTGTCGACTGACAGATGTTCTTAGCGAATTTTGCATATTGGACCCTTATTCAGATAGAATATGATTTTTTGTTCCACTGTCCAGATTCGGCCAAGGGGAGAGAGAACAAACGCATGAAACATTGGTTTGAGGTGCAAACAAAGATTGTGGAGAAACATTGTAAACTGAAAACAAATTTTGGTTTGCATTTGAAAATTTTAGTATACTCTTTGCGAAAAATTTAGCCCAGCTTTTCTTGCATGTAACTTGGGAACAAACGAATGAATCAGGAGTTTGAGGTGCAAACAAAGATTTTGGAGAATTATTTTAAAATGAAGACAAATTTTGGTTTGCATTTGAATAATTTAGTATATTCATTACGAAAAATCTTGCCGAGTTTTCATTACATGAAACGAGCGAAAAAACGAATGAAACATGAGTCTGGGGTGCATACAAAGATTGTGGAGAAATATTTTAAAATGAAAACAAATTTTGGTTTGCATTTGATTAATTTAGTATATTCTTTACGAAAAATCTAGCCGAGTTTTTATATCATGAAACGAGCGAACAAAGGCATGAAACATGAGTTTGAGGTGCAAACCAAGATCGTGGAGAAATATTTTAAAATGAAAACAAATTTCTGGTCGGATTTGAATAATTTAGTATATTCTTTACGAAAAATCTAACTAAGTTTTTATATCCTGAAACAAGCGAACAAACGCATGGAACATGAGTTTGATGTGCAAAGAAAGATTGTGGAGACAAATTTTAAAATGAAAAGAAATTTTTGTTTTTATTTAAATAATTTAGTATTTACTATCATTCTGTACGAAAAATCTAGCCGTGTTATTTTTGTATAAAATGAGCGAACAATTGCATGAAACATGAGTATTAGGTAGAAACAAAGATCGTAGAGAAATATTTAAAATGAAAACAAATTTTTGTTTGCATTCGAATAATTTAGTATATTCTTTACGAAAAATCTAGCCGATCGTGGAGAAATATTTTAAAATGAAAACAAATTTTGGGTTGCATTTGAATAATTTAGTATATTCTTTACGAAATATCTAACCAAGTTTTTATTGCACGAAACGTGCGAACAAGGGCATGAAACATGAGTTTGAGGTGCAAACAAAGATCGTGGAAAAATATTTTAAAGTAAAAATAAATTTTGGTTTGCATTTGAATAATTTAGTATTTACTATCTTTCTTTACGAAAAATCTGGCCGTGTTATTTTTCTATAAAATGAGTGAACAAATGCATGAAACATGAGTATTAAGTGGAAACAAAGATTGTGGAGAAATATTTTAAAATGAACAAAAATTTTCGTTTGCATTTGAATAATTTAGTATATTCTTTATGAAAAATCTAGCCGAGTTTTTATTTCATGAAACGAACGAACAAACGCATGAAACATGAGTTTGAGGTGCAAACAAAGATTGTGGACAAACATTGTAAACTGAAAACAAATTTTGGTCTGCATTTGAAAAATTTAGTATATTATTTACGAAAAATCCAGCCGAGTTTTTATATCATGAAACGAGCGAACAAAGGCATGAAACATGCGTTTGAGGTGCAAACAAAGATCGTGCAGAAATATTTTAAAATGAAAACAAATTTTGGGTCGCATTTGAATAATTTAGTATTTAGTATATTCTTTACGAAAAATCTAGCCGAGTTTTTATTTCATGAAACGAGCAAACAAACGCATGAAGCATGAGTTTGAGGCGCAAACAAAGATTGTGGAGAAACATTGTAAACTGAAAACAAAATTTTGGTTTGCATTTGATAAATTTAGTATATTCTTTACGAAATATCTAACCAAGTATTATTGCATGAAACGAGCGAACAAAGGCATAAAACATGAGTTGAGGTGCAAACAAAGATCATGCAGAAATATTTTAAAATGAAAACAAATTTGGGGTTGCATTTGAATAATTTAGTATATTCTTTACGAAATATCTAACCAAGTTTTTATTGCACGAAACGAGCGAACAATGGCATGAAACATGAGTTTGAGGTGCAAACACAGATCGTGGAGAAATATTTTAAAGTAAAAATAAATTTTGGTTTGCATTTAAATAATTTAGTATTTACTATCATTCTTTACGAAAAATCTGGCCGTCTTATTTTTGTATAAAATGAGCGAACAAATGCATGAAACATGAGTTTTAGGTGGAAATAAAGATTGTGGAGAAATATTTTAAAATGAAAACAAATTTTCGTTTGCATTTGAATAATTTAGTATATACTTTACGAAAAATCTAGCCGAGTTTTTATTTCATAAAACGAGCGAACAAAGACATGAAACATGAGTTTGATGTGCAAACAAAGATCGTGCAGAAATATTTTAAAATGAAAACAAATTTTGGGTTGCATTTGAAAAATTTAGTATATTCTTTACGAAATATCTAACCAAGTTTTTATTCCACGAAACGAGCGAACAATGGCATGAAACATGAGTTTGAGGTGCAAACAAAGATCGTGGAGAAATATTTTAAAGTAAAAATAAATTTTTGTTTGCATTTGAATAATTTAGTATTTACTATCATTCTTTACGAAAAATCTGGCCGTGTTATTTTTGTATAAAATGAGCGAACAAAAGCATTAAACATGAGTTTTAGGTGGAAATAAAGATTGTGGAGAAATATTTTAAAATGAAAATAAATTTTCGTTTGCATTTGAATAATTTAGTATATTCTTTACGAAAAATCTAGCCGAGTTTTTATTTCATGAAACGAGCGAACAAACGCATGAAACATGAGTTTGAGGTGCAAACAAAGATTGTGGAGAAACATTGTAAACTGAAAACAAATTTTGGTTTGCATTTGATAAATTTAGTATATTCTTTACGAAATATCTAACCAAGTATTATTGCATGAAACGAGCGAACAAAGGCATGAAACATGAGTTTGAGGTGCAAACAAAGATCGTAGAGAAATATTTTAAAGTAAAAATAAATTTTGGTCTGCATTTGAATAATTTAGTATTTACTATCATTCTTTACGAAAAATCTAGCCGTGTTATTTTTGTATAAAATGAGCGAACAAATGCATGAAACATGAGTATTAGGTAGAAACAAAGATTGTGGAGAAATATTTTAAAATGAAAACTAATTTTCGTTTGCATTTGAATAATTTAGTATATTCTTTACGAAATATCTAGCCGAGTTTTTATTTCATAAAACGAGCGAACAAAGGCATGAAACATGAGTTTGAGGTGCAAACAAAGATCATGCAGAAATATTTTAAAATGAAAACAAATTTTGGGTCGCATTTGAATACTTTAGTCTATTCTTTACGAAATATCTAACCAAGTTTTTATTGCACGAAACGAGCCAACAATGGCATGAAACATGAGTTTGAGGAGCAAACAAAGATCGTGGAGAAATATTTTAAAGTAAAAATAAATTTTGGTTTGCTTTTGAATCATTTAGTATTACTATCATTCTTTACGAAAATCTGGCCGTGTTATTTTTGTATAAAATGAGCGAACAAATGCATGAAACATGCGTATTAGGTGGAAACAAAGATTTTGGAGAAATATTTTAAAATGAAAACAAATTTTCGTTTGCATTTGATTAATTTAGTATATTCTTTACGAAAAATCTAGCCGAGTTTTTATTTCATAAAACGAGCGAACAAAGGCATGAAACATGAGTTTGAGGTGCAAACAAAGATAGTGCAGAAATATTTTAAAATGAAAACAAATTTTGGGTTACATTTGAATAATTTAGTATATTCTTTACGAAATATCTAACCATGTTTTTATTGCACGAAACGAGCCAACAATGGCATGAAACATGAGTTTGAGGAGCAAACAAAGATCGTGGAGAAATATTTTAAAGTAAAAATAAATTTTGGTCTGAATTAGAATCATTTAGTATTTACTTTCATTCTTTACGAAAATCTGGCCGTGTTATTTTTGTATAAAATGAGCGAACAAATGCATGAAACATGAGTTTTAGGTGGAAATAAAGATTGTGGAGAAATATTTTAAAATGAAAACAAATTTACGTTTGCATTTGAATAATTTAGTATATTCTTTACGAAAAATCTAGCCGAATTTTTATTTCATAAAACGAGCGAACAAAGGCATGAAACATGAGTTTGAGGTGCAAACAAAGATCGTGCAGAAATATTTTAAAATGAAAACAAATTTTGGGTTCCATTTTAATAATTTAGTATATTCTTTACGAAATATCTAACCAAGTATTATTGCATGAAACGAGCGAACAAAGGCATGAAACATGAGTTTGAGGTGCAAACAAAGATCGTGAAGAAATATTTTAAAGTAAAAATAAATTTTGGTTTGCATTTGAAAAATTTAGTATTTACTATCATTCTATACGAAAAATCTAGCCGTGTTATTTTTGTATAAAATGAGCGAACAAATGCATGAAACATGAGTATTAGGTGGAAACAAAGATTGTAGAGAAATATTTTAAAATGAAGACAAATTTTCGTTTGCATTTGAATAATTTAATATATTCGTTACGAAAAATCCAGCCGAGTTTTTATTTCATAAAACGAGCGAATAATGGCATTAAACATGAGTTTGAGGTGCAAACAAAGATCGTGCAGAAATATTTTAAAATGAAAACAAATTTTGGGTTGCATTTGAATAATTTAGTATATTCTTTACGAAATATCTAACCAAGTTTTTATTGCACGAAACGAGCCAACAATGGCATGAAACATGAGTTCGAGGAGCAAACAAAGATCGTGGAGAAATATTTTAAAGTAAAAATAAATTTTGGTCTGCATTTGAATAATTTAGTATTTACTATCATTCTTTACGAAAATCTGGCCGTGTTATTTTTGTATAAAATGAGCGAACAAATGCATGAAACATGAGTTTTAGGTGGAAATAAAGATTGTGGCGAAATATTTTAAAATGAAAACAAATTTTCGTTTGCATTTGAATAATTTAGTATATTCTTTACGAAAAATCTAGCCGAGTTTTTATTTCATAAAACGAGCGAACAAAGGCATGAAACATGAGTTTGAGGTGCAAACAAAGATCGTGCAGAAATATTTTAAAATGAAAACAAATTTTGGGTCGCATTTGAATAATTTAGTATATTCTTTACGAAATATCTAACCAAGTTTTTATTGCAGGAAACTAGCCAACAATGGCATGAAACGTGAGTTTGAGGAGCAAACAAAGATCGTGGAGAAATATTTTAAAGTAAAAATAAATTTTTGTTTGCATTTGAATAATTTAGTATTTACTATCATTCTTTACGAAAAATCTAGCCGTGTTATTTTTGTGTAAAATGAGCGAACAAATGCATGAAACATGAGTTTTAGGTGGAAATAAAGATTGTGGAGAAATATTTTAAAATGAAAACAAATTTCCGTGCCTTTGAATAATTTAGTATATTCTTTACGAAAAATCTAGCCGAATTTTTGTTTCATAAAACGAGGGAACAAAGGCATGAAACATGAGTTTGAGGTGCAAATAAAGATCGTGCAGAAATATTTTAAAATGAAAACAAATTTTGGGTTGCATTTTTATAATTTAGTATATTCTTTACGAAATATCTAACCAAGTATTATTGCATGAAACGAGCGAACAAAGGCATGAAACATGAGTTTGAGGTGCAAGCAAAGATCGTGGAGAAATATTTTAAAGTAAAAATAAATTTTGGTTTGCATTTGAAAATTTTAGTATTTACTATCATTCTATACGAAAAATCTAGCCGTGTTATTTTTGTATAAAATGAGCGAACAAATGCATGAAACATGAGTATTAGGTGGAAACAAAGATTGTGGAGAAATATTTTAAAATGTAGACAAATTTTCGTTTGCATTTGAATAATTTAGTATATTCGTTACGAAAAATCCAGCCGAGTTTTTATTCCATAAAACGAGCGAACAAAGGCATGAAACATGAGTTTGAGGTGCAAACAATGATCGTGCAGAAATATTTTAAAATGAAAACAAATTTTGGGTTGCATTTGAATAATTTAGTATATTCTTTATGAAGTAAAAATAAATTTTGGTCTGTATTTGAATAATTTAGTATTTACTATCATTCTTTACGAAAATCTGGCCGTGTTATTTTTGTATAAAATGAGCGAACAAATGCATGAAACATGAGTTTTAGGTGGAAATAAAGATTGTGGAGAAATATTTTAAAATGAAAACAAATTTTCGTTTGCATTTGAAGTGATATATTTTGATGTGCAGAGATGGTTGAGTGCACACATCTCGCGGACTCGTTTCCGTACCAACACATGTAATCCAAATGCTTCGCCAGATTGTACGGCCTTCTCTTAATATTATGCCCGTTCTTCAACCAATATTCCCATATGCCATATTCCCACTCCTGAATATATCCCGCGTGAACGGAAGGCCAATCACCCCCACAGTAATGAATCATCTTGTGCAATATCTTATTGTATACACACCTTTCTTGTGGGGGTATTTTTTGATGAAGCCCGAACTGCCGCATTACTCTCTGTTGGTGATAATGCTCGACAATCCACAAATAAATCAATTTCGTCCGAATGAGCGTCGAATCTCTTTCAAGGCGGTAAATGGGTGGGAGTCTCTCGCGGTAACGGTCGAGTGGTGTCCACTCAATCTGATATTCATGAACGTTGTCCAACTGGTCTCGATTTCCCAACAAATCAGTAGATCCAGGTTTTTCTCTGATACTAGGACCAATCCAAATAAACCTAACAGTATCATTCTCATCCGGATCACCGTACATTTGTAAAACACTCGGGCCCATACCATGCTCCAGTTCCGTCCGAAAGTGAAAAGTGTCCACACTCACAACTGAAATAACATAATACAACCCCCCATATTCTTCTTCCCAATTTTCATGCTCTTGCACAACTCCCTGTACAAATACACTAACACTGCATTACCCCATGATCATTTTTCCAATTTTTTCATATCCTCTAAAAATACCAGAGGAACAACCGATACACTATCTCCCGATGCCTCCGTAAACAAAATATCATTACACAACGTGAGTATGTACACGCGGCAATACTGCTCTCTCATTAGCTCGGGAGCTCCTTCTTCCAAATTAACAAAAATTTGGGTGAACCATTTTCTTTTGATCATCAATGCGCTATTATGTCTATAGTCATTTTCGCCGGGTGTTTTTCCGAGCAGATTTGTAATTTTTTGACTCCAATTAACATCTTTGGTACTCACACACATGGGATCCCCGTCAACTCTCATCCCCAACAAACACGATATATCCTCCGGCGTAATCGTCATCTCTTTGTGAGCCATATGAAACGTGTGCATTTCCTTTCTCCAATGTTAATGCAGAGCGGTTAAGATTGTCTTGTCTTGCGGTATATAACCGTTATTAGCAACTTGCAACAAACTAGCCTTCTTAAGATAAGGGATGTAAATGTTGTTCCATGGCACATGCAAAAACGAAAAAAAATAAGCCATAAATACGTAATAAAAAAAATACATTTATAAAATCAAATTAAAAAATAAATACCGCAAGGTGGTGTTGCCTGAAACGGAATGGTTCCGATTTTATCACTCCATCTTCTTGCGCAAAAACTCTCGTCCTATTTTCCTCTTGTAAATCGTTGAGTGAATATGTCGGAGGTTCATCTTCTTCGACCAAAGGAGCTTTTACTAAAAATAAAAAAATTTACTAAATAATATTTACATGAATTACCTTATTAAATAATAGATTATAAATTTTCTAATTCAATAACCACTAAAAATAAACTATCAAAAAATAACTACCAAAAATTGCTACTAACAATAAATACTCCCAAAATAATATAAATAACTTCTAAATAAATAACTACTAAAAATAACTACTAACGAAATAATTTAAATAACTAAAAAAATAATAAATTACCTAATCAAATCATATATAAATACAATAACGTAATTAAATAATAGACAAATAAATATGAAAAAAAACAACTCACATTTCAATCGCAAAAAATGAAGCTTTCTTCTTCTTCTCCTTCTCCTTCTTCTCCTTCTCCTTCTTCTCTTTGTCCTCTCTAAACAAATCAACAAAAAATTCCTAATTCAAAACTCAAAATCAAACTAATTCTAACCAATTTGAAACAATCTATTGAAAGAAACATAACTAATTTCAACAAAATCAAACTTATTTCACATTAATTTCTATCAATTTAAATAAATCAACAACAAATAGCCCTAAATAAAAATTCAAAAACAACGTAAACAACTAATATTTTCTTCTCTTCTCTTTATTTCCTTCTTTCTTATCTTTAATTTCCAAATATTTTCTCTTTATTTTCCAATTTCGCTTTTTTTGGCTAAAACATCGTCTTTTTTCATTTTTTTTTTTCTTTGGAGGCGGGTAGAAGAAATGGGGGAGAGAGAGGGGGTGTGGGTTTTAACGATGATGTCTACCGCCAGAGATTCTGGCAGTAGAGCTTTTACCGCCAGCTTTTCTGGCGATAGACGTGGAATTTCAGTTTTTTTCGCCTCTGTCCAGAAGCTAAACACGAACTTCTACCGTCAGGATTTCTGACGGTAGAAGCATTTTTTTCTTAATGGGTTGATCTAAAAATATTTACCAAAAAAACCTCTACAGCCAGAAAAGCTGACTGTAGATCTTAATTCTCAAATTTTTTGGCTAATTTTCTTATTAAAACGGATAAAAATTTTGACATTTTAAAAAACAATTTTTTCACATCTATCACCATAATATCTGATGGTAAAATTTAATTTTTGTACTAATTAATCTGTTTGTTTAAGACCGCGAATGAAAAAAAAAAAAATGAAAAACAGCCGTTACTCAATTTTTGTTCCAGTGATATTTGCTCAGTTATTTTCCGTACACATGAGCTACTTGAGAGAAAAAAAAATGTCTCTCCGCTCAGCCCTCGTAGCTCCGCCCTTTCCTCGTCGCGCCACCCGTTCCACACCTCTTCCCCTCTACTCTTGCTGATCGAAATCCACTATTAGCAGGAACCCAAACCTCAATTGATCCGTAGAACTGTTACCCCTTTCTCTCTGACGAAACTGGTACTGGCTCTCTCTCCTCTATATTCAACCGGTGCAAATCTCTATTCTAGTAATTCGTTCTTATTTCTGTAGGGTTTATCTCTGTTATAATTTATTAGTTCAATTAAAGGCGCTCAAGATCTATCAAATTTTTCTCATTTTTGGTGAATTACAGGTTGTGTTATGGTTCTGGGCTGATGTCAGGGTAAATTGCGGTTAATTTGGAAAAGTAGTGCTAAATTAAGGGCTGTTGTTTGCACTCAACAATTCTCTCTTCTAGATTAGCTATTGGAATTATTGGTAATTAGGGCTCAATTTGAAGCAGATTTTTAGTTGGACACCAGTACTCAGATGTGATTATGGCTTAAATTGGGGTTTATTAGGAACCCGAAACTACTGCTTAACTATTATTTGGTCTTAATCAGCTTATATATGTTAATTTGTGGAATTTGCTTTCATTTTCAGAAACTAAGGTTTAACAGTGAAGGTTAAGTTAGGGAGCATGAAAAGAGAGATGGTTTTATGACAATCGAGCAGAGATGACTCGTCATGACGTTTTTGATTTTTCTACCATGGTGTATATAACAATGATAAATTATCTGATTTTTATATTGAAATTGTGAAATTTTATGCAGTTTGTTTAGATTGAAATTGTGTGATTGTGAAGTTTATGTGGTTTTCAGATTGTATTTTGACTGAGAGGTTTAATTGAATCTTGGTATGTGGCTCTAGAAAGAACTTTTGTTTTTTTTCTATATAAATTTTTTGTTTTTTCTATTTAAAATTTTTGTTTTTTCTATTTTGATTGAATTTTGTTTAAAATAATTATATGATGAATAAAGGATGCAATCTTGATTGAATTTTGTTTAAAATAATTATATGATGAATAAAGGATGCAATCTTGATTGAATTTTGTTTAAAATAATTATATGATGAATAAAGGATGCAATCTTGACAAACAAAGTACCAGCATATGATATGATGCTAGTGTGAAACTGTGAATGAAATTATCATTTATGATACGAGAGATGTAACAAATTATTCAATTGGTATGACTACATTATTATTATTATTAATAGTTTATAATTCTACAAATTTTTCTTTCATATTATTAAGTCACGTAGGTCTTTTATTTTGACCATTAGATTAAATGATCTAATGGTCCATGTATCACCAAAATGCCAAGATATTATTTTATAAAAAAAAGAAAAGACAAGATTCAACCCATGTATGTGTGGATATAAACGGGTCAGATAATATCCGACTGACCCGTATTCGTATCCGAATCAAAATTATTTGCATCTGGCCTGATACAGATATAGATTTGGGTATTTTAATTCGGATACAGATTCAAATTCGGTTATCGATTTGGCACACACATACAGATAATATCCGTTTTCGGGTAATTCATTATTCAAATAGTATATGTTTTCAGATATTTCAGTCTATATCGGATACAGATTAGATATTGATATAGATGCATATATGGATATTTTGTGTTTTTATCATATTTGCATATAGGGGATAAATGGGTCAGATAATATCCGACTGACCTGTATTCGTATCCGAATAAAAATTATCTACATCCGGCCGGATGCAGATACAAATTCGAATATTTTAATTTGGATACAGATTCAGATTTGGTTATCGATTTGGCACCCAGATGCGGAAAATATCCGTACCCAGATATTTATTCAAATAGTACATGTGTTTGGATATTTCAGTCTATATCGGATATGGATTGGATATTGATACAGATGCATATATGGATATTTTGTGTTTTTATCTTATTTGGATACAGATATACAAATATTATTGTTGTTCTTTCTTTTAAATTTTCCTTAAAAGTCGTTATAATTTATTAACTTTGTCGTCACAAATAGTGAAATGTATAGAAAAATAATATGGATACGTATCTGTTTAAATATCCGAAATAAATCTGTATTTGTATCCGATAATATCTGAACCGCATTTGCATATGTATAAATCGAACTAAATCTACATCCGAAGCTATCAACATTTGTATCCATATCCAAGAAAATAATATGTATACGAATATGGTACGACTAAAATTCGAACTGTTTGCATCCCTATGTACATGTCAATTGTTCCGTCCTCTTTTTCATTTCTTTGATTTCTCCGCCCATCAATTTATGAGCTCAGCTTCTCATGTCCAACCCTCTTTCTTCATCTCGCTCTCTCTCCGAATGAAGGAAAACTCTCCTTTCCAGCACTATGCTCTCTCAGTCTGATACCCTTTCTCGCCTCACCCTTCTGAGGAGTTGATTGAAAATGGAATTAAGGAGTCAAATTAGTTGATAAATGATCTTTCAAGTTTTTAACATATTCTAACTCAAAACAATCTTTGGTAACTTCTGGAAAAAAAAGTTATGAAATGACAATGATTATCATGAATTGTCAGAGGCAACTAGTAAACAATAAAACTAAAATGGACAAGAATACCATTCATAAAACTTATCATTTATACCATTAAACCAAGGCCACACTCAAAATGTTAGCAATATAATAATCAATATATACATAATAGCATCCATCACATCAATTCATCCATCAATATACAACTGATTCATATATTACATCAATTCATATATCCATACACAACTAAAGTTAAAAGACACTTATACAGCACATATAACAACTTATTTTACATTGAAACATCCAGTATTTTAGCGTATTAGATGCTCAAGGAGCGATCTTGCACTTCGGCCTCTTGTATTAGACTCAGAAAAATCTGAACAAAGAATTTGAAAGTTCACAAAGTAGTTTAATTTAAGAAAAATATAAACATATTACATAATCCGGTACTGTACCAGTTGAGGTCTTCTCTAATGGAATTTAATTGACCACTTACTACTTGATATCAGTAGCATACTTGTGTGGAGTTTCAGTTCTTACTTGTTCCTAATTTGACAGAAGAAAAGTGAGGTTAGAATGAAGTCTAGAAATTTCAGCAGCATACTTATGTTGGACTTACAGTTTTAACTTGTTCATAACCGTAATTTTTTTCTTTATTTTGGGGTAAATAGTAAATACATGAAGTGGAAGGGATTTTTTTTTGTTTTTTTTTGAACAGTAGGCTAACCTACTTCAGAGACTTTGTATTAATAAATAAAGTTTGTTACAAGCGGGGTGCTCAAATGACAAATGTATAATAAAAATCCTATTACAAATTATTCTAACCTATTACAAAAGATTACCCTATTCCTTTAAATGGGAGGAGAGGGCTTACAAATCTCGAGAGCACTGAGGTGGAAGAGATTAAACTATAATAAGATGGATAATTGAGGTTCTTGATGATTGAGTCATGAACAGTCAGAAGTAGTGATTTGGGAATTTAGGTTGGCTAAATTAATTGACTAAAAATTGAGCAACATATTTTAACTGTCGTTATTGAACAAGAAAACCAATTACGTAATAAACAAGATATTATGATCGTAAAAGGCCAGTAAAAGGGCAACGATGTGATCTTTGTTTGATGGGCGGAGGGGAAGTCGAATTCGAAGGAGGGATCAAAGGCTTTCGACGAGAAGTGCTGATTTGCTCGATCAACAAGGAGGGAAGAGAAACAGAGGGAGGCGATGGAGGAAGGAACTCAATTCAGCCAGAGGTGATAGGGTAAGAGAGGAAACTCGATCGGCTAGAGGCGTTGCGGAAGAGCAAACTCGATCGGCTAGAGGAAATAGGAAGAGAGAAGCTCGAGCTTGATCTGGAGATGGGAAAGAGAGGAGACAGGAGAGAGGCCAGGGTAATATTGTCATTTTGAAAATTGATTAATGGTGTTAGCTAGATCAGTTAAGTCAGGACCAATGGTGCACCTTTATACAAAATACAGGGACTAAAAAAAATAAATCAAGAGCACAGAGACTAAACGGTCAACCCATTAAAGTACAAGAGCTAACTGTGCATTTACCCCTTAAAGTATTGTGTGCTTTATCTTTATGAGTACTAGAGCGTCTCTCGTTCTGCTTCGGTCTAATTCTAATAATGTAAAATAATTGACAACTTAAACTAAAAATTGAAGTGGAAATAGCAATATTTTTTATTTCAATGGTGATAATACTTCAAAAATATTCGGATAGATACATAATTTTTTTTCAAAAATATTTATTCTTTTGTTTTTTAATTTATTTTGTCTCTTATCTTTTGATAATACATGTAGTTGATAATCTAGTCATGTCAATATTTATATAAAAAATACACATGTATATATTTAATAACATTGTGAATCTCTTAAGAAGAGAGAAAGAATATAAATTTACCAAAAAAAATCTAAATTTTTGTCAACAACAATTTGATCCAAATTTTTAGAAAGAGATAGAGAGGCTAGGATGCATTTCCCATCTTTAGTCCAAAGAAAACCCTTTGTTGATTATTTAGAAGAGTAAGCCTATAATGAGTTGAAATTTATATTTAAATAATCATGTAAATGCCTAATTTCATAATACAATGTAAAAATGTTGCCACAAAAGATCTCAGCAAGGATATTGTTATTCATTGTTCTTTGGTCCGGTTTTTTATTTATGTTTTTTAGTCCCACATCCAACAATTGAAATATGGTGGAGAACTTAATATACCAATCAATTCCTATAGGGCCAAAGAATATTGTTGAAGTGATTATTGGGCTGATAATCGGTGGGCCTAGTGAGCCTGTAGTATTATTTATTAGTAGTGAAAATGGGAATAATTTCCAAAAAAAATATGTGAGAAGTGGGAATCGAACCCAGGTCGTTGACTCTATTATAATTATAATATTATAATATAATTATAATGTGTGAATGTGAGTTTGACTAGGTAATATTTTCAATGTTGGAAAAGTCTCAGTCTTTGATATCATGTTAGTACGTAAAACAGAATTTAGTGGTAACTTGAAATCTCGGTATTGTAGTATATCACACAGGAATCATGTGGTCAAAATTAGAAGAAATCGTGAGACTGAGACTTTTCCAATATATGCATGTAATAAAATTTCAAATATCACGTCATATTGCAAGAAAAATGGAAAAGTCTCAGTCTTTGGTATCATGTTAGTACGTAAAACAGAATTTAGTGGTAACTTGAAATCTCGGTATTGTAGTATATCACACATGAATCATGTGGTCAAAATTAGAAGAAATCGTGAGAATGGAGACATGGATTCATATATGCATGTAATAAAATTTCAAATATCACGTCATATTGCAAGAAAAATGAATTCTTATGAACGATGTTGCAAATTGCGTTTTGCCGTGTGTTACGTTTAGAATTTTTATGTAATGAATAATAGCGCATACCGCACGATGTTGCGGAACTATATTTTTGTAGAGGATAATATATATACATATTTTTTCCCCAAAAATCACTATATAATATATGCACTACAGAATTTAAAAGATGAAATATACAACAAAAAAAATATGATTAATATTAAAATATTAACAAAAAAAGTTACATATCCAAATTCAAAATACGATTATTATTAAAATATTAAGATACAACATGTATCCATTAAAAAATGCTATTGCAACCGCTACACTGCAACATACACACACGCAACACGCTATTGCAGACCACTTCACCGCTAAATCTTTTTAAAAACACTAAGCCGCAACAAAATCGCACCGCACAGAGTTTAGTTTTTCGGGACCGTTAAAGCGCCGCTATTGCGCTGCAACATACCGCTATTTGCAACACTGCTTGCCTTATTTCATATGAATCTTTATGAAAGATAATTTTCATGCTTTATATTTTCTGAATGAAATATTTCTCATGTGTTTACATTATATATATATTTTTTTACTTTTGCAACGTATGCATGACAGTTTTCATGTTATGTGGGGACTTGGGAATAATTTCTTTTTATCAAGCATTTAATGTTTGCTTTTCTTCTTTGATGATTCCTTCAACCAACCAACTATTTATTTGGGCCGTTCCTCTTGGACTTGAGGCACTGCAATTTATAATCAAGAAAACTCCGGGGTTTTGTTTTATATCTTGGCAATCATTTTTGTAAATATAGCTAAGAAAGTATTTAAGTCTAGTATTTTATTTGAGAGGTTGCTATATTAACACCGCTGCATAACATAAGATTTGCATAAACTAGACTCATAATACAAAATTTGCATTTTATATTGTTTCGATATTTATCTATCAAGTGGTGTATCCACATATAATATAATTACTGAATAATAAGCACATGAATGTGATACATTCAATGGGACCATTATATTACATGTCTAAATTTTAATAAAGGGACAGCAATTATTATTCATACTGTTGTTTTTTCTCTTTAGAATTTTTTTCATAAACTTTGAGATTTTTTTTTTGAGAATCAGGCTTCGCCTATTTTCTTTTATATATTTAAAATGAAAACATTACACAGTCCTTAATGATTACAAAGATTGAGCACATTTGCTCTCAGCCAAAACTTTTAGATTGTATGAACGAGCTTTATTAAACGTCAAAGAATACATAAAAGAGGGGCACACCCCAAAGAAAGATTATGGGATGTGAGTGTGACCCTTACCAGACCGGTTTATTTGTGCGAAGAGTATTGATATCTTCCTATCAATTTAAATAGATTAATTATCAATGTCACGTAATCTGCATGCATGAATAAATAATAAGGATCAAATGTACAATTGTTCAGCACCATCTAAATTATTCCAATTAAAATAGTATGTAATTGTTTAATGTATAGATAATCAGGTACCCATGTGCATAATGAATTGTACCATGTTTTAGTTATGAGCAAATGAATCGTTAACAGCAAGAAGAGGAAAATTATGATGAATCTTACAAATCAGTGGGATCAATATTGACGCTAAAAATAATGTAGGAACTTTATTAAAAAGAAAAAAGAATAATCGAGGAATTAAAATTAAATTTTACTTCAAACGAAATTTTTTTTTCCGATAATGAAGAAAAAGAAGGGATTCATACATCGAGGAACTTTTACTATATAAACAAGATTAAAAACAATAAGTCAATCACTCTCAAACCCATCTTTTTCTCTCTTTATGGTGAATTTCTACTTTTCAAAGTGTGTTCACTTCAAATTACAAAAGTCTAATTTTATAATACTAAGGATAATTATTTTCGAGATGTCATAAATGAATCAATTTACCTTATATAATTTCCAATGCATAATCATGACCTCCAATGAATGAATAGGACTGATTCTCATTATACATCAACAAACCGATTCCCAAGGTGATTCTAGGCGCTCTTAGGACACAAGAAAGACCCTCTCCTCTCTAGTATGACGATATTTGGGTCAATCGCATAGTTGTTCAATTCGCGAATAATTCGCATATTATACACGTATTTTCCGAATTTTTAAAAATTCACGAAGTTCGCGTCTCTATTTCAATAATTTGCATTCATTCGCGAATTTTTGACAAGACAAAAATCCATCCTGTATTTTCCGAATTTTTACCAAATAATAATATTTTCTTAGTTCTTTTTAAATAAAAAATATATATTACATAATTTTATATACCGAATTTTTCCGAACAATGAACCGAATTAACAAATTATTACCGTCTCCATTGTAGTTGACCGAATATTTGACCGACTTAGAAAATATTCAATACGAATTATACACGAACGTATCGCGAACCATATTATTCGCGTATTACGAATGACTAACAATGGTCATTCGGTTAATCCGGTCCGATTCGGTTCAGTTTTTGTTTAACAAAAACCGAATAAATCGAACTGACATAATTTTATATCAAATAGCTAATTTACAATGATTTAATTTTCAATTTTTAGATTATATATATTAGTATTAATTACTATAGTCATTAATTATTAAGTCTAAAAATTATTATTTTGGGCTTAATATTGTTTAGATTTATTTGTAATTCGGTTCAACCAAATAAACCGAAATAAATTAGGTTTATTCGGTTCTGTTTTGTGGCTAGAAAAAAAGCTTCCATGTCAAGTCCACTATTCTCTTCAGTTATGTAGTCGAGCCATAGTTGATCACTGGGTTCAAAAACACTTTCCCCTATCAATCGGTTATATGGGTGAGGAATTAAAGGTTGGTTAAGAGTGAGAGTGTATGGACCATGTCCAAATAGAAAAAAATAGGAAACACAAGTCAAACCGTGTGTTGACTAAATTGAGTATAAATAGGCGGGAGGGGGAAAGAGTAGAACGCAGATTATGTTTGATGAAATTTGAATAGTATCCATTTGTATTTTTTCATCCTTTTCTTCATCGTTCATCTCAATTTCCCACTTAAAACCACAAAAATCCACCAAATCCACAAAAATAAGTCACCGATCACTCAAGGATCGTGACAATTGGTATCAAAGCTCATCGAATCACTTACCTGAGTTTTCACTATGGCAAAGGGGGTCAAAAATTATGACGATCAGATTCAAAACCTCACAAACGAATCGAGATTGCAAGCAGAGAGGATCAATCAAGTTTCTGACGATGTAAGAAGACAGTTCGATGAACTGAAATCTAGTAACGATCTCAAATTCGATCAGATCAGAGAAATATTTGCTGAGATGCGTGCAGAGAAGCATGGTAATGGCGGATCTGACCAGTCAGAAGTAGATCGGGTTCGTCATCTTGATCCAGATCCAAAGAGAAATCAGTAGAGGAGAAACAGTGATGCAGAAGGGAGTAAGAATGACAATCGAGACGATCGCTATGAAGAGGAAGAGGTCTGGAGCCATTACGATAGCAGACAGACTGGTTTTTATAGAAATCAACCCCAATTTGATCGACATCAATTTGATTATGGACCAAAACCAAGGGTAGAGGTCCCGTATTTCGACGGCAACAACCCCAGGAGTTGGATCCGCCGCTGTGAGGGGTATTTCAAGGTATGCAAGGTTCAAGCATGGCAACATGTGGATCTAGCTTCACTGTATCTTACTGGCGAAGCGGAAGAGTGGTGGTTAGGGTATTCTACGCATCAAACACAACTCGATTGGTCTCAGTTTACTTATGACCTGTGTCGGAGGTTTGATAACCATCTAATGAGGGGTCCGATGGGTGAATTTCACACCCTGAGGTAGAAAGACAGTGTGTCAAAGTACCGATCTCAGTTCGAGAGACTGAGGGATTTAGTGTTGAAGGATTATCCGGCGCTGGATGATCAATTTTTCTTAAATTGTTTCATCGCGGTGTTAAAAGAGGAATTGAGTCCTCTAGTAGTGGTTTCAAGACCAATTGATAGGCATATGAAAATGCATATCACCACGAATTAAGTCTCGAATTACAGAAAAGAGGGAAGAATTTCAGTAAAACTACTGAGTTCAGTAAAGTTGGAGCCAAGGCGGAGACACCAGTAAAGAAATTCGATAAAACGGTGAAAAATCCAGGCGATTGCTGGTACTGTCATGAGAAATTCGTGCCAGGCCACTACTGTGAAGCAAGAAGAAAGGCGAAGGAGGGGGTTCACGCCATTGAGGGAGAAGAGGAAAAGAAGGCTGAATCGAGTGAAGAAGAAGAAAGGTCAGCGGACCAGTCGGAATTTGAGGTGGGAGAAAACGCAGTGATAGATCTGTCGATCTGTGCACTGAACTCAAATCCCCTCAATCAGACCATCAAATTAGAAGGGTTTTGCAAGAAGAGGAAATTCACTGTCTTGATTGACAGTGGGAGCTCCCACTCTTTCATCGATCAGAAATTCGCCAAATTGGCCGGCCTAAAACCGGCGATGATAAGGCCTTTATTGATTGCCGTAGCTAATGGCACGAAATTAGTGTGTGATTCAGTATGTAATGAGGTGGGTTTCGAGTTGCAGGGAAGAGAGTACAAGGCGACTTTGAGAGTGTTTAAGCTTGGGTCGGTGGAGATCGTGTTAGGGGTGGACTGGATGAAGTTTTTCCTGCAAGGTTACTTTCGATTATCAGCTCAGGCAGGTCGAATTAGTGAGGAAAGGTGACGTGGTCGTTCTGAGCGAAGAGAAGAGAGTGAAGAAGACGAAGGAAGGGGAGCGGAGAGATCGAAGTGATAGAGGGGGATGAACTCATGTCACTGATCCGTGGGGACCACGTGGCATGGATGGCAACAATCAAAAATCCAGAAAACGAGGTGCTGGATAGTGAGTTAATGAAGCTGGATGGGTTTTCTGGATTAGGGGATCCTATTTCTGGTCTCTAAGCCTACACAGTACATACAAGTAATGTTCCAACAAACACCCTGTATTTCTTACTTTTAACAGTACATGCAAAAGGGTGTCAATAATTTTACTTTTTAACTTTTAAAGGAATCTCACTGTTTTTTTTTTAACTCCTGACCTCTTATATCTCATCCAACACAATCTAACAAATTAAATAATCAGTCATTTACACTTACAACAATAAACACTATCTATTTTATCATTTTTCATCAATACGGATTCGGTTGGGCAATGGCCAGGCTATAAGAGCCTCAGTGTCCCATCCTGATTGGCTCCCATCAATTTTAACGTGGGAAAACTCTCTTGACATAATCTAACGAGATGTGAAGCCTACCACCTGGCAAGCACTCTTCAGAAATTCTCTTTGGTTCAAAAACTACGTATTTCTCTAGCCAGTACAAGTAGTTTACGTGGAACAGCGATTTTAGCATGTCTTGTGTGGATGAATTCTCTTTGAGAACGACCTGTAAAAATACGATTTGATGATATAAAAGAGGAAGTTATATAAATAGTCATTTAAGTTTAATTGGATTTATGTATCGGTGCCTAAAGTTTAAATGGATATTACATCAGTCAGAAAAGTCGGTCATTTATTCAATTCATAATCTAAAAAAAAAGTCATTCGTGAGCTTTGAAAAACGAGAACCAAAATACTTATTTCTACATTTTAAACCTTAATGTACAAAAACAGGAATCGATTGAAACTAGAAGTACTAATGGACCATTTACAACTTAATATAGGGGGAAAAAAGCTTACATAAAATTTTCCTTGATTTTCGGCAAGTAGGTAGCCTTCATCTTTGTAGAGCTCAAATAATGCAATTGCATCCTCCTTATTTCTTATTATTTCACTTAATTTCGAACCAAGTTCTAATCTACGACATATTTCAGCAGAAGCGTCTTTCGCCTCTTTTGATAATATCTCAGAATGCCCCTATAGTTAAGAAGAATATGCATAATTAAGAGATTATTCATTTCAGGAAAATATCATGAGTATGTTGGAAAACAAGAAACAAAAGAGTTAGATTAGCCTCAAATGGTAAGTGGCAAATTGTGTTTAGTATACTGGTAAGCGATATTATGTTTGCTGGTAAGCATAAATTTTCAGCTGTCACACTCACACATCAAGATGGGGATGAAGTGATGGAAAAATTGGGGAATATGTACATAAACTCAAAGAGTAGTATTCTATTAGGGATTGGATTTAAGGTTTTAGGGTTCAGAGAAACAGTGGGGAAAACCCAAAAGAAAAAAAATGCAAATTAAAATACCTTACTAATAGTGAGAGAAGGAAACTCTTGGAAAAAAGGTTCCTCATTATTTACTTCCTTAACTGAAGGAACTTGACCACTTAACAAATACTCACTAAACACCAAACCTAAAAAACAAAAGAAATTTAAAAATCAAAATCAAAAATTATTATTAGTAAATAAGAAATGGAAAGAAGATTACTTGCACGGTACGGATTTAGGGTTCTGAGTTGGATGGACTGGTACGACTTGAGATTGCAGTACATGTGAATAGCTGTTACGATTAAATAGGACGAAAGAGCTAAAGGTGCAGAAGAATTAATGTAATTAGCCAATGCTATTCCAAGTGTTATTCCGATGAATTTGCTCACCATTCCTTGTGCTTCTCCTTTTGCAATTACCTACAAAAAAAAATAAATGAAATAAATATTCTTTAACAAATTCGAACTGCTTTTATTGTAAAGGTTCGCAATTAAGACTTGATTAGGTAAACTGAGCTTCGATTGTCCAATTAAGCCTCAAGTTTACAAAATCTAGAGCATCATTTTAATGTTATTGCTCAATTAAACACACAATACCCAATTTCTGGGTACTGTTCTGAAATATGAATTGTTACCTTTTGATTTTTGTGAAGGAATTATTCTTTTAAAGGAATGTGACTGTAAAATCAAATTATAAGAGGGGTACCTCAGCAAAGTTCCTTTCGGCAGCAAAACCAGCATAAAAACTTCTTGTAGCAGCCTACATAAACAGTTAAATGCTAGATATAATAATAATTAACAATGCCAAATAATATTATTTCAACATGGTTTATCCATAATTGGAGACAATTGAACACAAAACAAGCCAATTAAAATTTAGGGGCAATGTCATATATACTTTTCATACAACTCAAATATCAAGTGATGTACATCTCCAAAACTGCAAAAAAAATCAAATCTATCCTTCCCAAAACTCAAAATATCAAATTATCCAAACTGGAAGTATCAAATCATACCTTACCAAAACCAAAACCCATCAAATTTACTATATCCAAATACAATCAGAACATAATAAAAATTCACTTTCAAATTTCCAATTCTACATGAATAACTTTTATTCATTTAGAGTTTTGGGCAGCTTTTCAAGGTCACATTTGACATTCCAAATTTTTAGCGGACATATCCAAAACTTTCCACAAAAAATTCAAAACTGACCTGTATAAGAGCAGCAGCAGATCGGCCAGCACCAGCGACAGCATCAATAAAAACAAAATACTGCGGGAAAATCGGAGTGATGATTTCCATCCCATAAGCCACATTTTCTAACAGATCCGCAAATAATCTCCATCCTTTTGGATTCACGTCAAAATGCCGGCCGAATTTCGACAGAAATATCTTGCTTAAATAACCGATTCCGTCTTTTAAAACCCAGTTGATGGCGGCTGCTGTGGGGATTGTGCCTTTGCCTAGTCCCACCGCGTATAGTAAAGCCTGAAAGTGAATTTGAATGGATTTAGGAAATTATTAAGTAGTAAGAAAGATTAACAAAAGAAAAAGAAAATAAGAAAACCTGAGTAGAGAGAACACCGCTGATTTGGGCAGCAATTCCCTGAACAGCTCTCCAAAGAGAATACTCCAAATAATCGCTGCTCACACTGTGCGGGTATCCGTGCGGCAAAATCAACCCAATAATCAAATCTCTACATCTGCTGCTCCGGAACTCTATTCCTTGTCTTCCCCCAGGCAAGTTGTAAACCGCGTAATTCCTTCGTTAAATTTCTCAAAATTTAGCAAAACAATTTATAATTTTCGCTATCTTCCTCTTAGGGTATATGTCGTCTTCTCAGGTTTGAACACAAACTGGGCACTGAGATATTACAATTCTTTTCGAAACTAGGTTCGTTTTGTTCAAATGTTATAGATTATTTACGAATATTAATGATGTATTAGATAAAATTTAATCAAGTTCGTACACAATCTTTCTGAAAATTCTTTAATAATAGTTCCAAATGTCCAAAAATTGCAAATGATATGTCAATGAAAACTAGAGAATGAGATCTTCACAATGCAAGACAATCAATTATCACTTTTGTTAATATTTTTAGGTAATTTTTGTTTTAGTCCACACTTTTCATAATCAATCAACAGAGTTTTTCATAAAATTACAGAAAATCGAAAATTACTTCAAAAATCACCAACATTTAACAGAAATTAGGAAAGCAAGTTTGAATTATGTGGTAAAAATCTCAGATCAAAAAGATTGATATTCCAAAAATTATGGTCAAAACTCAGAACATATGACAGAATTAGACAAAGAATGGTATGTGTTGCCAAAAGAGGGTGAAATTCAAATTTTATCCAAACAACAATTCAATTAAAATTCAGATTAAGAAACTACACTTCAAAATGATTTACTGAGATCTAGATTTTTTATTTATAGGATTTTTTTACTAATTTCTAAAAATCGTAGAAAAACAGACAGATTCAAAAATCAAGAACAGAAAATTTAAAAAAAAATCAAAACTTTGCACAGATTTTATCTTACAAATTTAACATAAAAGCATTGGGCACATATTATATGAAAGTTGTTCTAAAATATCTAAAGAAACACAATATATTTTTTTTGATAATTTTCTTTGATCAGATCTGAAGTCAAACAATTTTTTACTGAAACTGACAGAAACTAAATGCAGAAAAATGTATTTTTCAATTTATAGGATAAAAGTAGGGATTTTTAAGGCAATTTGATCAAGAATTGTATCATTAATCACTAAATATTCAGTTTATCAGATTTGGCACAAGTTTGAATTATTTCCAACCAGAAAAACTCAGCAAATAGATCAAAATTTCAGATCAAACACCAGTCAACCAACTAGTGTTTGATCTCAACTTTTGAACTAAAAACTTCACTAAACCAAGCAAAAACCTCAACCAAGATTCAAGATGATAAAATGGACTAATATGCATGAAAATCCAGTTCTAAATGACCTAATTAATCCAACCAAATTGATTAAATCAAGAAAATCCAGATTCAACAGCACATTATGAACAGCAACCAAATCAGTCAATTTACTTCAAATTAAAACAAGATTTCAAACAATTCTATCACAAAAAGCCTATCCCTACAAGATTCTACTCACACATGATAAGATCAACCGAAATTAGGCATGTGTTCATCATTTTTTATTACAAATTGGATCTTGTGATCTAAAATTGAATACAAGAGATTAAATGAAAATTGGATCAAACCGAGACGTAGAAGATCAACCAGAAACTTCCTTGAGCCGATTTGAACCTCCAACTGATGCTTGATCCCAGCCGGAACTGATCAATTGCCTTTTTCACCAAATCAGCCCGAATTGGTGAATTTCACTCAAACTCGAAAATTGAAGCTCGAAAAGCTCTGAAGTTCAGTAATGGAGTTACTGAAGCTTAAAGAAGATGATTGGAGAGTAATGTGTTGAAAGAATTTGGAGAATGGAAGAATGATTTTCATGAATGGGTTGATCGGTCTAATTTATAGAGAGGCTGGTCTGGAGAGTGGGTGACAAACCGAGCGATTCCATTGGCTCAGGCAGATCAAGTGGGGTGTACTGAAGATCTGGACAAAATTTCGTTGAATTTGGTTGAGAATTGAACGGTTTTGAATCATCGGATTTTTCATCCGTTTATTCGCGCGAACTGAACTGAGTTCAGTTCAGATGCGATTTGAATCGCATTACTAAGACTGACAGTGGGTCCCTTCAGAATAAGTTGTGGTGAAACGGGTCGTTATCGCGTGAAACGAGTCGCTATTCCGTTATTAATCTCTGAGTTTTCAAACTGTCTTTTTGATTTTCTGTGGCGAGACGGGTCGAAACATGCGAAACGAGTCGTCTTCTTATTCAACCTTTGGCGCTGAGTTTTGAATTATATTTCCGGATTTCATGCGACGAAACGAGCTGCAGCTCGCTTGAAACGAGTCACTTTTGTGTGAGCTGGGTGCTGACTCGTTTTAACTCATTCCGCTGATCCGGTGTGGCGAATCGGTTTGAATCGCGTGAGACGAGTCATAACTGATGAAACGAGTCATCTTCTTCTTCAGATTTGGCGCTGAATTTCTTTTCTCGATCTTATGTGGCTTGCGATCGTGTGCTCGTCCTAAAACAATCCTCTGACAGCCTTGTAAGTTGCGAATTTGGACTTTGGATCGATTTTTCTCTTGGATTTCAGACCCTTTTACCCGTGTCTCATAACCATCGATTCGAGCTCGTGATTCTGTACATTTCGCTGTGATTCATCAACCCAGATCTCTTCTCCATCTTCTCACGAATCCACAGGGCTTTGAATGGTTGAAAACCGTTGAGTAAAACTCGAGTTTTGCTGATTTGAGTATCATCGGTTCGCTGTTCCGCCATTGCTGACCAGAGTGTGCAAATCGACCTTTTGTTCGCATTTCACACAACGAAATCCAAAACGGTGACTCAGGCTTCGTTCTCAACTTCCTCACGATGCTTCACAACTATTATGACTCCCCAATCCGCCTCGAATCCAGAGAATTCCTTCATTAACCAACTCGGTTTCAGTTTCGCGAAAATAACCAAAAAACGGCTGAACTCGTGAATCAAACTATGATTTTGAGTTGTTTTTCCATCGAATTGAGGCTTCGGAATTCATTGTGAGCCTTTACTAAAGCTTTAAGACACAAAAAGAATCATCTTTGCTTGAGAAAAACGGAAATGGTTGATCGAATTCATCCGCTGTTCGAAACTCGACCGTTGGTTCATCATTTCTTCAAAAGTTCATTTAGGATTTCGTCGAACAGTTGATTTAACATCAGATTTCTCACTCGATTTTGCACCATTTGATGAGTTCTTCATACGGATAGAAAGGGCAGGAAGAGAGGAAGAGAATAGAGTTGATTTTGGCTCGAATGGTGGACTGTAGAAGGCAAGGTTGCTCGAAGAAGCTTTCTCAGGTCAGAACATGACTGGTTTGCTTTTGGCTGGCGGATTCCGGCGATCGCCGGCGTTCTCAGGGGTGGAGAATAATACCAACCGATTCGTCTTGTCGTGCCGAATCCAAGGATATGCAGTTTGATCGATTTTGAGCTTGTTTGAAAATCGGTTATTTGGGTGAATTTGTGTAGGGTTTTGGTAGACTTGGTTGGCCATCTTTGGCCCATGATTTGCGTTTTGGTCCAATTCTTCATTTTATGGCCTTTTCGCCTGTAAAATCACACAAAAACGTATTAAGAGGTTTCAAATTATGTTTTATGAATTATGAGCCTTTTTCATACATATAATGTGAATTATGATTGAATTTGAGATGATAAAAATCCTAAAAATGTGTATAAAAATACACATTACACAAGTCTTCCTTGTCAATTATGAATAAATCATCGCCTGAAGGATAGGGTTTGAGCCTGACTTTCTCTCTGCTATGCTTGTTTACCTCCCATATGAAGGTCGTGTCAAGAGCAATGGCGGAACTGACGAAGGTTAAGAGGTATAAGAGAAGGATTGTTGATATGAGGGGCGGAAACCAGCTTTCATTGCCGCCCCCTTCCCAATTCCACCACCACCCACCATTGTTGTTGTTGTTGTAATTGTTATTTCCGTTGTTGTTGTTGTTGCTGTTTCCATTGTTGTTGATGCTTTCATCTCCGCCTGAACTAGTGGGCTGGATGGAAGAGAAGCAAGTGGAAAGAAGAGAATGGGACAAACGGTTTGTTTGAATATGGAGAAGAGGAAGAGGTGAGCGAGGAAGAGAGAGGAAGGAGCCGCAGTAAGAGCGAGGAATGGAAGGAGAAAAGGAAAGAGGGTTGAAGATAGAGGAGGGAAGCAACAAGTTAGACTGCCCCATGGCCATAAGAGAGCGAGGGGAAGAGAGAGAGGAGAATAGGGGTTTAGCCTTTTAGGACTTCAGGGCTTTAGCTGCCCTGGGCGCAATGAGAACCTGGGCCAAAATCAAAACATGGACTATATTCATATTCAGCGAGGGAGAGAGAGAGAGGAGAATAGGGGTTTAGCCTTTTAGGACTTCAAGGCTTCGGCTGCCCTGGGCGCAATGAGAACCTGGGCCAAAATCGAAAAACATGGACTATATTCATATTCAGCGAAAAAGATCTTTAATTAAAAAATACTGAATGAAAGATAGGTCACTTTTTACAAAGATAGAATTTAGCAATTACAATCTAGAACAAAACTAGATTAATTCAGTTTGCTCAGCCGATCAGATAGAGCTACGCCTAAATAAAACTGGACAAATTTCAATTTATTGAGTTAAAATTAGTACGTGACTTAAATAATATTGTATCAAAATTACCAAAAAGTGAACCAAATAAAAAGCATATTAAATCTAGAAGTGGCAAACCTGACCTGAACCCAAGAAATCCGCCTGCCCGACCCAGACCCTAAGAACCTGAACCGAGATAACCCGAACTCAAACCCAATAATTGCACAACCCGAATGACCCGGACACTAAACTGCCATGAACCCATATCAGCATGAGATATTGTACGGAAAACAACCTTGTGCTGAATCCAACCCTTGCCTCTATCCCTCGTCTTAAATACGCAGAAATTGCATCCATAAGCAAATACAAATCCTATGGCTATTTTATCTATACCGTAAATTAACACAAATAATCGCTTAACGCACTAGACAACAAAACAACAAAAAACCGCAATCTCAATCATGATAGAACTCCGTCAGTCAAACAAACACTACCAACAGAACATTAAATTACAAAACCACCTCTACTCCGGTTTAAAAAAAGCAAGAAACGGGGAACAACAGAACGCCCAGAGTTAATAATTAAACAAGGTAACCCGTAACACAATTCAATTCGACAAACACAACCGCACAAAACAAAGCATCTTTGTATCATTATTATCAAAACCCATTACATTTATTGCTGGGCACACTGGACTCTCGGTCCACCCTCATCCTCGTCCTCATCATACGCCTCCTGGCGATACTGTTGACTCTTCCTCCTCATTTCCTCCTCCATATTAACATCGGACAGGATCGTTTCCTCACAGTCGTCGAGTTCCATGTCAGACATGTGGGCCGTGGCGCCAGCTGGACGGGGCGGCAGGATTGTTTTTAGTGACAGGCATTTTTCAGGGGAAAGGGCCCCGGTTTCGGGGAACTCAACGTGGAACTGGATGTACAGACGGCCCTTCATGAACGGACGCCCGTGATGCGGCATTCCTTCGTCGTTTATCGCCTTGTGCTGACCTGATAATCAAGAGTTTTAAATGTCGAGCAGAATTTTTACGAGATTTGAGATCCGTTGAAGTGTACCTGGCTTGATGACCTGGCCAGGATCGGACTTGATTAAGAGTTGGCGGTTGTCGAGATGAGTCAAGGCGAACTGGAAGCCGCAGAGAGCTTCAGTGAGAGTGAGCTTGTGCTCTACGAATAAATCATCATATTTCCTCTTGAACTTGGGATGCTCCTTCATTTGCAGCACAAACACTATGTCTCCTGTTACCGTGTCAGGCTGCGCAACCGTAATCAACCAAATAAATAAATAAATAAATTCTTTTAACGGTTGGTAAAAATAATGAATTAACAAGGGATAAAATAAAAGAGAACTGACAGCTTCATCCGCTTCGCCTTGGAAAGTGATCTTCTGGCCATGTTGCATGCCTTTCTCAACATGAACTTCCAGAACTTTCTTCTCCTGAATCACTTTGCTCGCCTTGCATTGCCCGCACTTGTCCTTTTCGCTTATCACCTCACCTGTATGCATACAAGCAGATACACAATTTTACAAAATAAATAATCATTTACGCACCTTCATTCACAGAGAGAAAGAGGGCACTTTCGGAAAATTAGGAGAATGGGGTATAATATTATACTTCTCATATTTTATAAGATCATACATGATATAATCACGTCAACACGATGCTTTTACTATTTGTATGGATAGACATGAAATCATAACCAAATTAGTAATACAATTTGGGCACGTCAGAGAGAAAGGTAATACAGCCCATTTTTTTTGAAAAATTAAGAAAAAAATATAACATGGCATCCTCACTTCTAAAAGGGCCTTCATCATATTTTCATTAAAACTATGCTTAAGTACTCAACAAATAGAACTTTTGTACTCATGTAATTGTGTGTGTGTGCGTGTGTGTGTGATTGTGATTGTGTGTGTGATTGTGATTGTTTGTGTGTGTGTGTGTGCGTGTGAGAGAGAGAGAGAGAGAGAGAGAGAGAGAGAGAGAGAGAGACCGGCTCCTCTGCACTCAGGGCAGACATGTTGCATCTGTTGAATCATGCCAAGTCCGATCTGTCTAGTCACCGTCCTCACTCCGCTCCCATGGCATCCGTTGCATCTCCCTGAATTTCCACTTTTCGATCCTTTCCTGAAACATAATACACACCAGTGTCCTTTTAATAACAGTAGTAATGACCATAATAACAGCAGAAATAACTAATAATTGCACATCATGCAAAACCTTCAATCGGAATCTAAATGGTGTATAAATGAAAGCCATAAATCACCCTCATTAAAAAAACTTTTAGTTTTTACGAAATATGCAGTTTGCATTTCCGAGAAATCATCCTCCTTAACAAGGAATTATTATTATTAGTCATTACTATTATTACTATTATTGCTATTATTACTATTATTATTATTAACTATGTTATTAATAATAAGAAAAAAAATAAAAGTAATAATTTTTTTTTCAATTGCAACATAAAACCTGAAAGCTACAACATGTAAAAGAGGAAAAAATGAAACCTTATAAAAAACATACCCTTTGCATTTGTGGCAGATGACATTCCTTGACAAGGAAAGCTTTTTGGCGGTACCATTATAAAGGTCCTCTAAAGAAACCTTGAGTGTGTGCACCACATCCTCTCCCCTTTTCTGCCTGTGACCTCTCGAGCTTCCACCTAGAAAGATAAAAAAAATTAGGAGATTAAAATTAGGGTTTTTCTTGCACTTGATTGTACTTTATTTTCATATTTTGGTTTATCTTGACTAAACCCATTCAAATTAAACAAAATATAAATAGTTGAAAAAGTTCTTTTTCTGGCATTACGTCAAGACATGTAAAAAACTGTTCAAAAATATCAAAAGGATTGTAAAAGGAGAAATAGTAATCCTAAAGATCGTCTCAAATATGATAAACCAAAGGGGGTTATTTGCAAATACATAGGTGTCATATGCAAAAGCAGAAAAAACAAAGTTAAATTAAACAGGATTTGAAAAGGGCAAGAAAATGATACCACCAAACAAACCACCAAGATTGTAAAAAGAGAAATAATCCAAAAGACCGTCAAAAATATGATAAACTAAAGGGGGGTAATTTGCAAACACATCAGCGTATATGCAGAAGCATAAAGTTTAGGGTCTAACCGTAAACCCTAAAAAGCAGAAAGTTAGATTAAACCAGATTTAAAGAGGACTATAAAATCATACCACCAAAGGAGCCGCCACCTCCAAAAAAAACTGTTCAAAAATATCAAAAAGATTGCAAAAAGAGAAATAATAATCTTAAAGACCGTCGCAAATATGAATACACCAATGGTATCAAAAGCAAGAAAACAAAAAGTTAAATTAAACAGGATTTAGAAAGGGCTAAGATGTTACACCACCAAAGAAACCGCCACCTCCAAAACACTGCTAAAAAATATTAAAAACATTGTGAAAAGAGAAAAAAAATAATCCCAAAGATCATTGCAAATATGATAAACCAACCGGGGCAATTTATTTGGCGAATATGATCCTTCATTTTTGTAAGTTAAACTAAATGGGAGTTAAAAGGGGCTAGGAAATTATAACACCAAAGGAACAACCACCTCCAAAAAACTGCTCGAAAAATATGAAAAGAATTGCAAAAAGACAAATTTGAAAGATCGTTGTGAATACGATATACCAACAGGGACTATTTATTTGATGAATATAATTCTTCATTTTTGTAAGTTAAACTAAACGAAATTTGAATAATTCTAAGAAGGATATACCACCAAAGAAACCGCCACCGCCAAAAAAGTGCTCAAAAATATCAAAAGCATTGTAAAAAGAGAAAACAAATCCCGAAGATCATTGTAAATATGACAAATCAACGGGGGGAATTTATTTGGAAAGGGATAAATGCAACGTTAGTCCCTGTACTCTAATAGAGTGCCAGTTTAGTCCTTGTACTTTCAATTTAGCAACTTTAGTCCTTGTACTTTTAAAATAGTGCCCCATTAGTCGCTGCAATAACGGAATAATTTAACCCCGTTATTAATTTTTTTTAAATGACCATTTTGCCCTTTAATAAAAAGAAAAGTAAAGAAAAAAAATGAAAAATAGAATAATAGAATTTTTTTTATTTAGAAAAATAAAAAATCAAGGGCAAAACGGTCACATTTAAAAAAAGAAATTTAACGGGGTTAATTTATTCCGTTAATTCAGGGACTAATGGGGCACTATTTTAAAATTACAGGGACTAAAATTCCAAATGCAAAGTACAGGGACTAACGGTGCATTTATCCCTTATTTAAAAAGAACTATCAAATCATACCGCCAAAGGAACCGCCGCCGCCGCCGAAAAACTGCTCGAAAATATCGAAGGGGTTGTGAAATCCGCTGCCGCCGCCGCCCATTCCCTCCTTGAGAGCGTCCTCTCCGTACTCGTCATACACCTCCCTTTTCTCCGGATCGCTTAGTATTTCATATGCATGCGCCAGCTCCTTAAACTGCTCGATATTAAAATTGAATGAATGAATAAATTACACAATTGCTCTTTATGAAGGAGTGTTATTGTTGTAATGAATTGCGAGATTTGTTTTGTCTTCTTGGAATGAGTGCATCACTAGATTCTAATGACCTAAATGACAAACGTAATGCTTTTCATACGCACAAGACAAGTTCTTTGTTTAATTAGTGAGTTAGTTAAGAAAACAAAAGGAATTTATCAAGCAAGTTGTTTCGTGCATGATTATTTCAAGGAATATTTCTCTTTTTCCTTCAAGAAGGCATGTATTAGAGGAATATTATCAACTATCAACTCAAAACTATAAAAATGAAACAAGATGTTCTTGACAAGTAAACATTTTTTAATCAAGCCCAAAAATGATTTGTGCACAGCTTTTACGAGAGAATTATTATCAATTGAAAACTAATAAACATCCTCAGATTGAAATAAGTAAAAAAAAAAAAACTAACTTCAAACAATTGGAATGACAAATTCACTCTTTAGAATCAATAGACTAAACAGATCATATTTCAAGGACCTATAATTTTCACTCTTAAAAAATGGACAATTTAAAAATAAATATTTTATATTACCTTTTCTGGATCACCACCCTTATCAGGATGATTCTTTATGGCAGCCTTTTTATAGGCCTTCTTGAGTTCATCTTGACTTGCAGTTTTTGGCACACCAAGTACTTCGTAATACTTGGTATTGTTGCTTTTCTTAGGAGCTCGCCCAAACATGATTCCTAAACAGCAATAAAATAATATGTTAGAATACAAATTTACTAAACTTACTTTTTAAATTATTAATTTTAGAAATAGTAGTGAGACTATGAAAGGATGGAATTTTAGAGTTGGATGTTCTGTCAAGAAAGTGGAATGACCAATTGTTAATAATGGGCTCCTGAGGCCCCAGGAAAAGAGCACTCTTAAGGAGCCCAGCCAATACAAATTCCCACTCTCGTTGGTTGTTTTTTAAGGTTTTGAAAACTGCCAAGAATGTTATTATTTCTCGACCGGTAAGAAGAGTCGTTACAATGAAAGCTAAATTTGCTGGTTGAGAGTAGGGCTGTAAAAGACCCAAACCGAACAACACAACTCAGCTTGAGCTCGGTAAGGTTTGGCTCGAAATCAAAACTTGGTTTTGAGCTCGTTTGCAAGCTCAAAAAGAAACATAAAAAAGGATTAGGATTTGTGGAGTGTGCCAGCCATCGTTTAATGAAACGAGGACTAAGGTTAGGGTTTTAGGTGGTGCTTCGCTGGACCTGGACGATACAAGGACGAGAGCCGACTTGACTCTGACTTTGAGACGAAGGAGAGAGAGAGAGAGAGAGAGAGAGAGAGAGGAGACCTGATTTGAGGAGACGAGGGAGGCGATCAGATTTGAGGAGACCCGGCTGGATTGACGAGAGGCACCAGAGAACAGGTGCCCAGGGTTGAAAAACAGAAAAGAAAGGAAGAGACAACGGAGACAGAGGGGTACTTACATAGGTTTGGGGCTGAGTTATTGGGCTATTGGGTAAGCTGGGTTATTGGATATTAGATTGTAGGGTATGTAGTGTAGTAGAGGTGAAATGGATCGGATTCACAGGCCGGCTCTAATATTTGAGTAGCCCTAGCCTGAAATAAACCGGCCCTTAGATATTGTTTGTTATGTTATTTTTTTTTTTCTTTTTTTGACAATAGCATGTAAAGGCAGACACAACTAGGGGCGGCAATGATTCGGATAAACCCGAACCAAATTCATACCGTCTCAGAAAAATATCAGAATCCAAATAAAAAAATTGGGATCCGGTTAAAACATATCTGAACCAGATCTGTTTTAACTCCGATATGGGACTTTAAATGTTAGACCCGGATCAAAATAAATCCAGATATTTCCTAGATTAGCATAATTATCAAATATGTGTATTCGTTTTTTACTCATACATTAAGATTTTGATATAATTGTCACACGTTATTTATATTTTTTTTTGTAATAAACCTATACAATATATAAAACTCAACCTATATTTTATAATATAAAAAAGGTATAATAATAAGATTATAAATTAAGCAATATTCTACTCTCTTTAATATTGAATACAATTCATTCAAGAGTTTTGTGAGATTTGGTAGAGATTAATTGATTCATTGTTAGATTGTTGTGATTGCAAGAGATCTTTTGTAAGTTTCTGTTCCATCGATTTGTCACGAGTTTTGTAAGACGAACGTGCAGCGTGGTTGTGTAACAAGAACGCTAGTTGGATTAGTGATTATCGGAGCCGAAAGGCACATCCTGAAGAGTAGGCGCTCGTGAACGTGGTAAGGGCCGCTAGCTAGAACGGGTGGTTAAGTCTCACGCAACCATCTCGCCGAACTTCGTCAACAAGTTCGAGTGTTCGGTATCGCTTTAATTTTCAGTTATTCACTTTTATTTTAGCATTTATTTTTTTTTTACTTTATTTAATTAGAATTAATACAACCATCATATTAAAAATCCAAAAATATTATAAAGTTAAAACCCTAAAAAGTTTAATTACCCACTTTTGTACTTGTTTGGTCTATTCCCCCCCCCCCCCCCCCCCCCCCCTTTAGGCCTCAATCAAAGAACTTATTCAGTAAGCCCCCCTCCCGTCAGAAGATTGAACTTCTATTGTTCGGTAAATTAAGACCGAAAAATGTAAGTCAATAATCAATGGATTCCCCCCCTCCCCCTTATTTTAACTAAGCCATATTCTAAAGATGAGCAAGAAATCATATTAGTTAAATAACCTTATTTATTTTAACTAATATGCTTTCTTGTGGATATGTATAAGTTCATCGTATAAGATCAACCAAGTGGTACGAGCGATGGCTCGTCGCTTCAATCAGAATCAGGCCGCCCTTTTGGAAGAAAACCAACATATATTCCATCGGTTAGATGCAATTGGCACTAGGCTAGAGGCAACTTCTTAGGTTCAACAAGAGAATTTCCAAGTTCAACAAGAAAACTTTCAGACTCTTTAAGAGAACTACCAAAACCTTCAAGCGTTTCTTCGTGACTGTTATGCTCCTGGCACCCTCCTCTTCAAACCATAATCCCTCCGACTTCGGCGGACCGGCCGAGTGACCCCTGACTCTTTATCCGTCTCCAAACCTTCCCTAGTTGTATTTTGTTCTTTCTTTTCGTCAAGACTTTCTAAAATAATTATTATGTTTTATTTCTATGGTTTACTTTAGTTTGAAACTTCATTGTAATATTATTGTATTGCGACTTTATTTCTTATGCTTTAATGCTAAAATGTGTTTGTGATTGTGGTTTTATTTGTGTTAATTCTTAATGGGTTAATGATTTAAGGGGGAGTTATTTTGTTCTCCCGTCTTATGTTCCTTTTGTATGTTTTTTTCAAAAAGGAGGAGAAGAAATTAAAATTGCTTATTCTCGGAATAGTTTTAAAAATCATCAAAATGGAGAGTCTGTTGTTCTCAGTTTGATGATATTTAAAATTATTCCGAGCTACTAATATATTTTTGAGAATGATTTTAAAGTTTAGAATAATTCATGTACAAGAAATCGGAAATGAAGATTTGATCATTTCAAACTTTTCTCTCAAATCTCGGAAGGACAATAAGATGCCACACACTCTCTCAAGATTTCAAGTTTTGGAGCTCTTCATGTTCTTCTAGGGTTTAGTTTAGTTTGAGTTTATTTTATTCTTTAATAATTTGAGAAGAAAAATTGCTGACATATTTATTCTTGAGGTGGTCAGTCCGTAGGAACAAGCACACTATTCATATTATTCTAGGATTTATTCTAGGATTTAATGGATGAGGATCATATTAAAGTATGCAATTCCACATACAGAAATCCATGGCAACCTCAGGCCGTAGGAACAAACACACTATTCATATGAGAATCACTAATGACATGAACCATGCATATTCTCATAATGTGGTCAGTTCAGTATGTGTTCTCTAACGCATTCCTATATTCCAAAGTCGACATCCCTATGTCCATAATGATCCAATCTGTGAATATACTAGTGTAGATATGTAACTTCTTATCTGAAGTATGTTTATCTATAGAAACATCCTACATATCAATAAGGAAAGTTTAGAATGTCATTCGTTAGTTCACAGTTCTACTATCAGAATCACATATTCTGATGACATGAACCCAAAATGTCATTAATGGTCGATCTAATATATGTAAATATATTAGTCACCCATACACTCATTCATATATGAATTGAATAAACGTGTTTCTCATAATCTAATCTCTAGTCCAAATCTTTGGTCTAGGGCATAATTCTTTCACATGTATTGTGGAAGTACTGATTCCCTGCTCATTCGCTTTAATATCCAAATCCACTTTATTAAAAGAAATTTGTTTTGCATTTGTAAGTCTTTTATCCCTAATCCCACATTTTTCCTTGGTGGTACAAAGTAATTCCTAATTTGTGGAATATTTGCCTCTTTTGTATTCGCTTTTCCTTCTCCATAGGAAATTTTGTCTCAGATTATCGATTTCCAGTATTACCCCTATAGGTAGGAGGAATGCTTGCATGTAGTAAAGTGGGGTTGCCGAAATTACCGTATCAATTAGCGTTATTCTTCCCTCCTATTAATAGAAATTTTGTTGACCAATTTGGTATTCGGTCCTTTGATTTTCTATCATATGTATGAAAAAGCTTTTTTTGTTCATTTACCCCCTCTAACTATTTAAATTTGCTCATTTTGATCCTTCTATCCGTTAAATATGATTTGTCAGTTAAATAATGAGGTGGTATGATTATTATGAATATGACATGCCACAATTACATAAAATAAAATCTAATTAAAAAATAAATGATGACGTAATATATATGCCACATGGCCATAAAAGATGATGATATTTGGCTTACAATGTATATGATCATAACATGTTTAAATAAATTTTAATTCAACAAGTAAAAAAATGATTATATGGCATGATAGAATTTTAATTGAAAAATAAAAATTGATAATGTGACATATATGCCACATCATCATATGACACATTACCATATGCTATGCCATGTGTATAAACAAATGATGACATAACATTAATTTATATTAGAGATATCATATCGTTTGTATTATAATATATGCCATGTTATATGTATTTTGTTAATTAGAATTTTATTAAATTTAAATATGACATATCTTTTTTTTTGAATTGTAAGCACATGCGATCACATGTTCAATTACAATGTTGTTTGGATACAAAAAGAAATCCAAAAAAATAAAGCTACAAATATTAGAATAAAAAATTGAAGCAAGTAAGCGAGAAGGAGCCGGTCTTGAGTAGAATCTCAACCAATTGTTGACCTCTGCCATCGTCTATCGTAGTAGCACACTCCTTGGTCTCTCTTGGTTGGAGAAATTTTGTCTATTTCGTTCAAGCCAAATGCTCCATAACCCCACAATCCACAATGTGTACAATTTCTTAGCTATCTCTTTTGAGAATTTAGCTCTATGATGCAACCAAAATTCCTCAAAAGGAAAATCAATGTTCACACTTGCTCCCAATTGGTTTAGGATTGAGGTCCAATACCAATGCACAAATCGACAAGTGAGAAAAATATGTTTTCTATCCTTGGCATATTGGTTACACATCACACAAGCCTGTTGTGTGATCACCCTCATTTTGCCAAGTTGTCCGCCGTGAGTGTTTTATTTTGCAAGAGTAGCCAAGAGAAAAGTTTCACTCTAGGCGGGCATTTTATTTTTCATAATTTTGGTATCAACAGCATGTCATACTGGGGTTCCGAAGAAATGTGTAAGCCAATTTTGAGGAATATATGTCATTGTGGCTCCATCGCCATAAGAGTGTGGAGATGATGCTATCATAAGAGTTGGAGGTGGTATATATCGGAAGAAGATATTTTAGATCATATAGGAAGAAAGAGGAGGAATAGTTGGGCGCTAAACGCAAGTCGAACGAGTCGGAGCTACCTTGAGTGAGGAAGATGGTTTGTGCCCATAACCCTTCCTTATCGGTGTCGAGCTTCCAAATCCACTTGAGGAGAAGGCTTTTGTTTTGAGTGGTGATATCCGCAATTCTTAATCCTCCATATTTTTTTGGTAGACATACCTTGTCTCAATTGACGAGGCAATGCCCACCTGAGCAAGAGGAATTATCTTTTCAAAAGAAAGTTTTTATGACTTGCATATAGTATATCGGTAGTGCACCAAGATTTGCTTTAATTAGCGTGTTACTTCCACCATAGGAGAGTAGCTTGCTTTTCCACGAATCAACTCGGGTTTGAAGTTTTTTGATGAGAGGGAGGAAAATAAGATTTAACGATTTTTTTAATGGTAAGCGGTAGTTCCAAATACTTTATTGGGAGATATTGTCTTTGACAACGAAGTATCACTTCAATGGAAGGAATGAATTGAGCGGGAATGTCTATAGGCGTGAAGTCACTTTTTGCCTAATTGACTTGAAGTCTGGACATTTCCGCGAATAGATCAAGCGCCAATGAGATGATTTTCAAAATTTGCGGATGTGCTTTTATGAAAATTATAATCATCTGCATATTGAAGGGTTTGTGGGGCAATTGCTGCACTTGTAAGAAGGTGTTTGAGATTATGTAAGATTTGTTGGAGGGTTTTAAATATGCCATGTCATATATTTGCATAATAAGCATGTAACATCATTATTAAACTGCGAAATCATCTTTTAACAGATATAAGGATCAAAATGAACAAATTTAAATAGTTGAACGAAGTAAATGAATAAATTTAAATAGTTGGAGTAAGTAAATGAAAAAAAATAGTTAAGAGGAGTAAATGCACAATACCAATAGTTGAGAGGCAAATAAATAGACTTTTCTTTTTATTTATTTTTTAAATCATGGATATCATACTTATTATAAAAGAACCCTAATTGTAATTAGAGTTAGGATTGTGTAGAGGATCTCCTAGTTACTGATCAATTCATCCGATTGAACTCAATCCTAATTAGAAACTGATAAAGTTATTAACAGAAATAGCACAATTAGCACTCATATATATTTACAAGTCAAATAATCTTCTTTTAGCATTGCCATTTAACTTTTCTCAATATCAATTTACCCTCTTACAACTAGTACAAGATGAATGTGTGAACTTCCATAAAACATTGAGATACAATACCTCCATTTCGAGAACTAATCCCCCTCCCTTTCATCAACAAAAAATGGAACGGCGTCTACAAGGTTTTATTCTCATTTAAACCATTTCAAAACAAGGAGGACAAGAATATCATTGATATATCTATAAAAATAAAGTGTAAATTTGAAGTGAAAAGCTCAAACATTAGGACGTGAATCTTGGCACGTACTTGCGTGCCCACAATTGCCTTCCGTTGATTGTGAACTTGAGAACTCGCTCTCCGTTTAGCACAAGACGGATAAATGACTCACTTTTGAAAACTATACGGCCATACATCGGCGTCCCTCCTGGCGGCGTTCTCTCCATCATCACCCTCTCTATGCAATCCCCCCACCTCCTGCATGCATCCATACACACATGCCCCAGTTCAATTTAGTTTCTCATGCAATAATATATATCATGAAATATTTATAATGAAAAGTTTTTTTTTTCCAACTATTATGTTCTGTTTAATGTCTAATTCTATTAAAGTTCTGAATTTGTGAGATTTTCATCACTTCGGGTTCGTCTAGATAAAGCGCTCTTGCTTTCTCCTCGCTTATTTGAAGTGTTCTTAATTAAAGTTTTATTTTTAGGTCTTTTTTTTTTAGATCTTATTTTAGGTCCTATAGCACATTAAGTTTTAGTCCTAAGAACTTAATAAACACATTTTTTTTTCAAAAAATACCAGATTTGAGATGTTTTTATGTGCGATCACTGAGTCTGAAGCGTGACAATTTACTACTTAAAGCAAGAAGCATGACGTGTCAATAATTAAATTGATGACAAATTAACATCCTAGGTCCAACTAATTATGAAACTGAAGCAAAAACAAGGAGAAACGTCAAAATTACATCAATAATTTAGCTCAAAGATAGATATATTCTCCATGCATATTTACGTGCCTAATTTCAAAATTATCTAAAGTTGGCTATACCAGCAATCAATTAGGAACAGCATATAAAAAATATAAGGAAAATCCAACAAGTAACAATCAAGCAATAATCAAACAATAAAAAGAAAAGTTGCATTCTGAATAGCAAGTCCAACTTACTCGTTGAAGTACTCGGTAATCTCCTCGCGCCTTATTGGAAATCCCTTAGAGAAAGTGATAAACATAGACCTTCCATCCTCAGTTGACACTGGAAAAGCTCTGGGGTCCCACGGTCGAGTGAGTTCCAGCGGCAATGGTGGAGCCATTAGCCTTCTTCCACAAATCGCAGAGTCCAGCTCTGCTTGCCTTACCGCGGCATTATGCAAATGTAAAATCTCATACAAATTCTCATCAAATATAATTCTCCCAACCCCATCAATTATTTGTGCCAACCCTCTTACGATCACGTCTTTGTGAAAATCAAAGAACCTTATACCAATGATGTCTTGGCTCAAAGCAGAAACGAATGGTATATCTACGTGGCTAACGATACCTTCCTCCTGTCGAAGACAATGTAATATGGCCTCGGCATCAGTTATCAAAGCAAATATTGCTGAGGGGTTGTTAATCGGCAGGATTTGCCTCACGACCTCAAAGCCTATTTGATCAAGCCACATGAAGAGACAAACAGCATTTTGCGCCAATTCTGGATGGATACCGTGCGAGATGAATTTCTCGTAGATCGCACGGTCTATGGTGTGGAAGGCCATGATGGTTCTCACCTTTGGAGTCGCCATTGTTGGAAATTAAACCGTGGTTTATTCAAAGAAATTAGTCAGATAATCTTAGTTTAATTGTGTGATGAACTAATTACATGTTTCTAAGGGGAGGAAGGCGAAGGGATGTTGGCATTGAGATCAACATCTATTCTTAGCTAATTATAGATAAAGCAAACATTTTACACGCAGCGAAGTGTTGCAGTCTAATTTTGGACATTATCATATTTTATTAGCTTGGGTGTCTATCATTATTTCAGTCAGTCATTTATTGTGTTCCTCTTTATTGATATTGATTATTTAGTTTGATTAATGATTCTTCTTCACTATACTTTATCATTTAATTCTTTCACTTATAATTTTCTGCCTTTCTAGTTAATTTGTGTGGTGGATTTATTTGTAACATGCCTGTGAAGAGCCAAGAAAGGTTAAACTACTTATTATTATTTTCATATTTTGCAATAATATTTCTTGCATTCATAGAATTAAGAGTACTATTTCATGGCAAGCCCAAGGTGGTTCGGTTCCGTCATTGCTATCAAAATAGTTAACTGGTACTTTACTTACTGTCATTTTTGAATTAAATCAATTTATCAAAATTTTATTGGAATTTAATCGATCAAATTCCTTTACAATGAAAGCCTGGCAAAAGCACCTAAATTTGGTATTTGGTTATGGACGGTTTTTACAGAGTGCTAATTCATGAATAAAGCAATGCTACTTAGTTTATTGCGCCCTCAGGTTCTTGTTTTGTTTAATATTAAAATTCATATAAATATATTTTATATTAATATTAATTTAATTTAATTTAATTTAATTTTTATTTTTCATCTTTAATATCATCAAAATTACTAGCAGATATGGCAATGAGGGGCGTGAAATACATAGATTGTTACGGTGTTGATAATGCACTGGTTGCGCATAGTACTTTTTCTTTTTTCTTCTGCAAATTTGCCTAAACACATGAAACATATCAAGATATTAGTTACTTACAGTGACAAATTGTGACAAACTTATTAATGCTTCCTCTGTTTCTATACTTGTTTGTAGAAAATTAGGTCAACCTTGCGGGTCACCTTGCTGACATGGCATTTGACAATCGAGAGATAATCAGGATTTGCCCGACTTATACCAGTCATGGCCTGCTTGTGAGGAGAAAAGCCAGCTTGCTATTACCACTGCTTCAATCATACTGCCTTTGACCAAGAATAAATTATCGTTGGAAGCCGTCCTTCAACTCTTGGACAATGGTATATTATGCCGTTGTTGACGGTTAATTCAAGGATGCGCTAAATCTGACTGGTACTTTTCAGTTTTTTTTTTCTTTTTGTAATTAAATTGCAAAAAAACTTTGTGTTATTGAAAATTGCAAAAACCCCTCCTTTGCTTAAGAAAATGAAGAAATTATCGCTGTTATTACTTTCTCTTTGGCATATTTGATTATTACCATAGTGATAGGGACCACATTTTGTAGAAGAATAGAAGGGCTCTGCGGTTTGTTTTGAATATTTCAGGGGCTCTTTTGCAATATATGCATAATAATTTTTTTTTTTTTTTGCAAATTTGCTTATGAATATGAACCATATCAAGCTGTGTGAAAAAATTACTGATGCTTCTCTTTCTATACTTGTTCGTAGAAAATTAACTCAGTGGAACAACGTGCTAATGTACCATCTGCCAATTTTGGAGAAATCAGGACAGACTCTCACTTATTTTGCTGATATGGCACACGAATTGAGCATGATAATGAGAGGAATTGATTGAATGTACCAAAGTTTGAAGATTAATTAAATCGGCAAAACAACACGGCTTTATCTTATGCTGCTATCTCTTTTTGGAATTATCTTTTCTAATTTTCATTTTGTTTGGTTGTCTAATGTTGTATTGAGGTACTTGAGCAATTGTTATATGTTTTAATTTATAAACTTATTTTTTGTTATTAAATTTGTAATTTCGTATATATGAAGCATAGAGGCTGAAGCTGGCTTTTTACTTGCACTATTAAGTAGTGTGTGCTTCATTGATTTAGCTTTCCATTGTTCTTGTACTAGTAATAGTAGTAGTATTTGTGCGTTCTTTGATTTATTTTATTAGTTCAGTGATTTAGTTTGTGGTTTATTATTTCTGTGTTTCAGTGCAGAAAACTTGTTCAGTTCTTTTTTTAATATACCAGCTTTTGTACCAGGACTCTGAAGGATGAAGACCGGTACACTTGTTTGTATACACAACCATATTTGAAATTGTATTCACTCAACTTAACTGCTATAAGTTGCACAACTTTTGTAATTGATGGAATATGACTATTCATACCAGCAAAACATTTGATAGTAAGTATGTGCAAGTTTCTCTTCCATTTGTTACTATATCATTTCATTAATCTTTGAACTTATATATTTGCATTCTCCAAACATGGCATTTTTTATGATAGATTTTTTTTTTCAAGGCCCATTTCAGTATTGGGCTCTTAATCTCTCGCCTGAATTACATTTAAAAAACAAAAAATAGAAACCAATATACACACACACAACAGACAACTCTTTTGTCAGTTCCTGTGCACTGGATTTCTCTCATTTCACTGGCGCAGTGTAGAAAAGCGAGACCTTTTGCCGCCCCAACTGCGATCTTCAATCTTGTTCCCCAAGGAAATGTCATTGAAATCCCTATCACAATTATGAATTTAATTCATTTATTTCATCCTCAAATAATTAAGAGAAATAAAAAAAAAAACACCTACACTATGCTTGAATTGCAAAAAATCTCTTCATTTTTAGAAATTGCAGAAAAAAAAACTATTGATTGTTAAGAGGCAACATCAGTAGTTAACTCATCTCAATCTCATTAAACTATTTTTTTAATAAAATTAATTATTTCCAATAGAGTTACTTTTTTGCAATTTTACCATAACATAAGATTTTTTAGCAAATTTCTCAATAATTTGAAGTCTTACCTTAATTTGTGCATAAAACATCAATTTGACATCACTTAAGAAAGAAAATTGATAAAATAAGTAGGATAATTTAATTAACTAATTACTCTTGAAGAGATGGTTTTCAAGGCTGCCACGTGGCATAAATTCGTACACGAGAAGGCGCTCTTCGTTTTCGCAACAATATCCGATTAGCTTTACTAAGTATAGCATGCAATAAAACGACAAATATTGTTAAAATCAAATTGAGGAATAACACTGAACTGGTATCGAACTTATATTCCCATAAGATTAAACATTTACCAATAAATTTACTCCCAAATAGTATAACTTTTTAAGCCTAATTTCTTAGAGCATTTTAAATGAATTCAATTATACAATCAATTTAAAATTCAACCATCATAAAAAAAAATTTAATTTAAATTATATTAAAAATCGTCCTTTGTTTATGTCAAAAAGATACATTTAATAATTAACCCCAACTCCTTATTTTTCCTCCTTTTGAGATCTCTTATTAAGTCACATCATCACTTTTATCTTGACTGTTCGATCAAAAATTTTGTTAAATCTTAATCTTTAATTTTCTTAAATTTATGGATATTTTATGACAACATATGTGTGATTATTGAAATATAATCATATGATTGGTTGAACTAGTGTTTTGTGTTTCATCCCCGATTTAGTGAGAACCGTTGAATTTGTTTCTAGCCATCAGATCTTAATCAGATGGTTTCAATGAATCATGTTCCAAAGTGAAATTCAAATATTAATACAAATAGAATATGAAGAGTAAAACATAAATAATTCCATATTGTTATGGTTTCAACTTAATTTTTTTTTCTTACTAAATATGTGAATAAAATTTATATAAAAGAAGATGTAAAAAATGATAGGCTCATAGATTTTGTAATAGCATCTATATTCATTTTTTAAATAATTATCTCATATTGCATAATGAACATTTTAGAAGTTTAACAAAATAAATTTACAACCTATGATCGTTCTATGTAATTATGCATAAATTTAGAAAAATGCATATATGCTATATATATATATATATATATATATATATATATATATATATATATATATATATATATATATATATATATGCAATTCAATTATAATCACGCTATAAAAATATAAATAAGTAATTAAGTTATTCGCAGTGAAGCGCGGCAATGATTTAGTCTTGGTGCAGAGCGATTTGTGGGGACTAGCTCCGGTCCAAGGCGGGTCACGTTAATACAAGGATGGGTCAAATGGCGAATCTGAGTCTTTAGGAAATTCTGTGAGAGTGTGCAATGAGAGATGGGATTGAGTCTTTTGAAAAGAACAAGACTTGGATATTGATCCGGTTACCAGATGGGAAGAAAGCGCTACAAAACAAGTGGTTTTATCGGATAAAGGATGAACCAGCTGAGAGCAAGCGGTACAAGGCGAGATTGGTAGTAAAGAGATTCCTACAGAAAGAAGGAGTTGACTATACGGATATATTCTCGCCGGTGGTGAATATGACAACCAGGCGTACGATGTTAAGTATCGTAGCGGCCGAAGATTTGCACGTGGAGCAGATGGATGTCAAGACGGCGTTCCTCCATGGCGATTTGGAGGAGGGCATCTATATGGTGCAGTCTGAAAGTTTCGAGATCACGGAAAATGAGGGTCAGCTCGAGAAAAGCTTGTACGGTCTAAAACAGGATCCCAGACAGTTGACCAAGGAAGTTCTTATCGACAAGCTGAGGTTGTGTGCTGCCTCAGTGGGGCTGGTCGAGTGAGTCAGTTGGAGCATGTCGCCGGGCTCAAGGAAGATACGGGAGAAAAGGAGAATGGATTCAATGCAAAAGATTTGTTTCTTTGTGAAGTCTCCAAGTGGGAGATAGTCTTGTGCGGAGACTTTTTGAAAACTCTAGATACCGTAAAAAAGGAAACCATGCAGGACATAGGAAAGTTCTTCATATTTCCTTGCCATGACTTATTTCCATAAGTGACAATTGGATTGGAAATTTGTTTATTTCCTTATATTTATATTTCCATGTATTAGGTGTTAATTGGGGCAGTAATTCTTTGAGTTATTTCCTTGCATTAGGTATGACTATCCTATAAATAGAGGGGTAGAGTTTTATTCATTCCAACAACCACAATCAATTGTATTGTATTTCTCTTTTCTCAAAGTATAAGAAAGTGTTGAGTGCCGGCGACCGTGGGTTTAGGGTTTCCACGTAAAAAATATCTTTTTGTTCTTTTGTCTTGCTTTCTGTGTTGTTGTTGCGTCTCGGTTCCTAACACCTCTAAATTTTAGTGATAGTGGAAGTGATTCGCAATTCGTCGAAAAGGTTTGATAGCGGCAGAGATCCATAATTTAGGATTTAGGGTTTAGGGTTTTAGAAGTGTTCTAAATTTATGTTACACACCGGAACCAAATAATGAAAAGTGAGGCTAGTTGATTAGTTTTACCTTGAATGTTGAATGAAAATTGGAGTTACTTAAATAGGCTAGAAAAGTAAATAGAATTATACAAGATGTAGCGAAGCTAACAGTATGCAAGTACTTATACTGTTGGGAAATCCGTAGCCACGTACGTTACATGCGCAGCGGAACCTACGGGTTCAACCCTCCCTAGGATCATCGTAAAGGAAATAAAAATACAAAATTATGCTATTAAAATTTATACCTCGAATCTTCCTGATCCGGGAGGGAGAAGCGGATGTAGGTCTGAACGAACTTCCGTCTTGCTTCCTTCTCCTTAGTGCTCCTAAAGCTTGACTCGAACGAACTCCTTACTTCTCCTAGGGTAAAGAAACTGATCGCTCGCTAGTCTTCAAAGCAGAAGACCTCTACTCGTATCCACGTCGAACTTCGAATCGTCGGAATAACCGGACTCGGCTAGACGAGTCCGGAAATACTTTCAGGAGGCTCTCTCTCTTTCTCTCTGTATTGCGGCAGCCTGGAGGCTATGTAATGTGTCTCTAATAGAGGGGAACTGCCCCTCTATTTATACTAGAGAGGGAGGCGAATGATTACACAGTTACCATAACTAAAACCCTAATTCCAGCGCTTATTCCGTTCCCAACGGACCTATTCCGTTGCCAACGGAATAGGGTTTCCTAATCTGAAAACTTGGCTGCCGAGAATTGGCTGAGTTCTGTTGCCAACGGAACTATTCCATTGCCAACGGAATTTCATTGGCAACGGAATTGTTTTGTTGCCAACGGAACTGTGCTGATTTTTGCACAATCATCCATATCAATCATCCAATGATCGATTATTTCCTTCACCAATTTATACATCATATGTATAACCATTTAATATCATTTCCTTCCCGACTAGACGTTGTTCTATGTTTGACCGTGTAGGTTCCATTTAACGCTGACAACGATCTTCCAAAGATCGTAAGTCATGAGTAACCTCTAGACTGGTGTCATGACTACCTATGTTAAATGAAATGATCAGCGATCATAACCTATCTGAATAGACATTTGATTATTTCTTTTGTTCTACGATATATGTCTTGATCAGAAGACATGGAAGTATGTCATCCTTGAGTTTGACCAAATTCTCTTTCCTGATCGAGAATTAGATTGAACAAATACAAAATGATATTAACAACACATGTTAATCCATTTTGAGCATGGCCATGCATTTCCTTCGGTCCTAGTTCATCAGGGGGCCCAGAGACATCTCCCTCTTGACGAGAGGACAAATTCCATCTTGGTCACTCACATTTCTCGTCATGATTCAGTGCATACCTAACGATGACTCTAATGATCATCCCGTTACAGATGACGTAGGATCATATTAAAATATGCCGTTCCACATACAAGAATCCATAGTGACCTCAGGTCATAGGAACAAGCACACTATTCATATGTGAATCACTAATGACATATACCATGCATATTCTCATAGTGTGGTCAGTCCAGTATGTGTTCTCTAATATGTATCTATATTCCAGACTTAACATTCCTATGTCCATGATCAGTAGAACATAATCATCCAGTCTGCGAATATACTAGTGTGGATATGTAGCTTCTTACCTGAAGTATGTTTATCTCTATAAACATCCTACATATCACTAGAGACGGTTTAAAATGTCATTCGTTGGTTCACAGTTCTACTATCAGAATCACGTATTCTGATGACGTGAAGCCGAAGTGTCATTCATGGTCGATCTAATATATGTAAATAACTTTGGCCTAGGGCATAATTCCTTCATATACAAAGTGAATCACACCTGAAAAAAATTGGCATTTTGATAAGCTTTATCTCATAATTTATTCATTATAAATCATGCCATATACATATTAATTATCAAGTTATTAGATAGTTAAAATGATATTTTAGCACCAAAAAATATATATTCCGTCATCTTTTTAATAAATATGTTAACATCCAAAATATACACTCGAAATAATCTATCATTGGTCTCATGGACGGAGATAGAGGGGGGCAAGCAGGGGCCTAACCCCTATAAATCTCAATATTATGCATATTTATATTTTAAACGAGGCGTTAAAAAATTTAATTTACCATCCAGTTGAACCATACGCAAAAACAGTTGCATTAAGGCCTTGAATTCCTTTAAATAATCAGTAACCAAAATTTTATCTTTGCAGTTTCTTTAAATAAATTCTGGCCGAATTATCAATTTAGCCCTTTCTATCATCCTTTAATTTCGCACAAATCAGGATCTACAGAAACAAAAATTTTTAAATTGGACTGAATGCTAACGTAAGAAAAATTGTCAATTTTTTCTTCAATTTGGAAAAAAGTCCAAAAAAGAGGGAACTTCCAAAAAAGAGGGAACAATGAACACTAACCGAGAATGTTGATCTCTTCTGCCAAGGGTTTATTTGGGATGAAGAGTGCAAATCTAATAGTAGGCATCGGGGAAGAGATCAATTTTGCAAGTCCGTTCATCTTCTCGCTTTGCTTGAGACAGGGCGAGAGAGAAAGAGAGAGGAGAAACGATGTTTGTTGTTCGGAAGATCTCAAGTGGGAAGGGGTTAGATCTATTTTCTTGCTTTGCTTCTCACTCTACACGTGTTATGCAGATTCTAGAGAAGTAAAATCATCTAGCAATATTCACAACCATTCGATTTTGATCAAAACGCAAAATTTACAACCTCTGATTTTGATCAAAACGCCTGAAAATTCTGAACGACGTGGCACTCTGCTGTGCATTTACTGTAGCTAAGAACCTTCAGAATTATAAACATAAATAAATTTTGGCTCTTCAATTATTTTTCAGTCCTTATATACATTATAAAGTTTGGGATCATTTAATAAATAATGGAAAAAGAAGGTTGCAAGCAAAACAAAAAAAAATTATATCATGTGAAAGCTACAGAGTAGACATCTTTCAGCGGGAACAATATAAAAAAATGTTATTTTATATAAACGTCAGAATCGGGTATTAATTCGATCGAGCTTGCCAATTATAACTCGAATTGGCTGAATGATTCAGTGATTCTTAGAAACATGCTTTATATGATCCATGCATGATATAGACATGCATAGACTTTACGGCCTAAACTTAGAGGTGGCAAAATCTGACCCGACCCGAAAATCCGACTCGATCTATCCGAACCCAAACCCGACCCAACCTGACCCGACCCGACCCGAACCCGAACGACCCGAGATCCGAAATACCCCGAACCCGAACAACCCGAAACCCGAAATATCCACAACCCGAATGACCCGAAACCCGAATGATCCGAGACCCGAATGACCCGAGACCCGAACGACCTGAAACCCGAAAAACCCGAGACCCGAATGACCCGAATTTAAATTACCTGAACTTGCATATAATGAATGAATGGTCATAAATCTGTTGATTTCACTGTTATACTAGTATTATATATTATTTTATAATATCTTATTTTGCTTCTTACAATGTCAACATATTATTTTAGAAAATAATATATTAATTATATTGGTTTCTAAGACATAAAATTCTATTTGAGACTTTTGAGCTCATCGGCCAATTTTTACAGCTTGCGCAAAATTAAAAATAGATAGATATTTATTTAATCAAAGATTTTTCATTACAAGTTAAACACGGTGCGTAACTAGAGCTGACAAAATCTAACCTGTCCCGAAAATCCGACCCGACCCACCCGAACCCAAACCCGACCCGAAAAAGTTGGTAAGTCAACGACCTGAAACCCGACCCGACCCGAACCCGAACGACCCGAGACCCGAACGACCTGAGACCCGAACGACCCGAGACTCAATTGACCCGATGTTGGGTTTCTACCGTTCATAACGCAGCGGAAAAACAAAAACGAAACGAAATCGAATTCGAAACCCAAAAGAAGGATCCGTGAATTACAATTAAATCAAAGAAAATTTCATAGCTTTGTACCTTCGGATTACGCTTAATCCGTGATGATCAAAAGCGAACCGGTTTCCAAACCGATCCTTTGTATGTTTCGCCTAACCGGTCTGACAAACCGATCTCCAAACGAACGGATTCTCCAAGCAAACAGATTCTCCAAACAAATCGATTCTCCAAACAAAACCACGGTTTCAACCCGAATCACAAAGACGCCGCACTTCGCTTCGTCCTCTACCGGTATCCACACGAACAACCCCTTTGAACGGATAAAGAACGATATATGCTAGTATCCGTTCTTCATTTTCTCTCACAGAAATAACAAGAGAATAATTTTCGGATTTTTCTCTCCTTTTTGTCTCACAAAATTTGGACGAAAATATTATAATCCTTCAACTGATTTTTTTTTTGGGGTGTCTCTTGTGCCTACATAGTCCATAAGTTTCATATCCTATGTGCATGGTAACTATGTAACCATATGTGCAACACACCTTATCATATAAGATGTAGGATTGGATGTGTCACTTGACTATGTAGCTCTCCATACAACTTATCACATAAGTTATGATTTTTTCTGTGTACGTCTCAATAGTTGTTCTTTGTGTGTGACCCTGTAGGTTTACTTAATGTTGGCAATAATCACAATGGATTATAAATCATGAGCGGCCTCTAGCAAGACATCATGATTACCCGTATAGATGATTCGATCAAACCTAATTTATGTCATGCATTGTATCCCTTTGTTACACGATATCTGTATCGTCCATAAGGCATGGTATGTGTCAACCTTATATTGGTCGATAAATATTTCTTGACACCGAATTTGATTGAACATGAAATGACATTAATAACACCTTATTAATTCACTCGAGCACGGCCGTGCGTTTCTTTAATCAAATCATCAAGAGGCCTAAAGATATCTCTCTCAATTTATGAGAGGAACAAATCCTATCTTAATTAAATTCTTTCCTCCGCATAATTCATTATATACCTAATTATAATCTTTATGACCGCCCGGTTAAAGACGATGTTAGATTATATTAAAGTATAAAATTTCTCATGTAGGAAACTGAGATAATCTCAAGTCTAAGGATTACAGATACATTCTTTACTGAGAATAACTAATGACACGAACCATGTAGTATTCTCACGGTGGGTCAATCCAGTATATGGTCTCTAACATATACTTATGTTAATGACTTAATAACTCTTATTCATGATCAGTAAAACGTGACCATCAGTCAACTAACATACTGATGTACATTTATAGCTTATCATAAAGTATGTTTGTCTCACAAACATCCTATGAATGATCAGGGACGGTTTAGAATATCATTCATAATACTTTATAGTTTTGCTATCAAAGTCACATACTTTGATGATATAAAGCTGAATATCATATTCAAGGTTCATTTTAGTAATAAGAATAAAATAACCAATACGCATTTATTATATAAAATATCTCTAAACAAAAAAAACAATGTTTGTTCAACACAATCCATACATCTAGGTCTCAAATACATTGGCCTAGGGCATACTACTAACACCTGAGACCCGAACGACCCAAAACCCGAATGACCCGACCCGAACCCGACCCGACCCACCCATTTTCCACCTCTACATAAACTTGATAAATCTTACATTTTCAAGCTGATCAATACATGTATATTCATGCTTTACAACTAGGGCTTGTTTGGATGGCTAGTATTTGTTTGGTTTAGTCTAGTATTAGGAATATTTTCCAACTTTTAGTAAGTACATGTTTGAATGCATTTTAGGAATTTCTAGTATTAGGAATATTTTCCAAATTTTAGTAAATTTTGTATAGAAAATTTCTCACTTTAAAAACTTACCTTTTTGCCAAGTTTTTTTCTAGTAAATTTTTTAGGAATCATTATAATATAATATAATATAATATAATATAATATAATATAAATAATATTTTGTATTATATTATTTTGTATTATATTATATTATATTATATTATATCATATTATATTATATCATATCATATCATATCATATTATATTATATTATATTATATTATATCATATTATATTATATTATATCATATGATATCATATGATATAATATTATATCTTATTATATTATATTATATCATATCATATTATATCTTATTATATTATATTATATCATATCATATCATATTATATTCTATTATATCTTATCTTATCTTATCTTATTATATTATATTATAAATTTCTACAAATTTGCTAATTTACATCCAAACACAATACTTTTTGACACATCCTAAAATGTATAATACTTTAATATCACTAGAAATATACTAATACTATACTAAAAAATTTAACACATCCAAACAAGCCCTAAGCAACCAGTTGCATTCAAAACCTACATACGACATTATTCTTTTTTTTTTTTTTGCCTCGTGTCAAATTTCAAACAGTATCTAATAAAAGAATAACACTTATTAACTTGAACTATAATAAAGTATCAATCAAGAAATGAAATGAAAACATACAAAGACCCAGTATACCAAATTTTTGCCTCGATTCAACACCAAGTTTTTTCTCAAATCACAGCAAAATCAATTAACACAACATAACAATGCGCATTATACATTAACAAACATATGTTTCATATTTACAGGGCTTCTAATAAGGCTAATTAATACTATAATTCAGCACGGAAGTTGAAACTACTAAACCTCAAATCAACCCTTAGTCAGAACTATTTCAGCACCCTAATTCATATTAAGTAACATTAATTCATTAAAAATCAGTTAGTTACACCTTAATAGTCATAAATACCAATGATACACCAATAATTAATTCTAATTACAACAATTTTGCAATAATTTACCCTTAGTACACCAATAAGTAGCCATAATTACTCCTAATCAACTGCAAAATATGAAAACTAATGACAAATAAACCAAATAAATCACAAATTACAACAAAAAAGCAAACATATAAGAGACAGCCAGAGCAGAGACAGTGAGATTGATTGATTGAATATGGAATTATCTATGCAAAACACCGGGAGACAGCCAGAGCAGAGACAACAGCACGCGCACGAGACAGAGAGATTGATTGAATATGGAATTATCTATCTGTTTTAATTGTACAATTAAGCGTCAATTCAGTACAACATACATCAATTAACCCTCAATTGCTTAATTGTACTGAATTAACCATCAATTAGCCCTATTCAGACAATTGGGTTTCATTTACCAAAATCATAATAATGAAGCACAAAAACAAAATTAAAAGTAGGCACTAAATCATTATATTAAAAGTACATTTTTTAGTAAATACTATACTTTTTATTAATTAATTGTTGGAAGTAGGATTTTTTGAATTTTGAGCATACTCCATTGCCTAAAAAATGAAATAATAACAAAAATTGTGTAGTTTTTAATTGTAAAAAAAATATTACAACGCATGCAGGGGTGTATTTGATATTTTAATGGTTTGTAGGGATACACATTATTCTTTTTTATTAAGACCTAGTTCAGATTTATTCTAAGAAGTTTAATTAGTTTTGGTTTGGTTTTAATTAACCCCCCATATAGACTCAGTACGTTTTGGAATTCACGGAGGGACCACGTCATCAATTAGTTTTGACTGTCGGATAAAAAGATGTGTTTTTACCTGAGCGGTTGATTTCTTTGATCCTTCGGTGAATTTTTCCGTGAAACAAATCATATACGAGATTTAGTGTGAAATAAGGCCCGCTTGGTCTCTCCCACACCTCCCCGCCGTTATCTCCTCTCTCTACTGCCTCTCTCTCTCTCCCCACGTAACTCTCTCTTGCTCCACTGGCTCTCTATCTCTCTCAAGATTGCCAAACGTAGCTTTGGTTGATCAGACCGTTCAAGCTTCTCCACCGTCTTCACTACCTCCGCCTCATGATCTCCCTCTTCCGGCCCGCTCCCAACCCCTCTCTCCCCTTTCCTTGATCCCTCCGCCCCCTCTCTCTAATGTTCCTTCGATCCAGCCTCTCTTTCCTTGCTCCGCCACCGCTTTCATTGGAGAAAAAGGGAGCTGGAGAGAGGAGATCGTGACGACAGAGCTCAAAGGCATCAAACAAACTTCAAATTTCAAAACAAAACTTCACAAGAGGTACTAAAAGTTCACTAATTTCTCACAAATCCCTCTCTTTTTCCTTATTTTCTACTAATTTTGACAATAAATATCTTCAAATTTCAAAGTACTTCATGGGTGTTTTGCAATTCCAAAACTTTTCAAGAAAACAAGAGCGGATTGAAAAACAAATGGGTGTAAACGCAATTTCAATGAATAATTCGGATTATTTTTCAAATCAAACTACTATCCAAAATCAACAGAGAAAAACTAGACGGTCATTGGTCGCCTGAATTGCACCGTCGATTTGTTTCAGCTTTACAAAAACCTGGTGGGGCACAAGGTAAAAATAATAAATTTATTTCAATTTAATTACTCATTTTTTTTGTTTAATTTTTGTTAAATTTAGTGATTTTTCTTTTAATTTGGAGCTTTTTTTTTTTACTTTTTGGGGTTAAATTTGTTTAGTGGCAACACTGAAGCAAATGAGAGAGCTGATGAGAGTTGATGGATTAACAAATGATGAAGTGAAAAGCCATTTACAGGTTAATTAATAATTATAATAATTACCATTTTCCAAATTTTACTAATCACATTTTCATATTTAATGAAAACTTTTGTACTTTTTTGTAATTCTCCAGAAATATTGGTTGCATTGGAGACAAATGCCACAAAAAGAACAAAACTGCACTAGCTCGCAACAAAGCACGTCTCAGTCCGGTTCGCCGACTGGACCTCTCCAGTTCCGCTGGAAATGGAGAGACGGTATAATTTGAGGTTTTTTTTTCTTTTTGATAAAATTCAGAAAAGTTAGGGTTTTTGTGAAAATTTTCCCTAATTTTCTGAACTTTATGAAAAAAAAAATTTCACTTTATATGCGGGTTTTATTTATCTTTACAGTCATATAGAGGCAGAAAGCGATCATAATATACAAAGCATATTAGTCCTTGAAAATAACAAGTAATTGAAGGAGAGAATGTAGGATATGTAACGGGGTAATTGTGAGGTATTATTTGTTATGACTAATTGAGAGGTGCTAATTTCCTTATTGATGTTTCTCCTCCTAACGAAACAAAATTATCAATTTACCCCTTTTTCCTCCAGGTGTTGCTATAAAATGATGCTTATTCCTAAAAATGCAAGACCAAGCTGGAACAAACTGATTGTGATTTAGAGTAGTGAAATGTTTTCTTTTTTTTCCAAAGATAGCAGGCAGTTGTAAGTACCATCTGTATTTTTGTACATGAGCTTTTGATATAATCAATTATGTCACAATTGTTTTCTTTAATATATGTACTATTTACATGAACAATGATGTTTTTGTGTGACTAGATTGCAACCTTTAATAAATACTTTACCAACATGTATCTGTAATACAACTTTGTCTTATCTTCATCTGATATGTTTTCCTAAAATAGATTGTCTTGCTTAAAATGGCTCTTTCAAGAGTTAACAAACGAATTCGAAAAATCCGCAGCGAAGCGCGGGAATTTACCTAGTTGGAATCTACAAATCAGAACTTTGAAAAATATGCACTTCATTTCAAATCCAACTTTTCTCAATTAAGTGTTTAATTTGTGAGTTTTGTATTTTTCGGCCTCAATTTGGGGAACTTTGTCTCTAAATTGAATAACATGCGGAAAAAAATGGATGTAGTTGAACTCTAAATGAGGTCTAATTAAGCACAAAATTGCACAATGTCATTAGAATCAGCCTCATTTAGCTTCAATGCTCCTAAATTTAACCTAAAACTCCCCCAAATTAGCCGCAATCAATCCTCAAATTGTGAAAGTTAAGCACAAATATATAAACTTGAATTTTTATTATCATAATTGCTACATTTATATGGAAATAAAAATAAAGATACCGTTCATATAGCATTCTTTGAGGATATACATAAAAAAAGCTGGTGAAACATGCTACAAATCAGAAACTGAATGGAGGCAAATGCAGCCATTTTTGTATTAAGAACCTCTTTTTCTGTCAAATTACCATTTTCATCCAATCACACCCTCATTGTGAGAAAACAGTCGTAGCCTTTAGGAGAAAAAAGTACGAAATTTTGTGAGTCCCAAAGTTTGAAATAAATAAATTTGGGATCTGTAAATTATATCCAAAGTAAAGTGATAATTGTTCTCAATTTACAGAATTATCCCTTAGTTATCAATATTTTCATGTAGGGCCTAAGTGAAAGCAGAAATCAATATTTTTTCTTTTGAGATGCTATGCACAATCTGAGAGGGGTTCAAACTGATGTGATAAGTTGAGTAATTTCCATTGCAAGTGCCTTCTATTTTCAAGATAATAATAGAAATCGGACATTTCAAAATCATCTAAATTTCTGATATTTCTAATCCTGAATAGTAGGTCAATATATACTGGAGCAAGTACTAAATACATGTAAGAACTTGTATAATGTTGCAGAGTAGAGTCGCAACCCTAATTCAATAAAAACTGAGTAACAATTCAAAGCAGTAACTATCCCCTAAAACCACTAAAACCTAAACAGCCCCTAATTCACCACTAATTCAGCCAAATTAGCAGTAATTCATCAAATGTCATCTTAAATGCCACCTTAATAACCTTAAATCAGCTGCTATAACCATTAATTAACCAACAATCAACCCTAATTAACACAATTCTTCCTTATTGTTAACCAAAAAAAAATTCCAAAATTACGGCAGACGGCAGATCCAAAACAGTAACAAAATGAAGAATAACAACAGCAAAAGCAGTAAATGTGGTCAAGCTCAAGATGATCGACCGGAGAAAAGATTTGAGAGACGTCGTAGCGGTGTATTTCATTTCCTAATGGTGTATACTGGAACAGTTTCAAGGGATTTTTTATTGAGAGATGCTACTGTAGCAGGCAGATTTCATTGGGTATTAAACGCGGCCCGCACACGTGTTAATCAGTTATTGGATATCTGTCCGTAAAAGCAGCTCAAATTTGAGTCGTTCCCTGTTTTAGTATGTTACCGGGATACTTCAAAAATCCAGCCGTATCATATCGAATACCGTATCAGATACTTATGTTCTAATCGGATATTCGGATACCGTTTCGAACACGCTTCTTAGACCATATGATTACATATATAAAATCAATAAAATAAAATTAAGACATGCAATCTGCCTCAAGATATTTCTATAATAACAAGTTTTTAGTATCTCATACATCAAATTTTAATATCTAAATATATATAAATTAATTAAATATATAAAATATAATTATTAAATAATAAATAATATATAAATTGTTGTATATGTATCCTAGATTTTTTGAAATTTGTCATATCGCCGTATCCATATCGTATCGAATACGATATCCGTATTTGTGCAACATAGTTGTTTTATATAAGGGAAAAAAAAAGAAGTAGAGATAAAGCTTATGAATTGGGCAAATTGTGACATGTGTCCATCTTTTGATTCTTTGTGACCATATCTATCAATGAATCGTGTAACGAGTCATATCATGTAACGAGTCACCTTTTGATTGTTTGTGACCATATCTATCAATGTACCATGTAACGAGTCATATCATGTAATGAATCATATCAAAAAGTAAAGTCCAAATTATAACTTTTATTAATCAAGGCATGAAATGGGCTTAATGGCTTTATTTAGTTAAAACAATACTTACTTTAATTCATAAAAATTTATCCTTTCTTTTGCGGATTAAATGAAAATGTGATTGGTTTAGCAGCAACAATTGAAAATAAATTGGGAGCACAATGCAATTTTGCCTTCTAAAGGTGCGAAATAATTATTTATTAATGAAAGCCCTTTTATATCTTATAATATAATCACCATTTTATTCCTAAAAAAAATACAATCACCATTTATATGATGCTTTATTATAATATATTTATTATTTCTCTACTCTTATTTTTAATTCCCAAAAATTGGGAAAGATAAAATTTGCCATGCTTCAACTAAATTATTGTATGAATATGCAGGTAGAGATTGTGAAAGTAATATTAAAATAAATCATGAATTTCTCAGATATTCAATTTAGTGCTTCTTTAATTTATTTATTTATTTTTCTCTTTTGTTTTGATGTAGCTTTATGTATAGAAGAGATTCATGGTTTCCCACCCTTGAATGGCTCCTAACACCAGTGCCATAGCATTTGTGTTAATTGATCAAATGCATTTACTAAATACGCTTCAAATACATCCCCAATCTTCTCTAGGGTTCTTGACATGGCCGCAATCTTCTCTCTGTTGTTCTGTCTATCGTAGTTTCTGCTACTATTCCTAATATTTGTGATATTGGTGCGAGTAGATTTTTCAATGACTTTAATCACGTTATAATTGTATGGGATTAGTTAAAACTAAACTAGATCAAATTTCATGTTTAATTAGAATACACAAGGTTCAAGTTCATGATTCGTAATTGATTATTCGGTGGACAGCTGCAAGCTCCTTAGAAGGGAAGATTTAAAGGTATTACTATATCCAGAAATCTCATGAGATGCATTTTCATAATTCTTAAATGCTAATTTTTTTTCCTCCATTTGTTAGTGCGGAGTTCGGAAAGAAATGAGACCAGTGATTTTTTTTTCTTGATTTCTTTTGTGGATTTGGGAAAGAAATGAGATGAGCGATATTGATTTCTAAGTTTTGTAAACTAATGATATAAACAGTCTGCACTTATGATTACTAATTACTAAGAATTTTCTTTGTATTACTTCGTATTTTATCTGTTTTATGACAGTCACAAATGTAATATTTTTTTCGGCACAAATGTAATATTTGTTGAACTTTCATAAAAAAAATAATTATTTGTTAAACTACTTATCCATATAAGCCCCAATCTCATATTGCTTTTACAAAAATTATTTAATCAAATAATTATCTAACTTGCTTTGAATAATTATGAATTCAAGGAATTTTGATATGGGTATTGAATTCATAGAACAAGATAACCATATAAAGAGATATGGAATTAAAGAAATAAGTTGTCTGTGACTAAAAGAACAGCTACGATCCGGAAATATTTTTCACAAGAAAGTATATTTATAATATTTTTAACTCTCACCGAACACGTCCATTGATTCCGATCTGGATCAAGTTCCGCTCGAAAGGCCCAACAAAATTCATATTTGTTCATTTGCTTATGTTACGTTTTCTAATTTCTAATAATAAAGCCTTCAAGTTATAATAATTAAATATCAACTCATCTGGTAATTAGAGTAATTATTTGCTATCTAAGTCAACTGAAATTTTCATGTATGGATAAAAACTGTCAAATTATTTTTTTCTCATTATATAGGCCCTTGCCATATATCGAAATACCATAAATACTATATAATTAATAATCAAAAGTTAATGATATATTAGAACAAATTTAAGAATTTAAGACAAATAACAATAACAACATATCATCTTAATATTATGATAATATAATTATATAATTATACAATATATAATACTAGATATAACAATACATGATGATATTATATAATTATATTTTTAGCTAATGGCTAAGTATTACATAATAACATTATTATAACAAGGGGCAAATTTGGTATTTGTTCTATTCAAAGGTAAATATCCCCTTTAGCTCAGTTTTTTTTCATGGCTTATTTGATTAATTTTTTTGTCTCTTTTTTTAGTTTATAGATGCTATATATGGATTAGTGAAAGTAGTTAGTTGGACTCTTTCATCAATTAATTAACATATTTATCAAATTTATTTAATTCGATAATCAAAATATGTAATACATACTGAACTGTAATTAGGGATATCAATAACATTAATAGGAGATGAATATGATCATTTACGAATACGATTTAATAAATAACTATGCTTAGGATACATCCATAAATCATAAAATCTCTCGAAGATCATAATTTAGATATTTTCTTATTTTTTCATGAATGTGTTTTATTAAACAACATTATCTTTAAAATTTTGTATTTTTCAAAAAACAGGGAACGACAAGTAATGGAGCATTTGATTTATCTCTGAAATGATAAAGTTTCGTCATAAACAAAATTCTTTCAATAGTAATATTTATCATTTATTTCTTTCAATCATGTTTCTTTTTATTTCTGTTATCATTTAGATTCATGACAAAGGAATTATATGAGTACAACCTAACAAAATAAGAATTTTTTTAAAAAGGCAATGATGTTTTTCTTATTTCGGGCTATATAACATACCAGATTATATTTTCATATATTAAAGGGCATACATGACATTTATTATTCAATATTTCTATTAAGTTATTTTCTTAGTTATTAGGGTTAATGAGATGAGAAAGTTTGTTCTAGAAGCAAATAAGTAAATTATTTCAAAACCGAAAGTGAGAATAAAAAATTGAAAAATGAAAATAGAACATGACTTTTTATTTTCATCTGTTGAAAAAAAAATTCAGCCTAACTAACACAAGCGCCAAACAAAAAAAAACGAACGACTTTCCGAAGCGGAGCGAGGCCCACTCTTGTAAAAAAAAACAAAGCTTCTTCGTTATTTCTTATGCTCTGCTCTGATTTGATTCTCTCATTTCACCACTCCTTCTCCATTCTAGACTCTCACACTCTCTATCTAGCCTGCAATGGAGCTGAGAAAATCGCCCAGACCGAGAAGCACCATTTCACCCGCGTTCGCCGTGGGAGCAAAAGTGGAAGGGCGAAATGACACCAAAGGCTTCATTGGATCCTGGTTCGACGCGGTGGTGACGGGTCACGCAGTCAAGTCCGGCCGGGTTGTGCGCTACAGGATCAAGTATCTCACGCTCATGAATGACGACCATCCCGATTCGCCGGAAACCAACGAGGTCTCCGTCCATGATCTCTGCCCGGAGGCCCCACGGAGGCTTAACCTGACTGCTGGTGAAAAGGTATGTATGATTTGAGATTTGGTTTTTTTCTTCAATGTACGAGCAAACTCATAAGAAATTGGAGTGATGAGGGAGGTAGGTGCATGAGTATGATTTTTAGCTTTATTCAGCTACTTTTAGCTTCTAATGGTTAATTTCTACTCAGGTTCTTTCTCCCGATTTTTACCTTTATTAAGCTATTTTTTGCTTCAAATGGTTAATTTCTACTCAATTCCAGATTGTTGCCAAGGGGTCTCTTTCGCTATTGCCTCAGAAAAATACATAAATTTCCTTTAATTACTTCTCTAATTTTGCATGCATTTCTTCTGATGAAAATAATCTTGCATACATTTATTTCTTGCACAAATAATTGTTTCTTTCATTTTTCTTCTTTCTCCCAATGTACTTTTAAATTATTTAGTATTCACAAACTAACATTTTATTTCTCTTTCTCTCTCTTATCTCTCTCTGTAGAATTCAGATCTCGGATTTGAAATGCACGAGTTAGTAGAAGCGTACCACAACGACGGATGGTGGTACGGAGTAATTTTCGCATTAAGAAACTCGGTAACCGGGAGATACCGTGTTTCGTTTCCCTTCTCAAGAGAAGTGATTGATTGTCCTCCCTCTGAAATCAGACCTCAGCTCAATTTCATCAAAGGCAACTGGTTCCCTTTCAAACCTAAACCACCGGTATTAAAATAAATATAATGAATATAAGATTTAACAAAATTCGTAACCTAAACCCTAAATTTTAGATGCTTTCAGAAATAACTATAATAAATTTAATTAATCCTTAAAAATATAATAAATAATTATAATAATTCTGATAAATAATATAATTACTCGAACTTCCTCCCTCAAACCCTAAACCCTAAACCCTAAATTTGATTTATTTTTTCAGAGAGGTTTATATAAAACTGGAGCCAAAGTGGAAGCAGTGAAAATATGTGAAAAATACGATCATTCATGGTTTCCAGCAACGGTGGAAAAAATAATAACAGATGATAATTTCTTAATAAAAAACGATAACGAAAATTACGTCCCATATGGACATTTGACCGAAATAGTTGACTATTACTCTTTACGGCCAGTAATGGACCGAAACCCTAAATCCTGCAAGCTTGAGGTAAATTCAGATGTGGATTTTTCCCATCAGAGCGCGTGGACCAATGGGGTGGTGACAAGTGTCATTTGTGATGGCAGTTATGTAGTTAGGGTTTGTGAAACTGATGATGTGGCGCCTGTGCTGGTTCATGAGGAGTTTATTAGGTTGAGGCTTCAGTGGGATGGAAAGAAATGGTCAAACATTAGATTTTTTGGTATGTTGGTTAATTAGTTAATTAATTAATTAATTTTCAAATATGCCCTTGTATCTTGTAGAATTTGTGAATAAGTTCTTGGTTTTGTTTTATTTAGGGGAAAAGAGAAAGACCAGCTGGTAAAGACAGCTTAGCTTCTGCTAAAAAGAAGAAAAATGATATTTCAGTTTCACCGAGATAATTTTTATATAATATTTTTATAGTGCTTATATAAATTAATTATGAATATGTATTTATTGATTAATTTAATTAATTTCTTTATAATTCAGTGGTGAGACCAATGTGGTTCTTCCTGGATTGAAAAAAAATAAAACGAAGAAAAATGATATTTCAATTTCACCCAGGTAAAATTTTGTATATTCTTTGTTTTAGTGCATATATATATATAACATGTGTATATATATATATATAGAGAGAGAGAGATAGGCTACCTTGCTTTTAAAAGTATCAGGGGTTCATGTTTTTAATTTTCTAACCCTTTGATATACATTGAGATTGGTGCTGGATGAATAAATTTCCACTCTAACGGAATCATTTGTTTTTATTCTGTTTCACTACTTTTATTGTCTGGTCTCTACAGCTTGTCTCTTCTCCGGTAAAAAACTATTGAACTTCCTCCAAATGTCCTCCAGTAAAACAGATTGCACTTCCTCTAAATCCCCTCCAGTAAAAAACATTTGTACTTCCTGACAAAATAATATTCCACATTTGAGGTTGATTATATTTTTATTCTCATGTTCTCCCTCCTTCACGACTTCCTCTTCCAATATTCTCCCTCTAATTCTCCCTTTATTTTCATCTAGCTCTTTCACATATTTCATTGATTTGATCTAATCATCCATTTTCTCTACGCGTCAACTCCAACCATAAATCAATCGGTCAGGTCAAGTCTCCACTGCATACCATCATGGATTAAGAAATTCTTTTATTCCCAAAAGAGATATATTGTTTGTCTCTGTCATGTAGGTTAAAGTTAATAATTTATTCTTAAATGTCTTTTTTTAGAGATATTTTATTCTAATTAATAATTAAAGTGCTAAGCTAGTTAGTGTTATGTTGCAACCTGCAAGTCACTTATTAATATGAATTAATGAAACTTATCTTTTGTTGGAACATGCATTTGATTTTCCCATTGATGCTGAAGATCATTATTCTAACAATGACAACACCGACCATCAAACTGTTGAAGACTGGAATCAACAAATGTCCGAGGTGGAGATGGCAAGTGATGAGCCGTCCATTGGGACGGAATTCAACAGCGCCAAGAAGCAATTAAATTTTATAATATTTATGCCTTCAAAACTGGATTCTCTATGCGCAAAGATAGCCACTATAAGTCAGTAAAACAAGATAATGTAATCACCGCAGGGGCTCTGTGTTGCTCGAAAGAAGGAACCTCTAGTTCTCAGACCCATAAAAAAGATGATGAAACAATCCAAAAGAAAGGGTCACCCAAAAGGAATATGCCAGAACAAAGAATGATGCAAGGCTAATATTAGAGTGAAATTGCAAAAAACTGCAAAATGGGAGATAACCAAATGCATAACAGAGCATAATCACAGTTTAGTTGTGAGTCCGTCGAAATTAAGGTATTGTAGATCTTATCGTAAGATAACAGAAGCTGAGTGAACAAAATATACCTACTGTGCAAATCATGTCTTTCTTGGCTGCTAGAGAAGGAGGGTCTTATAGTATTTCTTTAACAAGAAAAGATCTTAAGAATTTGCTTACGAAAAAAAATAAAAATCTTATTGGTGTTGATGTTGCAACTGTAATGTCTTATTTTGAAGAGCGTGAAAAAACGGATCCTCTGTTTTATTGGAAAGTTGATTTTGATGAAGATAGAGCAGCTTGCTATTCGTCTGGCAAGTGGGCCGTGCAGAATGGATCCATCATTCTCTTGACATGGAAATCCAATTTGACTCAGAAATGACAGCTGTAGGAAGCATAATTTATGCTATGGAGATAAACAAGAGTGAGAGAAGGAAATACAAAAGAAAAAAGACCACGATGTGAGTCATGAAAGGCTGAAGTATGGGCAAGTCACGGAAAATAATAAAAAGCAAACGGCTCTGTCAAGGCCTATCTTTATTCATCCAACTCCAATCTCGATGTACATCAAAGGATTAGAAAATTGAAAGCATGAGCCCTCTGGTGCTTTTAAAAGCAAGATAGCCTCTCTCTCTCTCTCTCTCTCTCTCTCTCTCTATATATATATATATATATATATATATATATATATATATATATATATATATATATATATATATATATACATTTAATTAATTATTTTTTGTATAATTCAGTTGTGGATTGAAATAGAATAAAACGAAGAAAAATGATATTTCAATTTCATCAAGGTAAATTTCTTATATAATGTTTTTTTTAGTACTTATATATATATATATATTAATTTAATTAATTATTTTTTCTATAATTCAGCGGTGAGACCAGTGTGCGTCTTTCTGGATTGAAAAAATATTCTGTTTCAGCTAATAAGAATGAAAATTGTATATATCATAAAAGAACAAAAAAAGCTGTGTCAAAATATCCGAAAAGTAAATTACGTAATGAGTTTGATTCTTCTCCTTCTTCTGTAAGTAAATTTGAGATTAAAATCAATATTTTTATTTTTGAGATATAATATAAATGATTAAATTTGAAATTATTTGAAATGTTTCTTTTTTTCTGTTGGTTTAGGTTAACATTAAAACAAGCAAAAATAAGTCAAATGAGCCTACTGTGTTTATTAGTAAAACCTAAATCCTTCTTTTATTTTTATTACTATTATTATTTGGGTGAAAAAAGTATATTATTATTACTTAGTTGTATTTGCAGATTCTCCAGCTGATGTCGACTCTGACATCATCAATGGCATGGTAAATTGGTAAATCTACAAAACCAAGTTTCAACCCCACTAAACCGTAACCAAGTTTCAACCCCACTAAACCCTAACCATAACCAAGTTTCAACCTAACTAAACCCGAACCCTTACCAAGTTTCAACCCAGCTAAACCCTAACCCTAGTGAGAGCACACCCACGAGTTAGATCAACCATGGCATTATACTCCCGTTCGGATGGAGATCTCCAGTTTGGAATTCCATTGATGCGTTTGATATTTTCAGAGAGATCCCTCCAAAACCCCATTTCGCAAATCTCCAGAAGTAACAAAAAAAAGCTAAATAAATAAATCAATGGAAGTTTGCAAAATAGCCCTTGCATTCTTGAAAAATGCTAAAAGCCCCTGTATTCTTCACAAATTAAAATAAACCTCCTTATTAATTGTATCTGCTTGAATATATCAAGAATACAAGGGCTTTTATGCAAACTTCCCATAAATAAATAAATAAATTGCAAGTTTTCATATCTTTCTTAATGAAATGAATATATAATTTAATTTTTAAAGGTGTTGCAACAAGGAAGAGCTAGGTCAAATGGTAACTTATTCCAACCTGGCGGTCTCAATTAAAGACCTCTCTTCAGACGCTGATGTGGAAGAATTTAATGCTAAACTCCAAGTTTTGGACTCTTTACAGCAAGATGGGTTTGAAACTGGTCCGTTATGGATTCGTTTAACCGCCATGTTGGAATTGAAGAGTGAGATTTATGAGTCTGGTTCGAGAATGAAGGAAATAGAGAGAGATCCGAGTGTGCGATACGAGGATTATAATGAGATTTCGGGAAATGTGGATAGGGTTTGTGCTGAGCTGGCGGAGCTGAGGGGGAGAGAGAGGATGTTGAAGGAGAGGAGAGAGAGAGAGAGTTGGAGAGACGGACGGAAAATGCGAATAGGATTTCTAGGTTCGAGGGTGAGATTGGTAGGCTGCATAGGAATGCAACATGACCTTCATGTTCTACTAGCGGGAAATATATGCCTATCAGATTATAGAAATTTACATTGTAAACTTTTAACGACTACTATTGAAATATATCATTAGTCGAGAACTTCTAAAACAGGTGCATGTATCCTTATTGCTCTATTCTGAGCGACTCTTTGTTCATAATATATTTACGTATATCGGGACTACTCCATGTTCCAAGATCAAGTGCTTGATCCAAGCATACCTATTGTCCGCTTCTAAAGCGACAATATGGTCTTGTTTTAGTTACAGTACCTTATTTTGGAACTCTTTCCAAATTACTGTATTCAAAATAAATGAATTGCGATAATGATCCATGTTAGGAAAGTATAATCTCTTACCACTACCTAGCTTCTGATAGATCGGGATATCTTAATTCTTCATAAGAACTTAGATATTTATTCTCGTCATCAAATGACTATCATATGCTCTCTTATGCTCCAAGCATATTGCACAGTACATTGTATGGCTTGAAGAATCTTATTCATTCCGTTACTAAGAACTGTTTCTTGTACATTGAACCTTTCAATAACCGGATGATATGTCTTCATTATATGAATGTTATAGGAAAGGATTCTTTCTTGCATATTGAACTCCTTCAATATATTGTTGAAAGCATAGAATCCAATTCATGTGCCTTTCATTGTTCATATTAGTGCCAAAACCAAGAACTTTTTCTTGCATATTGAATATTCAATATATATGATCGAAGGTATAGAATCTAATTCTTATATCCTTCTATTGTTCAAGTGAATGCCATAAGCAAGGACTCTTTCTTGCATATTGAACACTTCAATATATGGCTGAAGGCATAGAATCTCATTCGTATGTCTTATTTCTTGCGTATTAAATTCTTTCGATATTTTACCAATGTACTTTATCTTACATCCATAAGTCTACATAGACTTCAACTCCCAACTATTAGGATGGTGAAGGTTCTTTGTTGTAACACTAGGAGACTGTCATACTCCCACTGAATTTCTTGAAACCGATGTGGTCTTATCTATTTCGATAAAGCTAAATTCTGCAATTTACTTTGTCAAATAAACTCATTCTGAGGTGCTTGCTTTAATCCATTCATGGATTCGAAGACTGTTAACTTTTCAGAATTCTCGGGATCATAAAACTCTTCCCATGTATCGAATATACATCCACAGTAAAGTTCCTGTAATGGAATGTGAGTTTTATATCTCTGTTCCATCATTCATAATCGCATTGTGCTTTGGAAGTTAGAATTCGTAATAGCAACAAGTGAGAAAGTCTTTTACTATAGCCCATACTATAGAAACATTCTTTTGCTATTTATAGGTTAACTATACAATGGTCATCAAGCCATTGGATACTCCAACCAAGTTCAAAACTTGACTGGGTTGCATCTCAATTCTCATGGTCCAACTATTGATTCTTCACAGTCTCCTCGGTAGAAAGTCGACTCATCTTCTCTGAGCACCTTTTATGAGAGATCATATCTCTCGCCCTAATGTCTACCAGGTCTGTTAGGAGGACCTTATGTTTCAAGTATAGCCTTATCAACTACTTGATAGACTCATTAATGGTTCATCGCTAGTATGTGGATCTCGAACCTTTCGAGATGTATTACACTCCCACTGCTTCTTTAGGAGATGAGATCTCTTTCTTTTGAACCTTATGATATTCAGTGTTTAGTATGTTCAAGAGTATAAACCTATAAGGATTTTGAAGGATCTGTTTGACTTATCATAAATTGAATCTTATCCAATAAGGTCCATCATCGTCTTTATGAATATATCGTGATATGTTCAATATAGAGTTAGTTGTGAAACCCCTTTCACAATCTTTATGACGATCGTCAAGCTATTTGTCACCTCGATCCAATCAAAGTGCTCTTATTGTCAAGTCGATATCGAATTTCGTGCTTTGAACATTTCAAAATTTTTTTGTTTCAGTAAGTAAATCTTTTACTTAAAACACTTTAAGATGAAATACTAATATTCCTATTTCTAGTTGTCTTGCTTGTTGTCTCTCGTGCATCTGTATGCATGAGTCTCCACAAACCACTCAACCTTTTGATGGTTGTCTATTCTTCTCATCTTGTTCGATAAATAAAATCCGTACGTCTCAATTGATCGTAGATCTAATGAGTCTACAATTCCACATAAGGTGGAGTTTAGAAATGCGATTCTCATTCTGTGACTTAGATGACATTGCTAGAAGTATGGAATAAATAGACTTATCATTTGGCATATAATGGTCCATTTCTAAGTGAACATTTCAAATAGACAAATCTAGAAAATCTTATTATTCCAAATAATAAATTTTACAATCACTTTAACGCTAATATAGAAATAACATTTATTTCATTACAAATCCACAATGGCTAGGTCAATAAAATCCTAGAGCTAATGTAGCAACTCTTGCTTCATTCCCCATTCGTAGGTTGACTTCTTCTCTAGCTAATCTTCTACGTCTGAGTAATATCCTGCACATTCAAAATGTGAGAATTACAGTGGATATCCAATATCCAAGTAGAGATTTAGAAAGAGGAATACCTGAAATGGCAGCCATTGATTCTTCTTGACATATCTTACATCCTCCTCTCCAGTGATCACGCATAGAACATGCAATCACTTCTTCGGATTCCTCAGGTTTAGGCAACTCTTTGTCTTCACTCTTGATCCAGCTCTCCCATGCGGCCTGTCTATTCAACTCCCTTTCTCTTTCAAGCCTGAGGGCATCAATGACAATTTTTGCCTCTATGTCCGTCTCTGCCTGTATAAGAATCTTATGCAATTCCGTGATCGTCGTCTCCATCCGACGCTTATGATATTCAATAATGAACAAATCAAAGTTCGGAGGAAGCGATCCAAGAATTAGGTCAACCGTAAATTCCCTTGGAATAGGCGAACCAAGTCTCTCTAAGTAATCAATGTAGCTTCTCATCTTGAACATATGAGTATCCACAGAAGAGCCCTGAGCCATCTTGCTCTTGATTAATAACTTAGTGACCTTGTAGCGCTGAATACTAGCCTGATTTCAGAACATTTCCTTAAGCGCCTTGATCATATCATAGGCATCCGTAAAATCCATCTGCTTTCGAAGCTTAGGTTTTATTCCTACTAACATCATCCAGGCTACTTTTTCAGAATCATCAATACACTTCTGATAAGTATCTTGAATGTGACTCTAGAAGCGGTCGAAGTCGGTGGATTTGGGATGGGTGTCTCAAGGATATACAACTTTCCTTCACTCTTGAGAACAATTTTCAGAGTCCTAAACCATTCAGGGAAGTTTGTGCCATCGAGCTTATCCTTCTTAAGGATAGATCGCAAGTCCGTGAATTTCGAACTCATTCTACAAGTTTAATATGCTTGTAAAATTTATATTTAAAATTAGAATTATTCTAATTTTGTTTCATATATTATACTCCCACTATTTTTCTTCAAATCAAACACCTTCAGTAGTATTGATTCGGAATTTCAATTAAATGAGGTTTCATAGTGAGTCAAGATCCGTATTTCATTGAGCACTAAGTGCGCTTTGGCGCAACCCTTATTGCTCCACTATTTAGGTAGGAACATTTTCAATTGTATCATATACAACTCTTGTCTTTTATGGAATGAGCAATATATGCCCGGTGTATTATCCCATCTTGTGCCTGAGCCCAAGTCCGACTTGCTTGCTCATATCCACACTAGTATATTCGCAGACTGGATGATCATGTTCTGCTGATCATGGACATAGGGATGTCAAGTCTGGAATATGGGTGCGTGTTATAGAACATGTACTGGATTGACCACACTATGAGAATATGCATGGTATATGTCATTAGTGATTCTCATATGAATAGTGTGCTTGTTCCTACGACCTGAGGTTACCATGGATTTCTGTATGAGGAACTGCATACTTTAATATGATCTTACGTCATCCGTAACGGGATGATCATTAGGGTCATCATTAGGTATGCACTGAATCATGACGAGGAATGTGAGTGACCAAGATGGGATTTGTTCCTCTCGTTAAGAGGAAGATATCTCTGGGCCCCCTGATGAACTAGGACTGAAGGAAATGCATGGCCATGCTCAAAATGGATTAACATGCGTTGTTAATATCTTTTTGTATTTATTCAGTCTAATTCTCGATCAGCTACTAATATATTTGTGTGAGAATGTCTTGAGCTAGATATCGCACGATCAAGTTCTCGGAAATGTCTCGGTCGCATACTACCTCTCAGAAGAACAAGAAGTCGTCACGCAGGCAAAGGATTTCAAGAGAGTATCTCAAGGCGTGGGAACAAGCTTCTTAGTGGCTAGATTTTTCGTAATGAATATACAAAATTATTCAAATGCAAACCAAAATTTATTTTAATTTTAAAATATTTCTCCAAAATCTTTGTTTGCACCTCAAACTCCTGTTTCATTCGTTTGTTCGCTCGTTATATGCAAGAAAAACTCAGCTAGATTTTTCGTAAAAAATATACAAAAAAAATTTCAAATGCAATCCAAAATTTGTTTTTAGTTTACAATGTTTCTCCACAATCTTTGTTTGCACCTCAAACTCATGTTTCATGCGTTTGTTCACTCGTTTAATGCAATAGAAACTCGGCTAGATTTTTCGCAAATAATATACTAAATTATTCAAACACGAACAAAAATTTGTTTTCATTTGAAAATATTGCTCCTCAATCGTTTTTTGCACCTAAAACTCATGTTTTATTAGTTTGTTTGCTCGTTTGATTCAAAAAATACTCGGATAGATTTTTCATAAAGAATGATAGTAAATACTAAATTATTCAAATGCAGACCAAATTTTGTGTTCATTTTAATTCGTTTGTGTTTCTTTTTCTTTTTGGTAGGCAATTTAATTTTTTATTAAAAGGGGAGTATAATCCCGTTCCCAACGGACCACTGTGTTGGCAACGTAACCCTCCGTTGAGCAATCTTTCGTCTTGACTTTGTTTTGGCTGAAATTGTATACAGTCTGTTGGGAACGGAACTTTTCCGTTGCCAACGGAACTGTAGGAATTTAGCCGTTTGGTTTGAAATCTTCCTTGATTGCCTTCCGTTTTTGTCAGTCCGTTGGCAACAGACAAGATCCGTTGTCAACGGAACTGCGCAGTTTTCCTTTTCTAGGGCTGCTCCCTTCCTTCTATATAAAGTGGAGCCGCCTCTCTCAGTTTGGTTAACGATTTCAATATACAAATAGCAAAAATACTCCTTTCTTAATACTGTTAATTTGCTCCAAATCTTAAAGTGAGATTAGTGGAGTTTTTGAGCGTGTTGCTCGTTGGTTTGTTGAAGTTTCAAGAGATCGAGGATTGTTCCACCGGCCGTCAAGAGGTTGTTGTAAGGTGACGGTGGTTCAAGATCTTGTACGATCTTATTTGTTAGTGATAAACGGAGCCGCAAGGCAAGTCCTGGAGAGTAGGCAACTCGTGAACGCGGTAAGGACCGCTAGTGAGTAAACGGGTGGTTAAGGCTAACGCAACCACCTCACCGAACTCCGTCATCAGATCGTGTGTTCGGTATCTCTGTACTTTTTATACTTACTTTAATTTCTTATTTATTTATCTTTCTTTATCAATTAGTATTCAAACAACCATCAACTAAAGTCTAAAAACAATAAAAATTTAAAAGCCCTAAAAATACAAATATTCACATTTCCGCACTTTAGGTCTTTTAAAACCCCCCTTAGGCCTCAACTGCACAACAATTGTACCAGAGCAGGAATATAGACCATTTCAAATTCCAATTTGAAATAACGTGTATTCGATTTATGGCGACCCCTCCGATCAACCGTCTTCAAATCGCGTACCCCGACAAACTCGACGGCAAGAACTGGAACGTCTGGAAAAGATGCATGATGAACGCGTTTGATCTTCATGGTCTTCGAAAGGTAGTGGAAAATGGTTTTACCGTAGAATTTGTACCAAATAGTACCACAACCTATACCGAAGACACTAAAACAAATAAGACACTTGACATAATGGCACAGAACCTCATTCTCACAAATATGTTAAACATTTTTTCTGTAATAATAGATGGTTGTGAGAATTCTAGTGAAATGTGGAAAGCTCTCCTAAATAGATTTGAGGGGAATAATCAAATGAAAAGAACCAAATTAATGGGACTTGAACAACAATTTGATAATTTTCGGATGATTGAAGGTCAACCCGTCGAGGATATGTACATTCGTATGTCGCATATCCGAAACGGATTCACCGCTTTAGGAGAGAAACTAACCGATGATCGAGTTGTAGGTAATTAATTAGGGCAATGCCATCAAGTTGGGAAGTGCTTCGAGTTTCGTTGGAAACTATGCTAGCAACAAAAGATATCGGGCCAGAAGAACTTATCAACTACTTCCGCAACTTCGGGACCCAAGTGAGGCAAATGGGAACCGACTCCCAACCAAAAACGGTGGCTATACCGGCAACGAGCTCGATTGATGAGGATGATGAAATAGCGTGCTTGGTGCGACAATTCGGTGAATTTCGAGCCAAGGAAAAGTGATTTAACGACAACCGACGTCGCAACAACCAAAAGACGTACTGCTTCGAGTGCAACAAGAAGGGACACACCATCGACAATTGCTTCACCCTACATCCCGAGCTCGCTCCGTGGAACAAGAAGGATGATGAAAAATGTGATGGACGTTCAGATGATCGACGCGAGCGACGTGAAAGGCGGTCCGACGATCGACATGACAAAAGACGAGAAAAGAGGCATGATGACCGAGGAAATGACAAGAAAAAGAAGTCAAAAGATCATTCCGCCAAGGTGGCCGTATGGGGAGAAGAGTCGAGTGATTCATCCGATGGTTCTGTTTCGGACTCCGACTCCGAATCGGACATGGCAAATGTCGCGTTCATGGCGTATGATGACGTGGACGAAGTATGCGAAAGGGCGATACAAGAAATGATCCGACTTGGACAACTTCCACCACAACCCCGTGCTCCTACCGCAACATCTTACATCGACACTATTTCCTCCAGTTCTTCCCGCGACACGAGTCGCGAGATATATCTAGATCCTACTGTTAATCATGTCTTAGAAGAGGTTAAGGTTCCTAGTTCAAATCAAATTGTTGAAATTGTAGAACCCGGAACCCACGATGAACTAGAACAAGAATTAAAAAGGGTTCGGGAGTCTCTAATCAGTACCCAAGAACTTCTCATTGTTTCCGAAGCTTCGGTAAGGTCGTACAAGGCACGAATAAAAGAACTTGAAAAATCAAATTTAAATAATTATAACAACTCAATTGACGAAAACTTAAACAATAAATTAAATGTTTGTATTTGTGAAAAATTAAAAGCAGAAATTAGTCATCTAAAAGTCGAAGTTGTAAGTTTAAAATGTGAAAATAAATCTCTCAAGTCTGCTTGCGCCAGAAATATCTCGAGCAAACTTGATTTAGACAACATACTTATAGGACAAAAACCAAATGATAAATCCGGTTTAGGGTTCAAGAAAGAGATCGATACTAAACCCGCTCCTTCAAGACCTAAAAATCATACAGTTAAAAGGGAGCTCAATCAACCGAAGAGTAGAGGAAGTGCATTCTTGTATCGAGACTACTCTAAGGGTCAAAGTCCTAAAAGTCGAACTTTTAAAAGTTTTAGTAAAAATTATAGGTTTCACTATCTTCATGATTTTCGGCATATTCATGAAAATTACCGCGGTGTCACAACCGAAAGACTTTATAAAAAGGGTCCTAATGGTTATTTTTACGAAATAGTCGACACACATGTCCCGAGGAAGATTCAACCTATTGAATCAAACCATCGAGCTCCCAAACATTACATTAATGCACATCAAAAACAAAATTTCTCAAACTCAAACAATTTCGCTAAATCGACAAATTTTTCAAAATCAACTGTTTTCAGTGCCAAGTCAACTGAACCAAAGCTTAGGAAAGCCGAATTTTCAATCCATTATAAAAATCATTTTGTGAAAGGTACTGAAAAGACTTCGAATCCGACTTGTTCTTTCTGCAACTATTGTTCCAAAATAGGTCATAACTCGCTAGAGTGTCTCTTGCGTAAACCTGCAAATTATTCAAAATTTATTTGGATGCGTAAAGATAGAAACACTAGTAGCCCTACCTCTGGTTTGGAGGCACCGAAGTGTTATAATAAAGAAATTTTAAATTTAATTTTTATTATGATAGTAGGGGTATTTTCATAATTTTAAAAATATTTTGGTATGTTGAGAAATAATAAATTTTTAGTTCAATAAATTCTGCACATTAATTAAAGAATTTAGAAATTTGAATCATCAAATTCTGAGGTGTATAGTGAAAGATGTGATTATTTTAAGTTGGAGGGTCTAAAGTGCAATTTCGGCAGCAGTACGTGGCTGTTCAGTTTCTTCTTTTGTAAGTTCAGAGAATCTCATGGGGAAGGCTGAATTTTCAGATTTGCAGTTAGTGGGTAATTATGGTCTTTGATGAGAATAATTTGCATTTAATCAGAAGATACGGTGTATTTTTCCCTTCTATTTTGGTTCAAATACCCTCTGTTGAAGCAAAACGGGATCACTTTCCTTCCTTCCCTGTATTTTTCTCCCGATTAATCTGACCCGCGAAGCTCTCTCCTTTTCCCTGTCACACGTGACCCCAACAGTCCTCCTCCTCTCCATTTCTTCCCTCTCCCTCTCTCTGCCTTTCCTTCTCTTCTCCCTTTCATGCTGCACAACCGGACGGGTCCATTGGTGAGGAATTGGAGAGCTGAGTGGAGTTTCTGTCACTGTAGCACGCACCTGACACTGTAGCACGCGCTGGACACTGTAGCACGCGGTTTCTCATTTTTAGCGTCCGTGAAACCGGTCCACGTAGACCGAAGGTAGAAGGCAATCTCGGCTCGTGAACACCGGGTTTATCCAGACTTCAACCCCAATTTTATTCTCTGCAATCTTCTGGAATTTTGTGAGTTTGCAATTTCTTATTTAGTTAATTAGTAGTTAGTGTTAATTTGTATTATTAGGCCATGTTGCATGTGTATATAAATAAAATAAATATTTTTGTGGTTATGGATCTGTTGTTTAATTAATATAACTATATTTTTCAAAATTAAATTGGGGAAGGATAAATATTTTAATAAGAAAATTATTATATTAAACGGTCAAAAATGTTGGAAGAGAGAATTTTGATGTTATTTCATTATATCATATGGGCTATATTTTAAATAACGATAATCATTAGTATAGGGTATAACTAAATAAATGTTATAATTTTTAAGTAAAATGATTGTGGAATATGATAATATGATATTAATATTTTCCTATAATTTATATTATGAGTAAATAATATTACAAAATATCTGATTTTATTAAATCTGAAAATGGGGTATTTTCTGAACTGGAACTGGGTTCTGGATTTTCGGACAGATTCAAGAGTCTGGATTTTAAAAGTTGGAATTTGGAAATACTGTTTTTAAGAGAATCTGGAATTTATAGAACTGGAATTTGGAAATACTGTTTTTAAGAGAATCTGGAATTTATAGAACTGGGATTTGGAAATACTGTTTTGAGAAAATCTGGAATTTCGTGTACTTTTTAAAAGCTAGAATTTCAAATCCGATTTATTAAGGAAATTTGTTTTAATTATATCTTTTTAACCATAACTCCAATTTTCACAAATAAATAGTCGATCTGTATGTTTTTGGGCATTCCGGGATCATTGGTAAGGTTAGTTTCTGCATTTAAGATCCAGAAAATATTTTTCGGGAGTAATCAGATTTAAGTCGGTACGAATTTCAAGATCGAATAGTAATTAGTATTAATTAAATAATTAGATTCGCGTGAGAAGGAGTTCGTATTAGAAGAAGACCAAGAAGTTGAAAGAGTTGCGAAGGAAGCTCCAGAGTTTGTGAAAGCCGGAGATTTCGCGTGAGAGTTGCTAGTTGTTGCATTTATTCAAGTAAGGTTTTGCCCGCATATGCTTTTCCTTTTGGCTATATTTGTTCTTCCGTATAAATAGTATTTATATTATAAGTATTTATAATGATAATACCGAATATTGAATATATAACTTTTATTTATGAAATAGAGCTTACATGGCTCAAATTAATATTTTAGTAATAAAAGAAATTAAAGATAATATTTAAAGATATTTTAAGATACGGGGTATAGTGAGATGTGTGAAAAAGCAGAGGTAATACAGCCGTACTTGGTAGAGCGAAACCAGGGCCGCTGATTCACCTAGGTGAGAAGCCGTACTTAGTAGAGCGAAACTAGGGCCGCTGATCACCCAATAACGAGCTCGGAAAGACTTGTATCTGTGCGCGTACTCGATGCCACGGAGCATGATCTAGTGTGTGTTGTGTGTGGAAGGTGAAATGAGTTAATATCCCGAAATGAAAACAATTTTTATAACTACTATATTATTACTATTATAAATTATGCAATCGACTCTTCGTTACTTTATTTTTTTTATAATCTATATTTATATACATCATATTTTTGTGTATGCGGCTGGGCCTCTTTTCTTACCGTACTGAGTCAGTACTCACCCTTACTTTTATGTTGTGCCCAGGTTTTGATCTTTAGCTTGGGAATTGCGGGTGGAGTGGCGTCTTAAGCAAATTAAATTTAGTTTAATAGTTACTTTAAATAAATGAGAACTTTATAGTCTAAATTTTAGGATTTTAGGATGTTGTTAAGTTTAATAATTGCAATTTAGAGATTATGTGGATGCTTGTTAAATTGCCTTTTGGCGGTTGTTAGATTTTAGTCATTTATTTGGATCAGGGGTGTAACAACTTTAATGGTATCAGAGCAAAACGATCCACAATCTAAAGTATAGATAAACGCGCGTGAGTGAGAGTGGGTTGGGTGAAGCAAAAAAAAATAAAAAAAATAAAAAAAATAAAAATAAATAAATAAATAAATAAATAAATAAATAAGGAAATTTAAGTAGCATATTCTAAAAGTGAGTGTCTCAATATAATTCAGGAAAATGTCTGACGGTTCTAACAGCGGTGACACTGGTGGAGCAATACCAGTCGCCACCATGACGCCTTCAGCGAATGACTTTTTGGCGCTCATGAGGCAACTAATTCAACAGGAATCCCGGGACAACGGACAGTCCTCTCGGGCTGGTCAAGGAAATGCTCAGGACCTCCTGAAGTCTTTCTTGAGTACGAAGCCGGATACCTTTTCAGGTTCGTCTAACCCGGATGATTCGTACGCATGGCTACAACACGTGCGCAAGAAGTTGGATGCGATGAAGTGTCCGGAGGAGGATAAGGTGCGGTTGGCTATGCACATGCTTTCTGGACGAGCGGATTCGTGGTGGAATTTACAGAAGGTGGGTTACGAAGAGAAACATCCTGGTGAGACTATACCGTGGAATTGGTTTGAGGAGGAATTCTTTAAGCATCATTTTCCGCAAAACCTTCGGCGCGCTCGCAAGCAGGAGTTCGAGTATCTGAAGCAGGGTAATATGAGTGTGCAGGAGTATTCTGAGGAGTGGCACCGACTTTCCATATTTGGAGGTAGTTCTGTGGTGGATGTGGAGGAACGTGTGGCCAGATTCACTGATGGATTGCATCCGGAGTTGGCGATCATAGTGAGGCCACACAGTTTCGGAACGAAGGTGGTGAATGTGGCGATTGGTGTGGAACGTGATAGGCGTCAATCGTACAAGATGAGGATGGATAGGCACGAGCATCGCTCGAAGAAATCATCGAGACCAGCACCCTATAATTTTCGTGGAGCAGTGCAAACCCGTGGTTACGAAGGATCCGAATTACCGCCTTGTTCGACATGTCATAGGAGGCACCGAGGAGAATGTTTTCTCAAGAACCGGAAGTGTTACAATTGTGATCTGACGGGTCATATAGCGAATCAGTGTCCGAACAAGGGGATGTATGGAAGTCAGAGACCACCTGTCTCTCGCTCTTCCCAGCAGCAAGTCGGAGGTTCCAGCAACCGGCCGAACAACCGTGCGACAATGTATGCAGTCCAACGCGACAACGAGGCGGAGGTTACCAATGTCATCGCAGGTACCGTTTTTATTTCATCCGTCCCAGCTTATGTGCTCTTTGATACGGGTGCATCATTATCATTCGTAGCGTCATCATTTGTGCATGAGCATGGTTGGAAAACCGAGGTTAGTAGCGAGTCGATAGCAGTGGGAACACCAATAGGAGGCTCGGTTGTAGCAAACCGAGTGTGCAAATCCAAAAACGTGAAGATTGGTGACCATAGATTGCCAGTTGATATTGTAGTGATGGACATGCGAGATTTTGAGGTTATTTTGGGCATGGATTGGCTCGTTCGACACAATGCAGTGATTGTTTGTCGACAACAAATGGTGATCTTCCAACTGTCCAATGGCGAGGAGTTTAATTTTTCCAATCGACGATTGGAGTTCGGAGGTCTTCTTATTTCTATGAAGCATGAGAAGAAATTTGTGCGAGCTAAATGTGCGGCGTTAGTAGCGTCCGTTCAGGTGACTTCACCTGCGGAAAGGAAATTGAAGGATATTCCAGTGGTGTGTGAGTTTCCTGGAGTATTTCCTGATGAACTTCCTGGTTTACCCCCAGATCGAGTTGTAGAGTTTGCGATCGATCTAGCTCCGGGTACGGGGCCTATTTCCCGAGCTCCTTATCGTATGGCACCGGTGGAGTTGAAAGAATTGAAAAGTCAGTTGGACGAGTTGTTGAAGTTGGGGTTTATTCGACCCAGTGTTTCACCGTGGGGAGCACCCATGTTATTTGTGAAGAAGAAGGATGGTTCTATGCGGTTATGTATCGATTACCGCGAGCTCAATAAGGTTACAGTGAAGAACAAGTACCCTTTACCCCGGATTGATGACCTATTTGACCAGTTACAAGGGGCTCAGGTTTTCTCGAAGATTGATTTACGTACCGGTTATCATCAGCTGAAAATTAAACCGGAAGATTACCGAAGACCGCATTCCGCACGCGGTATGGACATTACGAGTTTCTAGTGATGTCGTTTGGATTGACCAATGCACCGGCAGCTTTTATGGACTTAATGAATCGAGTCTTCAAACCTTATCTCGATTCTTTTGTAATCGTGTTTATCGATGATATTTTGATTTATTCGAAGAACGGGAAGGAACACGAGGAACATCTGAGAGTGGTGTTGCAAACCTTGTTGGATCACAAGTTGTATGCAAAGTTCAAGAAGTGCGAGTTTTGGCTTCCGAGTGTGTCACCTTTAGGTCATGTGATTTCGAAGGATGGTTTATCGGTGGATCCAAAGAAGGTTGAAGCAGTGGTGAATTGGAAACCACCAATGAATGTAACGGAAGTGTGTAGTTTCTTGGGTTTAGCCGGGTATTATAGACGTTTTGTGGATGGATTCGCAAAGGTTGCGTTACCGATGAGTAGGCTGATGAGAAAGGATGTAAAGTTTGTGTGGGATAAGAAGTGCCAGAAAAGTTTCGAAGAGTTGAAGAAGAAGTTAGTTTCTGCTCCTGTCTTAGTGGTACCGGAACTGGGAAAGGAGTTCTCGGTTTACAGTGATGCCTCACTCCAAGGTCTCGGGTGTGTATTAATGCAAGGCAAGAATGTAATAGCGTATGCTTCGAGACAACTCAAACCGTACGAGGAGAATTATCCCACCCACGACTTGGAGTTAGCGGCGGTTGTGTTTGCTCTGAAAATTTGGAGGCACTATCTTTACGGCGAGCGGTGTGACATGTTTACGGATCACAAGAGTCTTAAATATATTTTCTCGCAGAAGGAGTAAAATCTTCGGCAACGGAGGTGGTTGGAGTTGATGAAGGATTATGACAATAACATAGAGTATCACCCGGGAAAAGCGAATGTGGTAGCGGATGCTTTAAGTAGAAAGAGGTATGCGACAATGTCGGCTTGTATCGTTTACGATAGATGCATTTTGAATGGCCTAAGAAAGATGGATATTGAGTTGGTGTTACCAGGTGATGATGCTATTTGGGCGAGTCTTGTTATTAGGCCGAGCTTATTAGACGAGGTACGTGAGGCACAAGATAATGATCCGGGTTTTGTGAAGATTAAGGAGATGATGATAGAAGGAGTATATCGGGAATTTAGATGTGACTCTGAAGGAGTATTACGAGTTGGTAATCGGCTGTGTGTTCCGAATATTCCGGATATTAAAAAGGCGATATTAGCGGAAGCACATTCCTCTCGGTATTCGGTTCATCCGGGAGAAACAAAGATGTATCGAGACCTCAAGAAAAGCTTTTGGTGGAGAAGAATGAAATCGGAGATAGCACAATATGTAGAGAGGTGTTTAGTGTGCCAGCAGGTTAGCAAACAAAGATCGTGGAGAAATATTTTAAAGTAAAAATAAATTTTGGTTTGCATTTGAATAATTTAGTATTTACTATCATTCTTTACGAAAATCTGGCCGTGTCATTTTTGTATAAAATGAGCGAACAAATGCATGAAACATGAGTTTTAGGTGGAAATAAAGATTGTGGAGAAATATTTTAAAATGAAAACAAATTTTCGTTTGCATTTGAATAATTTAGTATATTCTTTACGAAAAATCTAGCCGAGTTTTTATTTCATGAAACGAGCGAACAAACGCATGAAACATAAGATTGAGGTGCAAACAAAGATTGTGAAGAAATATTTTAAAATGAAAACAAATTTAGGTTTGCATTTGAATAATATAGTATATTCTTTATGAAAAATCTAGCCGAGTTTTTATTTCATGAAACGAGCGAACATACGCATGAAACATGAGATTGAGGTGCAAACAAACATTGTGAAGAAATATTTTAAAATGAAAACAAATTTTCGTTTCCATTTGAATAATTTAGTATATTCTTTACGAAAAATCTAGCCGAGTTTTTATTTCATGAAACGAGCGAACAAATGCATGAAACATGAGATTGAGGTGCAAACAAAGATTGTGGAGAAATATTTTAAAATGAAAACAAATTTTGGTTTGCATTTGAATAATATAGTATATTCTTTACGAAAAATCTAGCCCAGTTTTTATTTCATGAAACGAGCGAACAAAGGCATGAAACATGAGTTTGAGGTGCAACCAAAGATCGTGGAGAAATATTTTAAAGTAAAAATAAATTTTGGTTTGCATTTGATAAATTTAGTATATTCTTTACGAAATATCTAACAAAGTATTATTGCATGAAACGAGCGAACAAAGGCATGAAACAAAAGTTTGAGGTTCAAACAAAGATCGTGGAGAAATATTTTAAAGTAAAAATAAATTTTGGTTTGCATTTGAATAATTTAGTATTTACTATCATTCTTTACGAAAAATCTAGCCGTGTTATTTTTGTATAAAATGAGCGAACAAATGCATGAAACATGAGTATTAGGTGGAAACAAAGATTGTGGAAAAATATTTTAAAATGAAAACAAATTTTCGTTTGCATTTGAATAATTTAGTATATTCTTTACGAAAAATCTAGCCGAGTTTTTATTTAATGAAACGAGCGAACAAATGCATGAAACATGAGATTGAGGTGCAAACAAAGATTGTGGAGAAATATTTTAAAATGAAAACAAATTTTGGTTTGCATTTGAATAATATAGTATATTCTTTACGAAATATCTAACCAAGTATTATTGCAAGAAACGAGCGAACAAAGGCATGAAACAAGAGTTTGAGGTACAAACAAAGATCGTGGAGAAATATTTTAAAGTAAAAATAACTTTTGGTTTGCATTTGAATAATTTAGTATTTACTATCATTCTTTACGAAAAATCTAGCCGTGTTATTTTTGTATAAAATGAGCGAACAAATGCATGAAACATGAGTTTTAGGTGGAAATAAAGATTGTGGCGAAATATTTTAAAATGAAAATTTTTTTTCGTTTGCATTAGAATAATTTAGTATATTCTTTACGAAAAATCTAGGCGAGTTTTTATTTCATAAAACGAGCGAACAAAGGCATGAAACATGAGTTTGAGGTGCAAACAAAGATCGTGCAGAAATATTTTAAAATGAAAACAAATTTTGGGTCGCATTTGAATAATTTAGTATATTCTTTACGAAATATCTAACCAAGTTTTTATTGCAGGAAACGAGCCAACAATGGCATGAAACGTGAGTTTGAGGAGCAAACAAAGATCGTGGAGAAATATTTTAAAGTAAAAATAAATTTTGGTTTGCATTTGAATAATTTAGTATTTACTATCATTCTTTACGAAAAATCTAGCCGTGTTATTTTTGTGTAAAATGAGCGAACAAATGCATGAAACATGAGTTTTAGGTCGAAATAAAGATTGTGGAGAAATATTTTAAAATGAAGACAAATTTTCATTTGCATTTGAATAATTTAGTATATTCGTTACGAAAAATCCAGCCGAGTTTTTATTTCATAAAACGAGCGAACAAAGGCATGAAAGATGAGTTTGAGGTGCAAACAAAGATCGTGAAGAAATATTTTAAAATGAAAACAAATTTTGGGTTGCATTTGAATAATTTAGTATATTCTTTACGAAAGATCTAACCAAGTTTTTATTGCACGAAACGAGCCAACAATGGCATGAAACATGAGTTCGACGAGCAAACAAAGATCGTGGAGAAATATTTTAAAGTAAAAATAAATTTTGGTCTGCATTTGAATAATTTAGTATTTACTATCATTATATACGAAAAATCTAGCCGTGTTATTTTTGTCTAAAATGAGCGAACAAATGCATGAAACATGATTATTAGGTGGAAACAAAGATTGTGGAGAAATATTTTAAAATGAAGACAAATTTTCATTTGCATTTGAATAATTTAGTATATTCGTTACGAAAAATCCAACCGAGTTTTTATTTCATAAAACGAGCGAACAAAGGCATGAAAGATGAGTTTGAGGTGCAAACAAAGATCGTGCAGAAATATTTTAAAATGAAAACAAATTTTGGGTTGCATTTGAATAATTTAGTATATTCTTTACGAAATATCTAACCAAGTATTATTGCATGAAACGAGCGAACAAATGCATGAATCATGAGTTTGAGGTACAAACAAAGATTGTGGAGAAATATTTTAAAGTAAAAATAAATTTTGGTTTGCATTTGAAAAATTTAGTATTTACTATCATTCTATACGAAAAATCTAGCCGTGTTATTTTTGTATAAAATGAGCGAACAAATGCATGAAACATGAGTATTAGGTGGAAACAAAGATTGTGGAGAAATATTTCAAAATGAAGACAAATTTTCATTTGCATTTGAATAATTTAGTATATTCGTTACGAAAAATCCAGCCGAGTTTTTATTTCATAAAACGAGCGAACAAAGGCATGAAAGATGAGTTTGAGGTGCAAACAGAGATCGTGCAGAAATATTTTAAAATGAAAACAAATTTTGGGTTGCATTTGAATAATTTAGTATATTCTTTACGAAATATCTAACCAAGTTTTTATTGCACGAAACGAGCCAACAATGGCCTGAAACATGAGTTCGACGAGCAAACAAAGATCGTGGAGAAATATTTAAAGTAAAAATAAATTTTGGTTTGCATTTGAATAATTTAGTATTTACTATCATTCTTTACGAAAAATCTAGCCGTGTTATTTTTGTGTAAAATGAGCGAACAAATGCATGAAACATGAGTTTTAGGTTGAAATAAAGATTGTGGAGAAATATTTTAAAATGAAAACAAATTTTCGTTTGCATTTGAATAATTTAGTATATTCTTTACGAAAAATCTAGCCGAGTTTTTATTTCATGAAACGAGCGAACAAACGCGTGAAACATGAGTTTGAGGTGCAAACAAAGATTGTGGAGAAACGTTGTAAACTGAAAACAAATTTTGGTTTGCATTTGATAAATTTAGTATATTCTTTACGAAATTTCTAACAAAGTATTATTGCATGAAACGAGCGAACAAAGGCATGAAACAAGAGTTTGAGGTTCAACCAAAGATCATGGAGAAATATTTTAAAGTAAAAATAAATTTTGGTTTGCATTTGAATAATTTAGTATTTACTATCATTCTTTACGAAAATCTGGCCGTGTCATTTTTGTATAAAATGAGCGAACAAATGCATGAAACATGAGTATTAGGTGGAAACAAAGATTGTGGAGAAATATTTTAAAATGAAAACAAATTTTGGTTTGCATTTGAATAATATAGTATATTCTTTACGAAATATCTAACCAAGTATTATTGCAAGAAACGAGCGAACAAAGGCATGAAACAAGAGTTTGAGGTTCAAACAAAGATCGTGGAGAAATATTTTAAAGTAAAAATAACTTTTGGTTTGCATTTGAATAATTTAGTATTTCCTATCATTCTTTACGAAAAATCTAGCCGTGTTATTTTTGTATAAAATGAGCGAACAAATGCATGAAACATGAGTTTTAGGTGGAAATAAAGATTGTGGCGAAATATTTTAAAATGAAAAAAAAATTTCGTTTGCATTTGAATAATTTAGTATATTCTTTACGAAAAATCTAGGCGAGTTTTTATTTCATAAAACGAGCGAACAAAGGCATGAAACATGAGTTTGAGGTGCAAACAAAGATCGTGCAGAAATATTTTAAAATGAAAACAAATTTTGGGTCGCATTTGAATAATTTAGTATATTCTTTACGAAATATCTAACCAAGTTTTTATTGCAGGAAACGAGCCAACAATGGCATGAAACGTGAGTTTGAGGAGCAAACAAAGATCGTGGAGAAATATTTTAAAGTAAAAATAAATTTTGGTTTGCATTTGAATAATTTAGTATTTACTATCATTCTTTACGAAAAATCTAGCCGTGTTATTTATGTGTAAAATGAGCGAACAAATGCATGAAACATGAGTTTTAGGTGGAAATAAAGATTGTGGAGAAATATTTTAAAATGAAGACAAATTTTCATTTGCATTTGAATAATTTAGTATATTCGTTACGAAAAATCCAGCCGAGTTTTTATTTCATAAAACGAGCGAACAAAGGCATGAAAGATGAGTTTGAGGTGCAAACAAAGATCGTGCAGAAATATTTTAAAATGAAAACAAATTTTGGGTTGCATTTGAATAATTTAGTATATTCTTTACGAATGATCTAACCAAGTTTTTATTGCACGAAACGAGCCAACAATGGCATGAAACATGAGTTCGACGAGCAAACAAAGATCGTGGAGAAATATTTTAAAGTAAAAATAAATTTTGGTCTGCATTTGAATAATTTAGTATTTACTATCATTCTATACGAAAAATCTAGCCGTGTTATTTTTGTATAAAATGAGCGAACAAATGCATGAAACATGAGTATTAGGTGGAAACAAAGATTGTGGAGAAATATTTTAAAATGAAGACAAATTTTCATTTGCATTTGAATAATTTGGTATATTCGTTACGAAAAATCCAACCGAGTTTTTATTTCATAAAACGAGCGAACAAAGGCATGAAAGATGAGTCTGAGGTGCAAACAAAGATCGTGCAGAAATATTTTAAAATGAAAACAAATTTTGGGTTGCATTTGAATAATTTAGTATATTCTTTACGAAATATCTAACCAAGTATTATTGCATGAAACGAGCGAACAAATGCATGAATCATGAGTTTGAGGTACAAACAAAGATTGTGGAGAAATATTTTAATGTAAAAATAAATTTTGGTTTGCATTTGAAAAATTTAGTATTTACTATCATTCTATACGAAAAATCTAGCCGTGTTATTTTTGTATAAAATGAGCGAACAAATGCATGAAACATGAGTATTAGGTGGAAACAAAGATTGTGGAGAAATATTTCAAAATGAAGACAAATTTTCATTTGCATTTGAATAATTTAGTATATTCGTTACGAAAAATCCAGCCGAGTTTTTATTTCATAAAACGAGCGAACAAAGGCATGAAAGATGAGTTTGAGGTGCAAACAGAGATCGTGCAGAAATATTTTAAAATGAAAACAAATTTTGGGTTGCATTTGAATAATTTAGTATATTCTTTACGAAATATCTAACCAAGTTTTTATTGCACGAAACGAGCCAACAATGGCATGAAACATGAGTTCGACGAGCAAACAAAGATCGTGGAGAAATATTTAAAGTAAAAATAAATTTTGGTTTGCATTTGAATAATTTAGTATTTACTATCATTCTTTACGAAAAATCTAGCCGTGTTATTTTTGTGTAAAATGAGCGAACAAATGCATGAAACATGAGTTTTAGGTGGAAATAAAGATTGTGGAGAAATATTTTAAAATGAAAACAAATTTTCGTTTGCATTTGAATAATTTAGTATATTCTTTACGAAAAATCTAGTCGAGTTTTTATTTCATGAAACGAGCGAACAAACGCGTGAAACATGAGTTTGAGGTGCAAACAAAGCTTGTGGAGAAACATTGTAAACTGAAAACAAATTTTGGTTTGCATTTGATAAATTTAGTATATTCTTTACGAAATATCTAATTAAGTATTATTGCATGAAACGAGCGAACAAAGGCATGAAACAAGAGTTTGAGGTTCAACCAAAGATCATGGAGAAATATTTTAAAGTAAAAATAAATTTTGGTTTGCATTTGAATAATTTAGTATTTACTATCATTCTTTACGAAAATCTGGCCGTGTCATTTTTGTATAAAATGAGCGAACAAATGCATGAAACATGAGTATTAGGTGGAAACAAAGATTGTGGAGAAATATTTTAAAATGAAAACAAATTTTGGTTTGCATTTGAATAATATAGTATATTCTTTACGAAAAATCTTGCCGAGTTTTTATTTCATAAAACGAGCGAACAACGGCATGAAACATGAGTTTTAGGTGCAAACGAAGATCGTGCAGAAATAATTTAAAATGAAAACAAATTTTGGGTTGCATTTGAATAATTTAGTATATTCTTTACGAAATATCTAACCAAGTTTTTATTGCACGAAACGAGCCAACAATGGCATGAAACATGAGTTCGACGAGCAAACAAAGATCGTGGAGAAATATTTTAAAGTAAAAATAAATTTTGGTTTGCATTTGAATAATTTAGTATTTACTATCATTTTTTACGAAAATCTGGCCGTGTCATTTTTGTGTAAAATGAGCGAACAAATGCATGAAACATGAGTTTTAGGTGGAAATAAAGATTGTGGAGAAATATTTTAAAATGAAATCAAATTTTCGTTTGCATTTGAATAATTTAGTATATTCTTTACGAAAAATCTCGCCGAGTTTTTATTTCATGAATCGAGCGAACAAACGCATGAAACATGAGATTGAGGTGCAAACAAAGATTGTGAAGAAATATTTTAAAATGAAAACAAATTTAGGTTTGCATTTGAATAATATAGTATATTCTTTATGAAAAATCTAGCCGAGTTTTTATTTCATGAAAAGAGCGAACAAACGCTGCAAACAAGGATTGTCGAGAAACATTGTAAACTGAAAACAACTTTTGGTTTGCATTTGAAAAATTTAGTATATTCTTTACGAAATATCTAGCCAAGTTTTTATTTCATGAAACGAGCGAACAAACGCACGAAACATGAGATTGAGTTGCAAACAAAGATTGTGGAGAAATATTTTAAAATGAAAACAAATTTTGGTTTGCATTTGAATAATATAGTATATTCTTTACGAAAAATCTAGCCAAGTTTTTATTTCATGAAACGAGCGAACAATGGCATGAAACATGAGTTTGAGGTGCAAACAAAGATCGTGGAGAAATATTTTAAAGTAAAAATAAATTTTGCTTTGCATTTGAATAATTTAGTATTTATGAAAAATCTAGCAGTGTTATTTTTATATAAAATGAGCGAACAAATGCATGAAACATGAGTTTTAGATGGAAACAAAGATTGTGGAGAAATATTTTAAAATGAAAACAAATTTTCGTTTGCATTTGAATAATTTATTATATTCTTTACGAAAAATCTAGCCGAGTTTTTATTTCATGAAACGAGCGAACAAACGCATGAAACATGAGTTTGAGGAGCAAATAAAGATTGTCGAGAAACATTGTAAACTGAAAACAAATTTTGGTTTGCATTTGAAAAATTTAGTATATTTTTTACAAAAAATCTAGCCGAGTTTTTCTTGCATGTAACTAGGGAACAAACGAATGAAACAAGAGTTTGAGGTGCAAACAAAGATTTTGGAGAAATATTTTAAAATGAAGACAAATTTTGGTTTGCATTTGAATAATTTAGTATATTCTTTACGAAAAATCTAGCCGAGTTTTTATTTCATGAAACGAGCGAACAAAGGCATGAAACACGAGTTTAAGGTGCAAACAAAGATCGTGGAGAAATATTTTAAAGTAAAAATAAATTTTGGTTTGCATTTGAATAATTTAGTATTTACTATCATTCTTTACGAAAAATCTGGCCGTATTATTTTTGTAGAAAATGAGCGAACAAATGCATGAAACATGAGTTTTAGGTGGAAATAAAGATTGTGGAGAAATATTTTAAAATGAAAACAAATTTTCGTTTGCATTTGAATAATGTAGTATATTCTTTACGAAAAATTTAGCCGAGTTTTTATTTCATGAAACGAGCGAACAAACGCATGAAACATGAGATTGAGGTGCAAACAAAGATTGTGGAGAAATATTTTAAAATGAAAACAAATTTTGGTTTGCATTTGAATAATATAGTATATTCTTTACGAAAAATCTAGCCAAGTTTTTATTTTATGAAACGAGCGAACAAAGGCATGAAACATGAGTTTGAGGTGCAAACAAAGATCGTGGAGAAATATTTTAAAGTAAAAATAAATTTTGCTTTGCATTTGAATAATTTAGTATTTACGAAAAATCTAGCAATGTTATTTTTATATAAAATGAGCGAACAAATGCATGAAACATGAGTTTTAGATGGAAACAAAGATTGTGGAGAAGTATTTTAAAATGAAAACAAATTTTCGTTTGCATTTGAATAATTTAGTATATTCGTTACGAAAAATCTAGCCGAGTTTTTATTTCATGAAACGAGCGAACAAACGCATGAAACATGAGTTTTAGGAGCAAACAAAGATTGTAGAGAAATCTTTTAAAACGAAAAAAAATTTTCGTTTGCATTTGAATAATTACGTATTTACAATCATTTTTTACGAAAAATCTAGCCGTGTTATTTTTGAATAAAATGAGCGAACAAACGCATGAAACATGAGGTTTAGGTGTTTATAAAGATTGTGTAGAAATATTTTAAAATGAACACAAAATTTGGTTTGCATTTGAATAATTTTGTATTTACTATCATTCTTTATGAAAAATCTATCCGAGTATTTTTTGAATCAAACGAGCAAACAAACTAATAAAACATGAGTTTTAGGTGCAAAAAACGATTGAGGAGCAGTATTTTCAAATGAAAACAAATTTTTGTTCGTGTTTGAATAATTTAGTATATTATTTGCGAAAAATCTAGCCGAGTTTCTATTGCATTAAACGAGTGAACAAACGCATGAAACATGAGTTTGAGGTGCAAACAAAAATTGTGGAGAAACATTGTAAACTAAAAACAAATTTTGGATTGCATTTGAAAAATTTTTAGTATATTCTTTACGAAAAATCTAGCCGAGTTTTTCTTGCATATAACGAGCGAACAAACGAATGAAACAGGAGTTCGAGGTGCAAACAAAGATTTTGGAGAAATATTTTAAAATGAAAATAAATTTTGGTTTGCATTTGAATAATTTTGTATATTCATTACGAAAAATCTAGCCGAGTTTTCATTGCATGAAACGAGCGAACAAACGAATGAAACATGAGTTTGGGGTGCAAACAAAGATTGTGGAGAAATATTTTAAAATGAAAATAAATTTTGGTTTGCATTTGAATAGTTTAGTATATTCTTTACGAAAAATCTAGCCGAGTTTTTATTTCATGAAACGAGCTAACAAAGGCACGAAACATGAGTTTGAGGTGCAAACAAAGATCGTGGAGAAGTAAAAACAAATTTTGGGTTGCATTTGAGTAATTTAGTATATTCTTTACGAAAAATCTAACCAAGTTTTTATTGCATGAAACGAGCGAACAAAGGCATGAAACATGAGTTTGAGGTGCAAACAAAGATCATGGAGAAATATTTAAAGTAAAAATAAATTTTGGTTTGGAATTGAATAATTTAGTATTTACTATCATTCTTTACGAAAATCTGGCCGTGTCATTTTGTGTAAAATGAGCGAACAAATGCATGAAACATGAGTTTTAGGTGGAAATAAAGATTGTGGAGAAATATTTTAAAATGAAATCAAATTTTCGTTTGCATTTGAATAATTTAGTATATTCTTTACGAAAAATCTCGCCGAGTTTTTATTTCATGAATCGAGCGAACAAACGCATGAAACATGAGATTGAGGTGCAAACAAAGATTGTGAAGAAATATTTTAAAATGAAAACAAATTTAGGTTTGCATTTGAATAATATAGTATATTCTTTATGAAAAATCTAGCCGAGTTTTTATTTCATGAAAAGAGCGAACAAACGCTGCAAACAAGGATTGTCGAGAAACATTGTAAACTGAAAACAACTTTTGGTTTGCATTTGAAAAATTTAGTATATTCTTTACGAAATATCTAGCCAAGTTTTTATTTCATGAAACGAGCGAACAAACGCACGAAACATGAGATTGAGGTGCAAACAAAGATTGTGGAGAAATATTTTAAAAAGAAAACAAATTTTGGTTTGCATTTGAATAATATAGTATATTCTTTACGAAAAATCTAGCCAAGTTTTTATTTCATGAAACGAGCGAACAATGGCATGAAACATGAGTTTGAGGTGCAAACAAAGATCGTGGAGAAATATTTTAAAGTAAAAATAAATTTTGCTTTGCATTTGAATAATTTAGTATTTATGAAAAATCTAGCAGTGTTATTTTTATATAAAATGAGCGAACAAATGCATGAAACATGAGTTTTAGATGGAAACAAAGATTGTGGAGAAATATTTTAAAATGAAAACAAATTTTCGTTTGCATTTGAATAATTTATTATATTCTTTACGAAAAATCTAGCCGAGTTTTTATTTCATGAAACGAGCGAACAAACGCATGAAACATGAGTTTGAGGAGCAAATAAAGATTGTCGAGAAACATTGTAAACTGAAAACAAATTTTTGTTTGCATTTGAAAAATTTAGTATATTTTTTACAAAAAATCTAGCCGAGTTTTTCTTGCATGTAACTAGGGAACAAACGAATGAAACAAGAGTTTGAGGTGCAAACAAAGATTTTGGAGAAATATTTTAAAATGAAGACAAATTTTGGTTTGCATTTGAATAATTTAGTATATTCTTTACGAAAAATCTAGCCGAGTTTTTATTTCATGAAACGAGCGAACAAAGGCATGAAACACGAGTTTGAGGTGCAAACAAAGATCGTGGAGAAATATTTTAAAGTAAAAATAAATTTTGGTTTGCAATTGAATAATTTAGTATTTACTTTCATTCTTTACGAAAAATCTGGCCGTATTATTTTTGTAGAAAATGAGCGAACAAATGCATGAAACATGAGTTTTAGGTGGAAATAAAGATTGTGGAGAAATATTTTAAAATGAAAACAAATTTTCGTTTGCATTTGAATAATGTAGTATATACTTTACGAAAAATTTAGCCGAGTTTTTATTTCATGAAACGAGCGAACAAACGCATGAAACATGAGATTGAGGTGCAAACAAAGATTGTGGAGAAATATTTTAAAATGAAAACAAATTTTGGTTTGCATTTGAATAATATAGTATATTCTTTACGAAAAATCTAGCCAACTTTTTATTTTATGAAACGAGCGAACAAAGGCATGAAACATGAGTTTGAGGTGCAAACAAAGATCGTGGAGAAATATTTTAAAGTAAAAATAAATTTTGCTTTGCATTTGAATAATTTAGTATTTACGAAAAATCTAGCAATGTTATTTTTATATAAAATGAGCGAACAAATGCATGAAACATGAGTTTTAGATGGAAACAAAGATTGTGGAGAAATATTTTAAAATGAAAACAAATTTTCGTTTGCATTTGAATAATTTAGTATATTCGTTACGAAAAATCTATACGAGTTTTTATTTCATGAAATGAGCGAACAAACGCATGAAACATGAGTTTTAGGAGCAAACAAAGATTGTGGAGAAATTTTTTAAAACGAAAAAAAAATTTCGTTTGCATTTGAATAATTACGTATTTACAATCATTTTTTACGAAAAATCTAGCCGTGTTATTTTTGAATAAAATGAGCGAACAAACGCATGAAACATGAGGTTTAGGTGTTTATAAAGATTGTGTAGAAATATTTTAAAATGAACACAAAATTTGGTTTGCATTTGAATAATTTAGTATTTACTATCATTCTTTATGAAAAATCTATGCGAGTATTTTTTGAATCAAACGAGCAAACAAACTAATAAAACATGAGTTTTAGGTGCAAAAAACGATTGAGGAGCAGTATTTTCAAATGAAAACAAATTTTTGTTCGTGTTTGAATAATTTAGTATATTATTTGCGAAAAATCTAGCCGAGTTTCTATTGCATTAAACGAGTGAACAAACGCATGAAACATGAGTTTGAGGTGCAAACAAAAATTGTGGAGAAACATTGTAAACTAAAAACAAATTTTAGATTGCATTTGAAAAATTTTTAGTATATTCTTTACGAAAAATCTAGCCGAGTTTTTCTTGCATATAACGAGCGAACAAACGAATGAAACAGGAGTTTGAGGTGCAAACAAAGATTTTGGAGAAATATTTTAAAATGAAAATAAATTTTGGTTTGCATTTGAATAATTTTGTATATTCATTACGAAAAATCTAGCCGAGTTTTCATTGCATGAAACGAGCGAACAAACGAATGAAACATGAGTTTGGGGTGCAAACAAAGATTGTGGAGAAATATTTTAAAATGAAAATAAATTTTGGTTTGCATTTGAATAGTTTAGTATATTCTTTACGAAAAATCTAGCCGAGTTTTTATTTCATGAAACGAGCTAACAAAGGCACGAAACATGAGTTTGAGGTGCAAACAAAGATCGTGGAGAAGTAAAAACAAATTTTGGGTTGCATTTGAGTAATTTAGTATATTCTTTACGAAAAATCTAACCAAGTTTTTATTGCATGAAACGAGCGAACAAAGGCATGAAACATGAGTTTGAGGTGCAAACAAAGATCATGGAGAAATATTTTAAAGTAAAAATAAATTTTGGTTTGCAATTGAATAATTTAGTATTTACTATCATTCTTTACGAAAAATCTGGCCGTGCTATTTTTGTATAAAATGAGCGAACAAATGCATGAAACATAATTTTTAGGTGGAAATAAAGATTGTGGAGAAATATTTTAAAATGAAAACAAATTTTCGTTTGCATTTGAATAATGTAGTATATTCTTTACGAAAAATCTAACCGAGTTTTTATTTCATGAAACGAGCGAACAAGCGCATGATACATGAGTTTGAGTTGCAAACAAAGATTGTGGAGAAATATTTTAAAATGAATTTTTTTTTTCTTTGCATTTAAATAATTTAGTATTTACTATGATTCTTTACGAAAAATATTTTTGTATAAAATGAGCGAACAAACGCATGAAACATGAGGTCTAGGTGGAAACAAATATTGTGGAGAAATATTACAAAATGAACACAAAATTTGGTTTGCATTTGTATAATTTAGTATTTATATTATTCTTTACGAAAAATTTATCCGAGTATTTTTTGAATCAAACGAGCAAACAAACAAATCAAACATGAGTTTTAGGTTCAAAAAGAGATCGTAGAGAAATATTTTAAAATGAAAACAAATTTTTGTTTGCGTTTGAATAATTAGTACGTTCTTTACGAAAAATCTAGCCGGGTTTTTATTGCATGAAACGAGGGAACAAACGCATGAAACATGAGTTCTAGGTGCAAACAAAGATTGTGGAGAAATATTTTAAAACGAAATTTTTTTTTCGTTTGCATTTGAATAATTATGTATTTACAATCATTTTTTAATGCAGACCAAATATTGTTTTCATTTTAAAATATTTCTCCACAATCTTTGTTTCCATCTAAAACTCATGTTTCATGCATTTGTGCGCTCATTTTATATAAAAATAACAATGCTAGATTTTTCGTAAATACTAAATTATTCAAATGCAAACCAAAATTTATTTTTACTTTAAAATATTTCTCCACGATCTTTGTTTGCACCTCAAACTCATGTTTCATGCCTTTGTTCGCTCGTTTCATGAAATAAAAACTCGGCTAGATTTTTCGTAAAGTATACTATATTATTCAAATGCAAACCAAAATTTGTTTTCATTTTAAAATAGTTCTCCACAATCTTTGTTTCCACCTCAATCTCATGTTTCATGCGTTTGTTCGCTCGTTTCATGAAATAAAAACTCGGCTAGATTTTTCGTAACGAATATACTAAATTATTCAAATGCAAACGAAAATTTGTTTTCATTTTAAAATGTATAATTTAGTATTTACTATTATTCTTTACGAAAAATCTGTCCGAGTATTTTTTTTGAATCAAACGAGCAAACAAACAAATCAAACATGAGTTTTAGGTTCAAAAAGAGATTGTAGAGAAATATTTTAAAATGAAAACAAATTTTTGTTTGCGTTTGAATAATTGGTACATTCTTTACGAGAAATCTAGCCGGGTATTTATTGCATGAAACGAGCAAACAAACGCATGAAACATGAGTTTTAGGAGCAAACAAAGATTGTGGAGAAATATTTTAAAACGAAAAAAAATTTTCGTTTGCATTTGAATAATTACGTATTTACAATCATTTTTTACGAAAAATCTAGCCGTGTTATTTTTGAATAAAATGAGCGAACAAACGCATGAAACATGAGGTTTAGGTGTTTATAAAGATTGTGTAGAAATATTTTAAAATGAACACAAAATTTGGTTTGCATTTGAATAATTTAGTATTTACTATCATTCTTTATGAAAAATCTATCCGAGTATTTTTTGAATCAAACGAGCAAACAAACTAATAAACATGAGTTTTAGGTGCAAAAAACGATTGAGGAGCAATATTTTCAAATGAAAACAAATTTTTGTTCGTGTTTGAATAATTTAGTATATTATTTGCGAAAAATCTAGCCGAGTTTCTATTGCATTAAACGAGTGAACAAACGCATGAAACATGAGTTTGAGGTGCAAACAAAGATTGTGGAGAAACAATGTAAACTAAAAACAAATTTTCGATTGCATTTGAAAAATTTTTAGTATATTCTTTACGAAAAATCTAGCCGAGTTTTTCTTGCATATAACGAGCGAACAAACGAATGAAACAGGAGTTTGAGGTGCAAACAAAGATTTTGGAGAAATATTTTAAAATGAAAATAAATTTTGGTTTGCATTTGAATAATTTTGTATATTCATTACGAAAAATCTAGCCGAGTTTTCATTGCATGAAACGAGCGAACAAACGAATGAAACATGAGTTTGGGGTGCAAACAAAGATTGTGGAGAAATATTTTAAAATGAAAATAAATTTTGGTTTGCATTTGAATAGTTTAGTATATTCTTTACGAAAAATCTAGCCGAGTTTTTATTTCATGAAACGAGCTAACAAAGGCATGAAACATGAGTTTGAGGTGCAAACAAAGATCGTGGAGAAGTGAAAACAAATTTTGGGTTGCATTTGAGTAATTTAGTATATTCTTTACGAAAAATCTAACCAAATTTTTATTGCATGAAACGAGCGAACAAAGGCATGAAACATGAGTTTGAGGTGCAAACAATGATCGTGGAGAAATATTTTAAAGTAAAAATAAATTTTGGTTTGCATTTGAATAATTTAGTATTTACTACCATTCTTTACGAAAAATCTGGCCGTGTTATTTTTGTATCAAATGAGCGAATAAATGCATGAAACAAGAGTTTTAGGTCGAAATAAAGATTGTGGAGAAATATTTTAAAATGAAAACAAATTTTCATTTGCATTTGAATAATTTTGTATATTTTTTACGAAAAATCTAGCCGAGTTTTTATTTCATGAAACGAGCGAACAAACGCATGAAACATGAGATTGAGGTGCAAACAAAGATTGTGGAGAAATATTTTAAAATGAAAACAAATTTTGATTTGCATTTGAATAATTGAGTATATTATTTACGAGAAATCTAGCCGAGTTTTTATTTCATGAAACGAGCGAAAAACGCATGAAACATGAGTTTGAGGAGCAAACAAAGATTGTCGAGAAACAATGTAAACTGAAAACAAATTTTGGTTTCCATTTGAAAAATTTAGTATATTCTTTACGAAAAATCTAGCCGAGTTTTTATTTCATGAAACGAGCGAACAAAGGCATGACATGAGTTTGAGGTGCAAACAAAGATCGTGGAGAAATTTTTTAAAGTAAAAATAAATTTTGGTTTGCATTTGAATAATTTAGTATTTACGAAAAATCTAGCAGTGTTATTTTTATATAAAATGAGCGAACAAAAGCATGAAACATGAGTTTTAGACGGAAACAAAGATCGTGGAGAAATTTTTTAAAGTAAATATAAATTTTGGTTTGCATTTGAATAATTTAGTACTTACGAAAAATCTAGCAATGTTATTTTTATATAAAATGAGCGAACAAATGCATGAAACACTAGTTTTAGATGGAATCAAAAATTGTGGAGAAATATTTTAAAATGAAAACAAATTTTCGTTTGTATTTGAATAATTTAGTATATTCGTTACGAAAAATCTAGCCGAGTTTTTATTTCATGAAACGAGGGAACAAACGCATGAAACATGAGATTGAGGTTCCATCTAAAACTCATGTTTCATGCATTTGTTCGCTCATTTTATACAAAAATAACACTGCTAGATTTTTCGTAAATACTAAATTATTCAAATGCAAACCTAAATTTATTTTTACTTTAAAATATTTCTCCACGATCTTTGTTTGCACCTCAAACTCATGTTTCATGCCTTTGTTTGCTCGTTTCATGAAATAAAAACTCGGCTAGATTTTTCGTAAAGAATATACTATATTATTCAAATGCAAACCAAAATTTGTTTTCATTTTAAAATATTTCTCCACAATCTTTGTTTGCATCTCAATCTCATGTTTCATGCGTTTGTTCGCTCGTTTCATGAAATAAAAACTCGGTTAGATTTTTCGTAAAGAATATACTAAATTATTCAAATGCAAACGAAAATTTGTTATCATTTTAAATATTTCTCCACAATCTTTATTCCCACATAAAACTCATGTTTCATGCATTTGTTCGCTCATTTTCTACAAAAATAATACGGCCAGATTTTTCGTAAAGAATGATAGTAAATACTAAATTATTCAAATGCAAACCAAAATTTAATTTTACTTTAAAATATTTCTCCACAATCTTTGTTTGCAACTCAATCTCATGTTTCATGCGTTCGTTCGCTCGTTTCATGAAATAAAAACTCGGCTAGATTTTTCGTAACGAATATACTAAATTATTCAAATGCAAACGAAAATTTGTTTTCATTTTAAAATATTTCTCCACAATCTTTGTTTCCATCTAAAACTCATGTTTCATGCATTTGTGCGCTCATTTTATATAAAAATAACACTGCTAGATTTTTCGTAAATACTAAATTATTCAAATGCAAACCAAAATTTATTTTTACTTTAAAATATTTCTCCACGATCTTTGTTTGCACCTCAAACTCATGTTTCATGCCTTTGTTCGCTCGTTTCATGAAATAAAAACTCGGCTAGATTTTTCGTAAAGAATGATATTAAAAACTAAATTATTCAAATACAAACCAAAATTTGTGTTTATTTTAAAATATTTCTCCCAAATCTTTGTTTGCACCTCAAACTCTTGTTTCATTCGTTTGTTCCCTAGTTACATGCAAGAAAAACTCGGCTAGATTTTTTGTAAAAAATATACTAAATTTTTCAAATGCAAACCAAAATTTGTTTTCAGTTTACAATGTTTCTCGACAATCTTTGTTTGCTTCTCAAACTCATGTTTCATGCGTTTGTTCGCTCGTTTCATGAAATAAAAACTCGGCTAGATTTTTCGTAAAGAATATACTAAATTATTGAAATGCAAATGAAAATTTGTTTTCATTTTAAAATATTTCTCCACAATCTTTGTTTGCACCTCAATCTCATGTTTCATGCGTTTGTTCGCTCGTTTCATGAAATAAAAACTCGGCTAGATTTTTCGTAACGAATATACTAAATTATTCAAATGCAAACGAAAATTTGTTTTCATTTTAAAATATTTCTCCACAATCTTTGTTTCCATCTAAATCTCATGTTTCATGCATTTGTGCACTCATTTTATATAAAAATAACACTGCTAGATTTTTCGTAAATACTAAATTATTCAAATGCAAACCAAAATTTATTTTTAGTTTAAAATATTTCTCCACGATCTTTGTTTGCACCTCAAACTCATGTTTCGTGCCTTTGCTCGATCGTTTCATGAAATAAAAACTCGGCTAGATTTTTCGTAAAGAATATACTAAATTATTCAAATGCAAACCAAAATTTGTCTTCATTTTAAAATATTTATCCAAAATCTTTGTTTGCATCTCAAACTCTTGTTTCGTTCGTTTGTTCCCTAGTTACATGCAAGAAAAACTCGGCTAGATTTTTTGTAAAAAATATACTAAATTTTTCAAATGCAAACCAAAATTTGTTTTCAGTTTACAATGTTTCTCAACAATCTTTGTTTGCTTCTCAAACTCATGTTTCATGCGTTTGTTCGCTCGTTTCATGAAATAAAAACTCGGCTAGATTTTTCGTAAAGAATATACTAAATTATTGAAATGCAAATGAAAATTTGTTTTCATTTTAAAATATTTCTCCACAATCTTTGTTTGCACCTCAATCTCATGTTTCATGCGTTTGTTCGCTCGTTTCATGAAATAAAAACTCGGCTAGATTTTTCGTAACGAATATACTAAATTATTCAAATACAAACGAAAATTTGTTTTCATTTTAAAATATTTCTCCACAATCTTTGTTTCCATCTAAATCTCATGTTTCATGCATTTGTGCACTCATTTTATATAAAAATAACACTGCTAGATTTTTCGTAAATACTAAATTATTCAAATGCAAACCAAAATTTATTTTTAGTTTAAAATATTTCTCCACGATCTTTGTTTGCACCTCAAACTCATGTTTCATGCCTTTGCTCGATCGTTTAATGAAATAAAAACTCGGCTAGATTTTTCGTAAAGAATATACTAAATTATTCAAATGCAAACCAAAATTTGTCTTCATTTTAAAATATTTATCCAAAATCTTTGTTTGCATCTCAAACTCTTGTTTCATTCGTTTGTTCCCTAGTTACATGCAAGAAAAACTCGGCTAGATTTTTTGTAAAAAATATACTAAATTTTTCAAATGCATACCAAAATTTGTTTTCAGTTTACAATGTATCTCGACAATCTTTGTTTGCTCCTCAAACTCATGTTTCATGCGTTTGTTCGCTCGTTTCATGAAATAAAAACTCGGCAAGATTTTTCGTAAAGAATATACTATATTATTCAAATGCAAACCAAAATTTGTTTTCAGTTTACAATGTTTCTCGACAATCTTTGTTTGCTCCTCAAACTCATGTTTCATGCGTTTGTTCGCTCGTTTCATTAAATAAAAACTCGGCTAGATTTTTCGTAAATAATATACTATATTATTCAAATGCAAACCAAAATTTGTTTTCATTTTAAAATATTTCTCCACGATCTTTGTTTGCACCTCAAACTCATGTTTCATGCCTTTGTTCGCTCGTTTCATGAAATAAAAACTCGGCTAGATTTTTCGTAAAGAATGATATTAAAAACTAAATTATTCAAATACAAACCAAAATTTGTGTTTATTTTAAAATATTTCTCCCAAATCTTTGTTTGCACCTCAAACTCTTGTTTCATTCGTTTGTTCCCTAGTTACATGCAAGAAAAACTCGGCTAGATTTTTTGTAAAAAATATACTAAATTTTTCAAATGCAAACCAAAATTTGTTTTCAGTTTACAATGTTTCTCGACAATCTTTGTTTGCTTCTCAAACTCATGTTTCATGCGTTTGTTCGCTCGTTTCATGAAATAAAAACTCGGCTAGATTTTTCGTAAAGAATATACTAAATTATTGAAATGCAAATGAAAATTTGTTTTCATTTTAAAATATTTCTCCACAATCTTTGTTTGCACCTCAATCTCATGTTTCATGCGTTTGTTCGCTCGTTTCATGAAATAAAAACTCGGCTAGATTTTTCGTAACGAATATACTAAATTATTCAAATGCAAACGAAAATTTGTTTTCATTTTAAAATATTTCTCCACAATCTTTGTTTCCATCTAAATCTCATGTTTCATGCATTTGTGCACTCATTTTATATAAAAATAACACTGCTAGATTTTTCGTAAATACTAAATTATTCAAATGCAAACCAAAATTTATTTTTAGTTTAAAATATTTCTCCACGATCTTTGTTTGCACCTCAAACTCATGTTTCGTGCCTTTGCTCGATCGTTTCATGAAATAAAAACTCGGCTAGATTTTTCGTAAAGAATATACTAAATTATTCAAATGCAAACCAAAATTTGTCTTCATTTTAAAATATTTATCCAAAATCTTTGTTTGCATCTCAAACTCTTGTTTCGTTCGTTTGTTCCCTAGTTACATGCAAGAAAAACTCGGCTAGATTTTTTGTAAAAAATATACTAAATTTTTCAAATGCAAACCAAAATTTGTTTTCAGTTTACAATGTTTCTCAACAATCTTTGTTTGCTTCTCAAACTCATGTTTCATGCGTTTGTTCGCTCGTTTCATGAAATAAAAACTCGGCTAGATTTTTCGTAAAGAATATACTAAATTATTGAAATGCAAATGAAAATTTGTTTTCATTTTAAAATATTTCTCCACAATCTTTGTTTGCACCTCAATCTCATGTTTCATGCGTTTGTTCGCTCGTTTCATGAAATAAAAACTCGGCTAGATTTTTCGTAACGAATATACTAAATTATTCAAATACAAACGAAAATTTGTTTTCATTTTAAAATATTTCTCCACAATCTTTGTTTCCATCTAAATCTCATGTTTCATGCATTTGTGCACTCATTTTATATAAAAATAACACTGCTAGATTTTTCGTAAATACTAAATTATTCAAATGCAAACCAAAATTTATTTTTAGTTTAAAATATTTCTCCACGATCTTTGTTTGCACCTCAAACTCATGTTTCATGCCTTTGCTCGATCGTTTAATGAAATAAAAACTCGGCTAGATTTTTCGTAAAGAATATACTAAATTATTCAAATGCAAACCAAAATTTGTCTTCATTTTAAAATATTTATCCAAAATCTTTGTTTGCATCTCAAACTCTTGTTTCATTCGTTTGTTCCCTAGTTACATGCAAGAAAAACTCGGCTAGATTTTTTGTAAAAAATATACTAAATTTTTCAAATGCATACCAAAATTTGTTTTCAGTTTACAATGTATCTCGACAATCTTTGTTTGCTCCTCAAACTCATGTTTCATGCGTTTGTTCGCTCGTTTCATGAAATAAAAACTCGGCAAGATTTTTCGTAAAGAATATACTATATTATTCAAATGCAAACCAAAATTTGTTTTCAGTTTACAATGTTTCTCGACAATCTTTGTTTGCTCCTCAAACTCATGTTTCATGCGTTTGTTCGCTCGTTTCATTAAATAAAAACTCGGCTAGATTTTTCGTAAATAATATACTATATTATTCAAATGCAAACCAAAATTTGTTTTCATTTTAAAATATTTCTCCACAATCTTTGTTTGCACCTCAATCTCATGTTTCATGCGTCTGTTCGCTCATTTCATGAAATAAAAACTCGGCTAGATTTTTCGTAACGAATATACTAAATTATTCAAATGCAAACGAAAATTTGTTTTCATTTTAAAATATTTCTCCACAATCTTTGTTTCCATCTAAAACTCATGTTTCATGCATTTGTTCGCTCATTTTATATAAAAATAACACTGCTAGATTTTTCGTAAATACTAAATTATTCAAACGAAAACCAAAATTTATTTTTACTTTAAAATATTTCTCCACGATCTTTGTTTGCACCTCAAACTCATGTTTCATGCCTTCGTTCGCTCGTTTCATGAAATAAAAACTCGGCTAGATTTTTCGTAAAGAATATACTATATTATTCAAATGCAAACAAAAATTTGTCTTCATTTTAAAATATTTCTCCACAATCTTTGTTTCCATCTAAAACTCTTGTTTCATACATTTGTGCGCTCATTTTATATAAAAATAACACTGCTAGATTTTTCGTAAATACTAAATTATTCAAATGCAAACCCAAATTTTTTTTACTTTAAAATATTTCTCCACGATCTTTGTTTGCACCTCAAACTCATGTTTCATGCCTTTGTTCGCTCGTTTCATGAAATAAAAACTCGGCGAGATTTTTCGTAAATAATATACTAAATTATTGAAATGCAAACCAAATTTTGTTTTCATTTTAAAATATTTCTCCACAATCTTTGTTTGCACCTCAATCTCATGTTTCATGCGTTTGTTCGCTCGTTTCATGAAATAAAAACTCGGCTAGATTTTTCGTAACGAATATACTAAATTATTCAAATGCAAACGAAAATTTGTTTTCATTTTAAAATATTTCTCCACAATCTTTGTTTCCATCTAAAACTCATGTTTCATGCATTTATGCGCTCATTTTATATAAAAATAACACTGCTAGATTTTTCGTAAATACTAAATTATTCAAATGCAAACCAAAATTTATTTTTACTTTAAAATATTACTCCACGATTTTTGTTTGCACCTCAAACTCATGTTTCATGCCTTTGTTCGCTCGTTTCATGAAATAAAAACTCGGCTAGATTTTTCGTAAAGAATGATATTAAAAACTAAATTATTCAAATACAAACCAAAATTTGTGTTTATTTTAAAATATTTCTCCCAAATCTTTGTTTGCCCCTCAAACTCTTGTTTCATTCGTTTGTTCCCTAGTTACATGCAAGAAAAACTCGGCTAGATTTTTTGTAAAAAATATACTAAATTTTTCAAATGCAAACAAAAATTTGTTTTCAGTTTACAATGTTTCTCGACAATCTTTGTTTGCTTCTCAAACTCATGTTTCATGCGTTTGTTCGCTCGTTTCATGAAATAAAAACTCGGCTAGATTTTTCGTAAAGAATATACTAAATTATTGAAATGCAAATGAAAATTTCTTTTCATTTTAAAATATTTCTCCACAATCTTTGTTTGCACCTCAATCTCATGTTTCATGCGTTTGTTCGCTCGTTTCATGAAATAAAAACTCGGCTAGATTTTTCGTAACGATTATACTAAATTATTCAAATGCAAACGAAAATTTGTTTTCATTTTAAAATATTTCTCCACAATCTTTGTTTCCATCTAAAACTCATGTTTCATGTATTTGTGCGCTCATTTTATATAAAAATAACACTGCTAGATTTTTCGTAAATACTAAATTATTCAAATGCAAACCAAAATTTATTTTTAGTTTAAAATATTTCTCCACGATCTTTGTTTGCACCTCAAACTCATGTTTCATGCCTTTGTTCGATCGTTTCATGCAATAAAAACTCGGCTAGATTTTTCGTAAAGAATATACTAAATTATTCAAATGCAAACCAAAATTTGTCTTCATTTTAAAATATTTATCCAAAATCTTTGTTTGCACCTCAAACTCTTGTTTCATTCGTTTGTTCCCTAGTTACATGCAAGAAAAACTCGGCTAGATTTTTTGTAAAAAATATACAAAATTTTTCAAATGCATACAAAAATTTGTTTTCAGTTTACAATGTTTCTCGACAATCTTTGTTTGCTCCTCAAACTCATGTTTCATGCGTTTGTTCGCTCGTTTCATGAAATAAAAACTCGGCAAGATTTTTCGTAAAGAATATACTATATTATTCAAATGCAAACCAAAATTTGTTTTTAGTTTACAATGTTTCTCGACAATCTTTGTGTGCTCCTCAAACTCATGTTTCATGCGTTTGTTCGCTCGTTTCATGAAATAAAAACTCGGCTAGATTTTTCGTAAAGAATATACTATATTATTCAAATGCAAACCAAAATTTGTTTTCATTTTAAAATATTTCTCCACAATCTTTGTTTCCATCTAAAACTCATGTTTCATGCATTTGTTCGCTCATTTTATATAAAAATAACACTGCTAGATTTTTCGTAAATACTATATTATTCAAATGCAAACCAAAATTCATTTTTACTTTAAAAATTTCTCCACGATCTTTGTTTGCACCTCAAACTCATGTTTCATGCCTTTGTTCCCTCGTTTCATGAAGTAAAAACTCGTCTAGATTTTTCGTAAATAATATACTATATTATTCAAATGCAAACCAAATTTTGTTTTCATTTTAAAATACTTCTCCACAATCTTTGTTTGCACCTCAATCTCATGTTTCATGCGTCTGTTCGCTCGTTTCATGAAATAAAAACTCGGCTAGATTTTTCGTAACGAATATACTAAATTATTCAAATGCAAACGAAAATTTGTTTTCATTTTAAAATATTTCTCCACAATCTTTGTTTCCATCTAAAACTCATGTTTCATGCATTTGTGCGCTCATTTTATATAAAAATGACACTGCTAGATTTTTCGTAAATAACTAAAGTATTCAAATGCAAACCAAAATTTATTTTTAGTTTAAAATATTTCTCCACGATCTCTGTTTCCACCTCAAACTCATGTTTCATGCCTTTGTTCGATCGTTTCATGAAATAAAAACTCGGCTAGATTTTTCGTAAAGAATATACTAAATTATTCAAATGCAAACCAAAATTTGTCTTCATTTTAAAATATTTATCCAAAATCTTTGTTTGCACCACAAACTCTTGTTTCATTCGTTTGTTCCCTAGTTACATGCAAGAAAAACTCGGCTAGATTTTTTGTAAAAAATATACTAAATTTTTCAAATGCATACCAAAATTTGTTTTCAGTTTACAATGTTTCTCGACAATCTTTGTTTGCTCCTCAAACTCATGTTTCATGCGTTTGTTCGCTCGTTTAATGAAATAAAAACTCGGCAAGATTTTTCGTAAAGAATATACTATATTATTCAAATGCAAACCAAAATTTGTTTTCAGTTTACAATGTTTCTCGACAATCTTTGTTTGCTCCTCAAACTCATGTTTCATGCGTTTGTTCGCTCGTTTCATGAAATAAAAACTCGGCTAGATTTTTCGTAAAGAATATACTATATTATTCAAATGCAAACCAAAATTTGTTTTCATTTTAAAATATTTCTCCACAATCTTTGTTTCCGTCTAAAACTCATGTTTCATGCATTTGTTCGCTCATTTTATATAAAAATAACACTGCTAGATTTTTCGTAAAAACTATATTATTCAAATGCAAACCAAAATTTATTTTTACTTTAAAATATTTCTCCACGATCTTTGTTTGCACCTCAAACTCATGTTTCATGCCTTTGTTCCCTCGTTTCATGAAGTAAAAACTCGGCTAGATTTTTCGTAAAGAATATACTATATTATTCAAATGCAAACCAAATTTTGTTTTCATTTTAAAATATTTCTCCACAATCTTTGTTTGCACCTCAATCTCATGTTTCATGCGTCTGTTCGCTCGTTTCGTGAAATAAAAACTCGGCTAGATTTTTCGTAACGAATATACTAAATTATTCAAATGCAAACGAAAATTTGTTTTCATTTTAAATATTTCTCCACAATCTTTGTTTCCATCTAAAACTCATGTTTCATGCATTTGTGCGCTCATTTTATATAAAAATAACACTGCTAGATTTTTCGTAAATACTAAATTATTCAAATGCAAACCAAAATTTATTTTTACTTTAAAATATTTCTCCACGATCTTTGTTTGCACCTCAAACTCATGTTTCATGCCTTTGTTCGCTTGTTTCATGAAATAAAAACTCGGCTAGATTTTTCGTAAAGAATGATATTAAAAACTAAATTATTCAAATACAAACCAAAATTTGTGTTTATTTTAAAATATTTCTCCCAAATCTTTGTTTGACCCTCAAACTCTTGTTTCATTCGTTTGTTCCCTAGTTACATGCAAGAAAAACTCGGCTAGATTTTTTGTAAAAAATATACTAAATTTTTCAAATGCAAACCAAAATTTGTTTTCAGTTTACAATGTTTCTCGACAATCTTTGTTCGCTTCTCAAACTCATGTTTCATGCGTTTGTTCGCTCGTTTCATGAAATAAAAACTCGGCTAGATTTTTCGTAAAGAATATACTAAATTATTGAAATGCAAATGAAAATTTGTTTTCATTTAAATATTTCTCCACAATCTTTGTTTGCACCTCAATCTCATGTTTCATGCGTTTGTTCGCTCGTTTCATGAAATAAAAACTCGGCTAGATTTTTCGTAACGAATATACTAAATTATTCAAATGCAAACGAAAATTTGTTTTCATTTTAAAATATTTCTCCACAATCTTTGTTTCCATCTAAAACTCATGTTTCATGCATTTGTGCGCTCATTTTATATAAAAATAACACTGCTAGATTTTTCGTAAATACTAAATTATTCAAATGCAAACCAAAATTTATTTTTAGTTTAAAATATTTCTCCACGATCTTTGTTTGCACCTCAAACTCATGTTTCATGCCTTTGTTCGATCGTTTCATGAAATAAAAACTCGGCTAGATTTTTCGTAAAGAATATACTAAATTATTCAAATGCAAACCAAAATTTGTCTTCATTTTAAAATATTTAGCCAAAATCTTTGTTTGCACCTCAAACTCTTGTTTCATTCGTTTGTTCCCTAGTTACATGCAAGAAAAACTCGGCTAGATTTTTTGTAAAAAATATACTAAATTTTTCAAATGCATACCAAAATTTGTTTTCAGTTTACAATGTTTCTCGACAATCTTTGTTTGCTCCTCAAACTCATGTTTCATGCGTTTGTTCGCTCGTTTCATGAAATAAAAACTCGGCAAGATTTTTCGTAAAGAATATACTATATTATTTGTAAGATATCAAAATTTGATTTTGATATTTTTCTATATTTTTCTTAATAAGCGTAATTACCGAAATTTGATTTTGTTTTTCATATTAAATTAAATCGGAAACTTAAGCACACATGGTGATATTCATGTGGGCAAAGGTATAATTTATTTTATATAGTGGGTTGTTAAGTAGTTAAAATATAAGGTTCTAATTGCAAAGGTAAACTATATTACACATATAATCATAGGCATTATTATTATTAGGATTTTCCAAATATGAAACTTAGGGGGTTATATTTGTAAATAAGGAAGAAAAGTCCATCTTGCCAGCCTCATCCTCTTCATGCGCATGAATAAAAGAGGATAGGCCTCTTTCTCTCTCACATGGCCATTCATTTTTTATTTACTCAAATAAGAAGAGAAGAGAGAAAGAGTAAAACCTAGTAAGGATTGATAAAATCTCGACGACTCGAAAAACGAAGGGTATAGCGATATTCTAAACGTTGAGACGAGCAAGTTGATATCCTCATTTGCGCGATTCGGCTCCGTCACCGTAAGCGCGCTTTACAAAGCGAAGGTCTATTTCGACTAAGAACGCGTGTGCGAGACTCCGTCTCGTCAACCGTCGTGTCTTGTGCGTTAGTGAGTGAATTCTTTCCCCTTTTCTCTTATTAAGACTTGCGGTTTTGTGCATATGAGGTCATTGTGTATTTTCATTTTGTATCTTCATATTTATTTCTTTTTATTTGCTATTTTCAATTTAATAATTATGGGTATCCTCATGACCTTATGTTGTGTATGTGAGAAATTATTAGGGTTTCTTAATTAGGGTTTCAAAGTTAGGGTTTCAATAATCGGGACTTGGGATTAGGGTTTTGTGCTAAGTGGGAATTATAGATTCATTATGAAACCGTAAAAAGTAATCTTGGTAATTATAAAAATATATTTCCATTATATATGATTAATTTATTATTAATTAAATTATTTTATTATTGTAATATTTTGGGGAACTTTGAGATGTCACTTTTAATTTGACGGGTTATTTCGGCGAGACTCGTTTGTGAATTGTGTGTTTTGTGGTTAGTAATTCGTGACATCTGATTTGAGGGGAAACAAGCTACTAGACGTAGTGAAAATTCCAAATTTAGTTTGGTTCAAGACGCGAGGATATATCCATGGTCGTCAAGGCCCTTGTGTGGGAATACGCGATTCCCGAGCTATGTGATTCTCCAAAAGAGTTGGATTTGCTCTCCGCTCTATCTGGCACTTCAGTTGACCGCTATGCGTACCCTCACTTGGGAATAATATATGGGTTTTATTTATACGTAATGAAAGAATGTGTGAAAGGAATAGACTTCTAAATTTGGATAGCAGTAATGGTACCATATGAGGAATAGTTTTGTGCATTTTTTTTACTTTAGTAATTCTTTGATTATTTTTAATTCTATAATTATTAGATATTATTGTAGAAGAATTAGGGTTGCAACTACACTTGTGGCTAGTCTTAATAAGCTAGACCCAACAATTTACTCACTTAGTCGCTTATGTGACTAACCACTCTTTTGTATTTGATTTTGGGTCTAGGGTTTCAGGACGGTGTAGAAGGAACTAGTGGAGCTCGTGTGTGAACGGTGAGTACAACGGTTGTTATCATCACGGAGTAAAAGGTGTTGTTGTTTCTAGGTTATGTATATTCTTGTACGGTTTGTTTATTAGGGTTTTGTCGATGTATATACGGGCTTCCGCATCTGTTCAGGGTTTTGTTGTCTCCGTGATGTAGTTGTTTCATATATATATGTATGTGACGTTTCATATTATATTTTGGCTTTTATGCACACCTATATATATATATATATATGAGTGATGTTGTTTTCGATTTTATTTGTTTTTGTTATCATATGATGCCTCTAGCACACATGTTGTGTGTCGGCGGGTTGTCGCATCTATATAATTGCGGTGTGACATTATTGAAATGCAAACCAAAATTTGTTTTCAGTTTACAATGTTTCTCGACAATCTTTGTTTGCTCCTCAAACTCATGTTTCATGCGTTTGTTCGCTCGTTTCATGAAATAATAACTCGGCTAGATTTTTCGTAAAGAATATACTATATTATTCAAATGCAAACCAAAATTTGTTTTCATTTTAAAATATTTCTCCACAATCTTTGTTTCCATCTAAAACTCATGTTTCATGCATTTGTTCGCTCATTTTATATAAAAATAAGACTGCTAGATTTTTCGTAAATACTATATTATTCAAATGCAAACCAAAATTTATTTTTACTTTAAAATATTTCTCCACGATCTTTGTTTGCACCTCAAACTCATGTTTCATGCCTTTGTTCCCTCGTTTCATGAAGTAAAAACTCGGCTAGATTTTTCGTAAAAAGAATATACTATATTATTCAAATGCAAACCAAATTTTGTTTTCATTTTAAAATACTTCTCCACAATCTTTGTTTGCACCTCAATCTCATGTTTCATGCGTCTGTTCGCTCGTTTCATGAAATAAAAACTCGGCTAGATTTTTCGTAACGAATATACTAAATTATTCAAATGCAAACAAAAATTTGTTTTCATTTTAAAATATTTCTCCACAATCTTTGTTTCCATCTAAAACTCATGTTTCATGCATTTGTGCGCTCATTTTATATAAAAATAACACTGCTAGATTTTTCGTAAATACTAAATTATTCTAATGCAAACCAAAATTTATTTTTAGTTTAAAATATTTCTCCACGATCTTTGTTTGCACCTCAAACTCATGTTTCATGCCTTTGTTCGATCGTTTCATGAAATAAGAACTCTGCTAGATTTTTGGTAAAGAATATACTAAATTATTCAAATGCAAACCAAAATTTGTCTTCATTTTAAAATATTTATCCAAAATCTTTGTTTGCACCTCAAACTCTTGTTTCATTCGTTTGTTCCCTAGTTACATGCAAGAAAAACTCGGCTAGATTTTTTGTAAAAAATATACTAAATTTTTCAAATGCATACCAAAATTTGTTTTCAGTTTACAATGTTTCTCGACAACCTTTGTTTGCTCCTCAAACTCATGTTTCATGCGTTTGTTCGCTCGTTTCATGAAATAAAAACTCGGCAAGATTTTTCGTAAAGAATATACTATATTATTCAAATGCAAACCAAAATTTGTTTTCAGTTTACAATCTTTCTCGACAATCTTTGTTTGCTCCTCAAACTCATATTTCATGCGTTTGTTCGCTCGTTTCATGAAATAAAAACTCGGCTAGATTTTTCGTAAAGAATATACTATATTATTCAAATGCAAACCAAAATTTGTTTTCATTTTAAAATATTTCTCCACAATCTTTGTTTCCATCTAAAACTCATGTTTCATGCATTTGTTCGCTCATTTTATATAAAAATAACACTGCTAGATTTTTCGTAAATACTATATTATTCAAATACAAACCAAAATTTGTTTTTACTTTAAAATATTTCTCCACGATCTTTGTTTGCACCTCAAACTCATGTTTCATGCCTTTGTTCCCTCGTTTTATGAAGTAAAAACTCGGCTAGATTTTTCGTAAAGCATATACTATATTATTCAAATGCAAACCAAATTTTGTTTTCATTTTAAAATACTTCTCCACAATCTGTGTTTGCACCTCAATCTCATGTTTCATGCGTCTGTTCGCTCGTTTCATGAAATAAAAACTCGGCTAGATTTTTCGTAACGAATACTAAATTATTCAAATGCAAACGAAAATTTGTTTTCATTTTAAAATATTTGTCCACAATCTTTGTTTCCATCTAAAACTCATGTTTCATGCATTTGTGCGCTCATTTTATATAAAAATAACACTGCTAGATTTTTCGTAAATACTAAATTATTCAAATGCAAACCAAAATTTATTTTTAGTTTAAAATATTTCTCCACGATCTTTGTTTGCACCTCAAACTCATGTTTCATGCCTTTGTTCGATCGTTTCATGAAATAAAAACTCTGCTAGATTTTTCGTAAAGAATATACTAAATTATTCAAATGCAAACCAAAATTTGTCTTCATTTTAAAATATTTATCCAAAATCTTTGTTTGCACCTCAAACTCTTGTTTCATTCGTTTGTTCCCTAGTAACATGCAAGAAAAACTCGGCTAGAGTTTTTGTAAAAAATATACTAAATTTTTCAAATGCATACCAAAATTTGTTTTCAGTTTACAATGTTTCTCGACAATCTTTGTTTGCTCCTCAAACTCATGTTTCATTCGTTTGTTCGCTCGTTTCATGAGATAAAAACTCGGCTAGATTTTTCGTAAAGAATATACTATATTATTCAAATGCAAACCAAAATTTGTTTTCATTTTAAAATATTTCTCCACAATCTTTGTTTCCATCTAAAACTCATGTTTCATGCATTTGTTCGCTCATTTTATATAAAAATAACACTGCTAGATTTTTCGTAAAAGCTATATTATTCAAATGCAAACCAAAATTTATTTTTACTTTAAAATATTTCTCCACGATCTTTGTTTGCACCTCAAACTCATGTTTCATGCCTTTGTTCCCTCGTTTCATGAAGTAAAAACTCGGCTAGATTTTTCGTAAAGAATATACTATATTATTCAAATGCAAACCAAATTTTGTTTTCATTTTAAAATATTTCTCCACAATTTTTGTTTGCACCTCAATCTCATGTTTCATGCGTCTGTTCGCTCGTTTCAATGAATAAAAACTCGGCTAGATTTTTCGTAACGAATATACTAAATTATTCAAATGCAAACCAAAATTTGTTTTCAGTTTACAATGTTTCTCGACAATCTTTGTTTGCTTCTCAAACTCATGTTTCATGCATTTGTTCGCTCGTTTCATGAAATAAAAACTCGGCTAGATTTTTCGTAAAGAATATATTAAATTATTGAAATGCAAATGAAAATTTGTTTTCATTTTAAAATATTTCTCCACAATCTTTGTTTGCACCTCAATCTCATGTTTCATGCGTTTGTTCGCTCGTTTCATGAAATAAAAACTCAGCTAGATTTTTCGTAACGAATATACTAAATTATTCAAATGCAAACGAAAATTTGTTTTCATTTTAAAATATTTCTCCACAATCTTTGTTTCCATCTAAAACTCATGTTTCATGCATTTGTGCGCTCATTTTATATAGAAATAACACTGCTAGATTTTTCGTAAATACTAAATTATTCAAATGCAAACCAAAATTTATTTTTAGTTTAAAATATTTCACCACGATCTTTGTTTGCAACTCAAACTCATGTTTCATGCCTTTGTTCGATCGTTTCATGAAATAAAAACTCGGCTAGATTTTTCGTAAAGAATATACTAAATTATTCAAATGCAAACCAAAATTTGTCTTCATTTTAAAATATTTATCCAAAATCTTTGTTTGCACCTCAAACTCTTGTTTCATTCGTTTGTTCCCTAGTTACATGCAAGAAAAACTAGGCTAGATTTTTTGTAAAAAATATACTAAATTTTTCAAACTCATACCAAAATTTGTTTTCAGTTTACAATGTTTCTCGACAATCTTTGTTTGCTCTTCAAACTCATGTTTCATGCGTTTGTTCGCTCGTTTCATGAAATAAAAACTCGGCAAGATTTTTCGTAAAGAATATACTATATTATTCAAATGCAAACCAAAATTTGTTTTCAGTTTACAATGTTTCTCGACAATCTTTGTTTGCTCCTCAAACTCATGTTTCATGCGTTTGTTCGCTCGTTTCATGAAATAAAAACTCGGCTATATTTTTCGTAAAGAATATACTATATTATTCAAATGCAAACTAAAATTTGTTTTCATTTTAAAATATTTCTCCACAATCTTTGTTTCCATCTAAAACTCATGTTTCATGCATTTGTTCGCTCATTTTATATAAAAATAACACTGCTAGACTTTTCGTAAATACTATATTATTCAAATGCAAACCAAAATTTATTTTTACTTTAAAATATTTCTCCACGATCTTTGTTTGCACCTCAAACTCATGTTTCATGCCTTTGTTCCCTCGTTTCATGAAGTAAAAACTCGGCTAGATTTTTCGTAAAGAATATACTATATTATTCAAATGCAAACCAAATTTTGTTTTCATTTTAAAATATTTCTCCACAATCTTTGTTTGTACCTCAATCTCATGTTTCATGCGTCTGTTCGCTCGTTTCATGAAATAAAAACTCGGCTAGATTTTTCGAAACGAATATACTAAATTATTCAAATGCAAACGAAAATTTGTTTTCATTTTAAAATATTTCTCCACAATCTTTGTTTCCATCTAAAACTCATGTTTCATGCATTTGTGCACTCATTTTATATAAAAATAACACTGCTAGATTTTTCGTAAATACTAAATTATTCAATTGCAAACCAAAATTTATTTTTACTTTAAAATATTTCTCAACGATCTTTGTTTGCACCTCAAACTCATGTTTCATGCCTTTGTTCGCTCGTTTCATGAAATAAAAACTCGGCTAGATTTTTCGTAAAGAATGATATTATAAACTAAATTATTCAAATACAAACCAAAATTTGTGTTTATTTTAAAATATTTCACCCAAATCTTTGTTTGCCCCTCAAACTCTTGTTTCATTCGTTTGTTCCCTAGTTACATGCAAGAATAACTCGGCTAGATTTTTTGTAAAAAATATACTAAATTTTTCAAATGCAAACAAAAATTTGTTTTCAGTTTACAATGTTTCTCGACAATCTTTGTTTGCTTCTCAAACTCATGTTTCATGCGTTTGTTCGCTCGTTTCATGAAATAAAAACTCGGCTAGATTTTTTGTAAAGAATATATTAAATTATTGAAATGCAAATGAAAATTTGTTTTCATTTTAAAATATTTCTCCACAATCTTTGTTTGCACCTCAATCTCATGTTTCATGCGTTTGTTCGCTCGTTTCATGAAATAAAAACTCGGCTAGATTTTTCGTAACGAATATACTAAATTATTCAAATGCAAACGAAAATTTGTTTTCATTTTAAAATATTTCTCCACAATCTTTGTTTCCATCTAAAACTCATGTTTCATGCATTTGTGCGCTCATTTTATATAAAAATAACACTGCTAGATTTTTCGTAAATACTAAATTATTCAAATGCAAACCAAAATTTATTTTTAGTTTAAAATATTTCACCACGATCTTTGTTTGCACCTCAAACTCATGTTTCATGCCTTTGTTCGATCGTTTCATGAAATAAAAACTCGGCTAGATTTTTCGTAAAGAATATACTAAATTATTCAAATGCAAACCAAAATTTGTCTTCATTTTAAAATATTTATCCAAAATCTTTGTTTGCACCTCAAACTCTTGTTTCATTCGTTTGTTCCCTAGTTACATGCAAGAAAAACTAGGCTAGATTTTTTGTAAAAAATATACTAAATTTTTCAAACACATACCAAAATTTGTTTTCAGTTTACAATGTTTCTCGACAATCTTTGTTTGCTCCTCAAACTCATGTTTCATGCGTTTGTTCGCTCGTTTCATGAAATAAAAACTCGGCAAGATTTTTCGTAAAGAATATACTATATTATTCAAATGCAAACCAAAATTTGTTTTCAGTTTACAATGTTTCTCGACAATCTTTGTTTGCTTCTCAAACTCATGTTTCATGCGTTTGTTCGCTCGTTTCATGAAATAAAAACTCGGCTAGATTTTTCGTAAAGAATATACTATATTATTCAAATGCAAACCAAAATTTGTTTTCATTTTAAAATATTTCTCCACAATCTTTGTTTCCATCTAAAACTCATGTTTCATGCATTTGTTCGCTCATTTTATATAAAAATAACACTGCTAGACTTTTCGTAAATACTATATTATTCAAATGCAAACCAAAATTTATTTTTACTTTAAAATATTTCTCCACGATCTTTGTTTGCACCTCAAACTCATGTTTCATGCCTTTGTTCCCTCGTTTCATGAAGTAAAAACTCGGCTAGATTTTTCGTAAAGAATATACTATATTATTCAAATGCAAACCAAATTTTGTTTTCATTTTAAAATATTTCTCCACAATCTTTGTTTGTACCTCAATCTCATGTTTCATGCGTCTGTTCGCTCGTTTCATGAAATAAAAACTCGGCTAGATTTTTCGAAACGAATATACTAAATTATTCAAATGCAAACGAAAATTTGTTTTCATTTTAAAATATTTCTCCACAATCTTTGTTTCCATCTAAAACTGATGTTTCATGCATTTGTGCGCTCATTTTATATAAAAATAACACTGCTAGATTTTTCGTAAATACTAAATTATTCAAATGCAAACCAAAATTTATTTTTACTTTAAAATATTTCTCCACGATCTTTGTTTGCACCTCAAACTCATGTTTCATGACTTTGTTCGCTCGTTTCATGAAATAAAAACTCGGCAAGATTTTTCGTAAAGAATGATATTAAAAACTAAATTATTCAAATACAAACCAAAATTTGTGTTTATTTTAAAATATTTCACCCAAATCTTTGTTTGCCCCTCAAACTCGTGTTTCATTCGTTTGTTCCCTAGTTACATGCAAGAAAAACTCGGCTAGATTTTTTGTAAAAAATATACTAAATTTTTCAAATGCAAACCAAAACTTGTTTTCAGTTTACAATGTTTCTCGACAATCTTTGTTTGCTTCTCAAACTCATGTTTCATGCGTTTGTTCGCTCGTTTCATGTAATAAAAACTCGGCTAGATTTTTCGTAAAGAATATACTAAATTATTGAAATGCAAATGAAAATTTGTTTTCATTTTAAAATATTTATCCACAATCTTTGTTTGCACCTCAATCTCATGTTTCATGCGTTTGTTCGCTCGTTTCATGAAATAAAAACTCGGCTAGATTTTTCGTAACGAATATACTAAATTATTCAAATGCAAACGAAAATTTGTTTTCATTTTAAAATATTTCTCCACAATCTTTGTTTCCATCTAAAACTCATGTTTCATGCATTTGTGCGCTCATTTTATATAAAAATAACACTGCTAGATTTTTCGTAAATACTAAATTATTCAAATGCAAACCAAAATTTATTTTTAGTTTAAAATATTTCTCCACGATCTTTGTTTGCACCTCAAACTCAAGTTTCATGCCTTTGTTCGATCGTTTCATGAAATAAAAACTCGGTTAGATTTTTCGTAAAGAATATACTAAATTATTCAAATGCAAACCAAAATTTGTCTTCATTTTAAAATATTTATCCAAAATCTTTGTTTGCACCTCAAACTCTTGTTTCATTCGTTTGTTCCCTAGTTACATGCAAGAAAAACTAGGCTAGATTTTTTGTAAAAAATATACTAAATTTTTCAAACTCATACCAAAATTTTTTTTCAGTTTACAATGTTTCTCGACAATCTTTGTTTGCTCCTCAAACTCATGTTTCATGCGTTTGTTCGCTCGTTTCATGAAATAAAAACTCGGCAAGATTTTTCGTAAAGAATATACTATATTATTCAAATGCAAACCAAAATTTGTTTTCAGTTTACAATGTTTCTCGACAATCTTTGTTTGCTCCTCAAACTCATGTTTCATGCGTTTGTTCGCTCGTTTCATGAAATAAAAACTCGGCTAGATTTCTCGTAAAGAATATACTATATTATTCAAATGCAAACTAAAATTTGTTTTCATTTTAAAATATTTCTCCACAATCTTTGTTTCCATCTAAAACTCATGTTTCATGCATTTGTTCGCTCATTTTATATAAAAATAACACTGCTAGACTTTTCGTAAATACTATATTATTCAAATGCAAACCAAAATATATTTTTACTTTAAAATATTTCTCCACGATCTTTGTTTGCACCTCAAACTCATGTTTCATGCCTTTGTACCCTCGTTTCATGAAGTAAAAACTCGGCTAGATTTTTCGTAAAAAATATACTATATTATTCAAATGCAAACCAAATTTTGTTTTCATTTTAAAATATTTCTCCACAATCTTTGTTTGTACCTCAATCTCATGTTTCATGCGTCTGTTCGCTCGTTTCATGAAATAAAAACTCGGCTAGATTTTTCGAAACGAATATACTAAATTATTCAAATGCAAACGAAAATTTGTTTTCATTTTAAAATATTTCTCCACAATCTTTGTTTCCATCTAAAACTCATGTTTCATGCATTTGTGCACTCATTTTATATAAAAATAACACTGCTAGATTTTTCGTAAATACTAAATTATTCAATTGCAAACCAAAATTTATTTTTACTTTAAAATATTTCTCCACGATCTTTGTTTGCACCTCAAACTCATGTTTCATGCCTTTGTTCGCTCGTTTCATGAAATAAAAACTCGGCTAGATTTTTCGTAAAGAATGATATTAAAAACTAAATTATTCAAATACAAACCAAAATTTGTGTTTATTTTAAAATATTTCACCCAAATCTTTGTTTGCCCCTCAAACTCCTGTTTCATTCGTTTGTTCCCTAGTTACATGCAAGAATAACTCGGCTAGATTTTTTGTAAAAAATATACTAAATTTTTCAAATGCAAACCAAAATTTGTTTTCAGTTTACAATGTTTCTCGACAATCTTTGTTTGCTTCTCAAACTCATGTTTCATGCGTTTGTTCGCTCGTTTCATGAAATAAAAACTCGGCTAGATTTTTTGTAAAGAATATATTAAATTATTGAAATGCAAATGAAAATTTGTTTTCATTTTAAAATATTTCTCCACAATCTTTGTTTGCACCTCAATCTCATGTTTCATGCGTTTGTTCGCTCGTTTCATGAAATAAAAACTCGGCTAGATTTTTCGTAACGAATATACTAAATTATTCAAATGCAAACGAAAATTTGTTTTCATTTTAAAATATTTCTCCACAATCTTTGTTTCCATCTAAAACTCATGTTTCATGCATTTGTGCGCTCATTTTATATAAAAATAACACTGCTAGATTTTTCGTAAATACTAAATTATTCAAATGCAAACCAAAATTTATTTTTAGTTTAAAATATTTCACCACGATCTTTGTTTGCACCTCAAACTCATGTTTCATGCCTTTGTTCGATCGTTTCATGAAATAAAAACTCGGCTAGATTTTTCGTAAAAAATATACTAAATTATTCAAATGCAAACCAAAATTTGTCTTCATTTTAAAATATTTATCCAAAATCTTTGTTTGCACCTCAAACTCTTGTTTCATTCGTTTGTTCCCTAGTTACATGCAAGAAAAACTAGGCTAGATTTTTTGTAAAAAATATACTAAATTTTTCAAACACATACCAAAATTTGTTTTCGGTTTACAATGTTTCTCGACAATCTTTGTTTGCCCCTCAAACTCATGTTTCATGCGTTTGTTCGCTCGTTTCATGAAATAAAAACTCGGCAAGATTTTTCGTAAAGAATATACTATATTATTCAAATGCAAACCAAAATTTGTTTTCAGTTTACAATGATTCTCGACAATCTTTGTTTGCTTCTCAAACTCATGTTTCATGCGTTTGTTCGCTCGTTTCATGAAATAAAAACTCGGCTAGATTTTTCGTAAAGAATATACTATATTATTCAAATGCAAACCAAAATTTGTTTTCATTTTAAAATATTTCTCCACAATCTTTGTTTCCATCTAAAACTCATGTTTCATGCATTTGTTCGCTCATTTTATATAAAAATAACACTGCTAGACTTTTCGTAAATACTATATTATTCAAATGCAAACCAAAATTTATTTTTACTTTAAAATATTTCTCCACGATCTTTGTTTGCACCTCAAACTCATGTTTCATGCCTTTGTTCCCTCGTTTCATGAAGTAAAAACTCGGCTAGATTTTTCGTAAAGAATATACTATATTATTCAAATGCAAACCAAATTTTGTTTTCATTTTAAAATATTTCTCCACAATCTTTGTTTGTACCTCAGTCTCATGTTTCATGCGTCTGTTCGCTCGTTTCATGAAATAAAAACTCGGCTAGATTTTTCGAAACGAATATACTAAATTATTCAAATGCAAACGAAAATTTGTTTTCATTTTAAAATATTTCTCCACAATCTTTGTTTCCATCTAAAACTGATGTTTCATGCATTTGTGCGCTCATTTTATATAAAAATAACACTGCTAGATTTTTCGTAAATACTAAATTATTCAAATGCAAACCAAAATTTATTTTTACTTTAAAATATTTCTCCACGATCTTTGTTTGCACCTCAAACTCATGTTTCATGACTTTGTTCGCTCGTTTCATGAAATAAAAACTCGGCAAGATTTTTCGTAAAGAATGATATTAAAAACTAAATTATTCAAATACAAACCAAAATTTGTGTTTATTTTAAAATATTTCACCCAAATCTTTGTTTGCCCCTCAAACTCTTGTTTCATTCGTTTGTTCCCTAGTTACATGCAAGAAAAACTCGGCTAGATTTTTTGTAAAAAATATACTAAATTTTTCAAATGCAAACCAAAACTTGTTTTCAGTTTACAATGTTTCTCGACAATCTATGTTTGCTTCTAAAACTCATGTTTCATGCGTTTGTTCGCTCGTTTCATGTAATAAAAACTCGGCTAGATTTTTCGTAAAGAATATACTAAATTATTGAAATGCAAATGAAAATTTGTTTTCATTTTAAAATATTTCTCCACAATCTTTGTTTGCACCTCAATCTCATGTTTCATGCGTTTGTTCGCTCGTTTCATGAAATAAAAACTCGGCTAGATTTTTCGTAACGAATATACTAAATTATTCAAATGCAAACTAAAATTTGTTTTCATTTTAAAATATTTCTCCACAATCTTTGTTTCCATCTAAAACTCATGTTTCATGCATTTGTGCGCTCATTTTATATAAAAATAACACTGCTAGATTTTTCGTAAATACTAAATTATTCAAATGCAAACCAAAATTTATTTTTAGTTTAAAATATTTCTCCACGATCTTTGTTTGCACCTCAAACTCAAGTTTCATGCCATTGTTCGATCGTTTCATGAAATAAAAACTCGGTTAGATTTTTCGTAAAGAATATACTAAATTATTCAAATGCAAACCAAAATTTGTCTTCATTTTAAAATATTTATCCAAAATCTTTGTTTGCACCTCAAACTCTTGTTTCATTCGTTTGTTCCCTAGTTACATGCAAGAAAAACTAGGCTAGAGTTTTTGTAAAAAATATACTAAATCTTTCAAATGCATACCAAAATTTGTTTTCAGTTTACAATGTTTCTCGACAATCTTTGTTTGCTCCTCAAACTCATGTTTCATCCGTTTGTTCGCTCGTTTCATGAAATAAAAACTCGGCAAGATTTTTCGTAAAGAATATACTATATTATTCAAATGCAAACCAAAATTTGTTTTCAGTTTACAATGTTTCTCGACAATCTTTGTTTGCTCCTCAATCTCATGTTTTATGCGTTTGTTCGCTCGTTTCATGAAATAAAAACTCGGCTAGATTTTTCGTAAAGAATATACTATATTATTCAAATGCAAACCAAAATTTGTTTTCATCTTAAAATATTTCTCCACAATCTTTGTTTCCTTCTAAAACTCATGTTTCATGCGTTTGTTCGCTCGTTTCATGAAATAAAAACTCGGCTAGATTTTTCGTAAAGAATATATTAAATTATTGAAATGCAAATGAAAATTTGTTTTCATTTTAAAATATTTCTCCACAATCTTTGTTTGCACCTCAATCTCATGTTTCATGCGTTTGTTCGCTCGTTTCATGAAATAAAACCTCGGCTAGATTTTTCGTAACGAATATACTAAATTATTCAAATGCAAACGAAAATTTGTTTTCATTTTAAAATATTTCTCCACAATCTTTGTTTCCATCTAAAACTCATGTTTCATGCATTTGTGCGCTCATTTTATATAAAAATAACACTGCTAGATTTTTCGTTAATACTAAATTATTCAAATGCAAACCAAAATTTATTTTTAGTTTAAAATATTTCACCACGATCTTTGTTTGCACCTCAAACTCATGTTTCATGCCTTTGTTCGATCGTTTCATGAAATAAAAACTCGGCTAGATTTTTCGTAAAGAATATACTAAATTATTCAAATGCAAACCAAAATTTGTCTTCATTTTAAAATATTTATCCAAAATCTTTGTTTGCACCTCAAACTCTTGTTTCATTCGTTTGTTCCCTAGTTACATGCAAGAAAAACTAGGCTAGATTTTTTGTAAAAAATATACTAAATTTTTCAAACACATACCAAAATTTGTTTTCAGTTTACAATGTTTCTCGACAATCTTTGTTTGCTCCTCATACTCATGTTTCATGCGTTTGTTCGCTCGTTTCATGAAATAAAAACTCGGCAAGATTTTTCGTAAAGAATATACTATATTATTCAAATGCAAACCAAAATTTGTTTTCAGTTTACAATGTTTCTCGACAATCTTTGTTTGCTCCTCAAACTCATGTGTCATGCGTTTGTTCGCTCGTTTCATGAAATAAAAACTCGGCTAGATTTTTCGTAAAGAATATACTATATTATTCAAATGCAAACCAAAATTTGTTTTCATTTTAAAATATTTCTCCACAATCTTTGTTTCCATCTAAAACTCATGTTTCATGCATTTGTTCGCTCATTTTATATAAAAATAACACTGCTAGACTTTTCGTAAATAATATATTATTCAAATGCAAACCAAAATTTATTTTTACTTTAAAATATTTCTCCACGATCTTTGTTTGCACCTCAAACTCATGTTTCATGCCTTTGTTCCCTCGTTTCATGAAGTAAAAACTCGGCTAGATTTTTCGTAAAGAATATACTATATTATTCAAATGCAAACCAAATTTTGTTTTCATTTTAAAATATTTCTCCACAATCTTTGTTTGTACCTCAATCTCATGTTTCATGCGTCTGTTCGCTCGTTTCATGAAATAAAAACTCGGCTAGATTTTTCGAAACGAATATACTAAATTATTCAAATGCAAACGAAAATTTGTTTTCATTTTAAAATATTTCTCCACAATCTTTGTTTCCATCTCAAACTCATGTTTCATGCATTTGTGCGCTCATTTTATATAAAAATAACACTGCTAGATTTTTCGTAAATACTAAATTATTCAAATGCAAACCAAAATTTATTTTTACTTTAAAATATTTCTCCACGATCTTTGTTTGCACCTCAAACTCATGTTTCATGACTTTGTTCGCTCGTTTCATGAAATAAAAACTCGGCAAGATTTTTCGTAAAGAATGATATTAAAAACTAAATTATTCAAATACAAACCAAAATTTGTGTTTATTTTAAAATATTTCACCCAAATCTTTGTTTGCCCCTCAAACTCTTGTTTCATTCGTTTGTTCCCTAGTTACATGCAAGAAAAACTCGGCTAGATTTTTTGTAAAAAATTTACTAAATTTTTCAAATGCAAACCAAAACTTGTTTTCGGTTTACAATGTTTCTCGACAATCTTTGTTTGCTTCTCAAACTCATGTTTCATGCCTTTGTTCGCTCGTTTCATGTAATAAAAACTCGGCTAGATTTTTCGTAAAGAATATACTAAATTATTGAAATGCAAATGAAAATTTGTTTTCATTTTAAAATATTTCTCCACAATCTTTGTTTGCACCTCAATCTCATGTTTCATGCGTTTGTTCGCTCGTTTCATGAAATAAAAACTCGGCTAGATTTTTCGTAACGAATATACTAAATTATTCAAATGCAAACGAAAATTTGTTTTCATTTTAAAATATTTCTCCACAATCTTTGTTTCCATCTAAAACTCATGTTTCATGCATTTGTGCGCTCATTTTATATAAAAATAACACTGCTAGATTTTTCGTAAATACTAAATTATTCAAATGCAAACCAAAATTTATTTTTAGTTTAAAATATTTCACCACGATCTTTGTTTGCACCTCAAACTCATGTTTCATGCCTTTGTTCGATCGTTTCATGAAATAAAAACTCGGCTAGATTTTTCGTAAAGAATATACTAAATTATTCAAATGCAAACCAAAATTTGTCTTCATTTTAAAATATTTATCCAAAATCTTTGTTTGCACCTCAAACTCTTGTTTCATTCGTTTGTTCCCTAGTTACATGCAAGAAAAACTAGGCTAGATTTTTTGTAAAAAATATACTAAATTTTTCAAACACATACCAAAATTTGTTTTCAGTTTACAATGTTTCTCGACAATCTTTGTTTGCTCCTCAAACTCATGTTTCATGCGTTTGTTCGCTCGTTTCATGAAATAAAAACTCGGCTAGATTTTTCGTAAAGAATATACTATATTATTCAAATGCAAACCAAAATTTGTTTTCAGTTTACAATGTTTCTCGACAATCTTTGTTTGCTCCTCAAACTCATGTTTCATGCGTTTGTTCGCTCGTTTCATGAAATAAAAACTCGGCTAGATTTTTCGTAAAGAATATACTATATTATTCAAATGCAAACCAAAATTTGTTTTCATTTTAAAATATTTCTCCACAATCTTTGTTTCCATCTAAAACTCATGTTTCATGCATTTGTTCGCTCATTTTATATAAAAATAACACTGCTAGACTTTTCGTAAATACTATATTATTCAAATGCAAACCAAAATTTATTTTTACTTTAAAATATTTCTCCACGATCTTTGTTTGCACCTCAAACTCATGTTTCATGCCTTTGTTCCCTCGTTTCATGAAGTAAAAACTCGGCTAGATTTTTCGTAAAGAATATACTATATTATTCAAATGCAAACCAAATTTTGTTTTCATTTTAAAATATTTCTCCACAATCTTTGTTTGTACCTCAATCTCATGTTTCATGCGTCTGTTCGCTCGTTTCATGAAATAAAAACTCGGCTAGATTTTTCGAAACGAATATACTAAATTATTCAAATGCAAACGAAAATTTGTTTTCATTTTAAAATATTTCTCCACAATCTTTGTTTCCATCGAAAACTCATGTTTCATGCATTTGTGCGCTCATTTTATATAAAAATAACACTGCTAGATTTTTCGTAAATACTAAATTATTCAAATGCAAACCAAAATTTATTTTTACTTTAAAATATTTCTCCACGATCTTTGTTTGCACCTCAAACTCATGTTTCATGACTTTGTTCGCTCGTTTCATGAAATAAAAACTCGGCAAGATTTTTCGTAAAGAATGATATTAAAAACTAAATTATTCAAATACAAACCAAAATTTGTGTGTATTTTAAAATATTTCACCCAAATCTTTGTTTGCCCCTCAAACTCTTGTTTCATTCGTTTGTTCCCTAGTTACATGCAAGAAAAACTCGGCTAGATTTTTTTTTAAAAATTTACTAAATTTTTCAAATGCAAACCAAAACTTGTTTTCAGTTTACAATGTTTCTCGACAATCTTTGTTTGCTTCTCAAACTCATGTTTCATGCGTTTGTTCGCTCGTTTCATGTAATAAAAACTCGGCTAGATTTTTCGTAAAGAATATACTAAATTATTGAAATGCAAATGAAAATTTGTTTTCATTTTAAAATATTTCTCCACAATCTTTGTTTGCACCTCAATCTCATGTTTCATGCGTTTGTTCGCTCGTTTCATGAAATAAAAACTCGGCTAGATTTTTCGTAACGAATATACTAAATTATTCAAATGCAAACTAAAATTTGTTTTCATTTTAAAATATTTCTCCACAATCTTTGTTTCCATCTAAAACTCATGTTTCATGCATTTGTGCGCTCATTTTATATAAAAATAACACTGCTAGATTTTTCGTAAATACTATATTATTTAAATGCAAACCAAAATTTATTTTTACTTTAAAATATTTCTCCACGATCTTTGTTTGCACCTCAAACTCATGTTTCATGCCTTTGTTCCCTCGTTTCATGAAGTAAAAACTCGGCTAGATTTTTCGTAAAGAATATACTATATTATTCAAATGCAAACCAAATTTTGTTTTCATTTTAAAATATTTCTCCACAATCTTTGTTTGCACCTCAATCTCATGTTTCATGCGTCTGTTCCCTCGTTTCATGAAATAAAAACTCGGCTAGATTTTTCGTTACGAATATACTAAATTATTCAAATGCAAACGAAAATTTATTTTCATTTTAAAATATTTCTCCACAATCTTTGTTTCCATCTAAAACTCATGTTTCATGCATTTGTGCGCTCATTTTATATAAAAATAACACTGCTAGATTTTTCGTAAATACTAAATTATTCAAATGCAAACCAAAATTTATTTTTAGTTCAAAATATTTCTCCACGATCTTTGTTTGCACCTCAAACTCAAGTTTCATGCCTTTGTTCGATCGTTTCATGAAATAAAAACTTGGTTAGATTTTTCGTAAAGAATATACTAAATTATTCAAATGCAAACCAAAATTTGTCTTCATTTTAAAATATTTATCCAAAATCTTTGTTTGCACCTCAAACTCTTGTTTCATTCGTTTGTTCCCTAGTTACATGCAAGAAAAACTAGGCTAGAGTTTTTGTAAAAAATATACTAAATTTTTCAAATGCATACCAAAATTTGTTTTCAGTTTACAATGTTTCTCGACAATCTTTGTTTGCTCCTCAAACTCATGTTTCATCCGTTTGTTCGCTCGTTTCATGAAATAAAAACTCGGCAAGATTTTTCGTAAAGAATATACTATATTATTCAAATGCAAACCAAAATTTGTTTTCAGTTTACAATGTTTCTCGACAATCTTTGTTTGCTCCTCAATCTCATGTTTTATGCGTTTGTTCGCTCGTTTCATGAAATAAAAACTCGGCTAGATTTTTCGTAAAGAATATACTATATTATTCAAATGCAAACCAAAATTTGTTTTCATTTTAAAATATTTCTCCACAATCTTTGTTTCCATCTAAAACTCATGTTTCATGCATTTGTTCGCTCATTTTATATAAAAATAACACTGCTAGATTTTTCGTAAATACTATATTATTCAAATGCAAACCAAAATTTATTTTTACTTTAAAATATTTCTCCACGATATTTGTTTGCACCTCAAACTCATGTTTCATGCCTTTGTTCCCTCGTTTCATGAAGTAAAAACTCGGCTAGATTTTTCGTAAAGAATATACTATATTATTCAAATGCAAACCAAATTTTGTTTTCATTTTAAAATATTTCTCCACAATCTTTGTTTGTACCTCAATCTCATGTTTCATGCGTCTGTTCGCTCGTTTCATGAAATAAAAACTCGGCTAGATTTTTCGAAACGAATATACTAAATTATTCAAATGCAAACGAAAATTTGTTTTCATTTTAAAATATTTCTCCACAATCTTTGTTTCCATCTAAAACTCATGTTTCATGCATTTGTGCGCTCATTTTATATAAAAATAACACTGCTAGATTTTTCGTAAATACTAAATTATTCAAATGCAAACCAAAATTTATTTTTACTTTAAAATATTTCTCCACGATCTTTGTTTGCACCTCAAACTCATGTTTCATGACTTTGTTCGCTCGTTTCATGAAATAAAAACTCGGCAAGATTTTTCGTAAAGAATGATATTAAAAACTAAATTATTCAAATACAAACCAAAATTTGTGTTTATTTTAAAATATTTCACCCAAATCTTTGTTTGCCCCTCAAACTCTTGTTTCATTCGTTTGTTCCCTAGTTACATGCAAGAAAAACTCGGCTAGATTTTTTGTAAAAAATTTACTAAATTTTTCAAATGCAAACCAAAACTTGTTTTCGGTTTACAATGTTTCTCGACAATCTTTGTTTGCTTCTCAAACTCATGTTTCATGCCTTTGTTCGCTCGTTTCATGTAATAAAAACTCGGCTAGATTTTTCGTAAAGAATATACTAAATTATTGAAATGCAAATGAAAATTTGTTTTCATTTTAAAATATTTCTCCACAATCTTTGTTTGCACCTCAATCTCATGTTTCATGCGTTTGTTCGCTCGTTTCATGAAATAAAAACTCGGCTAGATTTTTCGTAACGAATATACTAAATTATTCAAATGCAAACGAAAATTTGTTTTCATTTTAAAATATTTCTCCACAATCTTTGTTTCCATCTAAAACTCATGTTTCATGCATTTGTGCGCTCATTTTATATAAAAATAACACTGCTAGATTTTTCGTAAATACTAAATTATTCAAATGCAAACCAAAATTTATTTTTAGTTTAAAATATTTCACCACGATCTTTGTTTGCACCTCAAACTCATGTTTCATGCCTTTGTTCGATCGTTTCACGAAATAAAAACTCGGCTAGATTTTTCGTAAAGAATATACTAAATTATTCAAATGCAAACCAAAATTTGTCTTCATTTTAAAATATTTATCCAAAATCTTTGTTTGCACCTCAAACTCTTGTTTCATTCGTTTGTTCCCTAGTTACATGCAAGAAAAACTAGGCTAGATTTTTTGTAAAAAATATACTAAATTTTTCAAACACATACCAAAATTTGTTTTCAGTTTACAATGTTTCTCGACAATCTTTGTTTGCTCCTCAAACTCATGTTTCATGCGTTTGTTCGCTCGTTTCATGAAATAAAAACTCGGCAAGATTTTTCGTAAAGAATATACTATATTATTCAAATGCAAACCAAAATTTGTTTTCAGTTTACAATGTTTCTCGACAATCTTTGTTTGCTCCTCAAACTCATGTGTCATGCGTTTGTTCGCTCGTTTCATGAAATAAAAACTCGGCTAGATTTTTCGTAAAGAATATACTATATTATTCAAATGCAAACCAAAATTTGTTTTCATTTTAAAATATTTCTCCACAATCTTTGTTTCCATCTAAAACTCATGTTTCATGCATTTGTTCGCTCATTTTATATAAAAATAACACTGCTAGACTTTTCGTAAATAATATATTATTCAAATGCAAACCAAAATTTATTTTTACTTTAAAATATTTCTCCACGATCTTTGTTTGCACCTCAAACTCATGTTTCATGCCTTTGTTCCCTCGTTTCACGAAGTAAAAACTCGGCTAGATTTTTCGTAAAGAATATACTATATTATTCAAATGCAAACCAAATTTTGTTTTCATTTTAAAATATTTCTCCACAATCTTTGTTTGTACCTCAATCTCATGTTTCATGCGTCTGTTCGCTCGTTTCATGAAATAAAAACTCGGCTAGATTTTTCGAAACGAATATACTAAATTATTCAAATGCAAACGAAAATTTGTTTTCATTTTAAAATATTTCTCCACAATCTTTGTTTCCATCGAAAACTCATGTTTCATGCATTTGTGCGCTCATTTTATATAAAAATAACACTGCTAGATTTTTCGTAAATACTAAATTATTCAAATGCAAACCAAAATTTATTTTTACTTTAAAATATTTCTCCACGATCTTTGTTTGCACCTCAAACTCATGTTTCATGACTTTGTTCGCTCGTTTCATGAAATAAAAACTCGGCAAGATTTTTCGTAAAGAATGATATTAAAAACTAAATTATTCAAATACAAACCAAAATTTGTGTGTATTTTAAAATATTTCACCCAAATCTTTGTTTGCCCCTCAAACTCTTGTTTCATTCGTTTGTTCCCTAGTTACATGCAAGAAAAACTCGGCTAGATTTTTTTTTAAAAATTTACTAAATTTTTCAAATGCAAACCAAAACTTGTTTTCAGTTTACAATGTTTCTCGACAATCTTTGTTTGCTTCTCAAACTCATGTTTCATGCGTTTGTTCGCTCGTTTCATGTAATAAAAACTCGGCTAGATTTTTCGTAAAGAATATACTAAATTATTGAAATGCAAATGAAAATTTGTTTTCATTTTAAAATATTTCTCCACAATCTTTGTTTGCACCTCAATCTCATGTTTCATGCGTTTGTTCGCTCGTTTCATGAAATAAAAACTCGGCTAGATTTTTCGTAACGAATATACTAAATTATTCAAATGCAAACTAAAATTTGTTTTCATTTTAAAATATTTCTCCACAATCTTTGTTTCCATCTAAAACTCATGTTTCATGCATTTGTGCGCTCATTTTATATAAAAATAACACTGCTAGATTTTTCGTAAATACTATATTATTTAAATGCAAACCAAAATTTATTTTTACTTTAAAATATTTCTCCACGATCTTTGTTTGCACCTCAAACTCATGTTTCATGCCTTTGTTCCCTCGTTTCACGAAGTAAAAACTCGGCTAGATTTTTCGTAAAGAATATACTATATTATTCAAATGCAAACCAAATTTTGTTTTCATTTTAAAATATTTCTCCACAATCTTTGTTTGTACCTCAATCTCATGTTTCATGCGTCTGTTCGCTCGTTTCATGAAATAAAAACTCGGCTAGATTTTTCGAAACGAATATACTAAATTATTCAAATGCAAACGAAAATTTGTTTTCATTTTAAAATATTTCTCCACAATCTTTGTTTCCATCGAAAACTCATGTTTCATGCATTTGTGCGCTCATTTTATATAAAAATAACACTGCTAGATTTTTCGTAAATACTAAATTATTCAAATGCAAACCAAAATTTATTTTTACTTTAAAATATTTCTCCACGATCTTTGTTTGCACCTCAAACTCATGTTTCATGACTTTGTTCGCTCGTTTCATGAAATAAAAACTCGGCAAGATTTTTCGTAAAGAATGATATTAAAAACTAAATTATTCAAATACAAACCAAAATTTGTGTGTATTTTAAAATATTTCACCCAAATCTTTGTTTGCCCCTCAAACTCTTGTTTCATTCGTTTGTTCCCTAGTTACATGCAAGAAAAACTCGGCTAGATTTTTTTTTAAAAATTTACTAAATTTTTCAAATGCAAACCAAAACTTGTTTTCAGTTTACAATGTTTCTCGACAATCTTTGTTTGCTTCTCAAACTCATGTTTCATGCGTTTGTTCGCTCGTTTCATGTAATAAAAACTCGGCTAGATTTTTCGTAAAGAATATACTAAATTATTGAAATGCAAATGAAAATTTGTTTTCATTTTAAAATATTTCTCCACAATCTTTGTTTGCACCTCAATCTCATGTTTCATGCGTTTGTTCGCTCGTTTCATGAAATAAAAACTCGGCTAGATTTTTCGTAACGAATATACTAAATTATTCAAATGCAAACTAAAATTTGTTTTCATTTTAAAATATTTCTCCACAATCTTTGTTTCCATCTCAAACTCATGTTTCATGCATTTGTGCGCTCATTTTATATAAAAATAACACTGCTAGATTTTTCGTAAATACTAAATTATTCAAATGCAAACCAAAATTTATTTTTACTTTAAAATATTTCTCCACGATCTTTGTTTGCACCTCAAACTCATGTTTCATGACTTTGTTCGCTCGTTTCATGAAATAAAAACTCGGCAAGATTTTTCGTAAAGAATGATATTAAAAACTAAATTATTCAAATACAAACCAAAATTTGTGTTTATTTTAAAATATTTCACCCAAATCTTTGTTTGCCCCTCAAACTCTTGTTTCATTCGTTTGTTCCCTAGTTACATGCAAGAAAAACTCGGCTAGATTTTTTGTAAAAAATTTACTAAATTTTTCAAATGCAAACCAAAACTTGTTTTCGGTTTACAATGTTTCTCGACAATCTTTGTTTGCTTCTCAAACTCATGTTTCATGCCTTTGTTCGCTCGTTTCATGTAATAAAAACTCGGCTAGATTTTTCGTAAAGAATATACTAAATTATTGAAATGCAAATGAAAATTTGTTTTCATTTTAAAATATTTCTCCACAATCTTTGTTTGCACCTCAATCTCATGTTTCATGCGTTTGTTCGCTCGTTTCATGAAATAAAAACTCGGCTAGATTTTTCGTAACGAATATACTAAATTATTCAAATGCAAACGAAAATTTGTTTTCATTTTAAAATATTTCTCCACAATCTTTGTTTCCATCTAAAACTCATGTTTCATGCATTTGTGCGCTCATTTTATATAAAAATAACACTGCTAGATTTTTCGTAAATACTAAATTATTCAAATGCAAACCAAAATTTATTTTTAGTTTAAAATATTTCACCACGATCTTTGTTTGCACCTCAAACTCATGTTTCATGCCTTTGTTCGATCGTTTCATGAAATAAAAACTCGGCTAGATTTTTCGTAAAGAATATACTAAATTATTCAAATGCAAACCAAAATTTGTCTTCATTTTAAAATATTTATCCAAAATCTTTGTTTGCACCTCAAACTCTTGTTTCATTCGTTTGTTCCCTAGTTACATGCAAGAAAAACTAGGCTAGATTTTTTGTAAAAAATATACTAAATTTTTCAAACACATACCAAAATTTGTTTTCAGTTTACAATGTTTCTCGACAATCTTTGTTTGCTCCTCAAACTCATGTTTCATGCGTTTGTTCGCTCGTTTCATGAAATAAAAACTCGGCAAGATTTTTCGTAAAGAATATACTATATTATTCAAATGCAAACCAAAATTTGTTTTCAGTTTACAATGTTTCTCGACAATCTTTGTTTGCTCCTCAAACTCATGTTTCATGCGTTTGTTCGCTCGTTTCATGAAATAAAAACTCGGCTAGATTTTTCGTAAAGAATATACTATATTATTCAAATGCAAACCAAAATTTGTTTTCATTTTAAAATATTTCTCCACAATCTTTGTTTCCATCTAAAACTCATGTTTCATGCATTTGTTCGCTCATTTTATATAAAAATAACACTGCTAGACTTTTCGTAAATACTATATTATTCAAATGCAAACCAAAATTTATTTTTACTTTAAAATATTTCTCCACGATCTTTGTTTGCACCTCAAACTCATGTTTCATGCCTTTGTTCCCTCGTTTCATGAAGTAAAAACTCGGCTAGATTTTTCGTAAAGAATATACTATATTATTCAAATGCAAACCAAATTTTGTTTTCATTTTAAAATATTTCTCCACAATCTTTGTTTGTACCTCAATCTCATGTTTCATGCGTCTGTTCGCTCGTTTCATGAAATAAAAACTCGGCTAGATTTTTCGAAACGAATATACTAAATTATTCAAATGCAAACGAAAATTTGTTTTCATTTTAAAATATTTCTCCACAATCTTTGTTTCCATCGAAAACTCATGTTTCATGCATTTGTGCGCTCATTTTATATAAAAATAACACTGCTAGATTTTTCGTAAATACTAAATTATTCAAATGCAAACCAAAATTTATTTTTACTTTAAAATATTTCTCCACGATCTTTGTTTGCACCTCAAACTCATGTTTCATGACTTTGTTCGCTCGTTTCATGAAATAAAAACTCGGCAAGATTTTTCGTAAAGAATGATATTAAAAACTAAATTATTCAAATACAAACCAAAATTTGTGTGTATTTTAAAATATTTCACCCAAATCTTTGTTTGCCCCTCAAACTCTTGTTTCATTCGTTTGTTCCCTAGTTACATGCAAGAAAAACTCGGCTAGATTTTTTTTTAAAAATTTACTAAATTTTTCAAATGCAAACCAAAACTTGTTTTCAGTTTACAATGTTTCTCGACAATCTTTGTTTGCTTCTCAAACTCATGTTTCATGCGTTTGTTCGCTCGTTTCATGTAATAAAAACTCGGCTAGATTTTTCGTAAAGAATATACTAAATTATTGAAATGCAAATGAAAATTTGTTTTCATTTTAAAATATTTCTCCACAATCTTTGTTTGCACCTCAATCTCATGTTTCATGCGTTTGTTCGCTCGTTTCATGAAATAAAAACTCGGCTAGATTTTTCGTAACGAATATACTAAATTATTCAAATGCAAACTAAAATTTGTTTTCATTTTAAAATATTTCTCCACAATCTTTGTTTCCATCTAAAACTCATGTTTCATGCATTTGTGCGCTCATTTTATATAAAAATAACACTGCTAGATTTTTCGTAAATACTATATTATTTAAATGCAAACCAAAATTTATTTTTACTTTAAAATATTTCTCCACGATCTTTGTTTGCACCTCAAACTCATGTTTCATGCCTTTGTTCCCTCGTTTCATGAAGTAAAACTCGGCTAGATTTTTCGTAAAGAATATACTATATTATTCAAATGCAAACCAAATTTTGTTTTCATTTTAAAATATTTCTCCACAATCTTTGTTTGCACCTCAATCTCATGTTTCATGCGTCTGTTCCCTCGTTTCATGAAATAAAAACTCGGCTAGATTTTTCGTAACGAATATACTAAATTATTCAAATGCAAACGAAAATTTGTTTTCATTTTAAAATATTTCTCCACAATCTTTGTTTCCATCTAAAACTCATGTTTCATGCATTTGTGCGCTCATTTTATATAAAAATAACACTGCTAGATTTTTCGTAAATACTAAATTATTCAAATGCAAACAAAAATTTATTTTTAGTTCAAAATATTTCTCCACGATCTTTGTTTGCACCTCAAACTCAAGTTTCATGCCTTTGTTCGATCGTTTCATGAAATAAAAACTTGGTTAGATTTTTCGTAAAGAATATACTAAATTATTCAAATGCAAACCAAAATTTGTCTTCATTTTAAAATATTTATCCAAAATCTTTGTTTGCACCTCAAACTCTTGTTTCATTCGTTTGTTCCCTAGTTACATGCAAGAAAAACTAGGCTAGAGTTTTTGTAAAAAATATACTAAATTTTTCAAATGCATACCAAAATTTGTTTTCAGTTTACAATGTTTCTCGACAATCTTTGTTTGCTCCTCAAACTCATGTTTCATCCGTTTGTTCGCTCGTTTCATGAAATAAAAACTCGGCAAGATTTTTCGTAAAGAATATACTATATTATTCAAATGCAAACCAAAATTTGTTTTCAGTTTACAATGTTTCTCGACAATCTTTGTTTGCTCCTCAATCTCATGTTTTATGCGTTTGTTCGCTCGTTTCATGAAATAAAAACTCGGCTAGATTTTTCGTAAAGAATATACTATATTATTCAAATGCAAACCAAAATTTGTTTTCATTTTAAAATATTTCTCCACAATCTTTGTTTCCATCTAAAACTCATGTTTCATGCATTTGTTCGCTCATTTTATATAAAAATAACACTGCTAGATTTTTCGTAAATACTATATTATTCAAATGCAAACCAAAATTTATTTTTACTTTAAAATATTTCTCCACGATATTTGTTTGCACCTCAAACTCATGTTTCATGCCTTTGTTCCCTCGTTTCATGAAGTAAAAACTCGGCTAGATTTTTCGTAAAGAATATACTATATTATTCAAATGCAAACCAAATTTTGTTTTCATTTTAAAATATTTCTCCACAATCTTTGTTTGCACCTCAATCTCATGTTTCATGCGTCTGTTCGCTCGTTTCATGAAATAAAAACTCGGCTAGATTTTTCGTAACGAATATACTAAATTATTCAAATGCAAACGAAAATTTGTTTTCATTTTAAAATATTTCTCCACAATCTTTGTTTCCATCTAAAACTCATGTTTCATGCATTTGTGCGCTCATTTTATATAAAAATAACACTGCTAGATTTTTCGTAAATACTAAATTATTCAAATGCAAACCAAAATTTATTTTTAGTCTAAAATATTTCTCCACGATCTTTGTTTGCACCTCAAACTCATGTTTCATGCCTTTGTTCGATCGTTTCATGAAATAAAAACTCGGCTAGATTTTTCGTAAAGAATATACTAAATTATTCAAATGCAAACCAAAATTTGTCTTCATTTTAAAATATTTATCAAAAATCTTTGTTTGCACCTCAAACTCTTGTTTCATTCGTTTGTTCCCTAGTTACTTGCAAGAAAAACTAGGCTAGATTTTTTGTAAAAAATATACTAAATTTTTCAAACTCATACCAAAATTTGTTTTCAGTTTACAATGTTTCTCGACGATCTTTGTTTGCTCCTCAGACTCATGTTTCATGCGTTTGTTCGCTCGTTTCATGAAATAAAAACTCGGCAAGATTTTTCGTAAAGAATATACTATATTATTCAAATGCAAACCAAAATTTGTTTTCAGTCTACAATGTTTCTCGACAATCTTTGTTTGCTCCTCAAACTCATGTTTCATGCGTTTGTTCGCTCGTTTCGTGAAATAAAAACTCGGCTAGATTTTTCGTAAAGAATATACTATATTATTCAAATGCAAACCAAAATTTGTTTTCATTTTAAAATATTTCTCCACAATCTTTGTTTCCATCTAAAACTCATGTTTCATGCATTTGTTCGCTCATTTTATATAAAAATAACACTGCTAGATTTTTCGTAAATACTAAATTATTCAAATGCAAACCAAAATTTATTTTTACTTTAAAATATTTCTCCACGATCTTTATTTGCACCTGAAACTCATGTTTCATGCCTTTGTTCCCTCGTTTCATGAAGTAAAAACTCGGCTAGATTTTTCGTAAAGAATATACTATATTATTCAAATGCAAACCAAATTTTGTTTTCATTTTAAAATATTTCTCCACAATCTTTGTTTGTACCTCAATCTCATGTTTCATGCGTCTGTTCGCTCGTTTCATGAAATAAAAACTCGGCTAGATTTTTCGTAACGAATATACTAAATTATTCAAATGCAAACGAAAATTTCTTTTCATTTTAAAATATTTCTCCACAATCTTTGTTTCCATCTAAAACTCATGTTTCATGCATTTGTGCGCTCATTTTATATAAAAATAACACTGCTAGATTTTTCGTAAATACTAAATTATTCAAATGCAAACCAAAATTTATTTTTACTTTAAAATATTTCTCCACGATCTTTGTTTGCACCTCAAACTCATGTTTCATGCCTTTGTTCGCTCGTTTCCTGAAATAAAAACTCGGCTAGATTTTTCGTAAAGAATGATAGTAAAAACTAAATTATTCAAATACAAACCAAAATTTGTGTTTATTTTAAAATATTTCACCCAAATCTTTGTTTGCCCCTCAAACTCTTGTTTCATTCGTTTGTTCCCTAGTTACATGCAAGAAAAACTCGGCTAGATTTTTTGTAAAAAATATACTAAATTTTTCAAATGCAAACCAAAATTTGTTCTCAGTTTACAATGTTTCTCGACAATCTTTGTTTGCTTCTCAAACTCATGTTTCATGCGTTTGTTCGCTCGTTTCATGAAATAAAAACTCGGCTAGATTTTTCGTGAAGAATATACTAAATTATTGAAATGCAAATGAAAATTTGTTTTCATTTTAAAATATTTCTCCACAATCTTTGTTTGCACCTCAATCTCATGTTTCATGCGTTTGTCCGCTCGTTTCATGAAAAAAAAACTCGGCTAGATTTTTCGTAACGAATATACTAAATTATTCAAATGCAAACTAAAATTTGTTTTCATTTTAAAATATTTCTCCACAATCTTTGTTTCCATCTAAAACTCATGTTTCATGCATTTGTGCGCTCATTTTATATAAAAATAACACTGCTAGATTTTTCGTAAATACTAAATTATTCAAATGCAAACCAAAATTTATTCTTAGTTTAAAATATTTCTCCACGATCTTTGTTTGCACCTCAAACTCATGTTTCATGCCTTTGTTCGATCGTTTCATGAAATAAAAACTCAGCTAGATTTTTCGTAAAGAATATACTAAATTATTCAAATGCAAACCAAAATTTGTCTTCATTTTAAAATATTTATCCAAAATCTTTGTTTGCACCTCAAACTCTTGTTTCATTCGTTTGTTCCCTAGTTACATGCAAGAAAAACTAGGCTAGAGTTTTTGTAAAAAATATACTAAATTTTTCAAATGCATACCAAAATTTGTTTTCAGTTTACAATGTTTCTCGACAATCTTTGTTTGCTCCTCAAACTCATGTTTCATCCGTTTGTTCGCTCGTTTCATGAAATAAAAACTCGGCAAGATTTTTCGTAAAGAATATACTATATTATTCAAATGCAAACCAAAATTTGTTTTCAGTTTACAATGTTTCTCGACAATCTTTGTTTGCTCCTCAATCTCATGTTTCATGCGTTTGTTCGCTCGTTTCATGAAATAAAAACTCGGCTAGATTTTTCGTAAAGAATATAGTATATTATTCAAATGCAAACCAAAATTTGTTTTCATTTTAAAATATTTCTCCACAATCTTTGTTTCCATCTAAAACTCATGTTTCATGCATTTGTGCGCTCATTTTATATAAAAATAACACTGCTAGATTTTTCGTAAATACTAAATTATTCAAATGCAAACCAAAATTTATTTTTAGTTCAAAATATTTCTCCACGATCTTTGTTTGCACCTCAAACTCATGTTTCATGCCTTTGTTCGATCGTTTCATGAAATAAAAACTCTGCTAGATTTTTCGTAAAGAATATACTAAATTATTCAAATGCAAACCAAAATTTGTCTTCATTTTAAAATATTTATCCAAAATCTTTGTTTGCACCTCAAACTCTTGTTTCATTCGTTTGTTCCCTAGTTACATGCAAGAAAAACTCAGCTAGATTTTTTGTAAAAAATATACTAAATTTTTCAAATGCATACCAAAATTTGTTTTCAGTTTACAATGTTTCTCGACAATCTTTGTTTGCTCCTCAAACTCATGTTTCATGCGTTTGTTCGCTCGTTTCATGAAATAAAAACTCGGCAAGGTTTTTCGTAAAGAATATACTATATTATTCAAATGCAAACCAAAGTTTGTTTTCAGTTTACAATGTTTCTCGACAATCTTTGTTTGCTCCTCAAACTCTTGTTTCATGCGTTTGTTCGCTCGTTTCATGAAATAAAAACTCGGCTAGATTTTTCGTAAAAAATATACTATATTATTCAAATGAAAACCAAAATTTGTTTTCATTTTAAAATATTTCTCCACAATCTTTGTTTCCATCTAAAACTCATGTTTCATGCATTTGTTCGCTCATTTGATATAAAAATAACACTGCTAGATTTTTCGTAAATACTATATTATTCAAATGCATACCACAATTTATTTTTACTTTAAAATATTTCTCCACGATCTTTGTTTGCACCTCAAACTCAGGTTTCATGCCTTTGTTCCCTCGTTTCATGAAGTAAAAACTCGGCTAGATTTTTCGTAAAGAATATACTATATTATTCAAATGCAAACCAAATTTTGTTTTCATTTTAAAATATTTCTCCACAATCTTTGTTTGCACCTCAATCTCATGTTTCATGCGTCTGTTCGCTCGTTTCATGAAATAAAAACTCGGCTAGATTTTTCGTAACGAATATACTAAATTATTCAAATGCAAACGAAAATTTGTTTTCATTTTAAAATATTTCTCCACAATCTTTGTTTCCATCTAAAACTCATGTTTCATGCATTTGTGCGCTCATTTTATATAGAAATAACACTGCTAGATTTTTCGTAAATACTAAATTATTCAAATGCAAACCAAAATTTATTTTTAGTTTAAAATATTTCTCCACGATCTTTGTTTGCACCTCAAACTCATGTTTCATGCCTTTGTTCGATCGTTTCATGAAATAAAAACTCTGCTAGATTTTTCGTAAAGAATATACTAAATTATTCAAATGCAAACCAAAATTTGTCTTCATTTTAAAATATTTATCCAAAATCTTTGTTTGCACCTCAAACTCTTGTTTCATTCGTTTGTTCCCTAGTTACATGCAAGAAAAACTCGGCTAGATTTTTTGTAAAAAATATGCTAAATTTTTCAGATGCATACCAAAATTTGTTTTCAGTTTACAATGTTTCTCGACAATCTTTGTTTGCTCCTCAAACTCATGTTTCATGCGTTTGTTGGCTCGTTTCATGAAATAAAAACTCGGCAAGATTTTTCGTAAAGAATATACTATATTATTCAAATGCAAACAAAAATTTGTTTTCAGTTTACAATGTTTCTCGAAAATCATTGCTTGCTCCTCAAACTCATGTTTCTTGCGTTTGTTCGCTCGTTTCATGAAATAAAAACTCTGCTAGATTTTTCGTAAAGAATATACTAAATTATTCAAATGCAAACCAAAATTTGTCTTCATTTTAAAATATTTATCCAAAATCTTTGTATGCACCTCAAACTCTTGTTTCATTCGTTTGTTCCCTAGTTACATGCAAGAAAAACTCGGCTAGATTTTTTGTAAAAAATATACTAAATTTTTCAAATGCATACCAAAATTTGTTTTCAGTTTACAATGTTTCTCGACAATCTTTGTTTGCTACTCAAACTCATGTTTCATGCGTTTGTTCGCTCGTTTCATGAAATAAAAACTCGGCTAGATTTTTCGTAAAGAATATACTATATTATTCAAATGCAAACCAAAATTTGTTTTCAGTTTACAATGTTTCTCGACAATCTTTGCTTGCTCCTCAAACTCATGTTTCTTGCGTTTGTTCGCTCGTTTCATGAAATAAAAACTCGGCTAGATTTTTCGTAAAGAATATACTATATTATTCAAATGCAAACCAAAATTTGTTTTCATTTTAAAATATTTCTCCACAATCTTTGTTTCCATCTAAAACTCATGTTTCATGTATTTGTGCGCTCATTTTATATAAAAATAACACTGCTAGATTTTTCGTAAATACTAAATTATTCAAATGCAAACCAAAATTTATTTTTAGTTTAAAATATTTCTCCACGATCTTTGTTTGCACCTCAAACTCATGTTTCATGCCTTTGTTCGATCGTTTCATGAAATAAAAACTCTGCTAGATTTTTCGTAAAGAATATACTAAATTATTCAAATGCAAACCAAAATTTGTCTTCATTTTAAAATATTTATCCAAAATCTTTGTTTGCACCTCAAACTCTTGTTTCATTCGTTTGTTCCCTAGTTACATGCAAGAAAAACTCGGCTAGATTTTTTGTAAAAAATATGCTAAATTTTTCAGATGCATACCAAAATTTGTTTTCAGTTTACAATGTTTCTCGACAATCTTTGTTTGCTCCTCAAACTCATGTTTCATGCGTTTGTTGGCTCGTTTCATGAAATAAAAACTCGGCAAGATTTTTCGTAAAGAATATACTATATTATTCAAATGCAAACAAAAATTTGTTTTCAGTTTACAATGTTTCTCGAAAATCATTGCTTGCTCCTCAAACTCATGTTTCTTGCGTTTGTTCGCTCGTTTCATGAAATAAAAACTCTGCTAGATTTTTCGTAAAGAATATACTAAATTATTCAAATGCAAACCAAAATTTGTCTTCATTTTAAAATATTTATCCAAAATCTTTGTATGCACCTCAAACTCTTGTTTCATTCGTTTGTTCCCTAGTTACATGCAAGAAAAACTCGGCTAGATTTTTTGTAAAAAATATACTAAATTTTTCAAATGCATACCAAAATTTGTTTTCAGTTTACAATGTTTCTCGACAATCTTTGTTTGCTACTCAAACTCATGTTTCATGCGTTTGTTCGCTCGTTTCATGAAATAAAAACTCGGCTAGATTTTTCGTAAAGAATATACTATATTATTCAAATGCAAACCAAAATTTGTTTTCAGTTTACAATGTTTCTCGACAATCTTTGCTTGCTCCTCAAACTCATGTTTCTTGCGTTTGTTCGCTCGTTTCATGAAATAAAAACTCGGCTAGATTTTTCGTAAAGAATATACTATATTATTCAAATGCAAACCAAAATTTGTTTTCATTTTAAAATATTTCTCCACAATCTTTGTTTCCATCTAAAACTCATGTTTCATGCATTTGTTCGCTCATTTTATATAAAAATAACACTGCTAGATTTTTCGTAAATACAATATTATTCAAATGCAAACAAAAATTTATTTTTACTTTAAAATATTTCTCCACGATCTTTGTTTGCACCTCAAACTCATGTTTCATGCCTTTGTTCCCTCGTTTCATGAAATAAAAACTCGGCTAGATTTTTCGTAAAGAATATACTATATTATTCAAATGCAAACCAAATTTTGTTTTCATTTTAAAATATATCTCCACAATCATTGTTTGCACCTCAATCTCATGTTTCATGCGTCTGTTCGCTCGTTTCATGAAATAAAAACTCGGCTAGATTTTTCGTAACGAATATACTAAATTATTCAAATGCAAACGAAAATTTGTTTTCATTTTAAAATATTTCTCCACAATCTTTGTTTCCATCTAAAACTCATGTTTCATGCATTTGTGCGCTCATTTTATATAAAAATAACACTGCTAGATTTTTCGTAAATACTAAATTATTCAAATGCAAACCAAAATTTATTTTTAGTTTAAAATATTTCTCCACGATCTTTGTTTGCACCTCAAACTCATGTTTCATACCTTTGTTCGATCGTTTCATGAAATAAAAACTCGGCTAGATTTTTCGTAAAGAATATACTAAATTATTCAAATGCAAACCAAAATTTGTCTTCATTTTAAAATATTTATCCAAAATCTTTGTTTGCATCTCAGACTCTTGTTTCATTCGTTTGGTCCCTAGTTACATGCAAGAAAAACTCGGCTAGATTTTTTGTAAAAAATATGCTAAATTTTTCAGATGCATACCAAAATTTGTTTTCAGTTTACAATGTTTCTCGACAATCTTTGTTTGCTCCTCAAACTCATGTTTCATGCGTTTGTTGGCTCGTTTCATGAAATAAAAACTCGGCAAGATTTTTCGTAAAGAATATACTATATTATTCAAATGCAAACCAAAATTTGTTTTCAGTTTACAATGTTTCTCGACAATCATTGCTTGCTCCTCAAACTCATGTTTCTTGCGTTTGTTCGCTCGTTTCATGAAATAAAAACTCTGCTAGATTTTTCGTAAAGAATATACTAAATTATTCAAATGCAAACCAAAATTTGTCTTCATTTTAAAATATATATCCAAAATCTTTGTATGCACCTCAAACTCTTGTTTCATTCGTTTGTTCCCTAGTTACATGCAAGAAAAACTCGGCTAGATTTTTTGTAAAAAATATACTAAATTTTTCAAATGCATACCAAAATTTGTTTTCAGTTTACAATGTTTCTCGACAATCTTTGTTTGCTACTCAAACTCATGTTTCATGCGTTTGTTCGCTCGTTTCATGAAATAAAAACTCGGCCAGATTTTTCGTAAAGAATATACTATATTATTCAAATGCAAACCAAAATTTGTTTTCAGTTTACAATGTTTCTCGACAATCTTTGCTTGCTCCTCAAACTCATGTTTCTTGCGTTTGTTCGCTCGTTTCATGAAATAAAAACTCGGCTAGATTTTTCGTAAAGAATATACTATATTATTCAAATGCAAACCAAAATTTGTTTTCATTTTAAAATATTTCTCCACAATCTTTGTTTCCATCTAAAACTCATGTTTCATGCATTTGTGCGCTCATTTTATATAAAAATAACACTGCTAGATTTTTCGTAAATACTAAATTATTCAAATGCAAACCAAAATTTATTTTTAGTTCAAAATATTTCTCCACGATCTTTGTTTGCACCTCAAACTCATGTTTCATGCCTTTGTTCGATCGTTTCATGAAATAAAAACTCTGCTAGATTTTTCGTAAAGAATATACTAAATTATTCAAATGCAAACCAAAATTTGTCTTCATTTTAAAATATTTATCCAAAATCTTTGTTTGCACCTCAAACTCTTGTTTCATTCGTTTGTTCCCTAGTTACATGCAAGAAAAACTCGGCTAGATTTTTTGTAAAAAATATGCTAAATTTTTCAGATGCATACCAAAATTTGTTTTCAGTTTACAATGTTTCTCGACAATCTTTGTTTGCTCCTCAAACTCATGTTTCATGCGTTTGTTGGCTCGTTTCATGAAATAAAAACTCGGCAAGATTTTTCGTAAAGAATATACTATATTATTCAAATGCAAACCAAAATTTGTTTTCAGTTTACAATGTTTCTCGACAATCATTGCTTGCTCCTCAAACTCATGTTTCTTGCGTTTGTTCGCTCGTTTCATGAAATAAAAACTCTGCTAGATTTTTCGTAAAGAATATACTAAATTATTCAAATGCAAACCAAAATTTGTCTTCATTTTAAAATATTTATCCAAAATCTTTGTATGCACCTCAAACTCTTGTTTCATTCGTTTTTTCCCTAGTTACATGCAAGAAAAACTCGGCTAGATTTTTTGTAAAAAATATACTAAATTTTTCAAATGCATACCAAAATTTGTTTTCAGTTTACAATGTTTCTCGACAATCTTTGTTTGCTACTCAAACTCATGTTTCATGCGTTTGTTCGCTCGTTTCATGAAATAAAAACTCGGCTAGATTTTTCGTAAAGAATATACTATATTATTCAAATGCAAACCAAAATTTGTTTTCAGTTTACAATGTTTCTCGACAATCTTTGTTTGCTCCTCAAACTCATGTTTCATGCGTTTGTTCGCTCGTTTCATGAAATAAAAACTCGGCTAGATTTTTCGTAAAGAATATACTATATTATTCAAATGAAAACCAAAATTTGTTTTCATTTTAAAATATTTCTCCACAATCTTTGTTTCCATCTAAAACTCATGTTTCATGCATTTGTTCGCTCATTTGATATAAAAATAACACTGCTAGATTTTTCGTAAATACTATATTATTCAAATGCATACCAAAATTTATTTTTACTTTAAAATATTTCTCCACGATCTTTGTTTGCACCTCAAACTCAGGTTTCATGCCTTTGTTCCCTCGTTTCATGAAGTAAAAACTCGGCTAGATTTTTCGTAAAGAATATACTATATTATTCAAATGCAAACCAAATTTTGTTTTCATTTTAAAATATTTCTCCACAATCTTTGTTTGCACCTCAATCTCATGTTTCATGCGTCTGTTCGCTCGTTTCATGAAATAAAAACTCGGCTAGATTTTTCGTAACGAATATACTAAATTATTCAAATGCAAACGAAAATTTGTTTTCATTTTAAAATATTTCTCCACAATCTTTGTTTCCATCTAAAACTCATGTTTCATGCATTTGTGCGCTCATTTTATATAAAAATAACACTGCTAGATTTTTCGTAAATACTAAATTATTCAAATGCAAACCAAAATTTATTTTTAGTTTAAAATATTTCTCCACGATCTTTGTTTGCACCTCAAACTCATGTTTCATGCCTTTGTTCGATCGTTTCATGAAATAAAAACTCTGCTAGATTTTTCGTAAAGAATATACTAAATTATTCAAATGCAAACCAAAATTTGTCTTCATTTTAAAATATTTATCCAAAATCTTTGTTTGCACCTCAAACTCTTGTTTCATTCGTTTGTTCCCTAGTTACATGCAAGAAAAACTCGGCTAGATTTTTTGTAAAAAATATGCTAAATTTTTCATATGCATACCAAAATTTGTTTTCAGTTTACAATGTTTCTCGACAATCTTTGTTTGCTCCTCAAACTCATGTTTCATGCGTTTGTTGGCTCGTTTCATGAAATAAAAACTCGGCAAGATTTTTCGTAAAGAATATACTATATTATTCAAATGCAAACCAAAATTTGTTTTCAGTTTACAATGTTTCTCGACAATCATTGCTTGCTCCTCAAACTCATGTTTCTTGCGTTTGTTCGCTCGTTTCATGAAATAAAAACTCTGCTAGATTTTTCGTAAAGAATATACTAAATTATTCAAATGCAAACCAAAATTTGTCTTCATTTTAAAATATTTATCCAAAATCTTTGTATGCACCTCAAACTCTTGTTTCATTCGTTTGTTCCCTAGTTACATGCAAGAAAAACTCGGCTAGATTTTTTGTAAAAAATAAACTAAATTTTTCAAATGCATACCAAAATTTGTTTTCAGTTTACAATGTTTCTCGACAATCTTTGTTTGCTACTCAAACTCATGTTTCATGCGTTTGTTCGCTCGTTTCATGAAATAAAAACTCGGCTAGATTTTTCGTAGAGAATATACTATATTATTCAAATGCAAACCAAAATTTGTTTTCAGTTTACAATGTTTCTCGACAATCTTTGCTTGCTCCTCAAACTCATGTTTCTTGCGTTTGTTCGCTCGTTTCATGAAATAAAAACTCGGCTAGATTTTTCGTAAAGAATATACTATATTATTCAAATGCAAACCAAAATTTGTTTTCATTTTAAAATATTTCTCCACAATCTTTGTTTCCATCTAAAACTCATGTTTCATGCATTTGTTCGCTCATTTTATATAAAAATAACACTGCTAGATTTTTCGTAAATACAATATTATTCAAATGCAAACAAAAATTTATTTTTACTTTAAATATTTCTCCACGATCTTTGTTTGCTCGTCGAACTCATGTTTCAGGCCATTGTTGGCTCGTTTCGTGCAATAAAAACTTGGTTAGATATTTCGTAAAGAATATACTAAATTATTCAAATGCAACCCAAAATTTGTTTTCATTTTAAAATATTTCTGCACGATCTCTGTTTGCACCTCAAACTCATCTTTCATGCCTTTGTTCGCTCGTTTTATGAAATAAAAACTCGGCTGGATTTTTCGTAACGAATATACTAAATTATTCAAATGCAAACGAAAATTTGTTTTCATTTTAAAATATTTCTCCACAATCTTTGTTTCCATCTAAAACTCATGTTTCATGCATTTGTGCGCTCATTTTATATAAAAATAACACTGCTAGATTTTTCGTAAATACTAAATTATTCAAATGCAAACCAAAATTTATTTTTAGTTTAAAATATTTCTCCACGATCTTTGTTTGCACCTCAAACTCATGTTTCATGCCTTTGTTCGATCGTTTCATGAAATTAGAACTCTGCTAGATTTTTCGTAAAGAATATACTAAATTATTCAAATGCAAACCAAAATTTGTCTTCATTTTAAAATATTTATCCAAAATCTTTGTTTGCACCTCAAACTCTTGTTTCATTCGTTTGTTCCCTAGTTACATGCAAGAAAAACTCGGCTAGATTTTTTGTAAAAAATATGCTAAATTTTTCAGATGCATACCAAAATTTGTTTTCAGTTTACAATGTTTCTCGACAATCTTTGTTTGCTCCTCAAACTCATGTTTCATGCGTTTGTTGGCTCGTTTCATGAAATAAAAACTCGGCAAGATTTTTCGTAAAGAATATACTATATTATTCAAATGCAAACAAAAATTTGTTTTCAGTTTACAATGTTTCTCGACAATCATTGCTTGCTCCTCAAACTCATGTTTCTTGCGTTTGTTCGCTCGTTTCATGAAATAAAAACTCTGCTAGATTTTTCGTAAAGAATATACTAAATTATTCAAATGCAAACCAAAATTTGTCTTCATTTTAAAATATTTATCCAAAATCTTTGTATGCACCTCAAACTCTTGTTTCATTCGTTTGTTCCCTAGTTACATGCAAGAAAAACTCGGCTAGATTTTTTGTAAAAAATAAACTAAAATTTTCAAATGCATACCAAAATTTGTTTTCAGTTTACAATGTTTCTCGACAATCTTTGTTTGCTACTCAAACTCATGTTTCATGCGTTTGTTCGCTCGTTTCATGAAATAAAAACTCGGCTAGATTTTTCGTAAAGAATATACTATATTATTCAAATGCAAACCAAAATTTGTTTTCAGTTTACAATGTTTCTCGACAATCTTTGCTTGCTCCTCAAACTCATGTTTCTTGCGTTTGTTCGCTCGTTTCATGAAATAAAAACTCGGCTAGATTTTTCGTAAAGAATATACTATATTATTCAAATGCAAACCAAAATTTGTTTTCATTTTAAAATATTTCTCCACAATCTTTGTTTCCATCTAAAACTCATGTTTCATGCATTTGTTCGCTCATTTTATATAAAAATAACACTGCTAGATTTTTCGTAAATACAATATTATTCAAATGCAAACAAAAATTTATTTTTACTTTAAATATTTCTCCACGATCTTTGTTTGCTCGTCGAACTCATGTTTCAGGCCATTGTTGGCTCGTTTCGTGCAATAAAAACTTGGTTAGATATTTCGTAAAGAATATACTAAATTATTCAAATGCAACCCAAAATTTGTTTTCATTTTAAAATATTTCTGCACGATCTCTGTTTGCACCTCAAACTCATCTTTCATGCCTTTGTTCGCTCGTTTTATGAAATAAAAACTCGGCTGGATTTTTCGTAACGAATATACTAAATTATTCAAATGCAAACGAAAATTTGTTTTCATTTTAAAATATTTCTCCACAATCTTTGTTTCCATCTAAAACTCATGTTTCATGCATTTGTGCGCTCATTTTATATAAAAATAACACTGCTAGATTTTTCGTAAATACTAAATTATTCAAATGCAAACCAAAATTTATTTTTAGTTTAAAATATTTCTCCACGATCTTTGTTTGCACCTCAAACTCATGTTTCATGCCTTTGTTCGATCGTTTCATGAAATAAAAACTCTGCTAGATTTTTCGTAAAGAATATACTAAATTATTCAAATGCAAACCAAAATTTGTCTTCATTTTAAAATATTTATCCAAAATCTTTGTTTGCACCTCAAACTCTTGTTTCATTCGTTTGTTCCCTAGTTACATGCAAGAAAAACTCGGCTAGATTTTTTGTAAAAAATATGCTAAATTTTTCAGATGCATACCAAAATTTGTTTTCAGTTTACAATGTTTCTCGACAATCTTTGTTTGCTCCTCAAACTCATGTTTCATGCGTTTGTTGGCTCGTTTCATGAAATAAAAACTCGGCAAGATTTTTCGTAAAGAATATACTATATTATTCAAATGCAAACAAAAATTTGTTTTCAGTTTACAATGTTTCTCGACAATCATTGCTTGCTCCTCAAACTCATGTTTCTTGCGTTTGTTCGCTCGTTTCATGAAATAAAAACTCTGCTAGATTTTTCGTAAAGAATATACTAAATTATTCAAATGCAAACCAAAATTTGTCTTCATTTTAAAATATTTATCCAAAATCTTTGTATGCACCTCAAACTCTTGTTTCATTCGTTTGTTCCGTAGTTACATGCAAGAAAAACTCGGCTAGATTTTTTGTAAAAAATATACTAAATTTTTCAAATGCATACCAAAATTTGTTTTCAGTTTACAATGTTTCTCGACAATCTTTGTTTGCTACTCAAACTCATGTTTCATGCGTTTGTTCGCTCGTTTCATGAAATAAAAACTCGGCTAGATTTTTCGTAAAGAATATACTATATTATTCAAATGCAAACCAAAATTTGTTTTCAGTTTACAATGTTTCTCGACAATCTTTGCTTGCTCCTCAAACTCATGTTTCTTGCGTTTGTTCGCTCGTTTCATGAAATAAAAACTCGGCTAGATTTTTCGTAAAGAATATACTATATTATTCAAATGCAAACCAAAATTTGTTTTCATTTTAAAATATTTCTCCACAATCTTTGTTTCCATCTAAAACTCATGTTTCATGCATTTGTTCGCTCATTTTATATAAAAATAACACTGCTAGATTTTTCGTAAATACAATATTATTCAAATGCAAACAAAAATTTATTTTTACTTTAAAATATTTCTCCACGATCTTTGTTTGCACCTCAAACTCATGCTTCATGCCTTTGTTCCCTCGTTTCATGAAATAAAAACTCGGCTAGATTTTTCGTAAAGAATATACTATATTATTCAAATGCAAACCAAATTTTGTTTTCATTTTAAAATATATCTCCACAATCTTTGTTTGCACCTCAATCTCATGTTTCATGCGTCTGTTCGCTCGTTTCATGAAATAAAAACTCGGCTAGATTTTTCGTAACGAATATACTAAATTATTCAAATGCAAACGAAAATTTGTTTTCATTTTAAAATATTTCTCCACAATCTTTGTTTCCATCTAAAACTCATGTTTCATGCATTTGTGCGCTCATTTTATATAAAAATAACACTGCTAGATTTTTCGTAAATACTAAATTATTCAAATGCAAACCAAAATTTATTTTTAGTTTAAAATATTTCTCCACGATCTTTGTTTGCACCTCAAACTCATGTTTCATACCTTTGTTCGATCGTTTCATGAAATAAAAACTCGGCTAGATTTTTCGTAAAGAATATACTAAATTATTCAAATGCAAACCAAAATTTGTCTTCATTTTAAAATATTTATCCAAAATCTTTGTTTGCACCTCAAACTCTTGTTTCATTCGTTTGTTCCCTCGTTACATGCAAGAAAAACTCGGCTAGATTTTTTGTAAAAAATATGCTAAATTTTTCAGATGCATACCAAAATTTGTTTTCAGTTTACAATGTTTCTCGACAATCTTTGTTTGCTCCTCAAACTCATGTTTCATGCGTTTGTTGGCTCGTTTCATGAAATAAAAACTCGGCAAGATTTTTCGTAAAGAATATACTATATTATTCAAATGCAAACCAAAATTTGTTTTCAGTTTACAATGTTTCTCGACAATCATTGCTTGCTCCTCAAACTCATGTTTCTTGCGTTTGTTCGCTCGTTTCATGAAATAAACACTCTGCTAGATTTTTCGTAAAGAATATACTAAATTATTCAAATGCAAACCAAAATTTGTCTTCATTTTAAAATATTTATCCAAAATCTTTGTACGCACCTCAAACTCTTGTTTCATTCGTTTGTTCCCTAGTTACATGCAAGAAAAACTCGGCTAGATTTTTTGTAAAAAATATACTAAATTTTTCAAATGCATACCAAAATTTGTTTTCAGTTTACAATGTTTCTCGACAATCTTTGTTTGCTACTCAAACTCATGTTTCATGCGTTTGTTCGCTCGTTTCATGAAATAAAAACTCGGCAAGATTTTTCGTAAAGAATATACTATATTATTCAAATGCAAACCAAAATTTGTTTTCAGTTTACAATGTTTCTCGACAATCATTGCTTGCTCCTCAAACTCATGTTTCTTGCGTTTGTTCGCTCGTTTCATGAAATAAAAACTCTGCTAGATTTTTCGTAAAGAATATACTAAATTATTCAAATGCAAACCAAAATTTGTCTTCATTTTAAAATATTTATCCAAAATCTTTGTATGCACCTCAAACTCTTGTTTCATTCGTTTGTTCCCTAGTTACATGCAAGAAAAACTCGGCTAGATTTTTTGTAAAAAATATACTAAATTTTTCAAATGCATACCAAAATTTGTTTTCAGTTTACAATGTTTCTCGACAATCTTTGTTTGCTACTCAAACTCATGTTTCATGCGTTTGTTCGCTCGTTTGATGAAATAAAAACTCGGCTAGATTTTTCGTAAAGAATATACTATATTATTCAAATGCAAACCAAAATTTGTTTTCAGTTTACAATGTTTCTCGACAATCTTTGCTTGCTCCTCAAACTCATGTTTCTTGCGTTTGTTCGCTCGTTTCATGAAATAAAAACTCGGCTAGATTTTTCGTAAAGAATATACTATATTATTCAAATGCAAACCAAAATTTGTTTTCATTTTAAAATATTTCTCCACAATCTTTGTTTCCATCTAAAACTCATGTTTCATGCATTTGTTCGCTCATTTTATATAAAAATAACACTGCTAGATTTTTCGTAAATACAATATTATTCAAATGCAAACAAAAATTTATTTTTACTTTAAAATATTTCTCCACGATCTTTGTTTGCACCTCAAACTCATGTTTCATGCCTTTGTTCCCTCGTTTCATGAAATAAAAACTCGGCTAGATTTTAAGTAAAGAATATACTATATTATTCAAATGCAAACCAAATTTTGTTTTCATTTTAAAATATATCTCCACAATCTTTGTTTGCACCTCAATCTCATGTTTCATGCGTCTGTTCGCTTGTTTCATGAAATAAAAACTCGGCTAGATTTTTCGTAACGAATATACTAAATTATTCAAATGCAAACGAAAATTTGTTTTCATTTTAAAATATTTCTCCACAATCTTTGTTTCCATCTAAAACTCATGTTTCATGCATTTGTGCGCTCATTTTATATAAAAATAACACTGCTAGATTTTTCGTAAATACTAAATTATTCAAATGCAAACCAAAATTTATTTTTAGTTTAAAATATTTCTCCACGATCTTTGTTTGCACCTCAAACTCATGTTTCATACCTTTGTTCGATCGTTTCATGAAATAAAAACTCGGCTAGATTTTTCGTAAAGAATATACTAAATTATTCAAATTCAAACCAAAATTTGTCTTCATTTTAAAATATTTATCCAAAATCTTTGTTTGCACCTCAAACTCTTTTTTCATTCGTTTGTTCCCTAGTTACATGCAAGAAAAACTCGGCTAGATTTTTTGTAAAAAATATACTAAATTTTTCAAACTCATACCAAAATTTGTTTTCAGTTTACAATGTTTCTCGACAATCTTTGTTTGCTCCTTAAACTCATGTTTCATGCGTTTGTTCGCTCGTTTCATGAAATAAAAACTCGGCAAGATTTTTCGTAAAGAATATACTATATTATTCAAATGCAAACCAAAATTTGTTTTCAGTTTACAATGTTTCTCGACAATCATTGCTTGCTCCTCAAACTCATGTTTCTTGCGTTTGTTCGCTCGTTTCATGAAATAAAAACTCTGCTAGATTTTTCGTAAAGAATATACTAAATTATTCAAATGCAAACCAAAATTTGTCTTCATTTTAAAATATTTATCCAAAATCTTTGTATGCACCTCAAACTCTTGTTTCATTCGTTTGTTCCCTAGTTACATGCAAGAAAAACTCGGCTAGATTTTTTGTAAAAAATATACTAAATTTTTCAAATGCATACCAAAATTTGTTTTCAGTTTACAATGTTTCTCGACAATCTTTGTTTGCTACTCAAACTCATGTTTCATGCGTTTGTTCGCTCGTTTCATGAAATAAAAACTCGGCAAGATTTTTCGTAAAGAATATACTATATTATTCAAATGCAAACCAAAATTTGTTTTCAGTTTACAATGTTTCTCGACAATCATTGCTTGCTCCTCAAACTCATGTTTCTTGCGTTTGTTCGCTCGTTTCATGAAATAAAAACTCTGCTAGATTTTTCGTAAAGAATATACTAAATTATTCAAATGCAAACCAAAATTTGTCTTCATTTTAAAATATTTATCCAAAATCTTTGTATGCACCTCAAACTCTTGTTTCATTCGTTTGTTCCCTAGTTACATGCAAGAAAAACTCGGCTAGATTTTTTGTAAAAAATATACTAAATTTTTCAAATGCATACCAAAATTTGTTTTCAGTTTACAATGTTTCTCGACAATCTTTGTTTGCTACTCAAACTCATGTTTCATGCGTTTGTTCGCTCGTTTGATGAAATAAAAACTCGGCTAGATTTTTCGTAAAGAATATACTATATTATTCAAATGCAAACCAAAATTTGTTTTCAGTTTACAATGTTTCTCGACAATCTTTGCTTGCTCCTCAAACTCATGTTTCTTGCGTTTGTTCGCTCGTTTCATGAAATAAAAACTCGGCTAGATTTTTCGTAAAGAATATACTATATTATTCAAATGCAAACCAAAATTTGTTTTCATTTTAAAATATTTCTCCACAATCTTTGTTTCCATCTAAAACTCATGTTTCATGCATTTGTTCGCTCATTTTATATAAAAATAACACTGCTAGATTTTTCGTAAATACAATATTATTCAAATGCAAACAAAAATTTATTTTTACTTTAAAATATTTCTCCACGATCTTTGTTTGCACCTCAAACTCATGTTTCATGCCTTTGTTCCCTCGTTTCATGAAATAAAAACTCGGCTAGATTTTAAGTAAAGAATATACTATATTATTCAAATGCAAACCAAATTTTGTTTTCATTTTAAAATATATCTCCACAATCTTTGTTTGCACCTCAATCTCATGTTTCATGCGTCTGTTCGCTTGTTTCATGAAATAAAAACTCGGCTAGATTTTTCGTAACGAATATACTAAATTATTCAAATGCAAACGAAAATTTGTTTTCATTTTAAAATATTTCTCCACAATCTTTGTTTCCATCTAAAACTCATGTTTCATGCATTTGTGCGCTCATTTTATATAAAAATAACACTGCTAGATTTTTCGTAAATACTAAATTATTCAAATGCAAACCAAAATTTATTTTTAGTTTAAAATATTTCTCCACGATCTTTGTTTGCACCTCAAACTCATGTTTCATACCTTTGTTCGATCGTTTCATGAAATAAAAACTCGGCTAGATTTTTCGTAAAGAATATACTAAATTATTCAAATTCAAACCAAAATTTGTCTTCATTTTAAAATATTTCACCCAAATCTTTGTTTGCCCCTCAAACTCTTGTTTCATTCGTTTGTTCCCTAGTTACATGCAAGAAAAACTAGGCTAGATTTTTTGTAAAAAATATACTAAATTTTTCAAATGCATACCAAAATTTGTTTTCAGTTTACAATGTTTCTCGACAATCTTTGTTTGCTCCTCAAACTCATGTTTCATGCGTTTGTTCGCTCGTTTCATGAAATAAAAACTCGGCAAAATTTTTCGTAAAGAATTTACTATATTATTCAAATGCAAACCAAAATTTGTTTTCAGTTTACAATGTTTCTCGACAATCTTTGCTTGCTCCTCAAACTCATGTTTCATGCGTTTGTTCGCTCGTTTCATGAAATAAAAACTCGGCTAGATTTTTCGTAAAGAATATACTATATTATTCAAATGCAAACCAAAATTTGTTTTCAGTTTACAATGTTTCTCGACAATCTTTGTTTGCTCCTCAAACTCATGTTTCATGCGTTTGTTCGCTCGTTTCATGAAATAAAAACTCGGCTAGATTTTTCGTAAAGAATATACTATATTATTCAAATGCAAACAAAAATTTGTTTTCATTTTAAAATATTTCTCCACAATCTTTGTTTCCATCTAAAACTCATGTTTCATGCATTTGTTCGCTCATTTTATATAAAAATAACGCTGGTAGATTTTTCGTAAATACTATATTATTCAAATGCAAACCAAAATTTATTTTTACTTTAAAATATTTCTCCACGATCTTTGTTTACACCTCAAACTCATGTTTCATGCCTTTGTTCCCTCGTTTCATGAAGTAAAAACTCGGCTAGATTTTTCGTAAAGAATATACTATATTATTCAAATGCAAACCAAATTTTGTTTTCATTTTAAAATATTTCTCCACAATCTTTGTTTGCACCTCAATCTCATGTTTCATGCGTCTGTTCGCTCATTTCATGAAATAAAAACTCGGCTAGATTTTTCGTAACGAATATACTAAATATTCAAATGCAAACGAAAATTTGTTTTCATTTTAAAATATTTCTCCACAATCTTTGTTTCCATCTAAAACTCATGTTTCATGCATTTGTTCGCTCATTTTATATAAAAATAACACTGCTAGATTTTTCGTAAATACTAAATTATTCAAATGCAAACCAAAATTTATTTTTAGTTTAAAATATTTCTCCACGATCTTTGTTTGCACCTCAAACTCATGTTTCATGCCTTTGTTCGATCGTTTCATGAAATAAAAACTCGGCTAGATTTTTCGTAAAGAATATACTAAATTATTCAAATGCAAACCAAAATTTGTCTTCATTTTAAAATATTTATCCTACATCTTTGTTTGCACCTCAAACTCTTGTTTCATTCATTTGTTCCCTAGTTACATGCAAGAAAAACTAGGCTAGATTTTTTGTAAAAAATATACTAAATTTTTCAAATGCATACCAAAATTTGTTTTCAGTTTACAATGTTTCTCGACAATCTTTGTTTGCTCCTCAAACTCATGTTTCATCCGTTTGTTCGCTCGTTTCATGAAATAAAAACTCGGCAAGATTTTTCGTAAAGAATATACTATATTATTCAAATGCAAACCAAAATTTGTTTTCAGTTTACAATGTTTCTCGACAATCTTTGTTTGCTCCTCAATCTCATGTTTCATGCGTTTGTTCGCTCGTTTCATGAAATAAAAACTCGGCTAGATTTTTCGTAAAGAATATACTATATTATTCAAATGCAAACCAAAATTTGTTTTCATTTTAAAATATTTCTCCACAATCTTTGTTTCCATCTAAAACTCATGTTTCATGCATTTGTTCGCTCATTTTATATAAAAATAACACTGCTAGATTTTTCGTAAATACTATATTATTCAAATGCAAACCAAAATTTATTTTTACTTTAAAATATTTCTCCACGATCTTTGTTTGCACCTCAAACTCATGTTTCATGCCTTTGTTCCCTCGTTTCATGAAGTAAAAACTCGGCTAGATTTTTCGTAAATAATATACTATATTATTCAAATGCAAACCAAATTTTGTTTTCATTTTAAAATATTTCTCCACAATCTTTCTTTGCACCTCAATCTCATGTTTCATGCGTCTGTTCGCTCGTTTCATGAAATAAAAACTCGGCTAGATTTTTCGTAACGAATATACTAAATTATTCAAATGCAAATGAAAATTTGTTTTCATTTTAAAATATTTCTCCACAATCTTTGTTTCCATCTAATACTCATGTTTCATGCATTTGTGCGCTCATTTTATATAAAAATAACACTGCTAGATTTTTCGTAAATACTAAATTATTCAAATGCAAACCAAAATTTATTTTTAGTTTAAAATATTTCTCCACGATCTTTGTTTGCACCTCAAACTCATGTTTCATGCCTTTGTTCGATCGTTTCAAGAAATAAAAACTCGGCTAGATTTTTCGTAAAGAATATACTAAATTATTCAAATGCAAACCAAAATTTGTCTTCATTTTAAAATATTTATCCAAAATCTTTGTTTGCACCTCAAACTCTTGTTTCATTCGTTTGTTCCCTAGTTACATGCAAGAAAAACTAGGCTAGATTTTTTGTAAAAAATATACTAAATTTTTCAAACTCATACCAAAATTTGTTTTCAGTTTACAATGTTTCTCGACAATCTTTGTTTGCTACTCAAACTCATGTTTCATGCGTTTGTTCGCTCGTTTCATGAAATAAAAACTCGGCAAGATTTTTCGTAAAGAATATACTATATTATTCAAATGGAAACCAAAATTTGTTTTCAGTTTACAATGTTTCTCGACAATCTTTGTTTGCTCCTCAAACTCATGTTTCATGCGTTTGTTCGCTCGTTTCATGAAATAAAAACTCGGCTAGATTTTTCGTAAAGAATATACTATATTATTCAAATGCAAACCAAAATTTGTTTTCATTTTAAAATATTTCTCCACAATCTTTGTTTCCATCTAAAACTCATGTTTCATGCATTTGTTCGCTCATTTTATATAAAAATAACACTGATAGATTTTTCGTAAATACTATATTATTCAAATACAAACCAAAATTTATTTTTACTTTAAAATATTTCTCCACGATCTTTGTTTGCACCTCAAACTCATGTTTCATGCCTTTGTTCCCACGTTTCATGAAATAAAAACTCGGCTAGATTTTTCGTAAAGAATATACTATATTATTCAAATGCAAACCAAATTTTGTTTTCATTTTAAAATATTTCTCCACAATCTTTGTTTGCACCTCAATCTCATGTTTCATGCGTCTGTTCGCTCATTTCATGAAATAAAAACTCGGCTAGATTTTTCGTAACGAATATACTAAATATTCAAATGCAAACGAAAATTTGTTTTCATTTTAAAATATTTCTCCACAATCTTTGTTTCCATCTAAAACTCATGTTTCATGCATTTGTTCGCTCATTTTATATAAAAATAACACTGCTAGATTTTTCGTAAATACTATATTATTCAAATGCAAACCAAAATTTATTTTTAGTTTAAAATATTTCTCCACGATCTTTGTTTGCACCTCAAACTCATGTTTCATGCCTTTGTTCGATCGTTTCAAGAAATAAAAACTCGGCTAGATTTTTCGTAAAGAATATACTAAATTATTCAAATGCAAACCAAAATTTGTCTTCATTTTAAAATATTTATCCAAAATCTTTGTTTGCACCGCAAACTCTTGTTTCATTCGTTTGTTCCCTAGTTACATGCAAGAAAAACTAGGCTAGATTTTTTGTAAAAAATATACTAAATTTTTCAAACTCATACCAAAATTTGTTTTCAGTTTACAATGTTTCTCGACAATCTTTGTTTGCTCCTCAAACTCATGTTTCATGCGTTTGTTCGCTCGTTTCATGAAATAAAAACTCGGCAAGATTTTTCGTAAAGAATATACTATATTATTCAAATGCAAACCAAAATTTGTTTTCAGTTTACAATGTTTCTCGACAATCTTTGTTTGCTCCTCAAACTCATGTTTCATGCGTTTGTTCGCTCGTTTCATGAAATAAAAACTCGGCTAGATTTTTCGTAAAGAATATACTATATTATTCAAATGCAAACCAAAATTTGTTTTCATTTTAAAATATTTCTCCACAATCTTTGTTTCCATCTAAAACTCATGTTTCATGCATTTGTTCGCTCATTTTATATAAAAATAACACTGCTAGATTTTTTGTAAATACTATATTATTCAAATACAAACCAAAATTTATTTTTACTTTAAAATATTTCTCCACGATCTTTGTTTGCACCTCAAACTCATGTTTCAAGCCTTTGTTCCCACGTTTCATGAAGTAAAAACTCGGCTAGATTTTTCGTAAAGAATATACTATATTATTCAAATGCAAACCAAATTTTGTTTTCATTTTAAAATATTTCTCCACAATCTTTGTTTGCACCTCAATCTCATGTTTCATGCGTCTGTTCGCTCATTTCATGAAATAAAAACTCGGCTAGATTTTTCGTAACGAATATATTAATTATTCAAATGCAAACCAAAATTTGTTTTCATTTTAAAATATTTCTCCACAATCTTTGTTTCCATCTAAAACTCATGTTTCATGCATTTGTGCGCTCATTTTATGTAAAAATAACACTGCTAGATTTTTCGTAAATACTAAATTATTCAAATGCAAACCAAAATTTATTTTTACTTTAAAATATTTCTCCACGATCTTTGTTTGCACCTCAAACTCATGTTTCATGCCTTTGTTCGATCGTTTCATGAAATAAAAACTCGGCTAGATTTTTCGTTAAGAATGATAATAAAAACTAAATTATTCAAATACAAACCAAAATTTGTGTTTATTTTAAAATATTTCACCCAAATCTTTGTTTGCCCCTCAAACTCTTGTTTCATTCGTTTGTTCCCTAGTTACATGCAAGAAAAACTCAGCTAGATTTTTTGTAAAAAATATACTAAATTTTTCAAATGCAAACCAAAATTTGTTTTCAGTTTACAATGTTTCTCGACAATCTTTGTTTGCTTCTCAAACTCATGTTTCATGCGTTTGTTCGCTCGTTTCATGAAATAAAAACTCGGCTAGATTTTTCGTAAAGAATATACTAAATTATTGAAATGCAAATGAAAATTTGTTTTCATTTTAAAATATTTCTCCACAATCTTTGTTTGCACCTCAATCTCATGTTTCATGCGTTTGTTCGCTCGTCTCATGAAATAAAAACTCGGCTAGATTTTTCGTAACGAATATACTAAATTATTCAAATGCAAACGAAAATTTGTTTTCATTTTAAAATATTTCTCCACAATCTTTGTTTCCATCTAAAACTCATGTTTCATGCATTTGTGCGCTCATTTTATATAAAAATAACACTGCTAGATTTTTCGTAAATACTAAATTATTCAAATGCAAACCAAAATTTATTTTTAGTTTAAAATATTTCTCCACGATCTTTGTTTGCACCTCAAACTCATGTTTCATGCCTTTGTTCGATCGTTTCATGAAATAAAAACTCGGCTAGATTTTTCGTAAAGAATATACTAAATTATTCAAATGCAAACCAAAATTTGTCTTCATTTTAAAATATTTATCCAAAAGCTTTGTTTGCCCCTCAAACTCTTGTTTCATTCGTTTGTTCCCTAGTTACATTCAAGAAAAACTAGGCTAGATTTTTTGTAAAAAATATACTAAATTTTTCAAATGCATACCAAAATTTGTTTTCAGTTTACAATGTTTCTCGACAATCTTTGTTTGCTCCTCAAACTCATGTTTCATCCGTTTGTTCGCTCGTTTCATGAAATAAAAACTCGGCAAGATTTTTCGTAAAGAATATACTATATTATTCAAATGCAAACCAAAATTTGTTTTCAGTTTACAATGTTTCTCGACAATCTTTGTTTGCTCCTCAATCTCATGTTTCATGCGTTTGTTCGCTCGTTTCATGAAATAAAAACTCGGCTAGATTTTTCGTAAAGAATATACTATATTATTCAAATGCAAACCAAAATTTGTTTTCATTTTAAAATATTTCTCCACAATCTTTGTTTCCATCTAAAACTCATGTTTCATGCATTTGTTCGCTCATTTTATATAAAAATAACACTGCTAGATTTTTTGTAAATACTATATTATTCAAATACAAACCAAAATTTATTTTTACTTTAAAATATTTCTCCACGATCTTTGTTTGCACCTCAAACTCATGTTTCAAGCCTTTGTTCCCACGTTTCATGAAGTAAAAACTCGGCTAGATTTTTCGTAAAGAATATACTATATTATTCAAATGCAAACCAAATTTTGTTTTCATTTTAAAATATTTCTCCACAATCTTTGTTTGCACCTCAATCTCATGTTTCATGCGTCTGTTCGCTCATTTCATGAAATAAAAACTCGGCTAGATTTTTCGTAACGAATATATTAATTATTCAAATGCAAACCAAAATTTGTTTTCATTTTAAAATATTTCTCCACAATCTTTGTTTCCATCTAAAACTCATGTTTCATGCATTTGTGCGCTCATTTTATGTAAAAATAACACTGCTAGATTTTTCGTAAATACTAAATTATTCAAATGCAAACCAAAATTTATTTTTACTTTAAAATATTTCTCCACGATCTTTGTTTGCACCTTACTCATGTTTCATGCCTTTGTTCGATCGTTTCATGAAATAAAAACTCGGCTAGATTTTTCGTTAAGAATGATAATAAAAACTAAATTATTCAAATACAAACCAAAATTTGTGTTTATTTTAAAATATTTCACCCAAATCTTTGTTTGCCCCTCAAACTCTTGTTTCATTCGTTTGTTCCCTAGTTACATGCAAGAAAAACTCAGCTAGATTTTTTGTAAAAAATATACTAAATTTTTCAAATGCAAACCAAAATTTGTTTTCAGTTTACAATGTTTCTCGACAATCTTTGTTTGCTTCTCAAACTCATGTTTCATGCGTTTGTTCGCTCGTTTCATGAAATAAAAACTCGGCTAGATTTTTCGTAAAGAATATACTAAATTATTGAAATGCAAATGAAAATTTGTTTTCATTTTAAAATATTTCTCCACAATCTTTGTTTGCACCTCAATCTCATGTTTCATGCGTTTGTTCGCTCGTCTCATGAAATAAAAACTCGGCTAGATTTTTCGTAACGAATATACTAAATTATTCAAATGCAAACGAAAATTTGTTTTCATTTTAAAATATTTCTCCACAATCTTTGTTTCCATCTAAAACTCATGTTTCATGCATTTGTGCGCTCATTTTATATAAAAATAACACTGCTAGATTTTTCGTAAATACTAAATTATTCAAATGCAAACCAAAATTTATTTTTAGTTTAAAATATTTCTCCACGATCTTTGTTTGCACCTCAAACTCATGTTTCATGCCTTTGTTCGATCGTTTCATGAAATAAAAACTCGGCTAGATTTTTCGTAAAGAATATACTAAATTATTCAAATGCAAACCAAAATTTGTCTTCATTTTAAAATATTTATCCAAAAGCTTTGTTTGCCCCTCAAACTCTTGTTTCATTCGTTTGTTCCCTAGTTACATTCAAGAAAAACTAGGCTAGATTTTTTGTAAAAAATATACTAAATTTTTCAAATGCATACCAAAATTTGTTTTCAGTTTACAATGTTTCTCGACAATCTTTGTTTGCTCCTCAAACTCATGTTTCATCCGTTTGTTCGCTCGTTTCATGAAATAAAAACTCGGCAAGATTTTTCGTAAAGAATATACTATATTATTCAAATGCAAACCAAAATTTGTTTTCAGTTTACAATGTTTCTCGACAATCTTTGTTTGCTCCTCAATCTCATGTTTCATGCGTTTGTTCGCTCGTTTCATGAAATAAAAACTCGGCTAGATTTTTCGTAAAGAATATACTATATTATTCAAATGCAAACCAAAATTTGTTTTCATTTTAAAATATTTCTCCACAATCTTTGTTTCCATCTAAAACTCATGTTTCATGCATTTGTTCGCTCATTTTATATAAAAATAACACTGCTAGATTTTTTGTAAATACTATATTATTCAAATACAAACCAAAATTTATTTTTACTTTAAAATATTTCTCCACGATCTTTGTTTGCACCTCAAACTCATGTTTCAAGCCTTTGTTCCCACGTTTCATGAAGTAAAAACTCGGCTAGATTTTTCGTAAAGAATATACTATATTATTCAAATGCAAACCAAATTTTGTTTTCATTTTAAAATATTTCTCCACAATCTTTGTTTGCACCTCAATCTCATGTTTCATGCGTCTGTTCGCTCATTTCATGAAATAAAAACTCGGCTAGATTTTTCGTAACGAATATATTAATTATTCAAATGCAAACCAAAATTTGTTTTCATTTTAAAATATTTCTCCACAATCTTTGTTTCCATCTAAAACTCATGTTTCATGCATTTGTGCGCTCATTTTATGTAAAAATAACACTGCTAGATTTTTCGTAAATACTAAATTATTCAAATGCAAACCAAAATTTATTTTTAGTTTAAAATATTTCTCCACGATCTTTGTTTGCACCTCAAACTCATGTTTCATGCCTTTGTTCGATCGTTTCATGAAATAAAAACTCGGCTAGATTTTTCGTTAAGAATGATAATAAAAACTAAATTATTCAAATACAAACCAAAATTTGTGTTTATTTTAAAATATTTCACCCAAATCTTTGTTTGCCCCTCAAACTCTTGTTTCATTCGTTTGTTCCCTAGTTACATGCAAGAAAAACTCAGCTAGATTTTTTGTAAAAAATATACTAAATTTTTCAAATGCAAACCAAAATTTGTTTTCAGTTTACAATGTTTCTCGACAATCTTTGTTTGCTTCTCAAACTCATGTTTCATGCGTTTGTTCGCTCGTTTCATGAAATAAAAACTCGGCTAGATTTTTCGTAAAGAATATACTAAATTATTGAAATGCAAATGAAAATTTGTTTTCATTTTAAAATATTTCTCCACAATCTTTGTTTGCACCTCAATCTCATGTTTCATGCGTTTGTTCGCTCGTCTCATGAAATAAAAACTCGGCTAGATTTTTCGTAACGAATATACTAAATTATTCAAATGCAAACGAAAATTTGTTTTCATTTTAAAATATTTCTCCACAATCTTTGTTTCCATCTAAAACTCATGTTTCATGCATTTGTGCGCTCATTTTATATAAAAATAACACTGCTAGATTTTTCGTAAATACTAAATTATTCAAATGCAAACCAAAATTTATTTTTAGTTTAAAATATTTCTCCACGATCTTTGTTTGCACCTCAAACTCATGTTTCATGCCTTTGTTCGATCGTTTCATGAAATAAAAACTCGGCTAGATTTTTCGTAAAGAATATACTAAATTATTCAAATGCAAACCAAAATTTGTCTTCATTTTAAAATATTTATCCAAAAGCTTTGTTTGCCCCTCAAACTCTTGTTTCATTCGTTTGTTCCCTAGTTACATTCAAGAAAAACTAGGCTAGATTTTTTGTAAAAAATATACTAAATTTTTCAAATGCATACCAAAATTTGTTTTCAGTTTACAATGTTTCTCGACAATCTTTGTTTGCTCCTCAAACTCATGTTTCATCCGTTTGTTCGCTCGTTTCATGAAATAAAAACTCGGCAAGATTTTTCGTAAAGAATATACTATATTATTCAAATGCAAACCAAAATTTGTTTTCAGTTTACAATGTTTCTCGACAATCTTTGTTTGCTCCTCAATCTCATGTTTCATGCGTTTGTTCGCTCGTTTCATGAAATAAAAACTCGGCTAGATTTTTCGTAAAGAATATACTATATTATTCAAATGCAAACCAAAATTTGTTTTCTTTTTAAAATATTTCTCCACAATCTTTGTTTCCATCTAAAACTCATGTTTCATGCATTTGTTCGCTCATTTTATATAAAAATAACACTGGTAGATTTTTCGTAAATACTATATTATTCAAATGCAAACCAAAATTTATTTTTACTTTAAAATATTTCTCCACGATCTTTGTTTGCACCTCAAACTCATGTTTCATGCCTTTGTTCCCTCGTTTCATGAAGTAAAAACTCGGCGAGATTTTTCGTAAAGAATATACTATATTATTCAAATGCAAACCAAATTTTGTTTTCATTTTAAAATATTTCTCCACAATCTTTGTTTGCACCTCAATCTCATATTTCATGCGTCTGTTCGCTCGTTTCATGAAATAAAAACTCGGCTAGATTTTTCGTAACGAATATACTATATTATTCAAATGCAAACGAAAATTTGTTTTCATTTTAAAATATTTCTCCACAATCTTTGTTTCCATCTAAAACTCATGTTTCATGCATTTGTGCGCTCATTTTATATAAAAATAACACTGCTAGATTTTTCGTAAATACTAAATTATTCAAATGCAAACCAAAATTTATTTTTAGTTCAAAATATTTCTCCACGATCTTTGTTTGCACCTCAAACTCATGTTTCATGCCTTTGTTCGATCGTTTCATGAAATAAAAACTCTGCTAGATGTTTCGTAAAGAATATACTAAATTATTCAAATGCAAACCAAAATTTGTCTTCATTTTAAAATATTTATCCAAAATCTTTGTTTGCACCTCAAACTCTTGTTTCATTCGTTTGTTCCCTAGTTACATGCAAGAAAAACTCGGCTAGATTTTTTGTAAAAAATATACTAAATTTTTCAAATGCATACCAAAATTTGTTTTCAGTTTACAATGTTTCTCGACAATCTTTGTTTGCTCCTCAAACTCATGTTTCATGCGTTTGTTCGCTCGTTTCATGAAATAAAAACTCGGCAAGATTTTTCGTAAAGAATTTACTATATTATTCAAATGCAAACCAAAATTTGTTTTCAGTTTACAATGTTTCTCGACAATCTTTGCTTGCTCCTCAAACTCAATGTTTCATGCGTTTGTTCGCTCGTTTCATGAAATAAAAACTCGGCTAGATTTTTCGTAAAGAATATACTATATTATTCAAATGCAAACCAAAATTTGTTTTCATTTTAAAATATTTCTCCACAATCTTTGTTTCCATCTAAAACTCATGTTTCATGCATTTGTTCGCTCATTTTATATAAAAATAACACTGCTAGTCTTTTCGTAAATACTATATTATTCAAATGCAAACCAAAATTTATTTTTACTTTAAAATATTTCTCCACGATCTTTGTTTGCACCTCAAATTCATGTTTCATGCCTTTGTTCCCTCGTTTCATGCAATAAAAACTCGGCTAGATTTTTCGTAAAAAAATACTATATTATTCAAATGCAAACCAAATTTTGTTTTCATTTTAAAATATTTCTCCACAATCTTTGTTTGCACCTCAATCTCATGTTTCATGCGTCTGTTCGCTCGTTTCATGAAATAAAAACTCGGCTAGATTTTTCGTAACGAATATACTAAATTATTCAAATGCAAACGAAAATTTGTTTTCATTTTAAAATATTTCTCCACAATCTTTGTTTCCATCTAAAACTCATGTTTCATGCATTTGTGCGCTCATTTTATATAAAAATAACACTGCTAGATTTTTCGTAAATACTAAATTATTCAAATGCAAACCAAAATTTATTTTTACTTTAAAATATTTCTCCACGATCTTTGTTTGCACCTCAAACTCATGTTTCATGCCTTTGTTCGCTCGTTTCATGAAATAAAAACTCGGCTAGATTTTTCGTAAAGAATGATATTAAAAACTAAATTATTCAAATACAAACCAAAATTTGTGTTTATTTTAAAATATTTCACCCAAATCTTTGTTTGCCCCTCAAACTCTTGTTCCATTCGTTTGTTCCCTAGTTACATGCAAGAAAAACTCGGCTAGATTTTTTGTAAAAAATATACTAAATTATTCAAATGCAAACCGAAATTTATTTTTACTTTAAAATATTTCTCCACGATCTTTGTTTGCACCTCAAACTCATGTTTCATGCCTTTGTTCCCTCGTTTCATGAAGTAAAAACTCGGCTAGATTTTTCGTAAAGAATATACTATATTATTCAAATGCAAACAAAATTTTGTTTTCATTTTAAAATATTTCTCCACAATCTTTGTTTGCACCTCAATCTAATATTTCATGCGTCTGTTCGCTCGTTTCATGAAAAAAAAACTCGGCTAGATTTTTCGTAACGAATATACTAAATTATTCAAATGCAAACGAAAATTTGTTTTCATTTTAAAATATTTCTCCACAATCTTTGTTTCCATCTAAAACTCATGTTTCATGCATTTGTGCGCTCATTTTATATAAAAATAACACTGGTAGATTTTTCGTAAATACTATATTATTCAAATGCAAACCAAAATTTATTTTTACTTTAAAATATTTCTCCACGATCTTTGTTTGCACCTCAAACTCATGTTTCATGCCTTTGTTCCCTCGTTTCATGAAGTAAAAACTCGGCGAGATTTTTCGTAAAGAATATACTATATTATTCAAATGCAAACCAAATTTTGTTTTCATTTTAAAATATTTCTCCACAATCTTTGTTTGCACCTCAATCTCATATTTCATGCGTCTGTTCGCTCGTTTCATGAAATAAAAACTCGGCTAGATTTTTCGTAACGAATATACTATATTATTCAAATGCAAACGAAAATTTGTTTTCATTTTAAAATATTTCTCCACAATCTTTGTTTCCATCTAAAACTCATGTTTCATGCATTTGTGCGCTCATTTTATATAAAAATAACACTGCTAGATTTTTCGTAAATACTAAATTATTCAAATGCAAACCAAAATTTATTTTTAGTTCAAAATATTTCTCCACGATCTTTGTTTGCACCTCAAACTCATGTTTCATGCCTTTGTTCGATCGTTTCATGAAATAAAAACTCTGCTAGATGTTTCGTAAAGAATATACTAAATTATTCAAATGCAAACCAAAATTTGTCTTCATTTTAAAATATTTATCCAAAATCTTTGTTTGCACCTCAAACTCTTGTTTCATTCGTTTGTTCCCTAGTTACATGCAAGAAAAACTCGGCTACATTTTTTGTAAAAAATATACTAAATTTTTCAAATGCATACCAAAATTTGTTTTCAGTTTACAATGTTTCTCGACAATCTTTGTTTGCTCCTCAAACTCATGTTTCATGCGTTTGTTCGCTCGTTTCATGAAATAAAAACTCGGCAAAATTTTTCGTAAAGAATTTACTATATTATTCAAATGCAAACCAAAATTTGTTTTCAGTTTACAATGTTTCTCGACAATCTTTGCTTGCTCCTCAAACTCATGTTTCATGCGTTTGTTCGCTCGTTTCATGAAATAAAAACTCGGCTAGATTTTTCGTAAAGAATATACTATATTATTCAAATGCAAACCAAAATTTGTTTTCATTTTAAAATATTTCTCCACAATCTTTGTTTCCATCTAAAACTCATGTTTCATGCATTTGTTCGCTCATTTTATATAAAAATAACACTGCTAGACTTTTCGTAAATACTATATTATTCAAATGCAAACCAAAATTTATTTTTACTTTAAAATATTTCTCCACGATCTTTGTTTGCACCTCAAATTCATGTTTCATGCCTTTGTTCCCTCGTTTCATGCAATAAAAACTCGGCTAGATTTTTCGTAAAGAATATACTATATTATTCAAATGCAAACCAAATTTTGTTTTCATTTTAAAATATTTCTCCACAATCTTTGTTTGCACCTCAATCTCATGTTTCATGCGTCTGTTCGCTCGTTTCATGAAATAAAAACTCGGCTAGATTTTTCGTAACGAATATACTAAATTATTCAAATGCAAACGAAAATTTGTTTTCATTTTAAAATATTTCTCCACAATCTTTGTTTCCATCTAAAACTCATGTTTCATGCATTTGTGCGCTCATTTTATATAAAAATAACACTGCTAGATTTTTCGTAAATACTAAATTATTCAAATGCAAACCAAAATTTATTTTTACTTTAAAATATTTCTCCACGATCTTTGTTTGCACCTCAAACTCATGTTTCATGCCTTTGTTCGCTCGTTTCATGAAATAAAAACTCGGCTAGATTTTTCGTAAAGAATGATATTAAAAACTAAATTATTCAAATACAAACCAAAATTTGTGTTTATTTTAAAATATTTCACCCAAATCTTTGTTTGCCCCTCAAACTCTTGTTTCATTCGTTTGTTCCCTAGTTACATGCAAGAAAAACTCGGCTAGATTTTTTGTAAAAAATATACTAAATTTTTCAAATGCAAACCAAAATTTGTTTTCAGTTTACAATGTTTCTCGACAATCTTTGTTTGCTCCTCAAACTCATGTTTCATGCGTTTGTTCGCTCGTTTCATGAAATAAAAACTCGGCAAGATTTTTCGTAAAGAATATACTATATTATTCAAATGCAAACCAAAATTTGTTTTCAGTTTACAATGTTTCTCGACAATCTTTGTTTGCTGCTCAAACTCATGTTTCATGCGTTTGTTCGCTCGTTTCATGAAATAAAAACTCGGCTAGATTTTTCGTAAAGAATATACTATATTATTCAAATGCAAACCAAAATTTGTTTTCATTTTAAAATATTTCTCCACAATCTTTGTTTCCATCTAAAACTCATGTTTCATGCATTTGTGCGCTCATTTTATATAAAAATAACACTGCTAGATTTTTCGTAAATACTAAATTATTCAAATGCAAACCAAAATTTATTTTTAGTTCAAAATATTTCTCCACGATCTTTGTTTGCACCTCAAACTCATGTTTCATGCCTTTGTTCGATCGTTTCATTAAATAAAAACTCTGCTAGATTTTTCGTAAAGAATATACTAAATTATTCAAACGCAAACCAAAATTTGTCTTCATTTTAAAATATTTATCCAAAATCTTTGTTTGCACCTCAAACTCTTGTTTCATTCGTTTGTTCCCTAGTTACATGCAAGAAAAACTCCGATAGATTTTTTGTAAAAAATATACTAAATTTTCAAATGCATACCAAAATTTGTTTTCAGTTTACAATGTTTCTCGACAATCTTTGTTTGCTCCTCAAACTCATGTTTCATGCGTTTGTTCGCTCGTTTCATGAAATAAAAACTCGGCTAGATTTTTCATAAAGAATATACTATATTATTCAATTGCAAACCAAATTTTGTTTTCATTTTAAAATATTTCTCCACAATCTTTGTTTGCACCTCAATCTCATGTTTCATGCGTCTGTTCGCTCGTTTCATGAAATAAAAACTCGGCTAGATTTTTCGTAACGAATATACTAAATTATTCAAATGCAAACGAAAATTTGTTTTCATTTTAAAATATTTCTCCACAATCTTTGTTTCCATCTAAAACTCATGTTTCATGCATTTGTGCGCTCATTTTATATAAAAATAACACTGCTAGATTTTTCGTAAATACTAAATTATTCAAATGCAAACCAAAATTTATTTTTAGTTTAAAATATTTCTCCACGATCTTTGTTTGCACCTCAAACTCATGTTTCATGCCTTTGTTCGCTCGTTTCATGAAATAAAAACTCGGCTAGATTTTTCGTAAAGAATGATATTAAAAACTAAATTATTCAAATACAAACCAAAATTTGTGTTTATTATAAAATATTTCACCCAAATCTTTGTTTGCCCCTCAAACTCTTGTTTCATTCGTTTGTTCCCTAGTTACATGCAAGAAAAACTCGGCTAGATTTTTTGTAAAAAATATACTAAATTTTTCAAATGCAAACCAAAATTTGTTTTCAGTTTACAATGTTTCTCGACAATCTTTGTTTGCTCCTCAAACTCATGTTTCATGCGTTTGTTTGCTCGTTTCATGAAATAAAAACTCGGCTAGATTTTTCGTAAAGAATATACTATATTATTCAAATGCAAACCAAAATTTGTTTTCAGTTTACAATGTTTCTCGACAATCTTTGTTTGCTGCTCAAACTCATGTTTCATGCGTTTGTTCGCTCGTTTCATGAAATAAAAACTCGGCTAGATTTTTCGTAAAGAATATACTATATTATTCAAATGCAAACCAAAATTTGTTTTCATTTTAAAATATTTCTCCACAATCTTTGTTTCCATCTAAAACTCATGTTTCATGCATTTGTGCGCTCATTTTATATAAAAATAACACTGCTAGATTTTTCGTAAATACTAAATTATTCAAATGCAAACCAAAATTTATTTTTAGTTCAAAATATTTCTCCACGATCTTTGTTTGCACCTCAAACTCATGTTTCATGCCTTTGTTCGATCGTTTCATTAAATAAAAACTCTGCTAGATTTTTCGTAAAGAATATACTAAATTATTCAAACGCAAACCAAAATTTGTCTTCATTTTAAAATATTTATCCAAAATCTTTGTTTGCACCTCAAACTCTTGTTTCATTCGTTTGTTCCCTAGTTACATGCAAGAAAAACTCCGATAGATTTTTTGTAAAAAATATACTAAATTTTCAAATGCATACCAAAATTTGTTTTCAGTTTACAATGTTTCTCGACAATCTTTGTTTGCTCCTCAAACTCATGTTTCATGCGTTTGTTCGCTCGTTTCATGAAATAAAAACTCGGCTAGATTTTTCGTAAAGAATATACTATATTATTCAATTGCAAACCAAATTTTGTTTTCATTTTAAAATATTTCTCCACAATCTTTGTTTGCACCTCAATCTCATGTTTCATGCGTCTGTTCGCTCGTTTCATGAAATAAAAACTCGGCTAGATTTTTCGTAACGAATATACTAAATTATTCAAATGCAAACGAAAATTTGTTTTCATTTTAAAATATTTCTCCACAATCTTTGTTTCCATCTAAAAATCATGTTTCATGCATTTGTGCGCTCATTTTATATAAAAATAACACTGCTAGATTTTTCGTAAATACTAAATTATTCAAATGCAAACCAAAATTTATTTTTACTTTAAAATATTCTCCACGATCTTTGTTTGCACCTCAAACTCATGTTTCATGCCTTTGTTCGCTCGTTTCCTGAAATAAAAACTCGGCTAGATTTTTCGTAAAGAATGATATTAAAAACTAAATTATTCAAATACAAACCAAAATTTGTGTTTATTTTAAAATATTTCACCCAAATCTTTGTTTGCCCCTCAAACTCTCGTTTCATTCGTTTGTTCCCTAGTTACATGCAAGAAAAACTCGGCCAGATTTTTTGTAAAAAATATACTAAATTTTTCAAATGCAAACCAAAATTTGTTTTCAGTTTACAATGTTTCTCGACAATCATTGTTTGCTTCTCAAACTCATGTTTCATGCGTTTGTTCGCTCGTTTCATGAAATAAAAACTCGGCTAGATTTTTCGTAAAGAATATACTAAATTATTGAAATGCAAATGAAAATTTGTTTTCATTTTAAAATATTTCTCCACAATCTTTGTTTGCACCTCAATCTCATGTTTCATGCGTTTGTTCGCTCGTTTCATGAAATAAAAACTCGGCTAGATTTTTCGTAACGAATATACTAAATTATTCAAATGCAAACGAAAATTTGTTTTCATTTTAAAATATTTCTCCACAATTTTTGTTTCCATCTAAAACTCATGTTTCATGCATTTGTGCGCTCATTTTATATAAAAATAACACTGCTAGATTTTTCGTAAATACTAAATTATTCAAATGCAAACCGAAATTTATTTTTAGTTTAAAATATTTCTCCACGATCTTTGTTTGCACCTCAAACTCATGTTTCATGCCTTTGTTCGATCGTTTCATGAAATAAAAACTCGGCTAGATTTTTCGTAAAGAATATACTAAATTATTCAAATGCAAACCAAAATTTGTCTTCATTTTAAAATATTTATCCAAAATCTTTGTTTGCACCTCAAACTCTTGTTTCATTCGTTTGTTCCCTAGTTACATGCAAGAAAAACTAGGCTAGATTTTTTGTAAAAAATATACTAAATTTTTCAGATGCATACCAAAATTTGTTTTCAGTTTACAATGTTTCTCGACAATCTTTGTTTGCTCCTCAAACTCATGTTTCATGCGTTTGTTCGCTCGTTTCATGAAATAAAAACTCGGCAAGATTTTTCGTAAAGAATATACTATATTATTCAAATGCAAACCAAAATTTGTTTTCAGTTTACAATGTTTCTCGACAATCTTTGTTTGCTCCTCAAACTCATGTTTCATGCGTTTGTTCGCTCGTTTCATGAAATAAAAACTCGGCTAGATTTTTCGTAAAGAATATACTATATTATTCAAATGCAAACCAAAATTTGTTTTTATTTTAAAATATTTCTCCACAATCTTTGTTTCCATCTAAAACTCATGTTTCATGCATTTGTTCGCTCATTTTATATAAAAATAACACTGCTAGATTTTTTGTAAATACTATATTATTCAAATGCAAACCAAAATTTATTTTTACTTTAAAATATTTCTCCACGATCTTTGTTTGCACCTCAAATTCATGTTTCATGCCTTTGTTCCCTCGTTTCATGCAATAAAAACTCGGCTAGATTTTTCGTAAAGAATATACTATATTATTCAAATGCAAACCAAATTTTGTTTTCATTTTAAAATATTTCTCCACAATCTTTGTTTGCACCTCAATCTCATGTTTCATGCGTCTGTTCGCTCGTTTCATGAAATAAAAACTCGGCTAGATTTTTCGTAACGAATATACTAAATTATTCAAATGCAAACGAAAATTTGTTTTCTTTTTAAAATATTTCTCCACAATCTTTGTTTCCATCTAAAAATCATGTTTCATGCATTTGTGCGCTCATTTTATATAAAAATAACACTGCTAGATTTTTCGTAAATACTAAATTATTCAAATGCAAACCAAAATTTATTTTTACTTTAAAATATTCTCCACGATCTTTGTTTGCACCTCAAACTCATGTTTCATGCCTTTGTTCGCTCGTTTCCTGAAATAAAAACTCGGCTAGATTTTTCGTAAAGAATGATATTAAAAACTAAATTATTCAAATACAAACCAAAATTTGTGTTTATTTTAAAATATTTCACCCAAATCTTTGTTTGCCCCTCAAACTCTTGTTTCATTCGTTTGTTCCCTAGTTACATGCAAGAAAAACTCGGCTAGATTTTTTGTAAAAAATATACTAAATTTTTCAAATGCAAACCAAAATTTGTTTTCAGTTTACAATGTTTCTCGACAATCATTGTTTGCTTCTCAAACTCATGTTTCATGCGTTTGTTCGCTCGTTTCATGAAATAAAAACTCGGCTAGATTTTTCGTAAAGCATATACTAAATTATTGAAATGCAAATGAAAAATTGTTTTCATTTTAAAATATTTCTCCACTATCTTTGTTTGCACCTCAATCTCATGTTTCATGCGTTTGTTCGCTCGTTTCATGAAATAAAACCTCGGCTAGATTTTTCGTAACGAATATACTAAATTATTCAAATGCAAACGAAAATTTGTTTTCATTTTAAAATATTTCTCCACAATTTTTGTTTCCATCTAAAACTCATGTTTCATGCATTTGTGCGCTCATTTTATATAAAAATAACACTGCTAGATTTTTCGTAAATACTAAATTATTCAAATGCAAACCAAAATTTATTTTTTGTTTAAAATATTTCTCCACGATCTTTGTTTGTACCTCAAACTCATGTTTCATGCCTTTGTTCGATCGTTTCATGAAATAAAAACTCGGCTAGATTTTTCGTAAAGAATAAACTAAATTATTCAAATGCAAACCAAAATTTGTCTTCATTTTAAAATATTTATCCAAAATCTTTGGTTGCACCTCAAACTTTTGTTTCATTCGTTTGTTCCCTAGTTACATGCAAGAAAAACTAGGCTAGATTTTTTGTAAAAAATATACTAAATTTTTCAAATGCATACCAAAATTTGTTTTCAGTTTACAATGTTTCTCGACAATCTTTGTTTGCTCCTCAAACTCATGTTTCATGCGTTTGTTCGCTCGTTTCATGAAATAGAAACTCGGCAAGATTTTTCGTAAAGAATATACTATATTATTCAAATGCAAACCAAAATTTGTTTTCAGTTTACAATGTTTCTCGACAATCTTTGTTTGCTCCTCAAACTCATGTTTCATGCGTTTGTTCGCTCGTTTCATGAAATAAAAACTCGGCTAGATTTTTCGTAAAGAATATACTATATTATTCAAATGCAAACCAAAATTTGTTTTCATTTTAAAATATTTCTCCACAATCTTTGTTTCCATCTAAAACTCATGTTTCATGCATTTGTTCGCTCATTTTATATAAAAATAACACTGCTAGATTTTTCGTAAATACTATATTATTCAAATGCAAACAAAAATTTATTTTTACTTTAAAATATTTCTCCACGATCTTTGTTTGCACCTCAAACTCATGTTTCATGCCTTTGTTCCCTCGTTTCATGAAGTAAAAACTTGGCTAGATTTTTCGTAAAGAATATACTATATTATTCAAATGCAAACCAAATTTTGTTTTCATTTTAAAATATTTCTCCACAATCTTTGTTTGCACCTCAATCTCATGTTTCATGCGTCTGTTCGCTCGTTTCATGAAATAAAAACTCGGCTAGATTTTTCGTAACGAATATACTAAATTATTCAAATGCAAACGAAAATTTGTTTTCATTTTAAAATATTTCTCCACAATCTTTGTTTCCATCTAAAACTCATGTTTCATGCATTTGTGCGCTCATTTTATATAAAAATAACACTACTAGATTTTTCGTAAATACTAAATTATTCAAATGCAAACCAAAATTTATTTTTACTTTAAAATATTCTCCACGATCTTTGTTTGCACCTCAAACTCATGTTTCATGCCTTTGTTCGCTCGTTTCCTGAAATAAAAACTCGGCTAGATTTTTCGTAAAGAATGATATTAAAAACTAAATTATTCAAATACAAACCAAAATTTGTGTTTATTTTAAAATATTTCACCCAAATCTTTGTTTGCCCCTCAAACTCATGTTTCATTCGTTTACACCCTAGTTACATGCAAGAAAAACTCGGCTAGATTTTTTGTAAAAAATATACTAAATTTTTCAAATGCAAACCAAAATTTTTTTCAGTTTACAATGTTTCTCGACAATCTTTGTTTGCTTCTCAAACTCATGTTTCATGCGTTTGTTCGCTCGTTTCATGAAATAAAAACTCGGCTAGATTTTTCGTAAAGCATATACTAAATTATTGAAATGCAAATGAAAATTTGTTTTCATTTTAAAATATTTCTCCACAATCTTTGTTTGCACCTCAATCTCATGTTTCATGCGTTTGTTCGCTCGTTTCATGAAATAAAAACTCGGCTAAATTTTTCGTAACGAATATACTAAATTATTCAAATGCAAACGAAAATTTGTTTTCATTTTAAAATATTTCTCCACAATTTTTGTTTCCATCTAAAACTCATGTTTCATGCATTTGTGCGCTCATTTTATATAAAAATAACACTGCTAGATTTTTCGTAAATACTAAATTATTCAAATGCAAACCAAAATTTATTTTTAGTTTAAAATATTTCTCCACGATCTTTGTTTGCACCTCAAACTCATGTTTCATGCTTTTGTTCGATCGTTTCATGAAATAAAAACTCGGCTAGATTGTTCGTAAAGAATATACTAAATTATTTAAATGCAAACCAAAATTTGTCTTCATTTTAAAATATTTATCCAAAATCTTTGTTTGCACCTCAAACTCTTGTTTCATTCGTTTGTTCCCTAGTTACATGCAAGAAAAACTAGGCTAGATTTTTTGTAAAAAATATACTAAATTTTTCAAATGCATATCAAAATTTGTTTTCAGTTTACAATGTTTCTCGACAATCTTTGTTTGCTCCTCAAACTCATGTTTCATGCGTTTGTTCGCTCGTTTCATGAAACAAAAACTCGGCAAGATTTTTCGTAAAGAATATACTATATTATTCAAATGCAAACCAAAATTTGTTTTCAGTTTACAATGTTTCTCGACAATCTTTGTTTGCTCCTCAAACTCATGTTTCATGCGTTTGTTCGCTCGTTTCATGAAATAAAAACTCGGCTAGATTTTTCGTAAAGAATATACTATATTATTCAAATGCAAACCAAAATTTGTTTTCATTTTAAAATATTTCTCCACAATCTTTGTTTCCATCTAAAACTCATGTTTCTTGCATTTGTTCGCTCATTTTATATAAAAATAACACTGCTAGATTTTTCGTAAATACTATATTATTCAAATGCAAACCAAAATTTATTTTTACTTTAAAATATTTCTCCACGATCTTTGTTAGCACCTCAAACTCATGTTTCATGCCTTTGTTCGCTCGTTTCATGAAGTAAAAACTTGGCCAGATTTTTCGTAAAGAGTATACTATATTATTCAAATGCAAACCAAATTTTGTTTTCATTTTAAAATATTTCTCCACAATCTTTGTTTGCACCTCAATCTCATGTTTCATGCGTCTGTTCGCTCGTTTCATGAAATAAAAACTCGGCTAGATTTTTCGTAACGAATATACTAAATTATTCAAATGCAAACGAAAATTTGTTTTCATTTTAAAATATTTCTCCACAATCTTTGTTTCCATCTAAAACTCATGTTTCATGCATTTGTGCGCTCATTTTATATAAAAATAACACTGCTAGATTTTTCGTAAATACTAAATTATTCAAATGCAAACCAAAATTTATTTATAGTTTAAAATATTTCTCCACGATCTTTGTTTGCACCTCAAACTCATGTTTCATGCCTTTGTTCGATCGTTTCATGAAATAAAAACTCTGCTAGATTTTTCGTAAAGAATATACTAAATTATTCAAATGCAAACCAAAATTTGTCTTCATTTTAAAATATTTATCCAAAATCTTTGTTTGCACCTCAAACTCTTGTTTCATTCGTTTGTTCCCTAGTTACATGCAAGAAAAACTCGGCTAGATTTTTTGTAAAAAATATACTAAATTTTTCAAATGCATACGAAATTTGTTTCAGTTTACAATGTTTCTCGAGAATCTTTGTTTGCTCCTCAAACTCATGTTTCATGCGTTTGTTCGCTCGTTTCATGAAATAAAAACTCCGCAAGATTTTTCGTAAAGAATATACTATATTATTCAAATGCAAACCAAAATTTGTTTTCAGTTTACAATGTTTCTCGACAATCTTTGTTTGCTCCTCAAACTCATGTTTCATGCGTTTGTTCGCCCGTTTCATGAAATGAAAACTCGGCTAGATTTTTCGTAAAGAATATACTATATTATTCAAATGCAAACCAAAATTTGTTTTCATTTTAAAATATTTGTCCACAATCTTTGTTTCCATCTAAAACTCATGTTTCATGCATTTGATCGCTCATTTTATATAAAAATAACACTGCTAGATTTTTTGTAAATACTATATTATTCAAATGCAAACCAAAACTTATTTTTACTTTAAAATATTTCTCCACGATCTTTGTTTGCACCTCAGACTCATGTTTCAAGCCTTTGTTCCCTCGTTTCATGAAGTAAAAACTCGGCTAGATTTTTCGTAAAGAATATACTATATTATTCAAATGCAAACCAAATTTTGTTTTCATTTTAAAATATTTCTCCACAATCATTGTTTGCACCTCAATCTCATGTTTCATGCGTTTGTTCGCTCGTTTCATGAAATAAAAACTCGGCAAGATTTTTCGTAAAGAATATACTATATTATTCAAATGCAAACCAAAATTTTTTTTCAGTTTACAATGTTTCTCGACAATCTTTGTTTGCTCCTCAAACTCATGTTTCATGCGTTTGTTCGCTCGTTTCATGAAATAAAAACTCGGCTAGATTTTTCGTAAAGAATATACTATATTATTCAAATGCAAACCAAAATTTGTTTTCATTTTAAAATATTTCTCCACAATCTTTGTTTCCATCTAAAACTCATGTTTCATGCATTTGTTCGCTCATTTTATATAAAAATAACACTGCTAGATTTTTCGTAAATACTATATTATTCAAATGCAAACCAAAACTTATTTTTACTTTAAAATATTTCTCCACGATCTTTGTTTGCACCTCAAACTCATGTTTCATGCCTTTGTTCCCTCGTTTCATGAAGTAAAAACTCGGCTAGATTTTTCGTAAAGAATATACTATATTATTCAAATGCAAACCAAATTTTGTTTTCATTTTAAAATATTTCTCCACAATCATTGTTTGCACCTCAATCTCATGTTTCATGCGTCTGTTCGCTCGTTTCATGAAATAAAAACTCAGCTAGATTTTTCGTAACGAATATACTAAATTATTCAAATGCAAACGAAAATTTGTTTTCATTTTAAAATATTTCTCCACAATCTTTGTTTCCATCTAAAACTCATGTTTCATGCATTTTTGCGCTCATTTTATATAAAAATAACACTGCTAGATTTTTCGTAAATACTAAATTATTCAAATGCAAACCAAAATTTATTTTTAGTTTAAAATATTTCTCCACGATCTTTGTTTGCACCTCAAACTCATGTTTCATGCCTTTGTTCGATCGTTTCATGAAATAAAAACTCTGCTAGATTTTTCGCAAAGAATATACTAAATTATTCAAATGCAAACCAAAATTTGTCTTCATTTTAAAATATATATCCACAATCTTTGTTTGCACCTCAAACTCTTGTTTCATTCGTTTGTTCCCTAGTTACATGCAAGAAAAACTCGGCAAGATTTTTTGTAAAAAATATACTAAATTTTTCAAATGCAAACCAAAATTTGTTTTCAGTTTACAATGTTTCTCGACAATCTTTGTTTGCTTCTCAAACTCATGTTTCATGCGTTTGTTCGCTTGTTTCATGAAATAAAAACTCGGCTAGATTTTTCGTAAAGAATATACTAAATTATTGAAATGCAAATGAAAATTTGTTTTCATTTTAAAATATTTCTCCACAATCTTTGTTTGCACCTCAATCTCATGTTTCATGCGTTTGTTCGCTCGTTTCATGAAATAAAAACTCGGATAGATTTTTCGTAACGAATATACTAAATTATTCAAATGCAAACGAAAATTTGTTTTCATTTTAAAATATTTCTCCACAATCTTTGTTTCCATCTAAAACTCATGTTTGATGCATTTGTGCGCTCATTTTATATAAAAATAACACTGCTAGATTTTTCGTAAATACTAAATTATTCAAATGCAAACCAAAATTTATTTTTAGTTTAAAATATTTCTCCACGATCTTTGTTTGCACCTCAAACTCATGTTTCATGCCTTTGTTCGATCGTTTCATGAAATAAAAACTCGGCTAGATTTTTCGTAAAGAATATACTAAATTATTCAAATGCAAACCAAAATTTGTCTTCATTTTAAAATATTTATCCAAAATCTTTGTTTGCACCTCAAACTCTTGTTTCATTCGTTTGTTCCCTAGTTACATGCAATAAAAACTCGGCTAGATTTTGTGTAAAAAATATACTAAATTTTTCAAATGCAAACCAAAATTTGTTTTCAGTTTACAATGTTTCTCGACAATTTTTGTTTGCTTCTCAAACTCATGTTTCATGCGTTTGTTCGCTCGTTTCATGAAATAAAAACTCGGCTAGATTTTTCGTAAAGAATATACTAAATTATTGAAATGCAAATGAAAATTTGTTTTCATTTTAAAATATTTCTCCACAATCTTTGTTTGCACCTCAATCTCATGTTTCATGCGTTTTTTCGCTCGTTTCATGAAATAAAAACTCGGCTAGATTTTTCGTAACGAATATACTAAATTATTCAAATGCAAACGAAAATTTGTTTTCATTTTAAAATATTTCTCCACAATCTTTGTTTCCATCTAAAACTCATGTTTCATGCATTTGTGCGCTCATTTTATATAAAAATAACACTGCTAGATTTTTCGTAAATACTAAATTATTCAAATGCAAACCAAAATTTATTTTTAGTTTAAAATATTTCTCCACGATCTTTGTTTGCACCTCAAACTCATGTTTCATGCCTTTGTTCGATCGTTTCATGAAATAAAAACTCGGCTAGATTTTTCGTAAAGAATATACTAAATTATTCAAATGCAAACCAAAATTTGTCTTCATTTTAAAATATTTATCCAAAATCTTTGTTTGCACCTCAAACTCTTGTTTCATTCGTTTGTTCTCTAGTTACACGCAAGAAAAACTAGGCTAGATTTTTTGTAAAAAATATACTAAATTTTTCAAAGGCATACCAAAATTTGTTTTCAGTATACAATGTTTTGTCGACAATCTTTGTTTGCTCCTCAAACTCATGTTTCGTGCGTTTGTTCGCTCGTTTCATGAAATAAAAAGTCGGCAAGATTTTTCGTAAAGAATATACTATATTATTCAAATGCAAACCAAAATTTGTTTTCAGTTTACAATGTTTCTCGACAAACTTTGTTTGCTCCTCAAACTCATGTTTCATGCGTTTGTTCGCTCGTTTCATGAAATAAAAACTCGGCTAGATTTTTCGTAAAGAATATACTATATTATTCAAATGCAAACCTAAATTTGTTTTCATTTTAAAATATTTCTCCACAATCTTTGTTTCCATCTAAAACTCATGTTTCATGCATTTGTTCGCTCATTTTATATAAAAATAACACTGCAAGATTTTTCGTAAATACTATATTATTCAAATGCAAACCAAAATTTTTTTTTACTTTAAAATATTTCGCCACGATCTTTGTTTGCACCTCAAACTCATGTTTCATGCCTTTGTTCCCTCGTTTCATAAAGTAAAAGCTCGGCTAGATTTTTCGTAAAGAATATACTATATTATTCAAATGCAAACCAAATTTTGTTTTCATTTTAAAATATTTCTCCACAATCTTTGTTTGCACCTCAATCTCATGTTTCATGCGTCTGTTCGCTCGTTTCATGAAATAAAAACTCGGCTAGATTTTTCGTAACGAATATACTAAATTATTCAAATGCAAACGAAAATTTGTTTTCATTTTAAAATATTTCTCCACAATCTTTGTTTCCATCTAAAACTCATGTTTCATGCATTTGTGCGCTCATTTTATATAAAAATAACACTGCTAGATTTTTCGTAAATACTAAATTATTCAAATGCAAACCAAAATTTATTTTTAGTTTAAAATATTTCTCCACGATCTTTGTTTGCACCTCAAACTCATGTTTCATGCCTTTGTTCGATCGTTTCATGAAATAAAAACTCGGCTAGATTTTTCGTAAAGAATATACTAAATTATTCAAATGCAAACCAAAATTTGTCTTCATTTTAAAATATTTATCCAAATTCTTTGTTTGCACCTCAAACTCTTGTTTCATTCGTTTGTTCTCTAGTTACACGCAAGAAAAACTAGGCTAGATTTTTTGTAAAAAATATACTAAATTTTTCAAATGCATACCAAAATTTGTTTTCAGTATACAATGTTTCTCGACAATCTTTGTTTGCTCCTCAAACTCATGTTTCGTGCGTTTGTTCGCTCGTTTCATGAAATAAAAACTCGGCAAGATTTTTCGTAAAGAATATACTATATTATTCAAATGCAAACCAAAATTTGTTTTCAGTTTACAATGTTTCTCGACAAACTTTGTTTGCTCCTCAAACTCATGTTTCATGCGTTTGTACGCTCGTTTCATGAAATAAAAACTCGGCTAGATTTTTCGTAAAGAATTTACTATATTATTCAAATGCAAACCAAAATTTGTTTTCATTTTAAAATATTTCTCCACAATCTTTGTTTCCATCTAAAACTCATGTTTCATGCATTTGTTCGCTCATTTTATATAAAAATAACACTGCAAGATTTTTCGTAAATACTATATTATTCAAATGCAAACCAAAATTTATTTTTACTTTAAAATATTTCGCCACGATCTTTGTTTGCACCTCAAACTCATGTTTCATGCCTTTGTTCCCTCGTTTCATAAAGTAAAAGCTCGGCTAGATTTTTCGTAAAGAATATACTATATTATTCAAATGCAAACCAAATTTTGTTTTCATTTTAAAATATTTCTCCACAATCTTTGTTTGCACCTCAATCTCATGTTTCATGCGTCTGTTCGCTCGTTTCATGAAATAAAAACTCGGCTAGATTTTTCGTAACGAATATACTAAATTATTCAAATGCAAACGAAAATTTGTTTTCATTTTAAAATATTTCTCCACAATCTTTGTTTCCATCTAAAACTCATGTTTCATGCATTTGTGCGCTCATTTTATATAAAAATAACACTGCTAGATTTTTCGTAAATACTAAATTATTCAAATGCAAACCAAAATTTATTTTTAGTTTAAAATATTTCTCCACGATCTTTGTTTGCACCTCAAACTCATGTTTCATGCCTTTGTTCGATCGTTTCATGAAATAAAAACTCGGCTAGATTTTTCGTAAAGAATATACTAAATTATTCAAATGCAAACCAAAATTTGTCTTCATTTTAAAATATTTATCCAAAATCTTTGTTTGCACCTCAAACTCTTGTTTCATTCGTTTGTTCTCTAGTTACACGCAAGAAAAACTAGGCTAGATTTTTTGTAAAAAATATACTAAATTTTTCAAATGCATACCAAAATTTGTTTTCAGTATACAATGTTTTGTCGACAATCTTTGTTTGCTCCTCAAACTCATGTTTCGTGCGTTTGTTCGCTCGTTTCATGAAATAAAAACTCGGCAAGATTTTTCGTAAAGATTATACTATATTATTCAAATGCAAACCAAAATTTGTTTTCAGTTTACAATGTTTCTCGACAAACTTTGTTTGCTCCTCAAACTCATGTTTCATGCGTTTGTTCGCTCGTTTCATGAAATAAAAACTCGGCTAGATTTTTCGTAAAGAATATACTATATTATTCAAATGCAAACCTAAATTTGTTTTCATTTTAAAATATTTCTCCACAATCTTTGTTTCCATCTAAAACTCATGTTTCATGCATTTGTTCGCTCATTTTATATAAAAATAACACTGCAAGATTTTTCGTAAATACTATATTATTCAAATGCAAACCAAAATTTTTTTTTACTTTAAAATATTTCGCCACGATCTTTGTTTGCACCTCAAACTCATGTTTCATGCCTTTGTTCCCTCGTTTCATAAAGTAAAAGCTCGGCTAGATTTTTCGTAAAGAATATACTATATTATTCAAATGCAAACCAAATTTTGTTTTCATTTTAAAATATTTCTCCACAATCTTTGTTTGCACCTCAATCTCATGTTTCATGCGTCTGTTCGCTCGTTTCATGAAATAAAAACTCGGCTAGATTTTTCGTAACGAATATACTAAATTATTCAAATGCAAACGAAAATTTGTTTTCATTTTAAAATATTTCTCCACAATCTTTGTTTCCATCTAAAACTCATGTTTCATGCATTTGTGCGCTCATTTTATATAAAAATAACACTGCTAGATTTTTCGTAAATACTAAATTATTCAAATGCAAACCAAAATTTATTTTTAGTTTAAAATATGTCTCCACGATCTTTGTTTGCACCTCAAACTCATGTTTCATGCCTTTGTTCGATCGTTTCATGAAATAAAAACTCTGCTAGATTTTTCGTAAAGAATATACTAAATTATTCAAATGCAAACCAAAATTTGTCTTCATTTTAAAATATTTATCCAAAATCTTTGTTTGCACCTCAAACTCTTGTTTCATTCGTTTGTTCTCTAGTTACACGCAAGAAAAACTAGGCTAGATTTTTTGTAAAAAATATACTAAATTTTTCAAATGCATACCAAAATTTGTTTTCAGTATACAATGTTTCTCGACAATCTTTGTTTGCTCCTCAAACTCATGTTTCGTGCGTTTGTTCGCTCGTTTCATGAAATAAAAACTCGGCAAGATTTTTCGTAAAGAATATACTATATTATTCAAATGCAAACCAAAATTTGTTTTCAGTTTACAATGTTTCTCGACAAACTTTGTTTGCTCCTCAAACTCATGTTTCACGCGTTTGTACGTTCGTTTCATGAAATAAAAACTCGGCTAGATTTTTCGTAAAGAATATACTATATTATTCAAATGCAAACCAAAATTTGTTTTCATTTTAAAATATTTCTCCACAATCTTTGTTTCCATCTAAAACTCATGTTTCATGCATTTGTTCGCTCATTTTATATAAAAATAACACTGCAAGATTTTTCGTAAATACTATATTATTCAAATGCAAACCAAAATTTATTTTTACTTTAAAATATTTCGCCACGATCTTTGTTTGCACCTCAAACTCATGTTTCATGCCTTTGTTCCCTCGTTTCATAAAGTAAAAGCTCGGCTAGATTTTTCGTAAAGAATATACTATATTATTCAAATGCAAACCAAATTTTGTTTTCATTTTAAAATATTTCTCCACAATCTTTGTTTGCACCTCAATCTCATGTTTCATGCGTCTGTTCGCTCGTTTCATGAAATAAAAACTCGGCTAGATTTTTCGTAACGAATATACTAAATTATTCAAATGCAAACGAAAATTTGTTTTCATTTTAAAATATTTCTCCACAATCTTTGTTTCCATCTAAAACTCATGTTTCATGCATTTGTGCGCTCATTTTATATAAAAATAACACTGCTAGATTTTTCGTAAATACTAAATTATTCAAATGCAAACCAAAATTTATTTTTAGTTTAAAATATGTCTCCACGATCTTTGTTTGCACCTCAAACTCATGTTTCATGCCTTTGTTCGATCGTTTCATGAAATAAAAACTCTGCTAGATTTTTCGTAAAGAATATACTAAATTATTCAAATGCAAACCAAAATTTGTCTTCATTTTAAAATATTTATCCAAAATCTTTGTTTGCACCTCAAACTCTTGTTTCATTCGTTTGTTCTCTAGTTACACGCAAGAAAAACTAGGCTAGATTTTTTGTAAAAAATATACTAAATTTTTCAAATGCATACCAAAATTTGTTTTCAGTATACAATGTTTCTCGACAATCTTTGTTTGCTCCTCAAACTCATGTTTCGTGCGTTTGTTCGCTCGTTTCATGAAATAAAAACTCGGCAAGATTTTTCGTAAAGAATATACTATATTATTCAAATGCAAACCAAAATTTGTTTTCAGTTTACAATGTTTCTCGACAAACTTTGTTTGCTCCTCAAACTCATGTTTCATGCGTTTGTTCGCTCGTTTCATGAAATAAAAACTCGGCTAGATTTTCGTAAAGAATATACTATATTATTCAAATGCAAACCAAAATTTGTTTTCATTTTAAAATATTTCTCCACAATCTTTGTTTCCATCTAAAACTCATGTTTCATGCATTTGTTCGCTCATTTTATATAAAAATAACACTGCAAGATTTTTCGTAAATACTATATTATTCAAATGCAAACCAAAATTTATTTTTACTTTAAAATATTTCGCCACGATCTTTGTTTGCACCTCAAACTCATGTTTCATGCCTTTGTTCCCTCGTTTCATAAAGTAAAAGCTCGGCTAGATTTTTCGTAAAGAATATACTATATTATTCAAATGCAAACCAAATTTTGTTTTCATTTTAAAATATTTCTCCACAATCTTTGTTTGCACCTCAATCTCATGTTTCATGCGTCTGTTCGCTCGTTTCATGAAATAAAAACTCGGCTAGATTTTTCGTAACGAATATACTAAATTATTCAAATGCAAACGAAAATTTGTTTTCATTTTAAAATATTTCTCCACAATCTTTGTTTCCATCTAAAACTCATGTTTCATGCATTTGTACGCTCATTTTATATAAAAATAACACTGCTAGATTTTTCGTAAATACTAAATTATTCAAATGCAAACCAAAATTTATTTTAGTTTAAAATATGTCTCCACGATCTTTGTTTGCACCTCAAACTCATGTTTCATGCCTTTGTTCGATCGTTTCATGAAATAAAAACTCTGCTAGATTTTTCGTAAAGAATATACTAAATTATTCAAATGCAAACCAAAATTTGTCTTCATTTTAAAATATTTATCCAAAATCTTTGTTTGCACCTGAAACTCTTGTTTCATTCGTTTGTTCCCTAGTTACATGCAAGAAAAACTCGGCTAGATTTTTTGTAAAAAATATACTAAATTTTTCAAATGCAAACCAAAATTTGTTTTCAGTTTACAATGTTTCTCGACAATCTTTGTTTGCTTTTCGAACTCATGTTTCATGCGTTTGTTCGCTCGTTTCAGGAAATAAAAACTCGGCTAGATTTTTCGTAAAGAATATACTAAATTATTGAAATGCAAATTAAAATTTGTTTTCATTTTAAAATATTTCTCCACAATCTTTGTTTGCACATCAGTCTCATGTTTCATGCGTTTGTTCGCTCGTTTCATGAAATAAAAACTCGGCTAGATTTTTCGTAACGAATATACTAAATTATTCAAATGCAAACGAAAATTTGTTTTCATTTTAAAATATTTCTCCACAATCTTTGTTTCCATCTAAAACTCATGTTTCATGCATTTGTGCGCTCATTTTATATAAAAATAACACTGCTATATTTTTCGTAAATACTAAATTATTCAAATGGAAACCAAAATTTATTTTTAGTTTAAAATATTTCTCCACGATCTTTGTTTGCACCTCAAACTCATGTTTCATGCCTTTGTTCGATCGTTTCATGAAATAAAAACTCGGCTAGATTTTTCGTAAAGAATATACTAAATTATTCAAATGCAAACCAAAATTTGTCTTCATTTTAAAATATTTATCCAAAATCTTTGTTTGCACCTCAAACTCTTGTTTCATTCGTTTGTTCCCCAGTTACATGCAACAAAAACTAGGCTAGATTTTTTGTAAAAAATATACTAAATTTTTCAAATGCATACCAAAATTTGTTTTCAGTTTACAATGTTTCTCGACAATCTTTGTTTGCTCCTCAAACTCATGTTTCATGCGTTTGTTCGCTCGTTTCATGAAATAAAAAATCGGCAAGATTTTTTTTAAAGAATATACTATATTATTCAAATGCAAACCAAAATTTGTTTTCAGTTTACAATGTTTCTCGACAAACTTTGTTTGCTCCACAAACTCATGTTTCATGCGTTTGTTCGCTCGTTTCATGAAATAAAAACTCGGCTAGATTTTTCGTAAAGAATACACTATATTATTCAAATGCAAACCAAAATTTGTTTTCATTTTAAAATATTTCTCCACAATCTTTGTTTCCATCTAAAACTCATGTTTCATGCATTTGTTCGCTCATTTTATATAAAAATAACACTGCTAGATTTTTCGTAAATACTATATTATTCAAATGCAAACCAAAATTTATTTTTACTTTAAAATATTTCGCCACGATCTTTGTTTGCACCTCAAACTCATGTTTCATGCGTCTATTCGCTCGTTTCATGAAATAAAAACTCGGCTAGATTTTTCGTAACGAATATACTAAATTATTCAAATGCAAACGAAAATTTGTTTTCATTTTAAAATATTTCTCCACAATCTTTGTTTCCATCTAAAACTCATGTTTTTTTAAAGAATATACTATATTATTCAAATGCAAACCAAATTTTGTTTTCATTTTAAAATATTTCTCCACAATCTTTGTTTGCACCTCAATCTCATGTTTCATGCGTCTATTCGCTCGTTTCATGAAATAAAAACTCGGCTAGATTTTTCGTAACGAATATACTAAATTATTCAAATGCAAACGAAAATTTGTTTTCATTTTAAAATATTTCTCCACAATCTTTGTTTCCATCTAAAACTCATGTTTCATGCATTTGTGCGCTCATTTTATATAAAAATAACACTGCTAGATTTTTCGTAAATACTAAATTATTCAAATGCAAACAAAAATAATTTTTTAGTTTAAAATATTTCTCCACGATCTTTGTTTGCACCTCAAACTCATGTTTCATGCCTTTGTTCGATCGTTTAATGAAATAAAAACTCTGCTAGATTTTTCATAAAGAATATACTAAATTATTCAAATGCAAACCAAAATTTGTCTTCATTTTAAAATATTTATCCAAAATCTTTGTTTGCACCTCAAACTCTTGTTTCATTCGTTTGTTCCCTAGTTACATGCAAGAAAAACTCGGCTAGATTTTTTGTAAAAAATATACTAAATTTTTCAAATGCAAACCAAAATTTGTTTTCAGTTTACAATGTTTCTCGACAATCTTTGTTTGCTTCTCGAACTCATGTTTCATGCGTTTGTTCGCTCGTTTCATGAAATAAAAACTCGGCTAGATTTTTCGTAAAGAGTATACTAAATTATTGAAATGCAAATGAAAATTTGTTTTCATTTTAAAATATTTCTCCACAATCTTTGTTTGCACCTCAATCTCATGTTTCATGCGTTTGTTCGCTCGTTTCATGAAATAAAAACTCGGCCAGATTTTTCGTTACGAATATACTAAATTATTCAAATGCAAACGAAAATTTGTTTTCATTTTAAAATATTTCTCCACAATCTTTGTTTCCATCTAAAACTCATGTTTCATGCATTTGTGCGCTCATTTTATATAAAAATAACACTGCTAAATTTTTCGTAAATACTAAATTATTCAAATGCAAACCAAAATTTATTTTTAGTTTAAAATATTTCTCCACGATCTTTGTTTGCACCTCAAACTCATGTTTCATGCCATTGTTCGATCGTTTCATGAAATAAAAACTCGGCTAGATTTTTCGTAAAGAATATACTAAATTATTCAAATGCAAACCAAAATTTGTCTTCATTTTAAAATATTTATCCAAAATCTTTGTTTGCACCTCAAACTCTTGTTTCATTCGTTTGTTCCCTAGTTATATGCAAGAAAAACTAGGGTAGATTTTTTGTAAAAAATATACTAAATTTTTCAAATGCATACCAAAATTTGTTTTCAGTTTACAATGTTTCTCGACAATCTTTGTTTGCTCCTCAAACTCATGTTTCATGCGTTTGTTCGCTCGTTTCATGAAATAAAAACTCGGCAAGATTTTTCGTAAAGAATATACTATATTATTCAAATGCAAACCAAAATTTGTTTTCAGTTTACAATGTTTCTCGACAAACTTTGTTTGCTCCTCAAACTCATGTTTCATGCGTTTGTTCGCTCGTTTCATGAAATAAAAACTCGGCTAGATTTTTCGTAAAGAATACACTATATTATTCAAATGCAAACCAAAATTTATTTTTACTTTAAAATATTTCGCCACGATCTTAGTTTGCACCTCAAACTCATGTTTCATGCCTTTGTTCACTCGTTTCATGAAATAAAAACTCGGCTAGATTTTTCGTAAAGAATATACTATATTATTCAAATGCAAACCAAAATTTCATGAAACGAGCGAACAAACGCATGAAACATGAGTTTGAGAAGCAAACAAAGATTGTCGAGAAACATTGTAAACTGAAAACAAATTTTGGCTTGTATTTTAAAAATTTAGTATATTTTTTACAAAAAATCTAGCCGAGTTTTTCTTGCATGTAACTAGGGAACAAACGAATGAAACAAGAGTTTGAGGTGCAAACAATGATTTGGGAGAGAAATATTTTAAAATGAAGACAAATTTTGGTTTGCATTTGAATAATTTAGTATATTCTTTAAGAAAAATCTAGCCGAGTTTTTATTTCATGAAACGAGCGAACAATGTCCTTTAACATGAGTTTGAGGTGCAAACAAAGATCGTGGAGAAATATTTTAAAGTAAAAATAAATTTTGGTTTGCATTTGAATAATTTAGTATTTACGAAAAATCTAGCAGTGTTATTTTTATATAAAATGAGCGCACAAATGCATGAAACATGAGTTTTAGATGGAAACAAAGATTGTGGAGAAATATTTTAAAATGAAAACAAATTTTCGTTTGCATTTGAATAATTTAGTATATTCGTTACGAAAAATCTAGCCGAGTTTTTATTTCATGAAACGAGCGAACAAACGCATGAAACATGATATTGAGGTGCAAACAAAGATTGTGGAGAAATATTTTAAAATGAAAACAAATTTTGGTTTGCATTTGAATAATTTAGTATATTCTTTACGAAAAATCTAGCCAGAGTTTTTATTTCATTAAACGAGCGAACAAACGCATGAAACATGAGTTTGAGGTGCAAACAAAGATCGTGGAGAAATATTTTAAAGTAAAACTAAATTTTGGTTTGCATTTGAATAATTTAGTATTTACGAAAAATCTAGCAGTGTTATTTTTATATAAAATGAGCGCACAAATACATGAAACATGAGTTTTAGATGGAAACAAAGATTGTGGAGAAATATTTTAAAATGAAAACAAATTTTCGTTTGCATTTGAATAATTTATTATATTCGTTACGAAAAATCTAGCCGAGTTTTTATTTCATGAAACGAGCGAACAAACGCATGAAACATGATATTGAGGTGCAAACAAAGATTGTGGAGAAATATTTTAAAATGAAAACAAATTTTGGTTTGCATTTGAATATATAGTATATTCTTTACGAAAAATCTAGCCGAGTTTTTATTTCATGAAACGAGCGAACAAACGCATGAAACATGAGATTGAGGTGCAAACAAAGATTGTGGAGAAATATTTTAAAATGAAAACAAAATTTGGTCTGCATTTGAATAATATAGTATATACTTTATGAAAAATCTGGCCGAGTTTTTACTTCATGAAACGAGCGAACAAAGGCTTGAAACTTGAGTTTGAGGTACAAACAAAGATCGTGGAGAAATATTTTAAAGTAAAAATAAATTTTGGTTTGCATTTGAATAATATAGTATTTACGAAAAATCTAGCAGTGTTATTTTTATATAAAATGAGCGAACAAATGCATGAAACATGAGTTTTAGATGGAAACAAAGATTGTGGAGAAATATTTTAAAATGAAAACAAATTTTGGTTTGCATTTGAATAATATAGTAAATTTCTTTACGAAAAATCTAGCCGAGTTTTTATTTCATGAAACGAGTGAACAAAGGCATGAAACATGAGTTTGAGGTGCAAACAAAGATCGTGGAGAAATATTTTAAAGTAAAAATAAATTTTGGTTTGCATTTGAATAATATAGTATTTACGGAAAATCTAGCAGTGTTATTTTTATATAAAATGAGCGAACAAATGCGTGAAACATGAGTTTTAGATGGAAACAAAGATTGTGGAGAAATATTTTAAAATGAAAACAAATTTTGGTTCGCATTTGAATAATATAGTATATTCTTTACGAAAAATCTAGCCGAGTTTTTATTTCATGAAACGAGCGAACAAACGCATGAAACATGAGTTTGAGAAGCAAACAAAGATTGTCGAGAAACATTGTAAACTGAAAACAAATTTTGGCTTATATTTGAAAAATTTAGTATATTTTTTACAAAAAATCTAGCCGAGTTTTTCTTGCATGTAACTAGGGAACAAATGAATGAAACAAAAGTTTGAGGTGCAAACAAAGATTTGGGAGAAATATTTTAAAATGAAGACAAATTTTGGTTTGCATTTGAATAATTTAGTATATTCTTCAAGAAAAATCTTGCCGAGTTTTTATTTCATGAAACGAGCGAACAATGGCCTGAAACATGAATTTGAGGTGCAAACAAAGATCCTGGAGAAATATTTTAAAGTAAAAATAAATTTTGGTTTGCATTTGAATAATTTAGTATTTACGAAAAATCTAGCAGTGTTATTTTTATATAAAATGAGCGCACAAATGCATGAAACATGAGTTTTAGATGGAAACAAAGATTGTGGAGAAATATTTTAAAATTAAAACAAATTTTCGTTTGCATTTGAATAATTTAGTATATTCGTTACGAAAAATCTAGCCAAGTTTTTATTTCATGAAACGAGCGAACAAACGCATGAAACATGATATTGAGGTGCAAACAAAGATTGTGGAGAAATATTTTAAAATTAAAACAAATTTTGGTTTGCATTTGAATAATTTAGTATATTCTTTACGAAAAATCTAGCCGAGTTTTTATTTCATGAAACGAGCGAACAAACGCATGAAACATGAGTTTGAGAAGCAAACAAAGATTGTCGAGAAACATTGTAAACTGAAAACAAATTTTGGCTTATATTTGAAAAATTTAGTATATTTTTTACAAAAAATCTAGCCGAGTTTTTCTTGCATGTAACTAGGGAACAAACGAATGAAACAAAAGTTTGAGGTGCAAACAAAGATTTGGGAGAAATATTTTAAAATGAAGACAAATTTTGGTTTGCATTTGAATAATTTAGTATATTCTTCAAGAAAAATCTTGCCGAGTTTTTATTTCATGAAACGAGCGAACAATGGCCTGAAACATGAATTTGAGGTGCAAACAAAGATCGTGGAGAAATATTTTAAAGTAAAAATAAATTTTGGTTTGCATTTGAATAATTTAGTATTTACGAAAAATCTAGCAGTGTTATTTTTATATAAAATGAGCGCACAAATGCATGAAACATGAGTTTTAGATGGAAACAAAGATTGTGGAGAAATATTTTAAAATGAAAACAAATTTTGGTTTGCATTTGAATAATATAGTATATTCTTTACGAAAAATCTAGTCGAGTTTTTATTTCATGAAACGAGTGAACAAAGGCATGAAACATGAGTTTGAGGTGCAAACAAAGATCGTGGAGAAATATTTTAAAGTAAAAATAAATTTTGGTTTGCATTTGAAGAATATAGTATTTACGGAAAATCTAGTAGTGTTATTTTTATATAAAATGAGCGAACAAATGCATGAAACATGAGTTTTAGATGGAAACAAAGATTGTGGAGAAATATTTTAAAATGAAAACAAATTTTGGTTTGCATTTGAATAATATAGTATATTCTTTACGAAAAATCTAGCCGAGTTTTTATTTCATGAAACGAGCGAACAAACGCATGAAACATGAGTTTGAGAAGCAAACAAAGATTGTCGAGAAACATTGTAAACTGAAAACAAATTTTGGCTTGTATTTGAAAAATTTAGTATATTTTTTTTTTTTTGCAAAAAATCTAGCCGAGTTTTTCCTGCATGTAACTAGGGAACAAACGAATGAAACAAGAGTTTGAGGTGCAAACAAAGATTTGGGAGAAATATTTTAAAATGAAGACAAATTTTGGTTTGCATTTGAATAATTTAGTATATTCTTTAAGAAAAATCTAGCCGAGTTTTTATTTCATGAAACGAGCGAACAATGGCCTGAAACATGAGTTTGAGGTGCAAACAAAGATCGTGGAGAAATATTTTAAAGTAAAAATAAATTTTGGTTTGCATTTGAATAATTTAGTATTTACGAAAAATCTAGCAGTGTTATTTTTATATAAAATGAGCGCACTAATGCATGAAACATGAGTTTTAGATGGAAACAAAGATTGTGGAGAAATATTTTAAAATGAAAACAAATTTTGGTTTGCATTTGAATAATATAGTATATTCTTTACGAAAAATCTAGCCGAGTTTTTATTTCATGAAACGAGTGAACAAAGGCATGAAACATGAGTTTGAGGTGCAAACAAAGATCGTGGGGAAATATTTTAAAGTAAAAATAAATTTTGGTTTGCATTTGAATAATATAGTATTTACGGAAAATCTAGCAGTGTTATTTTTATATAAAATGAGCGAACAAATGCATGAAACATGAGTTTTAGATGGAAACAAAGATTGTGGAGAAATATTTTAAAATGAAAACAAATTTTGGTTTGCATTTGAATAATATAGTATATTCTTTACGAAAAATCTAGCCGAGTTTTTATTTCATGAAACGAGCGAACAAACGCATGAAACATGAGTTTGAGAAGCAAACAAAGATTGTCGAGAAACATTGTAAACTGAAAACAAATTTTGGCTTGTATTTGAAAAATTTAGTATATTTTTTACAAAAAATCTAGCCGAGTTTTTCTTGCATGTAACTAGGGAACAAACGAATGAAACAAGAGTTTGAGGTGCAAACAAAGATTTGGGAGAAATATTTTAAAATGAAGACAAATTTTGGTTTGCATTTGAATAATTTAGTATATTCTTTAAGAAAAATCTAGCCGAGTTTTTATTTCATGAAACGAGCGAACAATGGCCTGAAACATGAGTTTGAGGTGCAAACAAAGATCGTGGAGAAATATTTTAAAGTAAAAATAAATTTTGGTTTGCATTTGAATAATTTAGTATTTACGAAAAATCTAGCAGTGTTATTTTTATATAAAATGAGCGCACAAATGCATGAAACATGAGTTTTAGATGGAAACAAAGATTGTGGAGAAATATTTTAAAATGAAAACAAATTTTCGTTTGCATTTGAATAATTTAGTATATTCGTTACGAAAAATCTAGCCAAGTTTTTATTTCATGAAACGAGCGAACAAACGCATGAAACATGATATTGAGGTGCAAACAAAGATTGTGGAGAAATATTTTAAAATGAAACCAAATTTTGGTTTGCATTTGAATAATTTAGTATATTCTTTACGAAAAATCTAGCCGAGTTTTTATTTCATGAAACGAGCGAACAAACGCATGAAACATGAGTTTGAGGTGCAAACAAAGATCGTGGAGAAATATTTTAAAGTAAAAATAAATTTTGGTTTGCACTTGAATAATTTAGTATTTACGAAAAATCTAGCAGTGTTATTTTTATATAAAATGAGCGCAGAAATGCATGAAACATGAGTTTTAGATGGAAACAAAGATTGTGGAGAAATATTTTAAAATGAAAACAAATTTTGGTTTGCATTTGAATAATATAGTATATTCTTTACGAAAAATCTAGCCGAGTTTTTATTTCATGAAACGAGTGAACAAAGGCATGAAACATGAGTTTGAGGTGCAAACAATGATCGTGGAAAAATATTTTAAAGTAAAAATAAATTTTGGTTTGCATTTGAATAATATAGTATTTACGGAAAATCTAGCAGTGTTATTTTTATATAAAATGAGCGAACAAATGCATGAAACATGAGTTTTAGATGGAAACAAAGATTGTGGAGAAATATTTTAAAATGAAAACAAATTTTGGTTTGCATTTGAATAATATAGTATATTCTTTACGAAAAATCTAGCCGAGTTTTTATTTCATGAAACGAGCGAACAAACGCATGAAACATGAGTTTGAGAAGCAAACAAAGATTGTCGAGAAACATTGTAAACTGAAAACAAATTTTGGCTTGTATTTGAAAAATTTAGTATATTTTTTACAAAAAATCTAGCCGAGTTTTTCTTGCATGTAACTAGGGAACAAACGAATGAAACAAGAGTTTGAGGTGCAAACAAAGATTTGGGAGAAATATTTTAAAATGAAGACAAATTTTGGTTTGCATTTGAATAATTTAGTATATTCTTTAAGAAAAATCTAGCCGAGTTTTTATTTCATGAAACGAGCGAACAATGGCCTGAAACATGAGTTTGAGGTGCAAACAAAGATCGTGGAGAAATATTTTAAAGTAAAAATAAATTTTGGTTTGCATTTGAATAATTTAGTATTTACGAAAAATCTAGCAGTGTTATTTTTATATAAAATGAGCGCACAAATGCATGAAACATGAGTTTTAGATGGAAACAAAGATTGTGGAGAAATATTTTAAAATGAAAACAAATTTTCGTTTGCATTTGAATAATTTAGTATATTCGTTACGAAAAATCTAGCCAAGTTTTTATTTCATGAAACGAGCGAACAAACGCATGAAACATGATATTGAGGTGCAAACAAAGATTGTGGAGAAATATTTTAAAATGAAACCAAATTTTGGTTTGCATTTGAATAATTTAGTATATTCTTTACGAAAAATCTAGCCGAGTTTTTATTTCATGAAACGAGCGAACAAACGCATGAAACATGAGTTTGAGGTGCAAACAAAGATCGTGGAGAAATATTTTAAAGTAAAAATAAATTTTGGTTTGCACTTGAATAATTTAGTATTTACGAAAAATCTAGCAGTGTTATTTTTATATAAAATGAGCGCAGAAATGCATGAAACATGAGTTTTAGATGGAAACAAAGATTGTGGAGAAATATTTTAAAATGAAAACAAATTTTGGATTGCATTTGAATAATATAGTATATTCTTTACGAAAAATCTAGCCGAGTTTTTATTTCATGAAACGAGTGAACAAAGGCATGAAACATGAGTTTGAGGTGCAAACAAAGATCGTGGAGAAATATTTTAAAGTAAAAATAAATTTTGGTTTGCATTTGAATAATATAGTATTTACGGAAAATCTAGCAGTGTTATTTTTATATAAAATGAGCGAACAAATGCATGAAACATGAGTTTTAGATGGAAACAAAGATTGTGGAGAAATATTTTAAAATGAAAACAAATTTTGGTTTGCATTTGAATAATATAGTATATTCTTTACGAAAAATCTAGCCGAGTTTTTATTTCATGAAACGAGCGAACAAACGCATGAAACATGAGTTTGAGAAGCAAACAAAGATTGTCGAGAAACATTGTAAACTGAAAACAAATTTTGGCTTGTATTTGAAAAATTTAGTATATTTTTTACAAAAAATCTAGCTGAGTTTTTCTTGCATGTAACTAGGGAACAAACGATTGAAACAAGAGTTTGAGGTGCAAACAATGATTTGGGAGAGAAATATTTTAAAATGAAGACAAATTTTGGTTTGCATTTGAATAATTTAGTATATTCTTTAAGAAAAATCTAGCCGAGTTTTTATTTCATGAAACGAGCGAACAATGTCCTTTTACATGAGTTTGAGGTGCAAACAAAGATCGTGGAGAAATATTTTAAAGTAAAAATAAATTTTGGTTTGCATTTGAATAATTTAGTATTTACGAAAAATCTAGCAGTGTTATTTTTATATAAAATGAGCGCACAAATGCATGAAACATGAGTTTTAGATGGAAACAAAGATTGTGGAGAAATATTTTAAAATGAAAACAAATTTTCGTTTGCATTTGAATAATTTAGTATATTCGTTACGAAAAATCTAGCCAAGTTTTTATTTCATGAAACGAGCGAACAAACGCATGAAACATGATATTGAGGTGCAAACAAAGATTGTGGAGAAATATTTTAAAATGAAAACAAATTTTGGTTTGCATTTGAATAATTTAGTATATTCTTTACGAAAAATCTAGCCAGAGTTTTTATTTCATTAAACGAGCGAACAAACGCATGAAACATGAGTTTGAGGTGCAAACAAAGATCGTGGAGAAATATTTTAAAGTAAAACTAAATTTTGGTTTGCATTTGAATAATTTAGTATTTACGAAAAATCTAGCAGTGTTATTTTTATATAAAATGAGCGCACAAATACATGAAACATGAGTTTTAGATGGAAACAAAGATTGTGGAGAAATATTTTAAAATGAAAACAAATTTTCGTTTGCATTTGAATAATTTATTATATTCGTTACGAAAAATCTAGCCGAGTTTTTATTTCATGAAACGAGCGAACAAACGCATGAAACATGATATTGAGGTGCAAACAAAGATTGTGGAGAAATATTTTAAAATGAAAACAAATTTTGGTTTGCATTTGAATATATAGTATATTCTTTACGAAAAATCTAGCCGAGTTTTTATTTCATGAAACGAGCGAACAAACGCATGAAACATGAGATTGAGGTGCAAACAAAGATTGTGGAGAAATATTTTAAAATGAAAACAAAATTTGGTCTGCATTTGAATAATATAGTATATACTTTATGAAAAATCTGGCCGAGTTTTTACTTCATGAAACGAGCGAACAAAGGCTTGAAACTTGAGTTTGAGGTACAAACAAAGATCGTGGAGAAATATTTTAAAGTAAAAATAAATTTTGGTTTGCATTTGAATAATATAGTATTTACGAAAAATCTAGCAGTGTTATTTTTATATAAAATGAGCGAACAAATGCATGAAACATGAGTTTTAGATGGAAACAAAGATTGTGGAGAAATATTTTAAAATGAAAACAAATTTTGGTTTGCATTTGAATAATATAGTAAATTTCTTTACGAAAAATCTAGCCGAGTTTTTATTTCATGAAACGAGTGAACAAAGGCATGAAACATGAGTTTGAGGTGCAAACAAAGATCGTGGAGAAATATTTTAAAGTAAAAATAAATTTTGGTTTGCATTTGAATAATATAGTATTTACGGAAAATCTAGCAGTGTTATTTTTATATAAAATGAGCGAACAAATGCATGAAACATGAGTTTTAGATGGAAACAAAGATTGTGGAGAAATATTTTAAAATGAAAACAAATTTTGGTTTGCATTTGAATAATATAGTATATTCTTTACGAAAAATCTAGCCGAGTTTTTATTTCATGAAACGAGCGAACAAACGCATGAAACATGAGTTTGAGAAGCAAACAAAGATTGTCGAGAAACATTGTAAACTGAAAACAAATTTTGGCTTGTATTTGAAAAATTTAGTATATTTTTTACAAAAAATCTAGCTGAGTTTTTCTTGCATGTAACTAGGGAACAAACGATTGAAACAAGAGTTTGAGGTGCAAACAATGATTTGGGAGAGAAATATTTTAAAATGAAGACAAATTTTGGTTTGCATTTGAATAATTTAGTATATTCTTTAAGAAAAATCTAGCCGAGTTTTTATTTCATGAAACGAGCGAACAATGTCCTTTAACATGAGTTTGAGGTGCAAACAAAGATCGTGGAGAAATATTTTAAAGTAAAAATAAATTTTGGTTTGCATTTGAATAATTTAGTATTTACGAAAAATCTAGCAGTGTTATTTTTATATAAAATGAGCGCACAAATGCATGAAACATGAGTTTTAGATGGAAACAAAGATTGTGGAGAAATATTTTAAAATGAAAACAAATTTTCGTTTGCATTTGAATAATTTAGTATATTCGTTACGAAAAATCTAGCCAAGTTTTTATTTCATGAAACGAGCGAACAAACGCATGAAACATGATATTGAGGTGCAAACAAAGATTGTGGAGAAATATTTTAAAATGAAAACAAATTTTGGTTTGCATTTGAATAATTTAGTATATTCTTTACGAAAAATCTAGCCAGAGTTTTTATTTCATTAAACGAGCGAACAAACGCATGAAACATGAGTTTGAGGTGCAAACAAAGATCGTGGAGAAATATTTTAAAGTAAAACTAAATTTTGGTTTGCATTTGAATAATTTAGTATTTACGAAAAATCTAGCAGTGTTATTTTTATATAAAATGAGCGCACAAATACATGAAACATGAGTTTTAGATGGAAACAAAGATTGTGGAGAAATATTTTAAAATGAAAACAAATTTTCGTTTGCATTTGAATAATTTATTATATTCGTTACGAAAAATCTAGCCGAGTTTTTATTTCATGAAACGAGCGAACAAACGCATGAAACATGATATTGAGGTGCAAACAAAGATTGTGGAGAAATATTTTAAAATGAAAACAAATTTTGGTTTGCATTTGAATATATAGTATATTCTTTACGAAAAATCTAGCCGAGTTTTTATTTCATGAAACGAGCGAACAAACGCATGAAACATGAGATTGAGGTGCAAACAAAGATTGTGGAGAAATATTTTAAAATGAAAACAAAATTTGGTCTGCATTTGAATAATATAGTATATACTTTATGAAAAATCTGGCCGAGTTTTTACTTCATGAAACGAGCGAACAAAGGCTTGAAACTTGAGTTTGAGGTACAAACAAAGATCGTGGAGAAATATTTTAAAGTAAAAATAAATTTTGGTTTGCATTTGAATAATATAGTATTTACGAAAAATCTAGCAGTGTTATTTTTATATAAAATGAGCGAACAAATGCATGAAACATGAGTTTTAGATGGAAACAAAGATTGTGGAGAAATATTTTAAAATGAAAACAAATTTTGGTTTGCATATGAATAATATAGTAAATTTCTTTACGAAAAATCTAGCCGAGTTTTTATTTCATGAAACGAGTGAACAAAGGCATGAAACATGAGTTTGAGGTGCAAACAAAGATCGTGGAGAAATATTTTAAAGTAAAAATAAATTTTGGTTTGCATTTGAATAATATAGTATTTACGGAAAATCTAGCAGTGTTATTTTTATATAAAATGAGCGAACAAATGCGTGAAACATGAGTTTTAGATGGAAACAAAGATTGTGGAGAAATATTTTAAAATGAAAACAAATTTTGGTTTGCATTTGAATAATATAGTATATTCTTTACGAAAAATCTAGCCGAGTTTTTATTTCATGAAACGAGCGAACAAACGCATGAAACATGAGTTTGAGAAGCAAACAAAGATTGTCGAGAAACATTGTAAACTGAAAACAAATTTTGGCTTGTATTTGAAAAATTTAGTATATTTTTTACAAAAAATCTAGCCGAGTTTTTCTTGCATGTAACTAGGGAACAAACGAATGAAACAAAAGTTTGAGGTGCAAACAAAGATTTGGGAGAAATATTTTAAAATGAAGCAAATTTTGGTTTGCATTTGAATAATTTAGTATATTCTTTAAGAAAAATCTTGCCGAGTTTTTATTTCATGAAACGAGCGAACAATGGCCTGAAACATGAGTTTGAGGTGCAAACAAAGATCGTGGAGAAATATTTTAAAGTAAAAATAAATTTTGGTTTGCATTTGAATAATTTAGTATTTACGAAAAATCTAGCAGTGTTATTTTTATATAAAATGAGCGCACAAATGCATGAAACATGAGTTTTAGATGGAAACAAAGATTGTGGAGAAATATTTTAAAATTAAAACAAATTTTCGTTTGCATTTGAATAATTTAGTATATTCGTTACGAAAAATCTAGCCAAGTTTTTATTTCATGAAACGAGCGAACAAACGCATGAAACATGATATTGAGGTGCAAACAAAGATTGTGGAGAAATATTTTAAAATGAAAACAAATTTTGGTTTGCATTTGAATAATTTAGTATATTCTTTACGAAAAATCTAGCCGAGTTTTTATTTCATGAAACGAGCGAACAAACGCATGAAACATGAGTTTGAGGTGCAAACAAAGATCGTGGAGAAATATTTTAAAGTAAAAATAAATTTTGGTTTGCATTTGAATAATTTAGTATTTACGAAAAATCTAGCAGTGTTATTTTTATATAAAATGAGCGCACAAATGCATGAAACATGAGTTTTAGATGGAAACAAAGATTGTGGAGAAATATTTTAAAATTAAAACAAATTTTCGTTTGCATTTGAATAATTTAGTATATTCGTTACGAAAAATCTAGCCAAGTTTTTATTTCATGAAACGAGCGAACAAACGCATGAAACATGATATTGAGGTGCAAACAAAGATTGTGGAGAAATATTTTAAAATGAAAACAAATTTTGGTTTGCATTTGAATAATTTAGTATATTCTTTACGAAAAATCTAGCCGAGTTTTTATTTCATGAAACGAGCGAACAAACGCATGAAACATGAGTTTGAGGTGCAAACAAAGATCGTGGAGAAATATTTTAAAGTAAAAATAAATTTTGGTTTGCATTTGAATAATTTAGTATTTACGAAAAATCTAGCAGTGTTATTTTTATATAAAATGAGCGCACAAATGCATGAAACATGAGTTTTAGATGGAAACAAAGATTGTGGAGAAATATTTTAAAATGAAAACAAATTTTCGTTTGCATTTGAATAATTTAGTATATTCGTTACGAAAAATCTAGCCAAGTTTTTATTTCATGAAACGAGCGAACAAACGCATGAAACATGATATTGAGGTGCAAACAAAGATTGTGGAGAAATATTTTAAAATGAAAACAAATTTTGGTTTGCATTTGAATAATTTAGTATATTCTTTACGAAAAATCTAGCCGAGTTTTTATTTCATGAAACGAGCGAACAAACGCATGAAACATGAGTTTGAGGTGCAAACAAAGATCGTGGAGAAATATTTTAAAGTAAAACTAAATTTTGGTTTGCATTTGAATAATTTAGTATTTACGAAAAATCTAGCAGTGTTATTTTTATATAAAATGAGCGCACAAATACATGAAACATGAGTTTTAGATGGAAACAAAGATTGTGGAGAAATATTTTAAAATGAAAACAAATTTTCGTTTGCATTTGAATAATTTATTATATTCGTTACGAAAAATCTAGCCGAGTTTTTATTTCATGAAACGAGCGAACAAACGCATGAAACATGATATTGAGGTGCAAACAAAGATTGTGGAGAAATATTTTAAAATGAAAACAAATTTTGGTTTGCATTTGAATATATAGTATATTCTTTACGAAAAATCTAGCCGAGTTTTTATTTCATGAAACGAGCGAACAAACGCATGAAACATGAGATTGACGTGCAAACAAAGATTGTGGAAAAATATTTTAAAATGAAAACAAAATTTGGTTTGCATTTGAATAATATAGTATATACTTTATGAAAAATCTGCCCGAGTTTTTACTTCATGAAACGAGCGAACAAAGGCTTGAAACTTGAGTTTGAGGTACAAACAAAGATCGTGGAGAAATATTTTAAAGTAAAAATAAATTTTGGTTTGCATTTGAATAATATAGTATTTACGAAAAAACTAGAAGTGTTATTTTTATATAAAATGAGCGAACAAATGCATGAAACATGAGTTTTAGATGGAAACAAAGATTGTGGAGAAATATTTTAAAATGGAAACAAATTTTGGTTTGCATTTGAATAATATAGTAAATTTCTTTACGAAAAATCTAGCCGTGTTTTTATTTCATGAAACGAGTGAACAAAGGCATGAAACATGAGTTTGAGGTGCAAACAAAGATCGTGGAGAAATATTTTAAAGTAAAAATAAATTTTGGTTTGCATTTGAATAATATAGTATTTACGGAAAATCTAGCAGATTTATTTTTATATAAAATGAGCGAACAAATGCGTGAAACATGAGTTTTAGATGGAAACAAAGATTGTGGAGAAATATTTTAAAATGAAAACAAATTTTTGTTTGCATTTGAATAATATAGTATATTCTTTACGAAAAATCTAGCCGAGTTTTTATTTCATGAAACGAGCGAACAAACGCATGAAACATGAGTTTGAGAAGCAAACAAAGATTGTCGAGAAACTTTGTAAACTGAAAACAAATTTTGGCTTGTATTTGAAAAATTTAGTATATTTTTTACAAAAAATCTAGCCGAGTTTTTCTTGCATGTAACTAGGGAACAAACGAATGAAACAAAAGTTTGAGGTGCAAACAAAGATTTGGGAGAAATATTTTAAAATGAAGACAAATTTTGGTTTGCATTTGAATAATTTAGTATATTCTTTAAGAAAAATCTTGCCGAGTTTTTATTTCATGAAACGAGCGAACAATGGCCTGAAACATGAGTTTGAGATGCAAACAAAGATCGTGGAGAAATATTTTAAAGTAAAAATAAATTTTGGTTTGCATTTGAATAATTTAGTATTTACGAAAAATCTAGCAGTGTTATTTTTATATAAAATGAGCGCACAAATGCATGAAACATGAGTTTTAGATGGAAACAAAGATTGTGGAGAAATATTTTAAAATTAAAACAAATTTTCGTTTGCATTTGAATAATTTAGTATATTCGTTACGAAAAATCTAGCCAAGTTTTTATTTCATGAAACGAGCGAACAAACGCATGAAACATGATATTGAGGTGCAAACAAAGATTGTGGAGAAATATTTTAAAATGAAAACAAATTTTGGTTTGCATTTGAATAATTTAGTATATTCTTTACGAAAAATCTAGCCGAGTTTTTATTTCATGAAACGAGCGAACAAACGCATGAAACATGAGTTTGAGGTGCAAACAAAGATCGTGGAGAAATATTTTAAAGTAAAAATAAATTTTGGTTTGCATTTGAATAATTTAGTATTTACGAAAAATCTAGCAGTGTTATTTTTATATAAAATGAGCGCACAAATGCATGACACATGAGTTTTAGATGGAAACAAAGATTGTGGAGAAATATTTTAAAATGAAAACAAATTTTGGTTTGCATTTGAATAATATAGTATATTCTTTACGAAAAATCTAGCCGAGTTTTTATTTCATGAAACGAGTGAACAAAGGCATGAAACATGAGTTTGAGGTGCAAACAAAGATCGTGGAGAAATATTTTAAAGTAAAAATAAATTTTGGTTTGCATTTGAATAATATAGTATTTACGGAAAATCTAGCAGTGTTATTTTTATATAAAATGAGCGAACAAATGCATGAAACATGAGTTTTAGATGGAAACAAAGATTGTGGAGAAATATTTTAAAATGAAAACAAATTTTGGTTTGCATTTGAATAATATAGTATATTCTTTACGAAAAATCTAGCCGAGTTTTTATTTCATGAAACGAGCGAACAAACGCATGAAACATGAGTTTGAGAAGCAAACAAAGATTGTCGAGAAACATTGTAAACTGAAACCAAATTTTTGCTTGTATTTGAAAAATTTAGTATATTTTTTACAAAAAATCTAGCCGAGTTTTTCTTGCATGTAACTAGGGAACAAACGAATGAAACAAGAGTTTGAGGTGCAAACAAAGATTTGGGGGAAATATTTTAAAATGAAGACAAATTTTGGTTTGCATTTGAATAATTTAGTATATTCTTTAAGAAAAATCTAGCCGAGTTTTTATTTCATGAAACGAGCGAACAATGGCCTTTAACATGAGTTTGAGGTGCAAACAAAGATCGTGGAGAAATATTTTAAAGTAAAAATAAATTTTGGTTTGCATTTGAATAATTTAGTATTTACGAAAAATCTAGCAGTGTTATTTTTATATAAAATGAGCGCACAAATGCATGAAACATGAGTTTTAGATGGAAACAAAGATTGTGGAGAAATATTTTAAAATGAAAATAAATTTTCGTTTGCATTTGAATAATTTAGTATATTCGTTACGAAAAATCTAGCCAAGTTTTTATTTCATGAAACGAGCGAACAAACGCATGAAACATGATATTGAGGTGCAAACAAAGATTGTGGAGAAATATTTTAAAATGAAAACAAATTTTGGTTTGCATTTGAATAATTTAGTATATTCTTTACGAAAAATCTAGCCGAGTTTTTATTTCATGAAACGAGCGAACAAACGCATGAAACATGAGTTTGAGGTGCAAACAAAGATCGTGGAGAAATATTTTAAAGTAAAACTAAATTTTGGTTTGCATTTGAATAATTTAGTATTTACGAAAAATCTAGCAGTGTTATTTTTATATAAAATTAGCGCACAAATACATGAAACATGAGTTTTAGATAGAAACAAAGATTGTGGAGAAATATTTTAAAATGAAAACAAATTTTCGTTTGCATTTGAATAATTTATTATATTCGTTACGAAAAATCTAGCCGAGTTTTTATTTCATGAAACGAGCGAACAAACGCATGAAACATGAGTTTGAGGAGCAAGCAATGATTGTCGAGAAACATTGTAAACTGAAAACAAATTTTGGTTTGCATTTGAATAATATAGTATTTACGGAAAATCTAGCAGTGTTATTTTTATTTAAAATGAGCGAACAAATGCATGAAACATGAGTTTTAGATGGAAACAAAGATTGTGGAGAAATATTTTAAAATGAAAACAAATTTTGGTTTGCATTTGAATAATATAGTATATTCTTTACGAAAAATCTAGCCGAGTTTTTATTTCATGAAACGAGCGAACAAACGCATGAAACATGAGTTTGAGAAGCAAACAAAGATTGTCGAGAAACATTGTAAACTGAAAACTAATTTTTGCTTGTATTTGAAAAATTTAGTATATTTTTTACAAAAAATCTAGCCGAGTTTTTCTTGCATGTAACTAGGGAACAAACGAATGAAACAAGAGTTTGAGGTGCAGACAAAGATTTGGGAGAAATATTTTAAAATGAAGACAAATTTTGGTTTGCATTTGAATAATTTAGTATATTCTTTAAGAAAGATCTAGCCGAGTTTTTATTTCATGAAACGAGCGAACAATGGCCTTTAACATGAGTTTGAGGTGCAAACAAAGATCGTGGAGAAATATTTTAAAGTAAAAATAAATTTTGGTTTGCATTTGAATAATTTAGTATTTACGAAAAATCTAGCAGTGTTATTTTTATATAAAATGGGCGCACAAATGCATGAAACATGAGTTTTAGATGGAAACAAAGATTGTGGAGAAATATTTTAAAATGAAAACAAATTTTCGTTCGCATTTGAATAATTTAGTATATTCGTTACGAAAAATCTAGCCGAGTTTTTATTTCATGAAACGAGCGAACAAAAGCATGAAACATGAGTTTGAGGTGCAAACAAAGATCGTGGAGAAATATTTTAAAGTAAAACTAAATTTTGGTTTGCATTTGAATAATTTAGTATTTACGAAAAATCTAGCAGTGTTATTTTTATATAAAATGAGCGCACAAATACATGAAACATGAGTTTTAGATGGAAACAAAGATTGTGGAGAAATATTTTAAAATGAAAACAAATTTTCGTTTGCATTTGAATAATTTATTATATTCGTTACGAAAAATCTAGCCGAGTTTTTATTTCATGAAACGAGCGAACAAACGCATGAAACATGATACTGAGGTGCAAACAAAGATTGTGGAGAAATATTTTAAAATGAAAACAAATTTTGGTTTGCATTTGAATATATAGTATATTCTTTACGAAAAATCTAGCCGAGTTTTTATTTCATGAAACGAGCGAACAAACGCATGAAACATGAGATTGACGTGCAAACAAAGATTGTGGAAAAATATTTTAAAATGAAAACAAAATTTGGTTTGCATTTGAATAATATAGTATATACTTTATGAAAAATCTGCCCGAGTTTTTGCTTCATGAAACGAGCGAACAAAGGCTTGAAACTTGAGTTTGAGGTACAAACAAAGATCGTGGAGAAATATTTTAAAGTAAAAATAAATTTTGGTTTGCATTTGAATAATATAGTATTTACGAAAAAACTAGAAGTGTTATTTTTATATAAAATGAGCGAACAAATGCATGAAACATGAGTTTTAGATGGAAACAAAGATTGTGGAGAAATATTTTAAAATGAAAACAAATTTTGGTTTGCATTTGAATAATATAGTAAATTTCTTTACGAAAAATCTAGCCGAGTTTTTATTTCATGAAACGAGTGAACAAAGGCATGAAACATGAGTTTGAGGTGCAAACAAAGATCGTGGAGAAATATTTTAAAGTAAAAATAAATTTTGGTTTGCATTTGAATAATATAGTATTTACGGAAAATCTAGCAGTGTTATTTTTATATAAAATGAGCGAACAATTGCGTGAAACATGAGTTTTAGATGGAAACAAAGATTGTGGAGAAATATTTTAAAATGAAAACAAATTTTGGTTTGCATTTGAATAATATAGTATATTCTTTACGAAAAATCTAGCCGAGTTTTTATTTCATGAAACGAGCGAACAAACGCATGAAACATGATTTTGAGAAGCAAACAAAGATTGTCGAGAAACTTTGTAAACTGAAAACAAATTTTGGCTTGTATTTGAAAAATTTAGTATATTTTTTACAAAAAATCTAGCCGAGTTTTTCTTGCATGTAACTAGGGAACAAACGAATGAAACAAAAGTTTGAGGTGCAAACAAAGATTTGGGAGAAATATTTTAAAATGAAGACAAATTTTGGTTTGCATTTGAATAATTTAGTATATTCTTTAAGAAAAATCTAGCCGAGTTTTTATTTCATGAAACGAGCGAACAATGGCCTGAAACATGAGTTTGAGGTGCAAACAAAGATCGTGGAGAAATATTTTAAAGTAAAAATAAATTTTGGTTTGCATTTGAATAATTTAGTATTTACGAAAAATCTAGCAGTGTTATTTTTATATAAAATGAGCGCACAAATGCATGAAACATGAGTTTTAGATGGAAACAAAGATTGTGGAGAAATATTTTAAAATGAAAACAAATTTTCGTTTGCATTTGAATAATTTAGTATATTCGTTACGAAAAATCTAGCCAAGTTTTTATTTCATGAAACGAGCGAACAAACGCATGAAACATGATATTGAGGTGCAAACAAAGATTGTGGAGAAATATTTTAAAATGAAAACAAATTTTGGTTTGCATTTGAATAATTTAGTATATTCTTTACGAAAAATCTAGCCGAGTTTTTATTTCATGAAACGAGCGAACAAACGCATGAAACATGAGTTTGAGGTGCAAACAAAGATCGTGGAGAAATATTTTAAAGTAAAACTAAATTTTGGTTTGCATTTGAATAATTTAGTATTTACGAAAAATCTAGCAGTGTTATTTTTATATAAAATGAGCGCACAAATACATGAAACTTGAGTTTTAGATGGAAACAAAATTGTGGAGAAATATTTTAAAATGAAAACAAATTTTCGTTTGCATTTGAATAATTTAGTATATTCGTTACGAAAAATCTAGCCGAGTTTTTATTTCATGAAACGAGCGAACAAAGGCATGAAACTTGAGATTGAGGTGCAAACAAAGATTGTGGAGAAATATTTTAAAATGAAAACAAAATTTGGTTTGCATTTGAATAATATAGTATATTCTTTATGAAAAATCTGGCCGAGTTTTTACTTCATGAAACGAGCGAACAAAGGCTTGAAACATGAGTTTGAGGTACAAACAAAGATCGTGGAGAAATATTTTAAAGTAAAAATAAATTTTGGTTTGCATTTGAATAATATAGTATTTACGAAAAATCTAGCAGTGTTATTTTTATATAAAATGAGCGAACAAATGCATGAAACATGAGTTTTAGATGGAAACAAAGATTGTGGAGAAATATTTTAAAATGAAAACAAATTTTGGTTTGCATTTGAATAATATAGTATATTCTTTACGAAAAATCTAGCCGAGTTTTTATTTCATGAAACGAGTGAACAAAGGCATGAAACATGAGTTTGAGGTGCAAACAAAGATCGTGGAGAAATATTTTAAAGTAAACATAAATTTTGGTTTGCATTTGAATAATATAGTATTTACGGAAAATCTAGCAGTGTTATTTTTATATAAAATGAGCGAACAAATGCATGAAACATGAGTTTTAGATGGAAACAAAGATTGTGGAGAAATATTTTAAAATGAAAACAAATTTTGGTTTGCATTTGAATAATATAGTATATTCTTTACGAAAAATCTAGCCGAGTTTTTATTTCATGAAACGAGCGAACAAACGCATGAAACATGAGTTTGAGAAGCAAACAAAGATTGTCGAGAAACATTGTAAACTGAAAACAAATTTTTGCTTGTATTTGAAAAATTTAGTATATTTTTTACAAAAAATCTAGCCGAGTTTTTCTTGCATGTAACTAGGGAACAAACGAATGAAACAAGAGTTTGAGGTGCAAACAAAGATTTGGGAGAAATATTTTAAAATGAAGACAAATTTTGGTTTGCATTTGAATAATTTAGTATATTCTTTTATTTCATGAAACGAGCGAACAAAGGCCTTTAACATGAGTTTGAGGTGCAAACAAAGATCGTGGAGAAATATTTTAAAGTAAAAATAAATTTTGGTTTGCATTTGAATAATTTAGTATTTACGAAAAATCTAGCAGTGTTATTTTTATATAAAATGAGCGCACAAATGCATGAGTTTTAGATGGAAACAAAGATTGTGGAGAAATATTTTAAAATGAAAACAAATTTTCGTTTGCATTTGAATAATTTAGTATATTCGTTACGAAAAATCTAGCCAAGTTTTTATTTCATGAAACGAGCGAACAAACGCATGAAACATGATATTGAGGTGCAAACAAAGATTGTGGAGAAATATTTTAAAATGAAAACAAATTTTGGTTTGCATTTGAATAATTTAGTATATTCTTTACGAAAAATCTAGCCGAGTTTTTATTTCATGAAACGAGCGAACAAACGCATGAAACATGAGTTTGAGGTGCAAACAAAGATCGTGGAGAAATATTTTAAAGTAAAACTAAATTTTGGTTTGCATTTGAATAATTTAGTATTTACGAAAAATCTAGCAGTGTTATTTTTATATAAAATGAGCGCACAAATACATGAAACATGAGTTTTAGATAGAAACAAAGATTGTGGAGAAATATTTTAAAATGAAAACAAATTTTCGTTTGCATTTGAATAATTTATTATATTCGTTACGAAAAATCTAGCCGAGTTTTTATTTCATGAAACGAGCGAACAAACGCATGAAACATGATATTGAGGTGCAAACAAAGATTGTGGAGAAATATTGTAAAATGAAAACAAATTTTGGTTTGCATTTGAATAATATAGTATTTACGGAAAATCTAGCAGTGTTATTTTTATTTAAAATGAGCGAACAAATGCATGAAACATGAGTTTTAGATGGAAACAAAGATTGTGGAGAAATATTTTAAAATGAAAACAAATTTTGGTTTGCATTTGAATAATATAGTATATTCTTTACGAAAAATCTAGCCGAGTTTTTATTTCATGAAACGAGCGAACAAACGCATGAAACATGAGTTTGAGAAGCAAACAAAGATTGTCGAGAAACATTGTAAACTGAAAACAAATTTTTGCTTGTATTTGAAAAATTTAGTATATTTTTTACAAAAAATCTAGCCGAGTTTTTCTTGCATGTAACTAGGGAACAAACGAATGAAACAAGAGTTTGAGGTGCAGACAAAGATTTGGGAGAAATATTTTAAAATGAAGACAAATTTTGGTTTGCATTTGAATAATTTAGTATATTCTTTAAGAAAGATCTAGCCGAGTTTTTATTTCATGAAACGAGCGAACAATGGCCTTTAACATGAGTTTGAGGTGCAAACAAAGATCGTGGAGAAATATTTTAAAGTAAAAATAAATTTTGGTTTGCATTTGAATAATTTAGTATTTACGAAAAATCTAGCAGTGTTATTTTTATATAAAATGAGCGCACAAATGCATGAGTTTTAGATGGAAACAAAGATTGTGGAGAAATATTTTAAAATGAAAACAAATTTTCGTTTGCATTTGAATAATTTAGTATATTCGTTACGAAAAATCTAGCCAAGTTTTTATTTCATGAAACGAGCGAACAAACGCATGAAACATGATATTGAGGTGCAAACAAAGATTGTGGAGAAATATTTTAAAATGAAAACAAATTTTGGTTTGCATTTGAATAATTTAGTATATTCTTTACGAAAAATCTAGCCGAGTTTTTATTTCATGAAACGAGCGAACAAACGCATGAAACATGAGTTTGAGGTGCAAACAAAGATCGTGGAGAAATATTTTAAAGTAAAACTAAATTTTGGTTTGCATTTGAATAATTTAGTATTTACGAAAAATCTAGCAGTGTTATTTTTATATAAAATGAGCGCACAAATACATGAAACATGAGTTTTAGATAGAAACAAAGATTGTGGAGAAATATTTTAAAATGAAAACAAATTTTCGTTTGCATTTGAATAATTTATTATATTCGTTACGAAAAATCTAGCCGAGTTTTTATTTCATGAAACGAGCGAACAAACGCATGAAACATGATATTGAGGTGCAAACAAAGATTGTGGAGAAATATTTTAAAATGAAAACAAATTTTGGTTTGCATTTGAATAATATAGTATTTACGGAAAATCTAGCAGTGTTATTTTTATTTAAAATGAGCGAACAAATGCATGAAACATGAGTTTTAGATGGAAACAAAGATTGTGGAGAAATATTTTAAAATGAAAACAAATTTTGGTTTGCATTTGAATAATATAGTATATTCTTTACGAAAAATCTAGCCGAGTTTTTATTTCATGAAACGAGCGAACAAACGCATGAAACATGAGTTTGAGAAGCAAACAAAGATTGTCGAGAAACATTGTAAACTGAAAACAAATTTTTGCTTGTATTTGAAAAATTTAGTATATTTTTTACAAAAAATCTAGCCGAGTTTTTCTTGCATGTAACTAGGGAACAAACGAATGAAACAAGAGTTTGAGGTGCAGACAAAGATTTGGGAGAAATATTTTAAAATGAAGACAAATTTTGGTTTGCATTTGAATAATTTAGTATATTCTTTAAGAAAGATCTAGCCGAGTTTTTATTTCATGAAACGAGCGAACAATGGCCTTTAACATGAGTTTGAGGTGCAAACAAAGATCGTGGAGAAATATTTTAAAGTAAAAATAAATTTTGGTTTGCATTTGAATAATTTAGTATTTACGAAAAATCTAGCAGTGTTATTTTTATATAAAATGGGCGCACAAATGCATGAAACATGAGTTTTAGATGGAAACAAAGATTGTGGAGAAATATTTTAAAATGAAAACAAATTTTCGTTCGCATTTGAATAATTTAGTATATTCGTTACGAAAAATCTAGCCGAGTTTTTATTTCATGAAACGAGCGAACAAACGCATGAAACATGAGTTTGAGGTGCAAACAAAGATCGTGGAGAAATATTTTAAAGTAAAACTAAATTTTGGTTTGCATTTGAATAATTTAGTATTTACGAAAAATCTAGCAGTGTAATTTTTATATAAAATGAGCGCACAAATACATGAAACATGAGTTTTAGATGGAAACAAAGATTGTGGAGAAATATTTTAAAATGAAAACAAATTTTCGTTTGCATTTGAATAATTTATTATATTCGTTACGAAAAATCTAGCCGAGTTTTTATTTCATGAAACGAGCGAACAAACGCATGAAACATGATACTGAGGTGCAAACAAAGATTGTGGAGAAATATTTTAAAATGAAAACAAATTTTGGTTTGCATTTGAATATATAGTATATTCTTTACGAAAAATCTAGCCGAGTTTTTATTTCATGAAACGAGCGAACAAACGCATGAAACATGAGATTGACGTGCAAACAAAGATTGTGGAAAAATATTTTAAAATGAAAACAAAATTTGGTTTGCATTTGAATAATATAGTATATACTTTATGAAAAATCTGCCCGAGTTTTTGCTTCATGAAACGAGCGAACAAAGGCTTGAAACTTGAGTTTGAGGTACAAACAAAGATCGTGGAGAAATATTTTAAAGTAAAAATAAATTTTGGTTTGCATTTGAATAATATAGTATTTACGAAAAAACTAGAAGTGTTATTTTTATATAAAATGAGCGAACAAATGCATGAAACATGAGTTTTAGATGGAAACAAAGATTGTGGAGAAATATTTTAAAATGAAAACAAATTTTGGTTTGCATTTGAATAATATAGTAAATTTCTTTACGAAAAATCTAGCCGAGTTTTTATTTCATGAAACGAGTGAACAAAGGCATGAAACATGAGTTTGAGGTGCAAACAAAGATCGTGGAGAAATATTTTAAAGTAAAAATAAATTTTGGTTTGCATTTGAATAATATAGTATTTACGGAAAATCTAGCAGTGTTATTTTTATATAAAATGAGCGAACAAATGCGTGAAACATGAGTTTTAGATGGAAACAAAGATTGTGGAGAAATATTTTAAAATGAAAACAAATTTTGGTTTGCATTTGAATAATATAGTATATTCTTTACGAAAAATCTAGCCGAGTTTTTATTTCATGAAACGAGCGAACAAACGCATGAAACATGATTTTGAGAAGCAAACAAAGATTGTCGAGAAACTTTGTAAACTGAAAACAAATTTTGGCTTGTATTTGAAAAATTTAGTATATTTTTTACAAAAAATCTAGCCGAGTTTTTCTTGCATGTAACTAGGGAACAAACGAATGAAACAAAAGTTTGAGGTGCAAACAAAGATTTGGGAGAAATATTTTAAAATGAAGACAAATTTTGGTTTGCATTTGAATAATTTAGTATATTCTTTAAGAAAAATCTAGCCGAGTTTTTATTTCATGAAACGAGCGAACAATGGCCTGAAACATGAGTTTGAGGTGCAAACAAAGATCGTGGAGAAATATTTTAAAGTAAAAATAAATTTTGGTTTGCATTTGAATAATTTAGTATTTACGAAAAATCTAGCAGTGTTATTTTTATATAAAATGAGCGCACAAATGCATGAAACATGAGTTTTAGATGGAAACAAAGATTGTGGAGAAATATTTTAAAATGAAAACAAATTTTCGTTTGCATTTGAATAATTTAGTATATTCGTTACGAAAAATCTAGCCAAGTTTTTATTTCATGAAACGAGCGAACAAACGCATGAAACATGATATTGAGGTGCAAACAAAGATTGTGGAGAAATATTTTAAAATGAAAACAAATTTTGGTTTGCATTTGAATAATTTAGTATATTCTTTACGAAAAATCTAGCCGAGTTTTTATTTCATGAAACGAGCGAACAAACGCATGAAACATGAGTTTGAGGTGCAAACAAAGATCGTGGAGAAATATTTTAAAGTAAAACTAAATTTTGGTTTGCATTTGAATAATTTAGTATTTACGAAAAATCTAGCAGTGTTATTTTTATATAAAATGAGCGCACAAATACATGAAACTTGAGTTTTAGATGGAAACAAAATTGTGGAGAAATATTTTAAAATGAAAACAAATTTTCGTTTGCATTTGAATAATTTAGTATATTCGTTACGAAAAATCTAGCCGAGTTTTTATTTCATGAAACGAGCGAACAAAGGCATGAAACTTGAGATTGAGGTGCAAACAAAGATTGTGGAGAAATATTTTAAAATGAAAACAAAATTTGGTTTGCATTTGAATAATATAGTATATTCTTTATGAAAAATCTGGCCGAGTTTTTACTTCATGAAACGAGCGAACAAAGGCTTGAAACATGAGTTTGAGGTACAAACAAAGATCGTGGAGAAATATTTTAAAGTAAAAATAAATTTTGGTTTGCATTTGAATAATATAGTATTTACGAAAAATCTAGCAGTGTTATTTTTATATAAAATGAGCGAACAAATGCATGAAACATGAGTTTTAGATGGAAACAAAGATTGTGGAGAAATATTTTAAAATGAAAACAAATTTTGGTTTGCATTTGAATAATATAGTATATTCTTTACGAAAAATCTAGCCGAGTTTTTATTTCATGAAACGAGTGAACAAAGGCATGAAACATGAGTTTGAGGTGCAAACAAAGATCGTGGAGAAATATTTTAAAGTAAACATAAATTTTGGTTTGCATTTGAATAATATAGTATTTACGGAAAATCTAGCAGTGTTATTTTTATATAAAATGAGCGAACAAATGCATGAAACATGAGTTTTAGATGGAAACAAAGATTGTGGAGAAATATTTTAAAATGAAAACAAATTTTGGTTTGCATTTGAATAATATAGTATATTCTTTACGAAAAATCTAGCCGAGTTTTTATTTCATGAAACGAGCGAACAAACGCATGAAACATGAGTTTGAGAAGCAAACAAAGATTGTCGAGAAACATTGTAAACTGAAAACAAATTTTTGCTTGTATTTGAAAAATTTAGTATATTTTTTACAAAAAATCTAGCCGAGTTTTTCTTGCATGTAACTAGGGAACAAACGAATGAAACAAGAGTTTGAGGTGCAAACAAAGATTTGGGAGAAATATTTTAAAATGAAGACAAATTTTGGTTTGCATTTGAATAATTTAGTATATTCTTTTATTTCATGAAACGAGCGAACAAAGGCCTTTAACATGAGTTTGAGGTGCAAACAAAGATCGTGGAGAAATATTTTAAAGTAAAAATAAATTTTGGTTTGCATTTGAATAATTTAGTATTTACGAAAAATCTAGCAGTGTTATTTTTATATAAAATGAGCGCACAAATGCATGAGTTTTAGATGGAAACAAAGATTGTGGAGAAATATTTTAAAATGAAAACAAATTTTCGTTTGCATTTGAATAATTTAGTATATTCGTTACGAAAAATCTAGCCAAGTTTTTATTTCATGAAACGAGCGAACAAACGCATGAAACATGATATTGAGGTGCAAACAAAGATTGTGGAGAAATATTTTAAAATGAAAACAAATTTTGGTTTGCATTTGAATAATTTAGTATATTCTTTACGAAAAATCTAGCCGAGTTTTTATTTCATGAAACGAGCGAACAAACGCATGAAACATGAGTTTGAGGTGCAAACAAAGATCGTGGAGAAATATTTTAAAGTAAAACTAAATTTTGGTTTGCATTTGAATAATTTAGTATTTACGAAAAATCTAGCAGTGTTATTTTTATATAAAATGAGCGCACAAATACATGAAACATGAGTTTTAGATGGAAACAAAGATTGTGGAGAAATATTTTAAAATGAAAACAAATTTTCGTTTGCATTTGAATAATTTATTATATTCGTTACGAAAAATCTAGCCGAGTTTTTATTTCATGAAACGAGCGAACAAACGCATGAAACATGATATTGAGGTGCAAACAAAGATTGTGGAGAAATATTTTAAAATGAAAACAAATTTTGGTTTGCATTTGAATATATAGTATATTCTTTACGAAAGATCTAGCCGAGTTTTTATTTCATGAAACGAGCGAACAAACGCATGAAACATGAGATTGAGGTGCAAACAAAGATTGTGGAAAAATATTTTAAAATGAAAACAAAATTTGGTTTGCATTTGAATAATATAGTATATACTTTATGAAAAATCTGCCCGAGTTTTTACTTCATGAAACGAGCGAACAAAGGCTTGAAACTTGAGTTTGAGGTACAAACAAAGATCGTGGAGAAATATTTTAAAGTAAAAATAAATTTTGGTTTGCATTTGAATAATATAGTATTTACGAAAAAACTAGAAGTGTTATTTTTATATAAAATGAGCGAACAAATGCATGAAACATGAGTTTTAGATGGAAACAAAGATTGTGGAGAAATATTTTAAAATGAAAACAAATTTTGGTTTGCATTTGAATAATATAGTAAATTTCTTTACGAAAAATCTAGCCGAGTTTTTATTTCATGAAACGAGTGAACAAAGGCATGAATCATGAGTTTGAGGTGCAAACAAAGATCGTGGAGAAATATTTTAAAGTAAAAATAAATTTTTGTTTGCATTTGAATAATATAGTATTTACGGAAAATCTAGCAGTGTTATTTTTATATAAAATGAGCGAACAAATGCGTGAAACATGAGTTTTAGATGGAAACAAAGATTGTGGAGAAATATTTTAAAATGAAAACAAATTTTGGTTTGCATTTGAATAATATAGTATATTCTTTACGAAAAATCTAGCCGAGTTTTTATTTCATGAAACGAGCGAACAAACGCATGAAACATGAGTTTGAGAAGCAAACAAAGATTGTCGAGAAACATTGTAAACTGAAAACAAATTTTTGCTTGTATTTAAAAAATTTAGTATATTTTTTACAAAAAATCTAGCCGAGTTTTTCTTGCATGTAACTAGGGAACAAACGAATGAAACAAGAGTTTGAGGTGCAAACAAAGATTTGGGAGAAATATTTTAAAATGAAGACAAATTTTGGTTTGCATTTGAATAATTTAGTATATTCTTTAAGAAAAATCTAGCCGAGTTTTTATTTCATGAAACGAGCGAACAAAGGCCTTTAACATGAGTTTGAGGTGCAAACAAAGATCGTGGAGAAATATTTTAAAGTAAAAATAAATTTTGGTTTGCATTTGAATAATTTAGTATTTACGAAAAATCTAGCAGTGTTATTTTTATATAAAATGAGCGCACAAATGCATGAAACATGAGTTTTAGATGGAAACAAAGATTGTGGAGAAATATTTTAAAATGAAAACAAATTTTCGTTTGCATTTGAATAATTTAGTATATTCGTTACGAAAAATCTAGCCAAGTTTTTATTTCATGAAACGAGCGAACAAACGCATGAAACATGATATTGAGGTGCAAACAAAGATTGTGGAGAAATATTTTAAAATGAAAACAAATTTTGGTTTGCATTTGAATAATTTAGTATATTCTTTACGAAAAATCTAGCCGAGTTTTTATTTCATGAAACGAGCGAACAAACGCATGAAACATGAGTTTGAGGTGCAAACAAAGATCGTGGAGAAATATTTTAAAGTAAAACTAAATTTTGGTTTGCATTTGAATAATTTAGTATTTACGAAAAATCTAGCAGTGTTATTTTTATATAAAATGAGCGCACAAATACATGAAACATGAGTTTTAGATGGAAACAAAGATTGTGGAGAAATATTTTAAAATGAAAACAAATTTTCGTTTGCATTTGAATAATTTATTATATTCGTTACGAAAAATCTAGCGGAGTTTTTATTTCATGAAACGAGCGAACAAACGCATGAAACATGACATTGAGGTGGAAACAAAGATTGTGGAGAAATATTTTAAAATGAAAACAAATTTTGGTTTGCATTTGAATATATAGTATATTCTTTACGAAAAATCTAGCCGAATTTTTATTTCATGAAACGAGCGAACAAACGCATGAAACATGAGATTGAGGTGCAAACAAAGATTGTGGAGAAATATTTTAAAATGAAAACAAAATTTGGTTTGCATTTGAATAATATAGTATATTCTTTATGAAAAATCTGGCCGAGTTTTTACTTCATGAAACGAGCGAACAAAGGCTTGAAACATGAGTTTGAGGTACAAACAAAGATCGTGGAGAAATATTTTAAAGTAAAAATAAATTTTGGTTTGCATTTGAATAATATAGTATTTACGAAAAATCTAGCAGTGTTATTTTTATATAAAATGAGCGAACAAATGCATGAAACATGAGTTTTAGATGGAAACAAAGATTGTGGAGAAATATTTTGAAATGAAAACAAATTTTGGTTTGCATTTGAATAATATAGTAAATTTCTTTACGAAAAATCTAGCGGAGTTTTTATTTCATGAAACGAGTGAACAAAGGCATGAATCATGAGTTTGAGGTGCAAACAAAGATCGTGGAGAAATATTTTAAAGTAAAAATAAATTTTGGTTTGCATTTGAATAATATAGTATTTACGGAAAATCTAGCAGTGTTATTTTTATATAAAATGAGCGAACAAATGCGTGAAACATGAGTTTTAGATGGAAACAAAGATTGTGGAGAAATATTTTAAAATGAAAACAAATTTTGGTTTGCATTTGAATAATATAGTATATTCTTTACGAAAAATCTAGCCGAGTTTTTATTTCATGAAACGAGCGAACAAACGCATGAAACATGATTTTGAGAAGCAAACAAAGATTGTCGAGAAACTTTGTAAACTGAAAACAAATTTTGGCTTGTATTCGAAAAATTTAGTATATTTTTTACAAAAAATCTAGCCGAGTTTTTCTTGCATGTAACTAGGGAACAAACGAATGAAACAAAAGTTTGAGGTGCAAACAAAGAATTGGGAGAAATATTTTAAAATGAAGACAAATTTTGGTTTGCATTTGAATAATTTAGTATATTCTTTAAGAAAAATCTAGCCGAGTTTTTATTTCATGAAACGAGCGAACAATGGCCTGAAACATGAGTTTGAGGTGCAAACAAAGATCGTGGAGAAATATTTTAAAGTAAAAATAAATTTTGGTTTGCATTTGAATAATTTAGTATTTACGAAAAATCTAGCAGTGTTATTTTTATATAAAATGAGCGCACAAATGCATGAAACATGAGTTTTAGATGGAAACAAAGATTGTGGAGAAATATTTTAAAATGAAAACAAATTTTCGTTTGCATTTGAATAATTTAGTATATTCGTTACGAAAAATCTAGCCAAGTTTTTATTTCATGAAACGAGCGAACAAACGCATGAAACATGATATTGAGGTGCAAACAAAGATTGTGGAGAAATATTTTAAAATGAAAACAAATTTTGGTTTGCATTTGAATAATTTAGTATATTCTTTACGAAAAATCTAGCCGAGTTTTTATTTCATGAAACGAGCGAACAAACGCATGAAACATGAGTTTGAGGTGCAAACAAAGATCGTGGAGAAATATTTTAAAGTAAAACTAAATTTTGGTTTGCATTTGAATAATTTAGTATTTACGAAAAATCTAGCAGTGTTATTTTTATATAAAATGAGCGCACAAATACATGAAATTTGAGTTTTAGATGGAAACAAAATTGTGGAGAAATATTTTAAAATGAAAACAAATTTTCGTTTGCATTTGAATAATTTAGTATATTCGTTACGAAAAATCTAGCCGAGTTTTTATTTCATGAAACGAGCGAACAAAGGCATGAAACTTGAGATTGAGGTGCAAACAAAGATTGTGGAGAAATATTTTAATGAAAACAAAATTTGGTTTGCATTTGAATAATATAGTATATTCTTTATGAAAAATCTGGCCGAGTTTTTACTTCATGAAACGAGCGAACAAAGGCTTGAAACATGAGTTTGAGGTACAAACAAAGATCGTGGAGAAATATTTTAAAGTAAAAATAAATTTTGGTTTGCATTTGAATAATATAGTATTTACGAAAAATCTAGCAGTGTTATTTTTATATAAAATGAGCGAACAAATGCATGAAACATGAGTTTTAGATGGAAACAAAGATTGTGGAGAAATATTTTAAAATGAAAACAAATTTTGGTTTGCATTTGAATAATATAGTATATTCTTTACGAAAAATCTAGCCGAGTTTTTATTTCATGAAACGAGTGAACAAAGGCATGAAACATGAGTTTGAGGTGCAAACAAAGATCGTGGAGAAATATTTTAAAGTAAAAATAAATTTTGGTTTGCATTTGAATAATATAGTATTTACGGAAAATCTAGCAGTGTTATTTTTATATAAAATGAGCGAGCAAATGCATGAAACATGAGTTTTAGATGGAAACAAAGATTGTGGAGAAATATTTTAAAATGAAAACAAATTTTGGTTTGCATTTGAATAATATAGTATATTCTTTACGAAAAATCTAGCCGAGTTTTTATTTCATGAAACGAGCGAACAAACGCATGAAACATGAGTTTGAGAAGCAAACAAAGATTGTCGAGAAACATTGTAAACTGAAAACAAATTTTTGCTTGTATTTGAAAAATTTAGTATATTTTTTACAAAAAATCTAGCCGAGTTTTTCTTGCATGTAACTAGGGAACAAACGAATGAAACAAGAGTTTGAGGTGCAAACAAAGATTTGGGAGAAATATTTTAAAATGAAGACAAATTTTGGTTTGCATTTGAATAATTTAGTATATTCTTTAAGAAAAATCTAGCCGAGTTTTTATTTCATGAAACGAGCGAACAAAGGCCTTTAACATGAGTTTGAGGTGCAAACAAAGATCGTGGAGAAATATTTTAAAGTAAAAATAAATTTTGGTTTGCATTTGAATAATTTAGTATTTACGAAAAATCTAGCAGTGTTATTTTTATATAAAATGAGCGCACAAATGCATGAAACATGAGTTTTAGATGGAAACAAAGATTGTGGAGAAATATTTTAAAATGAAAACAAATTTTCGTTTGCATTTGAATAATTTAGTATATTCGTTACGAAAAATCTAGCCAAGTTTTTATTTCATGAAACGAGCGAACAAACGCATGAAACATGATATTGAGGTGCAAACAAAGATTGTGGAGAAATATTTTAAAATGAAAACAAATTTTGGTTTGCATTTGAATAATTTAGTATATTCTTTACGAAAAATCTAGCCGAGTTTTTATTTCATGAAACGAGCGAACAAACGCATGAAACATGAGTTTGAGGTGCAAACAAAGATCGTGGAGAAATATTTTAAAGTAAAACTAAATTTTGGTTTACATTTGAATAATTTAGTATTTACGAAAAATCTAGCAGTGTTATTTTTATATAAAATGAGCGCACAAATATATGAAACATGAGTTTTAGATGGAAACAAAGATTGTGGAGAAATATTTTAAAATGAAAACAAATTTTCGTTTGCATTTGAATAATTTATTATATTCGATACGAAAAATCTAGCCGAGTTTTTATTTCATGAAACGAGTGAACAAACGCATGAAACATGACATTGAGGTGGAAACAATGATTGTGGAAAAATATTTTAAAATGAAAACAAATTTTGGTTTGCATTTGAATATATAGTATATTCTTTACGAAAAATCTAGCCGAATTTTTATTTCATGAAACGAGCGAACAAACGCATGAAACATGAGATTGAGGTGCAAACAAAGATTGTGGAGAAATATTTTAAAATGAAAACAAAATTTGGTTTGCATTTGAATAATATAGTATATTCTTTATGAAAAATCTGGCCGAGTTTTTACTTCATGAAACGAGCGAACAAAGGCTTGAAACATGAGTTTGAGGTACAAACAAAGATCGTGGAGAAATATTTTAAAGTAAAAATAAATTTTGGTTTGCATTTGAATAATATAGTATTTACGAAAAATCTAGCAGTGTTATTTTTATATAAAATGAGCGAACAAATGCCTGAAACATGAGTTTTAGATGGAAACAAAGATTGTGAAGAAATATTTTGAAATGAAAACAAATTTTGGTTTGCATTTGAATAATATAGTAAATTTCTTTACGAAAAATCTAGCGGAGTTTTTATTTCATGAAACGAGTGAACAAAGGCATGAATCATGAGTTTGAGGTGCAAACAAAGATCGTGGAGAAATATTTTAAAGTAAAAATAAATTTTGGTTTGCATTTGAATAATATAATATTTACGGAAAATCTAGCAGTGTTATATTTATATAAAATGAGCGAACAAATGCATGAAACATGAGTTTTAGATGGAAACAAAGATTGTGGAGAAATATTTTAAAATGAAAACAAATTTTGGTTTGCATTTGAATAATATAGTATATTCTTTACGAAAAATCTAGCCGAGTTTTTATTTCATGAAACGAGCGAACAAACGCATGAAACATGAGTTTGAGAAGCAAACAAAGATTGTCGAAAAACTTTGTAAACTGAAAACAAATTTTTGCTTGTATTTGAAAAATTTAGTATATTTTTTACAAAAAATCTAGCCGAGTTTTTCTTGCATGTAACTAGGGAACAAACGAATGAAATAAGAGTTTGAGGTGCAAACAAAGATTTGGGAGAAATATTTTAAAATGAAGACAAATTTTGGTTTGCATTTGTATAATTTAGTATATTCTTTACGAAAAATCTAGCCGAGTTTTTATTTCATGAAACGAGCGAACAATGGCCTGAAACATGAGTTTGAGGTGCAAACAAAGATCGTGGAGAAATATTTTAAAGTAAAAATAAATTTTGGTTTGCATTTGAATAGTTTAGTATTTACGAAAAATCTAGCAGTGTTATTTTTATATAAAATGAGCGCACAAATGCATGAAACATGAGTTTTAGATGGAAACAAAGATTGTGGAGAAATATTTTAAAATGAAAACAAATTTTCGTTTGCATTTGAATAATTTAGTATATTCGTTACGAAAAATCTAGCCAAGTCATTATTTCATGAAACGAGCGAACAAACGCATGAAACATGATATTGAGGTGCAAACAAAGATTGTGGAGAAATATTTTAAAATGAAAACAAATTTTGGTTTGCATTTGAATAATTTAGTATATTCTTTACGAAAAATCTAGCCGAGTTTTTATTTCATGAAACGAGCGAACAAACGCATGAAACATAAGTTTGAGGTGCAAACAAAGATCGTGGAGAAATATTTTAAAGTAAAATTAAATTTTGGTTTGCATTTGAATAATTTAGTATTTACGAAAAATCTAGCAGTGTTATTTTTATATAAAATGAGCGCACAAATACATGAAACATGAGTTTTAGATGGAAACAAAGATTGTGGAGAAATATTTTAAAATGAAAACAAATTTTCGTTTGCATTTGAATAATTTATTATATTCGTTACGAAAAATCTAGCGGAGTTTTTATTTCATGAAACGAGCGAACAAACGCATGAAACATGATATTGAGGTGGAAACAAAGATTGTGGAGAAATATTTTAAAATGAAAACAAATTTTGGTTTGCATTTGAATATATAGTATATTCTTTACGAAAAATCTAGCCGAGTTTTTATTTCATGAAACGAGCGAACAAACGCATGAAACATGAGATTGAGGTGCAAACAAAGATTGTGGAGAAATATTTTAAAATGAAAACAAAATTTGGTTTGCATTTGAATAATATAGTATATTCTTTATGAAAAATCTGGCCGAGTTTTTACTTCATGAAACGAGCGAACAAAGGCTTGAAACATGAGTTTGAGGTACAAACAAAGATCGTGGAGAAATATTTTAAAGTAAAAATAAATTTTGGTTTGCATTTGAATAATATAGTATTTACGAAAAATCTAGCAGTGTTATTTTTATATAAAATGAGCGAACAAATGCATGAAACATGAGTTTTAGATGGAAACAAAGATTGTGGAGAAATATTTTGAAATGAAAACAAATTTTGGTTTGCATTTGAATAATATAGTAAATTTCTTTACGAAAAATCTAGCGGAGTTTTTATTTCATGAAACGAGTGAACAAAGGCATGAATCATGAGTTTGAGGTGGAAACAAAGATCGTGGAGAAATATTTTAAAGAAAAAATAAATTTTGGTTTGCATTTGAATAATATAATATTTACGGAAAATCTAGCAGTGTTATATTTATATAAAATGAGCGAACAAATGCATGAAACATGAGTTTAAGATGGAAACAAAGATTGTGGAGAAATATTTTAAAATGAAAACAAATTTTGGTTTGCATTTGAATAATATAGTATATTCTTTACGAAAAATCTAGCCGAGTTTTTATTTCATGAAACGAGCGAACAAACGCATGAAACATGAGTTTGAGAAGCAAACAAAGATTGTCGAGAAACTTTGTAAACTGAAAACAAATTTTGGCTTGTATTTGAAAAATTTAGTATATTTTTTACAAAAAATCTAGCCGAGTTTTTCTTGCATGTAACTAGGGAACAAACGAATGAAACAAGAGTTTGAGGTGCAAACAAAGATTTGGGAGAAATATTTTAAAATGAAGACAAATTTTGGTTTGCATTTGTATAATTTAGTATATTCTTTACGAAAAATCTAGCCGAGTTTTTATTTCATGAAACGAGCGAACAAACGCATGAAACATGAGTTTGAGAAGCAAACAAAGATTGTCGAGAAACATTGTAAACTGAAAACAAATTTTTGCTTGTATTTGAAAAATTTAGTATATTTTTTACAAAAAATCTAGCCGAGTTTTTCTTGCATGTAACTAGGGAACAAACGAATGAAACAAGAGTTTGAGGTGCAAACAAAGATTTGGGAGAAATATTTTAAAATGAAGACAAATTTTGGTTTGCATTTGAATAATTTAGTATATTCTTTAAGAAAAATCTAGCCGAGTTTTTATTTCATGAAACGAGCGAACAAAGGCCTTTAACATGAGTTTGAGGTGCAAACAAAGATCGTGGAGAAATATTTTAAAGTAAAAATAAATTTTGGTTTGCATTTGAATAATTTAGTATTTACGAAAAATCTAGCAGTGTTATTTTTATATAAAATGAGCGCACAAATGCATGAAACATGAGTTTTAGATGGAAACAAAGATTGTGGAGAAATATTTTAAAATGAAAACAAATTTTCGTTTGCATTTGAATAATTTAGTATATTCGTTACGAAAAATCTAGCCAAGTTTTTATTTCATGAAACGAGCGAACAAACGCATGAAACATGATATTGAGGTGCAAACAAAGATTGTGGAGAAATATTTTAAAATGAAAACAAATTTTGGTTTGCATTTGAATAATTTAGTATATTCTTTACGAAAAATCTAGCCGAGTTTTTATTTCATGAAACGAGCGAACAAACGCATGAAACATGAGATTGAGGTGCAAACAAAGATCGTGGAGAAATATTTTAAAGTAAAACTAAATTTTGGTTTACATTTGAATAATTTAGTATTTACGAAAAATCTAGCAGTGTTATTTTTATATAAAATGAGCGCACAAATACATGAAACATGAGTTTTAGATGGAAACAAAGATTGTGGAGAAATATTTTAAAATGAAAACAAATTTTCGTTTGCATTTGAATAATTTATTATATTCGATACGAAAAATCTAGCCGAGTATTTATTTCATGAAACGAGTGAACAAACGCATGAAACATGACATTGAGGTGGAAACAAAGATTGTGGAGAAATATTTTAAAATGAAAACAAATTTTGGTTTGCATTTGAATATATAGTATATTCTTTACGAAAAATCTAGCCGAATTTTTATTTCATGAAACGAGCGAACAAACGCATGAAACATGAGATTGAGGTGCAAACAAAGATTGTGGAGAAATATTTTAAAATGAAAACAAAATTTGGTTTGCATTTGAATAATATAGTATATTCTTTATGAAAAATCTGGCCGAGTTTTTACTTCATGAAACGAGCGAACAAAGGCTTGAAACATGAGTTTGAGGTACAAACAAAGATCGTGGAGAAATATTTTAAAGTAAAAATAAATTTTGGTTTGCATTTGAATAATATAGTATTTACGAAAAATCTAGCAGTGTTATTTTTATATAAAATGAGCGAACAAATGCCTGAAACATGAGTTTTAGATGGAAACAAAGATTGTGAAGAAATATTTTGAAATGAAAACAAATTTTGGTTTGCATTTGAATAATATAGTAAATTTCTTTACGAAAAATCTAGCGGAGTTTTTATTTCATGAAACGAGTGAACAAAGGCATGAATCATGAGTTTGAGGTGCAAACAAAGATCGTGGAGAAATATTTTAAAGTAAAAATAAATTTTGGTTTGCATTTGAATAATATAATATTTACGGAAAATCTAGCAGTGTTATATTTATATAAAATGAGCGAACAAATGCATGAAACATGAGTTTTAGATGGAAACAAAGATTGTGGAGAAATATTTTAAAATGAAAACAAATTTTGGTTTGCATTTGAATAATATAGTATATTCTTTACGAAAAATCTAGCCGAGTTTTTATTTCATGAAACGAGCGAACAAAGGCATGAAACATGAGTTTGAGGTGCAAACAAAGATCAAGGAGAAATATTTTAAAGTAAAAATAAATTTTGGTTTGCATTTGAATAATATAATATTTACGGAAAATCTAGCAGTGTTATATTTATATAAAATGAGCGAACAAATGCATGAAACATGAGTATTAGATGGAAACAAAGATTGTGGAGAAATATTTTAAAATGAAAACAAATTTTGGTTTGCATTTGAATAATATAGTATATTCTTTACGAAAAATCTAGCCGAGTTTTTATTTCATGAAACGAGCGAACAAACGCATGAAACATGAGTTTGAGAAGCAAACAAAGATTGTCGAGAAACTTTGTAAACTGAAAACAAATTTTTGCTTGTATTTGAAAAATATAGTATATTTTTTACAAAAAATCTAGCCGAGTTTTTCTTGCATGTAACTAGGGAACAAACGAATGAAACAAGAGTTTGAGGTGCAAACAAAGATTTGGGAGAAATATTTTAAAATGAAGACAAATTTTGGTTTGCATTTGTATAATTTAGTATATTCTTTACGAAAAATCTAGCCGAGTTTTTATTTCATGAAACGAGCGAACAATGGCCTGAAACATGAGTTTGAGGTGCAAACAAAGATCGTGGAGAAATATTTTAAAGTAAAAATAAATTTTGGTTTGCATTTGAATAGTTTAGTATTTACGAAAAATCTAGCAGTGTTATTTTTATATAAAATGAGCGCACAAATGCATGAAACATGAGTTTTAGATGGAAACAAAGATTGTGGAGAAATATTTTAAAATGAAAACAAATTTTCGTTTGCATTTGAATAATTTAGTATATTCGTTACGAAAAATCTAGCCAAGTCATTATTTCATGAAACGAGCGAACAAACGCATGAAACATGATATTGAGGTGCAAACAAAGATTGTGGAGAAATATTTTAAAATGAAAACAAATTTTGGTTTGCATTTGAATAATTTAGTATATTCTTTACGAAAAATCTAGCCGAGTTTTTATTTCATGAAACGAGCGAACAAACGCATGAAACATAAGTTTGAGGTGCAAACAAAGATCGTGGAGAAATATTTTAAAGTAAAATTAAATTTTGGTTTGCATTTGAATAATTTAGTATTTACGAAAAATCTAGCAGTGTTATTTTTATATAAAATGAGCGCACAAATACATGAAACATGAGTTTTAGATGGAAACAAAGATTGTGGAGAAATATTTTAAAATGAAAACAAATTTTCGTTTGCATTTGAATAATTTATTATATTCGTTACGAAAAATCTAGCGGAGTTTTTATTTCATGAAACGAGCGAACAAACGCATGAAACATGATATTGAGGTGGAAACAAAGATTGTGGAGAAATATTTTAAAATGAAAACAAATTTTCGTTTGCATTTGAATAATTTAGTATATTCGTTACGAAAAATCTAGCCAAGTCTTTATTTCATGAAACGAGCGAACAAACGCATGAAACATGAGATTGAGGTGCAAACAAAGATTGTGGAGAAATATTTTAAAATGAAAACAAATTTTGGTTTGCATTTGAATAATTTAGTATATTCTTTACGAAAAATCTAGCAGTGTTATTTTTATATAAAATGAGCGCACAAATGCATGAAACATGAGTTTTAGATGGAAACAAAGATTGTGGAGAAATATTTTAAAATGAAAACAAATTTTCGTTTGCATTTGAATAATTTAGTATATTCGTTACGAAAAATCTAGCCAAGTTTTTATTTCATGAAACGAGCGAACAAACGCATGAAACATGATATTGAGGTGCAAACAAAGATTGTGGAGAAATATTTTAAAATGAAAACAAATTTTGGTTTGCATTTGAATAATTTAGTATATTCTTTACGAAAAATCTAGCCGAGTTTTTATTTCATGAAACGAGCGAACAAACGCATGAAACATGAGATTGAGGTGCAAACAAAGATCGTGGAGAAATATTTTAAAGTAAAACTAAATTTTGGTTTACATTTGAATAATTTAGTATTTACGAAAAATCTAGCAGTGTTATTTTTATATAAAATGAGCGCACAAATACATGAAACATGAGTTTTAGATGGAAACAAAGATTGTGGAGAAATATTTTAAAATGAAAACAAATTTTCGTTTGCATTTGAATAATTTATTATATTCGATACGAAAAATCTAGCCGAGTATTTATTTCATGAAACGAGTGAACAAACGCATGAAACATGACATTGAGGTGGAAACAAAGATTGTGGAGAAATATTTTAAAATGAAAACAAATTTTGGTTTGCATTTGAATATATAGTATATTCTTTACGAAAAATCTAGCCGAATTTTTATTTCATGAAACGAGCGAACAAACGCATGAAACATGAGATTGAGGTGCAAACAAAGATTGTGGAGAAATATTTTAAAATGAAAACAAAATTTGGTTTGCATTTGAATAATATAGTATATTCTTTATGAAAAATCTGGCCGAGTTTTTACTTCATGAAACGAGCGAACAAAGGCTTGAAACATGAGTTTGAGGTACAAACAAAGATCGTGGAGAAATATTTTAAAGTAAAAATAAATTTTGGTTTGCATTTGAATAATATAGTATTTACGAAAAATCTAGCAGTGTTATTTTTATATAAAATGAGCGAACAAATGCCTGAAACATGAGTTTTAGATGGAAACAAAGATTGTGAAGAAATATTTTGAAATGAAAACAAATTTTGGTTTGCATTTGAATAATATAGTAAATTTCTTTACGAAAAATCTAGCGGAGTTTTTATTTCATGAAACGAGTGAACAAAGGCATGAATCATGAGTTTGAGGTGCAAACAAAGATCGTGGAGAAATATTTTAAAGTAAAAATAAATTTTGGTTTGCATTTGAATAATATAATATTTACGGAAAATCTAGCAGTGTTATATTTATATAAAATGAGCGAACAAATGCATGAAACATGAGTTTTAGATGGAAACAAAGATTGTGGAGAAATATTTTAAAATGAAAACAAATTTTGGTTTGCATTTGAATAATATAGTATATTCTTTACGAAAAATCTAGCCGAGTTTTTATTTCATGAAACGAGCGAACAAAGGCATGAAACATGAGTTTGAGGTGCAAACAAAGATCGTGGAGAAATATTTTAAAGTAAAAATAAATTTTGGTTTGCATTTGAATAATATAATATTTACGGAAAATCTAGCAGTGTTATATTTATATAAAATGAGCGAACAAATGCATGAAACATGAGTATTAGATGGAAACAAAGATTGTGGAGAAATATTTTAAAATGAAAACAAATTTTGGTTTGCATTTGAATAATATAGTATATTCTTTACGAAAAATCTAGCCGAGTTTTTATTTCATGAAACGAGCGAACAAACGCATGAAACATGAGTTTGAGAAGCAAACAAAGATTGTCGAGAAACTTTGTAAACTGAAAACAAATTTTTGCTTGTATTTGAAAAATATAGTATATTTTTTACAAAAAATCTAGCCGAGTTTTTCTTGCATGTAACTAGGGAACAAACGAATGAAACAAGAGTTTGAGGTGCAAACAAAGATTTGGGAGAAATATTTTAAAATGAAGACAAATTTTGGTTTGCATTTGTATAATTTAGTATATTCTTTACGAAAAATCTAGCCGAGTTTTTATTTCATGAAACGAGCGAACAATGGCCTGAAACATGAGTTTGAGGTGCAAACAAAGATCGTGGAGAAATATTTTAAAGTAAAAATAAATTTTGGTTTGCATTTGAATAGTTTAGTATTTACGAAAAATCTAGCAGTGTTATTTTTATATAAAATGAGCGCACAAATGCATGAAACATGAGTTTTAGATGGAAACAAAGATTGTGGAGAAATATTTTAAAATGAAAACAAATTTTCGTTTGCATTTGAATAATTTAGTATATTCGTTACGAAAAATCTAGCCAAGTCATTATTTCATGAAACGAGCGAACAAACGCATGAAACATGATATTGAGGTGCAAACAAAGATTGTGGAGAAATATTTTAAAATGAAAACAAATTTTGGTTTGCATTTGAATAATTTAGTATATTCTTTACGAAAAATCTAGCCGAGTTTTTATTTCATGAAACGAGCGAACAAACGCATGAAACATAAGTTTGAGGTGCAAACAAAGATCGTGGAGAAATATTTTAAAGTAAAATTAAATTTTGGTTTGCATTTGAATAATTTAGTATTTACGAAAAATCTAGCAGTGTTATTTTTATATAAAATGAGCGCACAAATACATGAAACATGAGTTTTAGATGGAAACAAAGATTGTGGAGAAATATTTTAAAATGAAAACAAATTTTCGTTTGCATTTGAATAATTTATTATATTCGTTACGAAAAATCTAGCGGAGTTTTTATTTCATGAAACGAGCGAACAAACGCATGAAACATGATATTGAGGTGGAAACAAAGATTGTGGAGAAATATTTTAAAATGAAAACAAATTTTCGTTTGCATTTGAATAATTTAGTATATTCGTTACGAAAAATCTAGCCAAGTCTTTATTTCATGAAACGAGCGAACAAACGCATGAAACATGAGATTGAGGTGCAAACAAAGATTGTGGAGAAATATTTTAAAATGAAAACAAATTTTGGTTTGCATTTGAATAATTTAGTATATTCTTTACGAAAAATCTAGCAGTGTTATTTTTATATAAAATGAGCGCACAAATGCATGAAACATGAGTTTTAGATGGAAACAAAGATTGTGGAGAAATATTTTAAAATGAAAACAAATTTTCGTTTGCATTTGAATAATTTAGTATATTCGTTACGAAAAATCTAGCCAAGTTTTTATTTCATGAAACGAGCGAACAAACGCATGAAACATGATATTGAGGTGCAAACAAAGATTGTGGAGAAATATTTTAAAATGAAAACAAATTTTGGTTTGCATTTGAATAATTTAGTATATTCTTTACGAAAAATCTAGCCGAGTTTTTATTTCATGAAACGAGCGAACAAACGCATGAAACATGAGATTGAGGTGCAAACAAAGATCGTGGAGAAATATTTTAAAGTAAAACTAAATTTTGGTTTACATTTGAATAATTTAGTATTTACGAAAAATCTAGCAGTGTTATTTTTATATAAAATGAGCGCACAAATACATGAAACATGAGTTTTAGATGGAAACAAAGATTGTGGAGAAATATTTTAAAATGAAAACAAATTTTCGTTTGCATTTGAATAATTTATTATATTCGATACGAAAAATCTAGCCGAGTATTTATTTCATGAAACGAGTGAACAAACGCATGAAACATGACATTGAGGTGGAAACAAAGATTGTGGAGAAATATTTTAAAATGAAAACAAATTTTGGTTTGCATTTGAATATATAGTATATTCTTTACGAAAAATCTAGCCGAATTTTTATTTCATGAAACGAGCGAACAAACGCATGAAACATGAGATTGAGGTGCAAACAAAGATTGTGGAGAAATATTTTAAAATGAAAACAAAATTTGGTTTGCATTTGAATAATATAGTATATTCTTTATGAAAAATCTGGCCGAGTTTTTACTTCATGAAACGAGCGAACAAAGGCTTGAAACATGAGTTTGAGGTACAAACAAAGATCGTGGAGAAATATTTTAAAGTAAAAATAAATTTTGGTTTGCATTTGAATAATATAGTATTTACGAAAAATCTAGCAGTGTTATTTTTATATAAAATGAGCGAACAAATGCCTGAAACATGAGTTTTAGATGGAAACAAAGATTGTGAAGAAATATTTTGAAATGAAAACAAATTTTGGTTTGCATTTGAATAATATAGTAAATTTCTTTACGAAAAATCTAGCGGAGTTTTTATTTCATGAAACGAGTGAACAAAGGCATGAATCATGAGTTTGAGGTGCAAACAAAGATCGTGGAGAAATATTTTAAAGTAAAAATAAATTTTGGTTTGCATTTGAATAATATAATATTTACGGAAAATCTAGCAGTGTTATATTTATATAAAATGAGCGAACAAATGCATGAAACATGAGTTTTAGATGGAAACAAAGATTGTGGAGAAATATTTTAAAATGAAAACAAATTTTGGTTTGCATTTGAATAATATAGTATATTCTTTACGAAAAATCTAGCCGAGTTTTTATTTCATGAAACGAGCGAACAAAGGCATGAAACATGAGTTTGAGGTGCAAACAAAGATCGTGGAGAAATATTTTAAAGTAAAAATAAATTTTGGTTTGCATTTGAATAATATAATATTTACGGAAAATCTAGCAGTGTTATATTTATATAAAATGAGCGAACAAATGCATGAAACATGAGTATTAGATGGAAACAAAGATTGTGGAGAAATATTTTAAAATGAAAACAAATTTTGGTTTGCATTTGAATAATATAGTATATTCTTTACGAAAAATCTAGCCGAGTTTTTATTTCATGAAACGAGCGAACAAACGCATGAAACATGAGTTTGAGAAGCAAACAAAGATTGTCGAGAAACTTTGTAAACTGAAAACAAATTTTTGCTTGTATTTGAAAAATATAGTATATTTTTTACAAAAAATCTAGCCGAGTTTTTCTTGCATGTAACTAGGGAACAAACGAATGAAACAAGAGTTTGAGGTGCAAACAAAGATTTGGGAGAAATATTTTAAAATGAAGACAAATTTTGGTTTGCATTTGTATAATTTAGTATATTCTTTACGAAAAATCTAGCCGAGTTTTTATTTCATGAAACGAGCGAACAATGGCCTGAAACATGAGTTTGAGGTGCAAACAAAGATCGTGGAGAAATATTTTAAAGTAAAAATAAATTTTGGTTTGCATTTGAATAGTTTAGTATTTACGAAAAATCTAGCAGTGTTATTTTTATATAAAATGAGCGCACAAATGCATGAAACATGAGTTTTAGATGGAAACAAAGATTGTGGAGAAATATTTTAAAATGAAAACAAATTTTCGTTTGCATTTGAATAATTTAGTATATTCGTTACGAAAAATCTAGCCAAGTCATTATTTCATGAAACGAGCGAACAAACGCATGAAACATGATATTGAGGTGCAAACAAAGATTGTGGAGAAATATTTTAAAATGAAAACAAATTTTGGTTTGCATTTGAATAATTTAGTATATTCTTTACGAAAAATCTAGCCGAGTTTTTATTTCATGAAACGAGCGAACAAACGCATGAAACATAAGTTTGAGGTGCAAACAAAGATCGTGGAGAAATATTTTAAAGTAAAATTAAATTTTGGTTTGCATTTGAATAATTTAGTATTTACGAAAAATCTAGCAGTGTTATTTTTATATAAAATGAGCGCACAAATACATGAAACATGAGTTTTAGATGGAAACAAAGATTGTGGAGAAATATTTTAAAATGAAAACAAATTTTCGTTTGCATTTGAATAATTTATTATATTCGTTACGAAAAATCTAGCGGAGTTTTTATTTCATGAAACGAGCGAACAAACGCATGAAACATGATATTGAGGTGGAAACAAAGATTGTGGAGAAATATTTTAAAATGAAAACAAATTTTCGTTTGCATTTGAATAATTTAGTATATTCGTTACGAAAAATCTAGCCAAGTCTTTATTTCATGAAACGAGCGAACAAACGCATGAAACATGAGATTGAGGTGCAAACAAAGATTGTGGAGAAATATTTTAAAATGAAAACAAATTTTGGTTTGCATTTGAATAATTTAGTATATTCTTTACGAAAAATCTAGCCGAGTTTTTATTTCATGAAACGAGCGAACAAACGCATGAAACATGAGTTTGAGGTGCAAACAAAGATCGTGGAGAAATATTTTAAAGTAAAACTAAATTTTGGTTTGCATTTGAATAATTTAGTATTTACGAAAAATCTAGCAGTGTTATTTTTATATAAAATGAGCGCACAAATACATGAAACATGAGTTTTAGATGGAAACAAAGATTGTGGAGAAATATTTTAAAATGAAAACAAATTTTCGTTTGCATTTGAATAATTTAGTATATTCGTTACGAAAAATCTAGCCGAGTTTTTATTTCATGAAACGAGCGAACAAAGGCATGAAACATGAGATTGAGGTGCAAACAAAGATTGTGGAGAAATATTTTAAAATGAAAACAAAATTTGGTTTGCATTTGAATAATATAGTATATTCTTTATGAAAAATCTGGCCGAGTTTTTACTTCATGAAACGAGCGAACAAAGGCTTGAAACATGAGTTTGAGGTGCAAACAAAGATCGTGGAGAAATATTTTAAAGTAAAAATAAATTTTGGTTTGCATTTGAATAATATAGTATTTACGGAAAATCTAGCAGTGTTATTTTTATATAAAATGAGTGAACAAATGCATGAAACATGAGTTTTAGATGGAAACAAAGATTGTGGAGAAATATTTTAAAATGAAAACAAATTTTGGTTTTGCATTTGAACAAAGATTTTCGAGAAACTTTGTAAACTGAAAACAAATTTTGGCTTGTATTTGAAAAATTTAGTATATTTTTTACAAAAAATCTAGCCGAGTTTTTCTTGCATGTATCTAAGGAACAAACGAATGAAACAACAGTTTGAGGTGCAAACGAAGATTTGGGAAAAATATGTTAAAATGATGACAAATTTTGGTTTGCATTTGTATAATTTAGTATATTCTTTACGAAAATCTAGCCGAGTTTTTATTTCATGAAACGAGCGAACAATGGCCTGAAACATGAGTTTGAGGTGCAAACAAAGATCGTGGAGAAATATTTTAAAGTAAAAATAAATTTTGGTTTGCATTTGAATAATTTAGTATTTACGAAAAATCTAGCAGTGTTATTTTTATATAAAATGAGCGCACAAATGCATGAAACATGAGTTTTAGATGGAAACAAAGATTGTGGAGAAATATTTTAAAATGAAAACAAATTTTCGTTTGCATTTGAATAATTTAGTATATTCGTTACGAAAAATCAAGCCAAGTTTTTATTTCATGAAACGAGCGAACAAACGCATGAAACATGATATTGAGGTGCAAACAAAGATTGTGGAGAAATATTTTAAAATGAAAACAAATTTTGGTTTGCATTTGAATAATTTAGTATATTCTTTACGAAAAATCAAGCCGAGTTTTTATTTCATGAAACGAGCGAACAAACGCATGAAACATGAGTTTGAGGTGCAAACAAAGATCGTGGAGAAATATTTTAAAGTAAAACTAAATTTTCGTTTGCATTTGAATAATTTAGTATTTACGAAAAATCTAGCAGTGTTATTTTTATATAAAATGAGCGCACAAATACTTGAAACATGAGTTTTAGATGGAAACAAAGATTGTGGAGAAATATTTTAAAATGAAAACAAATTTTCGTTTGCATTTGAATAATTTATTATATTCGTTACGAAAAATCTAGCCGAGTTTTTACTGCATGAAACGAGCGAACAAACGCATGAGACATGATATTGAGGTGCAAACAAAGATTGTGGAGAAATATTTTAAAATGAAAACAAATTTTGGTTTGCATTTGAATATATAGTATATTCTTTACGAAAAATCTAGCCGAATTTTTATTTCATGAAACGAGCGAACAAACGCATGAAACATGAGATTGAGGTGCAAACAAAGATTGTGGAGAAATATTTTAAAATGAATACAAAATTTGGTTTGCATTTGAATAATATAGTATATTCTTTATGAAAAATCTGGCCGAGTTTTTACTACATGAAACCAGCGAACAAAGGCTTGAAACATGAGTTTGAGGTACAAACAAAGATCGTGGAGAAATATTTTAAAGTAAAAATAAATTTTGGTTTGCATTTGAATAATATAGTATTTACGAAAAATCTAGCAGTGTTATTTTTATATAAAATGAGCGAACAAATGCATGAAACATGAGTTTTAGATGGAAACAAAGATTGTGGAGAAATATTTTAAAATGAAAACAAATTTTGGTTTGCATTTGAATAATATAGTATATTCTTTACGAAAAATCTAGCCGAGTTTTTATTTCATGAAACGAGTGAACAAAGGCATGAAACATGAGTTTGCGGTGCAAACAAAGATCGTGGAGAAATATTTTAAAGTAAAAATAAATTTTGGTTTGCATTTGAATAATATAGTATTTACGGAAAATCTAGCAGTGTTATTTTTATATAAAATGAGCGAACAAATGCATGAAACATGAGTTTTAGATGGAAACAAAGATTGTGGAGAAATATTTTAAAATGAAAACAAATTTTGGTTTGCATTTGAATAATATAGTATATTCTTTACGAAAAATCTAGCCGAGTTTTTATTTCGTGAAACGAGCGAACAAACGCATGAAACATGAGTTTGAGAAGCAAACAAAGATTGTCGAGAAACTTTGTAAACTGAAAACAAATTTTGGCTTGTATTTGAAAAATTTAGTATATTTTTTACAAAAAATCTAGCCGAGTTTTTCTTGCATGTAACTAGGGAACAAACGAATGAAACAAGAGTTTGAGGTGCAAACAAAGATTTGGGAGAAATATTTTAAAATGAAGACAAATTTTGGTATGCATTTGTATAATTTAGTATATTCTTTACGAAAAATCTAGCCGAGTTTTTATTTCATGAAACGAGCGAACAATGGCCTGAAACATGAGTTTGAGGTGCAAACAAAGATCGTGGAGAAATATTTTAAAGTAAAAATAAATTTTGGTTTGCATTTGAATAATTTAGTATTTACGAAAAATCTAGCAGTGTTATTTTTATATAAAATGAGCGCACAAATGCATGAAACATGAGTTTTAGATGGAAACAAAGATTGTGGAGAAATATTTTAAAATGAAAACAAATTTTCGTTTGCATTTGAATAATTTAGTATATTCGTTACGAAAAATCTAGCCAAGTCTTTATTTCATGAAACGAGCGAACAAACGCATGAAACATGATATTGAGGTGCAAACAAAGAATGTGGGGAAATATTTTAAAATGAAAACAAATTTTGGTTTGCATTTGAATAATATAGTATATTCTTTACGAAAAATCTAGCCGAGTTTTTATTTCATGAAACGAGCGAACAAACGCATGAAACATGAGTTTGAGGAGCAAACAAAGATTGTCGAGAAGCATTGTAAACTGAAAACAAATTTTGGTTTGCATTTGAATAATTTAGTATTTACGAAAAATCTAGCAGTGTTATTTTTATATAAAATGAGCGCACAAATGCATGAAACATGAGTTTTAGATGCAAACAAAGATTGTGGAGAAATATTTTAAACTGAAAACAAATTTTGGTTTGCATTTGAATAATATAGTATATTCGTTACGAAAAATCTAGCCGAGTTTTTATTTCATGAAACGAGCGAACAAACGCATGAAACATGAGATTGAGGTGCAAACAAAGATTGTGGAGAAATATTTTAAAATGAAAACAAATTTTGGTTTGCATTTAAATAATATAGTATATTCTTTACGAAAAATCTAGCCGAGTTTTTATTTCATGAAACGAGTGAACAAAGGCATGAAACATGAGTTTGAGTTGCAAACAATGATCGTGGAGAAATATTTTAAAGTAAAAATAAATTTTGGTTTGCATTTGAATAATATAGTATTTATGGAAAATCTAGCAGTGTTATTTTTATATAAAATGAGCGAACAAATGCATGAAACATGAGTTTTAGATGGAAACAAAGATTGTGGAGAAATATTTTAAAATGAAAACAAATTTTGGTTTGCATTTGAATAATATAGTATATTCTTTACGAAAAATCTAGCCGAGTTTTTATTTCGTGAAACGAGCGAACAAACGCATGAAACATGAGTTAGAGAAGCAAACAAAGATTGTCGAGAAACTTTGTAAACTGAAAACAAATTTTGGCTTGTATTTGAAAAATTTAGTATATTTTTTACAAAAAATCTAGCCGAGTTTTTCTTGCATGTAACTAGGGAACAAACGAATGAAACAAGAGTTTGAGGTGCAAACAAAGATTTGGGAGAAATATTTTAAAATGAAGACAAATTTTGGTATGCATTTGTATAATTTAGTATATTCTTTACGAAAAATCTAGCCGAGTTTTTATTTCATGAAACGAGCGAACAATGGCCTGAAACATGAGTTTGAGGTGCAAACAAAGATCGTGGAGAAATATTTTAAAGTAAAAATAAATTTTGGTTTGCATTTGAATAATTTAGTATTTACGAAAAATCTAGCAGTGTTATTTTTATATAAAATGAGCGCACAAATGCATGAAACATGAGTTTTAGATGGAAACAAAGATTGTGGAGAAATATTTTAAAATGAAAACAAATTTTCGTTTGCATTTGAATAATTTAGTATATTCGTTACGAAAAATCTAGCCAAGTCTTTATTTCATGAAACGAGCGAACAAACGCATGAAACATGATATTGAGGTGCAAACAAAGAATGTGGAGAAATATTTTAAAATGAAAACAAATTTTGGTTTGCATTTGAATAATTTAGTATATTCTTTACGAAAAATCTAGCCGAGTTTTTATTTCATGAAACGAGCGAACAAACGCATGAAACATGAGTTTGAGGTGCAAACAAAGATTGTCGAGAAGCATTGTGAACTGAAAACAAATTTTGGTTTGCATTTGAATAATTTAGTATTTACGAAAAATCTAGCAGTGTTATTTTTATACAGAATGAGCGCACAAATACATGAAACATGAGTTTTAGATGGAAACAAAGATTGTGGAGAAATATTTTAAAATGAAAACAAATTTTCGTTTGCATTTGAATAATTTAGTATATTCGTTACGAAAAATCTAGCCGAGTTTTTATTTCATGAAACGAGCGAACAAACGCATGAAACATGAGATTGAGGTGCAAACAAAGATTGTGGAGAAATATTTTAAAATGAAAACAAATTTTGGTTTGCATTTGAATAATATAGTATATTCTTTACGAAAAATCTTGCCGAGTTTTTATTTCACGATACGAGCGAACAAAGGCATGAAACATGAGTTTGAGGTACAAACAAAGATCGTGGAGAAATTTTTTAAAGTAAAAATAAATTTTGGTTTGCATTTGAATAATTTAGTATTTACGAAAAATCTAGCAGTGTTATTTTTATATAAAATGAGCGAACAAATACATGAAACATGAGTTTTAGATGGAAACAAAGATTGTGAAGAAATATTTTAAAATGAAAACAAAATTTGGTTTGCATTTGAATAATATAGTATATTCTTTACGAAAAATCTAGCCGAGTTTGTATTTCATGAAACGAGGGAACAAAGGCATGAAACATGAGTTTGAGGGGCAAACAAAGATCGTGGAGAAATATTTTAAAGTAAAAATAAATTTTGGTTTGCATTTGAAAAATATAGTATTTACGAGAAATCTAGCAGTGTCATTTTTATATAAAATGAGCGAACAAATGCATGAAACATGAGTTTTAGATGGAAACAAAGATTGTGGAGAAATATTTTAAAATGAAAACAAATTTTGGTTTGCATTTGAATAATATAGTATATTCTTTACGAAAAATCTAGCCGAGTTTTTATTTCATGAAACGAGCGAACAAACGCATGAAACATGAGTTTGAGGAGCAAACAAAGATTGTCGAGAAGCATTGTAAACTGAAAACAAATTTTGGTTTGCATTTGAATAATTTAGTATTTACGAAAAATCTAGCAGTGTTATTTTTATATAAAATGAGCGCACAAATGCATGAAACATGAGTTTTAGATGGAAACAAAGATTGTGGACAAATATTTTAAACTGAAAATAAATTTTGGTTTGCATTTGAATAATATAGTATATTCGTTACGAAAAATCTAGCCGAGTTTTTATTTCATGAAACGAGCGAACAAACGCATGAAACATGAGATTGAGGTGCAAACAAAGATTGTGGAGAAATATTTTAAAATGAAAACAAATTTTGGTTTGCATTTCAATATTTTAGTATATTCTTTACGAAAAATCTAGCCGAGTTTTTATTTCATGAAACGAGCGAACAAACGCATGAAACATGAGATTGAGGTGCAAACAAAGATTGTGGAGAAATATTTTAAAATGAAAACAAATTTTGGTTTCCATTTGAATAATATAGTATATTCTTTACGAAAAATCTAGCCGAGTTTTTATTTCATGAAACGAGTGAACAAAGGCATGAAACATGAGTTTGAGTTGCAAACAATGATCGTGGAGAAATATTTTAAAGTAAAAATAAATTTTGGTTTGCATTTGAATAATATAGTATTTATGGAAAATCTAGCAGTGTTATTTTTATATAAAATGAGCGAACAAATGCATGAAACATGAGTTTTAGATGGAAACAAAGATTGTGGAGAAATATTTTAAAATGAAAACAAATTTTGGTTTGCATTTGAATAATATAGTATATTCTTTACGAAAAATCTAGCCGAGTTTTTATTTCGTGAAACGAGCGAACAAACGCATGAAACATGAGTTTGAGAAGCAAACAAAGATTGTCGAGAAACTTTGTAAACTGAAAACAAATTTTGGCTTGTATTTGAAAAATTTAGTATATTTTTTACAAAAAATCTAGCCGAGTTTTTCTTGCATGTAACTAGGGAACAAACGAATGAAACAAGAGTTTGAGGTGCAAACAAAGATTTGGGAGAAATATTTTAAAATGAAGACAAATTTTGGTATGCATTTGTATAATTTAGTATATTCTTTACGAAAAATCTAGCCGAGTTTTTATTTCATGAAACGAGCGAACAATGGCCTGAAACATGAGTTTGAGGTGCAAACAAAGATCGTGGAGAAATATTTTAAAGTAAAAATAAATTTTGGTTTGCATTTGAATAATTTAGTATTTACGAAAAATCTAGCAGTGTTATTTTTATATAAAATGAGCGCACAAATGCATGAAACATGAGTTTTAGATGGAAACAAAGATTGTGGAGAAATATTTTAAAATGAAAACAAATTTTCGTTTGCATTTGAATAATTTAGTATATTCGTTACGAAAAATCTAGCCAAGTCTTTATTTCATGAAACGAGCGAACAAACGCATGAAACATGATATTGAGGTGCAAACAAAGAATGTGGAGAAATATTTTAAAATGAAAACAAATTTTGGTTTGCATTTGAATAATTTAGTATATTCTTTACGAAAAACTAGCCGAGTTTCTATTTCATGAAACGAGCGAACAAACGCATGAAACATGAGTTTGAGGTGCAAACAAAGATTGTCGAGAAGCATTGTGAACTGAAAACAAATTTTGGTTTGCATTTGAATAATTTAGTATTTACGAAAAATCTAGCAGTGTTATTTTTATACAAAATGAGCGCAGAAATACATGAAACATGAGTTTTAGATGGAAACAAAGATTGTGGAGAAATATTTTAAAATGAAAACAAATTTTCGTTTGCATTTGAATAATTTAGTATATTCGTTACGAAAAATCTAGCCGAGTTTTTATTTCATGAAACGAGCGAACAAACGCATGAAACATGAGATTGAGGTGCAAACAAAGATTGTGGAGATATATTTTAAAATGAAAACAAATTTTGGTTTGCATTTGAATAATATAGTATATTCTTTACGAAAAATCTTGCCGAGTTTTTATTTCATGAAACGAGGGAACAAAAGCATGAAACATGAGTTTGAGGTGCAAACAAAGATCGTGGAGAAATATTTTAAAGTAAAAATAAATTTTGGTTTGCATTTGAATAATTTAGTATTTACGAAAAATCTAGCAGTGTTATTTTTATATAAAATGAGCGAACAAATACATGAAACATGAGTTTTAGATGGAAACAAAGATTGTGGAGAAATATTTTAAAATGAAAACAAATTTTGGTTTGCATTTGAATAATATAGTATATTCTTTACGAAAAATCTAGCCGAGTTTTTATTTCATGAAACGAGCGAACAAACGCATGAAACATGAGTTTGAGGTGCAAACAAAGATTGTCGAGAAGCATTGTAAACTGAAAACAAATTTTGGTTTGCATTTGAATAATTTAGTATTTACGAAAAATCTAGCAGTGTTATTTTTATACAAAATGAGCGCACAAATACATGAAACATGAGTTTTAGATGGAAACAAAGATTGTGGAGAAATATTTTAAAATGAAAACAAATTTTCGTTTGCATTTGAATAATTTAGTATATTCGTTACGAAAAATCTAGCCGAGTTTTTATTTCATGAAACGAGCGAACAAACGCATGAAACATGAGATTGAGGTGCAAACAAAGATTGTGAAGAAATATTTTAAAATGAAAACAAAATTTGGTTTGCATTTGAATAATATAGTATATTCTTTACGAAAAATCTAGCCGAGTTTGTATTTCATGAAACGAGGGAACAAAGGCATGAAACATGAGTTTGAGGGGCAAACAAAGATCGTGGAGAAATATTTTAAAGTAAAAATAAATTTTGGTTTGCATTTGAATAATATAGAATTTACGAGAAATCTAGCAGTGTCATTTTTATATAAAATGAGCGAACAAATGCATGAAACATGAGTTTTAGATGGAAACAAAGATTGTGGAGAAATATTTTAAAATGAAAACAAATTTTGGTTTGCATTTGAATAATATAGTATATTCGTTACGAAAAATCTAGCCGAGTTTTTATTTCATGAAACGAGCGAACAAACGCATGAAACATGAGATTGAGGTGCAAACAAAGATTGTGAAGAAATATTTTAAAATGAAAACAAAATTTGGTTTGCATTTGAATAATATAGTATATTCTTTACGAAAAATCTAGCCGAGTTTGTATTTCATGAAACGAGGGAACAAAGGCATGAAACATGAGTTTGAGGGGCAAACAAAGATCGTGGAGAAATATTTTAAAGTAAAAATAAATTTTGGTTTGCATTTGAATAATATAGAATTTACGAGAAATCTAGCAGTGTCATTTTTATATAAAATGAGCGAACAAATGCATGAAACATGAGTTTTAGATGGAAACAAAGATTGTGGAGAAATATTTTAAAATGAAAACAAATTTTGGTTTGCATTTGAAAAATATAGTATATTCTTTACGAAAAATCTAGCCGAGTTTTTATTTTGTGAAACGAGCGAACAAACGCATGAAACATGAGTTTGAGAAGCAAACAAAGATTGTCGAGAAACTTTGTAAACTGAAAACAAATTTTGGCTTGTATTTGAAAAATTTAGTATATTTTTTACAAAAAATCTAGCCGAGTTTTTCTTGCATGTAACTAGGGAACAAACGAATGAAACAAGAGTTTGAGGTGCAAACAAAGATTTGGGAGAAATATTTTAAAATGAAGACAAATTTTGGTATGCATTTGTATAATTTAGTATATTCTTTACGAAAAATCTAGCCGAGTTTTTATTTCATGAAACGAGCGAACAATGGCCTGAAACATGAGTTTGAGGTGCAAACAAAGATCGTGGAGAAATATTTTAAAGTAAAAATAAATTTTGGTTTGCATTTGAATAATATAGTATATTCTTTACGAAAAATCTAGCCGAGTTTTTATTTCATGAAACGAGCGAACAAACGCATGAAACATGAGTTTGAGAAGCAAACAAAGATTGTCGAGAAACATTGTAAACTGAAAACAAATTTTGGTTTGCATTTGAAAAATTTAGTATACTTTTTACAAAAAATATAGCCGTGTTTTTCTTGCATGTAACTAGGGAACAAACGAATGAAACAAGAGTTTGAGGTGCAAACAAAGATTTGGGAGAAATATTTTAAAATGAAGACAAATTTTGGTTTGCATTTGAATAATTTAGTATATTCTTTACGAAAAATCTAGCCGAGTTTTTATTTCATGAAACGAGCGAACAAAGGCATGAAACATGAGTTTGAGATGCAAACAAAGATCGTGGAGAAATATTTTACAGTAAAAATAAATTTTGGTTTGCATTTGAATAATTTAGTATTTACGAAAAATCTAGCAGTGTTATTTTTGTATAAAATGAGCGCACAAATGCATGAAACATGAGTTTTAGATGGAAACAAAGATTGTGGAGAAATATTTTAAAATGAAAACAAATTTTCGTTTGCATTTGAATAATTTAGTATATTCGTTACGAAAAATCTAGCCAAGTCTTTATTTCATGAAACGAGCGAACAAACGCATGAAACATGATATTGAGGTGCAAACAAAGATTGTGGAGAAATATTTTAAAATGAAAACAAATTTTGGTTTGCATTTGAATAATTTAGTATATTCTTTACGAAAAATCAAGCCGAGTTTTTATTTCATGAAACGAGCGAACAAACGCATGAAACATGAGATTGAGGTGCAAACAAAGATTGTGGAGAAATATTTTAAAATGAAAACAAATTTTGGTTTGCATTTGAATAATCTAGTATATTCTTTACGAAAAATCTTGCCGAGTTTTTATTTCATGATACGAGCGAACAAAGGCATGAAACATGAGTTTGAGGTACAAACAAAGATCGTGGAGAAATTTTTTAAAGTAAAAATAAATTTTGGTTTGCATTTGAATAATTTAGTATTTACGAAAAATCTAGCAGCGTTTTTTTTATATAAAATGAGCGAACAAATGCATGAAACATGAGTTTTAGATGGAAACAAAGATTGTGGAGAAATATTTTAAAATGAAAACAAAATTTGGTTTGCATTTGAATAATATAGTATATTCTTTACGAAAAATCTAGCCGAGTTTTTATTTCATGAAACGAGGGAACAAAAGCATGAAACATGAGTTTGAGGTGCAAACAAAGATCGTGGAGAAATATTTTAAAGTAAAAATAAATTTTGGTTTGCATTTGAATAATATAGTATTTACGAAAAATCTAGCAGTGTTATTTTTATATAAAATGAGCGAACAAATGCATGAAACATGAGTTTTAGATGGAAACAAAGATTGTGGAGAAATATTTTAAAATGAAAACAAATTTTGGTTTGCATTTGAATAATATAGTATATTCTTTACGAAAAATCTAGCCGAGTTTTTATTTCATGAAACGAGCGAACAAACGCATCAAACATGAGTTTGAGGAGCAAACAAAGATTGTCGAGAAGCATTGTAAACTGCAAACAAATTTTGGTTTGCATTTGAATAATTTAGTATTTACGAAAAATCTAGCAGTGTTATTTTTATATAAAATGAGCGCACAAATGCATGAAACATGAGTTTTAGATGGAGACAAAGATTGTGGAGAAATATTTTAAACTGAAAACTAATTTTCGTTTGCATTTGAATAATTTAGTATATTCGTTACGAAAAATCTAGCCGAGTTTTTATTTCATGAAACGAGCGAACAAACGCATGAAACATGAGATTGAGGTGCAAACAAAGATTGTGGAGAAATATTTTAAAATGAAAACAAATTTTGGTTTGCATTTAAATATTTTAGTATATTCTTTACGAAAAATCTAGCCGAGTTTTTATTTCATGAAACGAGCGAACAAACGCATGAAACATGAGATTGAGGTGCAAACAAAGATTGTGCTGAAATATTTTAAAATGAAAACAAATTTTGGTTTCCATTTGAATAATATAGTATATTCTTTACGAAAAATCTAGCCGAGTTTTTATTTCATGAAACGAGGGAATAAAGGCATGAAACATGAGTTTGAGGTGCAAACAAAGATCGTGGAGAAATATTTTAAAGTAAAAATAAATTTTGGTTTGCATTTGAATAATATAGTATTTACGAAAAATCTAGCAGTGTTATTTTTATATAAAATGAGCGAACAAATGCATGAAACATGAGTTTTAGATGGAAACAAAGATTGTGGAGAAATATTTTAAAATGAAAACAAATTTTGGTTTGCATTTGAATAATATAGTATATTCTTTACGAAAAATCTTGCCGAGTTTTTATTTCATGATACGAGCGAACAAAGGCATGAAACATGAGTTTGAGGTACAAACAAAGATCGTGGAGAAATTTTTTAAAGTAAAAATAAATTTTGGTTTGCATTTGAATAATTTAGTATTTACGAAAAATCTAGCAGTGTTTTTTTTATATAAAATGAGCGAACAAATGCATGAAACATGAGTTTTAGATGGAAACAAAGATTGTGGAGAAATATTTTAAAATGAAAACAAAATTTGGTTTGCATTTGAATAATATAGTATATTCTTTACGAAAAATCTAGCCGAGTTTTTATTTCATGAAACGAGGGAACAAAAGCATGAAACATGAGTTTGAGGTGCAAACAAAGATCGTGGAGAAATATTTTAAAGTAAAAATAAATTTTGGTTTGCATTTGAATAATATAGTATTTACGAAAAATCTAGCAGTGTTATTTTTATATAAAATGAGCGAACAAATGCATGAAACATGAGTTTTAGATGGAAACAAAGATTGTGGAGAAATATTTTAAAATGAAAACAAATTTTGGTTTGCATTTGAATAATATAGTATATTCTTTACGAAAAATCTAGCCGAGTTTTTATTTCATGAAACGAGCGAACAAACGCATGAAACATGAGTTTGAGGAGCAAACAAAGATTGTCGAGAAGCATTGTAAACTGCAAACAAATTTTGGTTTGCATTTGAATAATTTTGTATTTACGAAAAATCTAGCAGTGTTATTTTTATATAAAATGAGCGCACAAATGCATGAAACATGAGTTTCAGATGGAGACAAAGATTGTGGAGAAATATTTTAAACTGAAAACAAATTTTCGTTTGCATTTGAATAATTTAGTATATTCGTTACGAAAAATCTAGCCGAGTTTTTATTTCATGAAACGAGCGAACAAACGCATGAAACATGAGATTGATGTGCAAACAAAGATTGTGGAGAAATATTTTAAAATGAAAACAAATTTTGGTTTGCATTTAAATATTTTAGTATATTCTTTACGAAAAATCTAGCCGAGTTTTTATTTCATGAAACGAGTGAACAAAGGCATGAAACATGAGTTTGAGGTGCAAACAATGATCGTGGAGAAATATTTTAAAGTAAAAATAAATTTTGGTTTGCATTTGAATAATATAGTATTTACGAAAAATCTAGCAGTGTTATTTTTATATAAAATGAGCGAACAAATGAATGAAACATGAGTTTTAGATGGAAACAAAGATTGTGGAGAAATATTTTAAAATGAAAACAAATTTTGGTTTGCATTTGAATAATATAGTATATTCTTTACGAAAAATCTAGCCGAGTTTTTATTTCATGAAACGAGCGAACAAACGCATGAAACATGAGTTTGAGAAGCAAACAAAGATTGTCGAGAAACATTGTAAACTGAAAACAAATTTTGGTTTGCATTTAAATAATTTAGTATATTCTTTCCGAAAAATCTAGCCGAGTTTTTATTTCATGTAACGAGCGAACAAACGCATGAAACATGAGATTGAGGTGCAAACAAAGATTGTGGAGAAATATTTTAAAATGAAAACAAATTTTGGTTTGCATTTGAAATATATAGTATATTCTTTACGAAAAATCTACCCGAGTTTTTATTTCATGAAACGAGCGAACAAAGGCATGAAACATGAGTTTGAGGTGCAAACAAAGATCGTGGAGAAATATTTTAAAGTAAAAAAAAATTTTGGTTTGCATTTGAATAATATAGTATTTACGAAAAATCTAGCAGTGTTATTATTATATAAAATGAGCGAACAAATGCATGAAACATGAGTTTTAGACGGAAACAAAGATTGTGGAGAAATATTTTAAAATTTGTTTGCATTTGAATAATATAGTATATTCTTTACGAAAAATCTAGCCGAGTTTTTATTTCATGAAACGAGCGAAGAAACGCCAGAAACATGAGTTTCAGGAGCAAACAAAGATTGTCGAGAAGCATTGTAAACTGAAAACAAATTTTGGTTTGCATTTGAATAATTTTGTATTTACGAAAAATCTAGCAGTGTTATTTCTATATAAAATGAGCGCACAAATGCATGAAACATGAGTTTTAGATGGAAACAAAGATTGTGGAGAAATATTTTAAAATGAAAACAAATTTTGGTTTGCATTTGAATAATATAGTATATTCTTTACGAAAAATCTAGCCGAGTTTTTATTTCATGAAACGAGCGAACAAACGCATGAAACATGAGTTTGAGAAGCAAACAAAGATTGTCGAGAAACATTGTAAATTGAAAACAAATTTTGGTTTGCATTTGAAAAATTTAGTATATTTTTTACAAAAAATCTAGCCGAGTTTTTATTTCATGAAACGAGCGAACAAAGGCATGAAACATGAGTTTGAGGTGCAAACAAAGATCGTGGAGAAGCATTGTAAACTGAAAACAAATTTTGGTTTGCATTTGAATAATTTAGTATTTACCAAAAATCTAGCAGTGTTATTTTTATATAAAATGAGCGCACAAATACATGAAACATGAGTTTTAGATGGAATCAAAGATTGTGGAGAAATATTTTAAAATGAAAACAAATTTTCGTTTGCATTTGAATAATTTAGTATATTCGTTACGAAAAATCAAGCCGAGTTTTTATTTCATGAAACGAGCGAACAAACGCATGAAACATGAGATTGAGGTGCAAACAATGATTGTGGAGAAATATTTTAAAATGAAAACAAATTTTGGTTTGCATTTAAATAATTTAGTATATTCTTTACGAAAAATCTAGCCGAGTTTTTATTTCATGAAAGGAGCGAACAAACGCATGAATCATGAGATTGAGGTGCAAACAAAGATTGTGGAGAAATATTTTAAAATGAAAATAAAATTTGGTTTCCATTTGAATAATATAGTATATTCTTTACGAAAAATCTAGCCGAGTTTTTCTTTCATGAAACGAGGGAATAAAGGCATGAAACATGAGTTTGAGGTGCAAACAAAGATCGTGGAGAAATATTTTAAAGTAAAAATAAATTTTGGTTTGCATTTGAATAATATAGTATTTACGAAAAATCTAGCAGTGTTATTTTTATATAAAATGAGCGAACAAATGCATGAAACATGAGTTTTAGATGGAAACAAAGATTGTGGAGAAATATTTTAAAATGAAAACAAATTTTGGTTTGCATTTGAATAATATAGTATATTCTTTACGAAAAATCTTGCCGAGTTTTTATTTCATGATACGAGCGAACAAAGGCATGAAACATGAGTTTGAGGTACAAACAAAGATCGTGGAGAAATTTTTTAAAGTAAAAATAAATTTTGGTTTGCATTTGAATAATTTAGTATTTACGAAAAATCTAGCAGTGTTTTTTTTATATAAAATGAGCGAACAAATGCATGAAACATGAGTTTTAGATGGAAACAAAGATTGTGGAGAAATATTTTAAAATGAAAACAAAATTTGGTTTGCATTTGAATAATATAGTATATTCTTTACGAAAAATCTAGCCGAGTTTTTATTTCATGAAACGAGGGAACAAAAGCATGAAACATGAGTTTGAGGTGCAAACAAAGATCGTGGAGAAATATTTTAAAGTAAAAATAAATTTTGGTTTGCATTTGAATAATATAGTATTTACGAAAAATCTAGCAGTGTTATTTTTATATAAAATGAGCGAACAAATGCATGAAACATGAGTTTTAGATGGAAACAAAGATTGTGGAGAAATATTTTAAAATGAAAACAAATTTTGGTTTGCATTTGAATAATATAGTATATTCTTTACGAAAAATCTAGCCGAGTTTTTATTTCATGAAACGAGCGAACAAACGCATGAAACATGAGTTTGAGGAGCAAACAAAGATTGTCGAGAAGCATTGTAAACTGCAAACAAATTTTGGTTTGCATTTGAATAATTTTGTATTTACGAAAAATCTAGCAGTGTTATTTTTATATAAAATGAGCGCACAAATGCATGAAACATGAGTTTCAGATGGAGACAAAGATTGTGGAGAAATATTTTAAACTGAAAACAAATTTTCGTTTGCATTTGAATAATTTAGTATATTCGTTACGAAAAATCTAGCCGAGTTTTTATTTCATGAAACGAGCGAACAAACGCATGAAACATGAGATTGATGTGCAAACAAAGATTGTGGAGAAATATTTTAAAATGAAAACAAATTTTGGTTTGCATTTAAATATTTTAGTATATTCTTTACGAAAAATCTAGCCGAGTTTTTATTTCATGAAACGAGTGAACAAAGGCATGAAACATGAGTTTGAGGTGCAAACAATGATCGTGGAGAAATATTTTAAAGTAAAAATAAATTTTGGTTTGCATTTGAATAATATAGTATTTACGAAAAATCTAGCAGTGTTATTTTTATATAAAATGAGCGAACAAATGAATGAAACATGAGTTTTAGATGGAAACAAAGATTGTGGAGAAATATTTTAAAATGAAAACAAATTTTGGTTTGCATTTGAATAATATAGTATATTCTTTACGAAAAATCTAGCCGAGTTTTTATTTCATGAAACGAGCGAACAAACGCATGAAACATGAGTTTGAGAAGCAAACAAAGATTGTCGAGAAACATTGTAAACTGAAAACAAATTTTGGTTTGCATTTAAATAATTTAGTATATTCTTTCCGAAAAATCTAGCCGAGTTTTTATTTCATGTAACGAGCGAACAAACGCATGAAACATGAGATTGAGGTGCAAACAAAGATTGTGGAGAAATATTTTAAAATGAAAACAAATTTTGGTTTGCATTTGAAATATATAGTATATTCTTTACGAAAAATCTACCCGAGTTTTTATTTCATGAAACGAGCGAACAAAGGCATGAAACATGAGTTTGAGGTGCAAACAAAGATCGTGGAGAAATATTTTAAAGTAAAAAAAAATTTTGGTTTGCATTTGAATAATATAGTATTTACGAAAAATCTAGCAGTGTTATTATTATATAAAATGAGCGAACAAATGCATGAAACATGAGTTTTAGACGGAAACAAAGATTGTGGAGAAATATTTTAAAATTTGTTTGCATTTGAATAATATAGTATATTCTTTACGAAAAATCTAGCCGAGTTTTTATTTCATGAAACGAGCGAAGAAACGCCAGAAACATGAGTTTCAGGAGCAAACAAAGATTGTCGAGAAGCATTGTAAACTGAAAACAAATTTTGGTTTGCATTTGAATAATTTTGTATTTACGAAAAATCTAGCAGTGTTATTTCTATATAAAATGAGCGCACAAATGCATGAAACATGAGTTTTAGATGGAAACAAAGATTGTGGAGAAATATTTTAAAATGAAAACAAATTTTGGTTTGCATTTGAATAATATAGTATATTCTTTACGAAAAATCTAGCCGAGTTTTTATTTCATGAAACGAGCGAACAAACGCATGAAACATGAGTTTGAGAAGCAAACAAAGATTGTCGAGAAACATTGTAAATTGAAAACAAATTTTGGTTTGCATTTGAAAAATTTAGTATATTTTTTACAAAAAATCTAGCCGAGTTTTTATTTCATGAAACGAGCGAACAAAGGCATGAAACATGAGTTTGAGGTGCAAACAAAGATCGTGGAGAAGCATTGTAAACTGAAAACAAATTTTGGTTTGCATTTGAATAATTTAGTATTTACCAAAAATCTAGCAGTGTTATTTTTATATAAAATGAGCGCACAAATACATGAAACATGAGTTTTAGATGGAATCAAAGATTGTGGAGAAATATTTTAAAATGAAAACAAATTTTCGTTTGCATTTGAATAATTTAGTATATTCGTTACGAAAAATCAAGCCGAGTTTTTATTTCATGAAACGAGCGAACAAACGCATGAAACATGAGATTGAGGTGCAAACAATGATTGTGGAGAAATATTTTAAAATGAAAACAAATTTTGGTTTGCATTTAAATAATTTAGTATATTCTTTACGAAAAATCTAGCCGAGTTTTTATTTCATGAAAGGAGCGAACAAACGCATGAATCATGAGATTGAGGTGCAAACAAAGATTGTGGAGAAATATTTTAAAATGAAAATAAAATTTGGTTTCCATTTGAATAATATAGTATATTCTTTACGAAAAATCTAGCCGAGTTTTTCTTTCATGAAACGAGGGAATAAAGGCATGAAACATGAGTTTGAGGTGCAAACAAAGATCGTGGAGAAATATTATAAAGTAAAAATAAATTTTGGTTTGCATTTGAATAATATAGTATTTACGAAAAATCTAGCAGTGTTATTTTTATATAAAATGAGCGAACAAATGCATGAAACATGAGTTTTAGATGGAAACAAAGATTGTGGAGAAATATTTTAAAATGAAAACAAATTTTGGTTTGCATTTGAATAATATAGTATATTCTTTACGAAAAATCTAGCCGAGTTTTTATTTCATGAAACGAGCGAACAAACGCATGAAACATGAGATTGATGTGCAAACAAAGATTGTGGAGAAATATTTTAAAATGAAAACAAATTTTGGTTTGCATTTAAATATTTTAGTATATTCTTTACGAAAAATCTAGCCGAGTTTTTATTTCATGAAACGAGTGAACAAAGGCATGAAACATGAGTTTGAGGTGCAAACAATGATCGTGGAGAAATATTTTAAAATGAAAACAAATTTTGGTTTGCATTTGAATAATACAGTATATTCTTTACGAAAAATCTAGCCGAGTTTTTATTTCATGAAACGAGCGAACAAATGCATGAAACATGAGTTTGAGGAGCAAACAAAGATTGTCGAGAAGCATTGTAAACTGAAAACAAATTTTGGTTTGCATTTGAATAATTTAGTATTTACGAAAAATCTAGCAGTGTTATTTTTATATAAAATGAGCGCACAAATGCATGAAACATGAGTTTTAGATGGAAACAAAGATTGTGGAGAAATATTTTAAAATGAAAACAAATTTTGGTTTGCTTTTGAATAATATAGTATATTCTTTACGAAAAATCTAGCCGAGTTTTTATTTCATGAAACGAGCGAACAAACGCATCAAACATGAGTTTGAGAAGCAAACAAAGATTGTCGAGAAACATTGTAAACTGAAAACAAATTTTGGTTTGCATTTGAAAAATTTAGTATATTTTTTACAAAAAATGTAGCCGTGTTTTTCTTGCATGTTACTAGGGAACAAACGAATGAAACAAGAGTTTGAGGTGCAAACAAAGATTTGGGAGAAATATTTTAAAATGAAGACAAATTTTGGTTTGCATTTGAATAATTTAGTATATTCTTTACGAAAAATCTAGCCGAGTTTTTATTTCATGAAACGAGCGAACAAACGCATGAAACATGAGTTTGAGGTGCAAACAAAGATCGTGGAGAAATATTTTAAAGTAAAACTATATTTTGGTTTGCATTTGAATAATTTAGTACTTACGAAAAATCTAGCAGTGTTATTTTTATATAAAATGAGCGCACAAATACATGAAACATGAGTTTTAGACGGAAACAAAGATTGTGGAGAAATATTTTAAAATGAAAACAAATTTTCGTTTGCATTTGAATAATTTAGTATATTCGTTACGAAAAATCGAGCCGAGTTTTTATTTCATGAAACGAGCGAACAAACGCATGAAACATGAGATTGAGGTGCAAACAAAGATTGTGGAGAAATATTTTAAAATGAAAACAAATTTTGGTTTGCATTTGAATAATATAGTATATTCTTTACGAAAAATCTACCCGAGTTTTTATTTCATGATACGAGCGAACAAAGGCATGAAACATGAGTTTGAGGTACAAACAAAGATCGTGGAGAAATTTTTTAAAGTAAAAATAAATTTTGGTCTGCATTTGAATAATTTAGTATTTACGAAAAATCTAGCAGTGTTATTTTTATATAAAATGAGCGAACAAATGCATGAAACATGAGTTTTAGATGGAAACAAAGATTGTGGAGAAATATTTTAAAATGAAAACAAAATTTGGTTTGCATTTGAATAATATAGTATATTCTTTACGAAAAATCTAGCCGAGTTTTTATTTCATGAAACGAGGGAACAAAGGCATGAAACATGAGTTTGAGGTGCAAACAAAGATCGTGGAGAAATATTTTAAAGTAAAAATAAATTTTGGTTTGCATTTGAATAATATAGTATTTACGAAAAATCTAGCAGTGTTATTTTTATATAAAATGAGCGAACAAATGCATGAAACATGAGTTTTAGATGGAAACAAAGATTGTGGAGAAATATTTTAAAATGAAAACAAATTTTGGTTTGCATTTGAATAATATAGTATATTCTTTACGAAAAATCTAGCCGAGTTTTTATTTCATGAAACGAGCGAACAAACGCATGAAACATGAGATTGATGTGCAAACAAAGATTGTGGAGAAATATTTTAAAATGAAAACAAATTTTGGTTTGCATTTAAATATTTTAGTATATTCTTTACGAAAAATCTAGCCGAGTTTTTATTTCATGAAACGAGTGAACAAAGGCATGAAACATGAGTTTGAGGTGCAAACAATGATCGTGGAGAAATATTTTAAAATGAAAACAAATTTTGGTTTGCATTTGAATAATACAGTATATTCTTTACGAAAAATCTAGCCGAGTTTTTATTTCATGAAACGAGCGAACAAATGCATGAAACATGAGTTTGAGGAGCAAACAAAGATTGTCGAGAAGCATTGTAAACTGAAAACAAATTTTGGTTTGCATTTGAATAATATAGTATATTCTTTACGAAAAATCTACCCGAGTTTTTATTTCATGATACGAGCGAACAAAGGCATGAAACATGAGTTTGAGGTACAAACAAAGATCGTGGAGAAATTTTTTAAAGTAAAAATAAATTTTGGTCTGCATTTGAATAATTTAGTATTTACGAAAAATCTAGCAGTGTTGTTTTTATATAAAATGAGCGAACAAATGCATGAAACATGAGTTTTAGATGGAAACAAAGATTGTGGAGAAATATTTTAAAATGAAAACAAATTTTGGTTTGCATTTGAATAATATAGTATATTCTTTACGAAAAATCTAGCCGAGTTTTTATTTCATGAAACGAGCGAACAAACGCATGAAACATGAGTTTGAGGAGCAAACAAAGATTGTCGAGAAGCATTGTAAACTGAAAACAAATTTTGGTTTGCATTTGAATAATTTAGTATTTACGAAAAATCTAGCAGTGTTATTTTTATATAAAATGAGCGCACAAATGCATGAAACATGAGTTTTAGATGGAAACAAAGATTGTGGAGAAATATTTTAAAATGAAAACAAAATTTGGTTTGCATTTGAATAATATAATATATTCTTTACGAAAAATCTAGCCGAGTTTTTATTTCGTGAAACGAGGGAACAAAGGCATGAAACATGAGTTTGAGGTGCAAACAACGATCGTGGAGAAATATTTTAAAGTAAAAATAAATTTTGGTTTGCATTTGAATAATATAGTATTTACGAAAAATCTAGCAGTGTTATTTTTATATAAAATGAGCGAACAAATGCATGAAACATGAGTTTTAGATGGAAACAAAGATTGTGGAGAAATATTTTAAAATGAAAACAAATTTTGGTTTGCATTTGAATAATATAGTATATTCTTTACGAAAAATCTAGCCGAGTTTTTATTTCATGAAACGAGCGAACAAACGCATGAAACATGAGTTTGAGGAGCAAACAAAGATTGTCGAGAAGCATTGTAAACTGAAAACAAATTTTGGTTTGCATTTGAATAATTTAGTATTTATGAAAAATCTAGCAGTGTTATTTTTATATAAAATGAGCGCACAAATGCATGAAACATGAGTTTTAGATGGAAACAAAGATTGTGGAGAAATATTTTAAACAGAAAACAAATTTTCGTTTGCATTTGAATAATTTAGTATATTCGTTACGAAAAATCTAGCCGAGTTTTTATTTCATGAAACGAGCGAACAAACGCATGAAACATGAGATTGAGGTGCAAACAAAGATTGTGGAGAAATATTTTAAAATGAAAACAAATTTTGGTTTGCATTTAAATATTTTAGTATATTCTTTACGAAAAATCTAGCCGAGTTTTTATTTCATGAAACGAGCGAACAAACGCATGAAACATGAGATTGAGGTGCAAACAAAGATTGTGCTGAAATATTTTAAAATGAAAACAAATTTTGGTTTCCATTTGAATAATATAGTATATTCTTTACGAAAAATCTAGCCGAGTTTTTATTTCATGAAACGAGTGAACAAAGGCATGAAACATGAGTTTGAGGTGCAAACAAAGATCGTGGAGAAATATTTTAAAGTAAAAATAAATTTTGGTTTGCATTTGAATAATATAGTATTTACGAAAAATCTAGCAGTGTTATTTTTATATAAAATGAGCGAACAAATGCATGAAACATGAGTTTTAGATGGAAACAAAGATTGTGGAGAAATATTTTAAAATGAAAACAAATTTTGGTTTGCATATGAATAATATAGTATATTCTTTACGAAAAATCTAGCCGAGTTTTTATTTCATGAAACGAGCGAACAAACGCATGAAACATGAGTTTGAGAAGCAAACAAAGATTGTCGAGAAACATTGTAAACTGAAAACAAATTTTGGTTTGCATTAAATAATTTAGTATACTTTTTACAAAAAATGTAGCCGTGTTTTTCTTGCATGTAACTAGGGAACAAACGAATGAAACAAGAGTTTGAGGTGCAAACAAAGATTTGGGAGAAATATTTTAAAATGACGACAAATTTTGGTTTGCATTTGAATAATTTAGTATATTCTTTACGAAAAATCTAGCCGAGTTTTTTTTCCATGAAACGAGCGAACAAAGGCATGAAACATGAGTTTGAGGTGCAAACAAAGATCGTGGAGAAATATTTTAAAGTAAAAATAAATTTTGGTTTCCATTTGAATAATTTAGTATTTACGAAAAATCTAGCAGTGTTATTTTTGTATAAAATGAGCGCACAAATGCATGAAACATGAGTTTTAGATGGAAACAAAGATTGTGGAGAAATATTTTAAAATGAAAAGAAATTTTCGTTTGCATTTGAATAATTTAGTATATTCGTTACGAAAAATCTAACTGAGTTTTTATTTCATGAAACGAGCGAACAAACGCATGAAACATGAGATTGAGGTGCAAACAAAGATTGTGGAGAAATATTTTAAAATGAAAACAAATTTTGGTTTGCATTTAAATAATTTAGTACATTCTTTACGAAAAATCTAGCCGAGTTTTTATTTCATGAAACGAGCGAACAAACGCATGAAACATGAGTTTGAGGAGCAAACAAAGATTGTCGAGAAGCATTGTAAACTGAAAACAAATTTTGGTTTGCATTTGAATAATTTAGTATTTATGAAAAATCTAGCAGTGTTATTTTTATATAAAATGAGCGCACAAATGCATGAAACATGAGTTTTAGATGGAAACAAAGATTGTGGAGAAATATTTTAAACAGAAAACAAATTTTCGTTTGCATTTGAATAATTTAGTATATTCGTTACGAAAAATCTAGCCGAGTTTTTATTTCATGAAACGAGCGAACAAACGCATGAAACATGAGATTGAGGTGCAAACAAAGATTGTGGAGAAATATTTTAAAATGAAAACAAATTTTGGTTTGCATTTAAATATTTTAGTATATTCTTTACGAAAAATCTAGCCGAGTTTTTATTTCATGAAACGAGCGAACAAACGCATGAAACATGAGATTGAGGTGCAAACAAAGATTGTGCTGAAATATTTTAAAATGAAAACAAATTTTGGTTTCCATTTGAATAATATAGTATATTCTTTACGAAAAATCTAGCCGAGTTTTTATTTCATGAAACGAGTGAACAAAGGCATGAAACATGAGTTTGAGGTGCAAACAAAGATCGTGGAGAAATATTTTAAAGTAAAAATAAATTTTGGTTTGCATTTGAATAATATAGTATTTACGAAAAATCTAGCAGTGTTATTTTTATATAAAATGAGCGAACAAATGCATGAAACATGAGTTTTAGATGGAAACAAAGATTGTGGAGAAATATTTTAAAATGAAAACAAATTTTGGTTTGCATTTGAATAATATAGTATATTCTTTACGAAAAATCTAGCCGAGTTTTTATTTCATGAAACGAGCGAACAAACGCATGAAACATGAGTTTGAGAAGCAAACAAAGATTGTCGAGAAGCATTGTAAATTGAAAACAAATTTTGGTTTGCATTTGAATAATTTAGTATTTACGAAAAATCTAGCAGTGTTATTTTTATATAAAATGAGCGCACAAATGCATGAAACATGAGTTTTAGATGGAAACAAAGATTGTGGAGAAATATTTTAAAATGAAAACAAATTTTGGTTTGCATTTGAATAATATAGTATATTCTTTACGAAAAATCTAGCCGAGTTTTTATTTCATGAAACGAGCGAACAAACGCATCAAACATGAGTTTGAGAAGCAAACAAAGATTGTCGAGAAACATTGTAAACTGAAAACAAATTTTGGTTTGCATTTGAATAATTTAGTATATTTTTTACAAAAAATGTAGCCGTGTTTTTCTTGCATGTAACTAGGGAACAAACGAATGAAACAAGAGTTTGAGGTGCAAACAAAGATTTGGGAGAAATATTTTAAAATGAAGACAAATTTTGGTTTGCATTTGAATAATTTAGTATATTCTTTACGAAAAATCTAGCCGAGTTTTTTTTCCATGAAACGAGCGAACAAAGGCATGAAACATGAGTTTGAGGTGCAAACAAAGATCGTGGAGAAATATTTTAAAGTAAAAATAAATTTTGGTTTCCATTTGAATAATTTAGTATTTACGAAAAATCTAGCAGTGTTATTTTTGTATAAAATGAGCGCACAAATGCATGAAACATGAGTTTTAGATGGAAACAAAGATTGTGGAGAAATATTTTAAAATGAAAAGAAATTTTCGTTTGCATTTGAATAATTTAGTATATTCGTTACGAAAAATCTAACTGAGTTTTTATTTCATGAAACGAGCGAACAAACGCATGAAACATGAGATTGAGGTGCAAACAAAGATTGTGGAGAAATATTTTAAAATGAAAACAAATTTTTGTTTGCATTTAAATAATTTAGTACATTCTTTACGAAAAATCTAGCCGAGTTTTTATTTCATGAAACGATTGAACAAACGCATGAAACATGAGATTGAGGTGCAAACAAAGATTGTGGAGAAATATTTTAAAATGAAAACAAATTTTGGTTTGCATTTGAAATATATAGTATATTCTTTACGAAAAATCTACCCGAGTTTTTATTTCATGAAACGAGCGAACAAAGGCATGAAACATGAGTTTGAGGTGCAAACAAAGATCGTGGAGAAATATTTTAAAGTAAAAAAAAATTTTGGTTTGCATTTGAATAATATAGTATTTACGAAAAATCTAGCAGTGTTATTTTTATATAAAATTAGCGAACAAATGCATGAAACATGAGTTTTAGACGGAAACAAAGATTGTGGAGAAATATTTTAAAATTGGTTTGCATTTGAATAATATAGTATATTCTTTACGAAAAATCTAGCCGAGTTTTTATTTCATGAAACGAGCGAACAAACGCATGAAACATGAGTTTGAGGAGAAAACAAAGATTGTCGAGAAGCATTGTAAACTGAAAACAAATTTTGGTTTGCATTTGAATAATATAGTATTTACGAAAAATCTAGCAGTGTTATTTTTATATAAAATTAGCGAACAAATGCATGAAACATGAGTTTTAGACGGAAACAAAGATTGTGGAGAAATATTTTAAAATTGGTTTGCATTTGAATAATATAGTATATTCTTTACGAAAAATCTAGCCGAGTTTTTATTTCATGAAACGAGCGAACAAACGCATCAAACATGAGTTTGAGAAGCAAACAAAGATTGTCGAGAAACATTGTAAACTGAAAACAAATTTTCGTTTGCATTTGAATAATTTAGTATATTTTTTACAAAAAATGTAGCCGTGTTTTTCTAGCATGTAACTAGGGAACAAACGAATGAAACAAGAGTTTGAGGTGCAAACAAAGATTTGGGAGAAATATTTTAAAATGAAGACAAATTTTGGTTTGCATTTAAATAATTTAGTATATTCTTTACGAAAAATCTACCGAGTTTTTATTCCATGAAACGAGTGAACAAAGGCATGAAACATGAGTTTGAGGTGCAAACAAAGATCGTGGAGAAATATTTTAAAGTAAAAATAAATTTTGGTTTCCATTTGAATAATTTAGTATTTACGAAAAATCTAGCAGTGTTATTTTTGTATAAAATGAGCGCACAAATGCATGAAACATGAGTTTTAGATGGAAACAAAGATTGTGGAGAAATATTTTAAAATGAAAAGAAATTTTCGTTTGCATTTGAATAATTTAGTATATTCGTTACGAAAAATCTAACCGAGTTTTTATTTCATGAAACGAGCGAACAAACGCATGAAACATGAGATTGAGGTGCAAACAAAGATTGTGGAGAAATATTTTAAAATGAAAACAAATTTTGGTTTGCATTTAAATAATTTAGTACATTCTTTACGAAAAATCTAGCCGAGTTTTTATTTCATGAAACGAGCGAACAAACGCATGAAACAAGAGATTGAGGTGCAAACAAACGCATGAAACATGAGATTGAGGTGCAAACAAAGATTGTGGAGAAATATTTTAAAATGAAAACAAATTTTGGTTTGCATTTGAAATATATAGTATATTCTTTACGAAAAATCTACCCGAGTTTTTATTTCATGAAACGAGCGAACAAAGGCATGAAACATGAGTTTGAGGTGCAAACAAAGATCGTGGAGAAATATTTTAAAGTAAAAAAAAATTTTGGTTTGCATTTGAATAATATAGTATTTACGAAAAATCTAGCAGTGTTATTTTTATATAAAATGAGCGAACAAATGCATGAAACATGAGTTTTAGACAGAAACAAAGATTGTGGAGAAATATTTTAAAAATGGTTTGCATTTGAATAATATAGTATATTCTTTACGAAAAATCTAGCCGAGTTTTTATTTCATGAAACGAGCGAACAAACGCATGAAACATGAGTTTGAGGAGCAAACAAAGATTGTCGAGAAGCATTGTAAACTGAAAACAAATTTTGGTTTGCATTTGAATAATTTAGTATTTACGAAAAATCTAGCAGTGTTATTTTTATATAAAATGAGCGCACAAATGCATGAAACATGAGTTTTAGACGGAAACAAAGATTGTGGAGAAATATTTTAAAATTGGTTTGCATTTGAATAATATAGTATATTCTTTACGAAAAATCTAGCCGAGTTTTTATTTCATGAAACGAGCGAACAAACGCATGAAACATGAGTTTGAGGAGCAAACAAAGATTGTCGAGAAGCATTGTAAACTGAAAACAAATTTTGGTTTGCATTTGAAAAATTTAGTATATTTTTTACAAAAAATGTAGCCGTGTTTTTCTTGCATGTAACTAGCGAACAAACGAATGAAACACGAGTTTGAGGTGCTAACAAAGATTTGGGAGAAATATTTTAAAATGAAGACAAATTTTGGTTTGCATTTAAATAATTTAGTATATTCTTTACGAAAAATCTAGCCGAGTTTTTATTTCATGAAACGAGCGAACAAACGCGTGAAACATGAGATTGAGGTGCAAACAAAGATTGTGGAGAAATATTTTAAAATGAAAAATTTTTTGGTTTGCATTTAAATAATTTAGTATTTACGAAAAATCTAGCAGTGTTATTTTTATATAAAATGAGCGCACAAATGCATGAAACATGAGTTTTAGATGGAAACAAAGATTGTGGAGAAATATTTTAAACTGAAAACAAATTTTCGTTTGCATTTGAATAATTTAGTATATTCGTTACGAAAAATCTAGCCGAGTTTTTATTTCATGAAACGAGCGAACAAACGCATGAAACATGAGATTGAGGTGCAAACAAAGATTGTGGAGAAATATTTTAAAATGAAAACAAATTTTGGTTTGCATTTAAATATTTTAGTATATTCTTTACGAAAAATCTAGCCGAGTTTTTGTTTCATGAAACGAGCGAACAAACGCATGAAACATGAGATTGAGGTGCAAACAAAGATTGTGCTGAAATATTTTAAAATGAAAACAAATTTTGGTTTCCATTTGAATAATATAGTATATTCTTTACGAAAAATCTAGCCGAGTTTCTATTTCATGAAACGAGTGAACAAAGGCATGAAACATGAGTTTGAGGTGCAAACAAAGATCGTGGAGAAATATTTTAAAGTAAAAATAAATTTTGGTTTGCATTTGAATAATATAGTATTTACGAAAAATCTAGCAGTGTTATTTTTATATAAAATGAGCGAACAAATGCATGAAACATGAGTTTTAGATGGAAACAAAGATTGTGGAGAAATATTTTAAAATGAAAACAAAATTTGGTTTGCATTTGAATAATATAGTATATTCTTTACGAAATATCTAGCCGAGTTTTTATTTCATGAAACGAGCGAACAAACGCGTGAAACATGAGATTGAGGTGCAAACAAAGATTGTGGAGAAATATTTTAAAATGAAAAAAATTTTGGTTTGCATTTAAATAATTTAGTATTTACAAAAAATCTAGCAGTGTTATTTTTATATAAAATGAGCGCACAAATGCATGAAACATGAGTTTTAGATGGAAACAAAGATTGTGGAGAAATATTTTAAACTGAAAACAAATTTTCGTTTGCATTTGAATAATTTAGTATATTCGTTACGAAAAATCTAGCCGAGTTTTTATTTCATGAAACGAGCGAACAAACGCATGAAACATGAGATTGAGGTGCAAACAAAGATTGTGGAGAAATATTTTAAAATGAAAACAAATTTTGGTTTGCATTTAAATATTTTAGTATATTCTTTACGAAAAATCTAGCCGAGTTTTTGTTTCATGAAACGAGCGAACAAACGCATGAAACATGAGATTGAGGTGCAAACAAAGATTGTGCTGAAATATTTTAAAATGAAAACAAATTTTGGTTTCCATTTGAATAATATAGTATATTCTTTACGAAAAATCTAGCCGAGTTTCTATTTCATGAAACGAGTGAACAAAGGCATGAAACATGAGTTTGAGGTGCAAACAAAGATCGTGGAGAAATATTTTAAAGTAAAAATAAATTTTGGTTTGCATTCGAATAATATAGTATTTACGAAAAATCTAGCAGTGTTATTTTTATATAAAATGAGCGAACAAATGCATGAAACATGAGTTTTAGATGGAAACAAAGATTGTGGAGAAATATTTTAAAATGAAAACAAAATTTGGTTTGCATTTGAATAATATAGTATATTCTTTACGAAATATCTAGCCGAGTTTTTATTTCATGAAACGAGCGAACAAACGCGTGAAACATGAGATTGAGGTGCAAACAAAGATTGTGGAGAAATATTTTAAAATGAAAAAAATTTTGGTTTGCATTTAAATAATTTAGTATTTACAAAAAATCTAGCAGTGTTATTTTTATATAAAATGAGCGCACAAATGCATGAAACATGAGTTTTAGATGGAAACAAAGATTGTGGAGAAATATTTTAAACTGAAAACAAATTTTCGTTTGCATTTGAATAATTTAGTATATTCGTTACGAAAAATCTAGCCGAGTTTTTATTTCATGAAACGAGCGAACAAACGCATGAAACATGAGATTGAGGTGCAAACAAAGATTGTGGAGAAATATTTTAAAATGAAAACAAATTTTGGTTTGCATTTAAATATTTTAGTATATTCTTTACGAAAAATCTAGCCGAGTTTTTGTTTCATGAAACGAGCGAACAAACGCATGAAACATGAGATTGAGGTGCAAACAAAGATTGTGCTGAAATATTTTAAAATGAAAACAAATTTTGGTTTCCATTTGAATAATATAGTATATTCTTTACGAAAAATCTAGCCGAGTTTCTATTTCATGAAACGAGTGAACAAAGGCATGAAACATGAGTTTGAGGTGCAAACAAAGATCGTGGAGAAATATTTTAAAGTAAAAATAAATTTTGGTTTGCATTCGAATAATATAGTATTTACGAAAAATCTAGCAGTGTTATTTTTATATAAAATGAGCGAACAAATGCATGAAACATGAGTTTTAGATGGAAACAAAGATTGTGGAGAAATATTTTAAAATGAAAACAAAATTTGGTTTGCATTTGAATAATATAGTATATTCTTTACGAAATATCTAGCCGAGTTTTTATTTCATGAAACGAGCGAACAAACGCATGAAACAAGAGTTTGAGAAGCAAACAAAGATTGTCGAGAAACATTGTAAACTGAAAACAAATTTTGGTTTGCATTTGAAAAATTTAGTATATTTTTTACAAAAAATGTAGCCGTGTTTTTCTTGCATGTAACTAGGGAACAAACGAATGAAACAAGAGTTTGAGGTGCAAACAAAGATTTGGGAGAAATATTTTAAAAGGAAGACAAATTTTAGTTTGCATTTGAATAATTTAGTATATTCTTTACGAAAAATCTAGCCGAGTTTTTATTTCATGAAACGAGCGAACAAAGGCATGAAACATGAGTTTGAGGTGCAAACAAAGATCGTTGAGAAATATTTTAAAGTAAAAAAAAATTTTGGTTTGCATTTGAATAATATAGTATTTACGAAAAATCTAGCAGTGTTATTTTTATATAAAATGAGCGAACAAATGCATGAAACATGAGTTTTAGACGGAAACAAAGATTGTGGAGAAATATTTTAAAATTGGTTTGCATTTGAATAATATAGTATATTCTTTACGAAAAATCTAGCCGAGTTTTTATTTCATGAAACGAGCGAACAAACGCATGAAACATGAGTTTGAGGAGCAAACAAAGATTGTCGAGAAGCATTGTAAACTGAAAACAAATTTTGGTTTGCATTTGAATAATTTAGTATTTACGAAAAATCTAGCAGTGTTATTTTTATATAAAATGAGCGCACAAATGCATGAAACATGAGTTTTAGACGGAAACAAAGATTGTGGAGAAATATTTTAAAATTGGTTTGCATTTGAATAATATAGTATATTCTTTACGAAAAATCTAGCCGAGTTTTTATTTCATGAAACGAGCGAACAAACGCATGAAACAAGAGATTGAGGTGCAAACAAACGCATGAAACATGAGATTGAGGTGCAAACAAAGATTGTGGAGAAATATTTTAAAATGAAAACAAATTTTGGTTTGCATTTGAAATATATAGTATATTCTTTACGAAAAATCTACCCGAGTTTTTATTTCATGAAACGAGCGAACAAAGGCATGAAACATGAGTTTGAGGTGCAAACAAAGATCGTGGAGAAATATTTTAAACTAAAAAAAAATTTTGGTTTGCATTTGAATAATATAGTATTTACGAAAAATCTAGCAGTGTTATTTTTATATAAAATGAGCGAACAAATGCATGAAACATGAGTTTTAGACAGAAACAAAGATTGTGGAGAAATATTTTAAAATGGTTTGCATTTGAATAATATAGTATATTCTTTACGAAAAATCTAGCCGAGTTTTTATTTCATGAAACGAGCGAACAAACGCATGAAACATGAGTTTGAGGAGCAAACAAAGATTGTCGAGAAGCATTGTAAACTGAAAACAAATTTTGGTTTGCATTTGAATAATTTAGTATTTACGAAAAATCTAGCAGTGTTATTTTTATATAAAATGAGCGCACAAATGCATGAAACATGAGTTTTAGACGGAAACAAAGATTGTGGAGAAATATTTTAAAATTGGTTTGCATTTGAATAATATAGTATATTCTTTACGAAAAATCTAGCCGAGTTTTTATTTCATGAAACGAGCGAACAAACGCATGAAACATGAGTTTGAGGAGCAAACAAAGATTGTCGAGAAGCATTGTAAACTGAAAACAAATTTTGGTTTGCATTTGAAAAATTTAGTATATTTTTTACAAAAAATGTAGCCGTGTTTTTCTTGCATGTAACTAGCGAACAAACGAATGAAACACGAGTTTGAGGTGCTAACAAAGATTTGGGAGAAATATTTTAAAATGAAGACAAATTTTGGTTTGCATTTAAATAATTTAGTATATTCTTTACGAAAAATCTAGCCGAGTTTTTATTTCATGAAACGAGCGAACAAACGCGTGAAACATGAGATTGAGGTGCAAACAAAGATTGTGGAGAAATATTTTAAAATGAAAAAATTTTTGGTTTGCATTTAAATAATTTAGTATTTACGAAAAATCTAGCAGTGTTATTTTTATATAAAATGAGCGCACAAATGCATGAAACATGAGTTTTAGATGGAAACAAAGATTGTGGAGAAATATTTTAAACTGAAAACAAATTTTCGTTTGCATTTGAATAATTTAGTATATTCGTTACGAAAAATCTAGCCGAGTTTTTATTTCATGAAACGAGCGAACAAACGCATGAAACATGAGATTGAGGTGCAAACAAAGATTGTGGAGAAATATTTTAAAATGAAAACAAATTTTGGTTTGCATTTAAATATTTTAGTATATTCTTTACGAAAAATCTAGCCGAGTTTTTGTTTCATGAAACGAGCGAACAAACGCATGAAACATGAGATTGAGGTGCAAACAAAGATTGTGCTGAAATATTTTAAAATGAAAACAAATTTTGGTTTCCATTTGAATAATATAGTATATTCTTTACGAAAAATCTAGCCGAGTTTCTATTTCATGAAACGAGTGAACAAAGGCATGAAACATGAGTTTGAGGTGCAAACAAAGATCGTGGAGAAATATTTTAAAGTAAAAATAAATTTTGGTTTGCATTTGAATAATATAGTATTTACGAAAAATCTAGCAGTGTTATTTTTATATAAAATGAGCGAACAAATGCATGAAACATGAGTTTTAGATGGAAACAAAGATTGTGGAGAAATATTTTAAAATGAAAACAAAATTTGGTTTGCATTTGAATAATATAGTATATTCTTTACGAAATATCTAGCCGAGTTTTTATTTCATGAAACGAGCGAACAAACGCGTGAAACATGAGATTGAGGTGCAAACAAAGATTGTGGAGAAATATTTTAAAATGAAAAAAATTTTGGTTTGCATTTAAATAATTTAGTATTTACAAAAAATCTAGCAGTGTTATTTTTATATAAAATGAGCGCACAAATGCATGAAACATGAGTTTTAGATGGAAACAAAGATTGTGGAGAAATATTTTAAACTGAAAACAAATTTTCGTTTGCATTTGAATAATTTAGTATATTCGTTACGAAAAATCTAGCCGAGTTTTTATTTCATGAAACGAGCGAACAAACGCATGAAACATGAGATTGAGGTGCAAACAAAGATTGTGGAGAAATATTTTAAAATGAAAACAAATTTTGGTTTGCATTTAAATATTTTAGTATATTCTTTACGAAAAATCTAGCCGAGTTTTTGTTTCATGAAACGAGCGAACAAACGCATGAAACATGAGATTGAGGTGCAAACAAAGATTGTGCTGAAATATTTTAAAATGAAAACAAATTTTGGTTTCCATTTGAATAATATAGTATATTCTTTACGAAAAATCTAGCCGAGTTTCTATTTCATGAAACGAGTGAACAAAGGCATGAAACATGAGTTTGAGGTGCAAACAAAGATCGTGGAGAAATATTTTAAAGTAAAAATAAATTTTGGTTTGCATTCGAATAATATAGTATTTACGAAAAATCTAGCAGTGTTATTTTTATATAAAATGAGCGAACAAATGCATGAAACATGAGTTTTAGATGGAAACAAAGATTGTGGAGAAATATTTTAAAATGAAAACAAAATTTGGTTTGCATTTGAATAATATAGTATATTCTTTACGAAATATCTAGCCGAGTTTTTATTTCATGAAACGAGCGAACAAACGCATGAAACAAGAGTTTGAGAAGCAAACAAAGATTGTCGAGAAACATTGTAAACTGAAAACAAATTTTGGTTTGCATTTGAAAAATTTAGTATATTTTTTACAAAAAATGTAGCCGTGTTTTTCTTGCATGTAACTAGGGAACAAACGAATGAAACAAGAGTTTGAGGTGCAAACAAAGATTTGGGAGAAATATTTTAAAAGGAAGACAAATTTTAGTTTGCATTTGAATAATTTAGTATATTCTTTACGAAAAATCTAGCCGAGTTTTTATTTCATGAAACGAGCGAACAAAGGCATGAAACATGAGTTTGAGGTGCAAACAAAGATCGTGGAGAAATATTTTAAAGTAAAAAAAAATTTTGGTTTGCATTTGAATAATATAGTATTTACGAAAAATCTAGCAGTGTTATTTTTATATAAAATGAGCGAACAAATGCATGAAACATGAGTTTTAGACGGAAACAAAGATTGTGGAGAAATATTTTAAAATTGGTTTGCATTTGAATAATATAGTATATTCTTTACGAAAAATCTAGCCGAGTTTTTATTTCATGAAACGAGCGAACAAACGCATGAAACATGAGTTTGAGGAGCAAACAAAGATTGTCGAGAAGCATTGTAAACTGAAAACAAATTTTGGTTTGCATTTGAATAATTTAGTATTTACGAAAAATCTAGCAGTGTTATTTTTATATAAAATGAGCGCACAAATGCATGAAACATGAGTTTTAGACGGAAACAAAGATTGTGGAGAAATATTTTAAAATTGGTTTGCATTTGAATAATATAGTATATTCTTTACGAAAAATCTAGCCGAGTTTTTATTTCATGAAACGAGCGAACAAACGCATGAAACAAGAGATTGAGGTGCAAACAAACGCATGAAACATGAGATTGAGGTGCAAACAAAGATTGTGGAGAAATATTTTAAAATGAAAACAAATTTTGGTTTGCATTTGAAATATATAGTATATTCTTTACGAAAAATCTACCCGAGTTTTTATTTCATGAAACGAGCGAACAAAGGCATGAAACATGAGTTTGAGGTGCAAACAAAGATCGTGGAGAAATATTTTAAACTAAAAAAAAATTTTGGTTTGCATTTGAATAATATAGTATTTACGAAAAATCTAGCAGTGTTATTTTTATATAAAATGAGCGAACAAATGCATGAAACATGAGTTTTAGACAGAAACAAAGATTGTGGAGAAATATTTTAAAATGGTTTGCATTTGAATAATATAGTATATTCTTTACGAAAAATCTAGCCGAGTTTTTATTTCATGAAACGAGCGAACAAACGCATGAAACATGAGTTTGAGGAGCAAACAAAGATTGTCGAGAAGCATTGTAAACTGAAAACAAATTTTGGTTTGCATTTGAATAATTTAGTATTTACGAAAAATCTAGCAGTGTTATTTTTATATAAAATGAGCGCACAAATGCATGAAACATGAGTTTTAGACGGAAACAAAGATTGTGGAGAAATATTTTAAAATTGGTTTGCATTTGAATAATATAGTATATTCTTTACGAAAAATCTAGCCGAGTTTTTATTTCATGAAACGAGCGAACAAACGCATGAAACATGAGTTTGAGGAGCAAACAAAGATTGTCGAGAAGCATTGTAAACTGAAAACAAATTTTGGTTTGCATTTGAAAAATTTAGTATATTTTTTACAAAAAATGTAGCCGTGTTTTTCTTGCATGTAACTAGCGAACAAACGAATGAAACACGAGTTTGAGGTGCTAACAAAGATTTGGGAGAAATATTTTAAAATGAAGACAAATTTTGGTTTGCATTTAAATAATTTAGTATATTCTTTACGAAAAATCTAGCCGAGTTTTTATTTCATGAAACGAGCGAACAAACGCGTGAAACATGAGATTGAGGTGCAAACAAAGATTGTGGAGAAATATTTTAAAATGAAAAAATTTTTGGTTTGCATTTAAATAATTTAGTATTTACGAAAAATCTAGCAGTGTTATTTTTATATAAAATGAGCGCACAAATGCATGAAACATGAGTTTTAGATGGAAACAAAGATTGTGGAGAAATATTTTAAACTGAAAACAAATTTTCGTTTGCATTTGAATAATTTAGTATATTCGTTACGAAAAATCTAGCCGAGTTTTTATTTCATGAAACGAGCGAACAAACGCATGAAACATGAGATTGAGGTGCAAACAAAGATTGTGGAGAAATATTTTAAAATGAAAACAAATTTTGGTTTGCATTTAAATATTTTAGTATATTCTTTACGAAAAATCTAGCCGAGTTTTTGTTTCATGAAACGAGCGAACAAACGCATGAAACATGAGATTGAGGTGCAAACAAAGATTGTGCTGAAATATTTTAAAATGAAAACAAATTTTGGTTTCCATTTGAATAATATAGTATATTCTTTACGAAAAATCTAGCCGAGTTTCTATTTCATGAAACGAGTGAACAAAGGCATGAAACATGAGTTTGAGGTGCAAACAAAGATCGTGGAGAAATATTTTAAAGTAAAAATAAATTTTGGTTTGCATTTGAATAATATAGTATTTACGAAAAATCTAGCAGTGTTATTTTTATATAAAATGAGCGAACAAATGCATGAAACATGAGTTTTAGATGGAAACAAAGATTGTGGAGAAATATTTTAAAATGAAAACAAAATTTGGTTTGCATTTGAATAATATAGTATATTCTTTACGAAATATCTAGCCGAGTTTTTATTTCATGAAACGAGCGAACAAACGCGTGAAACATGAGATTGAGGTGCAAACAAAGATTGTGGAGAAATATTTTAAAATGAAAAAAATTTTGGTTTGCATTTAAATAATTTAGTATTTACAAAAAATCTAGCAGTGTTATTTTTATATAAAATGAGCGCACAAATGCATGAAACATGAGTTTTAGATGGAAACAAAGATTGTGGAGAAATATTTTAAACTGAAAACAAATTTTCGTTTGCATTTGAATAATTTAGTATATTCGTTACGAAAAATCTAGCCGAGTTTTTATTTCATGAAACGAGCGAACAAACGCATGAAACATGAGATTGAGGTGCAAACAAAGATTGTGGAGAAATATTTTAAAATGAAAACAAATTTTGGTTTGCATTTAAATATTTTAGTATATTCTTTACGAAAAATCTAGCCGAGTTTTTGTTTCATGAAACGAGCGAACAAACGCATGAAACATGAGATTGAGGTGCAAACAAAGATTGTGCTGAAATATTTTAAAATGAAAACAAATTTTGGTTTCCATTTGAATAATATAGTATATTCTTTACGAAAAATCTAGCCGAGTTTCTATTTCATGAAACGAGTGAACAAAGGCATGAAACATGAGTTTGAGGTGCAAACAAAGATCGTGGAGAAATATTTTAAAGTAAAAATAAATTTTGGTTTGCATTCGAATAATATAGTATTTACGAAAAATCTAGCAGTGTTATTTTTATATAAAATGAGCGAACAAATGCATGAAACATGAGTTTTAGATGGAAACAAAGATTGTGGAGAAATATTTTAAAATGAAAACAAAATTTGGTTTGCATTTGAATAATATAGTATATTCTTTACGAAATATCTAGCCGAGTTTTTATTTCATGAAACGAGCGAACAAACGCATGAAACAAGAGTTTGAGAAGCAAACAAAGATTGTCGAGAAACATTGTAAACTGAAAACAAATTTTGGTTTGCATTTGAAAAATTTAGTATATTTTTTACAAAAAATGTAGCCGTGTTTTTCTTGCATGTAACTAGGGAACAAACGAATGAAACAAGAGTTTGAGGTGCAAACAAAGATTTGGGAGAAATATTTTAAAAGGAAGACAAATTTTAGTTTGCATTTGAATAATTTAGTATATTCTTTACGAAAAATCTAGCCGAGTTTTTATTTCATGAAACGAGCGAACAAAGGTATGAAACATGAGTTTGAGGTGCAAACAAAGATCGTGGAGAAATATTTTAAAGTAAAAAAAAATTTTGGTTTGCATTTGAATAATATAGTATTTACGAAAAATCTAGCAGTGTTATTTTTATATAAAATGAGCGAACAAATGCATGAAACATGAGTTTTAGACGGAAACAAAGATTGTGGAGAAATATTTTAAAATTGGTTTGCATTTGAATAATATAGTATATTCTTTACGAAAAATCTAGCCGAGTTTTTATTTCATGAAACGAGCGAACAAACGCATGAAACATGAGTTTGAGGAGCAAACAAAGATTGTCGAGAAGCATTGTAAACTGAAAACAAATTTTGGTTTGCATTTGAATAATTTAGTATTTACGAAAAATCTAGCAGTGTTATTTTTATATAAAATGAGCGCACAAATGCATGAAACATGAGTTTTAGATGGAAACAAAGATTGTGGAGAAATATTTTAAAATGAAAACAAATTTTGGTTTGCATTTGAATAATATAGTATATTCTTTACGAAAAATCTAGCCGAGTTTTTATTTCATGAAACGAGCGAACAAACGCATCAAACATGAGTTTGAGAAGCAAACAAAGATTGTCGAGAAACATTGTAAACTGAAAACAAATTTTGGTTTGCATTTGAATAATTTAGTATATTTTTTACAAAAAATGTAGCCGTGTTTTTCTTGCATGTAACTAGGGAACAAACGAATGAAACAAGAGTTTGAGGTGCAAACAAAGATTTGGGAGAAATATTTTAAAATGAAGACAAATTTTGGTATGCATTTAAATAATTTAGTATATTCTTTACGAAAAATGTACCGAGTTTTTATTCCATGAAACGAGTGAACAAAGGCATGAAACATGAGTTTGAGGTGCACACAAAGATCGTGGAGAAATATTTTAAAGTAAAAATAAATTTTGGTTTCCATTTGAATAATTTAGTATTTACGAAAAATCTAGCAGTGTTATTTTTGTATAAAATGAGCGCACAAATGCATGAAACATGAGTTTTAGACGGAAACAAAGATTGTGGAGAAATATTTTAAAATGAAAAGAAATTTTCGTTTGCATTTGAATAATTTAGTATATTCGTTACGAAAAATCTAACCGAGTTTTTATTTCATGAAACGAGCGAACAAACGCATGAAACATGAGATTGAGGTGCAAACAAAGATTGTGGAGAAATATTTTAAAATGAAAACAAATTTTGGTTTGCATTTAAATAATTTAGTACATTCTTTACGAAAAATCTAGCCGAGTTTTTATTTCATGAAACGAGCGAACAAACGCATGAAACATGAGATTGAGGTGCAAACACAGATTGTGGAGAAATATTTTAAAATGAAAACAAATTTTGGTTTGCATTTGAAATATATAGTATATTCTTTATGAAAAATCTACCCGAGTTTTTATTTCATGAAACGAGCGAACAAAGGCATGAAACATGAGTTTCAGGTGCAAACAAAGATCATGGAGAAATATTTTAAAGTAAAAAAAAATTTTGGTTTGCATTTGAATAATATAGTATTTACGAAAAATCTAGCAGTGTTATTTTTATATAAAATGAGCGAACAAATGCATGAAACATGAGTTTTAGACGGAAACAAAGATTGTGGAGAAATATTTTAAAATTGGTTTGCATTTGAATAATATAGTATATTCTTTACGAAAAATCTAGCCGAGTTTTTATTTCATGAAACGAGCGAACAAACGCATGAAACATGAGTTTGAGGAGCAAACAAAGATTGTCGAGAAGCATTGTAAACTGAAAACAAATTTTGGTTTGCATTTGAATAATTTAGTATTTACGAAAAATCTAGCAGTGTTATTTTTATATAAAATGAGCGCACAAATGCATGAAACATGAGTTTTAGATGGAAACAAAGATTGTGGAGAAATATTTTAAAATGAAAACAAATTTTGGTTTGCATTTGAATAATATAGTATATTCTTTACGAAAAATCTAGCGGAGTTTTTATTTCATGAAACGAGCGAACAAACGCATCAAACATGAGTTTGAGAAGCAAACAAAGATTGTCGAGAAACATTGTAAACTGAAAACAAATTTTGGTTTGCATTTGAATAATTTAGTATATTTTTTACAAAAAATGTAGCCGTGTTTTTCTTGCATGTAACTAGGGAACAAACGAATGAAACAAGAGTTTGAGGTGCAAACAAAGATTTGGGAGAAATATTTTAAAATGAAGACAAATTTTGGTATGCATTTAAATAATTTAGTATATTCTTTACGAAAAATGTACCGAGTTTTTATTCCATGAAACGAGTGAACAAAGGCATGAAACATGAGTTTGAGGTGCACACAAAGATCGTGGAGAAATATTTTAAAGTAAAAATAAATTTTGGTTTCCATTTGAATAATTTAGTATTTACGAAAAATCTAGCAGTGTTATTTTTGTATAAAATGAGCGCACAAATGCATGAAACATGAGTTTTAGACGGAAACAAAGATTGTGGAGAAATATTTTAAAATGAAAAGAAATTTTCGTTTGCATTTGAATAATTTAGTATATTCGTTACGAAAAATCTAACCGAGTTTTTATTTCATGAAACGAGCGAACAAACGCATGAAACATGAGATTGAGGTGCAAACAAAGATTGTGGAGAAATATTTTAAAATGAAAACAAATTTTGGTTTGCATTTAAATAATTTAGTACATTCTTTACGAAAAATCTAGCCGAGTTTTTATTTCATGAAACGAGCGAACAAACGCATGAAACATGAGATTGAGGTGCAAACACAGATTGTGGAGAAATATTTTAAAATGAAAACAAATTTTGGTTTGCATTTGAAATATATAGTATATTCTTTATGAAAAATCTACCCGAGTTTTTATTTCATGAAACGAGCGAACAAAGGCATGAAACATGAGTTTGAGGTGCAAACAAAGATCATGGAGAAATATTTTAAAGTAAAAAAAAATTTTGGTTTGCATTTGAATAATATAGTATTTACGAAAAATCTAGCAGTGTTATTTTTATATAAAATGAGCGAACAAATGCATGAAACATGAGTTTTAGACGGAAACAAAGATTGTGGAGAAATATTTTAAAATTGGTTTGCATTTGAATAATATAGTATATTCTTTACGAAAAATCTAGCCGAGTTTTTATTTCATGAAACGAGCGAACAAACGCATGAAACATGAGTTTGAGGAGCAAACAAAGATTGTCGAGAAGCATTGTAAATTGAAAACAAATTTTGGTTTGCATTTGAATAATTTAGTATTTACGAAAAATCTAGCAGTGTTATTTTTATATAAAATGAGCGCACAAATGCATGAAACATGAGTTTTAGATGGAAACAAAGATTGTGGAGAAATATTTTAAAATGAAAACAAATTTTGGTTTGCATTTGAATAATATAGTATATTCTTTACGAAAAATCTAGCCGAGTTTTTATTTCATGAAACGAGCGAACAAACGCATCAAACATGAGTTTGAGAAGCAAACAAAGATTGTCGAGAAACATTGTAAACTGAAAACAAATTTTGGTTTGCATTTGAATAATTTAGTATATTTTTTACAAAAAATGTAGCCGTGTTTTTCTTGCATGTAACTAGGGAACAAACGAATGAAACAAGAGTTTGAGGTGCAAACAAAGATTTGGGAGAAATATTTTAAAATGAAGACAAATTTTGGTATGCATTTAAATAATTTAGTATATTCTTTACGAAAAATGTACCGAGTTTTTATTCCATGAAACGAGTGAACAAAGGCATGAAACATGAGTTTGAGGTGCACACAAAGATCGTGGAGAAATATTTTAAAGTAAAAATAAATTTTGGTTTCCATTTGAATAATTTAGTATTTACGAAAAATCTAGCAGTGTTATTTTTGTATAAAATGAGCGCACAAATGCATGAAACATGAGTTTTAGACGGAAACAAAGATTGTGGAGAAATATTTTAAAATGAAAAGAAATTTTCGTTTGCATTTGAATAATTTAGTATATTCGTTACGTAAAATCTAACCGAGTTTTTATTTCATGAAACGAGCGAACAAACGCATGAAACATGAGATTGAGGTGCAAACAAAGATTGTGGAGAAATATTTTAAAATGAAAACAAATTTTGGTTTGCATTTAAATAATTTAGTACATTCTTTACGAAAAATCTAGCCGAGTTTTTATTTCATGAAACGAGCGAACAAACGCATGAAACATGAGATTGAGGTGCAAACACAGATTGTGGAGAAATATTTTAAAATGAAAACAAATTTTGGTTTGCATTTGAAATATATAGTATATTCTTTATGAAAAATCTACCCGAGTTTTTATTTCATGAAACGAGCGAACAAAGGCATGAAACATGAGTTTCAGGTGCAAACAAAGATCATGGAGAAATATTTTAAAGTAAAAAAAAATTTTGGTTTGCATTTGAATAATATAGTATTTACGAAAAATCTAGCAGTGTTATTTTTATATAAAATGAGCGAACAAATGCATGAAACATGAGTTTTAGACGGAAACAAAGATTGTGGAGAAATATTTTAAAATTGGTTTGCATTTGAATAATATAGTATATTCTTTACGAAAAATCTAGCCGAGTTTTTATTTCATGAAACGAGCGAACAAACGCATGAAACATGAGTTTGAGGAGCAAACAAAGATTGTCGAGAAGCATTGTAAACTGAAAACAAATTTTGGTTTGCATTTGAATAATTTAGTATTTACGAAAAATCTAGCAGTGTTATTTTTATATAAAATGAGCGCACAAATGCATGAAACATGAGTTTTAGATGGAAACAAAGATTGTGGAGAAATATTTTAAAATGAAAACAAATTTTGGTTTGCATTTGAATAATATAGTATATTCTTTACGAAAAATCTAGCGGAGTTTTTATTTCATGAAACGAGCGAACAAACGCATCAAACATGAGTTTGAGAAGCAAACAAAGATTGTCGAGAAACATTGTAAACTGAAAACAAATTTTGGTTTGCATTTGAATAATTTAGTATATTTTTTACAAAAAATGTAGCCGTGTTTTTCTTGCATGTAACTAGGGAACAAACGAATGAAACAAGAGTTTGAGGTGCAAACAAAGATTTGGGAGAAATATTTTAAAATGAAGACAAATTTTGGTATGCATTTAAATAATTTAGTATATTCTTTACGAAAAATGTACCGAGTTTTTATTCCATGAAACGAGTGAACAAAGGCATGAAACATGAGTTTGAGGTGCACACAAAGATCGTGGAGAAATATTTTAAAGTAAAAATAAATTTTGGTTTCCATTTGAATAATTTAGTATTTACGAAAAATCTAGCAGTGTTATTTTTGTATAAAATGAGCGCACAAATGCATGAAACATGAGTTTTAGACGGAAACAAAGATTGTGGAGAAATATTTTAAAATGAAAAGAAATTTTCGTTTGCATTTGAATAATTTAGTATATTCGTTACGAAAAATCTAACCGAGTTTTTATTTCATGAAACGAGCGAACAAACGCATGAAACATGAGATTGAGGTGCAAACAAAGATTGTGGAGAAATATTTTAAAATGAAAACAAATTTTGGTTTGCATTTAAATAATTTAGTACATTCTTTACGAAAAATCTAGCCGAGTTTTTATTTCATGAAACGAGCGAACAAACGCATGAAACATGAGATTGAGGTGCAAACACAGATTGTGGAGAAATATTTTAAAATGAAAACAAATTTTGGTTTGCATTTGAAATATATAGTATATTCTTTATGAAAAATCTACCCGAGTTTTTATTTCATGAAACGAGCGAACAAAGGCATGAAACATGAGTTTGAGGTGCAAACAAAGATCATGGAGAAATATTTTAAAGTAAAAAAAAATTTTGGTTTGCATTTGAATAATATAGTATTTACGAAAAATCTAGCAGTGTTATTTTTATATAAAATGAGCGAACAAATGCATGAAACATGAGTTTTAGACGGAAACAAAGATTGTGGAGAAATATTTTAAAATTGGTTTGCATTTGAATAATATAGTATATTCTTTACGAAAAATCTAGCCGAGTTTTTATTTCATGAAACGAGCGAACAAACGCATGAAACATGAGTTTGAGGAGCAAACAAAGATTGTCGAGAAGCATTGTAAATTGAAAACAAATTTTGGTTTGCATTTGAATAATTTAGTATTTACGAAAAATCTAGCAGTGTTATTTTTATATAAAATGAGCGCACAAATGCATGAAACATGAGTTTTAGATGGAAACAAAGATTGTGGAGAAATATTTTAAAATGAAAACAAATTTTGGTTTGCATTTGAATAATATAGTATATTCTTTACGAAAAATCTAGCCGAGTTTTTATTTCATGAAACGAGCGAACAAACGCATCAAACATGAGTTTGAGAAGCAAACAAAGATTGTCGAGAAACATTGTAAACTGAAAACAAATTTTGGTTTGCATTTGAATAATTTAGTATATTTTTTACAAAAAATGTAGCCGTGTTTTTCTTGCATGTAACTAGGGAACAAACGAATGAAACAAGAGTTTGAGGTGCAAACAAAGATTTGGGAGAAATATTTTAAAATGAAGACAAATTTTGGTATGCATTTAAATAATTTAGTATATTCTTTACGAAAAATGTACCGAGTTTTTATTCCATGAAACGAGTGAACAAAGGCATGAAACATGAGTTTGAGGTGCAAACAAAGATCGTGGAGAAATATTTTAAAGTAAAAAAAAATTTTGGTTTGCATTTGAATAATATAGTATTTACGAAAAATCTAGCAGTGTTATTTTTATATAAAATGAGCGAACAAATGCATGAAACATGAGTTTTAGACGGAAACAAAGATTGTGGAGAAATATTTTAAAATTGGTTTGCATTTGAATAATATAGTATATTCTTTACGAAAAATCTAGCCGAGTTTTTATTTCATGAAACGAGCGAACAAACGCATGAAACATGAGTTTGAGGAGCAAACAAAGATTGTCGAGAAGCATTGTAAATTGAAAACAAATTTTGGTTTGCATTTGAATAATTTAGTATTTACGAAAAATCTAGCAGTGTTATTTTTATATAAAATGAGCGCACAAATGCATGAAACATGAGTTTTAGATGGAAACAAAGATTGTGGAGAAATATTTTAAAATGAAAACAAATTTTGGTTTGCATTTGAATAATATAGTATATTCTTTACGAAAAATCTAGCCGAGTTTTTATTTCATGAAACGAGCGAACAAACGCATCAAACATGAGTTTGAGAAGCAAACAAAGATTGTCGAGAAACATTGTAAACTGAAAACAAATTTTGGTTTGCATTTGAATAATTTAGTATATTTTTTACAAAAAATGTAGCCGTGTTTTTCTTGCATGTAACTAGGGAACAATCGAATGAAACAAGAGTTTGAGGTGCAAACAAAGATTTGGGAGAAATATTTTAAAATGAAGACAAATTTTGGTATGCATTTAAATAATTTAGTATATTCTTTACGAAAAATGTACCGAGTTTTTATTCCATGAAACGAGTGAACAAAGGCATGAAACATGAGTTTGAGGTGCACACAAAGATCGTGGAGAAATATTTTAAAGTAAAAATAAATTTTGGTTTCCATTTGAATAATTTAGTATTTACGAAAAATCTAGCAGTGTTATTTTTGTATAAAATGAGCGCACAAATGCATGAAACATGAGTTTTAGACGGAAACAAAGATTGTGGAGAAATATTTTAAAATGAAAAGAAATTTTCGTTTGCATTTGAATAATTTAGTATATTCGTTACGAAAAATCTAACCGAGTTTTTATTTCATGAAACGAGCGAACAAACGCATGAAACATGAGATTGAGGTGCAAACAAAGATTGTGGAGAAATATTTTAAAATGAAAACAAATTTTGGTTTGCATTTAAATAATTTAGTACATTCTTTACGAAAAATCTAGCCGAGTTTTTATTTCATGAAACGAGCGAACAAACGCATGAAACATGAGATTGAGGTGCAAACACAGATTGTGGAGAAATATTTTAAAATGAAAACAAATTTTGGTTTGCATTTGAAATATATAGTATATTCTTTATGAAAAATCTACCCGAGTTTTTATTTCATGAAACGAGCGAACAAAGGCATGAAACATGAGTTTGAGGTGCAAACAAAGATCATGGAGAAATATTTTAAAGTAAAAAAAAATTTTGGTTTGCATTTGAATAATATAGTATTTACGAAAAATCTAGCAGTGTTATTTTTATATAAAATGAGCGAACAAATGCATGAAACATGAGTTTTAGACGGAAACAAAGATTGTGGAGAAATATTTTAAAATTGGTTTGCATTTGAATAATATAGTATATTCTTTACGAAAAATCTAGCCGAGTTTTTATTTCATGAAACGAGCGAACAAACGCATGAAACATGAGTTTGAGGAGCAAACAAAGATTGTCGAGAAGCATTGTAAACTGAAAACAAATTTTGGTTTGCATTTGAATAATTTAGTATTTACGAAAAATCTAGCAGTGTTATTTTTATATAAAATGAGCGCACAAATGCATGAAACATGAGTTTTAGATGGAAACAAAGATTGTGGAGAAATATTTTAAAATGAAAACAAATTTTGGTTTGCATTTGAATAATATAGTATATTCTTTACGAAAAATCTAGCCGAGTTTTTATTTCATGAAACGAGCGAACAAACGCATCAAACATGAGTTTGAGAAGCAAACAAAGATTGTCGAGAAACATTGTAAACTGAAAACAAATTTTGGTTTGCATTTGAATAATTTAGTATATTTTTTACAAAAAATGTAGCCGTGTTTTTCTTGCATGTAACTAGGGAACAAACGAATGAAACAAGAGTTTGAGGTGCAAACAAAGATTTGGGAGAAATATTTTAAAATGAAGACAAATTTTGGTATGCATTTAAATAATTTAGTATATTCTTTACGAAAAATCTACCGAGTTTTTATTCCATGAAACGAGTGAACAAAGGCATGAAACATGAGTTTGAGGTGCACACAAAGATCGTGGAGAAATATTTTAAAGTAAAAATAAATTTTGGTTTCCATTTGAATAATTTAGTATTTACGAAAAATCTAGCAGTGTTATTTTTGTATAAAATGAGCGCACAAATGCATGAAACATGAGTTTTAGACGGAAACAAAGATTGTGGAGAAATATTTTAAAATGAAAAGAAATTTTCGTTTGCATTTGAATAATTTAGTATATTCGTTACGAAAAATCTAACCGAGTTTTTATTTCATGAAACGAGCGAACAAACGCATGAAACATGAGATTGAGGTGCAAACAAAGATTGTGGAGAAATATTTTAAAATGAAAACAAATTTTGGTTTGCATTTAAATAATTTAGTACATTCTTTACGAAAAATCTAGCCGAGTTTTTATTTCATGAAACGAGCGAACAAACGCATGAAACATGAGATTGAGGTGCAAACACAGATTGTGGAGAAATATTTTAAAATGAAAACAAATTTTGGTTTGCATTTGAAATATATAGTATATTCTTTATGAAAAATCTACCCGAGTTTTTATTTCATGAAACGAGCGAACAAAGGCATGAAACATGAGTTTCAGGTGCAAACAAAGATCATGGAGAAATATTTTAAAGTAAAAAAAAATTTTGGTTTGCATTTGAATAATATAGTATTTACGAAAAATCTAGCAGTGTTATTTTTATATAAAATGAGCGAACAAATGCATGAAACATGAGTTTTAGACGGAAACAAAGATTGTGGAGAAATATTTTAAAATTGGTTTGCATTTGAATAATATAGTATATTCTTTACGAAAAATCTAGCCGAGTTTTTATTTCATGAAACGAGCGAACAAACGCATGAAACATGAGTTTGAGGAGCAAACAAAGATTGTCGAGAAGCATTGTAAACTGAAAACAAATTTTGGTTTGCATTTGAATAATTTAGTATTTACGAAAAATCTAGCAGTGTTATTTTTATATAAAATGAGCGCACAAATGCATGAAACATGAGTTTTAGATGGAAACAAAGATTGTGGAGAAATATTTTAAAATGAAAACAAATTTTGGTTTGCATTTGAATAATATAGTATATTCTTTACGAAAAATCTAGCCGAGTTTTTATTTCATGAAACGAGCGAACAAACGCATCAAACATGAGTTTGAGAAGCAAACAAAGATTGTCGAGAAACATTGTAAACTGAAAACAAATTTTGGTTTGCATTTGAATAATTTAGTATATTTTTTACAAAAAATGTAGCCGTGTTTTTCTTGCATGTAACTAGCGAACAAACGAATGAAACAAGAGTTTGAGGTGCAAACAAAGATTTGGGAGAAATATTTTAAAATGAAGACAAATTTTGGTTTGCATTTAAATAATTTAGTATATTCTTTACGAAAAATCTAGCCGAGTTTTTATTTCATGAAACGAGCGAACAAACGCGTGAAACATGAGATTGAGGTGCAAACAAAGATTGTGGAGAAATATTTTAAAGTAAAAATAAATTTTGGTATCCATTTGAATAATTTAGTATATTCGTTACGAAAAATCTAGCCGAGTTTTTATTTCATGAAACGAGCGAACAAACGCATGAAACATGAGATTGAGGTGCAAACAAAGATTGTGGAGAAATATTTTAAAATGAAAACAAATTTTGGTTTGCATTTAAATATTTTAGTATATTCTTTACGAAAAATCTAGCCGAGTTTTTATTTCATGAAACGAGCGAACAAACGCATGAAACGTGAGATTGAGGTGCAAACAAAGATTGTGCTGAAATATTTCAAAATGAAAACAAATTTTGGTTTCCATTTGAATAATATTGTATATTCTTTACGAAAAATCTAGCCGAGTTTTTATTTCATGAAACGAGTGAACAAAGGCATGAAACATGAGTTTGAGGTGCAAACAAAGATCGTGGAGAAATATTTTAAAGTAAAAATAAATTTTGGTTTGCATTTGAATAATATAGTATTTATGAAAAATCTAGCAGTGTTATTTTTATATAAAATGAGCGAACAAATGCATGAAACATGAGTTTTAGATGGAAACAAAGATTGTGGAGAAATATTTTAAAATGAAAACAAATTTTGGTTTGCATTTGAATAATATAGTATATTCTTTACGAAAAATCTAGCCGAGTTTTTATTTCATGAAACGAGCGAACAAACGCATGAAACATGAGTTTGAGAAGCAAACAAAGATTGTCGAGAAACATTGTAAACTGAAAACAAATTTTGGTTTGCATTGAAAAATTTAGTATACTTTTTACAAAAAATGTAGCCGTGTTTTTCTTGCATGTAACTAGGGAACAAACGAATGAAACAAGAGTTTGAGGTGCAAACAAAGATTTGGGAGAAATATTTTAAAATGAAGACAAATTTTCGTTTGCATTTGAATAATTTAGTATTTACGAAAAATCTAGCAGTGTTATTTTTATATAAAATGAGCGCACAAATGCATGAAACATGAGTTTTAGATGGAAACAAAGATTGTGGAGAAATATTTTAAACTGAAAACAAATTTTCGTTTGCATTTGAATAATTTAGTATATTCGTTACGAAAAATCTAGCCGAGTTTTTATTTCATGAAACGAGCGAACAAACGCATGAAACATGAGATTGAGGTGCAAACAAAGACTGTGGAGAAATATTTTAAAATGAAAACAAATTTTGGTTTGCATTTAAATATTTTAGTATATTCTTTACGAAAAATCTAGCCGAGTTTTTATTTCATGAAACGAGCGAACAAACGCATGAAACATGAGATTGAGGTGCAAACAAAGATTGTGCTGAAATATTTTAAAATGAAAACAAATTTTGGTTTCCATTTGAATAATATAGTATATTCTTTACGAAAAATCTAGCCGAGTTTCTATTTCATGAAACGAGTGAACAAAGGCATGAAACATGAGTTTGAGGTGCAAACAAAGATCGTGGAGAAATATTTTAAAGTAAAAATAAATTTTGGTTTGCATTTGAATAATATAGTATTTACGAAAAATCTAGCAGTGTTATTTTTATATAAAATGAGCGAACAAATGCATGAAACATGAGTTTTAGATGGAAACAAAGATTGTGGAGAAATATTTTAAAATGAAAACAAAATTTGGTTTGCATTTGAATAATATAGTATATTCTTTACGAAATATCTAGCCGAGTTTTTATTTCATGAAACGAGCGAACAAACGCATGAAACAAGAGTTTGAGAAGCAAACAAAGATTGTCGAGAAACATTGTAAACTGAAAACAAATTTTGGTTTGCATTTGAAAAATTTAGTATATTTTTTACAAAAAATGTAGCCGTGTTTTTCTTGCATGTAACTAGGGAACAAACGAATGAAACAAGAGTTTGAGGTGCAAACAAAGATTTGGGAGAAATATTTTAAAAGGAAGACAAATTTTGGTTTGCATTTGAATAATTTAGTATATTCTTTACGAAAAATTTAGCCGAGTTTTTATTCCATGAAACGAGCGAACAAAGGCATGAAACATGAGTTTGAGGTGCAAACAAAGATCGTGGAGAAATATTTTAAAGTAAAAATAAATTTTGGTTTCCATTTGAATAATTTAGTATTTACGAAAAATCTAGCAGTGTTATTTTTGTATAAAATGAGCGCACAAATACATGAAACATGAGTTTTAGATGGAAACAAAGATTGTGGAGAAATATTTTAAAATGAAAACAAATTTTGGTTTGCATTTAAATAATTTAGTACATTCTTTACGAAAAATCTAGCCGAGTTTTTATTTCATGAAACCAGCGAACAAACGCATGAAACATGAGATTGAGGTGCAAACAAAGATTGTGGAGAAATATTTTAAAATGAAAACAAATTTTGGTTTGCATTTGAAATATATAGTATATTCTTTACGAAAAATCTACCCGAGTTTTTATTTCATGAAACGAGCGAACAAAGGCATGAAACATGAGTTTGAGGTGCAAACAAAGATCGTGGAGAAATATTTTAAAGTAAAAAAAAATTTTGGTTTGCATTTGAATAATATAGTATTTACGAAAAATCTAGCAGTGTTATTTTTATTTAAAATGAGCGAACAAATGCATGAAACATGAGTTTTAAACGGAAACAAAGATTGTGGAGAAATATTTTAAAATTGGTTTGCATTTGAATAATATAGTATATTCTTTACGAAAAATCTAGCCGAGTTTTTATTTCATGAAACGAGCGAACAAACGCATGAAACATGAGTTTGAGGAGCAAACAAAGATTGTCGAGAAGCATTGTAAACTGAAAACAAATTTTGGTTTGCATTTGAAAAATTTAGTATATTTTTTACAAAAAATGTAGCCGTGTTTTTCTTGCATGTAACTAGCGAACAAACGAATGAAACAAGAGTTTGAGGTGCAAACAAAGATTTGGGAGAAATATTTTAAAATGAAGACAAATTTTGGTTTGCATTTAAATAATTTAGTATATTCTTTACGAAAAATCTAGCCGAGTTTTTATTTCATGAAACGAGCGAACAAACGCGTGAAACATGAGATTGAGGTGCAAACAAAGATTGTGGAGAAATATTTTAAAATGAAAACAAATTTTGGTTTGCATTTAAATAATTTAGTATTTACGAAAAATCTAGCAGTGTTATTTTTATATAAAATGAGCGCACAAATGCATGAAACATGAGTTTTAGATGGAAACAAAGATTGTGGAGAAATATTTTAAACTGAAAACAAATTTTCGTTTGCATTTGAATAATTTAGTATATTTTTTACAAAAAATGTAGCCGTGTTTTTCTTGCATGTAACTAGCGAACAAACGAATGAAACAAGAGTTTGAGGTGCAAACAAAGATTTGGGAGAAATATTTTAAAATGAAGACAAATTTTGGTTTGCATTTAAATAATTTAGTATATTCTTTACGAAAAATCTAGCCGAGTTTTTATTTCATGAAACGAGCGAACAAACGCGTGAAACATGAGATTGAGGTGCAAACAAAGATTGTGGAGAAATATTTTAAAATGAAAACAAATTTTGGTTTGCATTTAAATAATTTAGTATTTACGAAAAATCTAGCAGTGTTATTTTTATATAAAATGAGCGAACAAATGCATGAAACATGAGTTTTAGACGGAAACAAAGATTGTGGAGAAATATTTTAAAATGAAAACAAATTTTGGTTTGCATTTGAATAATATAGTATATTCTTTACGAACAATCTAGCCGAGTTTTTATTTCATGAAACGAGCGAACAAACGCATGAAACATGAGTTTGAGGAGCAAACAAAGATTGTCGAGAAGCATTGTAAACTGAAAACAAATTTTGGTTTGCATTTGAATAATTTAGTATTTACGAAAAATCTAGCAGTGTTATTTTTATATAAAATGAGCGCACAAATGCATGAAACATGAGTTTTAGATGGAAACAAAGATTGTGGAGAAATATTTTAAACAGAAAACAAATTTTCGTTTGCATTTGAATAATTTAGTATATTCGTTACGAAAAATCTAGCCGAGTTTTTATTTCATGAAACGAGCGAACAAACGCATGAAACATGAGATTGAGGTGCAAACAAAGATTGTGGAGAAATATTTTAAAATGAAAACAAATTTTGGTTTGCATTTAAATATTTTAGTATATTCTTTACGAAAAATCTAGCCGAGTTTTTATTTCATGAAACGAGCGAACAAACGCATGAAACGTGAGATTGAGGTGCAAACAAAGATTGTGCTGAAATATTTTGAAATGAAAACAAATTTTGGTTTCCATTTGAATAATATAGTATATTCTTTACGAAAAATCTAGCCGAGTTTTTATTTCATGAAACGAGTGAACAAAGGCATGAAACATGAGTTTGAGGTGCAAACAAAGATCGTGGAGAAATATTTTAAAGTAAAAATAAATTTTGGTTTGCATTTGAATAATATAGTATTTATGAAAAATCTAGCAGTGTTATTTTTATATAAAATGAGCGAACAAATGCATGAAACATGAGTTTTAGATGGAAACAAAGATTGTGGAGAAATATTTTAAAATGAAAACAAATTTTGGTTTGCATTTGAATAATATAGTATATTCTTCACGAAAAATCTAGCCGAGTTTTTATTTCATGAAACGAGCGAACAAACGCATGATACATGAGTTTGAGAAGCAAACAAAGATTGTCGAGAAACATTGTAAACTGAAAACAAATTTTGGTTTGCATTGAAAAATTTAGTATACTTTTTACAAAAAATGTAGCCGTGTTTTTCTTGCATGTAACTAGGGAACAAACGAATGAAACAAGAGTTTGAGGTGCAAACAAAGATTTGGGAGAAATATTTTAAAATGAAGACCAATTTTCGTTTGCATTTGAATAATTTAGTATTTACGAAAAATCTAGCAGTGTTATTTTTATATAAAATGAGCGCACAAATGCATGAAACATGAGTTTTAGATGGAAACAAAGATTGTGGAGAAATATTTTAAACTGAAAACAAATTTTCGTTTGCATTTGAATAATTTAGTATATTCGTTACGAAAAATCTAGCCGAGTTTTTATTTCATGAAACGAGCGAACAAACGCATGAAACATGAGATTGAGGTGCAAACAAAGACTGTGGAGAAATATTTTAAAATGAAAACAAATTTTGGTTTGCATTTAAATATTTTAGTATATTCTTTACGAAAAATCTAGCCGAGTTTTTATTTCATGAAACGAGCGAACAAACGCATGAAACATGAGATTGAGGTGCAAACAAAGATTGTGCTGAAATATTTCAAAATGAAAACAAATTTTGGTTTCCATTTGAATAATATAGTATATTCTTTACGAAAAATCTAGCCGAGTTTCTATTTCATGAAACGAGTGAACAAAGGCATGAAACATGAGTTTGAGGTGCAAACAAAGATCGTGGAGAAATATTTTAAAGTAAAAATAAATTTTGGTTTGCATTTGAATAATATAGTATTTACGAAAAATCTAGCAGTGTTATTTTTATATAAAATGAGCGAACAAATGCATGAAACATGAGTTTTAGATGGAAACAAAGATTGTGGAGAAATATTTTAAAATGAAAACAAAATTTGGTTTGCATTTGAATAATATAGTATATTCTTTACGAAATATCTAGCCGAGTTTTTATTTCATGAAACGAGCGAACAAACGCATGAAACAAGAGTTTGAGAAGCAAACAAAGATTGTCGAGAAACATTGTAAACTGAAAACAAATTTTGGTTTGCATTTGAAAAATTTAGTATATTTTTTACAAAAAATGTAGCCGTGTTTTTCTTGCATGTAACTAGGGAACAAACGAATGAAACAAGAGTTTGACGTGCAAACAAAGATTTGGGAGAAATATTTTAAAAGGAAGACAAATTTTGGTTTGCATTTGAATAATTTAGTATATTCTTTACGAAAAATTTAGCCGAGTTTTTATTCCATGAAACGAGCGAACAAAGGCATGAAACATGAGTTTGAGGTGCAAACAAAGATCGTGGAGAAATATTTTAAAGTAAAAATAAATTTTGGTTTCCATTTGAATAATTTAGTATTTACGAAAAATCTAGCAGTGTTATTTTTGTATAAAATGAGCGCACAAATACATGAAACATGAGTTTTAGATGGAAACAAAGATTGTGGAGAAATATTTTAAAATGAAAACAAATTTTGGTTTGCATTTAAATAATTTAGTACATTCTTTACGAAAAATCTAGCCGAGTTTTTATTTCATGAAACCAGCGAACAAACGCATGAAACATGAGATTGAGGTGCAAACAAAGATTGTGGAGAAATATTTTAAAATGAAAACAAATTTTGGTTTGCATTTGAAATATATAGTATATTCTTTACGAAAAATCTACCCGAGTTTTTATTTCATGAAACGAGCGAACAAAGGCATGAAACATGAGTTTGAGGTGCAAACAAAGATCGTGGAGAAATATTTTAAAGTAAAAAAAAATTTTGGTTTGCATTTGAATAATATAGTATTTACGAAAAATCTAGCAGTGTTATTTTTATTTAAAATGAGCGAACAAATGCATGAAACATGAGTTTTAGACGGAAACAAAGATTGTGGAGAAATATTTTAAAATTGGTTTGCATTTGAATAATATAGTATATTCTTTACGAAAAATCTAGCCGAGTTTTTATTTCATGAAACGAGCGAACAAACGCATGAAACATGAGTTTGAGGAGCAAACAAAGATTGTCGAGAAGCATTGTAAACTGAAAACAAATTTTGGTTTGCATTTGAAAAATTTAGTATATTTTTTACAAAAAATGTAGCCGTGTTTTTCTTGCATGTAACTAGCGAACAAACGAATGAAACAAGAGTTTGAGGTGCAAACAAAGATTTGGGAGAAATATTTTAAAATGAAGACAAATTTTGGTTTGCATTTAAATAATTTAGTATATTCTTTACGAAAAATCTAGCCGAGTTTTTATTTCATGAAACGAGCGAACAAACGCGTGAAACATGAGATTGAGGTGCAAACAAAGATTGTGGAGAAATATTTTAAAATGAAAACAAATTTTGGTTTGCATTTAAATAATTTAGTATTTACGAAAAATCTAGCAGTGTTATTTTTATATAAAATGAGCGCACAAATGCATGAAACATGAGTTTTAGATGGAAACAAAGATTGTGGAGAAATATTTTAAAATGAAAACAAAATTTGGTTTGCATTTGAATAATATAGTATATTCTTTACGAAATATCTAGCCGAGTTTTTATTTCATGAAACGAGCGAACAAACGCATGAAACAAGAGTTTGAGAAGCAAACAAAGATTGTCGAGAAACATTGTAAACTGAAAACAAATTTTGGTTTGCATTTGAAAAATTTAGTATATTTTTTACAAAAAATGTAGCCGTGTTTTTCTTGCATGTAACTAGGGAACAAACGAATGAAACAAGAGTTTGAGGTGCAAACAAAGATTTGGGAGAAATATTTTAAAAGGAAGACAAATTTTGGTTTGCATTTGAATAATTTAGTATATTCTTTACGAAAAATCTAGCAGTGTTATTTTTATATAAAATGAGCGCACAAATACATGAAACATGAGTTTTAGATGGAAACAAAGATTGTGGAGAAATATTTCAAAATGAAAACAAATTTTCGTTTGCATTTGAATAATTTAGTATATTCGTTACGAAAAATCGAGCCGAGTTTTTATTTCATGAAACGAGCGAACAAACGCATGAAACATGAGATTGAGGTGCAAACAAAGATTGTGGAGAAATATTTTAAGATGAAAACAAATTTTGGTTTGCATTTGAATAATATATTATATTCTTTACGAAAAATCTTGCCGAGTTTTTATTTCATGATACGAGCGAACAAAGGCATGAAACATCAGTTTGAGGTACAAACAAAGATCGTGGAGAAATTTTTTAAAGTAAAAATAAATTTTGGTTTGCATTTGAATAATTTAGTATTTACGAAAAATCTAGCAGTGTTATTTTTATATAAAATGAGCGAACAAATGCATGAAACATGAGTTTTAGATGGAAACAAAGATTGTGGAGAAATATTTTAAAATGAAAACAAAATTTGGTTTGCATTTGAATAATATAGTATATTCTTTACGAAAAATCTAGCCGAGTTTTTATTTCATGAAACGAGGGAACAAAGGCATGAAACATGAGTTTGAGGTGCAAACAAAGATCGTGGAGAAATATTTTAAAGTAAAAATAAATTTTGGTTTGCATTTGAATAATATAGTATTTACGAAAAATCTAGCAGTGTTATTTTTATATAAAATGAGCGAACAAATGCATGAAACATGAGTTTTAGATGGAAACAAAGATTGTGGAGAAATATTTTAAAATGAAAACAAATTTTGGTTTGCATTTGAATAATATAGTATATTCTTTACGAAAAATCTAGCCGAGTTTTTATTTCATGAAACGAGCGAACAAACGCATGAAACATGAGTTTGAGAAGCAAACAAAGATTGTCGAGAAGCATTGTAAACTGAAAACAAATTTTGGTTTGCATTTGAATAATTTAGTATTTACGAAAAATCTAGCAGTGTTATTTTTATATAAAATGAGCGCACAAATGCATGAAACATGAGTTTTAGATGGAAACAAAGATTTCTGGAGAAATATTTTAAACTGAAAACAAATTTTCGTTTGCATTTGAATAATTTAGTATATTCGTTACGAAAAATCTAGCCGAGTTTTTATTTCATGAAACGAGCGAACAAACGCATGAAACATGAGATTGAGGTGCAAACAAAGATTGTGGAGAAATCTTTTAAAATGAAAACAAATTTTGGTTTGCATTTAAATATTTTAGTATATTCTTTACGAAAAATCTAGCCGAGTTATTATTTCATGAAACGAGCGAACAAACGCATGAAACATGAGATTGAGATGCAAACAAAGATTGTGCTGAAATATTTTAAAATGAAAAAAATTTTGGTTTCCATTTGAATAATATAGTATATTCTTTACGAAAAATCTAGCCGAGTTTTTAATTCATGAAACGAGTGAACAAAGGCATGAAACATGAGTTTGAGGTGCAAACAAAGATCGTGGAGAAATATTTTAAAGTAAAAATAAATTTTGGTTTGCATTTGAATAATATAGTATTTACGAAAAATCTAGCAGTGCTATTTTTATATAAAATGAGCGAACAAATGCATGAAACATGAGTTTTAGATGGAAACAAAGATTGTGGAGAAATATTTTAAAATGAAAACAAATTTTGGTTTGCATTTGAATAATATAGTATATTCTTTACGAAAAATCTAGCCGAGTTTTTATTTCATGAAAGGAGCGAACAAACGCATGAAACATGAGTATGAGAAGCAAACAAAGATTGTCGAGAAACATTGTAAACTGAAAACAAATTTTGGTTTGCATTTGAAAAATTTAGTATACTTTTTACAAGAAATGTAGCCGTGTTTTTCTTGCATGTAACTAGGGAACAAACGAATGAAACAAGAGTTTGAGGTGCAAACAAAGATTTGGGAGAAATATTTTAAAATGAAGACAAATTTTGGTTTGCATTTGAATAATTTAGTATATTCTTTACGAAAAATCTAGCCGAGTTTTTATTTCATGAAACGAGCGAACAAAGGCATGAAACATGAGTTTGAGGTGCAAACAAAGATCGTGGAGAAATATTTTAAAGTAAAACTAAATTTTGGTCTGCATTTGAATAATTTAGTATTTACGAAAAATCTAGCAGTGTTATTTTTATATAAAATGAGCGCACAAATACATGAAACATGAGTTTTAGATGGAAACAAAGATTGTGGAGAAATATTTCAAAATGAAAACAAATTTTCGTTTGCATTTGAATAATTTAGTATATTCGTTACGAAAAATCGAGCCGAGTTTTTATTTCATGAAACGAGCGAACAAACGCATGAAACATGAGATTGAGGTGCAAACAAAGATTGTGGAGAAATATTTTAAGATGAAAACAAATTTTGGTTTGCATTTGAATAATATAGTATATTCTTTACGAAAAATCTTGCCGAGTTTTTATTTCATGATACGAGCGAACAAAGGCATGAAACATCAGTTTGAGGTACAAACAAAGATCGTGGAGAAATTTTTTAAAGTAAAAATAAATTTTGGTTTGCATTTGAATAATTTAGTATTTACGAAAAATCTAGCAGTGTTATTTTTATATAAAATGAGCGAACAAATGCATGAAACATGAGTTTTAGATGGAAACAAAGATTGTGGAGAAATATTTTAAAATGAAAACAAAATTTGGTTTGCATTTGAATAATATAGTATATTCTTTACGAAAAATCTAGCCGAGTTTTTATTTCATGAAACGAGGGAACAAAGGCATGAAACATGAGTTTGAGGTGCAAACAAAGATCGTGGAGAAATATTTTAAAGTAAAAATAAATTTTGGTTTGCATTTGAATAATATAGTATTTACGAAAAATCTAGCAGTGTTATTTTTATATAAAATGAGCGAACAAATGCATGAAACATGAGTTTTAGATGGAAACAAAGATTGTGGAGAAATATTTTAAAATGAAAACAAATTTTGGTTTGCATTTGAATAATATAGTATATTCTTTACGAAAAATCTAGCCGAGTATTTATTTCATGAAACGAGCGAACAAACGCATGAAACATGAGTTTGAGGAGCAAACAAAGATTGTCGAGAAGCATTGTAAACTGAAAACAAATTTTGGTTTGCATTTGAATAATTTAGTATTTACGAAAAATCTAGCAGTGTTATTTTTATATAAAATGAGCGCACAAATGCATGAAACATGAGTTTTAGATGGAAACAAAGATTTCTGGAGAAATATTTTATACTGAAAACAAATTTTCGTTTGCATTTGAATAATTTAGTATATTCGTTACGAAAAATCTAGCCGAGTTTTTATTTCATGAAACGAGCGAACAAACGCATGAAACATGAGATTGAGGTGCAAACAAAGATTGTGAAGAAATATTTTAAAATGAAAACAAATTTTGGTTTGCATTTGAATAATATAGTATATTCTTTACGAAAAATCTAGCCGAGTTTTTATTTCATGAAACGAGGGAACAAAGGCATGAAACATGAGTTTGAGGTGCAAACAAAGATCGTGGAGAAATATTTTAAAGTAAAAATAAATTTTGGTTTGCATTTGAATAATATAGTATTTACGAAAAATCTAGCAGTGTTATTTTTATATAAAATGAGCGAACAAATGCATGAAACATGAGTTTTAGATGGAAACAAAGATTGTGGAGAAATATTTTAAAATGAAAACAAATTTTGGTTTGCATTTGAATAATATAGTATATTCTTTACGAAAAATCTAGCCGAGTTTTTATTTCATGAAACGAGCGAACAAACGCATGAAACATGAGTTTGAGGAGCAAACAAAGATTGTCGAGAAGCATTGTAAACTGAAAACAAATTTTGGTTTGCATTTGAATAATTTAGTATTTACGAAAAATCTAGCAGTGTTATTTTTATATAAAATGAGCGCACAAATGCATGAAACATGAGTTTTAGATGGAAACAAAGATTTCTGGAGAAATATTTTATACTGAAAACAAATTTTCGTTTGCATTTGAATAATTTAGTATATTCGTTACGAAAAATCTAGCCGAGTTTTTATTTCATGAAACGAGCGAACAAACGCATGAAACATGAGATTGAGGTGCAAACAAAGATTGTGGAGAAATCTTTTAAAATGAAAACAAATTTTGGTTTGCATTTAAACATTTTAGTATATTCTTTACGAAAAATCTAGCCGAGTTATTATTTCATGCAACGAGCGAACAAACGCATGAAACGTGAGATTGAGATGCAAACAAAGATTGTGCTGAAATATTTTAAAATGAAAAAAATTTTGGTTTCCATTTGAATAATATAGTATATTCTTTACGAAAAATCTAGCCGAGTTTTTAATTCATGAAACGAGTGAACAAAGGCATGAAACATGAGTTTGAGGTGCAAACAAAGATCGTGGAGAAATATTTTAAAGTAAAAATAAATTTTGGTTTGCATTTGAATAATATAGTATTTACGAAAAATCTAGCAGTGCTATTTTTATATAAAATGAGCGAACAAATGCATGAAACATGAGTTTTAGATGGAAACAAAGATTGTGGAGAAATATTTTAAAATGAAAACAAATTTTGGTTTGCATTTGAATAATATAGTATATTCTTTACGAAAAATCTAGCCGAGTTTTTATTTCATGAAACGAGCGAACAAACGCATGAAACATGAGTATGAGAAGCAAACAAAGATTGTCGAGAAACATTGTAAACTGAAAACAAATTTTGGTTTGCATTTGAAAAATTTAGTATACTTTTTACAAGAAATGTAGCCGTGTTTTTCTTGCATGTAACTAGGGAACAAACGAATGAAACAAGAGTTTGAGGTGCAAACAAAGATTTGGGAGAAATATTTTAAAATGAAAACAAATTTTGGTTTGCATTTGAATAATTTAGTATATTCTTTACGAAAAATCTAGCCGAGTTTTTATTTCATGAAACGAGCGAACAAAGGCATGAAACATGAGTTTGAGGTGCAAACAAAGATCGTGGAGAAATATTTTAAAGTAAAAATAAATTTTGGTTTGCATTTGAATAATTTAGTATTTACGAAAAATCTAGCAGTGTTATTTTTGTATAAAATGAGCGCACAAATGCATGAAACATGAGTTTTAGATGGAAACAAAGATTGTGGAGAAATATTTTAAAATGAAAACAAATTTTCGTTTGCATTTGAATAATTTAGTATATTCGTTACGAAAAATCTAACCGAGTTTTTATTTCATGAAACGAGCGAACAAACGCATGAAACATGAGATTGAGGTGCAAACAAAGATTGTGGAGAAATATTTTAAAATGAAAACAAATTTTGGTTTGCATTTAAATATTTTAGTATATTCTTTACGAAAAATCTAGCCGAGTTTTTATTTCATGAAACGAGCGAACAAACGCATGAAACATGAGATTGAGGTGCAAACAAAGATCGTGGAGAAATATTTTAAAGTAAAAATAAATTTTGGTTTGCATTTGAATAATTTAGTATTTACGAAAAATCTAGCAGTGTTATTTTTGTATAAAATGAGCGCACAAATGCATGAAACATGAGTTTTAGATGGAAACAAAGATTGTGGAGAAATATTTTAAAATGAAAACAAATTTTCGTTTGCATTTGAATAATTTAGTATATTCGTTACGAAAAATCTAACCGAGTTTTTATTTCATGAAACGAGCGAACAAACGCATGAAACATGAGACTGAGGTGCAAACAAAGATTGTGGAGAAATATTTTAAAATGAAAACAAATTTTGGTTTGCATTTAAATATTTTAGTATATTCTTTACGAAAAATCTAGCCGAGTTTTTATTTCATGAAACGAGCGAACAAACGCATGAAACATGAGATTGAGGTGCAAACAAAGATTGTGGAGAAATATTTTAAAATGAAAACAAATTTTGGTTTGCATTTGAAATATATAGTATATTCTTTACGAAAAATCTACCCGAGTTTTTATTTCATGAAACGAGCGAACAAAGGCATGAAACATGAGTTTGAGGTGCAAACAAAGATCGTGGAGAAATATTTTAAAGTAAAAAAAAATTTTGGTTTGCATTTGAATAATATAGTATTTACGAAAAATCTAGCAGTGCTATTTTTATATAAAATGAGCGAACAAATGCATGAAACATGAGTTTTAGATGGAAACAAAGATTGTGGAGAAATATTTTAAAATGAAAACAAATTTTGGTTTGCATTTGAATAATATAGTATATTCTTTACGAAAAATCTAGCCGAGTTTTTATTTCATGAAACGAGCGAACAAACGCATGAAACATGAGTATGAGAAGCAAACAAAGATTGTCGAGAAACATTGTAAACTGAAAACAAATTTTGGTTTGCATTTGAAAAATTTAGTATACTTTTTACAAGAAATGTAGCCGTGTTTTTCTTGCATGTAACTAGGGAACAAACGAATGAAACAAGAGTTTGAGGTGCAAACAAAGATTTGGGAGAAATATTTTAAAATGAAGACAAATTTTGGTTTGCATTTGAATAATTTAGTATATTCTTTACGAAAAATCTAGCCGAGTTTTTATTTCATGAAACGAGCGAACAAAGGCATGAAACATGAGTTTGAGGTGCAAACAAAGATCGTGGAGAAATATTTTAAAGTAAAAATAAATTTTGGTTTGCATTTGAATAATTTAGTATTTACGAAAAATCTAGCAGTGTTATTTTTGTATAAAATGAGCGCACAAATGCATGAAACATGAGTTTTAGATGGAAACAAAGATTGTGGAGAAATATTTTAAACTGAAAACAAATTTTCGTTTGCATTTGAATAATTTAGTATATTCGTTACGAAAAATCTAACCGAGTTTTTATTTCATGAAACGAGCGAACAAACGCATGAAACATGAGATTGAGGTGCAAACAAAGATTGTGGAGAAATATTTTAAAATGAAAACAAATTTTGGTTTGCATTTAAATATTTTAGTATATTCTTTACGAAAAATCTAGCCGAGTTTTTATTTCATGAAACGAGCGAACAAACGCATGAAACATGAGATTGAGGTGCAAACAAAGATCGTGGAGAAATATTTTAAAGTAAAAATAAATTTTGGTTTGCATTTGAATAATTTAGTATTTACGAAAAATCTAGCAGTGTTATTTTTGTATAAAATGAGCGCACAAATGCATGAAACATGTGTTTTAGATGGAAACAAAGATTGTGGAGAAATATTTTAAAATGAAAACAAATTTTCGTTTGCATTTGAATAATTTAGTATATTCGTTACGAAAAATCTAACCGAGTTTTTATTTCATGAAACGAGCGAACAAACGCATGAAACATGAGATTGAGGTGCAAACAAAGATTGTGGAGAAATATTTTAAAATGAAAACAAATTTTGGTATGCATTTAAATATTTTAGTATATTCTTTACGAAAAATCTAGCCGAGTTTTTATTTCATGAAACGAGCGAACAAACGCATGAAACATGAGATTGAGGTGCAAACAAAGATTGTGGAGAAATATTTTAAAATGAAAACAAATTTTGGTTTGCATTTGAAATATATAGTATATTCTTTACGAAAAATCTACCCGAGTTTTTATTTCATGAAACGAGCGAACAAAGGCATGAAACATGAGTTTGAGGTGCAAACAAAGATCGTGGAGAAATATTTTAAAGTAAAAAAAAATTTTGGTTTGCATTTGAATAATTCAGTATTTACCAAAAATCTAGCAGTGTTATTTTTATATAAAATGAGCGAACAAATGCATGAAACATGAGTTTTAGACGGAAACAAAGATTGTGGAGAAATATTTTAAAATTGGTTTGCATTTGAATAATATAGTATATTCTTTACGAAAAATCTAGCCGAGTTTTTATTTCATGAAACGAGCGAACAAACGCATGAAACATGAGTTTGAGGTGCAAACAAAGATTGTCGAGAAGCATTGTAAACTGAAAACAAATTTTGGTTTGCATTTGAATAATTTAGTATTTACGAAAAATCTAGCAGTGTTATTTTTATATAAAATGAGCGCACAAATGCTTGAAACATGAGTTTTAGATGGAAGCAAAGATTGTGGAGAAATATTTTAAAATGAAAACAAATTTTGGTTTGCATTTGAATAATATAGTATATTCTTTACGAAAAATCTTGCCGAGTTTTTATTTCATGAAACGAGCGAACAAACGCATCAAACATGAGTTTGAGAAGCAAACAAAGATTGTCGAGAAACATTATAAACTGAAAACAAATTTTGGTTTGCATTTGAAAAATTTAGTATACTTCTTACAAGAAATGTAGCCGTGTTTTTCTTGCATGTAACTAGGGAACAAACGAATGAAACAAGAGTTTGAGGTGCAAACAAAGATTTGGGAGAAATATTTTAAAATGAAGACAAATTTTGGTTTGCATTTGAATAATTTAGTATATTCTTTACGAAAAATCTAGCCGAGTTTTTATTTCATGAAACGAGCGAACAAAGGCATGAAACATGAGTTTGAGGTGCAAACAAAGATCGTGGAGAAATATTTTAAAGTAGAAATAAATTTTGGTTTGCATTTGAATAATTTAGTATTTACGAAAAATCTAGCAGTGTTATTTTTGTATAAAATGAGCGCACAAATGCATGAAACATGAGTTTTAGATGGAAACAAAGATTGTGGAGAAATATTTTAAAATGAAAACAAATTTTCGTTTGCATTTGAATAATTTAGTATATTCGTTACGAAAAATCTAACCGAGTTTTTATTTCATGAAACGAGCGAACAAACGCATGAAACATGAGATTGAGGTGCAAACAAAGATTGTGGAGAAATATTTTAAAATGAAAACAAATTTTGGTTTGCATTTAAATATTTTAGTATATTCTTTACGAAAAATCTAGCCGAGTTTTTATTTCATGAAACGAGCGAACAAACGCATGAAACATGAGATTGAGGTGCAAACAAAGATCGTGGAGAAATATTTTAAAGTAAAATAAATTTTGGTTTGCATTTGAATAATTTAGTATTTACGAAAAATCTAGCAGTGTTATTTTTGTATAAAATGAGCGCACAAATGCATGAAACATGAGTTTTAGATGGAAACAAAGATTGTGGAGAAATATTTTAAAATGAAAACAAATTTTCGTTTGCATTTGAATAATTTAGTATATTCGTTACGAAAAATCTAACCGAGTTTTTATTTCATGAAATGAGCGAACAAACGCATGAAACATGAGATTGAGGTGCAAACAAAGATTGTGGAGAAATATTTTAAAATGAAAACAAATTTTGGTTTGCATTTAAATATTTTAGTATATTCTTTACGAAAAATCTAGCCGAGTTTTTATTTCATGAAACGAGCGAACAAACGCATGAAACATGAGATTGAGGTGCAAACAAAGATTGTGGAGAAATATTTTAAAATGAAAACAAATTTTGGTTTGCATTTGAAATATATAGTATATTCTTTACGAAAAATCTACCCGAGTTTTTATTTCTTGAAACGAGCGAACAAAGGCATGAAACATGAGTTTGAGGTGCAAACAAAGATCGTGGAGAAATATTTTAAAGTAAAAAAAAATTTTGGTTTGCATTTGAATAATTCAGTATTTACCAAAAATCTAGCAGTGTTATTTTTATATAAAATGAGCGAACAAATGCATGAAACATGAGTTTTAGACGGAAACAAAGATTGTGGAGAAATATTTTAAAATTGGTTTGCATTTGAATAATATAGTATATTCTTTACGAAAAATCTAGCCGAGTTTTTATTTCATGAAACGAGCGAACAAACGCATGAAACATGAGTTTGAGGTGCAAACAAAGATTGTCGAGAAGCATTGTAAACTGAAAACAAATTTTGGTTTGCATTTGAATAATTTAGTATTTACGAAAAATCTAGCAGTGTTATTTTTATATAAAATGAGCGCACAAATGCTTGAAACATGAGTTTTAGATGGAAGCAAAGATTGTGGAGAAATATTTTAAAATGAAAACAAATTTTGGTTTGCATTTGAATAATATAGTATATTCTTTACGAAAAATCTTGCCGAGTTTTTATTTCATGAAACGAGCGAACAAACGCATCAAACATGAGTTTGAGAAGCAAACAAAGATTGTCGAGAAACATTGTAAACTGAAAACAAATTTTGGTTTGCATTTGAAAAATTTAGTATATTTTTTACAAAAAATCTAGCCGAGTTTTTGTTTCATGAAACGAGCGAACAAAGGCATGAAACATGAGTTTGAGGTGCAAACAAAGATCGTGGAGAAATATTTTAAAGTAAAAATAAATTTTGGTTTGCATTTGAATAATTCAGTATTTACCAAAAATCTAGCAGTGTTATTTTTATATAAAATGAGCGCACAAATACATGAAACATGAGTTTTACATGGAAACAAAGATTGTGGAGAAATATTTTAAAATGAAAACAAATTTTCGTTTGCATTTGAATAATTTAGTATATTCGTTCCGAAAAATCTAGCCGAGTTTTTATTTCATGAAACGAGCGAACAAACGCATGAAACATGAGATTGAGGTGCAAACAATGATTGTGGAGAAATATTTTAAAATGAAAACAAATTTTGGTTTGCATTTAAATAATTTAGTATATTCTTTACGAAAAATCTAGCCGAGTTTTTATTTCATGAAAGGAGCGAACAAACGCATGAAACATGAGATTGAGGTGCAAACAAATATTGTGGAGAAATATTTTAAAATGAAAATAAAATTTGGTTTACATTTGAATAATATAGTATATTCTTTATGAGAAATCTGGCCGAGTTTTTTACTTCATGAAACGAGCGAACAAAGGCATGAAACATGAGTTTGAGGTACAAACAAAGATCGTGGAGAAATATTTTAAAGTAAAAATAAATTTTGGTTTGCATTTAAATAATATAGTATTTACGAAAAATCTAGCAGTGTTATTTTTATATAAAATGAGCGAACAAATGCATGAAACATGAGTTGTAGATGGAAACAAAGATTGTGGAGAAATATTTTAAAATGAAAACAAAATTTGGTTTGCATTTGAATAATATAGTATATTCTTTACGAAAAATCAAGCCGAGTTTTTATTTCATGAAACGAGTGAACAAAGGCATGAAACATTAGTTTGAGGTGCAAACAAAGATCGTGGAGAAATATTTTAAAGTAAAAATAAATTTTGGTTTGCATTTGAATAATATAGTATTTACGAAAAATCTAGCGGATTTATTTTCATATAAAATGAGCGAACAAATGCATGAAACATGAGTTGTAGATGGAAACAAAGATTGTGGAGAAATATTTTAAAATGAAAACAAAATTTGGTTTGCATTTGAATAATATAGTATATTCTTTACGAAATATCTAGCCGAGTTTTTATTTCATGAAACGAGCGAACAAACGCATGAAACATGAGTTTGAGAAGCAAACAAAGATTGTCGAGAAACATTGTAAACTGAAAACAAATTTTGGTTTGCATTTGAAAAATTTAGTATATTTTTTACAAAAAATGTAGCCGTGTTTTTCTTGCATGTAACTAGGGAACAAACGAATGAAACAAGAGTTTGAGGTGCAAACAAAGATTTGGGAGAAATATTTTAAAATGAAGACAAATTTTGGTTTGCATTTGAATAATTTAGTATATTCTTTACGAAAAATCTAGCCGAGTTTTTATTTCATGAAACGAGCGAACAAAGGCATGAAACATGAGTTTAAGGTGCAAACAAAGATCGTGGAGAAATATTTTAAAGTAAAAATAAATTTTGGTTTGCATTTGAATAATATAGTATTTACGAAAAATCTAGCAGTGTTATTTTTATATAAAATGAGCGAACAAATGCATGAAACATGAGTTTTAGATGGAAACAAAGATTGTGGAGAAATATTTTAAAATGAAAACAAACTTTGGTTTGCATTTGAATAATATAGTATATTCTTTACGAAAAATCAAGCCGAGTTTTTATTTCATGAAACGAGTGAACAAAGGCATGAAACATGAGTTTGAGGTGCTAGCAAAGATCGTGGAGAAATATTTTAAAGTAAAAATAAATTTTGGTTTGCATTTGAATAATATAGTATTTACGAAAGACCTAGCAGTGTTATTTTTATATAAAATGAGCTAACAAATGCATGAAACATGAGTTTTAGATGGAAACAAAGATTGTGGAGAAATATTTTAAAATGAAAACAAAATTTGGTTTGCATTTGAATAATATAGTATATTCTTTACGAAATATCTAGCCGAGTTTTTATTTCATGAAACGAGCGAACAAACGCATCAAACATGAGTTTCAGAAGCAAACAAAGATTGTCGAGAAACATTGTAAACTGAAAACAAATTTTGGTTTGCATTTGAAAAATTTAGTATATTTTTTACAAAAAATGTAGCCGTGTTTTTCTTGCATGTAACTAGGGAACAAACGAATGAAACAAGAGTTTGAGGTGCAAACAAAGATTTGGGAGAAATATTTTAAAATGAAGACAAATTTTGGTTTGCATTTGAATAATTTAGTATATTCTTCACGAAAAATCTAGCCGAGTTTTTATTTCATGAAACGAGCGAACAAACGCTTGAAACATGAGATTGAGGTGCAAACAAAGATTGTGGAGAAATATTTTAAAATATAAACAAATTTTGGTTTGCATTTAAATAATTTAGTATATTCTTTACGAAAAATCTAGCCGAGTTTTTATTTCATGAAAGGAGCGAACAAACGCATGAAACATGAGATTGAGGTGCAAACAAAGATTGTGGAGAAATATTTTAAAATGAAAACAAAATTTGGTTTGCATTTGAATAATATCGTATATTCTTTATGAAAAATCTGGCCGAGTTTTTACTTCATGAAACGAGCGAATAAAGGCATGAAACATGAGTTTGAGGTACAAACAAAGATCGTGGAGAAATATTTTAAAGTAAAAATAAATTTTGGTTTGCATTTGAGTAATATAGTATTTACGAAAAATCTAGCAGTGTTATTTTTATATAAATTGAGCGAACAAATGCATGAAACATGAGTTTTAGATGGAAACAAAGATTGTGGAGAAATATTTTAAAATGAAAACAAAATTTTGTTTGCATTTGAATAATATAGTATATTCTTTACGAAATATCTAGCCAAGTTTTTATTTCATGAAACGAGCGAACAAACGCATGAAACATGAGTTTGAGAAGCAAACAAAGGTTGTCGAGAAACATTGTAAACTGAAAACAAATTTTGGTTTGCATTTGAATAATTTAGTATATTTTTTACAAAAACTCTAGCCGAGTTTTTCTTGCATGTAACTAGGGAACAAACGAATGAAACAAGAGTTTGAGGTGCATACAAAGATTTGGGAGAAATATTTTAAAATGAGGACAACTTTTGGTTTGCATTTGAATAATTTAGTATATTCTTTACGAAAAATCTAGCCGAGTTTTTATTTCATGAAACGAGCGAACAATGGCATGAAACATGAGTTTGAGGTGCAAACAAAGATCGTGGAGAAATATTTTAAAGTAAATAAATTTTGGTTTGCATTTGAATAATTTAGTATTTACGAAAAATTTAGCAGTGTTATTTTTATATAAAATGAGCGCACAAATGCATGAAACACGAGTTTTAGATGGAAACAAAGATTGTGGAGAAATATTTTAAAATGAAAACAAATTTTCGTTTGCATTTGAATAATTTAGTATATTCGTTACGAAAAATCTAGCCGACTTTTTATTTAATGAAACGAGCGAACAAACGCATGAAACAAGAGATTGAGGTGCAAACAAAGATTGTGGAGAAATATTTTAAAATGAAAACAAATTTTCGTTTGCATTTAAATAATTTAGTATATTCTTTACGAAAAATCTAGCCGAGTTTTTATTTCATGAAACGAGCGAACAAAGGCATGAAACATGAGTTTGAGGTGCAAACAATGATCGTGGAGAAATATTTTAAAGTAAAAATAAATTTTGGTTTGCATTTGAATATTTTAGTATTTACGAAAAATCTAGCAGTGTTATTTTTATATAAAATGAGCGCACAAATGCATCAAACATGAGTTTTAGATGGAAACAAAGATTGTGGAGAAATATTTTAAAATGAAAACAAATTTTCGTTTGCATTTGAATAATTTAGTATATTCGTTACGAAAAATCTAGCCGAGTTTTTATTTCATGAAACGAGCGAACAAACGCATGAAACATGAGATTGAGGTGCAAACAAAGATTGTGGAGAATTATTTTAAAATGAAAACAAAATTTGGTTTGCATTTCAATAATTTAGTACATTATTTACGAAAAATCTAGCCGAGTTTTTATTTCATGAAACGAGCGAACAAAGGCATGAAACAGGAGTTTGAGGTGCAAACAAAGATCGTGGAGAAATATTTTAAAGTAAAAATAAATTTTGGTTTGCATTTGAATAATTTAGTATTTACGAAAAATCTAGCAGTGTTATTTTTATATAAAGTGAGCGCACAAATGCATGAAACATGAGTTTTAGATGGAAACAAAGATTGTGGAGAAATATTTTAAAATGAAGACAAATTTTTGTTTGCATTTGAATAATTTAGTATATTCTTTACGAAAAATCTAGCCGAGTTGAAACGAGCGAACAAAGGCATGAAACATGAGTTTGAGGTGCAAACAAAGATCGTGGAGAAATATTTTAAAGTAAAAATAAATTTTGGTTTGCGTTTGAATAATTTAGTATTTACGAAAAATCTAGCAGTGTTATTTTTATATAAAATGAGCGAACAAATGCATGAAACATGAGTTTTAGATGGAAACAAAGATTGTGGAGAAATATTTTAAAATGAAAACAAATTTTCGTTTGCATTTGAATAATTTAGTATATTCGTTACGAAAAATCTAGCCGAGTTTTTATTTCATGAAACGAGCGAACAGACGCATGAAACATGAGATTGAGGTGCAAACAAAGATTGTGGAGAAATATTTTAAAATGAAAACAAAATTTGGTTTGCATTTGAATAATATAGTATATTCTTTACGAAAAATCTAGCCGAGTTTTTACTTCATGAAACGAGGGAACAAAGGCATGATACATGAGTTTGAGGTGCAAACAAAGATCGTGGAGAAATATTTTAAAGTAAAAATAAATTTTGGTTTGCATTTGAATAATATAGTATTTACGAAAAATCTAGCAGTGTTATTTTTATATAAAATGAGCGAACAAATGCATGAAACATGAGTTTTAGATGGAAACAAAGATTGTGGAGAAATATTTTAAAATGAAAACAAATTTTGGTTTGCATTTGAATAATATAGTATATTCTTTACGAAAAATCTAGCCGAGTTTTTATTTCATGAAACGAGCGAACAAACGCATGAAACATGAGTTTGAGGAGCAAACAAAGATTGTCGAGAAACATTGTAAACTGAAAACAAATTTTGGTTTGCATTTCAATAATATAGTATATTCTTTACGAAAAATCTTGCCGAGTTTTTATTTCATGAAACGAGCGAACAAACGCATGAAACATGAGTTCGAGGAGCAAACAAAGATTGTCGAGAAACATTGTAAACTGAAAACAAATTTTGGTTTGCATTTGAATAATATAGTATCTTCTTTACGAAAAATCTTGCCGAGTTTTTATTTCATGAAACGAGCGAACAAACGCATGAAACATGAGTTTGAGGAGCAAACAAAGATTGTCGAGAAACATTGTAAACTGAAAACAAATTTTGGTATGCATTTGAAAAATTTAGTATATTTTTTACAAAAAATCTAGCCGAGTTTTTCTTGCATGTAACTTGGGAACAAACGAATGAAACAAGAGTATCAGGTGCAAACAAAGATTTTGGATAAATATTTTAAAATGAAGACAAATTTTGGTTTGCATTTGAATAATTTAGTATATTCTTTACGAAAAATCTAGCCGAGTTTTTATTTCATGAAACGATCGAACAAAGGCATGAAACATGAGTTTGAGGTGCAAACAAAGATCGTGGAGAAATATTTTATACTAAAAATAAATTTTGGTTTGCATTTGAATAATTCAGTATTTACGAAAAATCTAGCAGTGTTATTTTTATATAAAATGAGCGCACGAATGCATGAAACATGAGTTTTAGATGGAAACAAAGATTGTGGAGAAATATTTTAAAATGAAAAAAAATTTTGGTTTGCATTTGAATAATATAGTTTATTCTTTACGAAAAATCTAGCCGAGTTTTTATTTCATGAAACGAGCGAACAAACGCATGAAACATGAGATTGAGGTGCAAACAAAGATTGTGGAGAAATATTTTAAAATGAAAACAAATTTTGGTTTGCATTTAAATATTTTAGTATATTCTTTACGAAAAATCTAGCCGAGTTTTTATTTCATGAAACGAGCGAACAAACGCATGAAACATGAGATTGAGGTGCAAACAAAGATTGTGGAGAAATATTTTAAAATGAAAACAAATTTTGGTTTGCATTTGAAATATATAGTATATTCTTTACGAAAAATCTACCCGAGTTTTTATTTCATGAAACGAGCGAACAAAGGCATGAAACATGAGTTTGAGGTGCAAACAAAGATCGTGGAGAAATATTTTAAAGTAAAAAAAAATTTTGGTTTGCATTTGAATAATTCAGTATTTACCAAAAATCTAGCAGTGTTATTTTTATATAAAATGAGCGAACAAATGCATGAAACATGAGTTTTAGACGGAAACAAAGATTGTGGAGAAATATTTTAAAATTGGTTTGCATTTGAATAATATAGTATATTCTTTACGAAAAATCTAGCCGAGTTTTTATTTCATGAAACGAGCGAACAAACGCATGAAACATGAGTTTGAGGTGCAAACAAAGATTGTCGAGAAGCATTGTAAACTGAAAACAAATTTTGGTTTGCATTTGAATAATTTAGTATTTACGAAAAATCTAGCAGTGTTATTTTTATATAAAATGAGCGCACAAATGCTTGAAACATGAGTTTTAGATGGAAGCAAAGATTGTGGAGAAATATTTTAAAATGAAAACAAATTTTGGTTTGCATTTGAATAATATAGTATATTCTTTACGAAAAATCTTGCCGAGTTTTTATTTCATGAAACGAGCGAACAAACGCATCAAACATGAGTTTGAGAAGCAAACAAAGATTGTCGAGAAACATTGTAAACTGAAAACAAATTTTGGTTTGCATTTGAAAAATTTAGTATATTTTTTACAAAAAATCTAGCCGAGTTTTTGTTTCATGAAACGAGCGAACAAAGGCATGAAACATGAGTTTGAGGTGCAAACAAAGATCGTGGAGAAATATTTTAAAGTAAAAATAAATTTTGGTTTGCATTTGAATAATTCAGTATTTACCAAAAATCTAGCAGTGTTATTTTTATATAAAATGAGCGCACAAATACATGAAACATGAGTTTTACATGGAAACAAAGATTGTGGAGAAATATTTTAAAATGAAAACAAATTTTCGTTTGCATTTGAATAATTTAGTATATTCGTTCCGAAAAATCTAGCCGAGTTTTTATTTCATGAAACGAGCGAACAAACGCATGAAACATGAGATTGAGGTGCAAACAATGATTGTGGAGAAATATTTTAAAATGAAAACAAATTTTGGTTTGCATTTAAATAATTTAGTATATTCTTTACGAAAAATCTAGCCGAGTTTTTATTTCATGAAAGGAGCGAACAAACGCATGAAACATGAGATTGAGGTGCAAACAAATATTGTGGAGAAATATTTTAAAATGAAAATAAAATTTGGTTTACATTTGAATAATATAGTATATTCTTTATGAGAAATCTGGCCGAGTTTTTTACTTCATGAAACGAGCGAACAAAGGCATGAAACATGAGTTTGAGGTACAAACAAAGATCGTGGGGAAATATTTTAAAGTAAAAATAAATTTTGGTTTGCATTTAAATAATATAGTATTTACGAAAAATCTAGCAGTGTTATTTTTATATAAAATGAGCGAACAAATGCATGAAACATGAGTTGTAGATGGAAACAAAGATTGTGGAGAAATATTTTAAAATGAAAACAAAATTTGGTTTGCATTTGAATAATATAGTATATTCTTTACGAAAAATCAAGCCGAGTTTTTATTTCATGAAACGAGTGAACAAAGGCATGAAACATTAGTTTGAGGTGCAAACAAAGATCGTGGAGAAATATTTTAAAGTAAAAATAAATTTTGGTTTGCATTTGAATAATATAGTATTTACGAAAAATCTAGCGGATTTATTTTCATATAAAATGAGCGAACAAATGCATGAAACATGAGTTGTAGATGGAAACAAAGATTGTGGAGAAATATTTTAAAATGAAAACAAAATTTGGTTTGCATTTGAATAATATAGTATATTCTTTACGAAATATCTAGCCGAGTTTTTATTTCATGAAACGAGCGAACAAACGCATGAAACATGAGTTTGAGAAGCAAACAAAGATTGTCGAGAAACATTGTAAACTGAAAACAAATTTTGGTTTGCATTTGAAAAATTTAGTATATTTTTTACAAAAAATGTAGCCGTGTTTTTCTTGCATGTAACTAGGGAACAAACGAATGAAACAAGAGTTTGAGGTGCAAACAAAGATTTGGGAGAAATATTTTAAAATGAAGACAAATTTTGGTTTGCATTTGAATAATTTAGTATATTCTTTACGAAAAATCTAGCCGAGTTTTTATTTCATGAAACGAGCGAACAAAGGCATGAAACATGAGTTTAAGGTGCAAACAAAGATCGTGGAGAAATATTTTAAAGTAAAAATAAATTTTGGTTTGCATTTGAATAATATAGTATTTACGAAAAATCTAGCAGTGTTATTTTTATATAAAATGAGCGAACAAATGCATGAAACATGAGTTTTAGATGGAAACAAAGATTGTGGAGAAATATTTTAAAATGAAAACAAACTTTGGTTTGCATTTGAATAATATAGTATATTCTTTACGAAAAATCAAGCCGAGTTTTTATTTCATGAAACGAGTGAACAAAGGCATGAAACATGAGTTTGAGGTGCTAGCAAAGATCGTGGAGAAATATTTTAAAGTAAAAATAAATTTTGGTTTGCATTTGAATAATATAGTATTTACGAAAGACCTAGCAGTGTTATTTTTATATAAAATGAGCTAACAAATGCATGAAACATGAGTTTTAGATGGAAACAAAGATTGTGGAGAAATATTTTAAAATGAAAACAAAATTTGGTTTGCATTTGAATAATATAGTATATTCTTTACGAAATATCTAGCCGAGTTTTTATTTCATGAAACGAGCGAACAAACGCATCAAACATGAGTTTCAGAAGCAAACAAAGATTGTCGAGAAACATTGTAAACTGAAAACAAATTTTGGTTTGCATTTGAAAAATTTAGTATATTTTTTACAAAAAATGTAGCCGTGTTTTTCTTGCATGTAACTAGGGAACAAACGAATGAAACAAGAGTTTGAGGTGCAAACAAAGATTTGGGAGAAATATTTTAAAATGAAGACAAATTTTGGTTTGCATTTGAATAATTTAGTATATTCTTCACGAAAAATCTAGCCGAGTTTTTATTTCATGAAACGAGCGAACAAACGCTTGAAACATGAGATTGAGGTGCAAACAAAGATTGTGGAGAAATATTTTAAAATATAAACAAATTTTGGTTTGCATTTAAATAATTTAGTATATTCTTTACGAAAAATCTAGCCGAGTTTTTATTTCATGAAAGGAGCGAACAAACGCATGAAACATGAGATTGAGGTGCAAACAAAGATTGTGGAGAAATATTTTAAAATGAAAACAAAATTTGGTTTGCATTTGAATAATATCGTATATTCTTTATGAAAAATCTGGCCGAGTTTTTACTTCATGAAACGAGCGAATAAAGGCATGAAACATGAGTTTGAGGTACAAACAAAGATCGTGGAGAAATATTTTAAAGTAAAAATAAATTTTGGTTTGCATTTGAGTAATATAGTATTTACGAAAAATCTAGCAGTGTTATTTTTATATAAATTGAGCGAACAAATGCATGAAACATGAGTTTTAGATGGAAACAAAGATTGTGGAGAAATATTTTAAAATGAAAACAAAATTTGGTTTGCATTTGAATAATATAGTATATTCTTTACGAAATATCTAGCCAAGTTTTTATTTCATGAAACGAGCGAACAAACGCATGAAACATGAGTTTGAGAAGCAAACAAAGGTTGTCGAGAAACATTGTAAACTGAAAACAAATTTTGGTTTGCATTTGAATAATTTAGTATATTTTTTACAAAAACTCTAGCCGAGTTTTTCTTGCATGTAACTAGGGAACAAACGAATGAAACAAGAGTTTGAGGTGCATACAAAGATTTGGGAGAAATATTTTAAAATGAGGACAACTTTTGGTTTGCATTTGAATAATTTAGTATATTCTTTACGAAAAATCTAGCCGAGTTTTTATTTCATGAAACGAGCGAACAATGGCATGAAACATGAGTTTGAGGTGCAAACAAAGATCGTGGAGAAATATTTTAAAGTAAATAAATTTTGGTTTGCATTTGAATAATTTAGTATTTACGAAAAATTTAGCAGTGTTATTTTTATATAAAATGAGCGCACAAATGCATGAAACACGAGTTTTAGATGGAAACAAAGATTGTGGAGAAATATTTTAAAATGAAAACAAATTTTCGTTTGCATTTGAATAATTTAGTATATTCGTTACGAAAAATCTAGCCGACTTTTTATTTAATGAAACGAGCGAACAAACGCATGAAACAAGAGATTGAGGTGCAAACAAAGATTGTGGAGAAATATTTTAAAATGAAAACAAATTTTCGTTTGCATTTAAATAATTTAGTATATTCTTTACGAAAAATCTAGCCGAGTTTTTATTTCATGAAACGAGCGAACAAAGGCATGAAACATGAGTTTGAGGTGCAAACAATGATCGTGGAGAAATATTTTAAAGTAAAAATAAATTTTGGTTTGCATTTGAATATTTTAGTATTTACGAAAAATCTAGCAGTGTTATTTTTATATAAAATGAGCGCACAAATGCATCAAACATGAGTTTTAGATGGAAACAAAGATTGTGGAGAAATATTTTAAAATGAAAACAAATTTTCGTTTGCATTTGAATAATTTAGTATATTCGTTACGAAAAATCTAGCCGAGTTTTTATTTCATGAAACGAGCGAACAAACGCATGAAACATGAGATTGAGGTGCAAACAAAGATTGTGGAGAATTATTTTAAAATGAAAACAAAATTTGGTTTGCATTTCAATAATTTAGTACATTATTTACGAAAAATCTAGCCGAGTTTTTATTTCATGAAACGAGCGAACAAAGGCATGAAACAGGAGTTTGAGGTGCAAACAAAGATCGTGGAGAAATATTTTAAAGTAAAAATAAATTTTGGTTTGCATTTGAATAATTTAGTATTTACGAAAAATCTAGCAGTGTTATTTTTATATAAAGTGAGCGCACAAATGCATGAAACATGAGTTTTAGATGGAAACAAAGATTGTGGAGAAATATTTTAAAATGAAGACAAATTTTTGTTTGCATTTGAATAATTTAGTATATTCTTTACGAAAAATCTAGCCGAGTTGAAACGAGCGAACAAAGGCATGAAACATGAGTTTGAGGTGCAAACAAAGATCGTGGAGAAATATTTTAAAGTAAAAATAAATTTTGGTTTGCGTTTGAATAATTTAGTATTTACGAAAAATCTAGCAGTGTTATTTTTATATAAAATGAGCGAACAAATGCATGAAACATGAGTTTTAGATGGAAACAAAGATTGTGGAGAAATATTTTAAAATGAAAACAAATTTTCGTTTGCATTTGAATAATTTAGTATATTCGTTACGAAAAATCTAGCCGAGTTTTTATTTCATGAAACGAGCGAACAGACGCATGAAACATGAGATTGAGGTGCAAACAAAGATTGTGGAGAAATATTTTAAAATGAAAACAAAATTTGGTTTGCATTTGAATAATATAGTATATTCTTTACGAAAAATCTAGCCGAGTTTTTACTTCATGAAACGAGGGAACAAAGGCATGATACATGAGTTTGAGGTGCAAACAAAGATCGTGGAGAAATATTTTAAAGTAAAAATAAATTTTGGTTTGCATTTGAATAATATAGTATTTACGAAAAATCTAGCAGTGTTATTTTTATATAAAATGAGCGAACAAATGCATGAAACATGAGTTTTAGATGGAAACAAAGATTGTGGAGAAATATTTTAAAATGAAAACAAATTTTGGTTTGCATTTGAATAATATAGTATATTCTTTACGAAAAATCTAGCCGAGTTTTTATTTCATGAAACGAGCGAACAAACGCATGAAACATGAGTTTGAGGAGCAAACAAAGATTGTCGAGAAACATTGTAAACTGAAAACAAATTTTGGTTTGCATTTCAATAATATAGTATATTCTTTACGAAAAATCTTGCCGAGTTTTTATTTCATGAAACGAGCGAACAAACGCATGAAACATGAGTTCGAGGAGCAAACAAAGATTGTCGAGAAACATTGTAAACTGAAAACAAATTTTGGTTTGCATTTGAATAATATAGTATCTTCTTTACGAAAAATCTTGCCGAGTTTTTATTTCATGAAACGAGCGAACAAACGCATGAAACATGAGTTTGAGGAGCAAACAAAGATTGTCGAGAAACATTGTAAACTGAAAACAAATTTTGGTATGCATTTGAAAAATTTAGTATATTTTTTACAAAAAATCTAGCCGAGTTTTTCTTGCATGTAACTTGGGAACAAACGAATGAAACAAGAGTATCAGGTGCAAACAAAGATTTTGGATAAATATTTTAAAATGAAGACAAATTTTGGTTTGCATTTGAATAATTTAGTATATTCTTTACGAAAAATCTAGCCGAGTTTTTATTTCATGAAACGATCGAACAAAGGCATGAAACATGAGTTTGAGGTGCAAACAAAGATCGTGGAGAAATATTTTATACTAAAAATAAATTTTGGTTTGCATTTGAATAATTCAGTATTTACGAAAAATCTAGCAGTGTTATTTTTATATAAAATGAGCGCACGAATGCATGAAACATGAGTTTTAGATGGAAACAAAGATTGTGGAGAAATATTTTAAAATGAAAAAAAATTTTGGTTTGCATTTGAATAATATAGTTTATTCTTTACGAAAAATCTAGCCGAGTTTTTATTTCATGAAACGAGCGAACAAACGCATGAAACATGAGATTGAGGTGCAAACAAAGATTGTGGAGAAATATTTTAAAATGAAAACAAAATTTGGTTTGCATTTCAATAATTTAGTACATTCTTTACGAAAAATCTAGCCGAGTTTTTATTTCATGAAACAAGCGAACAAAGGCATGAAACAGGAGTTTGAGGTGCAAACAAAGATCGTGGAGAAATATTTTAAAGTAAAAATAAATTTTGGTTTGCATTTGAATAATTTAGTATTTACGAAAAATCTAGCAGTGTTATTTTTATATAAAGTGAGCGCACAAATGCATGAAACATGAGTTTTAGATGGAAACAAAGATTGTGGAGAAATATTTTAAAATGAAGACAAATTTTTGTTTGCATTTGAATAATTTAGTATATTCTTTACGAAAAATCTAGCCGAGTTGAAACGAGCGAACAAAGGCATGAAACATGAGTTTGAGGTGCAAACAAAGATCGTGGAGAAATATTTTAAAGTAAAAATAAATTTTGGTTTGCGTTTGAATAATTTAGTATTTACGAAAAATCTAGCAGTGTTATTTTTATATAAAATGAGCGAACAAATGCATGAAACATGAGTTTTAGATGGAAACAAAGATTGTGGAGAAATATTTTAAAATGAAAACAAATTTTCGTTTGCATTTGAATAATTTAGTATATTCGTTACGAAAAATCTAGCCGAGTTTTTATTTCATGAAACGAGCGAACAGACGCATGAAACATGAGATTGAGGTGCAAACAAAGATTGTGGAGAAATATTTTAAAATGAAAACAAAATTTGGCTTGCATTTGAATAATATAGTATATTCTTTACGAAAAATTTAGCCTAGTTTTTACTTCATGAAACGAGGGAACAAAGGCATGAAACATGAGTTTGAGGTGCAAACAAAGATCGTGGAGAAATATTTTAAAGTAAAAATAAATTTTGGTTTGCATTTGAATAATATAGTATTTACGAAAAATCTAGCAGTGTTATTTTTATATAAAATGAGCGAACAAATGTATGAAACATGAGTTTTAGATGGAAACAAAGATTGTGGAGAAATATTTTAAAATGAAAACAAATTTTTGTTTGCATTTGAATAATATAGTATATTCTTTACGAAAAATCTAGCCGAGTTTTTATTTCATGAAACGAGCGAACAAACGCATGAAACATGAGTTTGAGGAGCAAACAAAGATTGTCGAGAAACATTGTAAACCGAAAACAAATTTTGGTTTGCATTTGAATAATATAGTATATTCTTTACGAAAAATCTTGCCGAGTTTTTATTTCGTGAAACGAGCGAACAAACGCATGAAACATGAGTTCGAGGAGCAAACAAAGATTGTCGAGAAACATTGTAAACTGAAAACAAATTTTGGTTTGCATTTGAATAATATAGTATATTCTTTACGAAAAATCTTGCCGAGTTTTTATTTCATGAAACGAGCGAACAAACGCATGAAACATGAGTTTGAGGAGCAAACAAAGATTGTCGAGAAACATTGTAAACTGAAAACAAATTTTGGTATGCATTTGAAAAATTTAGTATATTTTTTACAAAAAATCTAGCCGAGTTTTTCTTGCATGTAACTAGGGAACAAACGAATGAAACAAGAGTTTCAGGTGCAAACAAAGATTTTGGATAAATATTTTAAAATGTAGACAAATTTTGGTTTGCATTTGAATAATTTAGTATATTCTTTACGAAAAATCTAGCCGAGTTTTTATTTCATGAAACGATCGAACAAAGGCATGAAACATGAGTTTGAGGTGCAAACAAAGATCGTGGAGAAATACTTTAAAATGAAGACAAATTTTGGTTTGCATTTGAATAAATTAGTATTTACGAAAAATCTAGCAGTGTTATTTTTATATAAAATGAGCGCACAAATGCATGAAACATGAGTTTTAGATGGAAACAAAGATTGTGGAGAAATATTTTAAAATGAAAACAAAATTTGGTTTGCATTTGAATAATATAGTATATTCTTTACGAAATATCTAGCCGAGTTTTTATTTCATGAAACGAGCGAACAAACGCATCAAACATGAGTTTCAGAAGCAAACAAAGATTGTCGAGAAACATTGTAAACTGAAAACAAATTTTGGTTTGCATTTGAAAAATTTAGTATATTTTTTACAAAAAATGTAGCCGTGTTTTTCTTGCATGTAACTAGGGAACAAACGAATGAAACAAGAGTTTGAGGTGCAAACAAAGATTTGGGAGAAATATTTTAAAATGAAGACAAATTTTGGTTTGCATTTGAATAATTTAGTATATTCTTTACGAAAAATCTAGCCGAGTTTTTATTTCATGAAACGAGCGAACAAACGCATGAAACAGGAGATTGAGGTGCAAACAAAGATTGTGGAGAAATATTTTAAAATGAAAACAAATTTTGGTCTGCATTTAAATAATTTAGTATATTCTTTACGAAAAATCTAGCCGAGTTTTTATTTCATGAAAGGAGCGAACAAACGCATGAAACATGAGATTGAGGTGCAAACAAAGATTGTGGAGAAATATTTTAAAATGAAAACAAAATTTGTTTTGCATTTGAATAATATAGTATATTCTTTATGAAAAATCTGGCCGAGTTTTTACTTCATGAAACGAGCGAATAAAGGCAAGAAACATGAGTTTGAGGTACAAACAAATATCGTGGAGAAATATTTTAAAGTAAAAATAAATTTTGGTTTGCATTTGAATAATATAGTATTTACGAAAAATCTAGCAGTGTTATTTTTATATAAATTGAGCGAACAAATGCATGAAACATGAGTTTTAGATGGAAAGAAAGATTGTGGAGAAATATTTTAAAATGAAATCAAAATTTGGTTTGCATTTGAATAATATAGTATATTCTTTACGAAATATCTAGCCGTGTTTTTATTTCATGAAACGAGCGAACAAACGCATGAAACATGAGTTTGAGAAGCAAACAAAGGTTGTCGACAAACATTGTAAACTGAAAAAAAAATTTGGTTTGCATTTGAATAATTTAGTATATTTTTTACAAAAACTCTAGCCGAGTTTTTCTTGCATGTAACTAGGGAACAAACGAATGAAACAAGAGTTTCAGGTGCAAACAAAGATTTTGGATAAATATTTTAAAATGAAGACAAATTTTGGTTTGCATTTGAATAATTTAGTATATTCTTTACGAAAAATCTAGCCGAGTTTTTATTTCATGAAACGATCGAACAAAGGCATGAAACATGAGTTTGAGGTGCAAACAATGATCGTGGAGAAATATTTTAAACTAAAAACAAATTTTGGTTTGCATTTGAATAAATTAGTATTTACGAAAAATCTAGCAGTGTTATTTTTATATAAAATGAGCGCACAAATGCATGAAACATGAGTTTTAGATGGAAACAAAGATTGTGGAGAAATATTTTAAAATGAAAACAAAATTTGGTTTGCATTTGAATAATATAGTATATTCTTTACGAAATATCTAGCCGAGTTTTTATTTCATGAAACGAGCGAACAAACGCATCAAACATGAGTTTCAGAAGCAAACAAAGATTGTCGAGAAACATTGTAAACTGAAAACAAATTTTGGTTTGCATTTGAAAAATTTAGTATATTTTTTACAAAAAATGTAGCCGTGTTTTTCTTGCATGTAACTAGGGAACAAACGAATGAAACAAGAGTTTGAGGTGCAAACAAAGATTTGGGAGAAATATTTTAAAATGAAGACAAATTTTGGTTTGCATTTGAATAATTTAGTATATTCTTTACGAAAAATCTAGCCGAGTTTTTATTTCATGAAACGAGCGAACAAACGCATGAAACATGAGATTGAGGTGCAAACAAAGATTGTGGAGAAATATTTTAAAATGAAAACAAATTTTGGTCTGCATTTAAATAATTTAGTATATTCTTTACGAAAAATCTAGCCGAGTTTTTATTTCATGAAAGGAGCGAACAAACGCATGAAACATGAGATTGAGGTGCAAACAAAGATTGTGGAGAAATATTTTAAAATGAAAACAAAATTTGTTTTGCATTTGAATAATATAGTATATTCTTTATGAAAAATCTGGCCGAGTTTTTACTTCATGAAACGAGCGAATAAAGGCAAGAAACATGAGTTTGAGGTACAAACAAATATCGTGGAGAAATATTTTAAAGTAAAAATAAATTTTGGTTTGCATTTGAATAATATAGTATTTACGAAAAATCTAGCAGTGTTATTTTTATATAAATTGAGCGAACAAATGCATGAAACATGAGTTTTAGATGGAAACAAAGATTGTGGAGAAATATTTTAAAATGAAATCAAAATTTGGTTTGCATTTGAATAATATAGTATATTCTTTACGAAATATCTAGCCGAGTTTTTATTTCATGAAACGAGCGAACAAACGCATCAAACATGAGTTTCAGAAGCAAACAAAGATTGTCGAGAAACATTGTAAACTGAAAACAAATTTTGGTTTGCATTTGAATAATATAGTATATTCTTTACGAAAAATCTTGCCGAGTTTTTATTTCATGAAACGAGCGAACAAACGCATGAAACATGAGTTTGAGAAGCAAACAAAGGTTGTCGAGAAACATTGTAAACTGAAAACAAATTTTGGTTTGCATTTGAATAATTTAGTATATTTTTTACAAAAACTCTAGCCGAGTTTTTCTTGCATGTAACTAGGGAACAAACGAATGAAACAAGAGTTTGAGGTGCAAACAAAGATTTGGGAGAAATATTTTAAAATGAAGACAACTTTTGGTTTGCATTTGAATAATTTAGTATATTCTTTATGAAAAATCTAGCCGAGTTTTTATTTCATGAAACGAGCGAACAATGGCATGAAACATGAGTTTGAGGTGCAAACAAAGATCGTGGAGAAATATTTTAAAGTAAAAATAAATTTTGGTTTGCATTTGAATAATTTAGTATTTACGAAAAATCTAGCAGTGTTATTTTTATATAAAGAGAGCGCACAAATGCATGAAACATGAGTTTTAGATGGAAACAAAGATTGTGGAGAAATATTTTAAAATGAAGACAAATTTTTGTTTGCATTTGAATAATTTAGTATATTCTTTACGAAAAATCTAGCCGAGTTGAAACGAGCGAACAAAGGCATGAAACATGAGTTTGAGGTGCAAACAAAGATCGTCGAGAAATATTTTAAAGTAAAAATAAATTTTGGTTTGCGTTTGAATAATTTAGTATTTACGAAAAATCTAGCAGTGTTATTTTTATATAAAATGAGCGAACAAATGCATGAAACATGAGTTTTAGATGGAAACAAAGATTGTGGAGAAATATTTTAAAATGAAAACAAATTTTCGTTTGCATTTGAATAATTTAGTATATTCGTTACGAAAAATCTAGCCTAGTTTTTATTTCATGAAACGAGGGAACAGACGCATGAAACATGAGATTGAGGTGCAAACAAAGATTGTGGAGAAATATTTTAAAATGAAAACAAAATTTGGTTTGCATTTGAATAATATAGTATATTCTTTACGAAAAATCTAGCCGAGTTTTTACTTCATGAAACGAGGGAACAAAGGCATGAAACATGAGTTTGAGGTGCTAACAAAGATCGTGGAGAAATATTTTAAAGTAAAAATAAATTTTGGTTTGCATTTGAATAATATAGTATTTACGAAAAATCTAGCAGTGTTATTTTTATATAAAATGAGCGAACAAATGCATGAAACATGAGTTTTAGATGGAAACAAAGATTGTGGAGAAATATTTTAAAATGAAAACAAATTTTGGTTTGCATTTGAATAATATAGTATATTCTTTACGAAAAATCTAGCCGAGTTTTTATTTCATGAAACGAGCGAACAAACGCATGAAACATGAGTTTGAGGAGCAAACAAAGATTGTCGAGAAACATTGTAAACTGAAAACAAATTTTTGTTTGCATTTGAATAATATAGTATATTCTTTACGAAAAATCTTGCCGAGTTTTTATTTCATGAAACGAGCGAACAAACGCATGAAACATGAGTTTGAGGAGCAAACAAAGATTGTCGAGAAACATTGTATACTGAAAACAAATTTTGGTATGCATTTGAAAAATTTAGTATATTTTTTACAAAAAATCTAGCCGAGTTTTTCTTGCATGTAACTAGGGAACAAACGAATGAAACAAGAGTTTCGGGTGCAAACAAAGATTTTGGATAAATATTTTAAAATGAAGACAAATTTTGGTTTGCATTTGAATAATTTAGTATATTCTTTACGAAAAATCTAGCCGAGTTTTTATTTCATGAAACGATCGAAGAAAGGCATGAAACATGAGTCTGAGGTGCAAACAAAGATCGTGGAGAAATATTTTAAACTAAAAACAAATTTTGGTTTGCATTTGAATAATTTAGTATTTACGAAAAATCTAGCAGTGTTATTTTTATATAAAATGAGCGCACAAATGCATGAAACATGAGTTTTAGATGGAAACAAAGATTGTGGAGAAATATTTTAAAATGAAGACAAATTTTTGTTTGCATTTGAATAATTTAGTATATTCTTTACGAAAAATCTAGCCGAGTTGAAACGAGCGAACAAAGGCATGAAACATGAGTTTGAGGTGCAAACAAAGATCGTGGAGAAATATTTTAAAGTAAAAATAAATTTTGGTTTGCGTTTGAATAATTTAGTATTTACGAAAAATCTAGCAGTGTTATTTTTATATAAAATGAGCGAACAAATGCATGAAACATGAGTTCTAGATGGAAACAAAGATTGTGGAGAAATATTTTAAAATGAAAACAAATTTTCGTTTGCATTTGAATAATTTAGTATATTCGTTACGAAAAATCTAGCCTAGTTTTTATTTCATGAAACGAGGGAACAGACGCATGAAACATGAGATTGAGGTGCAAACAAAGATTGTGGAGAAATATTTTAAAATGAAAACAAAATTTGGTTTGCATTTGAATAATATAGTATATTCTTTACGAAAAATCTAGCCGAGTTTTTACTTCATGAAACGAGGGAACAAAGGCATGAAACATGAGTTTGAGGTGCTAACAAAGATCGTGGAGAAATATTTTAAAGTAAAAATAAATTTTGGTTTGCATTTGAATAATATAGTATTTACGAAAAATCTAGCAGTGTTATTTTTATATAAAATGAGCGAACAAATGCATGAAACATGAGTTTTAGATGGAAACAAAGATTGTGGAGAAATATTTTAAAATGAAAACAAATTTTGGTTTGCATTTGAATAATATAGTATATTCTTTACGAAAAATCTAGCCGAGTTTTTATTTCATGAAACGAGCGAACAAACGCATGAAACATGAGTTTGAGGAGCAAACAAAGATTGTCGAGAAACATTGTAAACTGAAAACAAATTTTGGTTTGCATTTGAATAATATAGTATATTCTTTACGAAAAATCTTGCCGAGTTTTTATTTCATGAAACGAGCGAACAAACGCATGAAACATGAGTTTGAGGAGCAAACAAAGATTGTCGAGAAACATTGTATACTGAAAACAAATTTTGGTATGCATTTGAAAAATTTAGTATATTTTTTACAAAAAATCTAGCCGAGTTTTTCTTGCATGTAACTAGGGAACAAACGAATGAAACAAGAGTTTCAGGTGCAAACAAAGATTTTGGATAAATATTTTAAAATGAAGACAAATTTTGGTTTGCATTTGAATAATTTAGTATATTCTTTACGAAAAATCTAGCCGAGTTTTTATTTCATGAAACGATCGAAGAAAGGCATGAAACATGAGTCTGAGGTGCAAACAAAGATCGTGGAGAAATATTTTAAACTAAAAACAAATTTTGGTTTGCATTTGAATAATTTAGTATTTACGAAAAATCTAGCAGTGTTATTTTTATATAAAATGAGCGCACAAATGCATGAAACATGAGTTTTAGATGGAAACAAAGATTGTGGAGAAATATTTTAAAATGAAAACAAAATTTGGTTTGCATTTGAATAATATAGTATATTCTTTACGAAATATCTAGCCGAGTTTTTATTTCATGAAACGAGCGAACAAACGCATCAAACATGAGTTTCAGAAGCAAACAAAGATTGTCGAGAAACATTGTAAACTGAAAACAAATTTTGGTTTGCATTTGATAAATTTAGTATATTTTTTACAAAAAATGTAGCCGTGTTTTTCTTGCATGTAACTAGGGAACAAACGAATGAAACAAGAGTTTGAGGTGCAAACAAAGATTTGGGAGAAATATTTTAAAATGAAGACAAATTTTGGTTTGCATTTGAATAATTTAGTATATTCTTTACGAAAAATCTAGCCGAGTTTTTATTTCATGAAACGAGCGAACAAACGCATGAAACATGAGATTGAGGTGCAAACACAGATTGTGGAGAAATATTTTAAAATGAAAACAAATTTTGGTTTGCATTTAAATAATTTAGTATATTCTTTACGAAAAATCTAGCCGAGTTTTTATTTCATCAAAGGAGCGAACAAACGCATGAAACATGAGATTGAGGTGCAAACAAAGATTGTGGAGAAATATTTTAAAATGAAAACAAAATTTGGTTTGCATTTGAATAATATAGTATATTCTTTATGAAAAATCTGGCCGAGTTTTTACTTCATGAAACGAGCGAATAAAGGCATGAAACATGAGTTTGAGGTACAAACAAAGATCGTGGAGAAATATTTTAAAGTAAAAATAAATTTTGGTTTGCATTTAAATAATATAGTATTTATGAAAAATCTAGCAGTGTTATTTTTATAAAAATTGAGCGAACAAATGCATGAAACATGAGTTTTAGATGGAAGCAAAGATTGTGGAGAAATATTTTAAAATGAAAACAAAATTTGGTTTACATTTGAATAATATAGTATATTCTTTACGAAATATCTAACCGAGTTTTTATTTCATGAAACGAGCGAACAAACGCATGAAACATGAGTTTGAGAAGCAAACAAAGGTTGTCGAGAAACATTGTAAACTGAAAACAAATTTTGGTTTGCATTTGAATAATTTAGTATATTTTTTACAAAAACTCTAGCCGAGTTTTTCTTGCATGTAACTAGGGAACAAACGAATGAAACAAGAGTTTGAGGTGCAAACAAAGATTTGGGAGAAATATTTTAAAATGAAGACAACTTTTGGTTTGCATTTGAATAATTTAGTGTATTCTTTACGAAAAATCTAGCCGAGTTTTTATTTCATGAAACGAGCGAACAATGGCATGAAACATGAGTTTGAGGTGCAAACAAAGATCGTGGAGAAATATTTTAAAGTAAAAATAAATTTTGGTTTGCATTTGAATAATTTAGTATTTACGAAAAATCTAGCAGTGTTATTTTTATATAAAATGAGCGAACAAATGCATGAAACATGAGTTTTAGATGGAAACAAAGATTGTGGAGAAATATTTTAAAATGAAAAAAAATTTTGGTTTGCATTTGAATAATATAGTATATTCTTTACGAAAAATCTAGCCGAGTTTTTATTTCATGAAACGAGCGAACAAACGCATGAAATATGAGTTTGAGGAGCAAACAAAGATTGTCGAGAAACATTGTAAACTGAAAACAAATTTTGGTTTGCATTTGAATAATATAATATATTCTTTACGAAAAATCTTGCCGAGTTTTTATTTCATGAAACGAGGGAACAAAGGCATGAAACAAGAGTTTGAGGTGCAAACAAAGATCGTGGAGAAATATTTTATAGTAAAAATAAATTTTGGTTTGCATTTGAATAATATTGTATTTACGAAAAATCTAGCAGTGTTATTTTTATATAAAATGATCGAACAAATGCATGAAACATGAGTTTTAGATGGAAACAAAGATTGTGGAGAAATATTTTGAAATGAAAACAAATTTTGGTTTGCATTTGAATAATATAGTATATTCTTTACGAAAAATCTAGCCAAGTTTTTATTTCATGAAACGAGCGAACAAACACATGAAACATGAGTTTGAGGAGCAAACAAAGATTGTCGAGAAACATTGTAAACTGAAAACAAATTTTGGTTTGCATTTGAATAATATAGTATATTCTTTACGAAAAATCTTGCCGAGTTTTTATTTCATGAAACGAGCGAACAAACGCATGAAACATGAGTTTGAGGAGCAAACAAAGATTGTCGAGAAACATTGTAAACTGAAAACAAATTTTGGTTTGCATTTGAATAATTTAGTATATTTTTTACAAAAACTCTAGCCGAGTTTTTCTTGCATGTAACTAGGGAACAAACGAATGAAACAAGAGTTTGAGGTGCAAACAAAGATTTGGGAGAAATATTTTAAAATGAAGACAACTTTTGGTTTGCATTTGAATAATTTAGTATATTCTTTACGAAAAATCTAGCCGAGTTTTTATTTCATGAAACGAGCGAACAAAGGCATGAAACATGAGTTTGAGGTGCAAACAAAGATCGTGGAGAAATATTTTAAAGTAAAAATAAATTTTGGTTTGCGTTGTTTTTGTTAATGTGTAGAGATGCTTGAGACGATGCATGCTTGGATGAGGTGCTAAAGTGAGACATCTTTGCCTCAGTTGTTGACAGTTTGCAAAGTAGTGAAGAAGAGACTGGTTTGTAGGTCAGTGTTGGAGGAGAAGAAAGTTTAAGAGAAGTTGAATTTTGGTGGAACTTTGAATGGGTATGTTTGGCTGAAATGGGGTGATATAGAAGGAGTGAAAAAGTTTGACCATGTTTATGTGAGCCATAATTTACAGAAGCTTTGTATATGGCTGGTGTGAAGCCTAAAATATTTCTCCACAATCTTTGTTTCCATCTGAAACTCATATTTCATGCATTTGTGCGCTCATTTTATATAAAAATAACACTGCTAGATTTTTCGTAAATACTAAATTATTCAAATGCAAACCAAAATTTATTTTTACTTTAAAATATTTCTCCACGATCTTTGTTTGCACCTCAAACTCATGTTTCAGGCCATTGTTCGCTCGTTTCATGAAATAAAAACTCGGCTAGATTTTTCTTAAAGAATATACTAAATTATTCAAATGCAAACCAAAATTTGTCTTCATTTTAAAATATTTCTCCCAAATCTTTGTTTGCACCTAAAACTCTTGTTTCATTCGTTTGTTCCCTAGTTACATGCAAGAAAAACTCGGCTAGATTTTTTGTAAAAAATATACTAAATTTTTCAAATGCAAACCGAAATTTGTTTTCAGTTTACAATGTTTCTCGACAATCTTTGTTTGCTTCTCAAACTCATGTTTCATGCGTTTGTTCGCTCGTTTCATGAAATAAAAACTCGGCTAGATTTTTCGTAACGAATATACTAAATTATTCAAATGCAAACGAAAATTTGTTTTCATTTTAAAATATTTCTCCACAATCTTTGTTTCCATCTAAAACTCATATTTCATGTATTTGTGCGCTCATTTTATATAAAAATAACACTGCTAGATTTTTCGTAAATACTAAATTATTCAAATGCAAACCAAAATTAAGTTTTACTTTAAAATATTTCTCCACGATCTTTGTATGCACCTCAAACTCATGTTTCATGCCTTTGTTCGCTCGTTTCATGAAATAAAAACTCGGCTAGATTTTTTGTAAAAAATATATTAAATTTTTCAAATGCAAGCCAAAAATTTTTTCAGATCACAATGTTTCTCGACAATCTTTGTTTGCTTCTCAAACTCATGTTTCATGCGTTTGTTCGCTCGTTTCATGAAATAAAAACTCGGCTAGATTTTTCGTAAAGAATATACTAAATTATTTAAATGCAAACCAAAATTTGTTTTCATTTTAAAATATTTCTCCACAATCTTTGTTTGCACCTCAATCTCATGTTTCATGCGTTTGTTCGCTCGTTTCATGAAATAAAAACTCGGCTAGATTTTTCCTAAAGAATATACTAAATTATTTAAATGCAAACCAAAATTTGTTTTCATTTTAAAATATTTCACCACAATCTTTGTTTGCACCTCAATCTCATGTTTCATGCATTTGTTCGTTCGTTTCATGAAATAAAAACTCGGCGAGATTTTTCGTAAAGAATATACTCAATTATTCAAATGCAAACCAAAATTTGTCTTCATTTTAAAATATTTCTCCCAAATCTTTGTTTCACCTAAAACTCTTGTTTCATTCGTTTGTTCCCTAGTTACATGCAAAAAAACTCGGCTAGATTTTTTGTAAAAAATATACTAAATTTTTCAAATGCAAACCAAAATTTGTTTTCAGTTTACAATGTTTCTCGACAATCTTTGTTTGCTTCTCAAACTCATGTTTCATGCGTTTGTTCGCTCGTTTCATGAAATAAAAACTCGGCTAGATTTTTCGTAAAAAATATACTATATTATTCAAATGCAAACCAAAATTTGTTTTCAATTTAAAATATTTCTCCACAATCTTTGTTTCGATCTAAAACTCATGTTTCATGCATTTGTTCGCTCATTTTATATAAAAATAACACTGCTAGATTTTCCGTAAATACTATATTATTCAAATGCAGACCAAAATTTATTTTTACTTTAAAATATTTCTCCACGATCTTTGTTTGCACCTCAAACTCATGTTTCATGCCTTTGTTCCCTCGTTTCATGAAATAAAAACTCGGCTAGATTTTTCGTAAAGAATATACTATATTATTCAAATGCAAACCAAATTTTGTTTTCATTTTAAAATATTTCTCCACAATCTTTGTTTCCATCTAAAACTCATGTTTCATGCATTTGTTCGCTCATTTTATATAAAAATAACACTGCTAGATTTTTCGTAAATACTAAATTATTCAAATGCAAACCAAAATTTATTTTTACTTTAAGAAATTTCTCCACGATCTTTGTTTGTACCTCAAACTCATGTTTCATGCCTTTGTTCGCTCGTATCATGAAATAAAAACTCGGCAAGATTTTTCGTAAAGAATATACTATATTATTCAAATGCAAACCAAAATTTGTTTTCATTTTAAAATATTTCTCCACAATCTTTGTTTGCACCTCAATCTCATGTTTCATGCGTTTGTTCGCTCGTTTCATGAAATAAAAACTCGGCTAGATTTTTCGTAACGAATATACTAAATTATTCAAAGGCAAACGAAAATTTGTTTTCATTTCAAAATATTTCTCCACAATCTTTGTTTCCATCTAAAACTCATGTTTCATGTATTTGTGCGCTCATTTTATATAAAAATAACACTGCTAGATTTTTCGTAAATACTAAATTATTCAAATGCAAACCAAAATTTAGTTTTACTTTAAAATATTTCTCCACGATCTTTGTTTGCACCTCAAACTCATGTTTCATGCGTTTGTTCGCTCGTTTCATGAAATAAAAACTCGGCTTGATTTTTCGTAAAGAATATACTAAATTATTCAAATGCAAACCAAAATTTGTTTTCATTTTAAAATATTTCTCCACAATCTTTGTTTGCACCTCAATATCATGTTTCATGCGTTTGTTCGCTCGTTTCATGAAATAAAGACTTGGCTAGATTTTTCGTAACGAATATACTAAATTATTCAAATGCAAACGAAAATTTGTTTTCATTTTAAAATATTTCTCCACAATCTTTGTTTCCATCTAAAACTCATGTTTCATGCATTTGTGCGCTCATTTTATATAAAAATAACACTGCTAGATTTTTCGTAAATACTAAATTATTCAAATGCAAACCAAAATTTATTTTTAGTTTAAAATATTTCTCCACGATCTTTGTTTGCACCTCAAACTCATGTTTCATGCCTTTGTTCGATCGTTTCATGAAATAAAAACTCTGCTAGATTTTTCGTAAAGAATATACTAAATTATTCAAATGCAAACCAAAATTTGTCTTCATTTTAAAATATTTCTCCCAAATCTTTGTTTGCACCTCAAACTCTTGTTTCATTCGTTTGTTCCCTAGTTACATGCAAGAAAAACTCGGCTAGATTTTTTGTAAAAAATATACTAAATTTTTCAAATGCAAGCCAAAATTTGTTTTCAGTTTACAATGTTTCTCGACAATCTTTGTTTGCTTCTCAAACTCATGTTTCATGCGTTTGTTCGCTCGTTTCATGAAATAAAAACTCGGCTAGATTTTTCGTAAAGAATATACTATATTATTCAAATGCAAACCAAAATTTGTTTTGATTTTAAGATATTTCTCCCCAATCTTCGTTTCCATCTAAAACGCATGTTTCATGCATTTGTTCGCTCATTTTATATAAAAATAACACTGCTAGATTTTTCGTAAATACTATATTATTCAAATGCAAACCAAAATTTATTTTTACTTTAAAATATTTCTCCACGATCTTTGTTTGTACCTCAAACTCATGTTTCATGCCTTTGTTCGCTCGTTTCATGAAGTAAAAACTCGGCCAGATTTTTCATAAAGAATATACCATATTATTCAATTGCAAACCAAATTTTGTTTTCATTTTAAAATATTTCTCCACAATCTTTGTTTGCACCTCAATCTCATGTTTCATGCGTTTGTTCGCTCGTTTCATGAAATAAAAACTCGGCTAGATTTTTCGTAAAGAATATACTAAATTATGTAAATGCAAACCAAAATTTGTTTTCATTTTAAAATATTTCTCCACAATCATTGTTTGCACCTCAGTCTCATGTTTCATGCGTTTGTTCGCTCGTTTCATGAAATAAAAACTTGGCTAGATTTTTCGTAACTAATATACTAAATTATTCAAATGCAAACGAAAATTTGTTTTCATTTTAAAATATTTCTCCACAATCTTTGTTTCCATCTAAAACTCATGTTTCATGTATTTGTGCGCTCATTTTATATAAAAATAACACAGCTAGATTTTTCGTAAATACTAAATTATTTAAATGCAAACCAAAATTTATTTTTACATTAAAATATTTCTCCACGATCTTTGTTTGCACCTCAAACTCATGTTTCATGCCTTTGTTCGCTCGTTTCATGAAATAAAAACTCGGCTAGATTTTTCGTAACGAATATACTAAATTATTCAAATGCAAACGAAAAGTTGTTTTCATTTTAAAATATTTCTCCACAATCTTTGTTTCCATCTAAAACTCATATTTCATGTATTTGTGCGCTCATTTTATATAAAAATAACACTGCTAGATTTTTCGTAAATACTAAATTATTCAAATGCAAACCAAAATTAAGTTTTACTTTAAAATATTTCTCCACGATCTTTGTATGCACCTCGAACTCATGTTTCATGCCTTTGTTCGCTCGTTTCATGAAATAAAAACTCGGCTAGATTTTTTGTAAAAAATATACTAAATTATTCAAATGCAAGCCAAAAATTTTTTCAGTTCACAATGTTTCTCGACAATCTTTGTTTGCTTCTCAAACTCATGTTTCATGCGTTTGTTCGCTCGTTTCATGAAATAAAAACTCGGCTAGATTTTTCGTAAAGAATATACTAAATTATTTAAATGCAAACCAAAATTTGTTTTCATTTTAAAATATTTCTCCACAATCTTTGTTTGCACCTCAATCTCATGTTTCATGCGTTTGTTCGCTCGTTTCACTTGGCTAGATTTTTCGTAAAGAATATACTAAATTATTTAAATGCAAACCAAAATTTGTTTTCATTTTAAAATATTTCTCCACAATCTTTGTTTGCACCTCAATCTCATGTTTCATGCCTTTGCTCGTTCGTTTCATGAAATAAAAACTCGGCTAGATTTTTCGTAAAGAATATACTATATTATTCAAATGCAAACCAAAATTTGTTTTCATTTTAAAATATTTCTCCACAATCTTTGTTTGCACCTCAATCTCATGTTTCATGCGTTTGTTCGCTCGTTTCATGAAATAAAAACTCGGCTAGATTTTTCGTAACGAATATACTAAATTATTCAAATGCAAACGAAAATTTGTTTTCATTTCAAAATATTTCTCCACAATCTTTGTTTCCATCTAAAACTCATGTTTCATGTATTTGTGCGCTCATTTTATATGAAAATAACACTGCTAGATTTTTCGTAAATACTAAATTATTCAAATGCAAACAAAAATTTAGTTTAACTTTAAAATATTTCTCCACGATCTTTGTTTGCACCTCAAACTCATGTTTCATGCGTTTGTTCGCTCGTTTCATGAAATAAAAACTCGGCTAGATTTTTCGTAAAGAATATACTAAATTATTCAAATGCAAACCAAAATTTGTTTTCATTTTAAAATATTTCTCCACAATCTTTGTTTGCACCTCAATATCATGTTTCATGCGTTTGTTCGCTCGTTTCATGAAATGAAAAGTCGGCTAGATTTTTCGTAACGAATATACTAAATTATTCAAATGCAAACGAAAATTTGTTTTCATTTTAAAATATTTCTCCACAATCTTTGTTTCCATCTAAAACTCATGTTTCATGCATTTGTGCGCTCATTTTATATAAAAATAACACTGCTAGATTTTTCGTAAATACTAAATTATTCAAATGCAAACCAAAATTTATTTTTACTTTAAAATATTTCTCCACGATCTTTGTTTGCACCTCAAACTCATGTTTCATGCCATTGTTCGCTCGTTTCATGAAATAAAAACTCGGCTAGATTTTTCGTAAAGAATATACTAAATTATTCAAATGCAAACCAAAATATGTCTTCATTTTAAAATATTTCTCCCAAATCTTTGTTTGCACCTCAAACTCTTGTTTCATTCGTTTGTTCCCTAGTTACATGCAAGAAAAACTCGGCCAGATTTTTTGTAAAAAATATACTAAATTTTTCAAATGCAAGCCAAAATTTGTTTTCAGTTTACAATGTTTCTCGACAATCTTTGTTTGCTTCTCAAACTCATGTTTAATGCGTTTGTTCGCTCGTTTCATGAAATAAAAACTCGGCTAGATTTTTCGTAAAGAATATACTATATTATTCAAATGCAAACCAAAATTTGTTTTCATTTTAAGATATTTCTCCACAATCTTTGTTTCCATCTAAAACGCATGTTTCATGCATTTGTTCGCTCATTTTATATAAAAATAACACTGCTAGATTTTTCGTAAATACTATATTATTCAAATGCAAACCAAAATTTATTTTTACTTTAAAATATTTCTCCACGATCTTTGTTTGTACCTCAAACTCATGTTTCATGCCTTTGTTCGCTCGTTTCATGAAGTAAAAACTCGGCCAGATTTTTCATAAAGAATATACTATATTATTCAATTGCAAACCAAATTTTGTTTTCATTTTAAAATATTTCTCCACAATATTTGTTTGCACCACAATCTCATGTTTCATGCGTTTGTTCGCTCGTTTCATGAAATAAAAACTCGGCTAGATTTTTCGTAAAGAATATACTAAATTATTTAAATGCAAACCAAAATTTGTTTTCATTTTAAAATATTTCTCCACAATCTTTGTTTGCACCTCAATCTCATGTTTCATGCGTTTGTTCGCTCGTTTCATGAAATAAAAACTTGGCTAGATTTTTCGTAACGAATATAATAAATTATTCAAATGCAAACGAAAATTTGTTTTCATTTTAAAATATTTCTCCACAATCTTTGTTTCCATCTAAAACTCATGTTTCATGTATTTGTGCGCTCATTTTATATAAAAATAACACATCTAGATTTTTCGTAAAGAATATACTAAATTATTTAAATGCAAACCAAAATTTGTTTTCATTTTAAAATATTTCTCCACAATCTTTGTTTGCACCTCAATCTCATGTTTCATGCGTTTGTTCGCTCGTTTCATGAAATAAAAACTTGGCTAGATTTTTCGTAACGAATATAATAAATTATTCAAATGCAAACGAAAATTTGTTTTCATTTTAAAATATTTCTCCACAATCTTTGTTTCCATCTAAAACTCATGTTTCATGTATTTGTGCGCTCATTTTATATAAAAATAACACATCTAGATTTTTCGTAAATACTAAATTATTCAAATGCAAACCAAAATTTATTTTTACATTAAAATATTCCTCCACGATCTTTGTTTGCACCTCAAACTCATGTTTCATGCCTTTGTTCGCTCGTTTCATGAAATAAAAACTCGGCTAGATTTTTCGTAACGAATATACTAAATTATTCAAATGCAAACGAAAATTTGTTTTCATTTCAAAATATTTCACCACAATCTTTGTTTCCATCTAAAACTCATATTTCATGTATTTGTGCGCTCATTTTATATAAAAATAACACTGCTAGATTTTTCGTAAATACTAAATTATTCAAATGCAAACCAAAATTATGTTTTAATTTAAAATATTTCTCCACGATCTTTGTATGCACCTCAAACTCAGGTTTCATGCCTTTGTTCGCTCGTTTCATGAAATAAAAACTCGGCTAGATTTTTTGTAAAAAATATACTAAATTATTCAAATGCAAGCCAAAATTTTTTTCAGTTCACAATGTTTCTCGACAATCTTTGTTTGCTTCTCAAACTCATGTTTCATGTGTTTGTTCGCTCGTTTCATGAAATAAAAACTCGGCTAGATTTTTCGTAAAGAATATACTAAATTATTTAAATGCAAACCAAAATTTATTTTCATTTTAAAATATTTCTCCACAATCTTTGTTTGCACCTCAATCTCATGTTTCATGCATTTGTTCGTTCGTTTCATGAAATAAAAACTCAGCTAGATTTTTCGTAACGAATATACTAAATTATTCAAATGCAAACGAAAATTTGTTTTCATTTTAAAATATTTCTCCACAATCTTTGTTTCCATCTAAAACTCATGTTTCATGTATTTGTGCGCTCATTTTATATAAAAATAACACTGCTAGATTTTTCGTAAATACTAAATTATTCAAATGCAAACCAAAATTTAGTTTTACTTTAAAATATTTCTCCACGATCTTTGTTTGCACCTCAAACTCATGTTTCATGCCTTTGTTCGCTCGTTTCATGAAATAAAAACTCAGCTAGATTTTTCGCAAAGAATATACTAAATTATTCAAATGCAAACCAAAATTTGTCTTCATTTTAAAATATTTCTCCCAAATCTTTGTTTGCACCTAAAACTCTTGTTTCGTTCGTTTGTTCCCTAGTTACATGCAAGAAAAACTCGGCTAGATTTTTAGTAAAAAATATACTAAATTTTTCAAATGCAAACCCAAATTTGTTTTCAGTTTACAATGTTTCTCGACAATCTTTGTTCGCTTCTCAAACTCATGTTTCATGTGTTTGTTCGCTCGTTTCATGAAATAAAAACTCGGCTAGATTTTTCGTAAAGAATATACTAAATTATTTAAATGCAAACCAAAATTTGTTTTCATTTTAAAATATTTCTCCACAATCTTTGTTTGCACCTCAATCTTATGTTTCATGCGTTTGTTCGTTCGTTTCATGAAATAAAAACTCGGCTAGATTTTTCGTAACGAATATACGAAATTATTCAAATGCAAACGAAAATTTGTTTTCATTTTAACATATTTCTCCACAATCTTTGTTTCCATCTAAAACTCATGTTTCATGCATTTGTGCGCTCATTTTATATAAAAATAACACGGCTAGATTTTTCGTAAATACTAAATTATTCAAATGCAAACCAAAATTTATTTTTACTTTAAAATATTTCTCCACGATCTTTGTTTACACCTCAAACTCATGTTTCGTGCCATTGTTCGCTCGTTTCATGAAATAAAAACTCGGCTAGATTTTTCGTAAAGAATATACTAAATTATTCAAATGCAAACCAAAATTTGTCTTCATTTTAAAATATTTCTCCCAAATCTTTGTTTGCACCTAAAACTCTTGTTTCATTCGTTTGTACCCTAGTTACATGCAAAAAAACTCGGCTAGATTTTTTGTAAAAAATATACTAAATTTTTCAAATGCAAACCAAAATTTGTTTTCAGTTTACAATGTTTCTCGACAATCTTTGTTTGCTTCTCAAACTCATGTTTCATGCGTTTGTTCGCTCGTTTCATGAAATAAAAACTCGGCTAGATTTTTCGTAAAGAATATACTATATTATTCAAATGCAATCCAAAATTTGTTTTCAATTTAAAATATTTCTCCACAATCTTTGTTTCGATCTAAAACTCATGTTTCATGCATTTGTTCGCTCATTTTATATAAAAATAACACTGCTAGATTTTCCGTAAATACTATATTATTCAAATGCAAACCAAAATTTATTTTTACTGTAAAATATTTCTCCACGATCTTTGTTTGCACCTCAAACTCATGTTTCATGCCTTTGTTCCCTCGTTTCATGAAATAAAAACTCGGCTAGATTTTTCGTAAAGAATATACTATATTATTCAAAGTCAAACCAAATTTTGTTTTCATTTTAAAATATTTCTCCACAATCTTTGTTTCCATCTAAAACTCATGTTTCATGCATTTGTTCGCTCATTTTATATAAAAATAACACTGCTAGATTTTTCGTAAATACTAAATTATTCAAATGCGAACCAAAATTTATTTTTACTTTAAAAAATTTCTCCACGATCTCTGTTTGTACCTCAAACTCATGTTTCATGCCTTTGTTCGCTCGTATCATGAAATAAAAACTCGGCAAGATTTTTCGTAAAGAATATACTATATTATTCAAATGCAAACCAAAATTTGTTTTCAGTTTAAAATATTTCTCCACAATCTTTGTTTGCACCTCAATCTCATGTTTCATGCGTTTGTTCGCTCGTTTCATGAAATAAAAACTCGGCTAGATTTTTCGTAACGAATATACTAAATTATTCAAATGCAAACGAAAATTTGTTTTCATTTTAAAATATTTCTCCACAATCTTTGTTTCCATCTAAAACGCATGTTTCATGTATTTGTGCGCTCATTTTATATAAAAATAACACTGCTAGATTTTTCGTAAATACTAAATTATTCAAATGCAAACCAAAATTTAGTTTAACTTTAAAATATTTCTCCACGATCTTTGTTTGCACCTCAAACTCATGTTTCATGCGTTTGTTCGCTCGTTTCATGAAATAAAAACTCGGCTATATTTTTCGTAAAGAATATACTAAATTATTCAAATGCAAACCAAAATTTGTTTTCATTTTAAAATATTTCTCCACAATCTTTGTTTGCACCTCAATATCATGTTTCATGCGTTTGTTCGCTCATTTTATATAAAAATAACACTGCTAGATTATTCGTAAATACTAAATTATTCAAATGCAAACCAAAATTTATTTTTACTTTAAAATATTTCTCCACGATCTTTGTTTGCACCTCAAACTCATGTTTCATGCCATTGTTCCCTCGTTTCATGAAATAAAAACTCGGCTAGTTTTTTCGTAAAGAATATACTAAATTATTCAAATGCAAACCAAAATTTGTCTTCATTTTTAAATATTTCTCCCAAATCTTTGTTTGCACCTCAAACTCTTGTTTCATTCGTTTGTTCCCTAGTAACATGCAAGAAAAACTCGGCTAGATTTTTTGTAAAAAATATACTAAATTTTTCAAATGCAAGCCAAAATTTGTTTTCAGTTTACAATGTTTATCGACAATCTTTGTTTGCTTCTCAAACTCATGTTTCATGCGTTTGTTCGCTCGTTTCATGAAAAAAAAACTCGGCTAGATTTTTCGTAAAGAATATACTATATTATTCAAATGCAATCCAAAATTTGTTTTCAATTTAAAATATTTCTCCACAATCTTTGTTTCGATCTAAAACTCATGTTTCATGCATTTGTTCGCTCATTTTATATAAAAATAACACTGCTAGATTTTCCGTAAATAATATATTATTCAAATGCAAACCAAAATTTATTTTTACTTTAAAATATTTCTCCACGATCTTTGTTTGCACCTCAAACTCATGTTTCATGCCTTTGTTCCCTCGTTTCATGAAATAAAAACTCGGCTAGATTTTTCGTAAAGAATATACTAAATTATTCAAATGCAAACAAAAATTTGTTTTCATTTTAAAATATTTCTCCACAATCTTTGTTTGCACCTCAATATCATGTTTCATGCGTTTGTTCGCTCGTTTCATGAAATAAAAACTCGGCTAGATTTTTCGTAACGAATATACTAAATTATTCAAATGCAAACGAAAATTTGTTTTCATTTTAAAATATTTCTCCACAATCTATGTTTCGATCTAAAACTCATGTTTCATGCATTTGTGCGCTCATTTTATATAAAAATAACACTGCTAGATTTTTCGTAAATACTAAATTATTCAAATGCACACCAAAATTTATTTTTACTTTAAAATATTTCTCCACGATCTTTGTTTGCACCTCAAACTCATGTTTCATGCCATTGTTCGCTCGTTTCAAGAAATAAAAACTCGGCTAGATTTTTCGTAAAGAATATACTAAATTATTCAAATGCAAACCAAAATTTGTCTTCATTTTAAAATATTTCTCCCAAATCTTCGTTTGCACCTCAAACTCTTGTTTCATTCGTTTGTTCCCTAGTTACATGCAAGAAAAACTCGGCTAGATTTTTTGTAAAAAATATACTAAATTTTTCAAATGCAAGCCAAAATTTGTTTTCAGTTTACAATGTTTCTCGACAATCTTTGTTTGCTTCTCAAACTCATGTTTCATGCGTTTGTTCGCTCGTTTCATGAAATAAAAACTCGGCTAGATTTTTCGTAAAGAATATACTATATTATTCAAATGCAAACCAAAATTTGTTTTCATTTTAAGATATTTCTCCACAATCTTTGTTTCCATCTAAAACGCATGTTTCATGCATTTGTTCGCTCATTTTATATAAAAATAACACTGCTAGATTTTTCGTAAATACTATATTATTCAAATGCAAGCCAAAATTTGTTTTCAGTTTACAATATTTCTCCACGATCTTTGTTTGCACCTCAAACTCATGTTTCATGCGTTTGTTCGCTCGTTTCATGAAATAAAAAACTTGGCTAGATTTTTCGTAACGAATATACTAAATTATTCAAATGCAAACGAAAATTTGTTTTCATTTTAAAATATTTCTCCACAATCTTTGTTTCCATCTAAAACTCATGTTTCATGTATTTGTGCGCTCATTTTATATAAAAATAACACAGCTAGATTTTTCGTATATACTAAATTATTCAAATGCAAACCAAAATTTATTTTTACATTAAAATATTTCTCCACGATCTTTGTTTGCACCTCAAACTCATGTTTCATGCCTTTGTTCGCTCGTTTCATGAAATAAAAACTCGGCTAGATTTTTCGTAAAGAATATACTAAATTATTCAAATGCAAACCAAAATTTGTCTTCATTTTAAAATATTTCTCCCAAATCTTTATTTGCACCTCAAACTCTTGTTTCATTCGTTTGTTCCCTAGTTACCTGTAAGAAAAACTCGGCTAGATTTTTTGTAAAAAATATACTAAATTTTTCAAATGCAAGCCAAAATTTGTTTTCAGTTTACAATGTTTCTCGACAATCTATGTTTGCTTCTCAAACTCATGTTTCATGCGTTTGTTCGCTCGTTTCATGAAATAAAAACTCGGCTAGATTTTTCGTAAAGAATATACTATATTATTCAAATACAAACCAAAATTTGTTTTCATTTTAAAATATTTCTCCACAATCTTTGTTTCCATCTAAAACTCATGTTTCATGCATTTGTTCGCTCATTTTATATAAAAATAACACAGCTAGATTTTTCGTAAATACTAAATTATTCAAATGCAAACCAAAATTTATTTTTACATTAAAATATTTCTCCACGATCTTTGTTTGCACCTCAAACTCATGTTTCATGCCTTTGTTCGCTCGTTTCATGAAATAAAAACTCGGTTAGATTTTTCGTAAAGAATATACTAAATTATTCAAATGCAAACCAAAATTTGTCTTCATTTTAAAATATTTCTCCCAAATCTTTATTTGCACCTCAAACTCTTGTTTCATTCGTTTGTTCCCTAGTTACATGCAAGAAAAACTCGGCTAGATTTTTTGTAAAAAATATACTAAATTTTTCAAATGCAAGCCAAAATTTGTTTTCAGTTTACAATGTTTCTCGACAATCTTTGTTTGCTTCTCAAACTCATGTTTCATGCGTTTGTTCGCTCGTTTCATGAAATAAAAACTCGGCTAGATTTTTCGTAAAGAATATACTATATTATTCAAATGCAAACCAAAATTTGTTTTCATTTTAAGATATTTCTCCACAATCTTTGTTTCCATCTAAAACGCATGTTTCATGCATTTGTTCGCTCATTTTATATAAAAATAACACTGCTAGATTTTTCGTAAATACTATATTATTCAAATGCAAACCAAAATTTATTTTTACTTTAAAATATTTCTCCACGATCTTTGTTTGTACCTCAAACTCATGTTTCATGCCTTTGTTCGGTCGTTTCATGAAGTAAAAACTCGGCCAGATTCTTCATAAAGAATATACTATATTATTCAATTGCAAACCAAATTTTGTTTTCATTTTAAAATATTTCTCCACAATCTTTGTTTGCACCTCAATCTCATGTTTCATGCGTTTGTTCGCTCGTTTCATGAAATAAAAACTCGGCTAGATTTTTCGTAAAGAATATACTAAATTATTTAAATGCAAACCAAAATTTGTTTTCATTTTAAAATATTTCTCCACAATCTTTGTTTGCACCTCAATCTCATGTTTCATGCGTTTGTTCGCTCGTTTCATGAAATAAAAACTTGGCTAGATTTTTCGTAACGAATATACTAAATTATTCAAATGCAAACGAAAATTTGTTTTCATTTTAAAATATTTCTCCACAATCTTTGTTTCCATCTAAAACTCATGTTTCATGTATTTGTGCGCTCATTTTATATAAAAATAACACAGCTAGATTTTTCGTATATACTAAATTATTCAAATGCAAACCAAAATTTATTTTTACATTAAAATATTTCTCCACGATCTTTGTTTGCACCTCAAACTCATGTTTCATGCCTTTGTTCGCTCGTTTCATGAAATAAAAACTCGGTTAGATTTTTCGTAAAGAATATACTAAATTATTCAAATGCAAACCAAAATTTGTCTTCATTTTAAAATATTTCTCCCAAATCTTTATTTGCACCTCAAACTCTTGTTTCATTCGTTTGTTCCCTAGTTACATGCAAGAAAAACTCGGCTAGATTTTTTGTAAAAAATATACTAAATTTTTCAAATGCAAGCCAAAATTTGTTTTCAGTTTACAATGTTTCTCGACAATCTTTGTTTGCTTCTCAAACTCATGTTTCATGCGTTTGTTCGCTCGTTTCATGAAATAAAAACTCGGCTAGATTTTTCGTAAAGAATATACTATATTATTCAAATGCAAACCAAAATTTGTTTTCATTTTAAGATATTTCTCCACAATCTTTGTTTCCATCTAAAACGCATGTTTCATGCATTTGTTCGCTCATTTTATATAAAAATAACACTGCTAGATTTTTCGTAAATACTATATTATTCAAATGCAAGCCAAAATTTGTTTTCAGTTTACAATATTTCTCCACGATCTTTGTTTGCACCTCAAACTCATGTTTCATGCCTTTGTTCGCTCGTTTCATGAAATAAAAACTCGGCTAGATTTTTCGTAAAGAATATACTAAATTATTTAAATGCAAACCAAAATTTGTTTTCATTTTAAAATATTTCTCCACAATCTTTGTTTGCACCTCAATCTCATGTTTCATGCGTTTGTTCGCTCGTTTCATGAAATAAAAACTTGGCTAGATTTTTCGTAACGAATATACTAAATTATTCAAATGCAAACGAAAATTTGTTTTCATTTTAAAATATTTCTCCACAATCTTTGTTTCCATCTAAAACTCATGTTTCATGTATTTGTGCGCTCATTTTATATAAAAATAACACAGCTAGATTTTTCGTATATACTAAATTATTCAAATGCAAACCAAAATTTATTTTTACATTAAAATATTTCTCCACGATCTTTGTTTGCACCTCAAACTCATGTTTCATGCCTTTGTTCGCTCGTTTCATGAAATAAAAACTCGGCTAGATTTTTCGTAAAGAATATACTAAATTATTCAAATGCAAACCAAAATTTGTCTTCATTTTAAAATATTTCTCCCAAATCTTTATTTGCACCTCAAACTCTTGTTTCATTCGTTTGTTCCCTAGTTACCTGTAAGAAAAACTCGGCTAGATTTTTTGTAAAAAATATACTAAATTTTTCAAATGCAAGCCAAAATTTGTTTTCAGTTTACAATGTTTCTCGACAATCTATGTTTGCTTCTCAAACTCATGTTTCATGCGTTTGTTCGCTCGTTTCATGAAATAAAAACTCGGCTAGATTTTTCGTAAAGAATATACTATATTATTCAAATACAAACCAAAATTTGTTTTCATTTTAAAATATTTCTCCACAATCTTTGTTTCCATCTAAAACTCATGTTTCATGCATTTGTTCGCTCATTTTATATAAAAATAACACAGCTAGATTTTTCGTAAATACTAAATTATTCAAATGCAAACCAAAATTTATTTTTACATTAAAATATTTCTCCACGATCTTTGTTTGCACCTCAAACTCATGTTTCATGCCTTTGTTCGCTCGTTTCATGAAATAAAAACTCGGTTAGATTTTTCGTAAAGAATATACTAAATTATTCAAATGCAAACCAAAATTTGTCTTCATTTTAAAATATTTCTCCCAAATCTTTATTTGCACCTCAAACTCTTGTTTCATTCGTTTGTTCCCTAGTTACATGCAAGAAAAACTCGGCTAGATTTTTTGTAAAAAATATACTAAATTTTTCAAATGCAAGCCAAAATTTGTTTTCAGTTTACAATGTTTCTCGACAATCTTTGTTTGCTTCTCAAACTCATGTTTCATGCGTTTGTTCGCTCGTTTCATGAAATAAAAACTCGGCTAGATTTTTCGTAAAGAATATACTATATTATTCAAATGCAAACCAAAATTTGTTTTCATTTTAAGATATTTCTCCACAATCTTTGTTTCCATCTAAAACGCATGTTTCATGCATTTGTTCGCTCATTTTATATAAAAATAACACTGCTAGATTTTTCGTAAATACTATATTATTCAAATGCAAACCAAAATTTATTTTTACTTTAAAATATTTCTCCACGATCTTTGTTTGTACCTCAAACTCATGTTTCATGCCTTTGTTCGGTCGTTTCATGAAGTAAAAACTCGGCCAGATTCTTCATAAAGAATATACTATATTATTCAATTGCAAACCAAATTTTGTTTTCATTTTAAAATATTTCTCCACAATCTTTGTTTGCACCTCAATCTCATGTTTCATGCGTTTGTTCGCTCGTTTCATGAAATAAAAACTCGGCTAGATTTTTCGTAAAGAATATACTAAATTATTTAAATGCAAACCAAAATTTTTTTTCATTTTAAAATATTTCTCCACAATCTTTGTTTGCACCTCAATCTCATGTTTCATGCGTTTGTTCGCTCGTTTCATGAAATAAAAACTTGGCTAGATTTTTCGTAACGAATATACTAAATTATTCAAATGCAAACGAAAATTTGTTTTCATTTTAAAATATTTCTCCACAATCTTTGTTTCCATCTAAAACTCATGTTTCATGTATTTGTGCGCTCATTTTATATAAAAATAACACAGCTAGATTTTTCGTATATACTAAATTATTCAAATGCAAACCAAAATTTATTTTTACATTAAAATATTTCTCCACGATCTTTGTTTGCACCTCAAACTCATGTTTCATGCCTTTGTTCGCTCGTTTCATGAAATAAAAACTCGGCTAGATTTTTCGTAAAGAATATACTAAATTATTCAAATGCAAACCAAAATTTGTCTTCATTTTAAAATATTTCTCCCAAATCTTTATTTGCACCTCAAACTCTTGTTTCATTCGTTTGTTCCCTAGTTACCTGTAAGAAAAACTCGGCTAGATTTTTTGTAAAAAATATACTAAATTTTTCACATGCAAGCCAAAATTTGTTTTCAGTTTACAATGTTTCTCGACAATCTATGTTTGCTTCTCAAACTCATGTTTCATGCGTTTGTTCACTCGTTTCATGAAATAAAAACTCGGCTAGATTTTTCGTAAAGAATATACTATATTATTCAAATACAAACCAAAATTTGTTTTCATTTTAAAATATTTCTCCACAATCTTTGTTTCCATCTAAAACTCATGTTTCATGCATTTGTTCGCTCATTTTATATAAAAATAACACAGCTAGATTTTTCGTAAATACTAAATTATTCAAATGCAAACCAAAATTTATTTTTACATTAAAATATTTCTCCACGATCTTTGTTTGCACCTCAAACTCATGTTTCATGCCTTTGTTCGCTCGTTTCATGAAATAAAAACTCGGTTAGATTTTTCGTAAAGAATATACTAAATTATTCAAATGCAAACCAAAATTTGTCTTCATTTTAAAATATTTCTCCCAAATCTTTATTTGCACCTCAAACTCTTGTTTCATTCGTTTGTTCCCTAGTTACATGCAAGAAAAACTCGGCTAGATTTTTTGTAAAAAATATACTAAATTTCTCAAATGCAAGCCAAAATTTGTTTTCAGTTTACAATGTTTCTCGACAATCTTTGTTTGCTTCTCAAACTCATGTTTCATGCGTTTGTTCGCTCGTTTCATGAAATAAAAACTCGGCTAGATTTTTCGTAAAGAATATACTATATTATTCAAATGCAAACCAAAATTTGTTTTCATTTTAAAATATTTCTCCACAATCTTTGTTTCCATCTAAAACTCATGTTTCATGCATTTGTTCGCTCATTTTATATAAAAATAACACAGCTAGATTTTTCGTAAATACTAAATTATTCAAATGCAAACCAAAATTTATTTTTACTTTAAAATATTTCTCCACGATCTTTGTTTGCACCTCAAACTCATGTTTCATGCCTTTGTTCGCTCGTTTCATGAAATAAAAACTCGGCTAGATTTTTCGTAAAGAATATACTAAATTATTCAAATGCAAACCAAAATTTGTCTTCATTTTAAAATATTTCTCCCAAATCTTTGTTTGCACCTCAAACTCTTGTTTCATTCGTTTGTTTCCTAGTAACATGCAAGAAAAACTCGGCTAGATTTTTTGTAAAAAATATACTAAATTTTTCAAATGCAAGCCAAAATTTGTTTTCAGTTTACAATGTTTCTCGACAATCTTTGTTTGCTTCTCAAACTCATGTTTCATGCGTTTGTTCGCTCGTTTCTTGAAATAAAAACTCGGCTAGATTTTTCGTAAAGAATATACTATATTATTCAAATGCAAACCAAAATTTGTTTTCATTTTAAGATATTTCTCCACAATCTTTGTTTCCATCTAAAACGCATGTTTCATGCATTTGTTCGCTCATTTTATATAAAAATAACACTGCTAGATTTTTCGTAAATACTATATTATTCAAATGCAGACCAAAATTTATTTTTACTTTAAAATATTTCTCCACGATCTTTGTTTGTACCTCAAACTCATGTTTCATGCCTTTGTTCGCTCGTTTCATGAAGTAAAAACTCGACCAGATTTTTCATAAAGAATATACTATATTATTCAATTGCAAACCAAATTTTGTTTTCATTTTAAAATATTTCTCCACAATCTTTGTTTGCACCTCAATCTCATGTTTCATGCGTTTGTTCGCTCGTTTCATGAAATAAAAACTCGGCTAGATTTTTCGTAAAGAATATACTAAATTATTTAAATGCAAACCAAAATTTGTTTTCATTTTAAAATATTTCTCCACAATCTTTGTTTGCACCTCAATCTCATGTTTCATGCGTTTGTTCGCTCGTTTCATGAAATAAAAACTTGGCTAGATTTTTCGTAACGAATATACTAAATTATTCAAATGCAAACGAAAATTTCTTTTCATTTTAAAATATTTCTCCACAATCTTTGTTTCCATCTAAAACTCATGTTTCATGTATTTGTGCGCTCATTTTATATAAAAATAACACAGCTAGATTTTTCGTATATACTAAATTATTCAAATGCAGAGCAAAATTTATTTTTACATTAAAATATTTCTCCACGATCTTTGTTTGCACCTCAAACTCATGTTTCCTGCCTTTGTTCGCTCGTTTCATGAAATAAAAACTCGGCTAGATTTTTCGTAAAGAATATACTAAATTATTCAAATGCAAACCAAAATTTGTCTTCATTTTAAAATATTTCTCCCAAATCTTTATTTGCACCTCAAACACTTGTTTCATTCGTTTGTTCCCTAGTTACACGCAAGAAAAACTCGGCTAGATTTTTTGTAAAAAATATACTAAATTTTTCAAATGCAAGCCAAAATTTGTTTTCAGTTTACAATGTTTCTCGACAATCTTTGTTTGCTTCTCAAACTCATGTTTCATGCGTTTGTTCGCTCGTTTCATGAAATAAAAACTCGGCTAGATTTTTCGTAAAGAATATACTATGTTATTCAAATGCAAACCAAAATTTGTTTTCATTTTAAAATATTTCTCCACAATCTTTGTTTCCATCTAAAACTCATGTTTCATGCATTTGTTCACTCATTTTATATAAAAATAACACAGCTAGATTTTTCGTAAATACTAAATTATTCAAATGCAAACCAAAATTTATTTTTACATTAAAATATTTCTCCACGATCTTTGTTTGCACCTCAAACTCATGTTTCATGCCTTTGTTCGCTCGTTTCATGAAATAAAAACTCGGCTAGATTTTTCGTAAAGAATATACTAAATTATTCAAATGCAAACCAAAATTTGTTTTCATTTTAAAATATTTCTCCACAATCTTTGTTTGCACCTCAATATCATGTTTCATGCGTTTGTTCGCTCGTTTCATGAAATAAAAACTCGGCTAGATTTTTCGTAAAGAATATACTATATTATTCAAATGCAAACCAAAATGTGTTTTCATTTTAAAACATTTCTCCACAATCTTTGTTTCCATCTAAAACTCATGTTTCATGCATTTGTTCGCTCATTTTATATAAAAATAACACAGCTAGATTTTTCGTAAATACTAAATTATTCAAATGCAAACCAAAATTTATTTTTACATTAAAATATTTCTCCACGATCTTTGTTTGCACCTCAAACTCATGTTTCATGCCTTTGTTCGCTCGTTTCATGAAATAAAAACTCGGCTAGATTTTTCGTAAAGAATATACTATATTATTCAAATACAAACCAAAATTTGTTTTCATTTTAAAATATTTCTCCACAATCTTTGTTTCCATCTAAAACTCATGTTTCATGCATTTGTTCGCTCATTTTATATAAAAATAACACAGCTAGATTTTTCGTAAATACTAAATTATTCAAATGCAAACCAAAATTTATTTTTACATTAAAATATTTCTCCACGATCTTTGTTTGCACCTCAAACTCATGTTTCATGCCTTTGTTCGCTCGTTTCATGAAATAAAAACTCGGTTAGATTTTTCGTAAAGAATATACTAAATTATTCAAATGCAAACCAAAATTTGTCTTCATTTTAAAATATTTCTCCCAAATCTTTATTTGCACCTCAAACTCTTGTTTCATTCGTTTGTTCCCTAGTTACATGCAAGAAAAACTCGGCTAGATTTTTTGTAAAAAATATACTAAATTTCTCAAATGCAAGCCAAAATTTGTTTTCAGTTTACAATGTTTCTCGACAATCTTTGTTTGCTTCTCAAACTCATGTTTCATGCGTTTGTTCGCTCGTTTCATGAAATAAAAACTCGGCTAGATTTTTCGTAAAGAATATACTATATTATTCAAATGCAAACCAAAATTTGTTTTCATTTTAAAATATTTCTCCACAATCTTTGTTTCCATCTAAAACTCATGTTTCATGCATTTGTTCGCTCATTTTATATAAAAATAACACAGCTAGATTTTTCGTAAATACTAAATTATTCAAATGCAAACCAAAATTTATTTTTACTTTAAAATATTTCTCCACGATCTTTGTTTGCACCTCAAACTCATGTTTCATGCCTTTGTTCGCTCGTTTCATGAAATAAAAACTCGGCTAGATTTTTCGTAAAGAATATACTAAATTATTCAAATGCAAACCAAAATTTGTCTTCATTTTAAAATATTTCTCCCAAATCTTTGTTTGCACCTCAAACTCTTGTTTCATTCGTTTGTTTCCTAGTAACATGCAAGAAAAACTCGGCTAGATTTTTTGTAAAAAATATACTAAATTTTTCAAATGCAAGCCAAAATTTGTTTTCAGTTTACAATGTTTCTCGACAATCTTTGTTTGCTTCTCAAACTCATGTTTCATGCGTTTGTTCGCTCGTTTCTTGAAATAAAAACTCGGCTAGATTTTTCGTAAAGAATATACTATATTATTCAAATGCAAACCAAAATTTGTTTTCATTTTAAGATATTTCTCCACAATCTTTGTTTCCATCTAAAACGCATGTTTCATGCATTTGTTCGCTCATTTTATATAAAAATAACACTGCTAGATTTTTCGTAAATACTATATTATTCAAATGCAGACCAAAATTTATTTTTACTTTAAAATATTTCTCCACGATCTTTGTTTGTACCTCAAACTCATGTTTCATGCCTTTGTTCGCTCGTTTCATGAAGTAAAAACTCGACCAGATTTTTCATAAAGAATATACTATATTATTCAATTGCAAACCAAATTTTGTTTTCATTTTAAAATATTTCTCCACAATCTTTGTTTGCACCTCAATCTCATGTTTCATGCGTTTGTTCGCTCGTTTCATGAAATAAAAACTCGGCTAGATTTTTCGTAAAGAATATACTAAATTATTTAAATGCAAACCAAAATTTGTTTTCATTTTAAAATATTTCTCCACAATCTTTGTTTGCACCTCAATCTCATGTTTCATGCGTTTGTTCGCTCGTTTCATGAAATAAAAACTTGGCTAGATTTTTCGTAACGAATATACTAAATTATTCAAATGCAAACGAAAATTTCTTTTCATTTTAAAATATTTCTCCACAATCTTTGTTTCCATCTAAAACTCATGTTTCATGTATTTGTGCGCTCATTTTATATAAAAATAACACAGCTAGATTTTTCGTATATACTAAATTATTCAAATGCAGAGCAAAATTTATTTTTACATTAAAATATTTCTCCACGATCTTTGTTTGCACCTCAAACTCATGTTTCCTGCCTTTGTTCGCTCGTTTCATGAAATAAAAACTCGGCTAGATTTTTCGTAAAGAATATACTAAATTATTCAAATGCAAACCAAAATTTGTCTTCATTTTAAAATATTTCTCCCAAATCTTTATTTGCACCTCAAACACTTGTTTCATTCGTTTGTTCCCTAGTTACACGCAAGAAAAACTCGGCTAGATTTTTTGTAAAAAATATACTAAATTTTTCAAATGCAAGCCAAAATTTGTTTTCAGTTTACAATGTTTCTCGACAATCTTTGTTTGCTTCTCAAACTCATGTTTCATGCGTTTGTTCGCTCGTTTCATGAAATAAAAACTCGGCTAGATTTTTCGTAAAGAATATACTATGTTATTCAAATGCAAACCAAAATTTGTTTTCATTTTAAAATATTTCTCCACAATCTTTGTTTCCATCTAAAACTCATGTTTCATGCATTTGTTCACTCATTTTATATAAAAATAACACAGCTAGATTTTTCGTAAATACTAAATTATTCAAATGCAAACCAAAATTTATTTTTACATTAAAATATTTCTCCACGATCTTTGTTTGCACCTCAAACTCATGTTTCATGCCTTTGTTCGCTCGTTTCATGAAATAAAAACTCGGCTAGATTTTTCGTAAAGAATATACTAAATTATTCAAATGCAAACCAAAATTTGTTTTCATTTTAAAATATTTCTCCACAATCTTTGTTTGCACCTCAATATCATGTTTCATGCGTTTGTTCGCTCGTTTCATGAAATAAAAACTCGGCTAGATTTTTCGTAAAGAATATACTATATTATTCAAATGCAAACCAAAATGTGTTTTCATTTTAAAACATTTCTCCACAATCTTTGTTTCCATCTAAAACTCATGTTTCATGCATTTGTTCGCTCATTTTATATAAAAAGAACACTGCTAGATTTTCCGTAAATACTATATTATTCAAATGCAAACCAAAATTTATTTTTACTTTAAAATATTTCTCCACGATCTTTGTTTGCACCTCAAACTCATGTTTCATGCCTTTGTTCACTCATTTCATGAAATAAAAACTCGGCTATATTTAACATAAAGAATATACTATATTATTCAAATGCAAACCAAAATTTGTTTTCATTTTAAAATATTTCTCCACAATCTTTGTTTCCATCTAAAACTCATGTTTAATGCATTTGTTCGCTCATTCTATATAAAAATAACACTGCTAGATTTTTCGTATATACTATATTATTCAAATGCAAACAAAAATTTATTTTTACTTTAAAATATTTCTCCACGATCTTTGTTTGTACCTCAAACTCATGTTTCATGCCTTTGTTCGCTCATTTCATGAAGTAAAAACTCGGCCAGATTTTTCATAAAGAATATACTATATTATTCAAATGCGAACTAAATTTTGTTTTCATTTTAAAATATTTCTCCACAATCTTTGTTTGCACCTCAATATCATGTTTCATGCGTTTGTTCGCTCGTTTCATGAAATAAAAACTCGGCAAGATTTTTCGTAACGAATATATTAAATTATTCAAATGCAAACGAAAATTTGTTTTCATTTTAAAAAATTTCTCCACAATCTTTGTTTCCATCTAAAACTCATGTTTCATGTATTTGTGCGCTCATTTTATATAAAAATAACACTGCTAGATTTTTCGTAAATACTAAATTATTCAAATGCAAACCAAAATTTAGTTTTACTTTAAAATATTTCTCCACGATCTTTGTTTGCACCTCAAACTCATGTTTCATGCGTTTGTTCGCTCGTTTCATGAAATAAAAACTCGGCTAGATTTTTCGTAAAGAATATACTAAATTATTCAAATGCAAACCAAAATTTGTTTTCATTTTAAAATATTTCTCCACAATCTTTGTTTGCACCTCAATATCATGTTTCATGCGTTTGTTCGCTCGTTTCATGAAATAAAAACTCGGCTAGATTTTTCGTAACGAATATACTAAATTATTCAATTGCAAATGAAAATTTGTTTTCATTTTAAAATATTTCTCCACAATCTTTGTTTCCATCTAAAACTCATGTTTCATGCATTTGTGCGCTCATTTTATATAAAAATAACACTGCTAGATTTTTCGTAAATACTAAATTATTCAAATGCAAACCAAAATTTATTTTTACTTTAAAATATTTCTCCACGATCTTTGTTTGCACCTCAAACTCATGTTTCATGCCATTGTTCGCTCGTTTCATGAAATAAAAACTCGGCTAGATTTTTCGTAAAGAATATACTAAATTATTCAAATGCAAACCAAAATTTGTCTTCATTTTAAAATATTTCTCCCAAATCTTGGTTTGCACCTCAAACTCTTGTTTCATTCGTTTGTTCCCTAGTTACATGCAAGAAAAACTCGGCTAGATTTTTTGTAAAAAATATACTAAATTTTTCAAATGGAAGCCAAAATTTGTTTCCAGTTTACAATGTTTCTCGACAATCTTTGTTTGCTTCACAAACTCATGTTTCATGCGTTTGTTCGCTCGTTTCATGAAATAAAAACTCGGCTAGATTTTTCGTAAAGAATATACTATATTATTCAAATGCAAACCAAAATTTGTTTTCATTTTAAGATATTTCTCCACAATCTTTGCTTCCATCTAAAACGCATGTTTCATGCATTTGTTCGCTCATTTTATATAAAAATAACACTGCTAGATTTTTCGTAAATACTATATTATTCAAATGCAAACCAAAATTTATTTTTACTTTAAAATATTTCTCCACGATCTTTGTTTGTACCTCAAACTCATGTTTCATGCCTTTGTTCGCTCGTTTCATGAAGTAAAAACTCGGCCAGATTTTTCATAAAGAATATACTATATTATTCAATTGCAAACCAAATTTTGTTTTCATTTTAAAATATTTCTCCACAATCTTTGTTTGCACCTCAATCTCATGTTTCATGCGTTTGTTCGCTCGTTTCATGAAATAAAAACTCGGCTAGATTTTTCGTAAAGAATATACTAAATTATTTAAATGCAAACCAAAATTTGTTTTCATTTTAAAATATTTCTCCACGATCTTTGTTTGCACCTCAAACTCATGTTTCATGCCTTTGTTCGCTCGTTTCATGAAATAAAAACTCGGCTAGATTTTTCGTAAAGAATATACTAAATTATTCAAATGCAAACCAAAATTTGTCTTCATTTTAAAATATTTCTCCCAAATCTTTATTTGCACCTCAAACTCTTGTTTCATTCGTTTGTTCCCTAGTTACATGCAAGAAAAACTCGGCTAGATTTTTTGTAAAAAATATACTAAATTTTTCAAATGCAAGCCAAAATTTGTTTTCAGTTTACAATGTTTCTCGACAAACTTTGTTTGCTTCTCAAACTCATGTTTCATGCGTTTGTTCGCTCGTTTCATGAAATAAAAACTCGGCTAGATTTTTCGTAAAGAATATACTAAATTATTCAAATGCAAACCAAAATTTGTTTTCATTTTAAAATATTTCTCCACAATCTTTGTTTGCACCTCAATATCATGTTTCATGCGTTTGTTCGCTCGTTTCATGAAATAAAAACTCGGCTAGATTTTTCGTAAAGAATATACTATATTATTCAAATGCAAACCAAAATTTGTTTTCATTTTAAAATATTTCTCCACAATCTTTGTTTCCAACTAAAACTCATGTTTCATGCATTTGTTCGCTCCTTTTATATAAAAAGAACACTGCTAGATTTTCCGTAAATACTATATTATTCAAATGCAAACCAAAATTTATTTTTACTTTAAAATATTTCTCCACGATCTTTGTTTGCACCTCAAACTCATGTTTCATGCCTTTGTTCACTCGTTTCATGAAATAAAAACTCGGCTATATTTATCGTAAAGAATATACTATATTATTCAAATGCAAACCAAAATTTGTTTTCATTTTAAAATATTTCTCCACAATCTTTGTTTCCAACTAAAACTCATGTTTAATGCATTTGTTCGATCATTCTATATAAAAATAACACTGCTAGATTTTTCGTATATACTATATTATTCAAATGCAAACCAAAATTTATTTTTACTTTAAAATATTTCTCCACGATCTTTGTTTGTACCTCAAACTCATGTTTCATGCCTTTGTTCGCTCATTTCATGAAGTAAAAACTCGGCCAGATTTTTCATAAAGAATATACTATATTATTCAAATGCAAACTAAATTTTGTTTTCATTTTAAAATATTTCTCCACAATCTTTGTTTGCACCTCAATATCATGTTTCATGCGTTTGTTCGCTCGTTTCATGAAATAAAAACTCGGCTAGATTTTTCGTAACGAATATATTAAATTATTCAAATGCAAACGAAAATTTGTTTTCATTTTAAAATATTTCTCCACAATCTTTGTTTCCATCTAAAACTCATGTTTCATGTATTTGTGCGCTCATTTTATATAAAAATAACACAGCTAGATTTTTCGTAAATACTAAATTATTCAAATGCAAACCAAAATTTAGTTTTACTTTAAAATATTTCTCCACGATCTTTGTTTGCACCTCAAACTCATGTTTCATGCGTTTGTTCGCTCGTTTCATGAAATAAAAACTCGGCTAGATTTTTCGTAACGAATATACTAAATTATTCAAATGCAAACGAAAATTTGTTTTCATTTTAAAATATTTCTCCACAATCTTTGTTTCCATCTAAAACTCATGTTTCATGCATTTGTGCGCTCATTTTATATAAAAATAACACTGTTAGATTTTTCGTAAATACTAAATTATTCAAATGCAAACCAAAATTTATTTTTACTTTAAAATATTTCTCCACGATCTTTGTTTGCACCTCAAACTCATGTTTCATGCCATTGTTCGCTCGTTTCATGAAGTAAAAACTCGGCCAGATTTTTCATAAAGAATATACTATATTATTCAATTGCAAACCAAATTTTGTTTTCATTTTAAAATATTTCTCCACAATCTTTGTTTGCACCTCAAGCTCATGTTTCATGCGTTTGTTCGCTCGTTTCATGAAATAAAAACTCGGCTAGATTTTTCGTAAAGAATATACTAAATTATTTAAATGCAAACCAAAATTTGTTTTCATTTTAAAATATTTCTCCACAATCTTTGTTTGCACCTCAATCTCATGTTTCATGCGTTTGTTCGCGCGTTTCATGAAATAAAAACTCGGCTAGATTTTTCGTAAAGAATATACTATATTATTCAAATGCAAACCAAATTTTTTTTCATTTTAAAACATTTCTCCACAATCTTTGTTTCCATCTAAAACTCATGTTTCATGCATTTGTTCGCTCATTTTATATAAAAAGAACACTGCTAGATTTTCCGTAAATACTATATTATTCAAATGCAAACCAAAATTTATTTTTACTTTAAAATATTTCTCCATGATCTTTGTTTGCACCTCAAACTCATGTTTCATGCCTTTGTTCACTCGTTTCATGAAATAAAAACTCGGCTATATTTATCGTAAAGAATATACTATATTATTCAAATGCAAACCAAAATTTGTTTTCATTTTAAAATATTTCTCCACAATCTTTGTTTCCATCTAAAACTCTTGTTTAATGCATTTGTTCTCTCATTCTATATAAAAATAACACTGCTAGATTTTTCGTATATACTATATTATTCAAATGCAGACCAAAATTTATTTTTACTTTAAAATATTTCTCCACGATCTTTGTTTGTACCTCAAACTCATGTTTCATGCCTTTGTTCGCTCATTTCATGAAGTAAAAACTCGGCCAGATTTTTCATAAAGAATATACTATATTATTTAAATGCAAACTAAATTTTGTTTTCATTTTAAAATATTTCTCCACAATCTTTGTTTGCACCTCAATCTCATGTTTCATGCGTTTGTTCGCTCGTTTCATGAAATAAAAACTCGGCTAGCTTTTTCGTAAAGAATATACTAAATTATTCAAATGCAAACCAAAATTTGTCTTCATTTTAAAATATTTCTCCCAAATCTTTGTTTGCACCTGAAACTCTTGTTTCATTCGTTTGTCCCCTAGTTACATGCAAGAAAAACTCGGCTAGATTTTTTGTAAAAAATATTCTAAATTTTTCAAATGCAAGCCAAAATTTGTTTTCAGTTTACAATGTTTCTCGACAATCTTTGTTTGCTTCTCAAACTCATGTTTCATGCGTTTCTTCGCTCGTTTCATGAAATAAAAACTCGGCTAGATTTTTCGTAAAGAATATACTATATTATTCAAATGCAAACCAAAATTTGTTTTCATTTTAAAATATTTCTCCACAATCTTTGTTTCCATCTAAAACTCATGTTTCATGCATTTGTTCGCTCATTTTGTATAAAAATAACACAGCTCGATTTTTCGTAAATACTAAATTATTCAAATGCAAACCAAAATTTATTTTTACATTAAAATATTTCTCCACGATCTTTGTTTGCACCTCAAACTCATGTTTCATGCCTTTGTTCGCTCGTTTCATGAAATAAAAACTCGGCTAGATTTTTCGTAAAGAATATACTAAATTATTCAAATGCAAACCAAAATTTGTCTTCATTTTAAAATATTTCTCCCCAATCTTTGTTTGCACCTCAAACTCTTGTTTCATTCGTTTGTTCCCTAGTTACATGCAAGAAAAACTCGGCTAGATTTTTTGTAAAAAATATACTAAATTTTTAAATACAAGCCAAAATTTGTTTTCAGTTTACAATTTTTCTCGACAATCTTTGTTTGCTTCTCAAACTCATGTTTCATGCGTTTGTTCGCTCGTTTCATGAAATAAAAACTCGGCTAGATTTTTCGTAAAGAATATACTATATTATTCAAATGCAAACCAAAATTTGTTTTCATTTTAAAACATTTCTCCACAATCTTTGTTTCCATCTAAAACTCATGTTTCATGCATTTGTTCGCTCATTTTATATAAAAAGAACACTATTAGATTTTCCGTAAATACTATATTATTCAAATGCAAACCAAAATTTATTTTTACTTTAAAATATTTCTCCACGATCTTTGTTTGCACCTCAAACTCATGTTTCATGCCTTTGTTCACTCGTTTCATGAAATAAAAACTCGGCTATATTTATCGTAAAGAATATACTATATTATTCAAATGCAAACCAAAATTTGTTTTCATTTTAAAATATTTCTCCACAATCTTTGTTTCCATCTAAAACTCATGTTTAATGCATTTGATCGCTCATTCTATATAAAAATAACACTGCTAGATTTTTCGTATATACTATATTATTCAAATGCAAACCAAAATTTGTTTTCATTTTAAAATATTTCTCCACAATCTTTGTTTCCATCTAAAACTCATGTTTAATGCATTTGATCGCTCATTCTATATAAAAATAACACTGCTAGATTTTTCGTATATACTATATTATTCAAATGCAGACCAAAATTTATTTTTACTTTAAAATATTTCTCCACGATCTTTGTTTGTACCTCATACTCATGTTTCATGCCTTTGTTCGCTCATTTCATGAAGTAAAAACTCGGCCAGATTTTTCATAAAGAATATACTATATTATTCAAATGCAAACTAAATTTTGTTTTCATTTTAAAATATTTCTCCACAATCTTTGTTTGCACCTCAATATCATGTTTCATGCGTTTGTTCGCTCGTTTCATGAAATAAAAACTCGGCTAGATTTTTCGTAACGAATATATTAAATTATTCAAATGCAAACGAAAATTTGTTTTCATTTTAAAATATTTCTCCACAATCTTTGTTTCCATCTAAAACTCATGTTTCATGTATTTGTGCGCTCATTTTATATAAAAATAACACAGCTAGATTTTTCGTAAATACTAAATTATTCAAATGCAAACCAAAATTTAGTTTTACTTTAAAATATTTCTCCACGATCTTTGTTTGCACCTCAAACTCATGTTTCATGCGTTTGTTCGCTCGTTTCATGAAATAAAAACTCGGCTAGATTTTTCGTAACGAATATACTAAATTATTCAAATGCAAACGAAAATTTGTTTTCATTTTAAAATATTTCTCCACAATCTTTGTTTCCATCTAAAACTCATGTTTCATGCATTTGTGCGCTCATTTTATATAAAAATAACACTGCTAGATTTTTCGTAAATACTAAATTATTCAAATGCAAACCAAAATTTATTTTTACTTTAAAATATTTCTCCACGATCTTTGTTTGCACCTCAAACTCATGTTTCATGCCATTGTTCGCTCGTTTCATGAAGTAAAAACTCGGCCAGATTTTTCATAAAGAATATACTATATTATTCAATTGCAAACCAAATTTTGTTTTCATTTTAAAATATTTCTCCACAATCTTTTTTTGCACCTCAAGCTCATGTGTCATGCGTTTGTTCGCTCGTTTCATGAAATAAAAACTCGGCTAGATTTTTCGTAAAGAATATACTAAATTATTTAAATGCAAACCAAAATTTGTTTTCATTTTAAAATATTTCTCCACAATCTTTGTTTGCACCTCAATCTCATGTTTCATGCGTTTGTTCGCTCGTTTCATGAAATAAAAACTCGGCTAGATTTTTCGTAAAGAATATACTATATTATTCAAATGCAAACCAAAATTTGTTTTCATTTTAAAACATTTCTCCACAATCTTTGTTTCCATCTAAAACTCATGTTTCATGCATTTGTTCGCTCATTTTATATAAAAAGAACACTATTAGATTTTCCGTAAATACTATATTATTCAAATGCAAACCAAAATTTATTTTTACTTTAAAATATTTCTCCACGATCTTTGTTTGCACCTCAAACTCATGCTTCATGCCTTTGTTCACTCGTTTCATGAAATAAAAACTCGGCTATATTTATCGTAAAGAATATACTATATTATTCAAATGCAAACCAAAATTTGTTTTCATTTTAAAATATTTCTCCACAATCTTTGTTTCCATCTAAAACTCATGTTTAATGCATTTGATCGCTCATTCTATATAAAAATAACACTGCTAGATTTTTCGTATATACTATATTATTCAAATGCAGACCAAAATTTATTTTTACTTTAAAATATTTCTCCACGATCTTTGTTTGTACCTCATACTCATGTTTCATGCCTTTGTTCGCTCATTTCATGAAGTAAAAACTCGGCCAGATTTTTCATAAAGAATATACTATATTATTCAAATGCAAACTAAATTTTGTTTTCATTTTAAAATATTTCTCCACAATCTTTGTTTGCACCTCAATATCATGTTTCATGCGTTTGTTCGCTCGTTTCATGAAATAAAAACTCGGCTAGATTTTTCGTAACGAATATATTAAATTATTCAAATGCAAACGAAAATTTGTTTTCATTTTAAAATATTTCTCCACAATCTTTGTTTCCATCTAAAACTCATGTTTCATGTATTTGTGCGCTCATTTTATATAAAAATAACACAGCTAGATTTTTCGTAAATACTAAATTATTCAAATGCAAACCAAAATTTAGTTTTACTTTAAAATATTTCTCCACGATCTTTGTTTGCACCTCAAACTCATGTTTCATGCGTTTGTTCGCTCGTTTCATGAAATAAAAACTCGGCTAGATTTTTCGTAACGAATATACTAAATTATTCAAATGCAAACGAAAATTTGTTTTCATTTTAAAATATTTCTCCACAATCTTTGTTTCCATCTAAAACTCATGTTTCATGCATTTGTGCGCTCATTTTATATAAAAATAACACTGCTAGATTTTTCGTAAATACTAAATTATTCAAATGCAAACCAAAATTTATTTTTACTTTAAAATATTTCTCCACGATCTTTGTTTGCACCTCAAACTCATGTTTCATGCCATTGTTCGCTCGTTTCATGAAGTAAAAACTCGGCCAGATTTTTCATAAAGAATATACTATATTATTCAATTGCAAACCAAATTTTGTTTTCATTTTAAAATATTTCTCCACAATCTTTTTTTGCACCTCAAGCTCATGTGTCATGCGTTTGTTCGCTCGTTTCATGAAATAAAAACTCGGCTAGATTTTTCGTAAAGAATATACTAAATTATTTAAATGCAAACCAAAATTTGTTTTCATTTTAAAATATTTCTCCACAATCTTTGTTTGCACCTCAATCTCATGTTTCATGCGTTTGTTCGCTCGTTTCATGAAATAAAAACTCGGCTAGATTTTTCGTAAAGAATATACTATATTATTCAAATGCAAACCAAAATTTGTTTTCATTTTAAAACATTTCTCCACAATCTTTGTTTCCATCTAAAACTCATGTTTCATGCATTTGTTCGCTCATTTTATATAAAAAGAACACTATTAGATTTTCCGTAAATACTATATTATTCAAATGCAAACCAAAATTTATTTTTACTTTAAAATATTTCTCCACGATCTTTGTTTGCACCTCAAACTCATGCTTCATGCCTTTGTTCACTCGTTTCATGAAATAAAAACTCGGCTATATTTATCGTAAAGAATATACTATATTATTCAAATGCAAACCAAAATTTGTTTTCATTTTAAAATATTTCTCCACAATCTTTGTTTCCATCTAAAACTCATGTTTAATGCATTTGATCGCTCATTCTATATAAAAATAACACTGCTAGATTTTTCGTATATACTATATTATTCAAATGCAGACCAAAATTTATTTTTACTTTAAAATATTTCTCCACGATCTTTGTTTGTACCTCATACTCATGTTTCATGCCTTTGTTCGCTCATTTCATGAAGTAAAAACTCGGCCAGATTTTTCATAAAGAATATACTATATTATTCAAATGCAAACTAAATTTTGTTTTCATTTTAAAATATTTCTCCACAATCTTTGTTTGCACCTCAATATCATGTTTCATGCGTTTGTTCGCTCGTTTCATGAAATAAAAACTCGGCTAGATTTTTCGTAACGAATATATTAAATTATTCAAATGCAAACGAAAATTTGTTTTCATTTTAAAATATTTCTCCACAATCTTTGTTTCCATCTAAAACTCATGTTTCATGTATTTGTGCGCTCATTTTATATAAAAATAACACAGCTAGATTTTTCGTAAATACTAAATTATTCAAATGCAAACCAAAATTTAGTTTTACTTTAAAATATTTCTCCACGATCTTTGTTTGCACCTCAAACTCATGTTTCATGCGTTTGTTCGCTCGTTTCATGAAATAAAAACTCGGCTAGATTTTTCGTAACGAATATACTAAATTATTCAAATGCAAACGAAAATTTGTTTTCATTTTAAAATATTTCTCCACAATCTTTGTTTCCATCTAAAACTCATGTTTCATGCATTTGTGCGCTCATTTTATATAAAAATAACACTGCTAGATTTTTCGTAAATACTAAATTATTCAAATGCAAACCAAAATTTATTTTTACTTTAAAATATTTCTCCACGATCTTTGTTTGCACCTCAAACTCATGTTTCATGCCATTGTTCGCTCGTTTCATGAAGTAAAAACTCGGCCAGATTTTTCATAAAGAATATACTATATTATTCAATTGCAAACCAAATTTTGTTTTCATTTTAAAATATTTCTCCACAATCTTTGTTTGCACCTCAAGCTCATGTATCATGCGTTTGTTCGCTCGTTTCATGAAATAAAAACTCGGCTAGATTTTTCGTAAAGAATATACTAAATTATTTAAATGCAAACCAAAATTTGTTTTCATTTTAAAATATTTCTCCACAATCTTTGTTTGCACCTCAATCTCATGTTTCATGCGTTTGTTCGCTCGTTTCATGAAATAAAAACTCGGCTAGATTTTTCGTAAAGAATATACTATATTATTCAAATGCAAACCAAATTTTTTTTCATTTTAAAACATTTCTCCACAATCTTTGTTTCCATCTAAAACTCATGTTTCATGCATTTGTTCGCTCATTTTATATAAAAAGAACACTGCTAGATTTTCCGTAAATACTATATTATTCAAATGCAAACCAAAATTTATTTTTACTTTAAAATATTTCTCCATGATCTTTGTTTGCACCTCAAACTCATGTTTCATGCCTTTGTTCACTCGTTTCATGAAATAAAAACTCGGCTATATTTATCGTAAAGAATATACTATATTATTCAAATGCAAACCAAAATTTGTTTTCATTTTAAAATATTTCTCCACAATCTTTGTTTCCATCTAAAACTCTTGTTTAATGCATTTGTTCGCTCATTCTATATAAAAATAACACTGCTAGATTTTTCGTATATACTATTTTATTCAAATGCAGACCAAAATTTATTTTTACTTTAAAATATTTCTCCACGATCTTTGTTTGTACCTCAAACTCATGTTTCATGCCTTTGTTCGCTCATTTCATGAAGTAAAAACTCGGCCAGATTTTTCATAAAGAATATACTATATTATTCAAATGCAAACTAAATTTTGTTTTCATTTTAAAATATTTCTCCACAATCTTTGTTTGCACCTCAATCTCATGTTTCATGCGTTTGTTCGCTCGTTTCATGAAATAAAAACTCGGCTAGATTTTTCGTAAAGAATATACTAAATTATTCAAATGCAAACCAAAATTTGTCTTCATTTTAAAATATTTCTCCCAAATCTTTGTATGCACCTGAAACTCTTGTTTCATTCGTTTGTCCCCTAGTTACATGCAAGAAAAACTCGGCTAGATTTTTTGTAAAAAATATTCTAAATTTTTCAAATGCAAGCCAAAATTTGTTTTCAGTTTACAATGTTTCTCGACAATCTTTGTTTGCTTCTCAAACTCATGTTTCATGCGTTTCTTCGCTCGTTTCATGAAATAAAAACTCGGCTAGATTTTTCGTAAAGAATATACTATATTATTCAAATGCAAACCAAAATTTGTTTTCATTTTAAAATATTTCTCCACAATCTTTGTTTCCATCTAAAACTCATGTTTCATGCATTTGTTCGCTCATTTTGTATAAAAATAACACAGCTCGATTTTTCGTAAATACTAAATTATTCAAATGCAAACCAAAATTTATTTTTACATTAAAATATTTCTCCACGATCTTTGTTTGCACCTCAAACTCATGTTTCATGCCTTTGTTCGCTCGTTTCATGAAATAAAAACTCGGCTAGATTTTTCGTAAAGAATATACTAAATTATTCAAATGCAAACCAAAATTTGTCTTCATTTTAAAATATTTCTCCCCAATCTTTGTTTGCACCTCAAACTTTTGTTTCATTCGTTTGTTCCCTAGTTACATGCAAGAAAAACTCGGCTAGATTTTTTGTAAAAAATATACTAAATTTTTAAATACAAGCCAAAATTTGTTTTCAGTTTACAATTTTTCTCGACAATCTTTGTTTGCTTCTCAAACTCATGTTTCATGCGTTTGTTCGCTCGTTTCATGAAATAAAAACTCGGCTAGATTTTTCGTAAAGAATATACTATATTATTCAAATGCAAACCAAAATTTGTTTTCATTTTAAAACATTTCTCCACAATCTTTGTTTCCATCTAAAACTCATGTTTCATGCATTTGTTCGCTCATTTTATATAAAAAGAACACTGTTAGATTTTCCGTAAATACTATATTATTCAAATGCAAACCAAAATTTATTTTTACTTTAAAATATTTCTCCACGATCTTTGTTTGCACCTCAAACTCATGTTTCATGCCTTTGTTCACTCGTTTCATGAAATAAAAACTCGGCTATATTTATCGTAAAGAATATACTATATTATTCAAATGCAAACCAAAATTTGTTTTCATTTTAAAATATTTCTCCACAATCTTTGTTTCCATCTAAAACTCATGTTTAATGCATTTGATCGCTCATTCTATATAAAAATAACACTGCTAGATTTTTCGTATATACTATATTATTCAAATGCAGACCAAAATTTATTTTTACTTTAAAATATTTCTCCACGATCTTTGTTTGTACCTCAAACTCATGTTTCATGCCTTTGTTCGCTCATTTCATGAAGTAAAAACTCGGCCAGATTTTTCATAAAGAATATACTATATTATTCAAATGCAAACTAAATTTTGTTTTCATTTTAAAATATTTCTCCACAATCTTTGTTTGCACCTCAATCTCATGTTTCATGCGTTTGTTCGCTCGTTTCATGAAATAAAAACTCGGCTAGATTTTTCGTAAAGAATATACTAAATTATTCAAATGCAAACCAAAATTTGTCTTCATTTTAAAATATTTCTCCCAAATCTTTGTATGCACCTGAAACTCTTGTTTCATTCGTTTGTCCCCTAGTTACATGCAAGAAAAACTCGGCTAGATTTTTTGTAAAAAATATTCTAAATTTTTCAAATGCAAGCCAAAATTTGTTTTCAGTTTACAATGTTTCTCGACAATCTTTGTTTGCTTCTCAAACTCATGTTTCATGCGTTTCTTCGCTCGTTTCATGAAATAAAAACTCGGCTAGATTTTTCGTAAAGAATATACTATATTATTCAAATGCAAACCAAAATTTGTTTTCATTTTAAAATATTTCTCCACAATCTTTGTTTCCATCTAAAACTCATGTTTCATGCATTTGTTCGCTCATTTTGTATAAAAATAACACAGCTCGATTTTTCGTAAATACTAAATTATTCAAATGCAAACCAAAATTTATTTTTACATTAAAATATTTCTCCACGATCTTTGTTTGCACCTCAAACTCATGTTTCATGCCTTTGTTCGCTCGTTTCATGAAATAAAAACTCGGCTAGATTTTTCGTAAAGAATATACTAAATTATTCAAATGCAAACCAAAATTTGTCTTCATTTTAAAATATTTCTCCCCAATCTTTGTTTGCACCTCAAACTTTTGTTTCATTCGTTTGTTCCCTAGTTACATGCAAGAAAAACTCGGCTAGATTTTTTGTAAAAAATATACTAAATTTTTAAATACAAGCCAAAATTTGTTTTCAGTTTACAATTTTTCTCGACAATCTTTGTTTGCTTCTCAAACTCATGTTTCATGCGTTTCTTCGCTCGTTTCATGAAATAAAAACTCGGCTAGATTTTTCGTAAAGAATATACTATATTATTCAAATGCAAACCAAAATTTGTTTTCATTTTAAAACATTTCTCCACAATCTTTGTTTCCATCTAAAACTCATGTTTCATGCATTTGTTCGCTCATTTTATATAAAAAGAACACTGTTAGATTTTCCGTAAATACTATATTATTCAAATGCAAACCAAAATTTATTTTTACTTTAAAATATTTCTCCACGATCTTTGTTTGCACCTCAAACTCATGTTTCATGCCTTTGTTCGCTCGTTTCATGAAATAAAGACTCGACTAGATTTTTCGTAAAGAATATACTAAATTATTCAAATGCAAACCAAAATTTGTCTTCATTTTAAAATATTTCTCCACAATCTTTGTTTCCATCTAAAACTCATGTTTAATGCATTTGATCGCTCATTCTATATAAAAATAACACTGCTAGATTTTTCGTATATACTATATTATTCAAATGCAGACCAAAATTTATTTTTACTTTAAAATATTTCTCCACGATCTTTGTTTGTACCTCAAACTCATGTTTCATGCCTTTGTTCGCTCATTTCATGAAGTAAAAACTCGGCCAGATTTTTCATAAAGAATATACTATATTATTCAAATGCAAACTAAATTTTGTTTTCATTTTAAAATATTTCTCCACAATCTTTGTTTGCACCTCAATCTCATGTTTCATGCGTTTGTTCGCTCGTTTCATGAAATAAAAACTCGGCTAGATTTTTCGTAAAGAATATACTAAATTATTCAAATGCAAACCAAAATTTGTCTTCATTTTAAAATATTTCTCCCAAATCTTTGTTTGCACCTGAAACTCTTGTTTCATTCGTTTGTTCCCTAGTTACATGCAAGAAAAACTCGGCTAGATTTTTTGGTAAAAAATATACTAAATTTTTCAAATGCAAGCCAAAATTTGTTTTCAGTTTACAATGTTTCTCGACAATCTTTGTTTGCTTCTCAAACTCATGTTTCATGCGTTTGTTCGCTCGTTTCATGAAATAAAAACTCGGCTAGATTTCTCGTAAAGAATATACTATATTATTCAAATGCAAACCAAAATTTGTTTTCATTTTAAAATATTTCTCCACAATGTTTGTTTCCATCTAAAACTCATGTTTCATGCATTTGTTCGCTCATTTTATATAAAAATAACACTGCTAGATTTTTTGTAAATACTATATTATTCAAATGCAAACCAAAATTTATTTTTACTTTAAAATATTTCTCCACGATCTTTGTTTGCACCTCAAACTCATGTTTCATGCCTTTGTTCGCTCGTTTCATGAAATAAAGACTCGGCTAGATTTTTCGTAAAGAATATACTAAATTATTCAAATGCAAACCAAAATTTGTCTTCATTTTAAAATATTTCTCCCCAATCTTTGTTTGCACCTCAAACTCTTGTTTCATTCGTTTGTTCCCTAGTTACATGCAAGAAAAACTCGGCTAGATTTTTTGTAAAAAATATACTAAATTTTTAAATACAAGCCAAAATTTGTTTTCAGTTTACAATTTTTCTCGACAATCTTTGTTTGCTTCTCAAACTCATGTTTCATGCGTTTCTTCGCTCGTTTCATGAAATAAAAACTCGGCTAGATTTTTCGTAAAGAATATACTATATTATTCAAATGCAAACCAAAATTTGTTTTCATTTTAAAACATTTCTCCACAATCTTTGTTTCCATCTAAAACTCATGTTTCATGCATTTGTTCGCTCATTTTATATAAAAATAACACTGCTAGATTTTCCGTAAATACTATATTATTCAAATGCAAACCAAAATTTATTTTTACTTTAAAATATTTCTCCACGATCTTTGTTTGCACCTCAAACTCATGTTTCATGCCTTTGTTCGCTCGTTTCATGAAATAAAGACTCGACTAGATTTTTCGTAAAGAATATACTAAATTATTCAAATGCAAACCAAAATTTGTCTTCATTTTAAAATATTTCTCCCCAATCTTTGTTTCCATCTAAAACTCATGTTTAATGCATTTGTTCGCTCATTCTATATAAAAATAACACTGCTAGATTTTTCGTAAATACTATATTATTCAAATGCAAACCAAAATTTATTTTTACTTTAAAATATTTCTCCACGATCTTTGTTTGTACCTCAAACTCATGTTTCATGCCTTTGTTCGCTCATTTCATGAAGTAAAAACTCGGTCAGATTTTTCATAAAGAATATACTATATTATTCAAATGCAAACCAAATTTTGTTTTCATTTTAAAATATTTCTCCACAATCTTTGTTTGCACCTCAATCTCATGTTTCATGCGTTTGTTCGCTCGTTTCATGAAATAAAAACTCGGCTAGATTTTACGTAAAGAATATACTAAATTATTCAAATGCAAACCAAAATTTGTCTTCATTTTAAAATATTTCTCCCAAATCTTTGTTTGCACCTGAAACTCTTGTTTCATTCGTTTGTTCCCTAGTTACATGCAAGAAAAACTCGGCTAGATTTTTCGTAAAGAATATACTATATTATTCAAATGCAAACCAAAATTTGTTTTCATTTTAAAACATTTCTCCACAATCTTTGTTTCCATCTAAAACTCATGTTTCATGCATTTGTTCGCTCATTTTATATAAAAAGAACACTGTTAGATTTTCCGTAAATACTATATTATTCAAATGCAAACCAAAATTTATTTTTACTTTAAAATATTTCTCCACGATCTTTGTTTGCACCTCAAACTCATGTTTCATGCCTTTGTTCACTCGTTTCATGAAATAAAAACTCGGCTATATTTATCGTAAAGAATATACTATATTATTCAAATGCAAACCAAAATTTGTTTTCATTTTAAAATATTTCTCCACAATCTTTGTTTCCATCTAAAACTCATGTTTAATGCATTTGATCGCTCATTCTATATAAAAATAACACTGCTAGATTTTTCGTATATACTATATTATTCAAATGCAGACCAAAATTTATTTTTACTTTAAAATATTTCTCCACGATCTTTGTTTGTACCTCAAACTCATGTTTCATGCCTTTGTTCGCTCATTTCATGAAGTAAAAACTCGGCCAGATTTTTCATAAAGAATATACTATATTATTCAAATGCAAACTAAATTTTGTTTTCATTTTAAAATATTTCTCCACAATCTTTGTTTGCACCTCAATCTCATGTTTCATGCGTTTGTTCGCTCGTTTCATGAAATAAAAACTCGGCTAGATTTTTCGTAAAGAATATACTAAATTATTCAAATGCAAACCAAAATTTGTCTTCATTTTAAAATATTTCTCCCAAATCTTTGTTTGCACCTGAAACTCTTGTTTCATTCGTTTGTTCCCTAGTTACATGCAAGAAAAACTCGGCTAGATTTTTTGGTAAAAAATATACTAAATTTTTCAAATGCAAGCCAAAATTTGTTTTCAGTTTACAATGTTTCTCGACAATCTTTGTTTGCTTCTCAAACTCATGTTTCATGCGTTTGTTCGCTCGTTTCATGAAAGAAAAACTCGGCTAGATTTTTCGTAAAGAATATACTATATTATTCAAATGCAAACCAAAATTTGTTTTCATTTTAAAACATTTCTCCACAATCTTTGTTTCCATCTAAAACTCATGTTTCATGCATTTGTTCGCTCATTTTATATAAAAATAACACTCCTAGATTTTTCGTAAATACTATATTATTCAAATGCAAACCAAAATTTATTTTTACTCTAAAATATTTCTCCACGATCTTTGTTTGCACCTCAAACTCATGTTTCATGCCTTTGTTCGCTCGTTTCATGAAATAAAGACTCGGCTAGATTTTTCGTAAAGAATATACTAAATTATTCAAATGCAAACCAAAATTTGTCTTCATTTTAAAATATTTCTCCCCAATCTTTGTTTGCACCTCAAACTCTTGTTTCATTCGTTTGTTCCCTAGTTACATGCAAGAAAAACTCGGCTAGATTTTTTGTAAAAAATATACTAAATTTTTAAATACAAGCCAAAATTTGTTTTCAGTTTACAATTTTTCTCGACAATCTTTGTTTGCTTCTCAAACTCATGTTTCATGCGTTTGTTCGCTCGTTTCATGAAATAAAAGCTCGGCTAGATTTTTCGTAAAGAATATACTATATTATTCAAATGCAAACCAAAATTTGTTTTCATTTTAAAACATTTTTCCACAATCCTTGTTTCCATGTAAAACTCATGTTTCATGCATTTGTTCGCTCATTTTATATAAAAATAACACTGCTAGATTTTCCGTAAATACTATATTATTCAAATGCAAACAAAAATTTATTTTTACTTTAAAATATTTCTCCACGATCTTTGTTTGCACCTCAAACTCATGTTTCATGCCTTTGTTCGCTCGTTTCATGAAATAAAGACTCGACTAGATTTTTCGTAAAGAATATACTAAATTATTCAAATGCAAACCAAAATTTGTCTTCATTTTAAAATATTTCTCCCCAATCTTTGTTTCCATCTAAAACTCATGTTTAATGCATTTGTTCGCTCATTCTATATAAAAATAACACTGCTAGATTTTTCTTAAATACTATATTATTCAAATGCAAACCAAAATTTATTTTTACTTTAAAATATTTCTCCACGATCTTTGTTTGTACCTCAAACTCATGTTTCATGCCTTTGTTCGCTCATTTCATGAAGTAAAAACTCGGCCAGATTTTTCATAAAGAATATACTATATTATTCAAATGCAAACCAAATTTTGTTTTCATTTTAAAATATTTCTCCACAATCTTTGTTTGCACCTCAATCTCATGTTTCATGCGTTTGTTCGCTCGTTTCATGAAATAAAAACTCGGCTAGATTTTTCGTAAAGAATATACTAAATTATTCAAATGCAAACCAAAATTTGTCTTCATTTTAAAATATTTCTCCCAAATCTTTGTTTGCACCTGAAACTCTTGTTTCATTCGTTTGTTCCCTAGTTACATGCAAGAAAAACTCGGCTAGATTTTTTGTAAAAAATATACTAAATTTTTAAATACAAGCCAAAATTTGTTTTCAGTTTACAATTTTTCTCGACAATCTTTGTTTGCTTCTCAAACTCATGTTTCATGCGTTTGTTCGCTCGTTTCATGAAATAAAAACTCTGCTAGATTTTTCGTAAAGAATATACTATATTATTCAAATGCAAACCAAAATTTGTTTTCATTTTAAAACATTTCTCCACAATCTTTGTTTCCATCTAAAACTCATGTTTCATGCATTTGTTCGCTCATTTTATATAAAAATAACACTGCTAGATTTTCCGTAAATACTATATTATTCAAATGCAAACCAAAATTTATTTTTACTTTAAAATATTTCTCCACGATCTTTGTTTGCACCTCAAACTCATGTTTCATGCCTTTGTTCGCTCGTTTCATGAAATAAAGACTCGACTAGATTTTTCGTAAAGAATATACTAAATTATTCAAATGCAAACCAAAATTTGTCTTCATTTTAAAATATTTCTCCCCAATCTTTGTTTCCATCTAAAACTCATGTTTAATGCATTTGTTCGCTCATTCTATATAAAAATAACACTGCTAGATTTTTCTTAAATACTATATTATTCAAATGCAAACCAAAATTTATTTTTACTTTAAAATATTTCTCCACGATCTTTGTTTGTACCTCAAACTCATGTTTCATGCCTTTGTTCGCTCATTTCATGAAGTAAAAACTCGGCCAGATTTTTCATAAAGAATATACTATATTATTCAAATGCAAACCAAATTTTGTTTTCATTTTAAAATATTTCTCCACAATCTTTGTTTGCACCTCAATCTCATGTTTCATGCGTTTGTTCGCTCGTTTCATGAAATAAAAACTCGGCTAGATTTTTCGTAAAGAATATACTAAATTATTCAAATGCAAACCAAAATTTGTCTTCATTTTAAAATATTTCTCCCAAATCTTTGTTTGCACCTGAAACTCTTGTTTCATTCGTTTGTTCCCTAGTTACATGCAAGAAAAACTCGGCTAGATTTTTTGGTAAAAAATATACTAAATTTTTCAAATGCAAGCCAAAATTTGTTTTCAGTTTACAATGTTTCTCGACAATCTTTGTTTGCTTCTCAAACTCATGTTTCATGCGTTTGTTCGCTCGTTTCATGAAATAAAAACTCGGCTATATTTCTCGTATAGAATATACTATATTATTCAAATGCAAACCAAAATTTGTTTTCATTTTAAAATATTTCTCCACAATCTTTGTTTCCATCTAAAACTCATGTTTCATGCATTTGTTCGCTCATTTTATATAAAAATAACACTCCTAGATTTTTCGTAAATACTATATTATTCAAATGCAAACCAAAATTTATTTTTACTTTAAAATATTTCTCCACGATCTTTGTTTGCACCTCAAACTCATGTTTCATGCCTTTGTTCGCTCGTTTCATGAAATAAAGACTCGGCTAGATTTTTCGTAAAGAATATACTAAATTATTCAAATGCAAACCAAAATTTGTCTTCATTTTAAAATATTTCTCCCCAATCTTTGTTTGCACCTCAAACTCTTGTTTCATTCGTTTGTTCCCTAGTTACATGCAAGAAAAACTCGGCTAGATTTTTTGTAAAAAATATACTAAATTTTTAAATACAAGCCAAAATTTGTTTTCAGTTTACAATTTTTCTCGACAATCTTTGTTTGCTTCTCAAACTCATGTTTCATGCGTTTGTTCGCTCGTTTCATGAAATAAAAACTCGGCTAGATTTTTCGTAAAGAATATACTATATTATTCAAATGCAAACCAAAATTTGTTTTCATTTTAAAACATTTCTCCACAATCTTTGTTTCCATCTAAAACTCATGTTTCATGCATTTGTTCGCTCATTTTATATAAAAATAACACTGCTAGATTTTCCGTAAATACTATATTATTCAAATGCAAACAAAAATTTATTTTTACTTTAAAATATTTCTCCACGATCTTTGTTTGCACCTCAAACTCATGTTTCATGCCTTTGTTCGCTCGTTTCATGAAATAAAGACTCGACTAGATTTTTCGTAAAGAATATACTAAATTATTCAAATGCAAACCAAAATTTGTCTTCATTTTAAAATATTTCTCCCCAATCTTTGTTTCCATCTAAAACTCATGTTTAATGCATTTGTTCGCTCATTCTATATAAAAATAACACTGCTAGATTTTTCTTAAATACTATATTATTCAAATGCAAACCAAAATTTATTTTTACTTTAAAATATTTCTCCACGATCTTTGTTTGTACCTCAAACTCATGTTTCATGCCTTTGTTCGCTCATTTCATGAAGTAAAAACTCGGCCAGATTTTTCATAAAGAATATACTATATTATTCAAATGCAAACCAAATTTTGTTTTCATTTTAAAATATTTCTCCACAATCTTTGTTTGCACCTCAATCTCATGTTTCATGCGTTTGTTCGCTCGTTTCATGAAATAAAAACTCGGCTAGATTTTTCGTAAAGAATATACTAAATTATTCAAATGCAAACCAAAATTTGTCTTCATTTTAAAATATTTCTCCCAAATCTTTGTTTGCACCTGAAACTCTTGTTTCATTCGTTTGTTCCCTAGTTACATGCAAGAAAAACTCGGCTAGATTTTTTGTAAAAAATATACTAAATTTTTAAATACAAGCCAAAATTTGTTTTCAGTTTACAATTTTTCTCGACAATCTTTGTTTGCTTCTCAAACTCATGTTTCATGCGTTTGTTCGCTCGTTTCATGAAATAAAAACTCTGCTAGATTTTTCGTAAAGAATATACTATATTATTCAAATGCAAACCAAAATTTGTTTTCATTTTAAAACATTTCTCCACAATCTTTGTTTCCATCTAAAACTCATGTTTCATGCATTTGTTCGCTCATTTTATATAAAAATAACACTGCTAGATTTTCCGTAAATACTATATTATTCAAATGCAAACCAAAATTTATTTTTACTTTAAAATATTTCTCCACGATCTTTGTTTGCACCTCAAACTCATGTTTCATGCCTTTGTTCGCTCGTTTCATGAAATAAAGACTCGACTAGATTTTTCGTAAAGAATATACTAAATTATTCAAATGCAAACCAAAATTTGTCTTCATTTTAAAATATTTCTCCCCAATCTTTGTTTCCATCTAAAACTCATGTTTAATGCATTTGTTCGCTCATTCTATATAAAAATAACACTGCTAGATTTTTCTTAAATACTATATTATTCAAATGCAAACCAAAATTTATTTTTACTTTAAAATATTTCTCCACGATCTTTGTTTGTACCTCAAACTCATGTTTCATGCCATTGTTCGCTCATTTCATGAAGTAAAAACTCGGCCAGATTTTTCATAAAGAATATACTATATTATTCAAATGCAAACCAAATTTTGTTTTCATTTTAAAATATTTCTCCACAATCTTTGTTTGCACCTCAATCTCATGTTTTATGCGTTTGTTCGCTCGTTTCATGAAATAAAAACTCGGCTAGATTTTTCGTAAAGAATATACTAAATTATTCAAATGCAAACCAAAATTTGTCTTCATTTTAAAATATTTCTCCCAAATCTTTGTTTGCACCTGAAACTCTTGTTTCATTCGTTTGTTCCCTAGTTACATGCAAGAAAAACTCGGCTAGATTTTTTGTAAAAAATATACTAAATTTTTCAAATGCAAGCCAAAATTTGTTTTCAGTTTACAATGTTTCTCGACAATCTTTGTTTGCTTCTCAAACTCATGTTTCATGCGTTTGTTCGCTCGTTTCATGAAATAAAAACTCGGCTAGATTTTTCGTAAAGAATATACTATATTATTCAAATGCAAACCAAAATTTGTTTTCATTTTAAAATATTTCTCCACAATCTTTGTTTCCATCCAAAACTCATGTTTCATGCATTTGTTCGCTCATTTTATATAAAAATAACACTGCTAGATTTTTCGTAAATACTATATTATTCAAATGCAAACCAAAATTTATTTTTACTTTAAAATATTTCTCCACGATCTTTGTTTGCACCTCAAACTCATGTTTCATGCCTTTGTTCGCTCGTTTCATGAAATAAAGACTCGGCTTGATTTTTCGTAAAGAATATACTAAATTATTCAAATGCAAACCAAAATTTGTCTTCATTTTAAAATATTTCTCCCCAATCTTTGTTTGCACCTCAAACTCTTGTTTCATTCGTTTGTTCCCTAGTTACATGCAAGAAAAACTCGGCTAGATTTTTTGTAAAAAATATACTAAATTTTTAAATACAAGCCAAAATTTGTTTTCAGTTTACAATTTTTCTCGACAATCTTTGTTTGCTTCTCAAACTCATGTTTCATGCGTTTGTTCGCTCGTTTCATGAAATAAAAACTCGGCTAGATTTTTCGTAAAGAATATACTATATTATTCAAATGCAAACCAAAATTTGTTTTCATTTTAAAACATTTCTCCACAATCTTTGTTTCCATCTAAAACTCATGTTTCATGCATTTGTTCGCTCATTTTATATAAAAATAACACTGCTAGATTTTCCGTAAATACTATATTATTCAAATGCAAACCAAAATTTATTTTTACTTTAAAATATTTCTCCACGATCTTTGTTTGCACCTCAAACTCATGTTTCATGTCTTTGTTCACTCGTTTCATGAAATAAAAACTCGGCTAGATTTTTCGTAAAGAATATACTATATTATTCAAATGCAAACCAAAAATTGTTTTCATTTTAAAATATTTCTCCACAATCTTTGTTTCCATCTAAAACTCATGTTTAATGCATTTGTTCACTCATTCTATATAAAAATAACACTGCTAGATTTTTCGTAAATACTATATTATTCAAATGCAAACCAAAATTTATTTTTACTTTAAAATATGTCTCCACGATCTTTGTTTGTACCTCAAACTCATGTTTCATGCCTTTGTTCGCTCATTTCATGAAGTAAAAACTCGGCCAGATTTTTCATAAAGAATATACTATATTATTCAAATGCAAACCAAATTTTGTTTTCATTTTAAAATATTTCTCCACAATCTTTGTTTGCACCTCAATCTCATGTTTCATGCGTTTGTTCACTCGTTTCATGAAATAAAAACTCGGCTAGATTTTTCGTAAAGAATATACTAAATTATTCAAATGCAAACCAAAATTTGTCTTCATTTTAAAATATTTCTCCCAAATCTTTGTTTGCACCTGAAACTCTTGTTTCATTCGTTTGTTCCCTAGTTACATGCAAGAAAAACTCGGCTAGATTTTTTGGTAAAAAATATACTAAATTTTTCAAATGCAAGCCAAAATTTGTTTTCAGTTTACAATGTTTCTCGACAATCTTTGTTTGCTTCTCAAACTCATGTTTCATGCGTTTGTTCGCTCGTTTCATGAAATAAAAACTCGGCTATATTTCTCGTATAGAATATACTATATTATTCAAATGCAAACCAAAATTTGTTTTCATTTTAAAATATTTCTCCACAATCTTTGTTTCCATCTAAAACTCATGTTTCATGCATTTGTTCGCTCATTTTATATAAAAATAACACTCCTAGATTTTTTGTAAATACTATATTATTCAAATGCAAACCAAAATTTATTTTTACTTTAAAATATTTCTCCACGATCTTTGTTTGCACCTCAAACTCATGTTTCATGCCTTTGTTCGCTCGTTTCATGAAATAAAGACTCGGCTAGATTTTTCGTAAAGAATATACTAAATTATTCAAATGCAAACCAAAATTTGTCTTCATTTTAAAATATTTCTCCCCAATCTTTGTTTGCACCTCAAACTCTTGTTTCATTCGTTTGTTCCCTAGTTACATGCAAGAAACACTCGGCTAGATTTTTTGTAAAAAATATACTAAATTTTTCAAATGCAAGCCAAAATTTGTTTTCAGTTTACAATGTTTCTCGACAATCTTTGTTTGCTTCTCAAACTCATGTTTCATGCGTTTGTTCGCTCGTTTCATGAAATAAAAACTCGGCTAGATTTTTCGTAAAGAATATACTATATTATTCAAATGCAAACCAAAATTTGTTTTCATTTTAAAATATTTCTCCACAATCTTTGTTTCCATCTAAAACTCATGTTTCATGCATTTGTTCGCTCATTTTATATAAAAATAACACTGCTAGATTTTTCGTAAATACTATATTATTCAAATGCAAACCAAAATTTATTTTTACTTTAAAATATTTCTCCACGATCTTTGTTTGCACCTCAAACTCATGTTTCATGCCTTTGTTCGCTCGTTTCATGAAATAAAGACTCGGCTTGATTTTTCGTAAAGAATATACTAAATTATTCAAATGCAAACCAAAATTTGTCTTCATTTTAAAATATTTCTCCCCAATCTTTGTTTGCACCTCAAACTCTTGTTTCATTCGTTTGTTCCCTAGTTACATGCAAGAAAAACTCGGCTAGATTTTTTGTAAAAAATATACTAAATTTTTAAATACAAGCCAAAATTTGTTTTCAGTTTACAATTTTTCTCGACAATCTTTGTTTGCTTCTCAAACTCATGTTTCATGCGTTTGTTCGCTCGTTTCATGAAATAAAAACTCGGCTAGATTTTTCGTAAAGAATATACTATATTATTCAAATGCAAACCAAAATTTGTTTTCATTTTAAAACATTTCTCCACAATCTTTGTTTCCATCTAAAACTCATGTTTCATGCATTTGTTCGCTCATTTTATATAAAAATAACACTGCTAGATTTTCCGTAAATACTATATTATTCAAATGCAAACCAAAATTTATTTTTACTTTAAAATATTTCTCCACGATCTTTGTTTGCACCTCAAACTCATGTTTCATGTCTTTGTTCACTCGTTTCATGAAATAAAAACTCGGCTAGATTTTTCGTAAAGAATATACTATATTATTCAAATGCAAACCAAAATTTGTTTTCATTTTAAAATATTTCTCCACAATCTTTGTTTCCATCTAAAACTCATGTTTAATGCATTTGTTCACTCATTCTATATAAAAATAACACTGCTAGATTTTTCGTAAATACTATATTATTCAAATGCAAACCAAAATTTATTTTTACTTTAAAATATTTCTCCACGATCTTTGTTTGTACCTCAAACTCATGTTTCATGCCTTTGTTCGCTCATTTCATGAAGTAAAAACTCGGCCAGATTTTTCATAAAGAATATACTATATTATTCAAATGCAAACCAAATTTTGTTTTCATTTTAAAATATTTCTCCACAATCTTTGTTTGCACCTCAATCTCATGTTTCATGCGTTTGTTCGCTCGTTTCATGAAATAAAAACTCGGCTATATTTCTCGTATAGAATATACTATATTATTCAAATGCAAACCAAAATTTGTTTTCATTTTAAAATATTTCTCCACAATCTTTGTTTCCATCTAAAACTCATGTTTCATGCATTTGTTCGCTCATTTTATATAAAAATAACACTCCTAGATTTTTCGTAAATACTATATTATTCAAATGCAAACCAAAATTTATTTTTACTTTAAAATATTTCTCCACGATCTTTGTTTGCACCTCAAACTCATGTTTCATGCCTTTGTTCGCTCGTTTCATGAAATAAAGACTCGGCTAGATTTTTCGTAAAGAATATACTAAATTATTCAAATGCAAACCAAAATTTGTCTTCATTTTAAAATATTTCTCCCCAATCTTTGTTTGCACCTCAAACTCTTGTTTCATTCGTTTGTTCCCTAGTTACATGCAAGAAAAACTCGGCTAGATTTTTTGTAAAAAATATACTAAATTTTTAAATACAAGCCAAAATTTGTTTTCAGTTTACAATTTTTCTCGACAATCTTTGTTTGCTTCTCAAACTCATGTTTCATGCGTTTGTTCGCTCGTTTCATGAAATAAAAACTCTGCTAGATTTTTCGTAAAGAATATACTATATTATTCAAATGCAAACCAAAATTTGTTTTCATTTTAAAACATTTCTCCACAATCTTTGTTTCCATCTAAAACTCATGTTTCATGCATTTGTTCGCTCATTTTATATAAAAATAACACTGCTAGATTTTCCGTAAATACTATATTATTCAAATGCAAACCAAAATTTATTTTTACTTTAAAATATTTCTCCACGATCTTTGTTTGCACCTCAAACTCATGTTTCATGCCTTTGTTCGCTCGTTTCATGAAATAAAGACTCGACTAGATTTTTCGTAAAGAATATACTAAATTATTCAAATGCAAACCAAAATTTGTCTTCATTTTAAAATATTTCTCCCCAATCTTTGTTTCCATCTAAAACTCATGTTTAATGCATTTGTTCGCTCATTCTATATAAAAATAACACTGCTAGATTTTTCGTAAATACTATATTATTCAAATGCAAACCAAAATTTATTTTTACTTTAAAATATTTCTCCACGATCTTTGTTTGTACCTCAAACTCATGTTTCATGCCTTTGTTCGCTCATTTCATGAAGTAAAACTCGGCCAGATTTTTCATAAAGAATATACTATATTATTCAAATGCAAACCAAATTTTGTTTTCATTTTAAAATATTTCTCCACAATCTTTGTTTGCACCTCAATCTCATGTTTCATGCGTTTGTTCGCTCGTTTCATGAAATAAAAACTCGGCTAGATTTTTCGTAAAGAATATACTAAATTATTCAAATGCAAACCAAAATTTGTCTTCATTTTAAAATATTTCTCCCAAATCTTTGTTTGCACCTGAAACTCTTGTTTCATTCGTTTGTTCCCTAGTTACATGCAAGAAAAACTCGGCTAGATTTTTTGTAAAAAATATACTAAATTTTTAAATACAAGCCAAAATTTGTTTTCAGTTTACAATTTTTCTCGACAATCTTTGTTTGCTTCTCAAACTCATGTTTCATGCGTTTGTTCGCTCGTTTCATGAAATAAAAACTCGGCTAGATTTTTCGTAAAGAATATACTATATTATTCAAATGCAAACCAAAATTTGTTTTCATTTTAAAACATTTCTCCACAATCTTTGTTTCCATCTAAAACTCATGTTTCATGCATTTGTTCGCTCATTTTATATAAAAATAACACTGCTAGATTTTCCGTAAATACTATATTATTCAAATGCAAACCAAAATTTATTTTTACTTTAAAATATTTCTCCACGATCTTTGTTTGCACCTCAAACTCATGTTTCATGTCTTTGTTCACTCGTTTCATGAAATAAAAACTCGGCTAGATTTTTCGTAAAGAATATACTATATTATTCAAATGCAAACCAAAATTTGTTTTCATTTTAAAATATTTCTCCACAATCTTTGTTTCCATCTAAAACTCATGTTTAATGCATTTGTTCACTCATTCTATATAAAAATAACACTGCTAGATTTTTCGTAAATACTATATTATTCAAATGCAAACCAAAATTTATTTTTACTTTAAAATATTTCTCCACGATCTTTGTTTGTACCTCAAACTCATGTTTCATGCCTTTGTTCGCTCATTTCATGAAGTAAAAACTCGGCCAGATTTTTCATAAAGAATATACTATATTATTCAAATGCAAACCAAATTTTGTTTTCATTTTAAAATATTTCTCCACAATCTTTGTTTGCACCTCAATCTCATGTTTCATGCGTTTGTTCGCTCGTTTCATGAAATAAAAACTCGGCTATATTTCTCGTATAGAATATACTATATTATTCAAATGCAAACCAAAATTTGTTTTCATTTTAAAATATTTCTCCACAATCTTTGTTTCCATCTAAAACTCATGTTTCATGCATTTGTTCGCTCATTTTATATAAAAATAACACTCCTAGATTTTTCGTAAATACTATATTATTCAAATGCAAACCAAAATTTATTTTTACTTTAAAATATTTCTCCACGATCTTTGTTTGCACCTCAAACTCATGTTTCATGCCTTTGTTCGCTCGTTTCATGAAATAAAGACTCGGCTAGATTTTTCGTAAAGAATATACTAAATTATTCAAATGCAAACCAAAATTTGTCTTCATTTTAAAATATTTCTCCCCAATCTTTGTTTGCACCTCAAACTCTTGTTTCATTCGTTTGTTCCCTAGTTACATGCAAGAAAAACTCGGCTAGATTTTTTGTAAAAAATATACTAAATTTTTAAATACAAGCCAAAATTTGTTTTCAGTTTACAATTTTTCTCGACAATCTTTGTTTGCTTCTCAAACTCATGTTTCATGCGTTTGTTCGCTCGTTTCATGAAATAAAAACTCTGCTAGATTTTTCGTAAAGAATATACTATATTATTCAAATGCAAACCAAAATTTGTTTTCATTTTAAAACATTTCTCCACAATCTTTGTTTCCATCTAAAACTCATGTTTCATGCATTTGTTCGCTCATTTTATATAAAAATAACACTGCTAGATTTTCCGTAAATACTATATTATTCAAATGCAAACCAAAATTTATTTTTACTTTAAAATATTTCTCCACGATCTTTGTTTGCACCTCAAACTCATGTTTCATGCCTTTGTTCGCTCGTTTCATGAAATAAAGACTCGACTAGATTTTTCGTAAAGAATATACTAAATTATTCAAATGCAAACCAAAATTTGTCTTCATTTTAAAATATTTCTCCCCAATCTTTGTTTCCATCTAAAACTCATGTTTAATGCATTTGTTCGCTCATTCTATATAAAAATAACACTGCTAGATTTTTCGTAAATACTATATTATTCAAATGCAAACCAAAATTTATTTTTACTTTAAAATATTTCTCCACGATCTTTGTTTGTACCTCAAACTCATGTTTCATGCCTTTGTTCGCTCATTTCATGAAGTAAAACTCGGCCAGATTTTTCATAAAGAATATACTATATTATTCAAATGCAAACCAAATTTTGTTTTCATTTTAAAATATTTCTCCACAATCTTTGTTTGCACCTCAATCTCATGTTTCATGCGTTTGTTCGCTCGTTTCATGAAATAAAAACTCGGCTAGATTTTTCGTAAAGAATATACTAAATTATTCAAATGCAAACCAAAATTTGTCTTCATTTTAAAATATTTCTCCCAAATCTTTGTTTGCACCTGAAACTCTTGTTTCATTCGTTTGTTCCCTAGTTACATGCAAGAAAAACTCGGCTAGATTTTTTGTAAAAAATATACTAAATTTTTCAAATGCAAGCCAAAATTTGTTTTCAGTTTACAATGTTTCTCGACAATCTTTGTTTGCTTCTCAAACTCATGTTTCATGCGTTTGTTCGCTCGTTTCATGAAATAAAAACTCGGCTAGATTTTTCGTAAAGATTATACAATATTATTCAAATGCAAACCAAAATTTGTTTTCATTTTAAAATATTTCTCCACAATCTTTGTTTCCATCTAAAACTCATGTTTCATGCATTTGTTCGCTCATTTTATATAAAAATAACACTGCTAGATTTTTCGTAAATACTATATTATTCAAATGCAAACCAAAATTTATTTTTACTTTAAAATATTTCTCCACGATCTTTGTTTGCACCTCAAACTCATGTTTCATGTCTTTGTTCGCTCGTTTCATGAAATAAAGACTCGGCTTGATTTTTCGTAAAGAATATACTAAATTATACAAATGCAAACCAAAATTTGTCTTCATTTTAAAATATTTCTCCCCAATCTTTGTTTGCACCTCAAACTCTTGTTTCATTCGTTTGTTCCCTAGTTACATGCAAGAAAAACTCGGCTAGATTTTTTGTAAAAAATATACTAAATTTTTAAATACAAGCCAAAATTTGTTTTCAGTTTACAATTTTTCTCGACAATCTTTGTTTGCTTCTCAAACTCATGTTTCATGCGTTTGTTCGCTCGTTTCATGAAATAAAAACTCGGCTAGATTTTTCGTAAAGAATATACTATATTATTCAAATGCAAACCAAAATTTGTTTTCATTTTAAAACATTTCTCCACAATCTTTGTTTCCATCTAAAACTCATGTTTCATGCATTTGTTCGCTCATTTTATATAAAAATAACACTGCTAGATTTTCCGTAAATACTATATTATTCAAATGCAAACCAAAATTTATTTTTACTTTAAAATATTTCTCCACGATCTTTGTTTGCACCTCAAACTCATGTTTCATGCCTTTGTTCAATCGTTTCATGAAATAAAAACTCGGCTAGATTTTTCGTAAAGAATATACTATATTATTCAAATGCAAACCAAAATTTGTTTTCATTTTAAAATATTTCTCCACAATCTTTGTTTCCATCTAAAACTCATGTTTAATGCATTTGTTCGCTCATTTTATATAAAAATAACACTGCTAGATTTTTTGTAAATACTATATTATTCAAATGCAAACCAAAATTTATTTTTACTTTAAAATATTTCTCCACGATCTTTGTTTGCACCTCAAACTCATGTTTCATGCCTTTGTTCGCTCGTTTCATGAAATAAAGACTCGGCTAGATTTTTCGTAAAGAATATACTAAATTATTCAAATGCAAACCAAAATTTGTCTTCATTTTAAAATATTTCTCCCCAATCTTTGTTTCCATCTAAAACTCATGTTTAATGCATTTGTTCGCTCATTCTATATAAAAATAACACTGCTAGATTTTTCGTAAATACTATATTATTCAAATGCAAACCAAAATTTATTTTTACTTTAAAATATTTCTCCACGATCTTTGTTTGCACCTCAAACTCATGTTTCATGTCTTTGTTCGCTCGTTTCATGAAATAAAGACTCGGCTTGATTTTTCGTAAAGAATATACTAAATTATACAAATGCAAACCAAAATTTGTCTTCATTTTAAAATATTTCTCCCCAATCTTTGTTTGCACCTCAAACTCTAGTTTCATTCGTTTGTTCCCTAGTTACATGCAAGAAAAACTCGGCTAGATTTTTTGTAAAAAATATACTAAATTTTTAAATACAAGCCAAAATTTGTTTTCAGTTTACAATTTTTCTCGACAATCTTTGTTTGCTTCTCAAACTCATGTTTCATGCGTTTGTTCGCTCGTTTCATGAAATAAAAACTCGGCTAGATTTTTCGTAAACAATATACTATATTATTCAAATGCAAACCAAAATTTGTTTTCATTTTAAAACATTTCTCCACAATCTTTGTTTCCATCTAAAACTCATGTTTCATGCAATTGTTCGCTCATTTTATATAAAAATAACACTGCTAGATTTTCCGTAAATACTATATTATTCAAATGCAAACCAAAATTTATTTTTACTTTAAAATATTTCTCCACGATCTTTGTTTGCACCTCAAACTCATGTTTCATGCCTTTGTTCGCTCGTTTCATGAAATAAAGACTCGACTAGATTTTTCGTAAAGAATATACTAAATTATTCAAATGCAAACAAAAATTTGTCTTCATTTTAAAATATTTCTCCCCAATCTTTGTTTCCATCTAAAACTCATGTTTAATGCATTTGTTCGCTCATTCTATATAAAAATAACACTGCTAGATTTTTCGTAAATACTATATTATTCAAATGCAAACCAAAATTTATTTTTACTTTAAAATATTTCTCCACGATCTTTTTTTGTACCTCAAACTCATGTTTCATGCCTTTGTTCGCTCATTTCATGAAGTAAAAACTCGGCCAGATTTTTCATAAAGAATATACTATATTATTCAAATGCAAACCAAATTTTGTTTTCATTTTAAAATATTTCTCCACAATCTTTGTTTGCACCTCAATCTCATGTTTCATGCGTTTGTTCGCTCGTTTCATGAAATAAAAACTCGGCTAGATTTTTCGTAAAGAATATACTAAATTATTCAAATGCAAACCAAAATTTGTCTTCATTTTAAAATATTTCTCCCAAATCTTTGTTTGCACCTGAAACTCTTGTTTCATTCGTTTGTTCCCTAGTTACATGCAAGAAAAACTCGGCTAGATTTTTTGTAAAAAATATACTAAATTTTTCAAATGCAAGCCAAAATTTGTTTTCAGTTTACAATGTTTCTCGACAATCTTTGTTTGCTTCTCAAACTCATGTTTCATGCGTTTGTTCGCTCGTTTAATGAAATAAAAACTCGTCTAGATTTTTCGTAAAGATTATACAATATTATTCAAATGCAAACCAAAATTTGTTTTCAGTTTACAATGTTTCTCGACAATCTTTGTTTGCTTCTCAAACTCATGTTTCATGCGTTTGTTCGCTCGTTTCATGAAATAAAAACTCGGCTAGATTTTTCGTAAAGAATATACTATATTATTCAAATGCAAACAAAAATTTGTTTTCATTTTAAAATATTTCTCCACAATCTTTGTTTCCATCTAAAACTCATGTTTCATGCATTTGTTCGCTCATTTTATATAAAAATAACACTGCTAGATTTTTCGTAAATACTATATTATTCAAATGCAAACCAAAATTTATTTTTACTTTAAAATATTTCTCCACGATCTTTGTTTGTACCTCAAAACTCATGTTTCATGCCTTTGTTCGCTCGTTTCATGAAGTAAAAACTCGGCCAGATTTTTCATAAAGAATATACTATATTATTCAAATGCAAACCAAATTTTGTTTTCATTTTAAAATATTTCTCCACAATCTTTGTGTGCACCTCAATCTCATGTTTCATGCGTTTGTTCGCTCGTTTCATGAAATAAAAACTCGGCTAGATTTTTCGTAAAGAATATACTAAATTATTCAAATGCAAACCAAAATTTGTCTTCATTTTAAAATATTTCTCCCAAATCTTTGTTTGCACCTCAAACTCTTGTTTCATTCGTTTGTTCCCTAGTTACATGCAAGAAAAACTCGGCTAGATTTTTTGTAAAAAATATACTAAATTTTTCAAATGCAAGCCAAAATTTGTTTTCAGTTTACAATGTTTCTCGACAATCTTTGTTTGCTTCTCAAACTCATGTTTCATGCGTTTGTTCGCTCGTTTCATGAAATAAAAACTCGTCTAGATTTTTCGTAAAGATTATACAATATTATTCAAATGAAAACCAAAATTTGTTTTCATTTTAAAATATTTCTCCACAATCTTTGTTTGCACCTCAATCTCATGTTTCATGCGTTTGTTCGCTCGTTTCATGAAATAAAAACTCGGCTAGATTTTTCGTAAAGAATATACTAAATTATTCAAATGCAAACCAAAATTTGTCTTCATTTTAAAATATTTCTCCCAAATCTTTGTTTGCACCTGAAACTCTTGTTTCATTCGTTTGTCCCCTAGTTACATGCAAGAAAAACTCGGCTAGATTTTTTGTAAAAAATATACTATATTTTTCAAATGCAAACCAAAATTTGTTTTCAGTTTACAATGTTTCTCGACAATCTTTGTTTGCTTCTCAAACTCATGTTTCATGCGTTTGTTCGCTCGTTTCATGAAATAAAAACTCGGCTAGATTTTTCGTAAAGAATATACTATATTATTCAAATGCAAACAAAAATTTGTTTTCATTTTAAAATATTTCTCCACAATCTTTGTTTCCATCTAAAACTCATGTATCATGCATTTGTTCGCTCATTTTATATAAAAATAACACTGCTAGATTTTTCGTAAATACTATATTATTCAAATGCAAACCAAAATTTATTTTTACTTTAAAATATTTCTCCACGATCTTTGTTTGTACCTCAAAACTCATGTTTCATGCCTTTGTTCGCTCGTTTCATGAAGTAAAAACTCGGCCAGATTTTTCATAAAGAATATACTATATTATTCAAATGCAAACCAAATTTTGTTTTCATTTTAAAATATTTCTCCACAATCTTTGTTTGCACCTCAATCTCATGTTTCATGCGTTTGTTCGCTCGTTTCATGAAATAAAAACTCGGCTAGATTTTTCGTAAAGAATATACTAAATTATTCAAATGCAAACCAAAATTTGTCTTCATTTTAAAATATTTCTCCCAAATCTTTGTTTGCACCTGAAACTCTTGTTTCATTCGTTTGTTCCCTAGTTACATGCAAGAAAAACTCGGCTAGATTTTTTGTAAAAAATATACTAAATTTTTCAAATGCAAGCCAAAATTTGTTTTCAGTTTACAATGTTTCTCGACAATCTTTGTTTGCTTCTCAAACTCGTGTTTCATGCGTTTGTTCGCTCGTTTCATGAAATAAAAACTCGGCTAGATTTTTCGTAAAGAATATACTATATTATTCAAATGCAAACCAAAATTTGTTTTCATTTTAAAATATTTCTCCACAATCTTTGTTTCCATCTAAAACTCATGTTTCATGCATTTGTTCGCTCATTTTATATAAAAATAACACTGCTAGATTTTTCGTAAATACTATATTATTCAAATGCAAACCAAAATTTATTTTTACTTTAAAATATTTCTCCACGATCTTTGTTTGCACCTCAAACTCATGTTTCATGCCTTTGTTCACTCGTTTCATGAAATAAAAACTCGGCTAGATTTTTCGTAAAGAATATACTAAATTATTCAAATGCAAACCAAAATTTGTGTTCATTTTAAAATATTTCTCCCAAATCTTTGTTTGCACCTCAAACTCTTGTTTCATTCGTTTGTTCCCTAGTTACATGCAAGAAAAACTCGGCTAGATTTTTTGTAAAAAATATACTAAATTTTTAAATACAAGCCAAAATTTGTTTTCAGTTTACAATTTTTCTCGACAATCTTTGTTTGCTTCTCAAACTCATGTTTCATGCGTTTGTTCGCTCGTTTCATGAAATAAAAACTCGGCTAGATTTTTCGTAAAGAATATACTATATTATTCAAATGCAAACCAAAATTTGTTTTCATTTTAAAACATTTCTCCACAATCTTTGTTTCCATCTAAAACTCATGTTTCATGCATTTGTTCGCTCATTTTATATAAAAATAACACTGCTAGATTTTCCGTAAATACTATATTATTCAAATGCAAACCAAAATTTATTTTTACTTTAAAATATTTCTCCACGATCTTTGTTTGCACCTCAAACTCATGTTTCATGCCTTTGTTCACTCGTTTCATGAAATAAAAACTCGGCTAGATTTTTCGTAAAGAATATACTATATTATTCAAATGCAAACCAAAATTTGTTTTCATTTTAAAATATTTCTCCACAATCTTTGTTTCCATCTAAAACTCATGTTTAATGCATTTGTTCGCTCATTCTATATAAAAATAACACTGCTAGATTTTTCGTAAATACTATATTATTCAAATGCAAACCAAAATTTATTTTTACTTTAAAATATTTCTCCACGATCTTTGTTTGTACCTCAAACTCATGTTTCATGCCTTTGTTCGCTCATTTCATGAAGTAAAAACTCGGCCAGATTTTTCATAAAGAATATACTATATTATTCAAATGCAAACCAAATTTTGTATTTTAAAATATTTCTCCACCATCTTTGTTTGCACCTCAATCTCATGTTTCATGCGTTTGTTCGCTCGTTTCATGAAATAAAAACTCGGCTAGATTTTTCGTAAAGAATATACTAAATTATTCAAATGCAAACCAAAATTTGTGTTCATTTTAAAATATTTCTCCCAAATCTTTGTTTGCACCTCAAACTCTTGTTTCATTCGTTTGTTCCCTAGTTACATGCAAGAAAAACTCGGCTAGATTTTTTGTAAAAAATATACTAAATTTTTAAATACAAGCCAAAATTTGTTTTCAGTTTACAATTTTTCTCGACAATCTTTGTTTGCTTCTCCAACTCATGTTTCATGCGTTTGTTCGCTCGTTTCATGAAATAAAAACTCGGCTAGATTTTTCGTAAAGAATATACTATATTATTCAAATGCAAACCAAAATTTGTTTTCATTTTAAAACATTTCTCCACAATCTTTGTTTCCATCTAAAACTCATGTTTCATGCATTTGTTCGCTCATTTTATATAAAAATAACACTGCTAGATTTTCCGTAAATACTATATTATTCAAATGCAAACCAAAATTTATTTTTACTTTAAAATATTTCTCCACGATCTTTGTTTGCACCTCAAACTCATGTTTCATGCCTTTGTTCACTCGTTTCATGAAATAAAAACTCGGCTAGATTTTTCGTAAAGAATATACTATATTATTCAAATGCAAACCAAAATTTGTTTTCATTTTAAAATATTTCTCCACAATCTTTGTTTCCATCTAAAACTCATGTTTAATGCATTTGTTCGCTCATTCTATATAAAAATAACACTGCTAGATTTTTCGTAAATACTATATTATTCAAATGCAAACCAAAATTTATTTTTACTTTAAAATATTTCTCCACGATCTTTGTTTGTACCTCAAACTCATGTTTCATGCCTTTGTTCGCTCATTTCATGAAGTAAAAACTCGGCCAGATTTTTCATAAAGAATATACTATATTATTCAAATGCAAACCAAATTTTGTATTTTAAAATATTTCTCCACCATCTTTGTTTGCACCTCAATCTCATGTTTCATGCGTTTGTTCGCTCGTTTCATGAAATAAAAACTCGGCTAGATTTTTCGTAAAGAATATACTAAATTATTCAAATGCAAACAAAAATTTGTCTTCATTTTAAAATATTTCTCCCAAATCTTTGTTTGCACCTGAAACTCTTGTTTCATTCGTTTGTTCCCTAGTTACATGCAAGAAAAACTCGGCTAGATTTTTTGTAAAAAATATACTAAATTTTTCAAATGCAAGCCAAATTTTCTTTTTAGTTTACAATGTTTCTCGACAATCTTTGTTTGCTTCTCAAACTCATGTTTCATGCGTTTGTTCGCTCGTTTCATGAAATAAAAACTCGGCTAGATTTTTCGTAAAGAATATACTATATTATTCAAATGCAAACAAAAATTTGTTTTCCTTTTAAAATATTTCTCCACAATCTTTGTTTCCATCTAAACCTCTTGTTTCATGCATTCGTTCGCTCATTTTATATAAAAATAACACTGCTAGATTTTTCGTAAATACTATATTATTCAAATGCAAACCAAAATTTATTTTTACTTTAAAATATTTCTCCACGATCTTTGTTTGTACCTCAAACTCATGTTTAATGCCTTTGTTCGCTCGTTTCATGAAGTAAAAACTCGGCCAGATTTTTCATAAAGAATATACTATATTATTCAAATGCAAACCAAATTTTGTTTTCATTTTAAAATATTTCTCCACAATCTTTGTTTGCACCTCAATCTCATGTTTCATGCGTTTGTTCGCTCGTTTCATGAAATAAAAACTCGGCTAGATTTTTCGTAAAAAATATACTAAATTATTCAAATGCAAACCAAAATTTTTCTTCATTTTAAAATATTTCTCCCAAATCTTTGTTTGCACCTCAAACTCTTGTTTCATTCGTTTGTTCCCTAGTTACATGCAAGAAAAACTCGGCTAGATTTTTTGTAAAAAATATACTAAATTTTTCAAATGCAAGCCAAAATTTGTTTTCAGTTTACAATGTTTCTCGACAATCTTTGTTCGCTTCTCAAACTCATGTTTCATGCGTTTGTTCGCTCGTTTCATGAAATAAAAACTCGGCTAGATTTTTCGTAAAGAATATACTATATTATTCAAATGCAAACCAAAATTTGTTTTCATTTTAAAATATTTCTCCACAATCTTTGTTTCCATCTAAAACTCATGTTTCATGCATTTGTTCGCTCATTTTATATAAAAATAACACTGCTAGATTTTCCGTAAATACTGTATTATTCAAATGCAAACCAAAATTTATTTTTACTTTAAAATATTTCTCCACGATCTTTGTTTGCACCTCAAACTCATGTTTCATGCCTTTGTTCACTCGTTTCATGAAAGAAAAACTCGGCTAGATTTTTCGTAAAGAATATACTATATTATTCAAATGCAAACCAAAATTTGTTTTCATTTTAAAATATTTCTCCACAATCTTTGTTTCCATCTAAAACTCATGTTACATGCATTTGTTCGCTCATTTTATATAAAAATAACACTGCTAGATTTTTCGTAAATACTATATTATTCAAATGCAAACCAAAATTTATTTTTACTTTAAAATATTTTTCCACGATCTTTGTTTGTACCTCAAACTCATGTTTCATGCCTTTGTTCGCTCGTTTCATGAAGTAAAAACTCGGCCAGATTTTTCATAAAGAATATACTATATTATTCAAATGCAAACCAAATTTGGTTTTCATTTTAAAATATTTCTCCACAATCTTTGTTTGCACCTCAATCTCATGTTTCATGCGTTTGTTCGCTCGTTTCATGAAATAAAAACTCGGCTAGATTTTTCGTAAAGAATATACTAAATTATTTAAATGCAAACCAAATTTTGTTTTCATTTTAAAATATTTCTCCCAAATCGTTGTTTGCACCTCAATCTCATGTTTCATGCGTTTGTTCGTTCGTTTCATGAAATAAAAACTCGGCTAGATTTTTCGTAACGAATATACTGAATTATTCAAATGCAAACGAAAATTTGTTTTCATTTTAAAATATTTCTCCACAATTTTTGTTTCCATCTAAAACTCATGTTTCATGCATTTGTGCGCTCATTTTATATAAAAATAACACTGCTAGATTTTTCGTAAATACTAAATTATTCGAATGCAAACCAAAATTTATTTTTACTTTAAAATATTTCTCCACGATCTTTGTTTGCACCTCAAACTCATGTTTCATGCCTTTGTTCGCTCGTTTCATGAAATAAAAACTCAGCTAGATTTTTCGTAAAGAATATACTATATTATTCAAATGCAAACCAAAATTTGTTTTCATTTTAAAACATTTCTCCACAATCTTTGTTTCCATCTAAAACTCATGTTTCATGCATTTGTTCGCTCATTTTATATAAAAATAACACTGCTAGATTTTCCGTAAATACTATATTATTCAAATGCAAACCAAAATTTATTTTTACTTTAAAATATTTCTCCACGATCTTTGTTTGCACCTCAAACTCATGTTTCATGCCTTTGTTCACTCGTTTCATGAAATAAAAACTCGGCTAGATTTTTCGTAAAGAATATACTATATTATTCAAATGCAAACCAAAATTTGTTTTCATTTTAAAATATTTCTCCACAATCTTTGTTTCCATCTAAAACTCATGTTTAATGCATTTGTTCGCTCATTCTATATAAAAATAACACTGCTAGATTTTTCGTAAATACTATATTATTCAAATGCAAACCAAAATTTATTTTTACTTTAAAATATTTCTCCACGATCTTTGTTTGTACCTCAAACTCATGTTTCATGCCTTTGTTCGCTCATTTCATGAAGTAAAAACTCGGCCAGATTTTTCATAAAGAATATACTATATTATTCAAATGCAAACCAAATTTTGTATTTTAAAATATTTCTCCACCATCTTTGTTTGCACCTCAATCTCATGTTTCATGCGTTTGTTCGCTCGTTTCATGAAATAAAAACTCGGCTAGATTTTTCGTAAAGAATATACTAAATTATTCAAATGCAAACAAAAATTTGTCTTCATTTTAAAATATTTCTCCCAAATCTTTGTTTGCACCTGAAACTCTTGTTTCATTCGTTTGTTCCCTAGTTACATGCAAGAAAAACTCGGCTAGATTTTTTGTAAAAAATATACTAAATTTTTCAAATGCAAGCCAAATTTTCTTTTTAGTTTACAATGTTTCTCGACAATCTTTGTTTGCTTCTCAAACTCATGTTTCATGCGTTTGTTCGCTCGTTTCATGAAATAAAAACTCGGCTAGATTTTTCGTAAAGAATATACTATATTATTCAAATGCAAACAAAAATTTGTTTTCCTTTTAAAATATTTCTCCACAATCTTTGTTTCCATCTAAAACTCTTGTTTCATGCATTCGTTCGCTCATTTTATATAAAAATAACACTGCTAGATTTTTCGTAAATACTATATTATTCAAATGCAAACCAAAATTTATTTTTACTTTAAAATATTTCTCCACGATCTTTGTTTGTACCTCAAACTCATGTTTAATGCCTTTGTTCGCTCGTTTCATGAAGTAAAAACTCGGCCAGATTTTTCATAAAGAATATACTATATTATTCAAATGCAAACCAAATTTTGTTTTCATTTTAAAATATTTCTCCACAATCTTTGTTTGCACCTCAATCTCATGTTTCATGCGTTTGTTCGCTCGTTTCATGAAATAAAAACTCGGCTAGATTTTTCGTAAAGAATATACTAAATTATTCAAATGCAAACCAAAATTTTTCTTCATTTTAAAATATTTCTCCCAAATCTTTGTTTGCACCTCAAACTCTTGTTTCATTCGTTTGTTCCCTAGTTACATGCAAGAAAAACTCGGCTAGATTTTTTGTAAAAAATATACTAAATTTTTCAAATGCAAGCCAAAATTTGTTTTCAGTTTACAATGTTTCTCGACAATCTTTGTTTGCTTCTCAAACTCATGTTTCATGCGTTTGTTCGCTCGTTTCATGAAATAAAAACTCGGCTAGATTTTTCGTAAAGAATATACTATATTATTCAAATGCAAACCAAAATTTGTTTTCATTTTAAAATATTTCTCCACAATCTTTGTTTCCATCTAAAACTCATGTTTCATGCATTTGTTCGCTCATTTTATATAAAAATAACACTGCTAGATTTTCCGTAAATACTGTATTATTCAAATGCAAACCAAAATTTATTTTTACTTTAAAATATTTCTCCACGATCTTTGTTTGCACCTCAAACTCATGTTTCATGCCTTTGTTCACTCGTTTCATGAAAGAAAAACTCGGCTAGATTTTTCGTAAAGAATATACTATATTATTCAAATGCAAACCAAAATTTGTTTTCATTTTAAAATATTTCTCCACAATCTTTGTTTCCATCTAAAACTCATGTTACATGCATTTGTTCGCTCATTTTATATAAAAATAACACTGCTAGATTTTTCGTAAATACTATATTATTCAAATGCAAACCAAAATTTATTTTTACTTTAAAATATTTTTCCACGATCTTTGTTTGTACCTCAAACTCATGTTTCATGCCTTTGTTCGCTCGTTTCATGAAGTAAAAACTCGGCCAGATTTTTCATAAAGAATATACTATATTATTCAAATGCAAACCAAATTTGGTTTTCATTTTAAAATATTTCTCCACAATCTTTGTTTGCACCTCAATCTCATGTTTCATGCGTTTGTTCGCTCGTTTCATGAAATAAAAACTCGGCTAGATTTTTCGTAAAGAATATACTAAATTATTTAAATGCAAACCAAATTTTGTTTTCATTTTAAAATATTTCTCCCAAATCGTTGTTTGCACCTCAATCTCATGTTTCATGCGTTTGTTCGTTCGTTTCATGAAATAAAAACTCGGCTAGATTTTTCGTAACGAATATACTGAATTATTCAAATGCAAACGAAAATTTGTTTTCATTTTAAAATATTTCTCCACAATTTTTGTTTCCATCTAAAACTCATGTTTCATGCATTTGTGCGCTCATTTTATATAAAAATAACACTGCTAGATTTTTCGTAAATACTAAATTATTCGAATGCAAACCAAAATTTATTTTTACTTTAAAATATTTCTCCACGATCTTTGTTTGCACCTCAAACTCATGTTTCATGCCTTTGTTCGCTCGTTTCATGAAATAAAAACTCGGCTAGATTTTTCATAAAGAATATACTATATTATTCAAATGCATACCAAATTTTGTTTTCATTTTAAAATATTTCTCCACAATCTTTGTTTGCACCTCAATCTCATGTTTCATGCGTTTGTTCGCTCGTTTCATGAAATAAAAACTCGGCTAGATTTTTCGTAAAGAATATACTAAATTATTCAAATGCAAACCAAAATTTGTCTTCATTTTAAAATATTTCTCCCAAATCTTTGTTTGCACCTGAAACTCTTGTTTCATTCGTTTGTTCCCTAGTTACATGCAAGAAAAACTCGGCTAGATTTTTTGTAAAAAATATACTAAATTTTTCAAATGCAAGCCAAAATTTGTTTTCAGTTTACAATGTTTCTCGACAATCTTTGTTTGCTTCTCAAACTCATGTTTCATGCGTTTGTTCGCTCGTTTCATGAAATAAAAACTCGGCTAGATTTTTCGTAAAGAATATACTATATTATTCAAATGCAAACCAAAATTTATTTTTACTTTAAAATATTTCTCCACGATCTTTGTTTGCACCTCAAACTCATGTTTCATTCCTTTGTTCACTCATTTCATGAAATAAAAACTCGGCTAGATTTTTCGTAAAGAATATACTATATTATTCAAATGCAAACCAAAATTTGTTTTCATTTTAAAATATTTCTCCACAGTCTTTGTTTCCATCTAAAACTCATGTTTAATGCATTTGTTCGCTCATTCTATATAAAAATGACACTGCTAGATTTTTCGTAAATACTATATTATTCAAATGCAAACCAAAATTTATTTTTACTTTAAAATATTTCTCCACGATCTTTGTTTGCACCTCAAACTCATGTTTCATGCGTTTGTTCGCTCGTTTAATGAAATAAAAACTCGGCTAGATTTTTTGTAAAGAATATACTAAATTATTTAAATGCAAACCAAAATTTATTTTTACTTTAAAATATTTCTCCACGATCTTTGTTTGCACCTCAAACTCATGTTTCGTGCCTTTGTTCGCTCATTTCATGAAGTAAAAACTCGGCCAGTTTTTTCATAAAGAATATACTATATTATTCAAATGCAAACCAAATTTTGTTTTCATTTTAAAATATTTCTCCACCATCTTTGTTTGCACCTCAATCTCATGTTTCATGCGTTTGTTCGCTCGTTTCATGAAATAAAAACTCGGCTAGATTTTTCGTAAAGAATATACTAAATTATTCAAATGCAAACCAAAATTTTTCTTCATTTTAAAATATTTCTCCGAAATCTTTGTTTGCACCTCAAACTCTTGTTTCATTCGTTTGTTCCCTAGTTACATGCAAGAAAAACTCGGCTAGATTTTTTGTAAAAAATATACTAAATTTTTCAAATGCAAGCCAAAATTTGTTTTCAGTTTACAATGTTTCTCGACAATCTTTGTTTGCTTCTCAAACTCATGTTTCATGCGTTTGTTCGCTCGTTTCATGAAATAAAAACTCGGCTAGATTTTTCGTAAAGAATATACTATATTATTCAAATGCAAACCAAAATTTGTTTTCATTTTAAAATATTTCTCCACAATCTTTGTTTCCATCTAAAACTCATGTTTCATGCATTTGTTCGCTCATTTTATATAAAAATAACACTGCTAGATTTTCCGTAAATACTGTATTATTCAAATGCAAACCAAAATTTATTTTTACTTTAAAATATTTCTCCACGATCTTTGTTTGCACCTCAAACTCATGTTTCATGCCTTTGTTCACTCGTTTCATGAAAGAAAAACTCGGCTAGATTTTTCGTAAAGAATATACTATATTATTCAAATGCAAACCAAAATTTGTTTTCATTTTAAAATATTTCTCCACAATCTTTGTTTCCATCTAAAACTTATGTTACATGCATTTGTTCGCTCATTTTATATAAAAATAACACTGCTAGATTTTTCGTAAATACTATATTATTCAAATGCAAACCAAAATTTATTTTTACTTTAAAATATTTTTCCACGATCTTTGTTTGTACCTCAAACTCATGTTTCATGCCTTTGTTCGCTCGTTTCATGAAGTAAAAACTCGGCCAGATTTTTCATAAAGAATATACTATATTATTCAAATGCAAACCAAATTTGGTTTTCATTTTAAAATATTTCTCCACAATCTTTGTTTGCACCTCAATCTCATGTTTCATGCGTTTGTTCGCTCGTTTCATGAAATAAAAACTCGGCTAGATTTTTCGTAAAGAATATACTAAATTATTTAAATGCAAACCAAATTTTGTTTTCATTTTAAAATATTTCTCCCAAATCGTTGTTTGCACCTCAATCTCATGTTTCATGCGTTTGTTCGTTCGTTTCATGAAATAAAAACTCGGCTAGATTTTTCGTAACGAATATACTGAATTATTCAAATGCAAACGAAAATTTGTTTTCATTTTAAAATATTTCTCCACAATTTTTGTTTCCATCTAAAACTCATGTTTCATGCATTTGTGCGCTCATTTTATATAAAAATAACACTGCTAGATTTTTCGTAAATACTAAATTATTCGAATGCAAACCAAAATTTATTTTTACTTTAAAATATTTCTCCACGATCTTTGTTTGCACCTCAAACTCATGTTTCATGCCTTTGTTCGCTCGTTTCATGAAATAAAAACTCGGCTAGATTTTTCATAAAGAATATACTATATTATTCAAATGCATACCAAATTTTGTTTTCATTTTAAAATATTTCTCCACAATCTTTGTTTGCACCTCAATCTCATGTTTCATGCGTTTGTTCGCTCGTTTCATGAAATAAAAACTCGGCTAGATTTTTCGTAAAGAATATACTAAATTATTCAAATGCAAACCAAAATTTGTCTTCATTTTAAAATATTTCTCCCAAATCTTTGTTTGCACCTGAAACTCTTGTTTCATTCGTTTGTTCCCTAGTTACATGCAAGAAAAACTCGGCTAGATTTTTTGTAAAAAATATACTAAATTTTTCAAATGCAAGCCAAAATTTGTTTTCAGTTTACAATGTTTCTCGACAATCTTTGTTTGCTTCTCAAACTCATGTTTCATGCGTTTGTTCGCTCGTTTCATGAAATAAAAACTCGGCTAGATTTTTCGTAAAGAATATACTATATTATTCAAATGCAAACCAAAATTTATTTTTACTTTAAAATATTTCTCCACGATCTTTGTTTGCACCTCAAACTCATGTTTCATTCCTTTGTTCACTCATTTCATGAAATAAAAACTCGGCTAGATTTTTCGTAAAGAATATACTATATTATTCAAATGCAAACCAAAATTTGTTTTCATTTTAAAATATTTCTCCACAATCTTTGTTTCCATCTAAAACTCATGTTTAATGCATTTGTTCGCTCATTCTATATAAAAATGACACTGCTAGATTTTTCGTAAATACTATATTATTCAAATGCAAACCAAAATTTATTTTTACTTTAAAATATTTCTCCACGATCTTTGTTTGCACCTCAAACTCATGTTTCATGCGTTTGTTCGCTCGTTTCATGAAATAAAAACTCGGCTAGATTTTTCGTAAAGAATATACTATATTATTCAAATGCAAACCAAAATTTGTTTTCATTTTAAAATATTTCTCCACAATCTTTGTTTCCATCTAAAACTCATGTTTCATGCATTTGTTCGCTCATTTTATATAAAAATAACACTGCTAGATTTTCCGTAAATACTGTATTATTCAAATGCAAACCAAAATTTATTTTTACTATAAAATATTTCTCCACGATCTTTGTTTGCACCTCAAACTCATGTTTCATGCCTTTGTTCACTCGTTTCATGAAAGAAAAACTCGGCTAGATTTTTCGTAAAGAATATACTATATTATTCAAATGCAAACCAAAATTTGTTTTCATTTTAAAATATTTCTCCACAATCTTTGTTTCCATCTAAAACTTATGTTACATGCATTTGTTCGCTCATTTTATATAAAAATAACACTGCTAGATTTTTCGTAAATACTATATTATTCAAATGCAAACCAAAATTTATTTTTACTTTAAAATATTTTTCCACGATCTTTGTTTGTACCTCAAACTCATGTTTCATGCCTTTGTTCGCTCGTTTCATGAAGTAAAAACTCGGCCAGATTTTTCATAAAGAATATACTATATTATTCAAATGCAAACCAAATTTGGTTTTCATTTTAAAATATTTCTCCACAATCTTTGTTTGCACCTCAATCTCATGTTTCATGCGTTTGTTCGCTCGTTTCATGAAATAAAAACTCGGCTAGATTTTTCGTAAAGAATATACTAAATTATTTAAATGCAAACCAAATTTTGTTTTCATTTTAAAATATTTCTCCCAAATCGTTGTTTGCACCTCAATCTCATGTTTCATGCGTTTGTTCGTTCGTTTCATGAAATAAAAACTCGGCTAGATTTTTCGTAACGAATATACTGAATTATTCAAATGCAAACGAAAATTTGTTTTCATTTTAAAATATTTCTCCACAATTTTTGTTTCCATCTAAAACTCATGTTTCATGCATTTGTGCGCTCATTTTATATAAAAATAACACTGCTAGATTTTTCGTAAATACTAAATTATTCGAATGCAAACCAAAATTTATTTTTACTTTAAAATATTTCTCCACGATCTTTGTTTGCACCTCAAACTCATGTTTCATGCCTTTGTTCGCTCGTTTCATGAAATAAAAACTCGGCTAGATTTTTCATAAAGAATATACTATATTATTCAAATGCATACCAAATTTTGTTTTCATTTTAAAATATTTCTCCACAATCTTTGTTTGCACCTCAATCTCATGTTTCATGCGTTTGTTCGCTCGTTTCATGAAATAAAAACTCGGCTAGATTTTTCGTAAAGAATATACTAAATTATTCAAATGCAAACCAAAATTTGTCTTCATTTTAAAATATTTCTCCCAAATCTTTGTTTGCACCTGAAACTCTTGTTTCATTCGTTTGTTCCCTAGTTACATGCAAGAAAAACTCGGCTAGATTTTTTGTAAAAAATATACTAAATTTTTCAAATGCAAGCCAAAATTTGTTTTCAGTTTACAATGTTTCTCGACAATCTTTGTTTGCTTCTCAAACTCATGTTTCATGCGTTTGTTCGCTCGTTTCATGAAATAAAAACTCGGCTAGATTTTTCGTAAAGAATATACTATATTATTCAAATGCAAACCAAAATTTATTTTTACTTTAAAATATTTCTCCACGATCTTTGTTTGCACCTCAAACTCATGTTTCATTCCTTTGTTCACTCATTTCATGAAATAAAAACTCGGCTAGATTTTTCGTAAAGAATATACTATATTATTCAAATGCAAACCAAAATTTGTTTTCATTTTAAAATATTTCTCCACAATCTTTGTTTCCATCTAAAACTCATGTTTAATGCATTTGTTCGCTCATTCTATATAAAAATGACACTGCTAGATTTTTCGTAAATACTATATTATTCAAATGCAAACCAAAATTTATTTTTACTTTAAAATATTTCTCCACGATCTTTGTTTGCACCTCAAACTCATGTTTCATGCGTTTGTTCGCTCGTTTAATGAAATAAAAACTCGGCTAGATTTTTTGTAAAGAATATACTAAATTATTTAAATGCAAACCAAAATTTATTTTTACTTTAAAATATTTCTCCACGATCTTTGTTTGCACCTCAAACTCATGTTTCGTGCCTTTGTTCGCTCATTTCATGAAGTAAAAACTCGGCCAGTTTTTTCATAAAGAATATACTATATTATTCAAATGCAAACCAAATTTTGTTTTCATTTTAAAATATTTCTCCACCATCTTTGTTTGCACCTCAATCTCATGTTTCATGCGTTTGTTCGCTCGTTTCATGAAATAAAAACTCGGCTAGATTTTTCGTAAAGAATATACTAAATTATTCAAATGCAAACCAAAATTTTTCTTCATTTTAAAATATTTCTCCGAAATCTTTGTTTGCACCTCAAACTCTTGTTTCATTCGTTTGTTCCCTAGTTACATGCAAGAAAAACTCGGCTAGATTTTTTGTAAAAAATATACTAAATTTTTCAAATGCAAGCCAAAATTTGTTTTCAGTTTACAATGTTTCTCGACAATCTTTGTTTGCTTCTCAAACTCATGTTTCATGCGTTTGTTCGCTCGTTTCATGAAATAAAAACTCGGCTAGATTTTTCGTAAAGAATATACTATATTATTCAAATGCAAACCAAAATTTGTTTTCATTTTAAAATATTTCTCCACAATCTTTGTTTCCATCTAAAACTTATGTTACATGCATTTGTTCGCTCATTTTATATAAAAATAACACTGCTAGATTTTTCGTAAATACTATATTATTCAAATGCAAACCAAAATTTATTTTTACTTTAAAATATTTTTCCACGATCTTTGTTTGTACCTCAAACTCATGTTTCATGCCTTTGTTCGCTCGTTTCATGAAGTAAAAACTCGGCCAGATTTTTCATAAAGAATATACTATATTATTCAAATGCAAACCAAATTTGGTTTTCATTTTAAAATATTTCTCCACAATCTTTGTTTGCACCTCAATCTCATGTTTCATGCGTTTGTTCGCTCGTTTCATGAAATAAAAACTCGGCTAGATTTTTCGTAAAGAATATACTAAATTATTTAAATGCAAACCAAATTTTGTTTTCATTTTAAAATATTTCTCCCAAATCGTTGTTTGCACCTCAATCTCATGTTTCATGCGTTTGTTCGTTCGTTTCATGAAATAAAAACTCGGCTAGATTTTTCGTAACGAATATACTGAATTATTCAAATGCAAACGAAAATTTGTCTTCATTTTAAAATATTTCTCCCCAATTTTTGTTTCCATCTAAAACTCATGTTTCATGCATTTGTGCGCTCATTTTATATAAAAATAACACTGCTAGATTTTTCGTAAATACTAAATTATTCGAATGCAAACCAAAATTTATTTTTACTTTAAAATATTTCTCCACGATCTTTGTTTGCACCTCAAACTCATGTTTCATGCTTTTGTTCGCTCGTTTCATGAAATAAAAACTCGGCTAGATTTTTCATAAAGAATATACTATATTATTCAAATGCATACCAAATTTTGTTTTCATTTTAAAATATTTCTCCACAATCTTTGTTTGCACCTCAATCTCATGTTTCATGCGTTTGTTCGCTCGTTTCATGAAATAAAAACTCGGCTAGATTTTTCGTAAAGAATATACTAAATTATTCAAATGCAAACCAAAATTTGTCTTCATTTTAAAATATTTCTCCCAAATCTTTGTTTGCACCTGAAACTCTTGTTTCATTCGTTTGTTCCCTAGTTACATGCAAGAAAAACTCGGCTAGATTTTTTGTAAAAAATATACTAAATTTTTCAAATGCAAGCCAAAATTTGTTTTCAGTTTACAATGTTTCTCGACAATCTTTGTTTGCTTCTCAAACTCATGTTTCATGCGTTTGTTCGCTCGTTTCATGAAATAAAAACTCGGCTAGATTTTTCGTAAAGAATATACTATATTATTCCAATGCAAACCAAAATTTATTTTTACTTTAAAATATTTCTCCACGATCTTTGTTTGCACCTCAAACTCATGTTTCATTCCTTTGTTCACTCATTTCATGAAATAAAAACTCGGCTAGATTTTTCGTAAAGAATATACTATATTATTCAAATGCAAACCAAAATTTGTTTTCATTTTAAAATATTTCTCCACAATCTTTGTTTCCATCTAAAACTCATGTTTAATGCATTTGTTCGCTCATTCTATATAAAAATGACACTGCTAGATTTTTCGTAAATACTATATTATTCAAATGCAAACCAAAATTTATTTTTACTTTAAAATATTTATCCACGATCTTTGTTTGCACCTCAAACTCATGTTTCATGCGTTTGTTCGCTCGTTTAATGAAATAAAAACTCGGCTAGATTTTTTGTAAAGAATATACTAAATTATTTAAATGCAAACCAAAATTTGTCTTCATTTTAAAATATTTCTCCCAAATCGTTGTTTGCACCTCAATCTCATGTTTCATGCGTTTGTTCGCTCGTTTCATGAAATAAAAACTCGGCTAGATTTTTCGTAACGAATATACTAAATTATTCAAATGCAAACGAAAATTTGTTTTCATTTTAAAATATTTCTCCACAATTTTTGTTTCCATCTAAAACTCATGTTTCATGCATTTGTGCGCTCATTTTATATAAAAATAACACTGCTAGATTTTTCGTAAATACTAAATTATTCGAATGCAAACCAAAATTTATTTTTACTTTAAAATATTTCTCCACGATCTTTGTTTGCAACTCAAACTCATGTTTCGTGCCTTTGTTCGCTCATTTCATGAAGTAAAAACTCGGCCAGTTTTTTCATAAAGAATATACTATATTATTCAAATGCAAACCAAATTTTGTTTTCATTTTAAAATATTTCTCCACCATCTTTGTTTGCACCTCAATCTCATGTTTCATGCGTTTGTTCGCTCGTTTCATGAAATAAAAACTCGGCTAGATTTTTCGTAAAGAATATACTAAATTATTCAAATGCAAACCAAAATTTGTCTTCATTTTAAAATATTTCTCCCAAATCTTTGTTTGCACCTCAAACTCTTGTTTCATTCGTTTGTTCCCTAGTTACATGCAAGAAAAACTCGGCTAGATTTTTTGTAAAAAATATACTAAATTTTTCAAATGCAAGCCAAAATTTGTTTTCAGTTTACAATGTTTCTCGACAATCTTTGTTTGCTTCTCAAACTCATGTTTCATGCGTTTGTTCGCTCGTTTCATGAAATAAAAACTCGGCTAGATTTTTCGTAAAGAATATACTATATTATTCAAATGCAAACCAAAATTTATTTTTACTTTAAAATATTTCTCCACGATCTTTGTTTGCACCTCAAACTCATGTTTCATTCCTTTGTTCACTCATTTCATGAAATAAAAACTCGGCTAGATTTTTCGTAAAGAATATACTATATTATTCAAATGCAAACCAAAATTTGTTTTCATTTTAAAATATTTCTCCACAATCTTTGTTTCCATCTAAAACTCATGTTTAATGCATTTGTTCGCTCATTCTATATAAAAATGACACTGCTAGATTTTTCGTAAATACTATATTATTCAAATGCAAACCAAAATTTATTTTTACTTTAAAATATTTCTCCACGATCTTTGTTTGCACCTCAAACTCATGTTTCATGCGTTTGTTCGCTCGTTTAATGAAATAAAAACTCGGCTAGATTTTTTGTAAAGAATATACTAAATTATTTAAATGCAAACCAAAATTTGTCTTCATTTTAAAATATTTCTCCCAAATCGTTGTTTGCACCTCAATCTCATGTTTCATGCGTTTGTTCGCTCGTTTCATGAAATAAAAACTCGGCTAGATTTTTCGTAACGAATATACTAAATTATTCAAATGCAAACGAAAATTTGTTTTCATTTTAAAATATTTCTCCACAATTTTTGTTTCCATCTAAAACTCATGTTTCATGCATTTGTGCGCTCATTTTATATAAAAATAACACTGCTAGATTTTTCGTAAATACTAAATTATTCGAATGCAAACCAAAATTTATTTTTACTTTAAAATATTTCTCCACGATCTTTGTTTGCAACTCAAACTCATGTTTCGTGCCTTTGTTCGCTCATTTCATGAAGTAAAAACTCGGCCAGTTTTTTCATAAAGAATATACTATATTATTCAAATGCAAACCAAATTTTGTTTTCATTTTAAAATATTTCTCCACCATCTTTGTTTGCACCTCAATCTCATGTTTCATGCGTTTGTTCGCTCGTTTCATGAAATAAAAACTCGGCTAGATTTTTCGTAAAGAATATACTAAATTATTCAAATGCAAACCAAAATTTGTCTTCATTTTAAAATATTTCTCCCAAATCTTTGTTTGCACCTCAAACTCTTGTTTCATTCGTTTGTTCCCTAGTTACATGCAAGAAAAACTCGGCTAGATTTTTTGTAAAAAATATACTAAATTTTTCAAATGCAAGCCAAAATTTGTTTTCAGTTTACAATGTTTCTCGACAATCTTTGTTTGCTTCTCAAACTCATGTTTCATGCGTTTGTTCGCTCGTTTCATGAAATAAAAACTCGGCTAGATTTTTCGTAAAGAATATACTATATTATTCAAATGCAAACAAAAATTTGTTTTCATTTTAAAATATTTCTCCACAATCTTTGTTTCCATCTAAAACTCATGTTTCATGCATTTGTTCGCTCATTTTATATAAAAATAACACTGCTAGATTTTTCGTAAATACTAAATTATTCGAATGCAAACCAAAATTTATTTTTACTTTAAAATATTTCTCCACGATCTTTGTTTGCACCTCAAACTCATGTTTCATGCCTTTGTTCGCTCGTTTCATGAAATAAAAACTCGGCTAGATTTTTCATAAATAATATACTATATTATTGAAATGCATACCAAATTTTGTTTTCATTTTAAAATATTTCTCCACAATCTTTGTTTGCACCTCAATCTCATGTTTCATGCGTTTGTTCGCTCGTTTCATGAAATAAAAACTCGGCTAGATTTTTCGTAAAGAATATACTAAATTATTCAAATGCAAACCAAAATTTGTCTTCATTTTAAAATATTTCTCCCAAATCTTTGTTTGCACCTGAAACTCTTGTTTCATTCGTTTGTTCCCTAGTTACATGCAAGAAAAACTCGGCTAGATTTTTTGTAAAAAATATACTAAATTTTTCAAATGCAAGCCAAAATTTGTTTTCAGTTTACAATGTTTCTCGACAATCTTTGTTTGCTTCTCAAACTCATGTTTCATGCGTTTGTTCGCTCGTTTCATGAAATAAAAACTCGGCTAGATTTTTCGTAAAGAATATACTATATTATTCAAATGCAAACCAAAATTTATTTTTACTTTAAAATATTTCTCCACGATCTTTGTTTGCACCTCAGACTCATGTTTCATTCCTTTGTTCACTCATTTCATGAAATAAAAACTCGGCTAGATTTTTCGTAAAGAATATACTATATTATTCAAATGCAAACCAAAATTTGTTTTCATTTTAAAATATTTCTCCACAATCTTTGTTTCCATCTAAAACTCATGTTTAATGCATTTGTTCGCTCATTCTATATAAAAATGACACTGCTAGATTTTTCGTAAATACTATATTATTCAAATGCAAACCAAAATTTATTTTTACTTTAAAATATTTCTCCACGATCTTTGTTTGCACCTCAAACTCATGTTTCATGCGTTTGTTCGCTCGTTTAATGAAATAAAAACTCGTCTAGATTTTTCGTAAAGAATATACTAAATTATTTAAATGCAAACCAAAATTTGTCTTCATTTTAAAATATTTCTCCCAAATCGTTGTTTGCACCTCAATCTCATGTTTCATGCGTTTGTTCGCTCGTTTCATGAAATAAAAACTCGGCTAGATTTTTCGTAACGAATATACTAAATTATTCAAATGCAAACGAAAATTTGTTTTCATTTTAAAATATTTCTCCACAATTTTTGTTTCCATCTAAAACTCATGTTTCATGCATTTGTGCGCTCATTTTATATAAAAATAACACTGCTAGATTTTTCGTTAATACTAAATTATTCGAATGCAAACCAAAATTTATTTTTACTTTAAAATATTTCTCCACGATCTTTGTTTGCACCTCAAACTCATGTTTCGTGCCTTTGTTCGCTCATTTCATGAAGTAAAAACTCGGCCAGTTTTTTCATAAAGAATATACTATATTATTCAAATGCAAACCAAATTTTGTTTTCATTTTAAAATATTTCTCCACCATCTTTGTTTGCACCTCAATCTCATGTTTCATGCGTTTGTTCGCTCGTTTCATGAAATAAAAACTCGGCTAGATTTTTCGTAAAGAATATACTAAATTATTCAAATGCAAACCAAAATTTGTCTTCATTTTAAAATATTTCTCCCAAATCTTTGTTTGCACCTGAAACTCTTGTTTCATTCGTTTGTTCCCTAGTTACATGCAAGAAAAACTCGGCTAGATTTTTTGTAAAAAATATACTAAATTTTTCAAATGCAAGCCAAAATTTGTTTTCAGTTTACAATGTTTCTCGACAATCTTTGTTTGCTTCTCAAACTCATGTTTCATGCGTTTGTTCGCTCGTTTCATGAAATAAAAACTCGGCTAGATTTTTCGTAAAGAATATACTATATTATTCAAATGCAAACAAAAATTTGTTTTCATTTTAAAATATTTCTCCACAATCTTTGTTTCCATCTAAAACTCATGTTTCATGCATTTGTTCGCTCATTTTATATAAAAATAACACTGCTAGATTTTTCGTAAATACTATATTATTCAAATGCAAACCAAAATTTATTTTTACTTTAAAATATTTCTCCACGATCTTTGTTTGTACCTCAAACTCATGTTTCATGCCTTTGTTCGCTCATTTCATGAAGTAAAAACTCGGCCAGATTTTTCATAAAGAATATACTATATTATTCAAATGCAAACCAAATTTTGTTTTCATTTTAAAATATTTCTCCACAATCTTTGTTTGCACCTCAATCTCATGTTTCATGCGTTTGTTCGCTCGTTTCATGAAATAAAAACTCGGCTAGATTTTTCGTAAAGAATATACTAAATTATTCAAATGCAAACCAAAATTTTTCTTCATTTTAAAATATTTCTCCCAAATCTTTGTTTGCACCTCAAACTCTTGTTTCATTCGTTTGTTCCCTAGTTACATGCAAGAAAAACTCGGCTAGATTTTTTGTAAAAAATATACTAAATTTTTCAAATGCAAGCCAAAATTTGTTTTCAGTTTACAATGTTTCTCGACAATCTTTGTTTGCTTCTCAAACTCAGGTTTCATGCGTTTGTTCGCTCGTTTCATGAAATAAAAACTCGGCTAGATTTTTCGTAAAGAATATACTATATTATTCAAATGCAAACCAAAATTTGTTTTCATTTTAAAATATTTCTCCACAATCTTTGTTTCCATCTAAAACTCATGTTTCATGCATTTGTTCGCTCATTTTATATAAAAATAACACTGCTAGATTTTCCGTAAATACTATATTATTCAAATGCAAACCAAAATTTATTTTTACTTTAAAATATTTCTCCACGATCTTTGTTTGCACCTCAAACTCATGTTTCATGCCTTGGTTCACTCGTTTCATGAAAGAAAAACTCCGCTAGATTTTTCGTAAAGAATATACTATATTATTCAAATGCAAACCAAAATTTGTTTTCATTTTAAAATATTTCTCCACAATCTTTGTTTCCATCTAAAACTCATGTTACATGCATTTGTTCGCTCATTTTATATAAAAATAACACTGCTAGATTTTTCGTAAATACTATATTATTCAAATGCAAACCAAAATTTATTTTTACTTTAAAATATTTCTCCACGATCTTTGTTTGTACCTCAAACTCATGTTTCATGCCTTTGTTCGCTCGTTTCATGAAGTAAAAACTCGGCCAGATTTTTCATAAAGAATATACTATATTATTCAAATGCAAACCAAATTTGGTTTTCATTTTAAAATATTTCTCCACAATCTTTGTATGCACCTCAATCTCATGTTTCATGCGTTTGTTCGCTCGTTTCATGAAATAAAAACTCGGCTAGATTTTTCGTAAAGAATATACTAAATTATTTAAATGCAAACCAAAATTTGTTTTCATTTTAAAATATTTCTCCACAATCTTTGTTTGCACCTCAATCTCATGTTTCATGCGTTTGTTCGCTCGTTTCATGAAATAAAAACTCGGCTAGATTTTTCGTAAAGAATATACTAAATTATTCAAATGCAAACCAAAATTTTTCTTCATTTTAAAATATTTCTCCCAAATCTTTGTTTGCACCTCAAACTCTTGTTTCATTCGTTTGTTCCCTAGTTACATGCAAGAAAAACTCGGCTAGATTTTTTGTAAAAAATATACTAAATTTTTCAAATGCAAGCCAAAATTTGTTTTCAGTTTACAATGTTTCTCGACAATCTTTGTTTGCTTCTCGAACTCATGTTTCATGCGTTTGTTCGCTCGTTTCATGAAATAAAAACTCGGCTAGATTTTTCGTAAAGAATATACTATATTATTCAAATGCAAACAAAAATTTGTTTTCATTTTAAAATATTTCTCCACAATCTTTGTTTCCATCTAAAACTCATGTTTCATGCATTTGTTCGCTCATTTTATATAAAAATAACACTGCTAGATTTTTCGTAAATACTATATTATTCAAATGCAAACCAAAATTTATTTTTACTTTAAAATATTTCTCCACGATCTTTGTTTGTACCTCAAACTCATGTTTCATGCCTTTGTTCGCTCATTTCATGAAGTAAAAACTCGGCCAGATTTTTCATAAAGAATATACTATATTATTCAAATGCAAACCAAATTTTGTTTTCATTTTAAAATATTTCTCCACAATCTTTGTTTGCACCTCAATCTCATGTTTCATGCGTTTGTTCGCTCGTTTCATGAAATAAAAACTCGGCTAGATTTTTCGTAAAGAATATACTAAATTATTCAAATGCAAACCAAAATTTTTCTTCATTTTAAAATATTTCTCCCAAATCTTTGTTTGCACCTCAAACTCTTGTTTCATTCGTTTGTTCCCTAGTTACATGCAAGAAAAACTCGGCAAGATTTTTTGTAAAAAATATACTAAATTTTTCAAATGCAAGCCAAAATTTGTTTTCAGTTTACAATGTTTCTCGACAATCTTTGTTTGCTTCTCAAACTCAGGTTTCATGCGTTTGTTCGCTCGTTTCATGAAATAAAAACTCGGCTAGATTTTTCGTAAAGAATATACTATATTATTCAAATGCAAACCAAAATTTGTTTTCATTTTAAAATATTTCTCCACAATCTTTGTTTCCATCTAAAACTCATGTTTCATGCATTTGTTCGCTCATTTTATATAAAAATAACACTGCTAGATTTTCCGTAAATACTATATTATTCAAATGCAAACCAAAATTTATTTTTACTTTAAAATATTTCTCCACGATCTTTGTTTGCACCTCAAACTCATGTTTCATGCCTTTGTTCACTCGTTTCATGAAAGAAAAACTCGGCTAGATTTTTCGTAAAGAATATACTATATTATTCAAATGCAAACCAAAATTTGTTTTCATTTTAAAATATTTCTCCACAATCTTTGTTTCCATCTAAAACTCATGTTACATGCATTTGTTCGCTCATTTTATACAAAAATAACACTGCTAGATTTTTCGTAAATACTATATTATTCAAATGCAAACCAAAATTTATTTTTACTTTAAAATATTTCTCCACGATCTTTGTTTGTACCTCAAACTCATGTTTCATGCCTGTGTTCGCTCGTTTCATGAAGTAAAAACTCGGCCAGATTTTTCATAAAGAATATACTATATTATTCAAATGCAAACCAAATTTGGTTTTCATTTTAAAATATTTCTCCACAATCTTTGTTTGCACCTCAATCTCATGTTTCATGCGTTTGTTCGCTCGTTTCATGAAATAAAAACTCGGCTAGATTTTTCGTAAAGAATATACTAAATTATTTAAATGCAAACCAAAATTTGTTTTCATTTTAAAATATTTCTCCACAATCTTTGTTTGCACCTCAATCTCATGTTTCATGCGTTTGTTCGCTCGTTTCATGAAATAAAAACTCGGCTAGATTTTTCGTAAAGAATATACTAAATTATTCAAATGCAAACCAAAATTTTTCTTCATTTTAAAATATTTCTCCCAAATCTTTGTTTGCACCTCAAATTCTTGTTTCATTCGTTTGTTCCCTAGTTACATGCAAGAAAAACTCGGCTAGATTTTTTGTAAAAAATATACTAAATTTTTCAATTGCAAGCCAAAATTTGTTTTCAGTTTACAATGTTTCTCGACAATCTTTGTTTGCTTCTCAAACTCATGTTTCATGCGTTTGTTCGCTCGTTTCATGAAATAAAAACTCGGCTAGATTTTTCGTAAAGAATATACTATATTATTCAAATGCAAACAAAAATTTGTTTTCATTTTAAAATATTTCTCCACAATCTTTGTTTCCATCTAAAACTCATGTTTCATGCATTTGTTCGCTCATTTTATATAAAAATAACACTGCTAGATTTTTCGTAAATACTATATTATTCAAATGCAAACCAAAATTTATTTTTACTTTAAAATATTTCTCCACGATCTTTGTTTGTACCTCAAACTCATGTTTCATGCCTTTGTTCGCTCATTTCATGAAGTAAAAACTCGGCCAGATTTTTCATAAAGAATATACTATATTATTCAAATGCAAACCAAATTTTGTTTTCATTTTAAAATATTTCTCCACAATCTTTGTTTGCACCTCAATCTCATGTTTCATGCGTTTGTTCGCTCGTTTCATGAAATAAAAACTCGGCTAGATTTTTCGTAAAGAATATACTAAATTATTCAAATGCAAACCAAAATTTTTCTTCATTTTAAAATATTTCTCCCAAATCTTTGTTTGCACCTCAAATTCTTGTTTCATTCGTTTGTTCCCTAGTTACATGCAAGAAAAACTCGGCTAGATTTTTTGTAAAAAATATACTAAATTTTTCAATTGCAAGCCAAAATTTGTTTTCAGTTTACAATGTTTCTCGACAATCTTTGTTTGCTTCTCAAACTCATGTTTCATGCGTTTGTTCGCTCGTTTCATGAAATAAAAACTCGGCTAGATTTTTCGTAAAGAATATACTATATTATTCAAATGCAAACAAAAATTTGTTTTCATTTTAAAATATTTCTCCACAATCTTTGTTTCCATCTAAAACTCATGTTTCATGCATTTGTTCGCTCATTTTATATAAAAATAACACTGCTAGATTTTTCGTAAATACTATATTATTCAAATGCAAACCAAAATTTATTTTTACTTTAAAATATTTCTCCACGATCTTTGTTTGTACCTCAAACTCATGTTTCATGCCTTTGTTCGCTCATTTCATGAAGTAAAAACTCGGCCAGATTTTTCATAAAGAATATACTATATTATTCAAATGCAAACCAAATTTTGTTTTCATTTTAAAATATTTCTCCACAATCTTTGTTTGCACCTCAATCTCATGTTTCATGCGTTTGTTCGCTCGTTTCATGAAATAAAAACTCGGCTAGATTTTTCGTAAAGAATATACTATATTATTCAAATGCAAACCAAAATTTGTTTTCATTTTAAAATATTTCTCCACAATCTTTGTTTCCATCTAAAACTCATGTTTCATGCATTTGTTCGCTCATTTTATATAAAAATAACACTGCTAGATTTTCCGTAAATACTATATTATTCAAATGCAAACCAAAATTTATTTTTACTTTAAAATATTTCTCCACGATCTTTGTTTGCACCTCAAACTCATGTTTCATGCCTTTGTTCACTCGTTTCATGAAAGAAAAACTCGGCTAGATTTTTCGTAAAGAATATACTATATTATTCAAATGCAAACCAAAATTTGTTTTCATTTTAAAATATTTCTCCACAATCTTTGTTTCCATCTAAAACTCATGTTACATGCATTTGTTCGCTCATTTTATACAAAAATAACACTGCTAGATTTTTCGTAAATACTATATTATTCAAATGCAAACCAAAATTTATTTTTACTTTAAAATATTTCTCCACGATCTTTGTTTGTACCTCAAACTCATGTTTCATGCCTGTGTTCGCTCGTTTCATGAAGTAAAAACTCGGCCAGATTTTTCATAAAGAATATACTATATTATTCAAATGCAAACCAAATTTGGTTTTCATTTTAAAATATTTCTCCACAATCTTTGTTTGCACCTCAATCTCATGTTTCATGCGTTTGTTCGCTCGTTTCATGAAATAAAAACTCGGCTAGATTTTTCGTAAAGAATATACTAAATTATTTAAATGCAAACCAAAATTTGTTTTCATTTTAAAATATTTCTCCACAATCTTTGTTTGCACCTCAATCTCATGTTTCATGCGTTTGTTCGCTCGTTTCATGAAATAAAAACTCGGCTAGATTTTTCGTAAAGAATATACTAAATTATTCAAATGCAAACCAAAATTTTTCTTCATTTTAAAATATTTCTCCCAAATCTTTGTTTGCACCTCAAATTCTTGTTTCATTCGTTTGTTCCCTAGTTACATGCAAGAAAAACTCGGCTAGATTTTTTGTAAAAAATATACTAAATTTTTCAATTGCAAGCCAAAATTTGTTTTCAGTTTACAATGTTTCTCGACAATCTTTGTTTGCTTCTCAAACTCATGTTTCATGCGTTTGTTCGCTCGTTTCATGAAATAAAAACTCGGCTAGATTTTTCGTAAAGAATATACTATATTATTCAAATGCAAACAAAAATTTGTTTTCATTTTAAAATATTTCTCCACAATCTTTGTTTCCATCTAAAACTCATGTTTCATGCATTTGTTCGCTCATTTTATATAAAAATAAAACTGCTAGATTTTTCGTAAATACTATATTATTCAAATGCAAACCAAAATTTATTTTTACTTTAAAATATTTCTCCACGATCTTTGTTTGTACCTCAAACTCATGTTTCATGCCTTTGTTCGCTCATTTCATGAAGTAAAAACTCGGCCAGATTTTTCATAAAGAATATACTATATTATTCAAATGCAAACCAAATTTTGTTTTCATTTTAAAATATTTCTCCACAATCTTTGTTTGCACCTCAATCTCATGTTTCATGCGTTTGTTCGCTCGTTTCATGAAATAAAAACTCGGCTAGATTTTTCGTAAAGAATATACTAAATTATTCAAATGCAAACCAAAATTTTTCTTCATTTTAAAATATTTCTCCCAAATCTTTGTTTGCACCTCAAACTCTTGTTTCATTCGTTTGTTCCCTAGTTACATGCAAGAAAAACTCGGCTAGATTTTTTGTAAAAAATATACTAAATTTTTCAAATGCAAGCCAAAATTTGTTTTCAGTTTACAATGTTTCTCGACAATCTTTGTTTGCTTCTCAAACTCAGGTTTCATGCGTTTGTTCGCTCGTTTCATGAAATAAAAACTCGGCTAGATTTTTCGTAAAGAATATACTATATTATTCAAATGCAAACCAAAATTTGTTTTCATTTTAAAATATTTCTCCACAATCTTTGTTTCCATCTAAAACTCATGTTTCATGCATTTGTTCGCTCATTTTATATAAAAATAACACTGCTAGATTTTCCGTAAATACTATATTATTCAAATGCAAACCAAAATTTATTTTTACTTTAAAATATTTCTCCACGATCTTTGTTTGCACCTCAAACTCATGTTTCATGCCTTTGTTCACTCGTTTCATGAAAGAAAAACTCGGCTAGATTTTTCGTAAAGAATATACTATATTATTCAAATGCAAACCAAAATTTGTTTTCATTTTAAAATATTTCTCCACAATCTTTGTTTCCATCTAAAACTCATGTTACATGCATTTGTTCGCTCATTTTATACAAAAATAACACTGCTAGATTTTTCGTAAATACTATATTATTCAAATGCAAACCAAAATTTATTTTTACTTTAAAATATTTCTCCACGATCTTTGTTTGTACCTCAAACTCATGTTTCATGCCTTTGTTCGCTCGTTTCATGAAGTAAAAACTCGGCCAGATTTTTCATAAAGAATATACTATATTATTCAAATGCAAACCAAATTTGGTTTTCATTTTAAAATATTTCTCCACAATCTTTGTTTGCACCTCAATCTCATGTTTCATGCGTTTGTTCGCTCGTTTCATGAAATAAAAACTCGGCTAGATTTTTCGTAAAGAATATACTAAATTATTTAAATGCAAACCAAAATTTGTTTTCATTTTAAAATATTTCTCCACAATCTTTGTTTGCACCTCAATCTCATGTTTCATGCGTTTGTTCGCTCGTTTCATGAAATAAAAACTCGGCTAGATTTTTCGTAAAGAATATACTAAATTATTCAAATGCAAACCAAAATTTTTCTTCATTTTAAAATATTTCTCCCAAATCTTTGTTTGCACCTCAAATTCTTGTTTCATTCGTTTGTTCCCTAGTTACATGCAAGAAAAACTCGGCTAGATTTTTTGTAAAAAATATACTAAATTTTTCAATTGCAAGCCAAAATTTGTTTTCAGTTTACAATGTTTCTCGACAATCTTTGTTTGCTTCTCAAACTCATGTTTCATGCGTTTGTTCGCTCGTTTCATGAAATAAAAACTCGGCTAGATTTTTCGTAAAGAATATACTATATTATTCAAATGCAAACAAAAATTTGTTTTCATTTTAAAATATTTCTCCACAATCTTTGTTTCCATCTAAAACTCATGTTTCATGCATTTGTTCGCTCATTTTATATAAAAATAACACTGCTAGATTTTTCGTAAATACTATATTATTCAAATGCAAACCAAAATTTATTTTTACTTTAAAATATTTCTCCACGATCTTTGTTTGTACCTCAAACTCATGTTTCATGCCTTTGTTCGCTCATTTCATGAAGTAAAAACTCGGCCAGATTTTTCATAAAGAATATACTATATTATTCAAATGCAAACCAAATTTTGTTTTCATTTTAAAATATTTCTCCACAATCTTTGTTTGCACCTCAATCTCATGTTTCATGCGTTTGTTCGCTCGTTTCATGAAATAAAAACTCGGCTAGATTTTTCGTAAAGAATATACTAAATTATTCAAATGCAAACCAAAATTTTTCTTCATTTTAAAATATTTCTCCCAAATCTTTGTTTGCACCTCAAACTCTTGTTTCATTCGTTTGTTCCCTAGTTACATGCAAGAAAAACTCGGCTAGATTTTTTGTAAAAAATATACTAAATTTTTCAAATGCAAGCCAAAATTTGTTTTCAGTTTACAATGTTTCTCGACAATCTTTGTTTGCTTCTCAAACTCAGGTTTCATGCGTTTGTTCGCTCGTTTCATGAAATAAAAACTCGGCTAGATTTTTCGTAAAGAATATACTATATTATTCAAATGCAAACCAAAATTTGTTTTCATTTTAAAATATTTCTCCACAATCTTTGTTTCCATCTAAAACTCATGTTTCATGCATTTGTTCGCTCATTTTATATAAAAATAACACTGCTAGATTTTCCGTAAATACTATATTATTCAAATGCAAACCAAAATTTATTTTTACTTTAAAATATTTCTCCACGATCTTTGTTTGCACCTCAAACTCATGTTTCATGCCTTTGTTCACTCGTTTCATGAAAGAAAAACTCGGCTAGATTTTTCGTAAAGAATATACTATATTATTCAAATGCAAACCAAAATTTGTTTTCATTTTAAAATATTTCTCCACAATCTTTGTTTCCATCTAAAACTCATGTTACATGCATTTGTTCGCTCATTTTATACAAAAATAACACTGCTAGATTTTTCGTAAATACTATATTATTCAAATGCAAACCAAAATTTATTTTTACTTTAAAATATTTCTCCACGATCTTTGTTTGTACCTCAAACTCATGTTTCATGCCTTTGTTCGCTCGTTTCATGAAGTAAAAACTCGGCCAGATTTTTCATAAAGAATATACTATATTATTCAAATGCAAACCAAATTTGGTTTTCATTTTAAAATATTTCTCCACAATCTTTGTTTGCACCTCAATCTCATGTTTCATGCGTTTGTTCGCTCGTTTCATGAAATAAAAACTCGGCTAGATTTTTCGTAAAGAATATACTAAATTATTTAAATGCAAACCAAAATTTGTTTTCATTTTAAAATATTTCTCCACAATCTTTGTTTGCACCTCAATCTCATGTTTCATGCGTTTGTTCGCTCGTTTCATGAAATAAAAACTCGGCTAGATTTTTCGTAAAGAATATACTAAATTATTCAAATGCAAACCAAAATTTTTCTTCATTTTAAAATATTTCTCCCAAATCTTTGTTTGCACCTCAAATTCTTGTTTCATTCGTTTGTTCCCTAGTTACATGCAAGAAAAACTCGGCTAGATTTTTTGTAAAAAATATACTAAATTTTTCAATTGCAAGCCAAAATTTGTTTTCAGTTTACAATGTTTCTCGACAATCTTTGTTTGCTTCTCAAACTCATGTTTCATGCGTTTGTTCGCTCGTTTCATGAAATAAAAACTCGGCTAGATTTTTCGTAAAGAATATACTATATTATTCAAATGCAAACAAAAATTTGTTTTCATTTTAAAATATTTCTCCACAATCTTTGTTTCCATCTAAAACTCATGTTTCATGCATTTGTTCGCTCATTTTATATAAAAATAACACTGCTAGATTTTTCGTAAATACTATATTATTCAAATGCAAACCAAAATTTATTTTTACTTTAAAATATTTCTCCACGATCTTTGTTTGTACCTCAAACTCATGTTTCATGCCTTTGTTCGCTCATTTCATGAAGTAAAAACTCGGCCAGATTTTTCATAAAGAATATACTATATTATTCAAATGCAAACCAAATTTTGTTTTCATTTTAAAATATTTCTCCACAATCTTTGTTTGCACCTCAATCTCATGTTTCATGCGTTTGTTCGCTCGTTTCATGAAATAAAAACTCGGCTAGATTTTTCGTAAAGAATATACTAAATTATTCAAATGCAAACCAAAATTTTTCTTCATTTTAAAATATTTCTCCCAAATCTTTGTTTGCACCTCAAACTCTTGTTTCATTCGTTTGTTCCCTAGTTACATGCAAGAAAAACTCGGCTAGATTTTTTGTAAAAAATATACTAAATTTTTCAAATGCAAGCCAAAATTTGTTTTCAGTTTACAATGTTTCTCGACAATCTTTGTTTGCTTCTCAAACTCAGGTTTCATGCGTTTGTTCGCTCGTTTCATGAAATAAAAACTCGGCTAGATTTTTCGTAAAGAATATACTATATTATTCAAATGCAAACCAAAATTTGTTTTCATTTTAAAATATTTCTCCACAATCTTTGTTTCCATCTAAAACTCATGTTTCATGCATTTGTTCGCTCATTTTATATAAAAATAACACTGCTAGATTTTCCGTAAATACTATATTATTCAAATGCAAACCAAAATTTATTTTTACTTTAAAATATTTCTCCACGATCTTTGTTTGCACCTCAAACTCATGTTTCATGCCTTTGTTCACTCGTTTCATGAAAGAAAAACTCGGCTAGATTTTTCGTAAAGAATATACTATATTATTCAAATGCAAACCAAAATTTGTTTTCATTTTAAAATATTTCTCCACAATCTTTGTTTCCATCTAAAACTCATGTTACATGCATTTGTTCGCTCATTTTATACAAAAATAACACTGCTAGATTTTTCGTAAATACTATATTATTCAAATGCAAACCAAAATTTATTTTTACTTTAAAATATTTCTCCACGATCTTTGTTTGTACCTCAAACTCATGTTTCATGCCTTTGTTCGCTCGTTTCATGAAGTAAAAACTCGGCCAGATTTTTCATAAAGAATATACTATATTATTCAAATGCAAACCAAATTTGGTTTTCATTTTAAAATATTTCTCCACAATCTTTGTTTGCACCTCAATCTCATGTTTCATGCGTTTGTTCGCTCGTTTCATGAAATAAAAACTCGGCTAGATTTTTCGTAAAGAATATACTAAATTATTTAAATGCAAACCAAAATTTGTTTTCATTTTAAAATATTTCTCCACAATCTTTGTTTGCACCTCAATCTCATGTTTCATGCGTTTGTTCGCTCGTTTCATGAAATAAAAACTCGGCTAGATTTTTCGTAAAGAATATACTAAATTATTCAAATGCAAACCAAAATTTTTCTTCATTTTAAAATATTTCTCCCAAATCTTTGTTTGCACCTCAAATTCTTGTTTCATTCGTTTGTTCCCTAGTTACATGCAAGAAAAACTCGGCTAGATTTTTTGTAAAAAATATACTAAATTTTTCGAATGCATGCCAAAATTTGTTTTCAGTTTACAATGTTTCTCGACAATCTTTGTTTACTTCTCAAACTCAGGTTTCATGCGTTTGTTCGCTCGTTTCATGAAAGAAAAACTCGGCTAGATTTTTCGTAAAGAATATACTATATTATTCAAATGCAAACAAAAATTTGTTTTCATTTTAAAATATTTCTCCACAATCTTTGTTTCCATCTAAAACTCATGTTTCATGCATTTGTTCGCTCATTTTATATAAAAATAACACTGCTAGTGTTTTCGTAAATACTATATTATTCAAATGCAAACCAAAATTTATTTTTACTTTAAAATATTTCTCCACGATCTTTGTTTGTACCTCAAACTCATGTTTCATGCCTTTGTTCGCTCATTTCATGAAGTAAAAACTCGGCCAGACTTTTCATAAAGAATATACTATATTATTCAAATGCAAACCAAATTTTGTTTTCATTTTAAAATATTTCTCCACAATCTTTGTTTGCACCTCAATCTCATGTTTCATGCGTTTGTTCGCTCGTTTCATGAAATAAAAACTCCGCTAGATTTTTCGTAAAGAATATACTAAATTATTCAAATGCAAACCAAAATTTTTCTTCATTTTAAAATATTTCTCCCAAATCTTTGTTTGCACCTCAAACTCTTGTTTCATTCGTTTGTTCCCTAGTTACATGCAAGAAAAACTCGGCTAGATTTTTTGTAAAAAATATACTAAATTTTTCAAATGCAAGCCAAAATTTGTTTTCAGTTTACAATGTTTCTCGACAATCTTTGTTTGCTTCTCAAACTCAGGTTTCATGCGTTTGTTCGCTCGTTTCATGAAATAAAAACTCGGCTAGATTTTTCGTAAAGAATATACTATATTATTCAAATGCAAACCAAAATTTGTTTTCATTTTAAAATATTTCTCCACAATCTTTGTTTCCATCTAAAACTCATGTTTCATGCATTTGTTCGCTCATTTTATATAAAAATAACACTGCTAGATTTTCCGTAAATACTATATTATTCAAATGCAAACCAAAATTTATTTTTACTTTAAAATATTTCTCCACGATCTTTGTTTGCACCTCAAACTCATGTTTCATGCCTTTGTTCACTCGTTTCATGAAAGAAAAACTCGGCTAGATTTTTCGTAAAGAATATACTATATTATTCAAATGCAAACCAAAATTTGTTTTCATTTTAAAATATTTCTCCACAATCTTTGTTTCCATCTAAAACTCATGTTACATGCATTTGTTCGCTCATTTTATATAAAAATAACACTGCTAGATTTTTCGTAAATACTATATTATTCAAATGCAAACCAAAATTTATTTTTACTTTAAAATATTTCTCCACGATCTTTGTTTGTACCTCAAACTCATGTTTCATGCCTTTGTTCGCTCGTTTCATGAAGTAAAAACTCGGCCAGATTTTTCATAAAGAATATACTATATTATTCAAATGCAAACCAAATTTGGTTTTCATTTTAAAATATTTCTCCACAATCTTTGTTTGCACCTCAATCTCATGTTTCATGCGTTTGTTCGCTCGTTTCATGAAATAAAAACTCGGCTAGATTTTTCGTAAAGAATATACTAAATTATTTAAATGCAAACCAAATTTTGTTTTCATTTTAAAATATTTCTCCACAATCTTTGTCTGCACCTCAATCTCATGTTTCATGCGTTTGTTCGCTCGTTTCATGAAATAAAAACTCCGCTAGATTTTTCGTAAAGAATATACTAAATTATTCAAATGCAAACCAAAATTTTTCTTCATTTTAAAATAATTCTCCCAAATCTTTGTTTGCACCTCAAACTCTTGTTTCATTCGTTTGTTCCCTAGTTACATGCAAGACAAACTCGGCTAGATTTTTTGTAAAAAATATACTAAATTTTTCAAATGCAAGCCAAAATTTGTTTTCAGTTTACAATGTTTCTCGACAATCTTTGTTTGCTTCTCAAACTCATGTTTCATGCGTTTGTTCGCTCGTTTCATGAAATAAAAACTCGGCTAGATTTTTCGTAAAGAATATACTATATTATTCAAATGCAAACCAAAATTTGTTTTCATTTTAAAATATTTCTCCACAATCTTTGTTTCCATCTAAAACTCATGTTTCATGCATTTGTTCGCTCATTTTATATAAAAATAACACTGCTAGATTTTTCGTAAATACTATATTATTCAAATGCAAACCAAAATTTATTTTTACTTTAAAATATTTCTCCACGATCTTTGTTTGTACCTCAAACTCATGTTTCATGCCTTTGTTCGCTCGTTTCATGAAGTAAAAACTCGGCCAGATTTTTCATAAAGAATATACTATATTATTCAAATGCAAACCAAATTTGGTTTTCATTTTAAAATATTTCTCCACAATCTTTGTTTGCACCTCAATCTCATGTTTCATGCGTTTGTTCGCTCGTTTCATGAAATAAAAACTCGGCTAGATTTTTCGTAAAGAATATACTAAATTATTTAAATGCAAACCAAAATTTATTTTTACTTTAAAATATTTCTCCACGATCTTTGTTTGCACCTCAAACTCATGTTTCATGCCTTTGTTCACTCGTTTCATGAAAGAAAAACTCGGCTAGATTTTTCATAAAGAATATACTATATTATTCAAATGCAAACCAAAATTTGTTTTCATTTTAAAATATTTCTCCACAATCTTTGTTTCCATCTAAAACTCATGTTACATGCATTTGTTCGCTCATTTTATATAAAAATAACACTGCTAGATTTTTCGTAAATACTATATTATTCAAATGCAAACCAAAATTTATTTTTACTTTAAAATATTTCTCCACGATCTTTGTTTGTACCTCAAACTAATGTTTCATGCCTTTGTTCGCTCGTTTCATGAAGTAAAAACTCGGCCAGATTTTTCATAAAGAATATACTATATTATTCAAATGCAAACCAAATTTGGTTTTCATTTTAAAATATTTCTCCACAATCTTTGTTTGCACCTCAATCTCATGTTTCATGCGTTTGTTCGCTCGTTTCATGAACTAAAAACTCGGCTAGATTTTTCGTAAAGAATATACTAAATTATTTAAATGCAAACCAAAATTTGTTTTCATTTTAAAATATTTCTCCACAATCTTTGTTTGCACCTCAATCTCATGTTTCATGCGTTTGTTCGCTCGTTTCATGAAATAAAAACTCGGCTAGATTTTTCGTAACGAATATACTAAATTATTCAAATGCAAACGAAAATTTGTTTTCATTTTAAAATATTTCTCCACAATCTTTGTTTCCATCTAAAACTCATATTTCATGTATTTGTGCGCTCATTTTATATAAAAATAACACTGCTAGATTTTTCGTAAATACTAAATTATTCAAATGCAAACCAAAATTTAGTTTTACTTTAAAATATTTCTCCACGATCTTTGTATGCACCTCAAACTCATGTTTCATGCCTTTGTTCGCTCGTTTCATGAAATGAAAACTCGGCTAGATTTTTTGTAAAAAATATACTAAATTTTTCAAATGCAAGCCAAAATTTTTTTCAGTTTACAATCTTTCTCGACAATCTTTGTTTGCTTCTCAAACTCATGTTTCATGCGTTTGTTCGCACGTTTCATGAAATAAAAACTCGGCTAGATTTTTCGTAAAGAATATACTAAATTATTTAAATGCAAACCAAAATTTGTTTTCATTTTAAAATATTTCTCCACAATCTTTGTTTGCACCTCAAACTCATGTTTCATGCGTTTGTTCGCTCGTTTCATGAAATAAAAACTCGGCTAGATTTTTCGTAAAGAATATACTTTATTATTCAAATGCAAACAAAAATTTGTTTTCATTTTAAAATATTTCTCCACAATCTTTGTTTCCATCTAAAACTCATGTTTCATGCATTTGTTCGCTCATTTTATATAAAAATAACACTGCTAGATTTTTCGTAAATACTAAATTATTCGAATGCAAACCAAAATTTATTTTTACTTTAAAATATTTCTCCACGATCTTTGTTTGCACCTCAAACTCATGTTTCATGCGTTTGTTCGCTCGTTTCATGAAATAAAAACTCGGCTAGATTTTTCGTAAAGAATATACTAAATTGTTCAAATGCAAACCAAAATTTGTCTTCATTTTAAAATATTTCTCCCAAATCGTTGTTTGCACCTCAAACTCCTGTTTCATTCGTTTGTTCCCTTAAAGAATATACTATATTATTCAAATGCAAACAAAAATTTGTTTTCATTTTAAAATATTTCTCCACAATCTTTGTTTCCATCTAAAACTCATGTTTCATGCATTTGTTCGCTCATTTTATATAAAAATAACACTGCTATATTATTCAAATGCAAACCAAAATTTATTTTTACTTTAAAATATTTCTCCACGATCTTTGTTTGCACCTCAAACTCATGTTTCATGCGTTTGTTCGCTCGTTTCATGAAATAAAAACTCGGCTAGATTTTTCGTAAAGAATATACTAAATTATTTAAATGCAAACCAAAATTTGTCTTCATTTTAAAATATTTCTCCCAAATCATTGTTTGCACCTCAATCTCATGTTTCATGCATTTGTTCGCTCGTTTCATGAAATAAACACTCGGCTAGATTTTTCGTAACGAATATAATAAATTATTCAAATGCAAACAAAAATTTGTTTTCATTTTAAAATATTTCTCCACAATTTTTGTTTCCATCTAAAACTCATGTTTCATGGATTTGTGCGCTCATTTTATATAAAAATAACACTGCTAGATTTTTCGTAAATACTAAATTATTCGAATGCAAACCAAAATTTATTTTTACTTTAAAATATTTCTCCACGATCTTTGTTTGCACCTCAAACTCATGTTTCATGCCTTTGTTCGCTCGTTTCATGAAATAAAAACTCGGCTGGATTTTTCGTAAAGAATATACTAAATTGTTCAAATGCAAACCAAAATTTGTCTTCATTTTAAAATATTTCTCCCAAATCGTTGTTTGCACCTCAAACTCCTGTTTCATTGGTTTGTTCCCTTAAAGAATATACTAAATTATTCAAATGCAAACGAAAATTTGTTTTCATTTTAAAATATTTCTCCACAATCTTTGTTTCCATCTAAAACTCATGTTTCATGCATTTGTGCGCTCATTTTATATAAAAATAACACTGCTAGATTTTTCGTAAATACTAAATTATTCGAATGCAAACCAAAATTTATTTTTACTTTAAAATATTTCTCCACGATCTTTGTTTGCACCTCAAACTCATGTTTCATGCGTTTGTTCGCTCGTTTCATGAAATAAAAACTCGGCTAGATTTTTCGTAAAGAATATACTAAATTATTCAAATGCAAACCAAAATTTGTCTTCATTTTAAAATATTTCTCCCAAATCGTTGTTTGCACCGCAAACTCCTGTTTCATTCGTTTGTTCCCTAGTTACATGCAAGAAATACACGGCCAGATTTTTTGTAAAAAATATACTAAATTTTTCAAATGCAAACCAAAATTTGTTTTCAGTTTACAATGTTTCTCGACAATCTTTGTTTGCTTCTCAAACTCATGTTTCATGCGTTTGTTCGCTCGTTTCATGAAATAAAAACTCGGCTAGATTTTTCGTAAAGAATATACTAGATTGTTCAAATGCAAACCAAAATTTGTCTTCATTTTAAAATATTTCTCCCAAATCGTTGTTTGCACCTCAAACTCCTGTTTCATTCGTTTGTTCCCTTAAAGAATATACTATATTATTCAAATGCAAACAAAAATTTGTTTTCATTTTAAAATATTTCTCCACAATCTTTGTTTCCATCTAAAATTCATGTTTCATGCATTTGTTCGCTCATTTTATATAAAAATAACACTGCTAGATTTTTCGTAAATACTATATTATTCAAATGCAAACCAAAATTTATTTTTACTCTAAAATATTTCTCCACGATCTTTGTTTGCACCTCAAACTCATGTTTCATGCGTTTGTTCGCTCGTTTCATGAAATAAAAACTCGGCTAGATTTTTCGTAAAGAATATACTAAATTGTTCAAATCCAAACCAAAATTTTTCTTCATTTTAAAATATTTCTCCCAAATCGTTGTTTGCACCTCAATCTCTTGTTTCATTCGTTTGTTCCCTAGTTACATGCAAGAAAAACACGGCTAGATTTTTTGTAAAAAATATACTAAATTTTTCAAATGCAAACCAAAATTTGTTTTCAGTTTACAATGTTTCTCGACAATCTTTGCTTGCTTCTCAAACTCATGTTTCATGCGTTTGTTCGCTCGTTTCATGAAATAAAAACTCGGCTAGATTTTTCGTAAAGAATATACTATATTATTCAAATGCAAACCAAAATTTGTTTTCATTTTAAAATATTTCTCCACAATCTTTGTTTCCATCTAAAACTCATGTTTCATGCATTTGTTCGCTCATTTTATATAAAAATAACACTGCTAAATTTTTCGTAAATACTATATTATTCAAATGCAAACCAAAATTTATTTTTACTTTAAAATATTTCTCCACGATCTTTGTTTGCACCTCAAACTCATGTTTCATGCGTTTGTTCGCTCGTTTCATGAAATAAAAACTCGGCTAGATTTTTCGTAAAGAATATACTAAATTATTTAAATGCAAACCAAAATTTGTTTTCATTTTAAAATATTTCTCCACAATCTTTGTTTGCACCTCAATCTCATGTTTCATGCGTTTGTTCGCTCGTTTCATGAAATAAAAACTCGGCTAGATTTTTCGTAACGAATATACTAAATTATTCAAATGCAAACGAAAATTTGTTTCCATTTTCAAATATTTCTCCACAATCTTTGTTTCCATCTGAAACTCATGTTTCATGCATTTGTGCGCTCATTTTATATAAAAATAACACTGCTAGATTTTTCGTAAATAATAAATTATTCGAATGCAAACCAAAATTTATTTTTTACTTTAAAATATTTCTCCACGATCTTTGTTTGCACCTCAAACTCATGTTTCATGCCTTTGTTCGCTCGTTTCATGAAATAAAAACTCGGCTGGATTTTTCGTAAAGAATATACTAAATTGTTCAAATGCAAACCAAAATTTGTCTTCATTTTAAAATATTTCTCCCAAATCGTTGTTTGCACCTCAAACTCCTGTTTGATTCGTTTGTTCCCTAGTTACATGCAAGAAAAACACGGCCAGATTTTTTGTAAAAAATATACTAAATTTTTCAAATGCAAACCAAAATTTGTTTTCAGTTTACAATGTTTCTCGACAATCTTTCTTTGCTTCTCAAACTCATGTTTCATGCGTTTGTTCGCTCGTTTCATGAAATAAAAACTTGGCTAGATTTTTCGTAAAGAATATACTATATTATTCAAATGCAAACCAAAATTTGTTTTCATTTTAAAATATTTCTCCACAATCTTTGTTTCCATCAAAAACTCATGTTTCATGCATTTGTTCGCTCATTTTATATAAAAATAACACTGCTAGATTTTTCGTAAATACTATATTATTCAAATGCAAACCAAAATTTATTTTTACTTTAAAATATTTCTCCACGATCTTTGTTTGCACCTCAAACTCATGTTTCATGCCTTTGTTCGCTCGTTTCATGAAATAAAAACTCGGTTAGATTTTTCGTAAAGAATATACTAAATTGTTCAAATGCAAACCAAAATTTGTCTTCATTTTAAAATATTTCTCCCAAATCGTTGTTTGCACCTCAAACTCTTGTTTCATTCGTTTGTTCCCTAGTTACATGCAAGAAAAACACGGCTAGATGTTTTGTAAAAAATATACTAAATTTTTCAAATGCAAACCAAAATTTGTTTTCAGTTTACAATGTTTCTCGACAATCTTTGTTTGCACCTCAAACTCATGTTTCATGCGTTTGTTCGCTCGTTTCATGAAATAAAAACTCGGCTAGATTTTTCGTAAAGAATATACTATATTATTCAAATGCAAACAAAAATTTGTTTTCATTTTAAAATATTTCTCCACAATCTTTGTTTCCATCTAAAACTCATGTTTCATGCATTTGTTCGCTCATTTTATATAAAAATAACACTGCTAGATTTTTCGTAAATACTATACTATTCAAATGCAAACCAAAATTTATTTTTACTTTAAAATATTTCTCCACGATCTTTGTTTGCACCTCAAACTCATGTTTCATGCCTTTGTTCGCTCGTTTCATGAAATAAAAACTCGGTTAGATTTTTCGTAAAGAATATACTAAATTGTTCAAATGCAAACCAAAATTTGTCTTCATTTTAAAATATTTCTCCCAAATCGTTGTTTGCACCTCAAACTCCTGTTTCATTCGTTTGTTCCCTTAAAGAATATACTATATTATTCAAATGCAAACAAAAATTTGTTTTCATTTTAAAATATTTCTCCACAATCTTTGTTTCCATCTAAAATTCATGTTTCATGCATTTGTTCGCTCATTTTATATAAAAATAACACTGCTAGATTTTTCGTAAATACTATATTATTCAAATGCAAACCAAAATTTATTTTTACTCTAAAATATTTCTCCACGATCTTTGTTTGCACCTCAAACTCATGTTTCATGCGTTTGTTCGCTCGTTTCATGAAATAAAAACTCGGCTAGATTTTTCGTAAAGAATATACTAAATTGTTCAAATCCAAACCAAAATTTGTCTTCATTTTAAAATATTTCTCCCAAATCGTTGTTTGCACCTCAATCTCTTGTTTCATTCGTTTGTTCCCTAGTTACATGCAAGAAAAACACGGCTAGATTTTTTGTAAAAAATATACTAAATTTTTCAAATGCAAACCAAAATTTGTTTTCAGTTTACAATGTTTCTCGACAATCTTTGCTTGCTTCTCAAACTCATGTTTCATGCGTTTGTTCGCTCGTTTCATGAAATAAAAACTCGGCTAGATTTTTCGTAAAGAATATACTATATTATTCAAATGCAAACCAAAATTTGTTTTCATTTTAAAATATTTCTCCACAATCTTTGTTTCCATCAAAAACTCATGTTTCATGCATTTGTTCGCTCATTTTATATAAAAATAACACTGCTAGATTTTTCGTAAATACTATATTATTCAAATGCAAACCAAAATTTATTTTTACTTTAAAATATTTCTCCACGATCTTTGTTTGCACCTCAAACTCATGTTTCATGCCTTTGTTCGCTCGTTTCATGAAATAAAAACTCGGTTAGATTTTTCGTAAAGAATATACTAAATTGTTCAAATGCAAACCAAAATTTGTCTTCATTTTAAAATATTTCTCCCAAATCGTTGTTTGCACCTCAAACTCTTGTTTCATTCGTTTGTTCCCTAGTTACATGCAAGAAAAACACGGCTAGATGTTTTGTAAAAAATATACTAAATTTTTCAAATGCAAACCAAAATTTGTTTTCAGTTTACAATGTTTCTCGACAATCTTTGTTTGCACCTCAAACTCATGTTTCATGCGTTTGTTCGCTCGTTTCATGAAATAAAAACTCGGCTAGATTTTTCGTAAAGAATATACTATATTATTCAAATGCAAACAAAAATTTGTTTTCATTTTAAAATATTTCTCCACAATCTTTGTTTCCATCTAAAACTCATGTTTCATGCATTTGTTCGCTCATTTTATATAAAAATAACACTGCTAGATTTTTCGTAAATACTATACTATTCAAATGCAAACCAAAATTTATTTTTACTTTAAAATATTTCTCCACGATCTTTGTTTGCACCTCAAACTCATGTTTCATGCCTTTGTTCGCTCGTTTCATGAAATAAAAACTCGGTTAGATTTTTCGTAAAGAATATACTAAATTGTTCAAATGCAAACCAAAATTTGTCTTCATTTTAAAATATTTCTCCCAAATCGTTGTTTGCACCTCAAACTCCTGTTTCATTCGTTTGTTCCCTTAAAGAATATACTATATTATTCAAATGCAAACAAAAATTTGTTTTCATTTTAAAATATTTCTCCACAATCTTTGTTTCCATCTAAAATTCATGTTTCATGCATTTGTTCGCTCATTTTATATAAAAATAACACTGCTAGATTTTTCGTAAATACTATATTATTCAAATGCAAACCAAAATTTATTTTTACTCTAAAATATTTCTCCACGATCTTTGTTTGCACCTCAAACTCATGTTTCATGCGTTTGTTCGCTCGTTTCATGAAATAAAAACTCGGCTAGATTTTTCGTAAAGAATATACTAAATTGTTCAAATCCAAACCAAAATTTGTCTTCATTTTAAAATATTTCTCCCAAATCGTTGTTTGCACCTCAATCTCTTGTTTCATTCGTTTGTTCCCTAGTTACATGCAAGAAAAACACGGCTAGATTTTTTGTAAAAAATATACTAAATTTTTCAAATGCAAACCAAAATTTGTTTTCAGTTTACAATGTTTCTCGACAATCTTTGCTTGCTTCTCAAACTCATGTTTCATGCGTTTGTTCGCTCGTTTCATGAAATAAAAACTCGGCTAGATTTTTCGTAAAGAATATACTATATTATTCAAATGCAAACCAAAATTTGTTTTCATTTTAAAATATTTCTCCACAATCTTTGTTTCCATCTAAAACTCATGTTTCATGCATTTGTTCGCTCATTTTATATAAAAATAACACTGCTAAATTTTTCGTAAATACTATATTATTCAAATGCAAACCAAAATTTATTTTTACTTTAAAATATTTCTCCACGATCTTTGTTTGCACCTCAAACTCATGTTTCATGCCTTTGTTCGCTCGTTTCATGAAATAAAAACTCGGTTAGATTTTTCGTAAAGAATATACTAAATTGTTCAAATGCAAACCAAAATTTGTCTTCATTTTAAAATATTTCTCCCAAATCGTTGTTTGCACCTCAAACTCCTGTTTCATTCGTTTGTTCCCTTAAAGAATATACTATATTATTCAAATGCAAACAAAAATTTGTTTTCATTTTAAAATATTTCTCCACAATCTTTGTTTCCATCTAAAATTCATGTTTCATGCATTTGTTCGCTCATTTTATATAAAAATAACACTGCTAGATTTTTCGTAAATACTATATTATTCAAATGCAAACCAAAATTTATTTTTACTCTAAAATATTTCTCCACGATCTTTGTTTGCACCTCAAACTCATGTTTCATGCGTTTGTTCGCTCGTTTCATGAAATAAAAACTCGGCTAGATTTTTCGTAAAGAATATACTAAATTGTTCAAATCCAAACCAAAATTTGTCTTCATTTTAAAATATTTCTCCCAAATCGTTGTTTGCACCTCAATCTCTTGTTTCATTCGTTTGTTCCCTAGTTACATGCAAGAAAAACACGGCTAGATTTTTTGTAAAAAATATACTAAATTTTTCAAATGCAAACCAAAATTTGTTTTCAGTTTACAATGTTTCTCGACAATCTTTGCTTGCTTCTCAAACTCATGTTTCATGCGTTTGTTCGCTCGTTTCATGAAATAAAAACTCGGCTAGATTTTTCGTAAAGAATATACTATATTATTCAAATGCAAACCAAAATTTGTTTTCATTTTAAAATATTTCTCCACAATCTTTGTTTCCATCTAAAACTCATGTTTCATGCATTTGTTCGCTCATTTTATATAAAAATAACACTGCTAAATTTTTCGTAAATACTATATTATTCAAATGCAAACCAAAATTTATTTTTACTTTAAAATATTTCTCCACGATCTTTGTTTGCACCTCAAACTCATGTTTCATGCGTTTGTTCGCTCGTTTCATGAAATAAAAACTCGGCTAGATTTTTCGTAAAGAATATACTAAATTATTTAAATGCAAACCAAAATTTGTTTTCATTTTAAAATATTTCTCCACAATCTTTGTTTGCACCTCAATCTCATGTTTCATGCGTTTGTTCGCTCGTTTCATGAAATAAAAACTCGGCTAGATTTTTCGTAACGAATATACTAAATTATTCAAATGCAAACGAAAATTTGTTTCCATTTTCAAATATTTCTCCACAATCTTTGTTTCCATCTGAAACTCATGTTTCATGCATTTGTGCGCTCATTTTATATAAAAATAACACTGCTAGATTTTTCGTAAATAATAAATTATTCGAATGCAAACCAAAATTTATTTTTTACTTTAAAATATTTCTCCACGATCTTTGTTTGCACCTCAAACTCATGTTTCATGCCTTTGTTCGCTCGTTTCATGAAATAAAAACTCGGCTGGATTTTTCGTAAAGAATATACTAAATTGTTCAAATGCAAACCAAAATTTGTCTTCATTTTAAAATATTTCTCCCAAATCGTTGTTTGCACCTCAAACTCCTGTTTGATTCGTTTGTTCCCTAGTTACATGCAAGAAAAACACGGCCAGATTTTTTGTAAAAAATATACTAAATTTTTCAAATGCAAACCAAAATTTGTTTTCAGTTTACAATGTTTCTCGACAATCTTTCTTTGCTTCTCAAACTCATGTTTCATGCGTTTGTTCGCTCGTTTCATGAAATAAAAACTTGGCTAGATTTTTCGTAAAGAATATACTATATTATTCAAATGCAAACCAAAATTTGTTTTCATTTTAAAATATTTCTCCACAATCTTTGTTTCCATCAAAAACTCATGTTTCATGCATTTGTTCGCTCATTTTATATAAAAATAACACTGCTAGATTTTTCGTAAATACTATATTATTCAAATGCAAACCAAAATTTATTTTTACTTTAAAATATTTCTCCACGATCTTTGTTTGCACCTCAAACTCATGTTTCATGCCTTTGTTCGCTCGTTTCATGAAATAAAAACTCGGTTAGATTTTTCGTAAAGAATATACTAAATTGTTCAAATGCAAACCAAAATTTGTCTTCATTTTAAAATATTTCTCCCAAATCGTTGTTTGCACCTCAAACTCTTGTTTCATTCGTTTGTTCCCTAGTTACATGCAAGAAAAACACGGCTAGATGTTTTGTAAAAAATATACTAAATTTTTCAAATGCAAACCAAAATTTGTTTTCAGTTTACAATGTTTCTCGACAATCTTTGTTTGCACCTCAAACTCATGTTTCATGCGTTTGTTCGCTCGTTTCATGAAATAAAAACTCGGCTAGATTTTTCGTAAAGAATATACTATATTATTCAAATGCAAACAAAAATTTGTTTTCATTTTAAAATATTTCTCCACAATCTTTGTTTCCATCTAAAACTCATGTTTCATGCATTTGTTCGCTCATTTTATATAAAAATAACACTGCTAGATTTTTCGTAAATACTATACTATTCAAATGCAAACCAAAATTTATTTTTACTTTAAAATATTTCTCCACGATCTTTTTTTGCACCTCAAACTCATGTTTCATGCGTTTGTTCGCTCGTTTCATGAAATAAAAACTCGGCTAGATTTTTCGTAAAGAATATACTAAATTATTTAAATGCAAACCAAAATTTGTTTTCATTTTAAAATATTTCTCCACAATCTTTGTTTCCATCTAAAACTCATGTTTCATGCATTTGTGCGCTCATTTTATATAAAAATAACACTGCTAGATTTTTCGTAAATACTAAATTATTCGAATGCAAACCAAAATTTATTTTTACTTTAAAATATTTCTCCACGATCTTTGTTTGCACCTCAAACTCATGTTTCATGCCTTTGTTCGCTCGTTTCATGAAATAAAAACTCGCCTTTATTTTTCGTAAAGAATATACTAAATTGTTCAAATGCAAACCAAAATTTGTCTTCATTTTAAAATATTTCTCCCAAATCGCTGTTTGCACCTCAAACTCCTGTTTCATTCGTTTGTTCCCTAGTTACATGCAAGAAAAACACGGCCAGATTTTTTGTAAAAAATATACTAAATTTTTCAAATGCGAACCAAAATTTGTTTTCAGTTTCAATGTTTCTCGACAATCTTTGTTTGCTTCTCAAACTCATGTTTCATGCGTTTGTTCGCTCGTTTCATGAAATAAAAACTCGGCTTGATTTTTCGTAAAGAATACTAAATTGTTAAAATGCAAACCAAAATTTGTCTTCATTTGAAAATATTTCTCCCAAATCGTTGTTTGCACCTCAAACTCCTGTTTCATTCGTTTGTTCCCTAGTTACATGCAAGAAAAACACGGCCAGATTTTTTGTAAAAAAAATACTAAATTTTTCAAATGCAAACCAAAATTTGTTTTCAGTTTACAATGTTTCTCGACAATCTTTGTTTGCTTCTCAAACTCATGTTTCATGCGTTTGTTCGCTCGTTTCATGAAATAAAAACTCGGCTATATTTTTCATAAAGAATATACTATATTGTTCAAATGCAAACCAAAATTTGTCTTCATTTTAAAATATTTCTCCCAAATCGTTGTTTGCACCTCAAACTCTTGTTTCATTCGTTTGTTCCCTAGTTACATGCAAGAAAAACACGGCGAGATTTTTTGTAAAAAATATACTAAATTGTTCAAATGCAAACCAAAATTTGTCTTCATTTTAAAATATTTCTCCCAAATCATTGTTTGCACCTCAAACTCCTGTTTCATTCGTTTGTTCCCTAGTTACATGCAAGAAAAACACGGCCAGATTTTTTGTAAAAAATATACTAAATTTTTCAAATGCAAACCAAAATTTGTTTTCAGTTTACAATGTTTCTCGACAATCTTTCTTTGCTTCTCAAACTCATGTTTCATGCGTTTGTTCGCTCGTTTCATGAAATAAAAACTCGGCTAGATTTTTCGTAAAGAATATACTATATTATTCAAATGCAAACCAAAATTTGTTTTCATTTTAAAATATTTCTCCACAATCTTTGTTTCCATCAAAAACTCATGTTTCATGCATTTGTGCGCTCATTTTATATAAAAATAACACTGCTAGATTTTTCGTAAATACTAAATTATTCGAATGCAAACCAAAGTTTATTTTTACTTTAAAATATTTCTCCACGATCTTTGTTTGCACCTCAAACTCATGTTTCATGCCTTTGTTCGCTCGTTTCATGAAATAAAAACTCGGCTAGATTTTTCGTAAAGAATATACTAAATTATTTAAATGCAAACCAAAATTTGTTTTCATTTTAAAATATTTCTCCACAATCTTTGTTTCCATCTAAAACTCATGTTTCATGCATTTGTGCGCTCATTTTATATAAAAATAACACTGCTAGATTTTTCGTAAATACTAAATTATTCGAATGCAAACCAAAGTTTATTTTTACTTTAAAATATTTCTCCACGATCTTTGTTTGCACCTCAAACTCATGTTTCATGCCTTTGTTCGCTCGTTTCATGAAATAAAAACTCGGCTAGATTTTTCGTAAAGAATATACTAAATTGTTCAAATGCAAACCAAAATTTGTCTTCATTTTAAAATATTTCTCCCAAATCGCTGTTTGCACCTCAAACTCCTGTTTCATTCGTATGTTCCCTAGTTACATGCAAGAAAAACACGGCCAGATTTTTTGTAAAAAATATACTAAATTTTTCAAATGCGAACCAAAATTTGTTTTCAGTTTACAATGTTTCTCGACAATCTTTGTTTGCTTCTCAAACTCATGTTTCATGCGTTTGTTCGCTCGTTTCATGAAATAAAAACTCGGCTTGATTTTTCGTAAAGAATACTAAATTGTTAAAATGCAAACCAAAATTTGTCTTCATTTTAAAATATTTCTCCCAAATCGTTGTTTGCACCTCAAACTCCTGTTTCATTCGTTTGTTCCCTAGTTACATGCAAGAAAAACACGGCCAGATTTTTTGTAAAAAAAATACTAAATTTTTCAAATGCAAACCAAAATTTGTTTTCAGTTTACAATGTTTCTCGACAATCTTTGTTTGCTTCTCAAACTCATGTTTCAAGCGTTTGTTCGCTCGTTTCATGAAATAAAAACTCGGCTAGATTTTTCGTAAAGAATATACTATATTATTCAAATGCAAACCAAAATTTGTTTTCATTTTAAAATATTTCTCCACAATCTTTGTTTCCATCTAAAACTCGTGTTTCAGGCAAACCAAAATTTGTTTTCATTTTAAAATATTTCTCCACAATATTTGTTTCCATCTAAAACTCATGTTTCAAGCATTTGTTCGCTCATTTTATATAGAAATAACACTGCTAGATTTTTCGTAAATACTATATTATTCAAATGCAAACCAAAATTTATTTTTACTTTACAATATTTCTCCACGATCTTTGTTTGTACCTCAAACTCATGTTTCATGCCTTTGTTCGCTCGTTTCATGAAGTAAAAACTCGGTCAGATTTTTCATAAAGAATATACTATATTATTCAAATGCAAACCAAATTTTTTTTTCATTTTAAAATATTTCTCCACAATCTTTGTTTGCACCTCAATCTCATGTTTCATGCGTTTGTTCGCTCGTTTCATGAAATAAAAATTCGGCTAGATTTTTCGTAAAGAATATACTAGATTATTTAAATGCAAACCAAAATTTGTTTTCATTTTAAAATATTTCTCCACAATCTTTGTTTGCCCCTCAATCGAATGTTTCATGCGTTTGTTCGCTCGTTTCATGAAATAAAAACTCGGCTAGATTTTTCGTAAAGAATATACTATATTATTCAAATGCAAACCAAAAGTTGTTTTCATTTTAAAATATTTGTCCACAATCTTTGTTTCCGTCTAAAACTCATGTTTCATGCATTTGTTCGCTCATTTTGTATAAAAATAACACTGCTAGATTTTCCGAAAATACTATATTATTCAAATACAAACCATAATTTATTTTTACTTTAAAATATTTCTCCACGATCTTTGTTTGCACCTCAAACTCAAGTTTCATGCCTTTGTTCGCTCGTTTCATGAAATAAAAATTCGGCTAGATTTTTCGTAAAGAATATACTATATTATTCAAATGCAAACCAAAAGTTGTTTTCATTTTAAAATATTTGTCCACAATCTTTGTTTCCGTCTAAAACTCATGTTTCATGCATTTGTTCGCTCATTTTATATAAAAATAACACTGCTAGATTTTCCGTAAATACTATATTATTCAAATGCAAACCAAAATTTATTTTTACTTTAAAATATTTCTCCACGATCTTTGTTTGCACCTCAAACTCATGTTTCATGCCTTTGTTCACTCGTTTCATGAAATAAAAACTCGGCTAGATTTTTCGTCAAGAATATACTATATTATTCAAATGCAAACCAAAATTTGTTTTCATTTTAAAATATTTCTCCACAATATTTGTTTCCATCTAAAACTCATGTTTCAAGCATTTGTTCGCTCATTTTATATAGAAATAACACTGCTAGATTTTTCGTAAATACTATATTATTCAAATGCAAACCAAAATTTATTTTTACTTTACAATATTTCTCCACGATCTTTGTTTGTACCTCAAACTCATGTTTCATGCCTTTGTTCGCTCGTTTCATGAAGTAAAAACTCGGTCAGATTTTTCATAAAGAATATACTATATTATTCAAATGCAAACCAAATTTTTTTTTCATTTTAAAATATTTCTCCACAATCTTTGTTTGCACCTCAATCTCATGTTTCATGCGTTTGTTCGCTCGTTTCATGAAATAAAAATTCGGCTAGATTTTTCGTAAAGAATATACTAAATTATTTAAATGCAAACCAAAATTTGTTTTCATTTTAAAATATTTCTCCACAATCTTTGTTTGCCCCTCAATCGAATGTTTCATGCGTTTGTTCGCTCGTTTCATGAAATAAAAACTCGGCTAGATTTTTCGTAAAGAATATACTATATTATTCAAATGCAAACCAAAAGTTGTTTTCATTTTAAAATATTTGTCCACAATCTTTGTTTCCGTCTAAAACTCATGTTTCATGCATTTGTTCGCTCATTTTATATAAAAATAACACTGCTAGATTTTCCGTAAATACTATATTATTCAAATGCAAACCAAAATTTATTTTTACTTTAAAATATTTCTCCACGATCTTTGTTTGCACCTCAAACTCATGTTTCATGCCTTTGTTCACTCGTTTCATGAAATAAAAACTCGGCTAGATTTTTCGTGAAGAATATACTATATTATTCAAATGCAAACCAAAATTTGTTTTCATTTTAAAATATTTCTCCACAATATTTGTTTCCATCTAAAACTCATGTTTCAAGCATTTGTTCGCTCATTTTATATAGAAATAACACTGCTAGATTTTTCGTAAATACTATATTATTCAAATGCAAACCAAAATTTATTTTTACTTTACAATATTTCTCCACGATCTTTGTTTGTACCTCAAACTCATGTTTCATGCCTTTGTTCGCTCGTTTCATGAAGTAAAAACTCGGTCAGATTTTTCATAAAGAATATACTATATTATTCAAATGCAAACCAAATTTTTTTTTCATTTTAAAATATTTCTCCACAATCTTTGTTTGCACCTCAATCTCATGTTTCATGCGTTTGTTCGCACGTTTCATGAAATAAAAATTCGGCTAGATTTTTCGTAAAGAATATACTAAATTATTTAAATGCAAACCAAAATTTGTTTTCATTTTAAAATATTTCTCCACAATCTTTGTTTGCCCCTCAATCGAATGTTTCATGCGTTTGTTCGCTCGTTTCATGAAATAAAAACTCGGCTAGATTTTTCGTAAAGAATATACTATATTATTCAAATGCAAACCAAAAGTTGTTTTCATTTTAAAATATTTGTCCACAATCTTTGTTTCCGTCTAAAACTCATGTTTCATGCATTTGTTCGCTCATTTTATATAAAAATAACACTGCTAGATTTTCCGAAAATACTATATTATTCAAATGCAAACCAAAATTTATTTTTACTTTAAAATATTTCTCCACGATCTTTGTTTGCACCTCAAACTCATGTTTCATGCCTTTGTTCACTCGTTTCATGAAATAAAAACTCGGCTAGATTTTTCGTAAAGAATATACTATATTATTCAAATGCAAACCAAAATTTGTTTTCATTTTAAAATATTTCTCCACAATCTTTGTTTCCAATTAAAACTCATGTTTCATGCATTTGTTCGCTCATTTTATATAAAAATAACACTGCTAGATTTTTCGTAAATACTATATTATTCAAATGCAAACCAAAATTTATTTTTACTTTAAAATATTTCTCCACGATCTTTGTTTGTACCACAAACTCATGTTTCATGCCTTTGTTCGCTCGTTTCATGAAGTAAAAACTCGGCCAGATTTTTCATAAAGAATATACTATATTATTCAAATGCAAACCAAATTTTGTTTTCATTTTAAAATATTTCTCCACAATCCTTGTTTGCACCTCAATCTCATGTTTCATGCGTTTGTTCGCTCGTTTCATGAAATAAAAACTCGGCTAGATTTTTCGTAAAGAATATACTAAATTATTTAAATGTAAACCAAAATTTGTTTTCATTTTAAAATATTTCTCCACAATCTTTGTTTGCACCTCAATCTCATGTTTCATGCGTTTGTTCGCTCGTTTCATGAAATAAAAACTCGGCTTGATTTTTCGTAACGAATATACTGAATTATTCAAATGCAAACGAAAATTTGTTTTCATTTTAAAATATTTCTCCACAATCTTTGTTTCCGTCTAAAACTCATGTTTCATGCATTTGTTCGCTCATTTTATATAAAAATAAAACTGCTAGATTTTTAGTAAATACTAAATTATTCAAATGCAAACCAAAATTTATTTTTACTTTAAAATATTTCTCCACGATCTTTGTTTGCACCTCAAACTCATGTTTCATGCCTTTGTTCGCTCGTTTCATGAAATAAAAATTCGGCTAGATTTTTCGTAAAGAATATACTAAATTATTTAAATTCAAACCAAAATTTGTTTTCATTTTAAAATATTTCTCCACAATCTTTGTTTGCCCCTCAATCGAATGTTTCATGCGTTTGTTCGCTCGTTTCATGAAATAAAAACTCGGCTAGATTTTTCGTAAAGAATATACTATATTATTCAAATGCAAACCAAAAGTTGTTTTCATTTTAAAATATTTGTCCACAATCTTTGTTTCCGTCTAAAACTCATGTTTCAAGCATTTGTTCGCTAATTTTATATAAAAATAACACTGCTAGATTTTCCGTAAATACTATATTATTCAAATGCAAACCAAAATTTATTTTTACTTTAAAATATTTCTCCACGATCTTTGTTTGCACCTCAAACTCATGTTTCATGCCTTTGTTCACTCGTTTCATGAAATAAAAACTCGGCTAGATTTTTCGTAAAGAATATACTATATTATTCAAATGCAAACCAAAATTTGTTTTCATTTTAAAATATTTCTCCACAATATTTGTTTCCATCTAAAACTCATGTTTCAAGCATTTGTTCGCTCATTTTATATAGAAATAACACTGCTAGATTTTTCGTAAATACTATATTATTCAAATGCAAACCAAAATTTATTTTTACTTTACAATATTTCTCCACGATCTTTGTTTGTACCTCAAACTCATGTTTCATGCCTTTGTTCGCTCGTTTCATGAAGTAAAAACTCGGTCAGATTTTTCATAAAGAATATACTATATTATTCAAATGCAAACCAAATTTTGTTTTCATTTTAAAATATTTCTCCACAATCTTTGTTTGCACCTCAATCTCATGTTTCATGCGTTTGCTCGCTCGTTTCATGAAATAAAAACTCGGCTAGATTTTTCGTAAAGAATATACTATATTATTCAAATGCAAACCAAAATTTGTTTTCATTTTAAAATATTTCTCCACAATATTTGTTTCCATCTAAAACTCATGTTTCAAGCATTTGTTCGCTCATTTTATATAGAAATAACACTGCTAGATTTTTCGTAAATACTATATTATTCAAATGCAAACCAAAATTTATTTTTACTTTACAATATTTCTCCACGATCTTTGTTTGTACCTCAAACTCATGTTTCATGCCTTTGTTCGCTCGTTTCATGAAGTAAAAACTCGTACAGATTTTTCATAAAGAATATACTATATTATTCAAATGCAAACCAAATTTTGTTTTCATTTTAAAATATTTCTCCACAATCTTTGTTTGCACCTCAATCTCATGTTTCATGCGTTTGTTCGCTCGTTTCATGAAATAAAAATTCGGCTAGATTTTTCGTAAAGAATATACTAAATTATTTAAATGCAAACCAAAATTTGTTTTCATTTTAAAATATTTCTCCACAATCTTTGTTTGCCCCTCAATCGAATGTTTCATGCGTTTGTTCGCTCGTTTCATGAAATAAAAACTCGGCTAGATTTTTCGTAAAGAATATACTATATTATTCAAATGCAAACCAAAAGTTGTTTTCATTTTAAAATATTTGTCCACAATCTTTGTTTCCGTCTAAAACTCATGTTTCATGCATTTGTTCGCTCATTTTATATAAAAATAACACTGCTAGATTTTCCGAAAATACTATATTATTCAAATGCAAACCAAAATTTATTTTTACTTTAAAATATTTCTCCACGATCTTTGTTTGCACCTCAAACTCATGTTTCATGCCTTTGTTCACTCGTTTCATGAAATAAAAACTCGGCTAGATTTTTCGTAAAGAATATACTATATTATTCAAATGCAAACCAAAATTTGTTTTCATTTTAAAATATTTCTCCACAATATTTGTTTCCATCTAAAACTCATGTTTCAAGCATTTGTTCGCTCATTTTATATAGAAATAACACTGCTAGATTTTTCGTAAATACTATATTATTCAAATGCAAACCAAAATTTATTTTTACTTTACAATATTTCTCCACGATCTTTGTTTGTACCTCAAACTCATGTTTCATGCCTTTGTTCGCTCGTTTCATGAAGTAAAAACTCGGTCAGATTTTTCATAAAGAATATACTATATTATTCAAATGCAAACCAAATTTTGTTTTCATTTTAAAATATTTCTCCACAATCTTTGTTTGCACCTCAATCTCATGTTTCATGCGTTTGCTCGCTCGTTTCATGAAATAAAAACTCGGCTAGATTTTTCGTAAAGAATATACTATATTATTCAAATGCAAACCAAAATTTGTTTTCATTTTAAAATATTTCTCCACAATATTTGTTTCCATCTAAAACTCATGTTTCAAGCATTTGTTCGCTCATTTTATATAGAAATAACACTGCTAGATTTTTCGTAAATACTATATTATTCAAATGCAAACCAAAATTTATTTTTACTTTACAATATTTCTCCACGATCTTTGTTTGTACCTCAAACTCATGTTTCATGCCTTTGTTCGCTCGTTTCATGAAGTAAAAACTCGGTCAGATTTTTCATAAAGAATATACTATATTATTCAAATGCAAACCAAATTTTGTTTTCATTTTAAAATATTTCTCCACAATCTTTGTTTGCACCTCAATCTCATGTTTCATGCGTTTGTTCGCTCGTTTCATGAAATAAAAATTCGGCTAGATTTTTCGTAAAGAATATACTAAATTATTTAAATGCAAACCAAAATTTGTTTTCATTTTAAAATATTTCTCCACAATCTTTGTTTGCCCCTCAATCGAATGTTTCATGCGTTTGTTCGCTCGTTTCATGAAATAAAAACTCGGCTAGATTTTTCGTAAAGAATATACTATATTATTCAAATGCAAACCAAAAGTTGTTTTCATTTTAAAATATTTGTCCACAATCTTTGTTTCCGTCTAAAACTCATGTTTCATGCATTTGTTCGCTCATTTTATATAAAAATAACACTGCTAGATTTTCCGAAAATACTATATTATTCAAATGCAAACCAAAATTTATTTTTACTTTAAAATATTTCTCCACGATCTTTGTTTGCACCTCAAACTCATGTTTCATGCCTTTGTTCACTCGTTTCATGAAATAAAAACTCGGCTAGATTTTTCGTAAAGAATATACTATATTATTCAAATGCAAACCAAAATTTGTTTTCATTTTAAAATATTTCTCCACAATCTTTGTTTCCAATTAAAACTCATGTTTCATGCATTTGTTCGCTCATTTTATATAAAAATAACACTGCTAGATTTTTCGTAAATACTATATTATTCAAATGCAAACCAAAATTTATTTTTACTTTAAAATATTTCTCCACGATCTTTGTTTGTACCACAAACTCATGTTTCATGCCTTTGTTCGCTCGTTTCATGAAGTAAAAACTCGGTCAGATTTTTCATAAAGAATATACTATATTATTCAAATGCAAACCAAATTTTGTTTTCATTTTAAAATATTTCTCCACAATCTTTGTTTGCACCTCAATCTCATGTTTCAGGCGTTTGTTCGCTCGTTTCATGAAATAAAAACTCGGCTAGATTTTTCGTAAAGAATATACTAAATTATTTAAATATAAACCAAAATTTGTTTTCATTTTAAAATATTTCTCCACAATCTTTGTTTGCACCTCAATCTCATGTTTCATGCGTTTGTTCGCTCGTTTCATGAAATAAAAACTCGGCTTGATTTTTCGTAACGAATATACTGAATTATTCAAATGCAAACGAAAATTTGTTTTCATTTTAAAATATTTCTCCACAATCTTTGTTTCCGTCTAAAACTCATGTTTCATGTATTTGTGCGCTCATTTTATATAAAAATAAAACTGCTAGATTTTTCGTAAATACTAAATTATTCAAATGCAAACCAAAATTTATTTTTACTTTAAAATATTTCTCCACGATCTTTGTTTGCACCTCAAACTCATGTTTCCTGCCTTTGTTCGCTCGTTTCATGAAATAAAAATTCGGCTAGATTTTTCGTAAAGAATATACTAAATTATTTAAATGCAAACCAAAATTTGTTTTCATTTTAAAATATTTCTCCACAATCTTTGTTTGCCCCTCAATCGAATGTTTCATGCGTTTGTTCGCTCGTTTCATGAAATAAAAACTCGGCTAGATTTTTCGTAAAGAATATACTATATTATTCAAATGCAAACCAAAAGTTGTTTTCATTTTAAAATATTTGTCCACAATCTTTGTTTCCGTCTAAAACTCATGTTTCATGCATTTGTTCGCTCATTTTATATAAAAATAACACTGCTAGATTTTCCGTAAATACTATATTATTCAAATGCAAACCAAAATTTATTTTTACTTTAAAATATTTCTCCATGATCTTTGTTTGCACCTCAAACTCATGTTTCATGCCTTTGTTCACTCGTTTCATGAAATAAAAACTCGGCTAGATTTTTCGTAAAGAATATACTATATTATTCAAATGCAAACCAAAATTTGTTTTCATTTTAAAATATTTCTCCACAATATTTGTTTCCATCTAAAACTCATGTTTCAAGCATTTGTTCGCTCATTTTATATAGAAATAACACTGCTAGATTTTTCGTAAATACTATATTATTCAAATGCAAACCAAAATTTATTTTTACTTTACAATATTTCTCCACGATCTTTGTTTGTACCTCAAACTCATGTTTCATGCCTTTGTTCGCTCGTTTCATGAAGTAAAAACTCGGTCAGATTTTTCATAAAGAATATACTATATTATTCAAATGCAAACCAAATTTTGTTTTCATTTTAAAATATTTCTCCACAATCTTTGTTTGCACCTCAATCTCATGTTTCATGCGTTTGTTCGCTCGTTTCATGAAATAAAAATTCGGCTAGATTTTTCGTAAAGAATATACTAAATTATTTAAATGCAAACCAAAATTTGTTTTCATTTTAAAATATTTCTCCACAATCTTTGTTTGCCCCTCAATCGAATGTTTCAGGCGTTTGTTCGCTCGTTTCATGAAATAAAAACTCGGCTAGATTTTTCGTAAAGAATATACTATATTATTCAAATGCAAACCAAAAGTTGTTTTCATTTTAAAATATTTGTCCACAATCTTTGTTTCCGTCTAAAACTCATGTTTCATGCATTTGTTCGCTCATTTTATATAAAAATAACACTGCTAGATTTTCCGAAAATACTATATTATTCAAATGCAAACCAAAATTTATTTTTACTTTAAAATATTTCTCCACGATCTTTGTTTGCACCTCAAACTCATGTTTCATGCCTTTGTTCACTCGTTTCATGAAATAAAAACTCGGCTAGATTTTTCGTAAAGAATATACTATATTATTCAAATGCAAACCAAAATTTGTTTTCATTTTAAAATATTTCTCCACAATCTTTGTTTCCAATTAAAACTCATGTTTCATGCATTTGTTCGCTCATTTTATATAAAAATAACACTGCTAGATTTTTCGTAAATACTATATTATTCAAATGCAAACCAAAATTTATTTTTACTTTAAAATATTTCTCCACGATCTTTGTTTGTACCACAAACTCATGTTTCATGCCTTTGTTCGCTCGTTTCATGAAGTAAAAACTCGGTCAGATTTTTCATAAAGAATATACTATATTATTCAAATGCAAACCAAATTTTGTTTTCATTTTAAAATATTTCTCCACAATCTTTGTTTGCACCTCAATCTCATGTTTCAGGCGTTTGTTCGCTCGTTTCATGAAATAAAAACTCGGCTAGATTTTTCGTAAAGAATATACTAAATTATTTAAATATAAACCAAAATTTGTTTTCATTTTAAAATATTTCTCCACAATCTTTGTTTGCACCTCAATCTCATGTTTCATGCGTTTGTTCGCTCGTTTCATGAAATAAAAACTCGGCTTGATTTTTCGTAACGAATATACTGAATTATTCAAATGCAAACGAAAATTTGTTTTCATTTTAAAATATTTCTCCACAATCTTTGTTTCCGTCTAAAACTCATGTTTCATGTATTTGTGCGCTCATTTTATATAAAAATAAAACTGCTAGATTTTTCGTAAATACTAAATTATTCAAATGCAAACCAAAATTTATTTTTACTTTAAAATATTTCTCCACGATCTTTGTTTGCACCTCAAACTCATGTTTCCTGCCTTTGTTCGCTCGTTTCATGAAATAAAAATTCGGCTAGATTTTTCGTAAAGAATATACTAAATTATTTAAATGCAAACCAAAATTTGTTTTCATTTTAAAATATTTCTCCACAATCTTTGTTTGCCCCTCAATCGAATGTTTCATGCGTTTGTTCGCTCGTTTCATGAAATAAAAACTCGGCTAGATTTTTCGTAAAGAATATACTATATTATTCAAATGCAAACCAAAAGTTGTTTTCATTTTAAAATATTTGTCCACAATCTTTGTTTCCGTCTAAAACTCATGTTTCATGCATTTGTTCGCTCATTTTATATAAAAATAACACTGCTAGATTTTCCGTAAATACTATATTATTCAAATGCAAACCAAAATTTATTTTTACTTTAAAATATTTCTCCATGATCTTTGTTTGCACCTCAAACTCATGTTTCATGCCTTTGTTCACTCGTTTCATGAAATAAAAACTCGGCTAGATTTTTCGTAAAGAATATACTATATTATTCAAATGCAAACCAAAATTTGTTTTCATTTTAAAATATTTCTCCACAATATTTGTTTCCATCTAAAACTCATGTTTCAAGCATTTGTTCGCTCATTTTATATAGAAATAACACTGCTAGATTTTTCGTAAATACTATATTATTCAAATGCAAACCAAAATTTATTTTTACTTTACAATATTTCTCCACGATCTTTGTTTGTACCTCAAACTCATGTTTCATGCCTTTGTTCGCTCGTTTCATGAAGTAAAAACTCGGTCAGATTTTTCATAAAGAATATACTATATTATTCAAATGCAAACCAAATTTTGTTTTCATTTTAAAATATTTCTCCACAATCTTTGTTTGCACCTCAATCTCATGTTTCATGCGTTTGTTCGCTCGTTTCATGAAATAAAAATTCGGCTAGATTTTTCGTAAAGAATATACTAAATTATTTAAATGCAATCCAAAATTTGTTTTCATTTTAAAATATTTCTCCACAATCTTTGTTTGTCCCTCAATCGAATGTTTCAGGCGTTTGTTCGCTCGTTTCATGAAATAAAAACTCGGCTAGATTTTTCGTAAAGAATATACTATATTATTCAAATGCAAACCAAAAGTTGTTTTCATTTTAAAATATTTGTCCACAATCTTTGTTTCCGTCTAAAACTCATGTTTCATGCATTTGTTCGCTCATTTTATATAAAAATAACACTGCTAGATTTTCCGAAAATACTATATTATTCAAATGCAAACCAAAATTTATTTTTACTTTAAAATATTTCTCCACGATCTTTGTTTGCACCTCAAACTCATGTTTCATGCCTTTGTTCACTCGTTTCATGAAATAAAAACTCGGCTAGATTTTTCGTAAAGAATATACTATATTATTCAAATGCAAACCAAAATTTGTTTTCATTTTAAAATATTTCTCCACAATCTTTGTTTCCAATTAAAACTCATGTTTCATGCATTTGTTCGCTCATTTTATATAAAAATAACACTGCTAGATTTTTCGTAAATACTATATTATTCAAATGCAAACCAAAATTTATTTTTACTTTCAAATATTTCTCCACGATCTTTGTTTGTACCACAAACTCATGTTTCATGCCTTTGTTCGCTCGTTTCATGAAGTAAAAACTCGGCCAGATTTTTCATAAAGAATATACTATATAATTCAAATGCAAACCAAATTTTGTTTTCATTTTAAAATATTTCTCCACAATCTTTGTTTGCACCTCAATCTGATGTTTCATGCGTTTGTTCGCTCGTTTCATGAAATAAAAACTCGGCTTGATTTTTCGTAAAGAATATACTATATTATTCAAATGCAAACCAAAATTTGTTTTCATTTTAAAATATTTCTCCACAATCTTTGTTTGCACCTCAATCTCATGTTTCATGCGTTTGTTCGCTCGTTTCATGAAATAAAAACTCGGCTTGATTTTTCGTAACGAATATACTGAATTATTCAAATGCAAACGAAAATTTGTTTTCATTTTAAAATATTTCTCCATAATCTTTGTTTCCATCTAAAACTCATGTTTCATGTATTTCTGCGCTCATTTTATATAAAAATAAAACTGCTAGATTTTTCGTAAATACTAAATTATTCAAATGCAAACCAAAATTTATTTTTACTTTAAAATATTTCTCAACGATCTTTGTTTGCACCTCAAACTCATGTTTCATGCCTTTGTTCGCTCGTTTCATGAAATAAAAATTCGGCTAGATTTTTCGTAAAGAATATACTAAATTATTTAAATGCAAACCAAAATTTGTTTTCATTTTAAAATATTTCTCCACAATCTTTGTTTGCCCCTCAATCGAATGTTTCATGCGTTTGTTCGCTCGTTTCATGAAATAAAAACTCGGCTAGATTTTTCGTAAAGAATATACTATATTATTCAAATGCAAACCAAAAGTTGTTTTCATTTTAAAATATTTGTCCACAATCTTTGTTTCCGTCTAAAACTCATGTTTCATGCATTTGTTCGCTCATTTTATATAAAAATAACACTGCTAGATTTTCCGTAAATACTATATTATTCAAATGCAAACCAAAATTTATTTTTACTTTAAAATATTTCTCCACGATCTTTGTTTGCACCTCAAACTCATGTTTCATGCCTTTGTTCACTCGTTTCATGAAATAAAAACTCGGCTAGATTTTTCGTAAAGAATATACTATATTATTCAAATGCAAACCAAAATTTGTTTTCATTTTAAAATATTTCTCCACAATATTTGTTTCCATCTAAAACTCATGTTTCAAGCATTTGTTCGCTCATTTTATATAGAAATAACACTGCTAGATTTTTCGTAAATACTATATTATTCAAATGCAAACCAAAATTTATTTTTACTTTACAATATTTCTCCACGATCTTTGTTTGTACCTCAAAATCATGTTTCATGCCTTTGTTCGCTCGTTTCATGAAGTAAAAACTCGGTCAGATTTTTCATAAAGAATATACTATATTATTCAAATGCAAACCAAATTTTGTTTTCATTTTAAAATATTTCTCCACAATCTTTGTTTGCACCTCAATCTTATGTTTCATGCGTTTGTTCGCTCGTTTCATGAAATAAAAACTCGGCTTGATTTTTCGTAACGAATATACTGAATTATTCAAATGCAAACGAAAATTTGTTTTCATTTTAGAATATTTCTCCACAATCTTTGTTTCCATCTAAAACTCATGTTTCATGTATTTGTGCGCTCATTTTATATAAAAATAAAACTGCTAGATTTTTCGTAAATACTACATTATTCAAATGCAAACCAAAATTTATTTTTACTTTAAAATATTTCTCCACGATCTTTGTTTGCACCTCAAACTCATGTTTCATGCCTTTGTTCGCTCGTTTCATGAAATAAAAACTCGGCTAGATTTTTCGTAAAGAATATATTCTAGATTATTCAAATGCAAACCAAAATTTGTCTTCATTTTAAAATATTTCTCCCAAATCTTTGTTTGCACCTCAAACTCTTGTTTCATTCGTTTGTTCCCTAGTTACATGCAAGAAAAACTCGGCTAGATTTTTTGTAAAAAATATACTAAATTTTTCAAATGCAAACCAAAGTTTGTTTTCAGTTTACAATGTTTCTCGACAATCTTTGTTTGCTTCTCAAACTCGTGTTTCATGCGTTTGTTCGCTCGTTACATGAAATAAAAACTCGGCTAGATTTTTCGTAAAGAATATACTATATTATTCAAATGCAAACCAAAATTTGTTTTCATTTTAAAATATTTCTCCACAATCTTTGTTTCCATCTAAAACTCATGTTTCATGCATTTGTTCGCTCATTTTATATAAAAATAACACTGCTAGATTTTTCGTAAATACTAAATTATTCAAATGCAAACCAAAATTTATTTTTACTTTAAAATATTTCTCCACGATCTTTGTTTGCACCTCAAACTCATGTTTCATGCCTTTGTTCGCTCGTTTCATGAAATAAAAATTCGGCTAGATTTTTCATAAAGAATATACTAAATTATTTAAATGCAAACCAAAATTTGTTTTCATTTTAAAATATTTCTCCACAATCTTTGTTTGCCCCTCAATCGAATGTTTCATGCGTTTGTTCGCTCGTTTCATGAAATAATAACTCGGCTTGATTTTTCGTAACGAATATACTGAATTATTCAAATGCAAACGAAAATTTGTTTTCATTTTAGAATATTTCTCCACAATCTTTGTTTCCATCTAAAACTCATGTTTCATGTATTTGTGCGCTCATTTTATATAAAAATAAAACTGCTAGATTTTTCGTAAATACTAAATTATTCAAATGCAAACCAAAATTTATTTTTACTTTAAAATATTTCTCCACGATCTTTGTTTGCACCTCAAACTCATGTTTCATGCCTTTGTTCGCTCGTTTCATGAAATAAAAACTCGGCTAGATTTTTCGTAAAGAATATATTCTAGATTATTCAAATGCAAACCAAAATTTGTCTTCATTTTAAAATATTTCTCCCAAATCTTTGTTTGCACCTCAAACTCTTGTTTCATTCGTTTGTTCCCTAGTTACATGCAAGAAAAACTCGGCTAGATTTTTTGTAAAAAATATACTAAATTTTTCAAATGCAAACCAAAGTTTGTTTTCAGTTTACAATGTTTCTCGACAATCTTTGTTTGCTTCTCAAACTCGTGTTTCATGCGTTTGTTCGCTCGTTACATGAAATAAAAACTCGGCTAGATTTTTCGTAAAGAATATACTATATTATTCAAATGCAAACCAAAATTTGTTTTCATTTTAAAATATTTCTCCACAATCTTTGTTTCCATCTAAAACTCATGTTTCATGCATTTGTTCGCTCATTTTATATAAAAATAACACTGCTAGATTTTTCGTAAATACTAAATTATTCAAATGCAAACCAAAATTTATTTTTACTTTAAAATATTTCTCCACGATCTTTGTTTGCACCTCAAACTCATGTTTCATGCCTTTGTTCGCTCGTTTCATGAAATAAAAATTCGGCTAGATTTTTCGTAAAGAATATACTAAATTATTTAAATGCAAACCAAAATTTGTTTTCATTTTAAAATATTTCTCCACAATCTTTGTTTGCCCCTCAATCGAATGTTTCATGCGTTTGTTCGCTCGTTTCATGAAATAATAACTCGGCTTGATTTTTCGTAACGAATATACTGAATTATTCAAATGCAAACGAAAATTTGTTTTCATTTTAGAATATTTCTCCACAATCTTTGTTTCCATCTAAAACTCATGTTTCATGTATTTGTGCGCTCATTTTATATAAAAATAAAACTGCTAGATTTTTCGTAAATACTAAATTATTCAAATGCAAACCAAAATTTATTTTTACTTTAAAATATTTCTCCACGATCTTTGTTTGCACCTCAAACTCATGTTTCATGCCTTTGTTCGCTCGTTTCATGAAATAAAAACTCGGCTAGATTTTTCGTAAAGAATATATTCTAGATTATTCAAATGCAAACCAAAATTTGTCTTCATTTTAAAATATTTCTCCCAAATCTTTGTTTGCACCTCAAACTCTTGTTTCATTCGTTTGTTCCCTAGTTACATGCAAGAAAAACTCGGCTAGATTTTTTGTAAAAAATATACTAAATTTTTCAAATGCAAACCAAAGTTTGTTTTCAGTTTACAATGTTTCTCGACAATCTTTGTTTGCTTCTCAAACTCGTGTTTCATGCGTTTGTTCGCTCGTTACATGAAATAAAAACTCGGCTAGATTTTTCGTAAAGAATATACTATATTATTCAAATGCAAACCAAAATTTGTTTTCATTTTAAAATATTTCTCCACAATCTTTGTTTCCATCTAAAACTCATGTTTCATGCATTTGTTCGCTCATTTTATATAAAAATAACACTGCTAGATTTTTCGTAAATACTAAATTATTCAAATGCAAACCAAAATTTATTTTTACTTTAAAATATTTCTCCACGATCTTTGTTTGCACCTCAAACTCATGTTTCATGCCTTTGTTCGCTCGTTTCATGAAATAAAAATTCGGCTAGATTTTTCGTAAAGAATATACTAAATTATTTAAATGCAAACCAAAATTTGTTTTCATTTTAAAATATTTCTCCACAATCTTTGTTTGCCCCTCAATCGAATGTTTCATGCGTTTGTTCGCTCGTTTCATGAAATAATAACTCGGCTTGATTTTTCGTAACGAATATACTGAATTATTCAAATGCAAACGAAAATTTGTTTTCATTTTAGAATATTTCTCCACAATCTTTGTTTCCATCTAAAACTCATGTTTCATGTATTTGTGCGCTCATTTTATATAAAAATAAAACTGCTAGATTTTTCGTAAATACTAAATTATTCAAATGCAAACCAAAATTTATTTTTACTTTAAAATATTTCTCCACGATCTTTGTTTGCACCTCAAACTCATGTTTCATGCCTTTGTTCGCTCGTTTCATGAAATAAAAACTCGGCTAGATTTTTCGTAAAGAATATATTCTAGATTATTCAAATGCAAACCAAAATTTGTCTTCATTTTAAAATATTTCTCCCAAATCTTTGTTTGCACCTCAAACTCTTGTTTCATTCGTTTGTTCCCTAGTTACATGCAAGAAAAACTCGGCTAGATTTTTTGTAAAAAATATACTAAATTTTTCAAATGCAAACCAAAGTTTGTTTTCAGTTTACAATGTTTCTCGACAATCTTTGTTTGCTTCTCAAACTCGTGTTTCATGCGTTTGTTCGCTCGTTACATGAAATAAAAACTCGGCTAGATTTTTCGTAAAGAATATACTATATTATTCAAATGCAAACCAAAATTTGTTTTCATTTTAAAATATTTGTCCACAATCTTTGTTTCCGTCTAAAACTCATGTTTCATGCATTTGTTCGCTCATTTTATATAAAAATAACACTGCTAGATTTTCCGTAAATACTATATTATTCAAATGCAAACCAAAATTTATTTTTACTTTAAAATATTTCTCCACGATCTTTGTTTGCACCTCAAACTCATGTTTCATGCCTTTGTTCACTCGTTTCATGAAATAAAAACTCGGCTAGATTTTTCGTAAAGAATATACTATATTATTCAAATGCAAACCAAAATTTGTTTTCATTTTAAAATATTTCTCCACAATATTTGTTTCCATCTAAAACTCATGTTTCAAGCATTTGTTCGCTCATTTTATATAGAAATAACACTGCTAGATGTTTCGTAAATACTATATTATTCAAATGCAAACCAAAATTTATTTTTACTTTACAATATTTCTCCACGATCTTTGTTTGTACCTCAAACTCATGTTTCATGCCTTTGTTCGCTCGTTTCATGAAATAAAAACTCGGTCAGATTTTTCATAAAGAATATACTATATTATTCAAATGCAAACCAAATTTTGTTTTCATTTTAAAATATTTCTCCACAATCTTTGTTTGCACCTCAATCTCATGTTTCATGCGTTTGTTCGCTCGTTTCATGAAATAAAAATTCGGCTAGATTTTTCGTAAAGAATATACTAAATTATTTAAATGCAAACCAAAATTTGTTTTCATTTTAAAATATTTCTCCACAATCTTTGTTTGCCCCTCAATCGAATGTTTCATGCGTTTGTTCGCTCGTTTCATGAAATAAAAACTCGGCTAGATTTTTCGTAAAGAATATACTATATTATTCAAATGCAAACCAAAAGTTGTTTTCATTTTAAAATATTTGTCCACAATCTTTGTTTCCGTCTAAAACTCATGTTTCATGCATTTGTTCGCTCATTTTATATAAAAATAACACTGCTAGATTTCCCGAAAATACTATATTATTCAAATGCAAACCAAAATTTATTTTTACTTTAAAATATTACTCCACGATCTTTGTTTGCACCTCAAACTCATGTTTCATGCCTTTGTTCACTCGTTTCATGAAATAAAAACTCGGCTAGATTTTTCGTAAAGAATATACTATATTATTCAAATGCAAACCAAAATTTGTTTTCATTTTAAAATATTTCTCCACAATCTTTGTTTCCAATTAAAACTCATGTTTCATGCATTTGTTCGCTCATTTTATATAAGAATAACACTGCTAGATTTTTCGTAAATACTATATTATTCAAATGCAAACCAAAATTTATTTTTACTTTAAAATATTTCTCCACGATCTTTGTTTGTACCACAAACTCATGTTTCATGCCTTTGTTCGCTCGTTTCATGAAGTAAAAACTCGGCCAGATTTTTCATAAAGAATATACTATATTATTCAAATGCAAACCAAATTTTGTTTTCATTTTAAAATATTTCTCCACAATCTTTGTTTGCACCTCAATCTCTTGTTTCATGCGTTTGTTCGCTCGTTTCATGAAATAAAAACTCGGCTAGATTTTTCGTAAAGAATATACTAAATTATTTAAATGTAAACCAAAATTTGTTTTCATTTTAAAATATTTCTCCACAATCTTTGTTTGCACCTCAAACTCATGTTTCATGCCTTTGTTCACTCGTTTCATGAAATAAAAACTCGGCTAGATTTTTCGTAAAGAATATACTATATTATTCAAATGCAAACCAAAATTTGTTTTCATTTAAAAATATTTCTCCACAATATTTGTTTCCATCTAAAACTCATGTTTCAAGCATTTGTTCGCTCATTTTATATAGAAATAACACTGCTAGATTTTTCGTAAATACTATATTATTCAAATGCAAACCAAAATTTATTTTTACTTTACAATATTTCTCCACGATCTTTGTTTGTACCTCAAACTCATGTTTCATGCCTTTGTTCGCTCGTTTCATGAAGTAAAAACTCGGTCAGATTTTTCATAAAGAATATACTATATTATTCAAATGCAAACCAAATTTTGTTTTCATTTTAAAATATTTCTCCACAATCTTTGTTTGCACCTCAATCTTATGTTTCATGCGTTTGTTCGCTCGTTTCATGAAATAAAAATTCGGCTAGATTTTTCGTAAAGAATATACTAAATTATTTAAATGCAAACCAAAATTTGTTTTCATTTTAAAATATTTCTCCACAATCTTTGTTTGCCCCTCAATCGAATGTTTCATGCGTTTGTTCGCTCGTTTCATGAAATAAAAACTCGGCTAGATTTTTCGTAAAGAATATACTATATTATTCAAATGCAAACCAAAAGTTGTTTTCATTTTAAAATATTTGTCCACAATCTTTGTTTCCGTCTAAAACTCATGTTTCATGCATTTGTTCGCTCATTTTATATAAAAATAACACTGCTAGATTTTCCGTAAATACTATATTATTCAAATGCAAACCAAAATTTATTTTTACTTTAAAATATTTCTCCACGATCTTTGTTTGCACCTCAAACTCATGTTTCATGCCTTTGTTCACTCGTTTCATGAAATAAAAACTCAGCTAGATTTTTCGTAAAGAATATACTATATTATTCAAATGCAAACCAAAATTTGTTTTCATTTTAAAATATTTCTCCACAATCTTTGTTTCCAATTAAAACTCATGTTTCATGTATTTGTTCGCTCATTTTATATAAAAATAACACTGCTAGATTTTTCGTAAATACTATATTATTCAAATGCAAACCAAAATTTATTTTTACTTTAAAATATTTCTCCACGATCTTTGTTTGTACCTCAAACTCATGTTTCATGTCTTTGTTCGCTCGTTTCATGAAGTAAAAACTCGGTCAGATTTTTCATAAAAAATATACTATATTATTCAAATGCAAGCCAAATTTTGTTTTCATTTTAAAATATTTCTCCACAATCTTTGTTTGCACCTCAATCTTATGTTTCATGCGTTTGTTCGCTCGTTTCATGAAATAAAAATTCGGCTAGATTTTTCGTAAAGAATATACTAAATTATTTAAATGCAAACCAAAATTTGTTTTCATTTTAAAATATTTCTCCACAATCTTTGTTTGCCCCTCAATCGAATGTTTCATGCGTTTGTTCGCTCGTTTCATGAAATAAAAACTCGGCTAGATTTTTCGTAAAGAATATACTATATTATTCAAATGCAAACCAAAAGTTGTTTTCATTTTAAAATATTTGTCCACAATCTTTGTTTCCGTCTAAAACTCATGTTTCATGCATTTGTTCGCTCATTTTATATAAAAATAACACTGCTAGATTTTCCGTAAATACTATATTATTCAAATGCAAACCAAAATTTATTTTTACTTTAAAATATTTCTCCACGATCTTTGTTTGCACCTCAAACTCATGTTTCATGCCTTTGTTCACTCGTTTCATGAAATGAAAACTCGGCTAGATTTTTCGTAAAGAATATACTATATTATTCAAATGCAAACCAAAATTTGTTTTCATTTTAAAATATTTCTCCACAATCTTTGTTTCCAATTAAAACTCATGTTTCATGCATTTGTTCGCTCATTTTATATAAAAATAACACTGCTAGATTTTTCGTAAATACTATATTATTCAAATGCAAACCAAAATTTATTTTTACTTTAAAATATTTCTCCACGATCTTTGTTTGTACCACAAACTCATGTTTCATGCCTTTGTTCGCTCGTTTCATGAAGTAAAAACTCGGCCAGATTTTTCATAAAAAATATACTATATTATTCAAATGCAAACCAAATTTTGTTTTCATTTTAAAATATTTCTCCACAATCTTTGTTTGCACCTCAATCTCATTTTTCATGCGTTTGTTCGCTCGTTTCATGAAATAAAAACTCGGCTAGATGTTTCGTAAAGAATATACTAAATTATTTAAATGTAAACCAAAATTTGTTTTCATTTTAAAATATTTCTCCACAATCTTTGTTTGCACCTCAATCTCATGTTTCATGCGTTTGTTCGCTCGTTTCATGAAATAATAACTCGGCTTGATTTTTCGTAACGAATATACTGAATTATTCAAATGCAAACGAAAATTTGTTTTCATTTTAGAATATTTCTCCACAATCTTTGTTTCCATCTAAAACTCATGTTTCATGTATTTGTGCGCTCATTTTATATAAAAATAAAACTGCTAGATTTATCGTAAATACTAAATTATTCAAATGCAAACCAAAATTTATTTTTACTTTAAAATATTTCTCCACGATCTTTGTTTGCACCTCAAACTCATGTTTCATGCCTTTGTTCGCTCGTTTCATGAAATAAAAACTCGGCTAGATTTTTCGTAAAGAATATATACTAGATTATTCAAATGCAAACCAAAATTTGTCTTCATTTTAAAATATTTCTCCCAAATCTTTGTTTGCACCTCAAACTCTTGTTTCATTCGTTTGTTCCCTAGTTACATGCAAGAAAAACTCGGCTAGATTTTTTGTAAAAAATATACTAAATTTTTCAAATGCAAACCAAAGTTTGTTTTCAGTTTACAATGTTTCTCGACAATCTTTGTTTGCTTCTCAAACTCGTGTTTCATGCGTTTGTTCGCTCGTTACATGAAATAAAAACTCGGCTAGATTTTTCGTAAAGAATATACTATATTATTCAAATGCAAACCAAAATTTGTTTTCATTTTAAAATATTTGTCCACAATCTTTGTTTCCGTCTAAAACTCATGTTTCATGCATTTGTTCGCTCATTTTATATAAAAATAACACTGCTAGATTTTCCGTAAATACTATATTATTCAAATGCAAACCAAAATTTATTTTTACTTTAAAATATTTCTCCACGATCTTTGTTTGCACCTCAAACTCATGTTTCATGCCTTTGTTCACTCGTTTCATGAAATAAAAACTCGGCTAGATTTTTCGTAAAGAATATACTATATTATTCAAATGCAAACCAAAATTTGTTTTCATTTTAAAATATTTCTCCACAATATTTGTTTCCATCTAAAACTCATGTTTCAAGCATTTGTTCGCTCATTTTATATAGAAATAACACTGCTAGATGTTTCGTAAATACTATATTATTCAAATGCAAACCAAAATTTATTTTTACTTTACAATATTTCTCCACGATCTTTGTTTGTACCTCAAACTCATGTTTCATGCCTTTGTTCGCTCGTTTCATGAAATAAAAACTCGGTCAGATTTTTCATAAAGAATATACTATATTATTCAAATGCAAACCAAATTTTGTTTTCATTTTAAAATATTTCTCCACAATCTTTGTTTGCACCTCAATCTCATGTTTCATGCGTTTGTTCGCTCGTTTCATGAAATAAAAATTCGGCTAGATTTTTCGTAAAGAATATACTAAATTATTTAAATGCAAACCAAAATTTGTTTTCATTTTAAAATATTTCTCCACAATCTTTGTTTGCCCCTCAATCGAATGTTTCATGCGTTTGTTCGCTCGTTTCATGAAATAAAAACTCGGCTAGATTTTTCGTAAAGAATATACTATATTATTCAAATGCAAACCAAAAGTTGTTTTCATTTTAAAATATTTGTCCACAATCTTTGTTTCCGTCTAAAACTCATGTTTCATGCATTTGTTCGCTCATTTTATATAAAAATAACACTGCTAGATTTCCCGAAAATACTATATTATTCAAATGCAAACCAAAATTTATTTTTACTTTAAAATATTACTCCACGATCTTTGTTTGCACCTCAAACTCATGTTTCATGCCTTTGTTCACTCGTTTCATGAAATAAAAACTCGGCTAGATTTTTCGTAAAGAATATACTATATTATTCAAATGCAAACCAAAATTTGTTTTCATTTTAAAATATTTCTCCACAATCTTTGTTTCCAATTAAAACTCATGTTTCATGCATTTGTTCGCTCATTTTATATAAGAATAACACTGCTAGATTTTTCGTAAATACTATATTATTCAAATGCAAACCAAAATTTATTTTTACTTTAAAATATTTCTCCACGATCTTTGTTTGTACCACAAACTCATGTTTCATGCCTTTGTTCGCTCGTTTCATGAAGTAAAAACTCGGCCAGATTTTTCATAAAGAATATACTATATTATTCAAATGCAAACCAAATTTTGTTTTCATTTTAAAATATTTCTCCACAATCTTTGTTTGCACCTCAATCTCTTGTTTCATGCGTTTGTTCGCTCGTTTCATGAAATAAAAACTCGGCTAGATTTTTCGTAAAGAATATACTAAATTATTTAAATGTAAACCAAAATTTGTTTTCATTTTAAAATATTTCTCCACAATCTTTGTTTGCACCTCAAACTCATGTTTCATGCCTTTGTTCACTCGTTTCATGAAATAAAAACTCGGCTAGATTTTTCGTAAAGAATATACTATATTATTCAAATGCAAACCAAAATTTGTTTTCATTTAAAAATATTTCTCCACAATATTTGTTTCCATCTAAAACTCATGTTTCAAGCATTTGTTCGCTCATTTTATATAGAAATAACACTGCTAGATTTTTCGTAAATACTATATTATTCAAATGCAAACCAAAATTTATTTTTACTTTACAATATTTCTCCACGATCTTTGTTTGTACCTCAAACTCATGTTTCATGCCTTTGTTCGCTCGTTTCATGAAGTAAAAACTCGGTCAGATTTTTCATAAAGAATATACTATATTATTCAAATGCAAACCAAATTTTGTTTTCATTTTAAAATATTTCTCCACAATCTTTGTTTGCACCTCAATCTTATGTTTCATGCGTTTGTTCGCTCGTTTCATGAAATAAAAATTCGGCTAGATTTTTCGTAAAGAATATACTAAATTATTTAAATGCAAACCAAAATTTGTTTTCATTTTAAAATATTTCTCCACAATCTTTGTTTGCCCCTCAATCGAATGTTTCATGCGTTTGTTCGCTCGTTTCATGAAATAAAAACTCGGCTAGATTTTTCGTAAAGAATATACTATATTATTCAAATGCAAACCAAAAGTTGTTTTCATTTTAAAATATTTGTCCACAATCTTTGTTTCCGTCTAAAACTCATGTTTCATGCATTTGTTCGCTCATTTTATATAAAAATAACACTGCTAGATTTTCCGTAAATACTATATTATTCAAATGCAAACCAAAATTTATTTTTACTTTAAAATATTTCTCCACGATCTTTGTTTGCACCTCAAACTCATGTTTCATGCCTTTGTTCACTCGTTTCATGAAATAAAAACTCAGCTAGATTTTTCGTAAAGAATATACTATATTATTCAAATGCAAACCAAAATTTGTTTTCATTTTAAAATATTTCTCCACAATCTTTGTTTCCAATTAAAACTCATGTTTCATGTATTTGTTCGCTCATTTTATATAAAAATAACACTGCTAGATTTTTCGTAAATACTATATTATTCAAATGCAAACCAAAATTTATTTTTACTTTAAAATATTTCTCCACGATCTTTGTTTGTACCTCAAACTCATGTTTCATGTCTTTGTTCGCTCGTTTCATGAAGTAAAAACTCGGTCAGATTTTTCATAAAAAATATACTATATTATTCAAATGCAAGCCAAATTTTGTTTTCATTTTAAAATATTTCTCCACAATCTTTGTTTGCACCTCAATCTTATGTTTCATGCGTTTGTTCGCTCGTTTCATGAAATAAAAATTCGGCTAGATTTTTCGTAAAGAATATACTAAATTATTTAAATGCAAACCAAAATTTGTTTTCATTTTAAAATATTTCTCCACAATCTTTGTTTGCCCCTCAATCGAATGTTTCATGCGTTTGTTCGCTCGTTTCATGAAATAAAAACTCGGCTAGATTTTTCGTAAAGAATATACTATATTATTCAAATGCAAACCAAAAGTTGTTTTCATTTTAAAATATTTGTCCACAATCTTTGTTTCCGTCTAAAACTCATGTTTCATGCATTTGTTCGCTCATTTTATATAAAAATAACACTGCTAGATTTTCCGTAAATACTATATTATTCAAATGCAAACCAAAATTTATTTTTACTTTAAAATATTTCTCCACGATCTTTGTTTGCACCTCAAACTCATGTTTCATGCCTTTGTTCACTCGTTTCATGAAATGAAAACTCGGCTAGATTTTTCGTAAAGAATATACTATATTATTCAAATGCAAACCAAAATTTGTTTTCATTTTAAAATATTTCTCCACAATCTTTGTTTCCAATTAAAACTCATGTTTCATGCATTTGTTCGCTCATTTTATATAAAAATAACACTGCTAGATTTTTCGTAAATACTATATTATTCAAATGCAAACCAAAATTTATTTTTACTTTAAAATATTTCTCCACGATCTTTGTTTGTACCACAAACTCATGTTTCATGCCTTTGTTCGCTCGTTTCATGAAGTAAAAACTCGGCCAGATTTTTCATAAAAAATATACTATATTATTCAAATGCAAACCAAATTTTGTTTTCATTTTAAAATATTTCTCCACAATCTTTGTTTGCACCTCAATCTCATTTTTCATGCGTTTGTTCGCTCGTTTCATGAAATAAAAACTCGGCTAGATGTTTCGTAAAGAATATACTAAATTATTTAAATGTAAACCAAAATTTGTTTTCATTTTAAAATATTTCTCCACAATCTTTGTTTGCACCTCAATCTCATGTTTCATGCGTTTGTTCGCTCGTTTCATGAAATAATAACTCGGCTTGATTTTTCGTAACGAATATACTGAATTATTCAAATGCAAACGAAAATTTGTTTTCATTTTAGAATATTTCTCCACAATCTTTGTTTCCATCTAAAACTCATGTTTCATGTATTTGTGCGCTCATTTTATATAAAAATAAAACTGCTAGATTTATCGTAAATACTAAATTATTCAAATGCAAACCAAAATTTATTTTTACTTTAAAATATTTCTCCACGATCTTTGTTTGCACCTCAAACTCATGTTTCATGCCTTTGTTCGCTCGTTTCATGAAATAAAAACTCGGCTAGATTTTTCGTAAAGAATATATACTAGATTATTCAAATGCAAACCAAAATTTGTCTTCATTTTAAAATATTTCTCCCAAATCTTTGTTTGCACCTCAAACTCTTGTTTCATTCGTTTGTTCCCTAGTTACATGCAAGAAAAACTCGGCTAGATTTTTTGTAAAAAATATACTAAATTTTTCAAATGCAAACCAAAGTTTGTTTTCAGTTTACAATGTTTCTCGACAATCTTTGTTTGCTTCTCAAACTCGTGTTTCATGCGTTTGTTCGCTCGTTACATGAAATAAAAACTCGGCTAGATTTTTCGTAAAGAATATACTATATTATTCAAATGCAAACCAAAATTTGTTTTCATTTTAAAATATTTGTCCACAATCTTTGTTTCCGTCTAAAACTCATGTTTCATGCATTTGTTCGCTCATTTTATATAAAAATAACACTGCTAGATTTTCCGTAAATACTATATTATTCAAATGCAAACCAAAATTTATTTTTACTTTAAAATATTTCTCCACGATCTTTGTTTGCACCTCAAACTCATGTTTCATGCCTTTGTTCACTCGTTTCATGAAATAAAAACTCGGCTAGATTTTTCGTAAAGAATATACTATATTATTCAAATGCAAACCAAAATTTGTTTTCATTTTAAAATATTTCTCCACAATATTTGTTTCCATCTAAAACTCATGTTTCAAGCATTTGTTCGCTCATTTTATATAGAAATAACACTGCTAGATGTTTCGTAAATACTATATTATTCAAATGCAAACCAAAATTTATTTTTACTTTACAATATTTCTCCACGATCTTTGTTTGTACCTCAAACTCATGTTTCATGCCTTTGTTCGCTCGTTTCATGAAATAAAAACTCGGTCAGATTTTTCATAAAGAATATACTATATTATTCAAATGCAAACCAAATTTTGTTTTCATTTTAAAATATTTCTCCACAATCTTTGTTTGCACCTCAATCTCATGTTTCATGCGTTTGTTCGCTCGTTTCATGAAATAAAAATTCGGCTAGATTTTTCGTAAAGAATATACTAAATTATTTAAATGCAAACCAAAATTTGTTTTCATTTTAAAATATTTCTCCACAATCTTTGTTTGCCCCTCAATCGAATGTTTCATGCGTTTGTTCGCTCGTTTCATGAAATAAAAACTCGGCTAGATTTTTCGTAAAGAATATACTATATTATTCAAATGCAAACCAAAAGTTGTTTTCATTTTAAAATATTTGTCCACAATCTTTGTTTCCGTCTAAAACTCATGTTTCATGCATTTGTTCGCTCATTTTATATAAAAATAACACTGCTAGATTTCCCGAAAATACTATATTATTCAAATGCAAACCAAAATTTATTTTTACTTTAAAATATTACTCCACGATCTTTGTTTGCACCTCAAACTCATGTTTCATGCCTTTGTTCACTCGTTTCATGAAATAAAAACTCGGCTAGATTTTTCGTAAAGAATATACTATATTATTCAAATGCAAACCAAAATTTGTTTTCATTTTAAAATATTTCTCCACAATCTTTGTTTCCAATTAAAACTCATGTTTCATGCATTTGTTCGCTCATTTTATATAAGAATAACACTGCTAGATTTTTCGTAAATACTATATTATTCAAATGCAAACCAAAATTTATTTTTACTTTAAAATATTTCTCCACGATCTTTGTTTGTACCACAAACTCATGTTTCATGCCTTTGTTCGCTCGTTTCATGAAGTAAAAACTCGGCCAGATTTTTCATAAAGAATATACTATATTATTCAAATGCAAACCAAATTTTGTTTTCATTTTAAAATATTTCTCCACAATCTTTGTTTGCACCTCAATCTCTTGTTTCATGCGTTTGTTCGCTCGTTTCATGAAATAAAAACTCGGCTAGATTTTTCGTAAAGAATATACTAAATTATTTAAATGTAAACCAAAATTTGTTTTCATTTTAAAATATTTCTCCACAATCTTTGTTTGCACCTCAAACTCATGTTTCATGCCTTTGTTCACTCGTTTCATGAAATAAAAACTCGGCTAGATTTTTCGTAAAGAATATACTATATTATTCAAATGCAAACCAAAATTTGTTTTCATTTAAAAATATTTCTCCACAATATTTGTTTCCATCTAAAACTCATGTTTCAAGCATTTGTTCGCTCATTTTATATAGAAATAACACTGCTAGATTTTTCGTAAATACTATATTATTCAAATGCAAACCAAAATTTATTTTTACTTTACAATATTTCTCCACGATCTTTGTTTGTACCTCAAACTCATGTTTCATGCCTTTGTTCGCTCGTTTCATGAAGTAAAAACTCGGTCAGATTTTTCATAAAGAATATACTATATTATTCAAATGCAAACCAAATTTTGTTTTCATTTTAAAATATTTCTCCACAATCTTTGTTTGCACCTCAATCTTATGTTTCATGCGTTTGTTCGCTCGTTTCATGAAATAAAAATTCGGCTAGATTTTTCGTAAAGAATATACTAAATTATTTAAATGCAAACCAAAATTTGTTTTCATTTTAAAATATTTCTCCACAATCTTTGTTTGCCCCTCAATCGAATGTTTCATGCGTTTGTTCGCTCGTTTCATGAAATAAAAACTCGGCTAGATTTTTCGTAAAGAATATACTATATTATTCAAATGCAAACCAAAAGTTGTTTTCATTTTAAAATATTTGTCCACAATCTTTGTTTCCGTCTAAAACTCATGTTTCATGCATTTGTTCGCTCATTTTATATAAAAATAACACTGCTAGATTTTCCGTAAATACTATATTATTCAAATGCAAACCAAAATTTATTTTTACTTTAAAATATTTCTCCACGATCTTTGTTTGCACCTCAAACTCATGTTTCATGCCTTTGTTCACTCGTTTCATGAAATAAAAACTCAGCTAGATTTTTCGTAAAGAATATACTATATTATTCAAATGCAAACCAAAATTTGTTTTCATTTTAAAATATTTCTCCACAATCTTTGTTTCCAATTAAAACTCATGTTTCATGTATTTGTTCGCTCATTTTATATAAAAATAACACTGCTAGATTTTTCGTAAATACTATATTATTCAAATGCAAACCAAAATTTATTTTTACTTTAAAATATTTCTCCACGATCTTTGTTTGTACCTCAAACTCATGTTTCATGTCTTTGTTCGCTCGTTTCATGAAGTAAAAACTCGGTCAGATTTTTCATAAAAAATATACTATATTATTCAAATGCAAGCCAAATTTTGTTTTCATTTTAAAATATTTCTCCACAATCTTTGTTTGCACCTCAATCTTATGTTTCATGCGTTTGTTCGCTCGTTTCATGAAATAAAAATTCGGCTAGATTTTTCGTAAAGAATATACTAAATTATTTAAATGCAAACCAAAATTTGTTTTCATTTTAAAATATTTCTCCACAATCTTTGTTTGCCCCTCAATCGAATGTTTCATGCGTTTGTTCGCTCGTTTCATGAAATAAAAACTCGGCTAGATTTTTCGTAAAGAATATACTATATTATTCAAATGCAAACCAAAAGTTGTTTTCATTTTAAAATATTTGTCCACAATCTTTGTTTCCGTCTAAAACTCATGTTTCATGCATTTGTTCGCTCATTTTATATAAAAATAACACTGCTAGATTTTCCGTAAATACTATATTATTCAAATGCAAACCAAAATTTATTTTTACTTTAAAATATTTCTCCACGATCTTTGTTTGCACCTCAAACTCATGTTTCATGCCTTTGTTCACTCGTTTCATGAAATAAAAACTCGGCTAGATTTTTCGTAAAGAATATACTATATTATTCAAATGCAAACCAAAATTTGTTTTCATTTTAAAATATTTCTCCACAATCTTTGTTTCCAATTAAAACTCATGTTTCATGCATTTGTTCGCTCATTTTATATAAAAATAACACTGCTAGATTTTTCGTAAATACTATATTATTCAAATGCAAACCAAAATTTATTTTTACTTTAAAATATTTCTCCACGATCTTTGTTTGTACCACAAACTCAAGTTTCATGCCTTTGTTCGCTCGTTTCATGAAGTAAAAACTCGGCCAGATTTTTCATAAAAAATATACTATATTATTCAAATGCAAACCAAATTTTGTTTTCATTTTAAAATATTTCTCCACAATCTTTGTTTGCACCTCAATCTCATTTTTCATGCGTTTGTTCGCTCGTTTCATGAAATAAAAACTCGGCTAGATGTTTCGTAAAGAATATACTAAATTATTTAAATGTAAACCAAAATTTGTTTTCATTTTAAAATATTTCTCCACAATCTTTGTTTGCACCTCAATCTCATGTTTCATGCGTTTGTTCGCTCGTTTCATGAAATAATAACTCGGCTTGATTTTTCGTAACGAATATACTGAATTATTCAAATGCAAACGAAAATTTGTTTTCATTTTAGAATATTTCTCCACAATCTTTGTTTCCATCTAAAACTCATGTTTCATGTATTTGTGCGCTCATTTTATATAAAAATAAAACTGCTAGATTTATCGTAAATACTAAATTATTCAAATGCAAACCAAAATTTATTTTTACTTTAAAATATTTCTCCACGATCTTTGTTTGCACCTCAAACTCATGTTTCATGCCTTTGTTCGCTCGTTTCATGAAATAAAAACTCGGCTAGATTTTTCGTAAAGAATATATACTAGATTATTCAAATGCAAACCAAAATTTGTCTTCATTTTAAAATATTTCTCCCAAATCTTTGTTTGCACCTCAAACTCTTGTTTCATTCGTTTGTTCCCTAGTTACATGCAAGAAAAACTCGGCTAGATTTTTTGTAAAAAATATACTAAATTTTTCAAATGCAAACCAAAGTTTGTTTTCAGTTTACAATGTTTCTCGACAATCTTTGTTTGCTTCTCGAACTCGTGTTTCATGCGTTTGTTCGCTCGTTACATGAAATAAAAACTCGGCTAGATTTTTCGTAAAGAATATACTATATTATTCAAATGCAAACCAAAATTTGTTTTCATTTTAAAATATTTCTCCACAATCTTTGTTTCCATCTAAAACTCATGTTTCATGCATTTGTTCGCACATTTTATATAAAAATACCACTGCTAGATTTTCCGTAAATACTATATTATTCAAATGCAAACCAAAATTTATTTTTACTTTAAAATATTTCTCCACGATCTTTGTTTGCACCTCAAACTCATGTTTCATGCCTTTGTTCACTCATTTCAGGAAATAAAATCTCGGCTAGATTTTTCGTAAAGAATATACTAAATTATTCAAATGCAAACCAAAATTTGTCTTCATTTTAAAATATTTCTCCCAAATCTTTGTTTGCACCTCAAACTCTTGTTTCATTCGTTTGTTCCCTAGTTACATGCAAGAAAAACTCGGCTAGATTTTTTGTAAAAAATATACTAAATTTTTCAAATGCAAACCAAAATTTGTTTTCAGTTTACAATGTTTCTCGACAATCTTTGTTTGCTTCTCGAACTCGTGTTTCATGCGTTTGTTCGCTCGTTACATGTAATAAAAACTCGGCTAGATTTTTCGTAAAGAATATACTATATTATTCAAATGCAAACCAAAATTTGTTTTCATTTTAAAATATTTCTCCACAATCTTTGTTTCCATCTAAAACTCATGTTTCATGCATTTGTTCGCACATTTTATATAAAAATACCACTGCTAGATTTTCCGTAAATACTATATTATTCAAATGCAAACCAAAATTTATTTTTACTTTAAAATATTTCTCCACGATCTTTGTTTGCACCTCAAACTCATGTTTCATGCCTTTGTTCACTCATTTCAGGAAATAAAATCTCGGCTAGATTTTTCGTAAAGAATATACTAAATTATTCAAATGCAAACCAAAATTTGTCTTCATTGTAAAATATTTCTCCCAAATCTTTGTTTGCACCTCAAACTCTTGTTTCATTCGTTTGTTCCCTAGTTACATGCAAGAAAAACTCGGCTAGATTTTTTGTAAAAAATATACTAAATTTTTCAAATGCAAACCAAAATTTGTTTTCAGTTTACAATGTTTCTCGACAATCTTTGTTTGCTTCTCAATCTCATGTTTCATGCGTTTGTTCGCTCGTTACATGAAATAAAAACTCGGCTTGATTTTTCGTAAAGAATATACTATATTATTCAAATGCAAACCAAAATTTGTTTTCATTTTAAAATATTTCTCCACAATCTTTGTTTCCATCTAAAACTCATGTTTCAAGCATTTGTTCGCTCATTTTATGTAGAAATAATACTGCTAGATTTTTCGTAAATACTATATTATTCAAATGCAAACCAAAATTTATTTTTACTTTACAATATTTCTCCACGATCTTTGTTTGTACCTCAAACTCATGTTTCATGCCTTTGTTCGCTCGTTTCATGAAGTAAAAACTCGGTCAGATTTTTCATAAAGAATGTACTATATTATTCAAATGCAAACCAAATTTTGTTTTCATTTTAAAATATTTCTCCACAATCTTTGTTTGCACCTCAATCTCATGTTTCATGCGTTTGTTCGCTCGTTTCATGAAATAAAAACTCGGCTAGATTTTTCGTAAAGAATATACTAAATTATTTAAATGCAAACCAAAATTTTTTTTCATTTTAAAATATTTCTCCACAATCTTTGTTTGCCCCTCAATCGAATGTTTCATGCGTTTGTTCGCTCGTTTCATGAAATAAAAACTCGGCTAGATTTTTCGTAAAGAATATACTATATTATTCAAATGCAAACCAAAATTTGTTTTCATTTTAAAATATTTGTCCACAATCTTTGTTTCCATCTAAAACTCATGTTTCATGCATTTGTTCGCTCATTTTATATAAAAATAACACTGCTAGATTTTCCGTAAATACTATATTATTCAAATGCAAACCAAAATTTATTTTTACTTTAAAATATTTCTCCACGATCTTTGTTTGCACCTCAAACTCATGTTTCATGCCTTTGTTCACTCATTTCATGAAATAAAAACTCGGCTAGATTTTTCGTAAAGAATATACTATATTATTCAAATGCAAACAAAAATTTGTTTTCATTTTAAAATATTTCTCCACAATCTTTGTTTCCAATTAAAACTCATGTTTCATGCATTTGTTCGCTCATTTTATATAAAAATAACACTGCTAGATTTTTCGTAAATACTATATTATTCAAATGCAAATCAAAATTTATTTTTACTTTAAAATATTTCTCCACGATCTTTGTTTGTACCACAAACTCATGTTTCTCGACAATCTTTGTTTGCTTCTCAAACTCATGTTTCATGCGTTTGTTCGCTCGTTACATGAAATAAAATCTCGGCTAGATTTTTCGTAAAGAATATACTAAATTATTCAAATGCAAACCAAAATTTGTCTTCATTTTAAAATATTTCTCCCAAATCTTTGTTTGCACCTCAAACTCTTGTTTCATTCGTTTGTTCCCAAGTTACATGCAAGAAAAACTCGGCTAGATTTTTTGTAAAAAATATACTAAATTTTGAAATGCAAACCAAAATTTCTTTTCAGTTTACAATCTTTCTCGACAATCTTTGTTTGCTTCTCAAACTCATGTTTTATGCGTTTGTTCGCTCGTTTCACGAAATAAAAACTCGGCTAGATTTTTCGTAAAGAATATACTAAATTATTCAAATGCATACCAAAATTTGTCTTCATTTTAAAATATTTCTCCCAAATCTTTGTTTGCACCTCAATCTCATGTTTCATGCGTTTGTTCGCTCGTTTCATGAAATAAAAACTCGACTTGATTTTTCGTAACGAATATACTAAATTATTCAAATGCAAACGAAAATTTGTTTTCATTTTAAAATATTTCTCCACAATCTTTGTTTCCATCTAAAACTCATGTTTCATGTATTTGTGCGCTCATTTTATATAAAAATAACACTGCTAGATTTTTCGTAAATACTAAATTATTCAAATGCACACCAAAATTTATTTTTCCTTTAAAGTATTTCTCCATGATCTTTGTTTGCACCTCAAACTCATGTTTCATGCGTTTGTTCGCTCGTTTCATGAAATAAAAACTCGGCTAAATTTTTCGTAAAGAATATACTAAATTATTCAAATGCAAACGAAAATTTGTTTTCATTTTAAAATATTTCTCCACAATCTTTGTTTCCATCTAAAACTCATGTTTCATGTATTTGTGCGCTCATTTTATATAAAAATAACACTGCTAGATTTTTCGTAAATACTAAATTATTCAAATGCACACCAAAATTTATTTTTACTTTAAAATATTTCTCCACGATCTTTGTTTGCACCTCAAACTCATGTTTCATGCCTTTGTTCACTCGTTTCATGAAATAAAAACTCGGCTAGATTTTTCGTAAAGAATATACTATATTATTCAAATGCAAACCAAAATTTGTTTTCATATTAAAATATTTCTCCACAATCTTTGTTTCCAATTAAAACTCATGTTTCATGCATTTGTTCGCTCATTTTATATAAAAATAACACTGCTAGATTTTTCGTAAATACTATATTATTCAAATGCAAACCAAAATTTATTTTTACTTTAAAATATTTCTCCACGATCTTTGTTTGTACCACAAACTCATGTTTCATGCCTTTGTTCGCTCGTTTCATGAAGTAAAAACTCGGCCAGATTTTTCATACAGAATATACTATATTATTCAAATGCAAACCAAATTTTGTTTTCATTTTAAATTATTTCTCCACAATCTTTGTTTGCACCTCAATCTCATGTTTCATGCGTTTCTTCGCTCGTTTCATGAAATAAAAACTCGGCTAGATTTTTCGTAAAGAATATACTAAATTATTTAAATGTAAACCAAAATTTGTTTTCATTTTAAAATATTTCTCCACAATCTTTGTTTGCACCTCAAACTCATGTTTCATGCGTTTGTTCGCTCGTTTCATGGAATAAAAACTCGGCGTGATTTTTCGTAACGAATATACTGAATTATTCAAATGGAAACGAAAATTTGTTTTCATTTTAAAATATTTCTCCACAATCTTTGTTTCCATCTAAAACTCATGTTTCATGTATTTGTGCGCTCATTTTATATAAAAATAAAACTGCTAGATTTTTCGTAAATACTAAATTATTCAAATGCAAACCAAAATTTATTTTTAGTTTAAAATATTTCTCCACGATCTTTGTTTGCACCTCAAACTCATGTTTCATGCCTTTGTTCGCTCGTTTCATGAAATAAAAACTCGGTTAGATTTTTCGTAAAGAATATACTATATTATTCAAATGCAAACAAAAATTTGTTTTCATTTTAAAATATTTCTCCACAATCTTTGTTTGCACTTCAATCTCATGTTTCATGCGTTTGTTCGCTCGTTTCATGAAATCAAAACTCGGCTAGATTTTTCGTAAAGAATATACTAAATTATTCAAATGCAAACCAAAATTTGTCTTCATTTTAAAATATTTCTCAAAAATCTTTGTTTGCATCTCAAACTCTTGTTTCATTCCATTGTTCCCTAGTTACATGCAAGAAAAACTAGGCTAGATCTTTTGTAAAATATATACAAAATTTTTCAAATGCAAACCAAAATATGTTTTCAGTTTACAATGTTTCTCGACAATCTTTGTTTGCACCTCAAACTCATCTTTCATGCGTTTGTTCGCTCGTTTCATGAAATAAAAACTCGGCTAGATTTTTCGTAAATAATATACTAAATTATTCAAATGCAAACGAAAATTTGTTTTCATTTTAAAATATTTCTCCACAATCTTTATTTCCCCCTAAAACTCATGTTTCATGCATTTGTTCGCTCATTTTATACAAAAATAACACGGCCAGATTTTTCATAAAGAATGATAGTAAATACTAAATTATTCAAATGCAAACCAAAATTTATTTTTACTTTAAAATATTTCTCCACGATCTTTGTTTGCTCCTCAAACTCATGTTTCATGCCTTTGTTCGCTCGTTTCGTGAAATAAAAACTCGGCTAGATTTTTCGTAAAGAATATACTATATTATTCAAATGCAAACAAAAATTTGTTTTCATTTTAAAATATTTCTCCACAATCTTTGTTTGCACTTCAATCTCATGTTTCATGCGTTTGTTCGCTCGTTTCATGAAATCAAAACTCGGCTAGATTTTTCGTAATATACTAAATTATTCAAATGCAAACCAAAATTTGTCTTCATTTTAAAATATTTCTCAAAAATCTTTGTTTGCACCTCAAACTCTTGTTTCATTCCATTGTTCCCTAGTTACATGCAAGAAAAACTCGGCTAGATCTTTTGTACAAAATATACAAAATTTTTCAAATGCGAACCAAAATATGTTTTCAGTTTACAATGTTTCTCGACAATCTTTGTTTGCACCTCAAACTCATCTTTCATGCGTTTGTTCGCTCGTTTCATGAAATAAAAACTCGGCTAGATTTTTCGTAAAGAATATACTAAATTATTCAAATGCAAACGAAAATTTGTTTTCATTTTAAAATATTTCTCCACAATCTTTGTTTCCATCTAAAACTCATGTTTCATGCATTTGTTCGCTCATTTTATATAAAAATAACACTGCTAGATTTTTCGTAAATACTAAATTATTCAAATGCAGACCAAAATTTATTTTTACTTTAAAATATTTCTCCACGATCTTTGTTTGCACCTCAAACTTATGTTTCATGCCTTTGTTCGCTCGTTTCATGAAATAAAAACTCGGCTAGATTTCTCGTAAAGAATATACTATTTTATTCAAATGCAAACCAAATTATGTTTTCATTTTAAAATATTTCTCCACAATCTTTGTTTGCACCTCAATCTCATGTTTCATGCGTTTGTTCGCTCGTTTCATGAAAAAAAAACTCGGCAAGATTTTTCGTAACGAATATACTAAATTATTCAAGTACAAACGAAAATTTGTTTTCATTTTAAAATCTTTCTCCACAATATTTGTTTCCATTTAAAACTCATGTTTCATGCATTTGTTCGCTCATTTTATATAAAAATAACACTGCTAGATTCTTCGTAAATACTAAATTATTCAAATGCAAACCAAAATTTATTTTTACTTTAAAAAAATTCTCCACGATCTTTGTTTGCACCTCAAACTCAGGTTTCATGCCTTTGTTCGCTCGTTTCATGAAATAAAAACTCGGCTAGATTTTTCGTAAAGAATATACTATATTATTCAAATGCAAACCAAAATTTGTTTTCATTTTAAAATATTTCTCCACAATCTTTGTTTCCTCCTCAATCTCATGTTTCATGCGTTTGTTCGCTCGTTTCATGAAATAAAAACTCGGCTAGATTTTTCGTAAAGAATATACTAAATTATTTAAATGCAAACCAAAATTTGTTTTCATTTTAAAATATTTCTCCACAATCTTTGTTTGCACCTCAATCTAATGTTTCATGCGTTTCTTCGCTCGTTTCATGAAATAAAAACTCGGCTAGATTTTTCGTAAAGAATATACTAAATTATTTAAATGTAAACCAAAATTTGTTTTCATTTTAAAATATTTCTCCACAATCTTTGTTTGCACCTCAAACTCATGTTTCATGCGTTTGTTTGCTCGTTTCATGGAATAAAAACTCGGCGTGATTTTTCGTAACGAATATACTGAATTATTCAAATGGAAACGAAAATTTGTTTTCATTTTAAAATATTTCTCCACAATCTTTGTTTCCATCTAAAACTCATGTTTCATGTATTTGTGCGCTCATTTTATATAAAAATAAAACTGCTAGATTTTTCGTAAATACTAAATTATTCAAATGCAAACCAAAATTTATTTTTACTTTAAAATATTTCTCCACGATCTTTGTTTGCACCTCAAACTCATGTTTCGTGCCTTTGTTCGCTCGTTTCATGAAATAAAAACTCGGTTAGATTTTTCGTAAAGAATATACTATATTATTCAAATGCAAACAAAAATTTGTTTTCATTTTAAAATATTTCTCCACAATCTTTGTTTGCACTTCAATCTCATGTTTCATGCGTTTGTTCGCTCGTTTCATGAAATCAAAACTCGGCTAGATTTTTCGTAAAGAATATACTAAATTATTCAAATGCAAACCAAAATTTGTCTTCATTTTAAAATATTTCTCAAAAATCTTTGTTTGCATCTCAAACTCTTGTTTCATTCCATTGTTCCCTAGTTACATGCAAGAAAAACTCGGCTAGATCTTTTGTAAAAAATATACAAAATTTTTCAAATGCAAACCAAAATATGTTTTCAGTTTACAATGTTTCTCGACAATCTTTGTTTGCACCTCAAACTCATCTTTCATGCGTTTGTTCGCTCGTTTCATGAAATAAAAACTCGGCTAGATTTTTCGTAAAGAATATACTAAATTATTCAAATGCAAACGAAAATTTGTTTTCATTTTAAAATATTTCTCCACAATCTTTGTTTCCATCTAAAACTCATGTTTCATGCATTTGTTCGCTCATTTTATATAAAAATAACACTGCTAGATTTTTCGTAAATACTAAATTATTCAAATGCAGACCAAAATTTATTTTTACTTTAAAATATTTCTCCACGATCTTTGTTTGCACCTCAAACTTATGTTTCATGCCTTTGTTCGCTCGTTTCATGAAATAAAAACTCGGCTAGATTTCTCGTAAAGAATATACTATTTTATTCAAATGCAAACCAAATTATGTTTTCATTTTAAAATATTTCTCCACAATCTTTGTTTGCACCTCAATCTCATGTTTCATGCGTTTGTTCGCTCGTTTCATGAAAAAAAAACTCGGCAAGATTTTTCGTAACGAATATACTAAATTATTCAAGTACAAACGAAAATTTGTTTTCATTTTAAAATCTTTCTCCACAATATTTGTTTCCATTTAAAACTCATGTTTCATGCATTTGTTCGCTCATTTTATATAAAAATAACACTGCTAGATTCTTCGTAAATACTAAATTATTCAAATGCAAACCAAAATTTATTTTTACTTTAAAAAAATTCTCCACGATCTTTGTTTGCACCTCAAACTCATGTTTCATGCCTTTGTTCGCTCGTTTCATGAAATAAAAACTCGGCTAGATTTTTCGTAAAGAATATACTATATTATTCAAATGCAAACCAAAATTTGTTTTCATTTTAAAATATTTCTCCACAATCTTTGTTTCCACCTCAATCTCATGTTTCATGCGTTTGTTCGCTCGTTTCATGAAATAAAAACACGGCTAGATTTTTCGTAAAGAATATACTAAATTATTTAAATGCAAACCAAAATTTGTTTTCATTTTAAAATATTTCTCCACAATCTTTGTTTGCACCTCAATCTAATGTTTCATGCGTTTCTTCGCTCGTTTCATGAAATAAAAACTCGGCTAGATTTTTCGTAAAGAATATACTAAATTATTTAAATGTAAACCAAAATTTGTTTTCATTTTAAAATATTTCTCCACAATCTTTGTTTGCACCTCAAACTCATGTTTCATGCGTTTGTTCGCTCGTTTCATGGAATAAAAACTCGGCGTGATTTTTCGTAACGAATATACTGAATTATTCAAATGGAAACGAAAATTTGTTTTCATTTTAAAATATTTCTCCACAATCTTTGTTTCCATCTAAAACTCATGTTTCATGTATTTGTGCGCTCATTTTATATAAAAATAAAACTGCTAGATTTTTCGTAAATACTAAATTATTCAAATGCAAACCAAAATTTATTTTTACTAATGGGATTTTTGCCCTTTGTGTTTCTTTCTGAACTAACGGTTCTAGTGAGATAATTATCCGATTTAGGCATAAAACTATCCAATTTAACCTTCCAAAAACTGTGGTTACAAATATCAGGCCAATTCAATCTCTCATTTGGATCTTTATTCAACAAACCATTAATCAAATTCTGAAAGGATTCAGAGGGAGAATCGGGGAGAGGAGGGGCAGGATCGTAAATAATCGAGTTGACCAACTTGGTCAACTCTCTTTGATAAAACGGTGGTTTTCCTGTGTAACATTCATATAAAATACAGCCCAAGGCCCAAAAGTCTGACGCGTCAGAGTGGGTCCCGCCTTCTTGGAATAATTCTGGCGCCATGTAATATGGCGTGCCTTCCTGTATTAAATGAAATGCCAGGTCAAATTTTTAGGGTTTAGGGTTTAGGGTTTGGTGGCTAATTGCATAATGAGGATAGATTTGAGTATATATATTATGTTTTGGATAAAGGTGAAAGTGGATTAATAGAAGGTTGGATGTGTTTAATTGAGAGAAATTGGGACTTAATTGACATTTAGGGTTTAGGGTTTAAGTGCACCTTTTCACAACAAGTTTTAACAACTTGGCCTTTTTTTGTTTTCTGTGTTATTCATTGGTCATTTTTGGGGCTTAATTGGATGAGGCTAAATTTGGTTATATAGAAATAAAAACTCGGTTAGATTTTTCGTAAAGAATATACTATATTATTCAAATGCAAACAAAAATTTGTTTTCATTTTAAAATATTTCTCCACAATCTTTGTTTGCACTTCAATCTCATGTTTCATGCGTTTGTTCGCTCGTTTCATGAAATCAAAACTCGGCTAGATTTTTCGTAAAGAATATACTAAATTATTCAAATGCAAACCAAAATTTGTCTTCATTTTAAAATATTTCTCAAAAATCTTTGTTTGCATCTCAAACTCTTGTTTCATTCCATTGTTCCCTAGTTACATGCAAGAAAAACTCGGCTAGATCTTTTGTAAAAAATATACAAAATTTTTCAAATGCAAACCAAAATATGTTTTCAGTTTACAATGTTTCTCGACAATCTTTGTTTGCACCTCAAACTCATCTTTCATGCGTTTGTTCGCTCGTTTCATGAAATAAAAACTCGGCTAGATTTTTCGTAAAGAATATACTAAATTATTCAAATGCAAACGAAAATTTGTTTTCATTTTAAAATATTTCTCCACAATCTTTGTTTCCATCTAAAACTCATGTTTCATGCATTTGTTCGCTCATTTTATATAAAAATAACACTGCTAGATTTTTCGTAAATACTAAATTATTCAAATGCAGACCAAAATTTATTTTTACTTTAAAATATTTCTCCACGATCTTTGTTTGCACCTCAAACTTATGTTTCATGCCTTTGTTCGCTCGTTTCATGAAATAAAAACTCGGCTAGATTTCTCGTAAAGAATATACTATTTTATTCAAATGCAAACCAAATTATGTTTTCATTTTAAAATATTTCTCCACAATCTTTGTTTGCACCTCAATCTCATGTTTCATGCGTTTGTTCGCTCGTTTCATGAAAAAAAAACTCGGCAAGATTTTTCGTAACGAATATACTAAATTATTCAAGTACAAACGAAAATTTGTTTTCATTTTAAAATCTTTCTCCACAATATTTGTTTCCATTTAAAACTCATGTTTCATGCATTTGTTCGCTCATTTTATATAAAAATAACACTGCTAGATTCTTCGTAAATACTAAATTATTCAAATGCAAACCAAAATTTATTTTTACTTTAAAAAAATTCTCCACGATCTTTGTTTGCACCTCAAACTCATGTTTCATGCCTTTGTTCGCTCGTTTCATGAAATAAAAACTCGGCTAGATTTTTCGTAAAGAATATACTATATTATTCAAATGCAAACCAAAATTTGTTTTCATTTTAAAATATTTCTCCACAATCTTTGTTTCCACCTCAATCTCATGTTTCATGCGTTTGGTCGCTCGTTTCATGAAATAAAAACTCGGCTAGATTTTTCGTAAAGAATATACTAAATTATTTAAATGCAAACCAAAATTTGTTTTCATTTTAAAATATTTCTCCACAATCTTTGTTTGCACCTCAATCTAATGTGTCATGCGTTTCTTCGCTCGTTTCATGAAATAAAAACTCGGCTAGATTTTTCGTAAAGAATATACTAAATTATTTAAATGTAAACCAAAATTTGTTTTCATTTTAAAATATTTCTCCACAATCTTTGTTTGCACCTCAAACTCATGTTTCATGCGTTTGTTCGCTCGTTTCATGGAATAAAAACTCGGCGTGATTTTTCGTAACGAATATACTGAATTATTCAAATGGAAACGAAAATTTGTTTTCATTTTAAAATATTTCTCCACAATCTTTGTTTCCATCTAAAACTCATGTTTCATGTATTTGTGCGCTCATTTTATATAAAAATAAAACTGCTAGATTTTTCGTAAATACTAAATTATTCAAATGCAAACCAAAATTTATTTTTACTTTAAAATATTTCTCCACGATCTTTGTTTGCACCTCAAACTCATGTTTCATGCCTTTGTTCGCTCGTTTCATGAAATAAAAACTCGGTTAGATTTTTCGTAAAGAATATACTATATTATTCAAATGCAAACAAAAATTTGTTTTCATTTTAAAATATTTCTCCACAATCTTTGTTTGCACTTCAATCTCATGTTTCATGCGTTTGTTCGCTCGTTTCATGAAATCAAAACTCGGCTAGATTTTTCGTAAAGAATATACTAAATTATTCAAATGCAAACCAAAATTTGTCTTCATTTTAAAATATTTCTCAAAAATCTTTGTTTGCATCTCAAACTCTTGTTTCATTCCATTGTTCCCTAGTTACACGCAAGAAAAACTCGGCTAGATCTTTTGTAAAAAATATACAAAATTTTTCAAATGCAAACCAAAATATGTTTTCAGTTTACAATGTTTCTCGACAATCTTTGTTTGCACCTCAAACTCATCTTTCATGCGTTTGTTCGCTCGTTTCATGAAATAAAAACTCGGCTAGATTTTTCGTAAAGAATATACTAAATTATTCAAATGCAAACGAAAATTTGTTTTCATTTTAAAATATTTCTCCACAATCTTTGTTTCCACCTCAATCTCATGTTTCATGCGTTTGGTCGCTCGTTTCATGAAATAAAAACTCGGCTAGATTTTTCGTAAAGAATATACTAAATTATTTAAATGCAAACCAAAATTTGTTTTCATTTTAAAATATTTCTCCACAATCTTTGTTTGCACCTCAATCTAATGTTTCATTCCATTGTTCCCTAGTTACATGCAAGAAAAACTCGGCTAGATCTTTTGTAAAAAATATACAAAATTTTTCAAATGCAAACCAAAATATGTTTTCAGTTTACAATGTTTCTCGACAATCTTTGTTTGCACCTCAAACTCATCTTTCATGCGTTTGTTCGCTCGTTTCATGAAATAAAAACTCGGCTAGATTTTTCGTAAATAATATACTAAATTATTCAAATGCAAACGAAAATTTGTTTTCATTTTAAAATATTTCTCCACAATCTTTATTTCCCCCTAAAACTCATGTTTCATGCATTTGTTCGCTCATTTTATACAAAAATAACACGGCCAGATTTTTCATAAAGAATGATAGTAAATACTAAATTATTCAAATGCAAACCAAAATTTATTTTTACTTTAAAATATGTCTCCACGATCTTTGTTTGCACCTCAAACTCATGTTTCATGCCTTTGTTCGCTCGTTTCGTGAAATAAAAACTCGGCTAGATTTTTCGTAAAGAATATACTATATTATTCAAATGCAAACAAAAATTTGTTTTCATTTTAAAATATTTCTCCACAATCTTTGTTTGCACTTCAATCTCATGTTTCATGCGTTTGTTCGCTCGTTTCATGAAATCAAAACTCGGCTAGATTTTTCGTAAAGAATATACTAAATTATTCAAATGCAAACCAAAATTTGTCTTCATTTTAAAATATTTCTCAAAAATCTTTGTTTGCACCTCAAACCCTTGTTTCATTCCATTGTTCCCTAGTTACATGCAAGAAAAACTCGGCTAGATCTTTTGTAAAAAATATACAAAATTTTTCAAATGCAAACCAAAATATGTTTTCAGTTTACAATGTTTCTCGACAATCTTTGTTTGCACCTCAAACTCATCTTTCATGCGTTTGTTCGCTCGTTTCATGAAATAAAAACTAGGCTAGATTTTTCGTAAAGAATATACTAAATTATTCAAATGCAAACGAAAATTTGTTTTCATTTTAAAATATTTCTCCACAATCTTTGTTTCCATCTAAAACTCATGTTTCATGCATTTGTTCGCTCATTTTATATAAAAATAACACTGCTAGATTTTTCGTAAATACTAAATTATTCAAATGCAGACCAAAATTTATTTTTACTTTAAAATATTTCTCCACGATCTTTGTTTGCACCTCAAACTTATGTTTCATGCCTTTGTTCGCTCGTTTCATGAAATAAAAACTCGGCTAGATTTCTCGTAAAGAATATACTATTTTATTCAAATGCAAACCAAATTATGTTTTCATTTTAAAATATTTCTCCACAATCTTTGTTTGCACCTCAATCTCATGTTTCATGCGTTTGTTCGCTCGTTTCATGAAAAAAAAACTCGGCAAGATTTTTCGTAACGAATATACTAAATTATTCAAGTACAAACGAAAATTTGTTTTCATTTTAAAATCTTTCTCCACAATATTTGTTTCCATTTAAAACTCATGTTTCATGCATTTGTTCGCTCATTTTATATAAAAATAACACTGCTAGATTCTTCGTAAATACTAAATTATTCAAATGCAAACCAAAATTTATTTTTACTTTAAAAAAATTCTCCACGATCTTTGTTTGCACCTCAAACTCATGTTTCATGCCTTTGTTCGCTCGTTTCATGAAATAAAAACTCGGCTAGATTTTTCGTAAAGAATATACTATATTATTCAAATGCAAACCAAAATTTGTTTTCATTTTAAAATATTTCTCCACAATCTTTGTTTCCACCTCAATCTCATGTTTCATGCGTTTGGTCGCTCGTTTCATGAAATAAAAACTCGGCTAGATTTTTCGTAAAGAATATACTAAATTATTTAAATGCAAACCAAAATTTGTTTTCATTTTAAAATATTTCTCCACAATCTTTGTTTGCACCTCAATCTAATGTTTCATTCCATTGTTCCCTAGTTACATGCAAGAAAAACTCGGCTAGATCTTTTGTAAAAAATATACAAAATTTTTCAAATGCAAACCAAAATATGTTTTCAGTTTACAATGTTTCTCGACAATCTTTGTTTGCACCTCAAACTCATCTTTCATGCGTTTGTTCGCTCGTTTCATGAAATAAAAACTCGGCTAGATATTTCGTAAATAATATACTAAATTATTCAAATGCAAACGAAAATTTGTTTTCATTTTAAAATATTTCTCCACAATCTTTATTTCCCCCTAAAACTCATGTTTCATGCATTTGTTCGCTCATTTTATACAAAAATAACACGGCCAGATTTTTCATAAAGAATGATAGTAAATACTAAATTATTCAAATGCAAACCAAAATTTATTTTTACTTTAAAATATGTCTCCACGATCTTTGTTTGCACCTCAAACTCATGTTTCATGCCTTTGTTCGCTCGTTTCGTGAAATAAAAACTCGGCTAGATTTTTCGTAAAGAATATACTATATTATTCAAATGCAAACAAAAATTTGTTTTCATTTTAAAATATTTCTCCACAATCTTTGTTTGCACTTCAATCTCATGTTTCATGCGTTTGTTCGCTCGTTTCATGAAATCAAAACTCGGCTAGATTTTTCGTAAAGAATATACTAAATTATTCAAATGCAAACCAAAATTTGTCTTCATTTTAAAATATTTCTCAAAAATCTTTGTTTGCACCTCAAACTCTTGTTTCATTCCATTGTTCCCTAGTTACATGCAAGAAAAACTCGGCTAGATCTTTTGTAAAAAATATACAAAATTTTTCAAATGCAAACCAAAATATGTTTTCAGTTTACAATGTTTCTCGACAATCTTTGTTTGCACCTCAAACTCATCTTTCATGCGTTTGTTCGCTCGTTTCATGAAATAAAAACTAGGCTAGATTTTTCGTAAAGAATATACTAAATTATTCAAATGCAAACGAAAATTTGTTTTCATTTTAAAATATTTCTCCACAATCTTTGTTTCCATCTAAAACTCATGTTTCATGCATTTGTTCGCTCATTTTATATAAAAATAACACTGCTAGATTTTTCGTAAATACTAAATTATTCAAATGCAGACCAAAATTTATTTTTACTTTAAAATATTTCTCCACGATCTTTGTTTGCACCTCAAACTTATGTTTCATGCCTTTGTTCGCTCGTTTCATGAAATAAAAACTCGGCTAGATTTCTCGTAAAGAATATACTATTTTATTCAAATGCAAACCAAATTATGTTTTCATTTTAAAATATTTCTCCACAATCTTTGTTTGCACCTCAATCTCATGTTTCATGCGTTTGTTCGCTCGTTTCATGAAAAAAAAACTCGGCAAGATTTTTCGTAACGAATATACTAAATTATTCAAGTACAAACGAAAATTTGTTTTCATTTTAAAATCTTTCTCCACAATATTTGTTTCCATTTAAAACTCATGTTTCATGCATTTGTTCGCTCATTTTATATAAAAATAACACTGCTAGATTCTTCGTAAATACTAAATTATTCAAATGCAAACCAAAATTTATTTTTACTTTAAAAAAATTCTCCACGATCTTTGTTTGCACCTCAAACTCATGTTTCATGCCTTTGTTCGCTCGTTTCATGAAATAAAAACTCGGCTAGATTTTTCGTAAAGAATATACTATATTATTCAAATGCAAACCAAAATTTGTTTTCATTTTAAAATATTTCTCCACAATCTTTGTTTCCACCTCAATCTCTTGTTTCATGCGTTTGTTCGCTCGTTTCATGAAATAAAAACTCGGCTAGATTTTTCGTAAAGAATATACTAAATTATTTAAATGCAAACCAAAATTTTTTTTCATTTTAAAATATTTCTCCACAATCTTTGTTTGCACCTCAATCTAATGTTTCATGCGTTTCTTCGCTCGTTTCATGAAATAAAAACTCGGCTAGATTTTTCGTAAAGAATATACTAAATTATTTAAATGTAAACCAAAATTTGTTTTCATTTTAAAATATTTCTCCACAATCTTTGTTTGCTTCTCAAACTCATGTTTCATGCGTTTGTTCGCTCGTTTCATGGAATAAAATCTCGGCTAGATTTTTCGTAAAGAATATACTAAATTATTCAAATGCAAACCAAAATTTGTCTTCATTTTAAAATATTTCTCCCAAATCTTTGTTTGCACCTCAAACTCTTGTTTCATTCGTTTGTTCCCAAGTTACATGCAAGAAAAACTCGGCTAGATTTTTTGTAAAAAATATACTAAATTTTGAAATGCAAACCAAAATTTCTTTTCAGTTTACAATCTTTCTCGACAATCTTTGTTTGCTTCTCAAACTCATGTTTTATGCGTTTGTTCGCTCGTTTCACGAAATAAAAACTCGGCTAGATTTTTCGTAAAGAATATACTAAATTATTCAAATGCATACCAAAATTTGTCTTCATTTTAAAATATTTCTCCCAAATCTTTGTTTGCACCTCAATCTCATGTTTCATGCGTTTGTTCGCTCGTTTCATGAAATAAAAACTCGACTTGATTTTTCGTAACGAATATACTAAATTATTCAAATGCAAACGAAAATTTGTTTTCATTTTAAAATATTTCTCCACAATCTTTGTTTCCATCTAAAACTCATGTTTCATGTATTTGTGCGCTCATTTTATATAAAAATAACACTGCTAGATTTTTCGTAAATACTAAATTATTCAAATGCACACCAAAATTTATTTTTCCTTTAAAGTATTTCTCCATGATCTTTGTTTGCACCTCAAACTCATGTTTCATGCGTTTGTTCGCTCGTTTCATGAAATAAAAACTCGGCTAAATTTTTCGTAAAGAATATACTAAATTATTCAAATGCAAACGAAAATTTGTTTTCATTTTAAAATATTTCTCCACAATCTTTGTTTCCATCTAAAACTCATGTTTCATGTATTTGTGCGCTCATTTTATATAAAAATAACACTGCTAGATTTTTCGTAAATACTAAATTATTCAAATGCACACCAAAATTTATTTTTACTTTAAAATATTTCTCCACGATCTTTGTTTGCACCTCAAACTCATGTTTCATGCCTTTGTTCACTCGTTTCATGAAATAAAAACTCGGCTAGATTTTTCGTAAAGAATATACTATATTATTCAAATGCAAACCAAAATTTGTTTTCATATTAAAATATTTCTCCACAATCTTTGTTTCCAATTAAAACTCATGTTTCATGCATTTGTTCGCTCATTTTATATAAAAATAACACTGCTAGATTTTTCGTAAATACTATATTATTCAAATGCAAACCAAAATTTATTTTTACTTTAAAATATTTCTCCACGATCTTTGTTTGTACCACAAACTCATGTTTCATGCCTTTGTTCGCTCGTTTCATGAAGTAAAAACTCGGCCAGATTTTTCATACAGAATATACTATATTATTCAAATGCAAACCAAATTTTGTTTTCATTTTAAATTATTTCTCCACAATCTTTGTTTGCACCTCAATCTCATGTTTCATGCGTTTCTTCGCTCGTTTCATGAAATAAAAACTCGGCTAGATTTTTCGTAAAGAATATACTAAATTATTTAAATGTAAACCAAAATTTGTTTTCATTTTAAAATATTTCTCCACAATCTTTGTTTGCACCTCAAACTCATGTTTCATGCGTTTGTTCGCTCGTTTCATGGAATAAAAACTCGGCGTGATTTTTCGTAACGAATATACTGAATTATTCAAATGGAAACGAAAATTTGTTTTCATTTTAAAATATTTCTCCACAATCTTTGTTTCCATCTAAAACTCATGTTTCATGTATTTGTGCGCTCATTTTATATAAAAATAAAACTGCTAGATTTTTCGTAAATACTAAATTATTCAAATGCAAACCAAAATTTATTTTTAGTTTAAAATATTTCTCCACGATCTTTGTTTGCACCTCAAACTCATGTTTCATGCCTTTGTTCGCTCGTTTCATGAAATAAAAACTCGGTTAGATTTTTCGTAAAGAATATACTATATTATTCAAATGCAAACAAAAATTTGTTTTCATTTTAAAATATTTCTCCACAATCTTTGTTTGCACTTCAATCTCATGTTTCATGCGTTTGTTCGCTCGTTTCATGAAATCAAAACTCGGCTAGATTTTTCGTAAAGAATATACTAAATTATTCAAATGCAAACCAAAATTTGTCTTCATTTTAAAATATTTCTCAAAAATCTTTGTTTGCATCTCAAACTCTTGTTTCATTCCATTGTTCCCTAGTTACATGCAAGAAAAACTAGGCTAGATCTTTTGTAAAATATATACAAAATTTTTCAAATGCAAACCAAAATATGTTTTCAGTTTACAATGTTTCTCGACAATCTTTGTTTGCACCTCAAACTCATCTTTCATGCGTTTGTTCGCTCGTTTCATGACATAAAAACTCGGCTAGATTTTTCGTAAATAATATACTAAATTATTCAAATGCAAACGAAAATTTGTTTTCATTTTAAAATATTTCTCCACAATCTTTATTTCCCCCTAAAACTCATGTTTCATGCATTTGTTCGCTCATTTTATACAAAAATAACACGGCCAGATTTTTCATAAAGAATGATAGTAAATACTAAATTATTCAAATGCAAACCAAAATTTATTTTTACTTTAAAATATTTCTCCACGATCTTTGTTTGCTCCTCAAACTCATGTTTCATGCCTTTGTTCGCTCGTTTCGTGAAATAAAAACTCGGCTAGATTTTTCGTAAAGAATATACTATATTATTCAAATGCAAACAAAAATTTGTTTTCATTTTAAAATATTTCTCCACAATCTTTGTTTGCACTTCAATCTCATGTTTCATGCGTTTGTTCGCTCGTTTCATGAAATCAAAACTCGGCTAGATTTTTCGTAATATACTAAATTATTCAAATGCAAACCAAAATTTGTCTTCATTTTAAAATATTTCTCAAAAATCTTTGTTTGCACCTCAAACTCTTGTTTCATTCCATTGTTCCCTAGTTACATGCAAGAAAAACTCGGCTAGATCTTTTGTACAAAATATACAAAATTTTTCAAATGCGAACCAAAATATGTTTTCAGTTTACAATGTTTCTCGACAATCTTTGTTTGCACCTCAAACTCATCTTTCATGCGTTTGTTCGCTCGTTTCATGAAATAAAAACTCGGCTAGATTTTTCGTAAAGAATATACTAAATTATTCAAATGCAAACGAAAATTTGTTTTCATTTTAAAATATTTCTCCACAATCTTTGTTTCCATCTAAAACTCATGTTTCATGCATTTGTTCGCTCATTTTATATAAAAATAACACTGCTAGATTTTTCGTAAATACTAAATTATTCAAATGCAGACCAAAATTTATTTTTACTTTAAAATATTTCTCCACGATCTTTGTTTGCACCTCAAACTTATGTTTCATGCCTTTGTTCGCTCGTTTCATGAAATAAAAACTCGGCTAGATTTCTCGTAAAGAATATACTATTTTATTCAAATGCAAACCAAATTATGTTTTCATTTTAAAATATTTCTCCACAATCTTTGTTTGCACCTCAATCTCATGTTTCATGCGTTTGTTCGCTCGTTTCATGAAAAAAAAACTCGGCAAGATTTTTCGTAACGAATATACTAAATTATTCAAGTACAAACGAAAATTTGTTTTCATTTTAAAATCTTTCTCCACAATATTTGTTTCCATTTAAAACTCATGTTTCATGCATTTGTTCGCTCATTTTATATAAAAATAACACTGCTAGATTCTTCGTAAATACTAAATTATTCAAATGCAAACCAAAATTTATTTTTACTTTAAAAAAATTCTCCACGATCTTTGTTTGCACCTCAAACTCAGGTTTCATGCCTTTGTTCGCTCGTTTCATGAAATAAAAACTCGGCTAGATTTTTCGTAAAGAATATACTATATTATTCAAATGCAAACCAAAATTTGTTTTCATTTTAAAATATTTCTCCACAATCTTTGTTTCCACCTCAATCTCATGTTTCATGCGTTTGTTCGCTCGTTTCATGAAATAAAAACTCGGCTAGATTTTTCGTAAAGAATATACTAAATTATTTAAATGCAAACCAAAATTTGTTTTCATTTTAAAATATTTCTCCACAATCTTTGTTTGCACCTCAATCTAATGTTTCATGCGTTTCTTCGCTCGTTTCATGAAATAAAAACTCGGCTAGATTTTTCGTAAAGAATATACTAAATTATTTAAATGTAAACCAAAATTTGTTTTCATTTTAAAATATTTCTCCACAATCTTTGTTTGCACCTCAAACTCATGTTTCATGCGTTTGTTTGCTCGTTTCATGGAATAAAAACTCGGCGTGATTTTTCGTAACGAATATACTGAATTATTCAAATGGAAACGAAAATTTGTTTTCATTTTAAAATATTTCTCCACAATCTTTGTTTCCATCTAAAACTCATGTTTCATGTATTTGTGCGCTCATTTTATATAAAAATAAAACTGCTAGATTTTTCGTAAATACTAAATTATTCAAATGCAAACCAAAATTTATTTTTACTTTAAAATATTTCTCCACGATCTTTGTTTGCACCTCAAACTCATGTTTCGTGCCTTTGTTCGCTCGTTTCATGAAATAAAAACTCGGTTAGATTTTTCGTAAAGAATATACTATATTATTCAAATGCAAACAAAAATTTGTTTTCATTTTAAAATATTTCTCCACAATCTTTGTTTGCACTTCAATCTCATGTTTCATGCGTTTGTTCGCTCGTTTCATGAAATCAAAACTCGGCTAGATTTTTCGTAAAGAATATACTAAATTATTCAAATGCAAACCAAAATTTGTCTTCATTTTAAAATATTTCTCAAAAATCTTTGTTTGCATCTCAAACTCTTGTTTCATTCCATTGTTCCCTAGTTACATGCAAGAAAAACTCGGCTAGATCTTTTGTAAAAAATATACAAAATTTTTCAAATGCAAACCAAAATATGTTTTCAGTTTACAATGTTTCTCGACAATCTTTGTTTGCACCTCAAACTCATCTTTCATGCGTTTGTTCGCTCGTTTCATGAAATAAAAACTCGGCTAGATTTTTCGTAAAGAATATACTAAATTATTCAAATGCAAACGAAAATTTGTTTTCATTTTAAAATATTTCTCCACAATCTTTGTTTCCATCTAAAACTCATGTTTCATGCATTTGTTCGCTCATTTTATATAAAAATAACACTGCTAGATTTTTCGTAAATACTAAATTATTCAAATGCAGACCAAAATTTATTTTTACTTTAAAATATTTCTCCACGATCTTTGTTTGCACCTCAAACTTATGTTTCATGCCTTTGTTCGCTCGTTTCATGAAATAAAAACTCGGCTAGATTTCTCGTAAAGAATATACTATTTTATTCAAATGCAAACCAAATTATGTTTTCATTTTAAAATATTTCTCCACAATCTTTGTTTGCACCTCAATCTCATGTTTCATGCGTTTGTTCGCTCGTTTCATGAAAAAAAAACTCGGCAAGATTTTTCGTAACGAATATACTAAATTATTCAAGTACAAACGAAAATTTGTTTTCATTTTAAAATCTTTCTCCACAATATTTGTTTCCATTTAAAACTCATGTTTCATGCATTTGTTCGCTCATTTTATATAAAAATAACACTGCTAGATTCTTCGTAAATACTAAATTATTCAAATGCAAACCAAAATTTATTTTTACTTTAAAAAAATTCTCCACGATCTTTGTTTGCACCTCAAACTCATGTTTCATGCCTTTGTTCGCTCGTTTCATGAAATAAAAACTCGGCTAGATTTTTCGTAAAGAATATACTATATTATTCAAATGCAAACCAAAATTTGTTTTCATTTTAAAATATTTCTCCACAATCTTTGTTTCCACCTCAATCTCATGTTTCATGCGTTTGTTCGCTCGTTTCATGAAATAAAAACACGGCTAGATTTTTCGTAAAGAATATACTAAATTATTTAAATGCAAACCAAAATTTGTTTTCATTTTAAAATATTTCTCCACAATCTTTGTTTGCACCTCAATCTAATGTTTCATGCGTTTCTTCGCTCGTTTCATGAAATAAAAACTCGGCTAGATTTTTCGTAAAGAATATACTAAATTATTTAAATGTAAACCAAAATTTGTTTTCATTTTAAAATATTTCTCCACAATCTTTGTTTGCACCTCAAACTCATGTTTCATGCGTTTGTTCGCTCGTTTCATGGAATAAAAACTCGGCGTGATTTTTCGTAACGAATATACTGAATTATTCAAATGGAAACGAAAATTTGTTTTCATTTTAAAATATTTCTCCACAATCTTTGTTTCCATCTAAAACTCATGTTTCATGTATTTGTGCGCTCATTTTATATAAAAATAAAACTGCTAGATTTTTCGTAAATACTAAATTATTCAAATGCAAACCAAAATTTATTTTTACTAATGGGATTTTTGCCCTTTGTGTTTCTTTCTGAACTAACGGTTCTAGGGAGATAATTATCCGATTTAGGCATAAAACTATCCAATTTAACCTTCCAAAAACTGTGGTTACAAATATCAGGCCAATTCAATCTCTCATTTGGATCTTTATTCAACAAACCATTAATCAAATTCTGAAAGGATTCAGAGGGAGAATCGGGGAGAGGAGGGGCAGGATCGTAAATAATCGAGTTGACCAACTTGGTCAACTCTCTTTGATAAAACGGTGGTTTTCCTGTGTAACATTCATATAAAATACAGCCCAAGGCCCAAAAGTCTGACGCGTCAGAGTGGGTCCCGCCTTCTTGGAATAATTCTGGCGCCATGTAATATGGCGTGCCTTCCTGTATTAAATGAAATGCCAGGTCAAATTTTTAGGGTTTAGGGTTTAGGGTTTGGTGGCTAATTGCATAATGAGGATAGATTTGAGTATATATATTATGTTTTGGATAAAGGTGAAAGTGGATTAATAGAAGGTTGGATGTGTTTAATTGAGAGAAATTGGGACTTAATTGACATTTAGGGTTTAGGGTTTAAGTGCACCTTTTCACAACAAGTTTTAACAACTTGGCCTTTTTTTGTTTTCTGTGTTATTCATTGGTCATTTTTGGGGCTTAATTGGATGAGGCTAAATTTGGTTATATAGAAATAAAAACTCGGTTAGATTTTTCGTAAAGAATATACTATATTATTCAAATGCAAACAAAAATTTGTTTTCATTTTAAAATATTTCTCCACAATCTTTGTTTGCACTTCAATCTCATGTTTCATGCGTTTGTTCGCTCGTTTCATGAAATCAAAACTCGGCTAGATTTTTCGTAAAGAATATACTAAATTATTCAAATGCAAACCAAAATTTGTCTTCATTTTAAAATATTTCTCAAAAATCTTTGTTTGCATCTCAAACTCTTGTTTCATTCCATTGTTCCCTAGTTACATGCAAGAAAAACTCGGCTAGATCTTTTGTAAAAAATATACAAAATTTTTCAAATGCAAACCAAAATATGTTTTCAGTTTACAATGTTTCTCGACAATCTTTGTTTGCACCTCAAACTCATCTTTCATGCGTTTGTTCGCTCGTTTCATGAAATAAAAACTCGGCTAGATTTTTCGTAAAGAATATACTAAATTATTCAAATGCAAACGAAAATTTGTTTTCATTTTAAAATATTTCTCCACAATCTTTGTTTCCATCTAAAACTCATGTTTCATGCATTTGTTCGCTCATTTTATATAAAAATAACACTGCTAGATTTTTCGTAAATACTAAATTATTCAAATGCAGACCAAAATTTATTTTTACTTTAAAATATTTCTCCACGATCTTTGTTTGCACCTCAAACTTATGTTTCATGCCTTTGTTCGCTCGTTTCATGAAATAAAAACTCGGCTAGATTTCTCGTAAAGAATATACTATTTTATTCAAATGCAAACCAAATTATGTTTTCATTTTAAAATATTTCTCCACAATCTTTGTTTGCACCTCAATCTCATGTTTCATGCGTTTGTTCGCTCGTTTCATGAAAAAAAAACTCGGCAAGATTTTTCGTAACGAATATACTAAATTATTCAAGTACAAACGAAAATTTGTTTTCATTTTAAAATCTTTCTCCACAATATTTGTTTCCATTTAAAACTCATGTTTCATGCATTTGTTCGCTCATTTTATATAAAAATAACACTGCTAGATTCTTCGTAAATACTAAATTATTCAAATGCAAACCAAAATTTATTTTTACTTTAAAAAAATTCTCCACGATCTTTGTTTGCACCTCAAACTCATGTTTCATGCCTTTGTTCGCTCGTTTCATGAAATAAAAACTCGGCTAGATTTTTCGTAAAGAATATACTATATTATTCAAATGCAAACCAAAATTTGTTTTCATTTTAAAATATTTCTCCACAATCTTTGTTTCCACCTCAATCTCATGTTTCATGCGTTTGGTCGCTCGTTTCATGAAATAAAAACTCGGCTAGATTTTTCGTAAAGAATATACTAAATTATTTAAATGCAAACCAAAATTTGTTTTCATTTTAAAATATTTCTCCACAATCTTTGTTTGCACCTCAATCTAATGTGTCATGCGTTTCTTCGCTCGTTTCATGAAATAAAAACTCGGCTAGATTTTTCGTAAAGAATATACTAAATTATTTAAATGTAAACCAAAATTTGTTTTCATTTTAAAATATTTCTCCACAATCTTTGTTTGCACCTCAAACTCATGTTTCATGCGTTTGTTCGCTCGTTTCATGGAATAAAAACTCGGCGTGATTTTTCGTAACGAATATACTGAATTATTCAAATGGAAACGAAAATTTGTTTTCATTTTAAAATATTTCTCCACAATCTTTGTTTCCATCTAAAACTCATGTTTCATGTATTTGTGCGCTCATTTTATATAAAAATAAAACTGCTAGATTTTTCGTAAATACTAAATTATTCAAATGCAAACCAAAATTTATTTTTACTTTAAAATATTTCTCCACGATCTTTGTTTGCACCTCAAACTCATGTTTCATGCCTTTGTTCGCTCGTTTCATGAAATAAAAACTCGGTTAGATTTTTCGTAAAGAATATACTATATTATTCAAATGCAAACAAAAATTTGTTTTCATTTTAAAATATTTCTCCACAATCTTTGTTTGCACTTCAATCTCATGTTTCATGCGTTTGTTCGCTCGTTTCATGAAATCAAAACTCGGCTAGATTTTTCGTAAAGAATATACTAAATTATTCAAATGCAAACCAAAATTTGTCTTCATTTTAAAATATTTCTCAAAAATCTTTGTTTGCATCTCAAACTCTTGTTTCATTCCATTGTTCCCTAGTTACACGCAAGAAAAACTCGGCTAGATCTTTTGTAAAAAATATACAAAATTTTTCAAATGCAAACCAAAATATGTTTTCAGTTTACAATGTTTCTCGACAATCTTTGTTTGCACCTCAAACTCATCTTTCATGCGTTTGTTCGCTCGTTTCATGAAATAAAAACTCGGCTAGATTTTTCGTAAAGAATATACTAAATTATTCAAATGCAAACGAAAATTTGTTTTCATTTTAAAATATTTCTCCACAATCTTTGGTTCCACCTCAATCTCATGTTTCATGCGTTTGGTCGCTCGTTTCATGAAATAAAAACTCGGCTAGATTTTTCGTAAAGAATATACTAAATTATTTAAATGCAAACCAAAATTTGTTTTCATTTTAAAATATTTCTCCACAATCTTTGTTTGCACCTCAATCTAATGTTTCATTCCATTGTTCCCTAGTTACATGCAAGAAAAACTCGGCTAGATCTTTTGTAAAAAATATACAAAATTTTTCAAATGCAAACCAAAATATGTTTTCAGTTTACAATGTTTCTCGACAATCTTTGTTTGCACCTCAAACTCATCTTTCATGCGTTTGTTCGCTCGTTTCATGAAATAAAAACTCGGCTAGATTTTTCGTAAATAATATACTAAATTATTCAAATGCAAACGAAAATTTGTTTTCATTTTAAAATATTTCTCCACAATCTTTATTTCCCCCTAAAACTCATGTTTCATGCATTTGTTCGCTCATTTTATACAAAAATAACACGGCCAGATTTTTCATAAAGAATGATAGTAAATACTAAATTATTCAAATGCAAACCAAAATTTATTTTTACTTTAAAATATGTCTCCACGATCTTTGTTTGCACCTCAAACTCATGTTTCATGCCTTTGTTCGCTAGTTTCGTGAAATAAAAACTCGGCTAGATTTTTCGTAAAGAATATACTATATTATTCAAATGCAAACAAAAATTTGTTTTCATTTTAAAATATTTCTCCACAATCTTTGTTTGCACTTCAATCTCATGTTTCATGCGTTTGTTCGCTCGTTTCATGAAATCAAAACTCGGCTAGATTTTTCGTAAAGAATATACTAAATTATTCAAATGCAAACCAAAATTTGTCTTCATTTTAAAATATTTCTCAAAAATCTTTGTTTGCACCTCAAACCCTTGTTTCATTCCATTGTTCCCTAGTTACATGCAAGAAAAACTCGGCTAGATCTTTTGTAAAAAATATACAAAATTTTTCAAATGCAAACCAAAATATGTTTTCAGTTTACAATGTTTCTCGACAATCTTTGTTTGCACCTCAAACTCATCTTTCATGCGTTTGTTCGCTCGTTTCATGAAATAAAAACTAGGCTAGATTTTTCGTAAAGAATATACTAAATTATTCAAATGCAAACGAAAATTTGTTTTCATTTTAAAATATTTCTCCACAATCTTTGTTTCCATCTAAAACTCATGTTTCATGCATTTGTTCGCTCATTTTATATAAAAATAACACTGCTAGATTTTTCGTAAATACTAAATTATTCAAATGCAGACCAAAATTTATTTTTACTTTAAAATATTTCTCCACGATCTTTGTTTGCACCTCAAACTTATGTTTCATGCCTTTGTTCGCTCGTTTCATGAAATAAAAACTCGGCTAGATTTCTCGTAAAGAATATACTATTTTATTCAAATGCAAACCAAATTATGTTTTCATTTTAAAATATTTCTCCACAATCTTTGTTTGCACCTCAATCTCATGTTTCATGCGTTTGTTCGCTCGTTTCATGAAAAAAAAACTCGGCAAGATTTTTCGTAACGAATATACTAAATTATTCAAGTACAAACGAAAATTTGTTTTCATTTTAAAATCTTTCTCCACAATATTTGTTTCCATTTAAAACTCATGTTTCATGCATTTGTTCGCTCATTTTATATAAAAATAACACTGCTAGATTCTTCGTAAATACTAAATTATTCAAATGCAAACCAAAATTTATTTTTACTTTAAAAAAATTCTCCACGATCTTTGTTTGCACCTCAAACTCATGTTTCATGCCTTTGTTCGCTCGTTTCATGAAATAAAAACTCGGCTAGATTTTTCGTAAAGAATATACTATATTATTCAAATGCAAACCAAAATTTGTTTTCATTTTAAAATATTTCTCCACAATCTTTGTTTCCACCTCAATCTCATGTTTCATGCGTTTGGTCGCTCGTTTCATGAAATAAAAACTCGGCTAGATTTTTCGTAAAGAATATACTAAATTATTTAAATGCAAACCAAAATTTGTTTTCATTTTAAAATATTTCTCCACAATCTTTGTTTGCACCTCAATCTAATGTTTCATTCCATTGTTCCCTAGTTACATGCAAGAAAAACTCGGCTAGATCTTTTGTAAAAAATATACAAAATTTTTCAAATGCAAACCAAAATATGTTTTCAGTTTACAATGTTTCTCGACAATCTTTGTTTGCACCTCAAACTCATCTTTCATGCGTTTGTTCGCTCGTTTCATGAAATAAAAACTCGGCTAGATATTTCGTAAATAATATACTAAATTATTCAAATGCAAACGAAAATTTGTTTTCATTTTAAAATATTTCTCCACAATCTTTATTTCCCCCTAAAACTCATGTTTCATGCATTTGTTCGCTCATTTTATACAAAAATAACACGGCCAGATTTTTCATAAAGAATGATAGTAAATACTAAATTATTCAAATGCAAACCAAAATTTATTTTTACTTTAAAATATGTCTCCACGATCTTTGTTTGCACCTCAAACTCATGTTTCATGCCTTTGTTCGCTCGTTTCGTGAAATAAAAACTCGGCTAGATTTTTCGTAAAGAATATACTATATTATTCAAATGCAAACAAAAATTTGTTTTCATTTTAAAATATTTCTCCACAATCTTTGTTTGCACTTCAATCTCATGTTTCATGCGTTTGTTCGCTCGTTTCATGAAATCAAAACTCGGCTAGATTTTTCGTAAAGAATATACTAAATTATTCAAATGCAAACCAAAATTTGTCTTCATTTTAAAATATTTCTCAAAAATCTTTGTTTGCACCTCAAACTCTTGTTTCATTCCATTGTTCCCTAGTTACATGCAAGAAAAACTCGGCTAGATCTTTTGTAAAAAATATACAAAATTTTTCAAATGCAAACCAAAATATGTTTTCAGTTTACAATGTTTCTCGACAATCTTTGTTTGCACCTCAAACTCATCTTTCATGCGTTTGTTCGCTCGTTTCATGAAATAAAAACTAGGCTAGATTTTTCGTAAAGAATATACTAAATTATTCAAATGCAAACGAAAATTTGTTTTCATTTTAAAATATTTCTCCACAATCTTTGTTTCCATCTAAAACTCATGTTTCATGCATTTGTTCGCTCATTTTATATAAAAATAACACTGCTAGATTTTTCGTAAATACTAAATTATTCAAATGCAGACCAAAATTTATTTTTACTTTAAAATATTTCTCCACGATCTTTGTTTGCACCTCAAACTTATGTTTCATGCCTTTGTTCGCTCGTTTCATGAAATAAAAACTCGGCTAGATTTCTCGTAAAGAATATACTATTTTATTCAAATGCAAACCAAATTATGTTTTCATTTTAAAATATTTCTCCACAATCTTTGTTTGCACCTCAATCTCATGTTTCATGCGTTTGTTCGCTCGTTTCATGAAAAAAAAACTCGGCAAGATTTTTCGTAACGAATATACTAAATTATTCAAGTACAAACGAAAATTTGTTTTCATTTTAAAATCTTTCTCCACAATATTTGTTTCCATTTAAAACTCATGTTTCATGCATTTGTTCGCTCATTTTATATAAAAATAACACTGCTAGATTCTTCGTAAATACTAAATTATTCAAATGCAAACCAAAATTTATTTTTACTTTAAAAAAATTCTCCACGATCTTTGTTTGCACCTCAAACTCATGTTTCATGCCTTTGTTCGCTCGTTTCATGAAATAAAAACTCGGCTAGATTTTTCGTAAAGAATATACTATATTATTCAAATGCAAACCAAAATTTGTTTTCATTTTAAAATATTTCTCCACAATCTTTGTTTCCACCTCAATCTCTTGTTTCATGCGTTTGTTCGCTCGTTTCATGAAATAAAAACTCGGCTAGATTTTTCGTAAAGAATATACTAAATTATTTAAATGCAAACCAAAATTTTTTTTCATTTTAAAATATTTCTCCACAATCTTTGTTTGCACCTCAATCTAATGTTTCATGCGTTTCTTCGCTCGTTTCATGAAATAAAAACTCGGCTAGATTTTTCGTAAAGAATATACTAAATTATTTAAATGTAAACCAAAATTTGTTTTCATTTTAAAATATTTCTCCACAATCTTTGTTTGCACCTCAAACTCATGTTTCATGCGTTTGTTCGCTCGTTTCATGGAATAAAAACTCGGCGTGATTTTTCGTAACGAATATACTGAATTATTCAAATGGAAACGAAAATTTGTTTTCATTTTAAAATATTTCTCCACAATCTTTATTTCCATCTAAAACTCATGTTTCATGTATTTGTGCGCTCATTTTATATAAAAATAAAACTGCTAGATTTTTCGTAAATACTAAATTATTCAAATGCAAACCAAAATTTATTTTTACTTTAAAATATTTCTCCACGATCTTTGTTTGCACCTCAAACTCATGTTTCATGCCTTTGTTCGCTCGTTTCATGAAATAAAAACTCGGTTAGATTTTTCGTAAAGAATATACTATATTATTCAAATGCAAACAAAAATTTGTTTTCATTTTAAAATATTTCTCCACAATCTTTGTTTGCACTTCAATCTCATGTTTCATGCGTTTGTTCGCTCGTTTCATGAAATCAAAACTCGGCTAGATTTTTCGTAAAGAATATACTAAATTATTCAAATGCAAACCAAAATTTGTCTTCATTTTAAAATATTTCTCAAAAATCTTTGTTTGCATCTCAAACTCTTGTTTCATTCCATTGTTCCCTAGTTACATGCAAGAAAAACTCGGCTAGATCTTTTGTAAAAAATATACAAAATTTTTCAAATGCAAACCAAAATATGTTTTCAGTTTACAATGTTTCTCGACAATCTTTGTTTGCACCTCAAACTCATCTTTCATGCGTTTGTTCGCTCGTTTCATGAAATAAAAACTCGGCTAGATTTTTCGTAAAGAATATACTAAATTATTCAAATGCAAACGAAAATTTGTTTTCATTTTAAAATATTTCTCCACAATCTTTGTTTCCATCTAAAACTCATGTTTCATGCATTTGTTCGCTCATTTTATATAAAAATAACACTGTTAGATTTTTCGTAAATACTAAATTATTCAAATGCAGACCAAAATTTACTTTTACTTTAAAATATTTCTCCACGATCTTTGTTTGCACCTCAAACTTATGTTTCATGCCTTTGTTCGCTCGTTTCATGAAATAAAAACTCGGCTAGATTTCTCGTAAAGAATATACTATTTTATTCAAATGCAAACCAAATTATGTTTTCATTTTAAAATATTTCTCCACAATCTTTGTTTGCACCTCAATCTCATGTTTCATGCGTTTGTTCGCTCGTTTCATGAAAAAAAAACTCGGCAAGATTTTTCGTAACGAATATACTAAATTATTCAAGTACAAACGAAAATTTGTTTTCATTTTAAAATCTTTGTCCACAATATTTGTTTCCATCTAAAACTCATGTTTCATGCATTTGTTCGCTCATTTTATATAAAAATAACACTGCTAGATTCTTCGTAAATACTAAATTATTCAAATGTAAACCAAAATTTATTTTTACTTTAAAAAAATTCTCCACGATCTTTGTTTGCACCTCAAACTCATGTTTCATGCCTTTGTTCGCTCGTTTCATGAAATAAAAACTCGGCTAGATTTTTCGTAAAGAATATACTAAATTATTTAAATGCAGACCAAAATTTGTTTTCATTTTAAAATATTTCTCCACAATCTTTGTTTGCACCTCAATCTCATGTTTCACGCGTTTGTTCGCTCGTTTCATGAAATAAAAACTCGGCTAGATTTTTCGTAAAGAATATACTAAATTATTCAAATACAAACGAAAATTTGTTTTCAGTTTAAAATATTTCTCCACAATCTTTGTTTCCATCTAAAACTCATGTTTCATGCATTTGTGCGCTCATTTTATATAAAAATAACACTGCTAGATTTTTCGTAAATACTAAATTATTCAAATGCAAACCAGAATTTATTTTTACTTTAAAAAAATTCTCCACGATCTTTGTTTGCACCTCAAACTCATGTTTCATGCCTTTGTTTGCTCGTTTCATGAAATAAAAACTCGGCTAGATTTTTCGTAATGAATATACTATATTATTCAAATGCAAACCAAAATTTGTTTTCATTTTAAAATATTTCTCCACAATCTTTGTTTCCACCTCAATCTCGTGTTTCATGCGTTTGTTCGCTCGTTTCATGAAATAAAAACTCGGCTAGATTTTTCGTAAAGAATATACTAAATTATTTAAATGCAAACCAAAATTTGTTTTCATTTTAAAATATTTCTCCACAATCTTTGTTTGCACCTCAATCTCATGTTTCACGCGTTTGTTCGCTCGTTTCATGAAATAAAAACTCGGCTTGATTTTTCGTAACGAATATACTAAATTATTCAAATGCAAACGAAAATTTGTTTTCATTTTAAAATATTTCTCCACAATCTTTGTTTCCGTCTAAAACCCATGTTTCATGCATTTGTGCGCTCATTTTATATAAATATAACACTGCTAGATTTTTTGTAAATACTAAATTATTCAAATGCAAACCAAAATTTATTTTTACTTTAAAATATTTCTCCACGATCTTTGTTTGCACCACAAACTCATGTTTCATGCCTTTGTTCGCTCGTTGCATGAAATAAAAACTCGTAAAGAATATACTAAATTATTCAAAATGCAAACCAAAATTTGTCTTCATTTTAAAGTATTTCTCCCAAATCTTTGTTTGCACCTCAAACTCTTGTTTCATTCGTTTCTTCCCTAGTGACATGCAAGAAAAACTCGGCTAGATTATTTGTAAAAAATATACTAAATTTTTCAAATGCAAACCAAAATTTGTTTTCAGTTTACAATGTTTCTCGACAATCTTTATTTGCTTCTCAAACTCATGTTTCATGCGTTTGTTCGCTCGTTTCATGAAATAAAAACTCGGCTAGATTTTTCGTTAAGAATATACTATATTATTCAAATGCAAACCAAAATTTGTTTTCATTTTAAAATATTTCTCCACAATCTTTGTTTCCATCTAAAACTCATGTTTCATGCATTTGTTCGCTCATTTTATATAAAAATAACACTGCTAGATTTTTCGTAAATACTATATTATTCAAATGCAAACCAAAATTTATTTTTACTTGAAAATATTTCTCCACGATCTTTGTTTGCACGTCAAACTCATGTTTCATGCCTTTGTTCACTCGTTTCATGAAATAAAAACTCGGCTAGATTTTTCGTAAAGAATATACTATATTATTCAAATGGAAACCAAAATTTGTTTTCATTTTAAAATATTTCTCCACAATCTTTGTTTTTACCTCAATCTCATGTTTCATGTGTTTGTTCGCTCGTTTCATGAAATAAAAACTCGGCTAGATTTTTCGTAAATAATATACTAAATTATTCAAATGCAAACGAAAATTTGTTTTCAGTTTAAAATATTTCTCCACAATCTTTGTTTCCATCTAAAACTCATGTTTCATGCATTTGTGCGCTCATTTTATATAAATATAACACTGCTAGATTTTTCGTAAATACTAAATTATTCAAATGCAAACCAAAATTTATTTTTACTTTAAAAAAATTCTCAACGATCTTTGTTTGCACCTCAAACTCATGTTTCATGCCTTTGTTCGCTCGTTTCATGAAATAACAACTCGGCTAGATTTTTCGTAAAGAATATACTATATTATTCAAATGCAAACCAAAATTTGTTTTCATTTTAAAATATTTCTCCACAATCTTTGTTTCCACCTCAATCTCATGTTTCATGCGTTTGTTCGCTCGTTTCCTGAAATAAAAACTCGGCTAGATTTTTCGTAAAGAATATACTAAATTATTTAAATGCAAACCAAAATTTGTTTTCATTTTAAAATATTTCTCCACAATCTTTGTTTGCACCTCAATCTCATTTTTCACGCGTTTGTTCGCTCGTTTCATGAAATAAAAACTCGGCTTGATTTTTCGTCACGAATATACTAAATTATTCAAATGCAAACGAAAATTTGTTTTCATTTTAAAATATTTCTCCTCAATCTTTGTTTCCGTCTAAAACCCATGTTTCATGCATTTGTGCGCTCATTTTATATAAATAGAACACTGCTAGATTTTTCGTAAATACTAAATTATTCAAATGCAAACCAAAATCTATTTTTACTTTAAAATATTTCTCCACGATCTTTGTTTGCACCACAAACTCATGTTTCATGCCTTTGTTCGCTCGTTGCATGAAATAAAAACTCGGCAAGATTTTTCGTAAAGAATATACTAAATTATTCAAAATGCAAACCAAAATTTGTCTTCATTTTAAAGTATTTCTCCCAAATCTTTGTTTGCACCTCAAACTCTTGTTTCATTCGTTTGTTCCCTAGTGACATGCAAGAATATACTATATTATTCAAATGCAAACCAAAATTTGTTTTCATTTTAAAATATTTCTCCACAATCTTTGTTTCCATCTAAAACTCATGTTTCATGCATTTGTTCGCTCATTTTATATAAAAATAACACTGCTAGATTTTTCGTAAATACTATATTATTCAAATGCAAACCAAAATTTATTTTTACTTGAAAATATTTCTCCACGATCTTTGTTTGCACGTCAAACTCATGTTTCATGCCTTTGTTCACTCGTTTCATGAAATAAAAACTCGGCTAGATTTTTCGTAAAGAATATACTATATTATTCAAATGGAAACCAAAATTTGTTTTCATTTTAAAATATTTCTCCACAATCTTTGTTTTTACCTCAATCTCATGTTTCATGTGTTTGTTCGCTCGTTTCATGAAATAAAAACTCGGCTAGATTTTTCGTAAAGAATATACTAAATTATTCAAAATGCAAACCAAAATTTGTCTTCATTTTAAAGTATTTCTCCCAAATCTTTGTTTGCACCTCAAACTCTTGTTTCATTCGTTTGTTCCCTAGTGACATGCAATAAAAACTCGGCTAGATTATTTGTAAAAAATATACTAAATTTTTCGAATGCAAACCAAAATTTGTTTTCAGTTTACAATGTTTCTCGACAATCTTTGTTTGCTTCTCAAACTCATGTTTCATGCGTTTGTTCGCTCGTTTCATGAAATAAAAAGTCGGCTAGATTTTTCGTAATGAATATACTATATTATTCAAATGCAAACCAAAATTTGTTTTCATTTTAAAATATTCTCCACAATCTTTGTTTCCACCTCAATCTCGTGTTTCATGCGTTTGTTCGCTCGTTTCATGAAATAAAAACTCGGCTAGATTTTTCGTAAAGAATATACTAAATTATTTAAATGCAGACCAAAATTTGTTTTCATTTTAAAATATTTCTCCACAATCTTTGTTTGCACCTCAATCTCATTTTTCACGCGTTTGTTCGCTCGTTTCATGAAATAAAAACTCGGCTTGATTTTTCGTAACGAATATACTAAATTATTCAAATGCAAACGAAAATTTGTTTTCATTTTAAAATATTTCTCCTCAATCTTTGTTTCCGTCTAAAACCCATGTTTCATGCATTTGTGCGCTCATTTTATATAAATAGAACACTGCTAGATTTTTCGTAAATACTAAATTATTCAAATGCAAACCAAAATCTATTTTTACTTTAAAATATTTCTCCACGATCTTTGTTTGCACCACAAACTCATGTTTCATGCCTTTGTTCGCTCGTTGCATGAAATAAAAACTCGGCTAGATTTTTCGTAAAGAATATACTAAATTATTCAAAATGCAAACCAAAATTTGTCTTCATTTTAAAGTATTTCTCCCAAATCTTTGTTTGCACCTCAAACTCTTGTTTCATTCGTTTGTTCCCTAGTGACATGCAAGAATATACTATATTATTCAAATGCAAACCAAAATTTGTTTTCATTTTAAAATATTTCTCCACAATCTATGTTTCCATCTAAAACTCATGTTTCATGCATTTGTTCGCTCATTTTATATAAAAATAACACTGCTAGATTTTTCGTAAATACTATATTATTCAAATGCAAACCAAAATTTATTTTTACTTGAAAATATTTCTCCACGATCTTTGTTTGCACGTCAAACTCATGTTTCATGCCTTTGTTCACTCGTTTCATGAAATAAAAACTCGGCTAGATTTTTCGTAAAGAATATACTATATTATTCAAATGGAAACAAAAATTTGTTTTCATTTTAAAATATTTCTCCACAATCTTTGTTTTTACCTCAATCTCATGTTTCATGTGTTTGTTCGCTCGTTTCATGAAATAAAAACTCGGCTAGATTTTTCGTAAAGAATATACTAAATTATTCAAAATGCAAACCAAAATTTGTCTTCATTTTAAAGTATTTCTCCCAAATCTTTGTTTGCACCTCAAACTCTTGTTTCATTCGTTTGTTCCCTAGTGACATGCAATAAAAACTCGGCTAGATTATTTGTAAAAAATATACTAAATTTTTCAAATGCAAACCAAAATTTGTTTTCAGTTTACAATGTTTCTCGACAATCTTTGTTTGCTTCTCAAACTCATGTTTCATGCGTTTGTTCGCTCGTTTCATGAAATAAAAACTCGGCTAGATTTTTCGTTAAGAATATACTATATTATTCAAATGCAAACCAAAATTTGTTTTCATTTTAAAATATTTCTCCACAATCTTTGTTTCCATCTAAAACTCATGTTTCATGCATTTGTTCGCTCATTTTATATAAAAATAACACTGCTAGATTTTTCGTAAATACTATATTATTCAAATGCAAACCAAAATTTATTTTTACTTGAAAATATTTCTCCACGATCTTTGTTTGCACGTCAAACTCATGTTTCATGCCTTTGTTCACTCGTTTCATGAAATAAAAACTCGGCTAGATTTTTCGTAAAGAATATACTATATTATTCAAATGGAAACCAAAATTTGTTTTCATTTTAAAATATTTCTCCACAATCTTTGTTTTTACCTCAATCTCATGTTGCATGTGTTTGTTCGCTCGTTTCATGAAATAAAAACTCGGCTAGATTTTTCGTAAATAATATACTAAATTATTCAAATGCAAACGAAAATTTGTTTTCAGTTTAAAATATTTCTCCACAATCTTTGTTTCCATCTAAAACTCATGTTTCATGCATTTGTGCGCTCATTTTATATAAAAATAACACTGCTAGATTTTTCGTAAATACTAAATTATTAAAATGCAAACCAAAATTTATTTTTACATTAAAAAAATTCTCCACGATCTTTGTTTGCACCTCAAACTCATGTTTCATGCCTTTGTTCGCTCGTTTCATGAAATAAAAACTCGGCTAGATTTTTCGTAAAGAATATACTATATTATTCAAATGCAAACCAAAATTTGTTTTCATTTTAAAATATTTCTCCACAATCTTTGTTTCCACCTCAATCTCATGTTTCATGCGTTTGTTCGCTCGTTTCATGAAATAAAAACTCGGCTAGATTTTTCGTAAAGAATATACTAAATTATTTAAATGCAAACCAAAATTTGTTTTCATTTTAAAATATTTCTCCACAATCTTTGTTTGCACCTCAATCTCATGTTTCACGCGTTTGTTCGCTCGTTTCATGAAATAAAAACTCGGCTTGATTTTTCGTAACGAATATACTAAATTATTCAAATGCAAACGAAAATTTGTTTTCATTTTAAAATATTTCTCCACAATCTTTGTTTCCGTCTAAAACCCATGTTTCATGCATTTGTGCGCTCATTTTATATAAAAATAACACTGCTACATTTTTCGTAAATACTAAATTATTCAAATGCAAACCAAAATTTTTTTTTACTTTAAAATATTTCTCCACGATCTTTGTTTGCACCACAAACTCATGTTTCATGCCTTTGTTCGCTCGTTGCATGAAATAAAAACTCGGCTATATTTTTCGTAAAGAATATACTAAATTATTCAAATGCAAACCAAAATTTGTCTTCATTTTAAAGTATTTCTCCCAAATCTTTGTTTGCACCTCAAACTCTTGTTTCATTCGTTTGTTCCCTAGTGACATGCAATAAAAACTCGGCTAGATTATTTGTAAAAAATATACTAAATTTTTCAAATGCAAACCAAAATTTGTTTTCAGTTTACAATGTTTCTCGACAATCTTTGTTTGCTTCTCAAACTCATGTTTCATGCGTTTGTTCGCTCGTTTCATGAAATAAAAACTCGGCTAGATTTTTCGTTAAGAATATACTATATTATTCAAATGCAAACCAAAATTTGTTTTCATTTTAAAATATTTCTCCACAATCTTTGTTTCCATCTAAAACCCATGTTTCATGCATTTGTGCGCTCATTTTATATAAATATAACACTGCTAGATTTTTCGTAAATACTAAATTATTCAAATGCAAACCAAAATTTATTTTTACTTTAAAATATTTCTCCACGATCTTTGTTTGCACCACAAACTCATGTTTCATGCCTTTGTTCGCTGGTTGCATGAAATAAAAACTCGGCTAGATTTTTCGTAAAGAATATACTAAATTATTCAAAATGCAAACCAAAATTTGTTTTCATTTTAAAGTATTTCTCCCAAATCTTTGTTTGCACCTCAAACTCTTGTTTCATTCGTTTGTTCCCTAGTCACATGCAAGAAAAACTCGGCTAGATTTTTTGTAAAAAATATACTAAATTTTTCAAATGCAAACCAAAATTTGTTTTCAGTTTACAATGTTTCTCGACAATCTTTGTTTGCTTCTCAAACTCATGTTTCATGCGTTTGTTCGCTCGTTTCATGAAATAAAAACTCGGCTAGATTTTTCGTTAAGAATATACTATATTATTCAAATGCAAACCAAAATTTGTTTTCATTTTAAAATATTTCTCCACAATCTTTGTTTTTACCTCAATCTCATGTTTCATGTGTTTGTTCGCTCGTTTCATGAAATAAAAACTCGGCTAGATTTTTCGTAAATAATATACTAAATTATTCAAATGCAAACGAAAATTTGTTTTCAGTTTAAAATATTTCTCCACAATCTTTGTTTCCATCTAAAACTCATGTTTCATGCATTTGTGCGCACATTTTATATAAAAATAACACTGCTAGATTTTTCGTAAATACTAAATTATTCAAATGCAAACCAAAATTTATTTTTACATTAAAAAAATTCTCCACGATCTTTGTTTGCACCTCAAACTCATGTTTCATGCCTTTGTTCACTCGTTTCATGAAATAAAAACTCGGCTAGATTTTTCGTAAAGAATATACTATATTATTCAAATGGAAACCAAAATTTGTTTTCATTTTAAAATATTTCTCCACAATCTTTGTTTTTACCTCAATCTCATGTTTCATGTGTTTGTTCGCTCGTTTCATGAAATAAAAACTCGGCTAGATTTTTCGTAAATAATATACTAAATTATTCAAATGCAAACGAAAATTTGTTTTCAGTTTAAAATATTTCTCCACAATCTTTGTTTCCATCTAAAACTCATGTTTCATGCATTTGTGCGCACATTTTATATAAAAATAACACTGCTAGATTTTTCGTAAATACTAAATTATTCAAATGCAAACCAAAATTTATTTTTACATTAAAAAAATTCTCCACGATCTTTGTTTGCAGCTCAAACTCATGTTTCATGCCTTTGTTCACTCGTTTCATGAAATAAAAACTCGGCTAGATTTTTCGTAAAGAATATACTATATTATTCAAATGCAAACCAAAATTTGTTTTCATTTTAAAATATTTCTCCACAATCTTTGTTTCCACCTCAATCTCATGTTTCATGCGTTTGTTCGCTCGTTTCATGAAATAAAAACTCGGCTAGATTTTTCGTAAAGAATATACTAAATTATTTAAATGCAAACCAAAATTTGTTTTCATTTTAAAATATTTCTCCACAATCTTTGTTTGCACCTCAATCTCATGTTTCACGCGTTTGTTCGCTCGTTTCATGAAATAAAAACTCGGCTTGATTTTTCGTAACGAATATACTAAATTATTCAAATGCAAACGAAAATTTGTTTTCATTTTAAAATATTTCTCCACAATCTTTGTTTCCGTCTAAAACCCATGTTTCATGCATTTGTGCGCTCATTTTATATAAATATAACACTGCTAGATTTTTCGTAAATACTAAATTATTCAAATGCAAACCAAAATTTATTTTTACTTTAAAATATTTCTCCACGATCTTTGTTTGCACCACAAACTCATGTTTCATGCCTTTGTTCGCTGGTTGCATGAAATAAAAACTCGGCTAGATTTTTCGTAAAGAATATACTAAATTATTCAAAATGCAAACCAAAATTTGTTTTCATTTTAAAGTATTTCTCCCAAATCTTTGTTTGCACCTCAAACTCTTGTTTCATTCGTTTGTTCCCTAGTCACATGCAAGAAAAACTCGGCTAGATTTTTTGTAAAAAATATACTAAATTTTTCAAATGCAAACCAAAATTTGTTTTCAGTTTACAATGTTTCTCGACAATCTTTGTTTGCTTCTCAAACTCATGTTTCATGCGTTTGTTCGCTCGTTTCATGAAATAAAAACTCGGCTAGATTTTTCGTTAAGAATATACTATATTATTCAAATGCAAACCAAAATTTGTTTTCATTTTAAAATATTTCTCCACAATCTTTGTTTCCATCTAAAACTCATGTTTCATGCATTTGTTCGCTCATTTTATATAAAAATAACACTGCTAGATTTTTCGTAAATACTATATTATTCAAATGCAAACCAAAATTCATTTTTACTTGAAAATATTTCTCCACGATCTTTGTTTGCACGTCAAACTCATCTTTCATGCCTTTGTTCACTCGTTTCATGAAATAAAAACTCGGCTAGATTTTTCGTAAAGAATATACTATATTATTCAAATGGAAACCAAAATTTGTTTTCATTTTAAAATATTTCTCCACAATCTTTGTTTTTACCTCAATCTCATGTTTCATGTGTTTGTTCGCTCGTTTCATGAAATAAAAACTCGGCTAGATTTTTCGTAAATAATATACTAAATTATTCAAATGCAAACGAAAATTTGTTTTCAGTTTAAAATATTTCTCCACAATCTTTGTTTCCATCTAAAACTCATGTTTGATGCATTTGTGCGCTCATTTTATATAAAAATAACACTGCTAGATTTTTCGTAAATACTAAATTATTCAAATGCAAACCAAAATTTATTTTTACTTTAAAAAAATTCTCCACGATCTTTGTTTGCACCTCAAACTCATGTTTCATGCCTTTGTTCGCTCGTTTCATGAAATAAAAACTCGGCTAGATTTTTCGTAAAGAATATACTATATTATTCAAATGCAAACCAAAATTTGTTTTCATTTTAAAATATTTCTCCACAATCTTTGTTTCCACCTCAATCTCATGTTTCATGCGTTTGTTCGCTCGTTTCATGAAATAAAAAGTCGGCTAGATTTTTCGTAAAGAATATACTAAATTATTTAAATGCAAACCAAAATTTGTTTTCATTTTAAAATATTTCTCCACAATCTTTGTTTGCACCTCAATCTCATGTTTCACGCGTTTGTTCGCTCGTTTCATGAAATAAAAACTCGGCTTGATTTTTCGTAACGAATATACTAAATTATTCAAATGCAAACGAAAATTTGTTTTCATTTTAAAATATTTCTCCACAATCTTTGTTTCCGTCTAAAACCCATGTTTCATGCATTTGTGCGCTCATTTTATATAAAAATAACACTGCTAGATTTTTCGTAAATACTAAATTATTCAAATGCAAACCAAAATTTATTTTTACTTTAAAATATTTCTCCACGATCTTTGTTTGCACTACAAACTCATGTTTCATGCCTTTGTTCGCTCGTTGCATGAAATAAAAACTCGGCTAGATTTTTCGTAAAGAATATACTAAATTATTCAAATGCAAACCAAAATTTGTCTTCATTTTAAAGTATTTCTCCCAAATCTTTGTTTGCACCTCAAACTCTTGTTTCATTCGTTTGTTCCCTAGTCACATGCAAGAAAAACTCGGCTAGATTTTTTGTAAAAAATATACTAAATTTTTCAAATGCAAACCAAAATTTGTTTTCAGTTTACAATGTTTCTCGACAATCTTTGTTTGCTTCTCAAACTCATGTTTCATGCGTTTGTTCGCTCGTTTCATGAAATAAAAACTCGGCTAGATTTTTCGTTAAGAATATACTATATTATTCAAATGCAAACCAAAATTTGTTTTCATTTTAAAATATTTCTCCACAATCTTTGTTTCCATCTAAAACTCATGTTCCATGCATTTGTTCGCTCATTTTATATAAAATAACACTGCTAGATTTTTCGTAAATACTATATTATTCAAATACAAACCAAAATTTATTTTTCCTTGAAAATATTTCTCCACGATCTTTGTTTGCACGTCAAACTCATGTTTCATGCCTTTGTTCACTCGTTTCATGAAATAAAAACTCGGCTAGATTTTTCGTAAAGAATATACTATATTATTCAAATGGAAACCAAAATTTGTTTTCATTTTAAAATATTTCTCCACAATCTTTGTTTTTACCTCAATCTCATGTTTCATGTGTTTGTTCGCTCGTTTCATGAAATAAAAACTCGGCTAGATTTTTCGTAAATAATATACTAAATTATTTAAATGCAAACCAAAATTTGTTTTCATTTTAAAATATTTCTCCACAATCTTTGTTTGCACCTCAATCTCATGTTTCATGCGTTTGTTCGCTCGTTTCATGAAATAAAAACTCGGCTAGATTTTTCGTAAAGAATATACTAAATTATTTAAATGCAAACCAAAATTTGTTTTCATTTTAAAATATTTCTCCACAATCTTTGTTTGCACCTCAATCTCATGTTTCACGCGTTTGTTCGCTCGTTTCATGAAATAAAAACTCGGCTTGATTTTTCGTAACAAATATACTAAATTATTCAAATGCAAACGAAAATTTGTTTTCATTTTAAAATATTTCTCCACAATCTTTGTTTCCGTCTAAAACCCATGTTTCATGCATTTGTGCGCTCATTTTATATAAAAATAACACTGCTAGATTTTTCGTAAATACTAAATTATTCAAATGCAAACCAAAATTTATTTTTACTTTAAAATATTTCTCCACGATCTTTGTTTGCACCACAAACTCATGTTTCATGCCTTTGTTCGCTCGTTGCATGAAATAAAAACTCGGCTAGATTTTTCGTAAAGAATATACTAAATTATTCAAATGCAAACCAAAATTTGTCTTCATTTTAAAGTATTTCTCCCAAATCTTTGTTTGCACCTCAAACTCTTGTTTCATTCGTTTGTTCCCTAGTCACATGCAAGAAAAACTCGGCTAGATTTTTTGTAAAAAATATACTAAATTTTTCAAATGCAAACCGAAATTTGTTTTCAGTTTACAATGTTTCTCGACAATCTTTGTTTGCTTCTCAAACTCATGTTTCATGCGTTTGTTCTCTCGTTTCATGAAATAAAAACTCGGCTAGATTTTTCGTTAAGAATATACTATATTATTCAAATGCAAACCAAAATTTGTTTTCATTTTAAAATATTTCTCCACAATCTTTGTTTCCGTCTAAAACTCATGTTTCATGCATTTGTTCGCTCATTTTATATAAAAATAACGCTGCTAGATTTTTCGTAAATACTATATTATTCAAATGCAAACCAAAATTTATTTTTAATTGAAAATATTTCTCCACGATCTTTGTTTGCACGTCAAACTCATGTTTCATGCCTATGTTCACTCGTTTCATGAAATAAAAACTCGGCTAGATTTTTCGTAATGAATATACTATATTATTCAAATGGAAACCAAAATTTGTTTTCATTTTAAAATATTTCTCCACAATCTTTGTTTGCACCTCAATCTCATGTTTCATGCGTTTGTTCGCTCGTTTCATGAAACAAAAACTTGGCTAGATTTTTCGTAAAGAATATACTAAATTATTTAAATGCAAACCAAAATTTGTTTTCATTTTAAAATATTTCTCCACAATCTTTGTTTGCACCTCAATCTCATGTTTCATGCGTTTGTTCGCTCGTTTCATGAAACAAAAACTCGGCTAGATTTTTCGTAAAGAATATACTAAATTATTTAAATGCAAACCAAAATTTGTTTTCATTTTAAAATATTTCTCCACAATCTTTGTTTTTACCTCAATCTCATGTTTCATGTGTTTGTTCGCTCGTTTCATGAAATAAAAACTCGGCTAGATTTTTCGTAAAGAATATACTAAATTATTCAAATGCAAACGAAAATTTGTTTTCAGTTTAAAATATTTCTCCACAATCTTTGTTTCCGTCTAAAACTCATGTTTCATGCATTTGTGCGCTCATTTTATATAAAAACAACACTGCTAGATTTTTCGTAAAAACTAAATTATTCAAATGCAAACCAAAATTTATTTTTACTTTAAAAAAATTCTCCACGATCTTTGTTTGCACCTCAAACTCATGTTTCATGCCTTTGTTCGCTCGTTTCATGAAATAAAAACTCGGCTAGATTTTTCGTAAAGAGTATACTATATTATTCAAATGCAAACCAAAATTTGTTTTCATTTTAAAATATTTCTCCACAATCTTTGTTTCCACCTCAATCTCATGTTTCATGCGTTTGTTCGCTCATTTCATGAAATAGAAACTCGGCTAGATTTTTCGTAAAGAATATACTAAATTATTTAAATGCAATCCAAAATTTGTTTTCATTTTAAAATATTTCTCCACAATCTTTGTTTGCACCTCAATCTCATGTTTCACGCGTTTGTTCGCTCGTTTCATGAAATAAAAACTCGGCTTGATTTTTCGTAACGAATATACTAAATTATTCAAATGCAAACGAAAATTTGTTTTCATTTTAAAATATTTCTCCACAATCTTTGTTTCCGTCTAAAACCCATGTTTCATGCATTTGTGCGCTCATTTTATATAAAAATAACACTGCTAGATTTTTCGTAAATACTAAATTATTCAAATGCAAACCAAAATTTATTTTTACTTTAAAATATTTCTCCACGATCTTTGTTTGCACTACAAACTCATGTTTCATGCCTTTGTTCGCTCGTTGCATGAAATAAAAACTCGGCTAGATTTTTCGTAAAGAATATACTAAATTATTCAAATGCAAACCAAAATTTGTCTTCATTTTAAAGTATTTCTCCCAAATCTTTGTTTGCACCTCAAACTCTTGTTTCATTCGTTTGTTCCCTAGTCACATGCAAGAAAAACTCGGCTAGATTTTTTGTAAGAAATATACTAAATTTCTCAAATGCAAACCAAAATTTGTTTTCAGTTTACAATGTTTCTCGACAATCTTTGTTTGCTTCTCAAACTCATGTTTCATGCGTTTGTTCGCTCGTTTCATGAAATAAAAACTCGGCTAGATTTTTCGTTAAGAATATACTATATTATTCAAATGCAAACCAAAATTTGTTTTCATTTTAAAATATTTCTCCACAATCTTTGTTTCCATCTAGAACTCATGTTTCATGCATTTGTTCGCTCATTTTATATAAAATAACACTGCTAGATTTTTCGTAAATACTATATTATTCAAATGCAAACCAAAATTTATTTTTACTTGAAAATATTTCTCCACGATCTTTGTTTGCACGTCAAACTCATGTTTCGTGCCTTTGTTCACTCGTTTCAAGAAATAAAAACTCGGCTAGATTTTTCGTAAAGAATATACTATATTATTCAAATGGAAACCAAAATTTGTTTTCATTTTAAAATATTTCTCCACAATCTTTGTTTTTACCTCAATCTCATGTTTCATGTGTTTGTTCGCTCGTTTCATGAAATAAAAACTCGGCTAGATTTTTCGTAAAGAATAAACTAAATTATTCAAATGCAAACGAAAATTTGTTTTCAGTTTAAAATATTTCTCCACAATCTTTGTTTCCATCTAAAACTCATGTTTCATGCATTTGTGCGCTCATTTTATATAAAAATAACACTGCTAGAATTTTCGTAAATACTAAATTATTCAAATGCAAACCAAAATTTATTTTTACTTTAAAAAAATTCTCCACGATCTTTGTTTGCACCTCAAACTCATGTTTCATGCCTTTGTTCGCTCGTTTCATGAAATAAAAACTCGGCTAGATTTTTCGTAAAGAATATACTATATTATTCAAATGCAAACCAAAATTTGTTTTCATTTTAAAATATTTGTCCATAATCTTTGTTTCCACCTCAATCTCATGTTTGATGCGTTTGTTCGCTCATTTCATGAAATAGAAACTCGGCTAGATTTTTCGTAAAGAATATACTAAATTATTTAAATGCAAACCAAAATTTGTTTTCATTTTAAAATATTTCTCCACAATCTTTGTTTGCACCTCAATCTCATGTTTCACGCGTTTGTTCGCTCGTTTCATGAAATAAAAATTCGGCTTGATTTTTCGTAATGAATATAATAAATTATTCAAATGCAAACGAAAATTTGTTTTCATTTTAAAATATTTCTCCACAATCTTTGTTTCCGTCTAAAACCCATGTTTCATGCATTTGTGCGCTCATTTTATATAAAAATAACACTGCTAGATTTTTCGTAAATACTAAATTATTCAAATGCAAACCAAAATTTATTTTTACTTTAAAATATTTCTCCACGATCTTTGTTTGCACGTCAAACTCATGTTTCATGCCTATGTTCACTCGTTTCATGAAATAAAAACTCGGCTAGATTTTTCGTAATGAATATACTATATTATTCAAATGGAAACCAAAATTTGTTTTCATTTTAAAATATTTCTCCACAATCTTTGTTTGCACCTCAATCTCATGTTTCATGCGTTTGTTCGCTCGTTTCATGAAACAAAAACTCGGCTAGATTTTTCGTAAAGAATATACTAAATTATTTAAATGCAAACCAAAATTTGTTTTCATTTTAAAATATTTCTCCACAATCTTTGTTTTTACCTCAATCTCATGTTTCATGTGTTTGTTCGCTCGTGTCATGAAATAAAAACTCGGCTAGATTTTTCGTAAAGAATATACTAAATTATTCAAATGCAAACGAAAATTTGTTTTCAGTTTAAAATATTTCTGCACAATCTTTGTTTCCGTCTAAAACTCATGTTTCATGCATTTGTGCGCTCATTTTATATAAAAACAACACTGCTAGATTTTTCGTAAAAACTAAATTATTCAAATGCAAACCAAAATTTATTTTTACTTTAAAAAAATTCTCCACGATCTTTGTTTGCACCTCAAACTCATGTTTCATGCCTTTGTTCGCTCGTTTCATGAAATAAAAACTCGGCTAGATTTTTCGTAAAGAATATACTATATTATTCAAATGCAAACCAAAATTTGTTTTCATTTTAAAAATATTTCTCCACAATCTTTGTTTCCACCTCAATCTCATGTTTCATGCGTTTGTTCGCTCATTTCATGAAATAGATACTCGGCTAGATTTTTCGTAAAGAATATACTAAATTATTTAAATGCAAACCAAAATTTGTTTTCATTTTAAAATATTTCTCCACAATCTTTGTTTGCACCTCAATCTCATGTTTCACGCGTTTGTTCGCTCGTTTCTTGAAATAAAAACTCGGCTTGATTTTTCGTAACGAATATACTAAATTATTCAAATGCAAACGAAAATTTGTTTTCATTTTAAAATATTTCTCCACAATCTTTGTTTCCGTCTAAAACCCATGTTTCATGCATTTGTGCGCTCATTTTATATAAAAATAACACTGCTAGATTTTTCGTAAATACTAAATTATTCAAATGCAAACCAAAATTTATTTTTACTTTAAAATATTTCTCCACGATCTTTGTTTGCACCACAAACTCATGTTTCATGCCTTTGTTCGCTCGTTGCATGAAATAAAAACTCGGCTAGATTTTTCGTAAAGAATATACTAAATTATTCAAATGCAAACCAAAATTTGTCTTCATTTTAAAGTATTTCTCCCAAATCTTTGTTTGCACCTCAAACTCTTGTTTCATTCGTTTGTTCCCTAGTCACATGCAAGAAAAACTCGGCTAGATTTTTTGTAAAAAATATACTAAATTTTTCAAATGCAAACCGAAATTTGTTTTCAGTTTACAATGTTTCTCGACAATCTTTGTTTGCTTCTCAAACTCATGTTTCATGCGTTTGTTCTCTCGTTTCATGAAATAAAAACTCGGCAAGATTTTTCGTTAAGAATATACTATATTATTCAAATGCAAACCAAAATTTGTTTTCATTTTAAAATATTTCTCCACAATCTTTGTTTCCGTCTAAAACTCATGTTTCATGCATTTGTTCGCTCATTTTATATAAAAATAACACTGCTAGATTTTTCGTAAATACTATATTATTCAAATGCAAACCAAAATTTATTTTTACTTGAAAATATTTCTCCACGATCTTTGTTTGCACGTCAAACTCATGTTTCATGCCTTTGTTCACTCGTTTCATGAAATAAAAACTCGGCTAGATTTTTCGTAAAGAATATACTATATTATTCAAATGGAAACCAAAATTTGTTTTCATTTTAAAATATTTCTCCACAATCTTTGTTTTTACCTCAATCTCATGTTTCATGTGTTTGTTCGCTCGTTTCATGAAATAAAAACTCGGCTAGATTTTTCGTAAAGAATATACTAAATTATTCAAATGCAAACGAAAATTTGTTTTCAGTTTAAAATATTTCTCCACAATCTTTGTTTCCATCTAAAACTCATGTTTCATGCATTTGTGCGCTCATTTTATATAAAAATAACACTGCTAGATTTTTCGTAAATACGAAATTATTCAAATGCAAACCAAAATTTATTTTTACTTTAAAAAAATTCTGCACGATCTTTGTTTGCACCTCAAACTCATGTTTCATGCCTTTGTTCGCTCGTTTCATGAAATAAAAACTCGGCTAGATTTTTCGTAAAGAATATACTATATTATTCAAATGCAAACCAAAATTTGTTTTCATTTTAAAATATTTCTCCACAATCTTTGTTTCCACCTCAATCTCATGTTTCATGCGTTTGTTCGCTCGTTTCATGAAATAAAAACTCGGCTAGATTTTTCGTAAAGAATATACTAAATTATTTAAATGCAAACCAAAATTTGTTTTCATTTTAAAATATTTCTCCACAATCTTTGTTTGCACCTCAATCTCATGTTTCACGCGTTTGTTCGCTCGTTTCATGAAATAAAAACTCGGCTTGATTTTTCGTAACGAATATACTAAATTATTCAAATGCAAACGAAAATTTGTTTTCATTTTAAAATATTTCTCCACAATCTTTGTTTCCGTCTAAAACCCATGTTTCATGCATTTGTGCGCTCATTTTATATAAAAATAACACTGCTAGATTTTTCGTAAATACTAAATTATTCAAATGCAAACCAAAATTTATTTTTACTTTAAAATATTTCTCCACGATCTTTGTTTGCACCACAAACTCATGTTTCATGCCTTTGTTCGCTCGTTGCATGAAATAAAAACTCGGCTAGATTTTTCGTAAAGAATATACTAAATTATTCAAATGCAAACCAAAATTTGTCTTCATTTTAAAGTATTTCTCCCAAATCTTTGTTTGCACCTCAAACTCTTGTTTCATTCGTTTGTTCCCTAGTCACATGCAAGAAAAACTCGGCTAGATTTTTTGTAAAAAATATACTAAATTTTTCAAATGCAAACCAAAATTTGTTTTCAGTTTACAATGTTTCTCGACAATCTTTGTTTGCTTCTCAAACTCATGTTTCATGCGTTTGTTCGCTCGTTTCATGAAATAAAAACTCGGCTAGATTTTTCTTTAAGAATATACTATATTATTCAAATGCAAACCAAAATTTGTTTTCATTTTAAAATATTTCTCCACAATCTTTGTTTCCGTCTAAAACTCATGTTTAATGCATTTGTTCGCTCATTTTATATAAAAATAACACTGCTCGATTTTTCGTAAATGCTATATTATTCAAATGCAAACCAAAATTTATTTTTACTTGAAAATATTTCTCCACGATCTTTGTTTGCACGTCAAACTCATGTTTCATGCCTTTGTTCACTCGTTTCATGAAATAAAAACTCGGCTAGATTTTTCGTAAAGAATATACTATATTATTCAAATGGAAACCAAAATTTGTTTTCATTTTAAAATATTTCTCCACAATCTTTGTTTTTACCTCAATCTCATGTTTCATGTGTTTGTTCGCTCGTTTCATGAAATAAAAACTCGGCTAGATTTTTCGTAAAGAATATACTAAATTATTCAAATGCAAACGAAAATTTGTTTTCAGTTTAAAATATTTCTCCACAATCTTTATTTTCCATCTAAAACTCATGTTTCATGCATTTGTGCGCTCATTTTATATAAAAATAACACTGCTAGATTTTTCGTAAATACGAAATCATTCAAATGCAAACCAAAATTTATTTTTACTTTAAAAAAATTCTCCACGATCTTTGTTTGCACCTCAAACTCATGTTTCATGCCTTTGTTCGCTCGTTTCATGAAATAAAAACTCGGCTAGATTTTTCGTAAAGAATATACTATATTATTCAAATGCAAACCAAAATTTGTTTTCATTTTAAAATATTTCTCCACAATCTTTGTTTCCACCTCAATCTCATGTTTCATGCGTTTGTTCGCTAGTTTCATGAAATAAAAACTCGGCTAGATTTTTCGTAAAGAATATACTAAATTATTTAAATGCAAACCAAAATTTGTTTTCATTTTAAAATATTTCTCCACAATCTTTGTTTGCACCTCAATCTCATGTTTCACGCGTTTGTTCGCTCGTTTCATGAAATAAAAACACGGCTTGATTTTTCGTAACGAATATACTAAATTATTCAAATGCAAACGAAAATTTGTTTTCATTTTAAAATATTTCTCCACAATCTTTGTTTCCGTCTAAAACCCATGTTTCATGCATTTGTGCGCTCATTTTATATAAAAATAACACTGCTAGATTTTTCGTAAATACTAAATTATTCAAATGCAAACCAAAATTTGTCTTCATTTTAAAGTATTTCTCCCAAATCTTTGTTTGCACCTCAAACTCTTGTTTCATTCGTTTGTTCCCTAGTCACAAGCAAGAAAAACTCGGCTAGATATTTTGTAAAAAATATACTAAATTTTTCAAATGCAAACCAAAATTTGTTTTCAGTTTACAATGTTTCTCGACAATCTTTGTTTGCTTCTCAAACTCATGTTTCATGCGTTTGTTCGCTCGTTTCATGAAATAAAAACTCGGCTAGATTTTTCGTTAAGAATATACTATATTATTCAAATGCAAACCAAAATTTGTTTTCATTTTAAAATATTTCTCCACAATCTTTGTTTCCATCTAAAACTCATGTTTCATGCAATTGTTCGCTCATTTTATATAAAATAACACTGCTAGATTTTTCGTAAATACTATATTATTCAAATGCAAACCAAAATTTATTTTTACTTGAAAATATTTCTCCACGATCTTTGTTTGCACGTGAAACTCATGTTTCATGCCTTTGTTCACTCGTTTCATGAAATAAAAACTCGGCTAGATTTTTCGTAAAGAATATACTATATTATTCAAATGGAAACCAAAATTTGTTTTCAGTTTAAAATATTTCTCCACAATCTTTGTTTCCATCTAAAACTCATGTTTCATGCATTTGTGCGCTCATTTTATATAAAAATAACACTGCTAGATTTTTCGTAAATACTAAATTATTCAAATGCAAACCAAAATTTATTTTTACTTTAAAAAAATTCTCCACGATCTTTGTTTGCACCTCAAACTCATGTTTCATGCCTTTGTTCGCTCGTTTCATGAAATAAAAACTCGGCTAGATTTTTCGTAAAGAATATACTATATTATTCAAATGCAAACAAAAATTTGTTTTCATTTTAAAATATTTCTCCACAATCTTTGTTTCCACCTCAATCTCATGTTTCATGCGTTTGTTCGCTCGTTTCATGAAATAAAAACTCGGCTAGATTTTTCGTAAAGAATATACTAAATTATTTAAATGCAAACCAAAATTTGTTTTCATTTTAAAATATTTCTCCACAATCTTTGTTTGCACCTCAATCTCATGTTTCACGCGTTTGTTCGCTCGTTTCATGAAATAAAAACTCGGCTTGATTTTTCGTAACGAATATACTAAATTATTCAAATGCAAACGAAAATTTGTTTTCATTTTAAAATATTTCTCCACAATCTTTGTTTCCGTCTAAAACCCATGTTTCATGCATTTGTGCGCTCATTTTATATAAAAATAACACTGCTAGATTTTTCGTAAATACTAAATTATTCAAATGCAAACCAAAATTTATTTTTACTTTAAAATATTTCTCCACGATCTTTGTTTGCACCACAAACTCATGTTTCATGCCTTTGTTCGCTCGTTGCATGAAATAAAAACTCGGCTAGATTTTTCGTAAAGAATATACTAAATTATTCAAATGCAAACCAAAATTTGTCTTCATTTTAAAGTATTTCTCCCAAATCTTTGTTTGCACCTCAAACTCTTGTTTCATTCGTTTGTTCCCTAGTCACATGCAAGAAAAACTCGGCTAGATTTTTTGTAAAAAATATACTAAATTTTTCAAATGCAAACCAAAATTTGTTTTCAGTTTACAATGTTTCTCGACAATCTTTGTTTGCTTCTCAAACTCATGTTTCATGCGTTTGTTCGCTCGTTTCATGAAATAAAAACTCGGCTAGATTTTTCGTTAAGAATATACTATATTATTCAAATGCAAACCAAAATTTGTTTTCATTTTAAAATATTTCTCCACAATCTTTGTTTCCGTCTAAAACTCATGTTTAATGCATTTGTTCGCTCATTTTATATAAAAATAACACTGCTAGATTTTTCGTAAATACTATATTATTCAAATGCAAACCAAAATTTATTTTTACTTGAAAATATTTCTCCACGATCTTTGTTTGCACGTCAAACTCATGTTTCATGCCTTTGTTCACTCGTTTCATGAAATAAAAACTCGGGTAGATTTTTCGTAAAGAATATACTATATTATTCAAATGGAAACCAAAATTTGTTTTCATTTTAAAATATTTCTCCACAATCTTTGTTTTTTCCTCAATCTCATGTTTCATGTGTTTGTTCGCTCGTTTCATGAAATAAAAACTCGGCTAGATTTTTCGTAAAGAATATACTAAATTATTCAAATGCAAACGAAAATTTGTTTTCAGTTTAAAATATTTCTCCACAATCTTTGTTTCCATCTAAAACTCATGTTTCATGCATTTGTGCGCTCATTTTATATAAAAATAACACTGCTAGATTTTTCGTAAATACGAAATTATTCAAATGCAAACCAAAATTTATTTTTACTTTAAAAAAATTCTCCACGATCTTTGTTTGCACCTCAAACTCATGTTTCATGCCTTTGTTCGCTCGTTTCATGAAATAAAAACTCGGCTAGATTTTTCGTAAAGAATATACTATATTATTCAAATGCAAACCAAAATTTGTTTTCATTTTAAAATATTTCTCCACAATCTTTGTTTCCACCTCAATCTCATGTTTCATGCGTTTGTTCGCTCGTTTCATGAAATAAAAACTCGGCTAGATTTTTCGTAAAGAATATACTAAATTATTTAAATGCAAACCAAAATTTGTTTTCATTTTAAAATATTTCTCCACAATCTTTGTTTGCACCTCAATCTCATGTTTCACGCGTTTGTTCGCTCGTTTCATGAAATAAAAACTCGGCTTGATTTTTCGTAACGAATATACTAAATTATTCAAATGCAAACGAAAATTTGTTTTCATTTTAAAATATTTCTCCACAATCTTTGTTTCCGTCTAAAACCCATGTTTCATGCATTTGTGCGCTCATTTTATATAAAAATAACACTGCTAGATTTTTCGTAAATACTAAATTATTCAAATGCAAACCAAAATTTGTCTTCATTTTAAAGTATTTCTCCCAAATCTTTGTTTGCACCTCAAACTCTTGTTTCATTCGTTTGTTCCCTAGTCACATGCAAGAAAAACTCGGCTAGATATTTTGTAAAAAATATACTAAATTTTTCAAATGCAAACCAAAATTTGTTTTCAGTTTACAATGTTTCTCGACAATCTTTGTTTGCTTCTCAAACTCATGTTTCATGCGTTTGTTCGCTCGTTTCATGAAATAAAAACTCGGCTAGATTTTTCGTTAAGAATATACTATATTATTCAAATGCAAACCAAAATTTGTTTTCATTTTAAAATATTTCTCCACAATCTTTGTTTCCGTCTAAAACTCATGTTTCATGCATTTGTTCGCTCATTTTATATAAAAATAACACTGCTAGATTTTTCGTAAATACTATATTATTCAAATGCAAACCAAAATTTATTTTTACTTGAAAATATTTCTCCACGATCTTTGTTTGCACGTCAAACTCATGTTTCATGCCTTTGTTCACTCGTTTCATGAAATAAAAACTCGGGTAGATTTTTCGTAAAGAATATACTATATTATTCAAATGGAAACCAAAATTTGTTTTCATTTTAAAATATTTCTCCACAATCTTTGTTTTTTCCTCAATCTCATGTTTCATGTGTTTGTTCGCTCGTTTCATGAAATAAAAACTCGGCTAGATTTTTCGTAAAGAATATACTAAATTATTCAAATGCAAACGAAAATTTGTTTTCAGTTTAAAATATTTCTCCACAATCTTTGTTTCCATCTAAAACTCATGTTTCATGCATTTGTGCGCTCATTTTATATAAAAATAACACTGCTAGATTTTTCGTAAATACGAAATTATTCAAATGCAAACCAAAATTTATTTTTACTTTAAAAAAATTCTCCACGATCTTTGTTTGCACCTCAAACTCATGTTTCATGCCTTTGTTCGCTCGTTTCATGAAATAAAAACTCGGCTAGATTTTTCGTAAAGAATATACTATATTATTCAAATGCAAACCAAAATTTGTTTTCATTTTAAAATATTTCTCCACAATCTTTGTTTCCACCTCAATCTCATGTTTCATGCGTTTGTTCGCTCGTTTCATGAAATAAAAACTCGGCTAGATTTTTCGTAAAGAATATACTAAATTATTTAAATGCAAACCAAAATTTGTTTTCATTTTAAAATATTTCTCCACAATCTTTGTTTGCACCTCAATCTCATGTTTCACGCGTTTGTTCGCTCGTTTCATGAAATAAAAACTCGGCTTGATTTTTCGTAACGAATATACTAAATTATTCAAATGCAAACGAAAATTTGTTTTCATTTTAAAATATTTCTCCACAATCTTTGTTTCCGTCTAAAACCCATGTTTCATGCATTTGTGCGCTCATTTTATATAAAAATAACACTGCTAGATTTTTCGTAAATACTAAATTATTCAAATGCAAACCAAAATTTGTCTTCATTTTAAAGTATTTCTCCCAAATCTTTGTTTGCACCTCAAACTCTTGTTTCATTCGTTTGTTCCCTAGTCACATGCAAGAAAAACTCGGCTAGATATTTTGTAAAAAATATACTAAATTTTTCAAATGCAAACCAAAATTTGTTTTCAGTTTACAATGTTTCTCGACAATCTTTGTTTGCTTCTCAAACTCATGTTTCATGCGTTTGTTCGCTCGTTTCATGAAATAAAAACTCGGCTAGATTTTTCGTTAAGAATATACTATATTATTCAAATGCAAACCAAAATTTGTTTTCATTTTAAAATATTTCTCCACAATCTTTGTTTCCATCTAAAACTCATGTTTCAAGCAATTGTTCGCTCATTTTATATAAAATAACACTGCTAGATTTTTCGTAAATACTATATTATTCAAATGCAAACCAAAATTTATTTTTACTTGAAAATATTTCTCCACGATCTTTGTTTGCACGTGAAACTCATGTTTCATGCCTTTGTTCACTCGTTTCATGAAATAAAAACTCGGCTAGATTTTTCGTAAAGAATATACAATATTATTCAAATGGAAACCAAAATTTGTTTTCATTTTAAAATATTTCTCCACAATCTTTGTTTTTACCTCAATCTCATGTTTCATGTGTTTGTTCGCTCGTTTCATGAAATAAAAACTCGGCTAGATTTTTCGTAAAGAATATACTAAATTATTCAAATGCAAACAAAAATTTGTTTTCAGTTTAAAATATTTCTCCACAATCTTTGTTTCCATCTAAAACTCATGTTTCATGCATTTGTGCGCTCATTTTATATAAAAATAACACTGCTAGATTTTTCGTAAATACTAAATTATTCAAATGCAAACCGAAATTTATTTTTACTTTAAAAAAATTCTCCACGATCTTTGTTTGCACCTCAAACTCATGTTTCATGCCTTTGTTCGCTCGTTTCATGAAATAAAAACTCGGCTAGATTTTTCGTAAAGAATATACTATATTATTCAAATGCAAACCAAAATTTGTTTTCATTTTAAAATATTTCTCCACAATCTTTGTTTCCACCTCAATCTCATGTTTCATGCGTTTGTTCGCTCGTTTCATGAAATAAAAACTAGGCTAGATTTTTCGTAAAGAATATACTAAATTATTTAAATGCAAACCAAAATTTGTTTTCATTTTAAAATATTTCTCCACAATCTTTGTTTGCACCTCAATCTCATGTTTCACGCGTTTGTTCGCTCGTTTCATGAAATAAAAACTCGGCTAGATTTTTCGTAAAGAATATACTATATTATTCAAATGCAAACCAAAATTTGTTTTCATTTTAAAATATTTCTCCACAATCTTTGTTTCCATCTAAAACTCATGTTTCATGCATTTGTTCGCTCATTTTATATAAAAATAACACTGCTAGATTTTTCGTAAATACTATATTATTCAAATGCAAACCAAAATTTATTTTTACTTGAAAATATTTCTCCACGATCTTTGTTTGCACGTCAAACTCATGTTTCATGCCTATGTTCACTCGTTTCATGAAATAAAAACTCGGCTAGATTTTTCGTAAAGAATATACTATATTATTCAAATGGAAACCAAAATTTGTTTTCATTTTAAAATATTTCTCCACAATCTTTGTTTGCACCTCAATCTCATGTTTCATGCGTTTGTTCGCTCGTTTCATGAAACAAAAACTCGGCTAGATTTTTCGTAAAGAATATACTAAATTATTTAAATGCAAACCAAAATTTGTTTTCATTTTAAAATATTTCTCCACAATCTTTGTTTTTACCTCAATATCATGTTTCATGTGTTTGTTCGCTCGTTTCATGAAATAAAAACTCGGCTAGATTTTTCGTAAAGAATATACTAAATTATTCAAATGCAAACGAAAATTTGTTTTCAGTTTAAAATATTTCTCCACAATCTATGTTTCCGTCTAAAACTCATGTTTCATGCATTTGTGCGCTCATTTTATATAAAAACAACACTGCTAGATTTTTCGTAAAAACTAAATTATTCAAATGCAAACCAAAATTTATTTTTACTTTAAAAAAATTCTCCACGATCTTTGTTTGCACCTCAAACTCATGTTTCATGCCTTTGTTCGCTCGTTTCATGAAATAAAAACTCGGCTAGATTTTTCGTAAAGAATATACTATATTATTCAAATGCAAACCAAAATTTGTTTTCATTTTAAAATATTTCTCCACAATCTTTGTTTCCACCTCAATCTCATGTTTCATGCGTTTGTTCGCTCATTTCATGAAATAGAAACTCGGCTAGATTTTTCGTAAAGAATATACTAAATTATTTAAATGCAAACCAAAATTTGTTTTCATTTTAAAATATTTCTCCACAATCTTTGTTTGCACCTCAATCTCATGTTTCACGCGTTTGTTCGCTCGTTTCATGAAATAAAAACTCGGCTTGATTTTTCGTAACGAATATACTAAATTATTCAAATGCAAACGAAAATTTGTTTTCATATTAAAATATTTCTCCACAATCTTTGTCTCCGTCTAAAACCCATGTTTCATGCATTTGTGCGCTCATTTTATATAAAAATAACACTGCTAGATTTTTCGTAAATACTAAATTATTCAAATGCAAACCAAAATTTATTTTTACTTTAAAATATTTCTCCACGATCTTTGTTTGCACCACAAACTCATGTTTCATGCCTTTGTTCGCTCGTTGCATGAAATAAAAACTCGGCTAGATTTTTCGTAAAGAATATACTAAATATACTAAATTTTTCAAATGGAAACCAAAATTTGTTTTCAGTTTACAATGTTTCTCGACAATCTTTGTTTGCTTGTCAAACTCATGTTTCATGCGTTTGTTCGCTCGTTTCATGAAATAAAAACTCGGCTAGATTTTTCGTTAAGAATATACTATATTATTCAAATGCAAACAAAAATTTGTTTTCATTTTAAAATATTTCTCCACAATCTTTGTTTCCTTCTAAAACTCATGTTTCATGCATTTGTTCGCTCATTTTATATAAAAATAACACTGCTAGATTTTTCGTAAATACTATATTATTCAAATGCAAACCAAAATTTATTTTTACTTGAAAATATTTCTCCACGATATTTGTTTGCACGTCAAACTCATGTTTCATGCCTTTGTTCACTCGTTTCATGAAATAAAAACTCGGCTAGATTTTTCGTAAAGAATATACTATATTATTCAAATGGAAACCAAAATTTGTTTTCATTTTAAAATATTTCTCGACAATCTTTGTTTTTACCTCAATCTCATGTTTCATGTGTTTGTTCGCTCGTTTCATGAAATAAAAACTCGCCTAGATTTTTCGTAAAGAATATACTAAATTATTCAAATGCAATCGAAAATTTGTTTTCAGTTTAAAATATTTCTCCACAATCTTTGTTTCCCTCTAAAACTCATGTTTCATGCATTTGTGCGCTCATTTTATATAAAAATAACACTGCTAGATTTTTCGTAAAAACTAAATTATTCAAATGCAAACCAAAATTTATTTTTACTTTAAAAAAATTCTCCACGATCTTTGTTTGCACCTCAGACTCATGTTTCATGCCTTTGTTCGCTCGTTTCATGAAATAAAAACTCGGCTAGATTTTTCGTAAAGAATATACTATATTATTCAAATGCAAACCAAAATTTGTTTTCATTTTAAAATATTTCTCCACAATCTTTGTTTCCACCTCAATCTCATGTTTCATGCGTTTGTTCGCTCGTTTCATGAAATAAAAACTCGGCTAGATTTTTCGTAAAGAATATACTAAATTATTTAAATGCCAACCAAAATTTGTTTTCATTTTAAAATATTTCTCCACAATCTTTGTTTGCACCTCAATCTCATGTTTCACGCGTTTGTTCGCTCGTTTCATGAAATAAAAACTCGGCTTGATTTTTCGTAACGAATATACTAAATTATTCAAATGCAAACGAAAATTTGTTTTCATTTTAAAATATTTCTCCACAATCTTTGTTTCCGTCTAAAACCCATGTTTCATGCATTTGTGCGCTCATTTTATATAAAAATAACACTGCTAGATTTTTCGTAAATACTAAATTATTCAAATGCAAACCAAAATTTATTTTTACTTTAAAATATTTCTCCACGATCTTTGTTTGCACCACAAACTCATGTTTCATGCCTTTGTTCGCTCGTTGCATGAAATAAAAACTCGGCTAGATTTTTCGTAAAGAATATACTAAATTATTCAAATGCAAACCAAAATTTGTCTTCATTTTAAAGTATTTCTCCCAAATCTTTGTTTGCACCTCAAACTCTTGTTTCATTCGTTTGTTCCCTAGTCACATGCAAGAAAAACTCGGCTAGATTTTTTGTAAAAAATATACTAAATTTTTCAAATGCAAACCAAAATTTGTTTTCAGTTTACAATGTTTCTCGACAATCTTTGTTTGCTTCTCATACTCATGTTTCATGCGTTTGTTCGCTCGTTTCATGAAATAAAAACTCGGCTAGATTTTTCGTAAAGAATATACTAAATTATTCAAATGCAAACGAAAATTTGTTTTCAGTTTAAAATATTTCTCCACAATCTTTGTTTCCATCTAAAACTCATGTTTCATGCATTTGTGCGCTCATTTTATATAAAAATAACACTGCTAGATTTTTCGTAAATACTAAATTATTCAAATGCAAACCAAAATTTATTTTTACTTTAAAAAAATTCTCCACGATCTTTGTTTGCACCTCAAACTCATGTTTCATGCCTTTGTTCGCTCGTTTCATGAAATAAAAACTCGGCTAGATTTTTCGTAAAGAATATACTATATTATTCAAATGCAAACCAAAATTTGTTTTCATTTTAAAATATTTCTCCACAATCTTTGTTTCCACCTCAATCTCATGTTTCATGCGTTTGTTCGCTCGTTTCATGAAATAAAAACTCGGCTAGATTTTTCGTAAAGAATATACTAAATTATTTAAATGCAAACCAAAATTTGTTTTCATTTTAAAATATTTCTCCACAATCTTTGTTTGCACCTCAATGTTATGTTTCACGCGTTTGTTCGCTCGTTTCATGAAATAAAAACTCGGCTTGATTTTTCGTAACGAATATACTAAATTATTCAAATGCAAACGAAAATTTGTTTTCATTTTAAAATATTTCTCCACAATCTTTGTTTCCGTCTAAAACCCATGTTTCATGCATTTGTGCGCTCATTTTATATAAAAATAACACTGCTAGATTTTTCGTAAATACTAAATTATTCAAATGCAAACCAAAATTTATTTTTACTTTAAAATATTTCTCCACGATCTTTGTTTGCACAACAAACTCATGTTTCATGCCTTTGTTCGCTCGTTGCATGAAATAAAAACTCGGCTAGATTTTTCGTAAAGAATATACTAAATTATTCAAATGCAAACCAAAATTTGTCTTCATTTTAAAGTATTTCTCCCAAATCTTTGTTTGCACCTCAAACTCTTGTTTCATTCGTTTGTTCCCTAGTCACATGCAAGAAAAACTCGGCTAGATTTTTTGTAAAAAATATACTAAATTTTTCAAATGCAAACCAAAATTTGTTTTCAGTTTACAATGTTTCTCGACAATCTTTGTTTGCTTCTCAAACTCATGTTTCATGCGTTTGTTTGCTCGTTTCATGAAATAAAAACTCGGCTAGATTTTTCGTTAAGAATATACTATATTATTCAAATGCAAACCAAAATTTGTTTTCATTTTAAAATATTTCTCCACAATCTTTGTTTCCATCTAAAACTCATGTTTCATGCATTTGTTCGCTCATTTTATATAAAAATAACACTGCTAGATTTTTCGTAAATACTATATTATTCAAATGCAAACCAAAATTTATTTTTACTTGAAAATGTTTCTCCACGATCTTTGTTTGCACGTCAAACTCATGTTTCATGCCTTTGTTCACTCGTTTCATGAAATAAAAACTCGGCTAGATTTTTCGTAAAGAATATACCATATTATTCAAATGGAAACCAAAATTTGTTTTCATTTTAAAATATTTCTCCACAATCTTTGTTTTTACCTCAATCTCATGTTTCATGTGTTTGTTCGCTCGTTTCATGAAATAAAAACTCGGCTAGATTTTTCGTAAAGAATATACTAAATTATTCAAATGCAAACGAAAATTTGTTTTCAGTTTAAAATATTTCTCCACAATCTTTGTTTCCATCTAAAACTCATGTTTCATGCATTTGTGCGCTCATTTTATATAAAAATAACACTACTAGATTTTTCGTAAATACTAAATTATTCAAATGCAAACCAAAATTTATTTTTACTTTAAAAAAATTCTCCACGATCTTTGTTTGCACCTCAAACTCATGTTTCATGCCTTTGTTCGCTCGTTTCATGAAATAAAAACTCGGCTAGATTTTTCGTAAAGAATATACTATATTATTCAAATGAAAACCAAAATTTGTTTTCATTTTAAAATATTTCTCCACAATCTTTGTTTCCACCTCAATCTCATGTTTCATGCGTTTGTTCGCTCGTTTCATGAAATAAAAACTCGGCTAGATTTTTCGTAAAGAATATACTAAATTATTTAAATGCAAACCAAAATTTCTTTTCATTTTAAAATATTTCTCCAGAATCTTTGTTTGCACCTCAATCTCATGTTTCACGCGTTTGTTCGCTCGTTTCATGAAATAAAAACTCGGCTTGATTTTTCGTAACGAATATACTAAATTATTCAAATGCAAACGAAAATTTGTTTTCATTTTAAAATATTTCTCCACAATCTTTGTTTCCGTCTAAAACCCATGTTTCATGCATTTGTGCGCTCATTTTATATAAAAATAACACTGCTAGATTTTTCGTAAATACTAAATTATTCAAATGCAAACCAAAATTTATTTTTACTTTAAAATATTTCTCCACGATCTTTGTTTGCACCACAAACTCATGTTTCATGCCTTTGTTCGCTCGTTGCATGAAATAAAAACTCGGCTAGATTTTTCGTAAAGAATATACTAAATTATTCAAATGCAAACCAAAATTTGTCTTCATTTTAAAGTATTTCTCCCAAATCTTTGTTTGCACCTCAAACTCTTGTTTCATTCGTTTGTTCCCTAGTCACATGCAAGAAAAACTCGGCTAGATTTTTTGTAAAAAATATACTAAATTTTTCAAATGCAAACCAAAATTTGTTTTCAGTTTACAATGTTTCTCGACAATCTTTGTTTGCTTCTCAAACTCATGTTTCATGCGTTTGTTCGCTCGTTTCATGAAATAAAAACTCGGCTAGATTTTTCGTTAAGAATATACTATATTATTCAAATGCAAACCAAAATTTGTTTTCATTTTAAAATATTTCTCCACAATCTTTGTTTCCATCTAAAACTCATGTTTCATGCATTTGTTCGCTCATTTTATATAAAATAACACTGCTAGATTTTTCGTAAATACTATATTATTCAAATGCAAACCAAAATTTATTTTTACTTGAAAATATTTCTCCACGATCTTTGTTTGCACGTCAAACTCATGTTTCATGCCTTTGTTCACTCGTTTCATGAAATAAAAACTCGGCTAGATTTTTCGTAAAGAATATACTATATTATTCAAATGGAAACCAAAATTTGTTTTCATTTTAAAATATTTCTCCACAATCTTTGTTTTTACCTCAATCACATGTTTCATGTGTTTGTTCGCTCGTTTCATGAAATAAAAACTCGGCTAGATTTTTCGTAAAGAATATACTAAATTATTCAAATGCAAACGAAAATTTGTTTTCAGTTTAAAATATTTCTCCACAATCTTTGTTTCCATCTAAAATTCATGTTTCATGCATTTGTGCGCTCATTTTATATAAAAATAACACTGCTAGATTTTTCGTAAATACTAAATTATTCAAATGCAAACCAAAATTTATTTTTACTTTAAAAAAATTCTCCACGATCTTTGTTTGCACCTCAAACTCATGTTTCATGCCTTTGTTCGCTCGTTTCATGAAATAAAAACTCGGCTAGATTTTTCGTAAAGAATATACTATATTATTCAAATGCAAACCAAAATTTGTTTTCATTTTAAAATATTTCTCCACAATCTTTGTTTCCACCTCAATCTCATATTTCATGCGTTTGTTCGTTCGTTTCATGAAATAAAAACTCGGCTAGATTTTTCGTAAAGAATATACTAAATTATTTAAATGCAAACCAAAATTTGTTTTCATTTTAAAATATTTCTCCACAATCTTTGTTTGCACCTCAATCTTATGTTTCACGCGTTTGTTCGCTCGTTTCATGAAATAAAAACTCGGCTTGATTTTTCGTAACGAATATACTAAATTATTCAAATGCAAACGAAAATTTGTTTTCATTTTAAAATATTTCTCCACAATCTTTGTTTCCGTCTAAAACCCATGTTTCATGCATTTGTGCGCTCATTTTATATAAAAATAACACTGCTAGATTTTTCGTAAGTACTAAATTATTCAAATGCAAACCAAAATTTATTTTTACTTTAAAATATTTCTCCACGATCTTTGTTTGCACCACAAACTCATGTTTCATGCCTTTGTTCGCTCGTTGCATGAAATAAAAACTCGGCTAGATTTTTCGTAAAGAATATACTAAATTATTCAAATGCAAACCAAAATTTGTCTTCATTTTAAAGTATTTCTCCCAAATCTTTGTTTGCACCTCAAACTCTTGTTTCATTCGTTTGTTCCCTAGTCACATGCAAGAAAAACTCGGCTAGATTTTTTGTAAAAAATATACTAAATTTTTCAAATGCAAACCAAAATTTGTTTTTAGTTTACAATGTTTCTCGACAATCTTTGTTTGCTTCTCAAACTTATGTTTCATGCGTTTGTTCGCTCGTTTCATGAAATAAAAGCTCGGCTAGATTTTTCGTTAAGAATATACTATATTATTCAAATGCAAACCAAAATTTGTTTTCATTTTAAAATATTTCTCCACAATCTTTGTTTCCGTCTAAAACTCATGTTTCATGCATTTGTTCGCTCATTTTATATAAAAATAACACTGCTAGATTTTTCGTAAATACTATATTATTCAAATGCAAACCAAAATTTATTTTTACTTGAAAATATTTCTCCACGATCTTTGTTTGCACGTCAAACTCATGTTTCATGCCTTTGTTCACTCGTTTCATGAAATAAAAACTCGGCTAGATTTTTCGTAAAGAATATACTATATTATTCAAATGGAAACCAAAATTTGTTTTCATTTTAAAATATTTCTCCACAATCTTTGTTTGCACCTCAATCTCATGTTTCATGCGTTTGTTCGCTCGTTTCATGAAACAAAAACTCGGCTAGATTTTTCGTAAAGAATATACTAAATTATTTAAATGCAAACCAAAATTTGTTTTCATTTTAAAATATTTCTCCACAATCTTTGTTTTTACCTCAATCTCATGTTTCATGTGTTTGTTCGCTCGTTTCATGAAATAAAAACACGGCTAGATTTTTCGTAAAGAATATACTAAATTATTCAAATGCAAACGAAAATTTGTTTTCAGTTTAAAATATTTCTCCACAATCTTTGTTTCCATCTAAAACTCATGTTTCATGCATTTGTGCGCTCATTTTATATAAAAATAACACTGCTAGATTTTTCGTAAATACTAAATTATTCAAATGCAAACCAAAATTTATTTTTACTTTAAAAAAATTCTCCACGATCTTTGTTTGCACCTCAAACTCATGTTTCATGCCTTTGTTCGCTCGTTTCATGAAATAAAAACTCGGCTAGATTTTTCGTAAAGAATATACTATATTATTCAAATGCAAACCAAAATTTGTTTTCATTTTAAAATATTTCTCCACAATCTTTGTTTCCACCTCAATCTCATGTTTCATGCGTTTGTTCGCTCGTTTCATGAAATAAAAACTCGGCTAGATTTTTCGTAAAGAATATACTAAATTATTTAAATGCAAACCAAAATTTGTTTTCATTTTAAAATATTTCTCCACAATCTTTGTTTGCACCTCAATCTTATGTTTCACGCGTTTGTTCGCTCGTTTCATGAAATAAAAACTGGGCTTGATTTTTCGTAACGAATATACTAAATTATTCAAATGCAAACGAAAATTTGTTTTCATTTTAAAATATTTCTCCACAATCTTTGTTTCCGTCTAAAACCCATGTTTCATGCATTTGTGCGCTCATTTTATATAAAAATAACACTGCTAGATTTTTCGTAAATACTAAATTATTCAAATGCAAACCAAAATTTATTTTTACTTTAAAATATTTCTCCACGATCTTTGTTTGCACCACAAATTCACGTTTCATGCCTTTGTTCGCTCGTTGCATGAAATAAAAACTCGGCTAGATTTTTCGTAAAGAATATACTAAATTATTCAAATGCAAACCAAAATTTGTCTTCATTTTAAAGTATTTCTCCCAAATCTTTGTTTTCACCTCAAACTCTTGTTTCATTCGTTTGTTCCCTAGTCACATGCAAGAAAAACTCGGCTAGATTTTTTGTAAAAAATATACTAAATTTTTCAAATGCAAACCAAAATTTGTTTTCAGTTTACAATGTTTCTTGACAATCTTTGTTTGCTTCTCAAACTCATGTTTCATGCGTTTGTTCGCTCGTTTCATGAAATAAAAACTCGGCTAGATTTTTCGTTAAGAATATACTATATTATTCAAATGCAAACCAAAATTTGTTTTCATTTTAAAATATTTCTCCACAATCTTTGTTTCCATCTAAAACTCATGTTTCATGCATTTGTTCGCTCATTTTATATAAAAATAACACTGCTAGATTTTTCGTAAATACTATATTATTCAAATGCAAACCAAAATTTATTTTTACTTGAAAATATTTCTCCACGATCTTTTGTTTGCACGTCAAACTCATGTTTCATGCCTTTGTTCACTCGTTTCATGAAATAAAAACTCGGCTAGATTTTTCGTAAAGAATATACTATATTATTCAAATGGAAACCAAAATTTGTTTTCATTTTAAAATATTTCTCCACAATCTTTGTTTTTACCTCAATCTCATGTTTCATGTGTTTGTTCGCTCGTTTCATGAAATAAAAACTCGGCTTGATTTTTCGTAAAGAATATACTAAATTGTTCAAATGCAAACGAAAATTTGTTTTCAGTTTAAAATATTTCTCCACAATCTTTGTTTCCATCTAAAACTCATGTTTCATGCATTTGTGCGCTCATTTTATATAAAAATAACACTGCTAGATTTTTCGTAAATACTAAATTATTCAAATGTAAACCAAAATTTATTTTTACTTTAAAAAAATTCTCCACGATCTTTGTTTGCACCTCAAACTCATGTTTCATGCCTTTGTTCGCTCGTTTCATGAAATAAAAACTCGGCTAGATTTTTCGTAAAGAATATACTATATTATTCAAATGCAAACCAAAATTTGTTTTCATTTTAAAATATTACTCCACAATCTTTGTTTCCACCTCAATCTCATGTTTCATGCGTTTGTTCGCTCGTTTCATGAAATAAAAACTCGGCTAGATTTTTCGTAAAGAATATACTAAATTATTTAAATGCAAACCAAAATTTGTTTTCATTTTAAAATATTTCTCCACAATCTTTGTTTGCACCTAAATCTCATGTTTCACGCGTTTGTTCGCTCGTTTCATGAAATAAAAACTCGGCTTGATTTTTCGTAACGAATATACTAAATTATTCAAATGCAAACGAAAATTTGTTTTCATTTTAAAATATTTCTCCACAATCTTTGTTTCCGTCTAAAACCCATGTTTCATGCATTTGTGCGCTCATTTTATATAAAAATAACACTGCTAGATTTTTCGTAAATACTAAATTATTCAAATGCAAACCAAAATTTATTTTTACTTTAAAATATTTCTCCACGATCTTTGTTTGCACCACAAACTCATGTTTCATGCCTTTGTTCGCTCGTTGCATGAAATAAAAACTCGGCTAGATTTTTCGTAAAGAATATACTAAATTATTCAAATGCAAACCAAAATTTGTCTTCATTTTAAAGTATTTCTCCCAAATCTTTGTTTGCACCTCAAACTCTTGTTTCATTCGTTTGTTCCCTAGTCACATGCAAGAAAAACTCGGCTTGATTTTTTGTAAAAAATATACTAAATTTTTCAAATGCAAACCAAAATTTGTTTTCAGTTTACAATGTTTCTCGACAATCTTTGTTTGCTTCTCAAACTCATGTTTCATGCGTTTGTTCGCTCGTTTCATGAAATAAAAACTCGGCTAGATTTTTCGTTAAGAATATACTATATTATTCAAATGCAAACCAAAATTTGTTTTCATTTTAAAATATTTCTCCACAATCTTTGTTTCCATCTAAAACTCATGTTTCATGCATTTGTTCGCTCATTTTATATAAAAATAACACTGCTAGATTTTTCGTAAATACTATATTATTCAAATGCAAACCAAAATTTATTTTTACTTGAAAATATTTCTCCACGATCTTTGTTTGCACCTCAAACTCATGTTTCATGCCTTTGTTCACTCGTTTTATGAAATAAAAACTCGGCTAGATTTTTCGTAAAGAATATACTATATTATTCAAATGGAAACCAAAATTTGTTTTCATTTTAAAATATTTCTCCACAATCTTTGTTTGCACCTCAATCTCATGTTTCATGCGTTTGTTCGCTCGTTTCATGAAACAAAAACTCGGCTAGATTTTTCGTAAAGAATATACTAAATTATTTAAATGCAAACCAAAATTTGTTTTCATTTTAAAATATTTCTCCACAATCTTTGTTTTTACCTCAATCTCATGTTTCATGTGTTTGTTCGCTCGTTTCATGAAATAAAAACTCGGCTAGATTTTTCGTAAAGAATATACTAAATTATTCAAATGCAAACGAAAATTTCTTTTCAGTTTAAAATATTTCTCCACAATCTTTGTTTCCATCTAAAACTCATGTTTCATGCATTTGTGCGCTCATTTTATATAAAAATAACACTGCTAGATTTTTCGTGAATACTAAATTATTCAAATGCAAACCAAAATTTATTTTTACTTTGAAATATTTCTCCATGATCTTTGTTTGCACCTCAAACTCATGTTTCATTCCTTTGTTCGCTCGTTTCATGAAATAAAAACTCGGCTAGATTTTTCGTAAAGAATATACTATATTATTCAAATGCAAACCAAAATTTGTTTTCATTTTAAAATATTTCTCCACAATCTTTGTTTCCACCTCAATCTCATGTTTCATGCGTTTGTTCGCTCGTTTCATGAAATAAAAACTCGGCTAGATTTTTCGTAAAGAATATACTAAATTATTTAAATGCAAACCAAAATTTGTTTTCATTTTAAAATATTTCTCCACAATCTTTGTTTGCACCTCAATCTCATGTTTCACGCGTTTGTTCGCTCGTTTCATGAAATAAAAACTCGGCTTGATTTTTCGTAACGAATATACTAAATTATTCAAATGCAAACGGAAATTTGTTTTCATTTTAAAATATTTCTCCACAATCTTTGTTTCCGTCTAAAACCCATGTTTCATGCATTTGTGCGCTCATTTTATATAAAAATAACACTGCTAGATTTTTCGTAAATACTAAATTATTCAAATGCAAACCAAAATTTATTTTTACTTTAAAATATTTCTCCACGATCTTTGTTTGCACCACAAACTCATGTTTCATGCCTTTGTTCGCTCGTTGCATGAAATAAAAACTCGGCTAGATTTTTCGTAAAGAATATACTAAATTATTCAAATGCAAACCAAAATTTGTCTTCATTTTAAAGTATTTCTCCCAAATCTTTGTTTGCACCTCAAACTCTTGTTTCATTCGTTTGTTCCCTTGTTACATGCAAGAAAAACTCGGCTAGATTTTTTGTAAAAAATATACTAAATTTTTCAAATGCAAACCAAAATTTATTTCAGTTTACAATGTTTCTCGACAATCTTTATTTGCTTCTCAAACTCATGTTTCATGCGTTTGTTCGCTCGTTTCATGAAATAAAAACTCGGCTAGATTTTTCGTTAAGAATATACTATATTATTCAAATGCAAACCAAAATTTGTTTTCATTTTAAAATATTTCTCCACAATCTTTGTTTCCATCTAAAACTCATGTTCCATGCATTTGTTCGCTCATTTTATATAAAAATAACACTGCTAGATTTTTCGTAAATACTATATTATTCAAATGCAAACCAAAATTTATTTTTACTTGAAAATATTTCTCCACGATCTTTGTTTGTACGTCAAACTCATGTTTCATGCCTTTGTTCACTCGTTTCATGAAATAAAAACTCGGCTAGATTTTTCGTAAAGAATATACTATATTATTCAAATGGAAACCAAAATTTGTTTTCATTTTAAAATATTTCTCCACAATCTTTGTTTGCACCTCAATCTCATGTTTCATGCGTTTGTTCGCTCGTTTCATGAAACAAAAACTCGGCTAGATTTTTCGTAAAGAATATACTAAATTATTTAAATGCAAACCAAAATTTGTTTTCATTTTAAAATATTTCTCCACAATCTTTGTTTTTACCTCAATCTCATGTTTCATGTGTTTGTTCGCTCGTTTCATGAAATAAAAACTCGGCTAGATTTTTCGTAAAGAATATACTAAATTATTCAAATGCAAACGAAAATTTGCTTTCAGTTTAAAATATTTCTCCACAATCTTTGTTTCCGTCTAAAACTCATGTTTCATGCATTTGTGCGCTCATTTTATATAAAAACAACACTGCTAGATTTTTCGTAAAAACTAAATTATTCAAATGCAAACCAAAATTTATTTTTACTTTAAAAAAATTCTCCACGATCTTTGTTTGCACCTCAAACTCATGTTTCATGCCTTTGTTCGCTCGTTTCATGAAATAAAAACTCGGCTAGATTTTTCGTAAAGAATATACTATATTATTCAAATGCAAACCAAAATTTGTTTTCATTTTAAAATATTTCTCCACAATCTTTGTTTCCACCTCAATCTCATGTTTCATGCGTTTGTTCGCTCATTTCATGAAATAGAAACTCGGCTAGATTTTTCGTAAAGAATATACTAAATTATTTAAATGCAAACCAAAATTTGTGTTCATTTTAAAATATTTCTCCACAATCTTTGTTTGGACCTCAATCTCATGTTTCACGCGTTTGTTCGCTCGTTTCATGAAATAAAAACTCGGCTTGATTTTTCGTAACGAATATACTAAATTATTCAAATGCAAACGAAAATTTGTTTTCATTTTAAAATATTTCTCCACAATCTTTGTTTCCGTCTAAAACCCATGTTTCATGCATTTGTGCGCTCATTTTATATAAAAATAACACTGCTAGATTTTTCGTAAATACTAAATTATTCAAATGCAAACCAAAATTTATTTTTACTTTAAAATATTTCTCCACGATCTTTGTTTGCACCACAAACTCATGTTTCATGCCTTTGTTCGCTCGTTGCATGAAATAAAAACTCGGCTAGATTTTTCGTAAAGAATATACTAAATTATTCAAATGCAAACCAAAATTTGTCTTCATTTTAAAGTATTTCTCCCAAATCTTTGTTTGCACCTCAAACTCTTGTTTCATTCGTTTGTTCCCTAGTCATATGCAAGAAAAACTCGGCTAGATTTTTTGTAAAAAATATACTAAATTTTTCAAATGCAAACCAAAATTTGTTTTCAGTTTACAATGTTTCTCGACAATCTTTGTTTGCTTCTCAAACTCATGTTTCAAGCGTTTGTTCGCTCGTTTCATGAAATAAAAACTCGGCTAGATTTTTCGTTAAGAATATACTATATTATTCAAATGCAAACCAAAATTTGTTTTCATTTTAAAATATTTCTCCACAATCTTTGTTTCCATCTAAAACTCATGTTTCATGCATTTGTTCGCTCATTTTATATAAAAATAACACTACTAGATTTTTCGTAAATACTATATTATTCAAATGCAAACCAAAATTTATTTTTACTTGAAAATATTTCTCCACGATCTTTGTTTGCACCTCAAACTCATGTTTCATGCCTTTGTTCACTCGTTTCATGAAATAAAAACTCGGCTAGATTTTTCGTAAAGAATATACTATATTATTCAAATGGAAACCAAAATTTGTTTTCATTTTAAAATATTTCTCCACAATCTTTGTTTGCACCTCAATCTCATGTTTCATGCGTTTGTTCGCTCGTTTCATGAAACAAAAACTCGGCTAGATTTTTCGTAAAGAATATACTAAATTATTTAAATGCAAACCAAAATTTGTTTTCATTTTAAAATATTTCTCCACAATCTTTGTTTTTACCTCAATCTCATGTTTCATGTGTTTGTTCGCTCGTTTCATGAAATAAAAACTCGGCTAGATTTTTCGTAAAGAATATACTAAATTATTCAAATGCAAACGAAAATTTCTTTTCAGTTTAAAATATTTCTCCACAATCTTTGTTTCCATCTAAAACTCATGTTTCATGCATTTGTGCGCTCATTTTATATAAAAATAACACTGCTAGATTTTTCGTAAATACTAAATTATTCAAATGCAAACCAAAATTTATTTTTACTTTAAAATATTTCTCCACGATCTTTGTTTGCACCTCAAACTCATGTTTCATTCCTTTGTTCGCTCGTTTCATGAAATAAAAACTCGGCAAGATTTTTCGTAAAGAATATACTATATTATTCAAATGCAAACCAAAATTTGTTTTCATTTTAAAATATTTCTCCACAATCTTTGTTTCCACCTCAATCTCATGTTTCATGCGTTTGTTCGCTCGTTTCATGAAATAAAAACTCGGCTAGATTTTTCGTAAAGAATATACTAAATTATTTAAATGCAAACCAAAATTTGTTTTCATTTTAAAATATTTCTCCACAATCTTTGTTTGCACCTCAATCTCATGTTTCACGCGTTTGTTCGCTCGTTTCATGAAATAAAAACTCGGCTTGATTTTTCGTAACGAATATACTAAATTATTCAAATGCAAACGAAAATTTGTTTTCATTTTAAAATATTTCTCCACAATCTTTGTTTCCGTCTAAAACCCATGTTTCATGCATTTGTGCGCTCATTTTATATAAAAATAACACTGCTAGATTTTTCGTAAATACTAAATTATTCAAATGCAAACCAAAATTTATTTTTACTTTAAAATATTTCTCCACGATCTTTGTTTGCACCACAAACTCATGTTTCATGCCTTTGTTCGCTCGTTGCATGAAATAAAAACTCGGCTAGATTTTTCGTAAAGAATATACTAAATTATTCAAATGCAAACCAAAATTTGTCTTCATTTTAAAGTATTTCTCCCAAATCTTTGTTTGCACCTCAAACTCTTGTTTCATTCGTTTGTTCCCTAGTTACATGCAAGAAAAACTCGGCTAGATTTTTTGTAAAAAATATACTAAATTTTTCAAATGCAAACCAAAATTTGTTTTCAGTTTACAATGTTTCTCGACAATCTTTATTTGCTTCTCAAACTCACGTTTTATGCGTTTGTTCGCTCGTTTCATGAAATAAAACTCGGCTAGATTTTTCGTTAAGAATATACTATATTATTCAAATGCAAACCAAAATTTGTTTTCATTTTAAAATATTTCTCCACAATCTTTGTTTCCATCTAAAACTCATGTTTCATGCATTTGTTCGCTCATTTTATATAAAAATAACACTGCTAGATTTTTCGTAAATACTATATTATTCAAATGCAAACCAAAATTTATTTTTACTTGAAAATATTTCTCCACGATCTTTGTTTGTACGTCAAACTCATGTTTCATGCCTTTGTTCACTCGTTTCATGAAATAAAAACTCGGCTAGATTTTTCGTAAAGAATATACTATATTATTCAAATGGAAACCAAAATTTGTTTTCATTTTAAAATATTTCTCCACAATCTTTGTTTGCACCTCAATCTCATGTTTCATGCGTTTGTTCGCTCGTTTCATGAAACAAAAACTCGGCTAGATTTTTCGTAAAGAATATACTAAATTATTTAAATGCAAACCAAAATTTGTTTTCATTTTAAAATATTTCTCCACAATCTTTGTTTTTACCTCAATCTCATGTTTCATGTGTATGTTCGCTCGTTTCATGAAATAAAAACTCGGCTAGATTTTTCGTAAAGAATATACTAAATTATTCAAATGCAAACGAAAATTTCTTTTCAGTTTAAAATATTTCTCCACAATCTTTGTTTCCATCTAAAACTCATGTTTCATGCATTTGTGCGCCCATTTTATATAAAAACAACACTGCTAGATTTTTCGTAAATACTAAATTATTCAAATGCAAACCAAAATTTATTTTTACTTTAAAATATTTCTCCACGATCTTTGTTTGCACCTCAAACACATGTTTCATTCCTTTGTTCGCTCGTTTCATGAAATAAAAACTCGGCAAGATTTTTCGTTAAGAATATACTATATTATTCAAATGCAAACCAAAATTTGTTTTCATTTTAAAATATTTCTCCACAATCTTTGTTTCCATCTAAAACTCATGTTTCATGCATTTGTTCGCTCATTTTATATAAAAATAACACTACTAGATTTTTCGTAAATACTATATTATTCAAATGCAAACCAAAATTTATTTTTACTTGAAAATATTTCTCCACGATCTTTGTTTGCACCTCAAACTCATGTTTCATGCCTTTGTTCACTCGTTTCATGAAATAAAAACTCGGCTAGATTTTTCGTAAAGAATATACTATATTATTCAAATGGAAACCAAAATTTGTTTTCATTTTAAAATATTTCTCCACAATCTTTGTTTGCACCTCAATCTCATGTTTCATGCGTTTGTTCGCTCGTTTCATGAAACAAAAACTCGGCTAGATTTTTCGTAAAGAATATACTAAATTATTTAAATGCAAACCAAAATTTGTTTTCATTTTAAAATATTTCTCCACAATCTTTGTTTTTACCTCAATCTCATGTTTCATGTGTTTGTTCGCTCGTTTCATGAAATAAAAACTCGGCTAGATTTTTCGTAAAGAATATACTAAATTATTCAAATGCAAACGAAAATTTCTTTTCAGTTTAAAATATTTCTCCACAATCTTTGTTTCCATCTAAAACTCATGTTTCATGCATTTGTGCGCTCATTTTATATAAAAATAACACTGCTAGATTTTTCGTAAATACTAAATTATTCAAATGCAAACCAAAATTTATTTTTACTTTAAAATATTTCTCCACGATCTTTGTTTGCACCTCAAACTCATGTTTCATTCCTTTGTTCGCTCGTTTCATGAAATAAAAACTCGGCAAGATTTTTCGTAAAGAATATACTATATTATTCAAATGCAAACCAAAATTTGTTTTCATTTTAAAATATTTCTCCACAATCTTTGTTTCCACCTCAATCTCATGTTTCATGCGTTTGTTCGCTCGTTTCATGAAATAAAAACTCGGCTAGATTTTTCGTAAAGAATATACTAAATTATTTAAATGCAAACCAAAATTTGTTTTCATTTTAAAATATTTCTCCACAATCTTTGTTTGCACCTCAATCTCATGTTTCACGCGTTTGTTCGCTCGTTTCATGAAATAAAAACTCGGCTTGATTTTTCGTAACGAATATACTAAATTATTCAAATGCAAACGAAAATTTGTTTTCATTTTAAAATATTTCTCCACAATCTTTGTTTCCGTCTAAAACCCATGTTTCATGCATTTGTGCGCTCATTTTATATAAAAATAACACTGCTAGATTTTTCGTAAATACTAAATTATTCAAATGCAAACCAAAATTTATTTTTACTTTAAAATATTTCTCCACGATCTTTGTTTGCACCACAAACTCATGTTTCATGCCTTTGTTCGCTCGTTGCATGAAATAAAAACTCGGCTAGATTTTTCGTAAAGAATATACTAAATTATTCAAATGCAAACCAAAATTTGTCTTCATTTTAAAGTATTTCTCCCAAATCTTTGTTTGCACCTCAAACTCTTGTTTCATTCGTTTGTTCCCTAGTTACATGCAAGAAAAACTCGGCTAGATTTTTTGTAAAAAATATACTAAATTTTTCAAATGCAAACCAAAATTTGTTTTCAGTTTACAATGTTTCTCGACAATCTTTATTTGCTTCTCAAACTCACGTTTTATGCGTTTGTTCGCTCGTTTCATGAAATAAAAACTCGGCTAGATTTTTCGTTAAGAATATACTATATTATTCAAATGCAAACCAAAATTTGTTTTCATTTTAAAATATTTCTCCACAATCTTTGTTTCCATCTAAAACTCATGTTTCATGCATTTGTTCGCTCATTTTATATAAAAATAACACTGCTAGATTTTTCGTAAATACTATATTATTCAAATGCAAACCAAAATTTATTTTTACTTGAAAATATTTCTCCACGATCTTTGTTTGTACGTCAAACTCATGTTTCATGCCTTTGTTCACTCGTTTCATGAAATAAAAACTCGGCTAGATTTTTCGTAAAGAATATACTATATTATTCAAATGGAAACCAAAATTTGTTTTCATTTTAAAATATTTCTCCACAATCTTTGTTTGCACCTCAATCTCATGTTTCATGCGTTTGTTCGCTCGTTTCATGAAACAAAAACTCGGCTAGATTTTTCGTAAAGAATATACTAAATTATTTAAATGCAAACCAAAATTTGTTTTCATTTTAAAATATTTCTCCACAATCTTTGTTTTTACCTCAATCTCATGTTTCATGTGTATGTTCGCTCGTTTCATGAAATAAAAACTCGGCTAGATTTTTCGTAAAGAATATACTAAATTATTCAAATGCAAACGAAAATTTCTTTTCAGTTTAAAATATTTCTCCACAATCTTTGTTTCCATCTAAAACTCATGTTTCATGCATTTGTGTGCCCATTTTATATAAAAACAACACTGCTAGATTTTTCGTAAATACTAAATTATTCAAATGCAAACCAAAATTTATTTTTACTTTAAAATATTTCTCCACGATCTTTGTTTGCACCTCAAACACATGTTTCATTCCTTTGTTCGCTCGTTTCATGAAATAAAAACTCGGCAAGATTTTTCGTAAAGAATATACTATATTATTCAAATGCAAACCAAAATTTGTTTTCATTTTAAAATATTTCTCCACAATCTTTGTTTCCACCTCAATCTCATGTTTCATGCGTTTGTTCGCTCGTTTCATGAAATAGAAACTCGGCTAGATTTTTCGTAAAGAATATACTAAATTATTTAAATGCAAACCAAAATTTGTTTTCATTTTAAAATATTTCTCCACAATCTTTGTTTGCACCTCAATCTCATGTTTCACGCGTTTGTTCGCTCGTTTCATGAAATAAAAACTCGGCTTGATTTTTCGTAACGAATATACTAAATTATTCAAATGCAAACGAAAATTTGTTTTCATTTTAAAATATTTCTCCACAATCTTTGTTTCCGTCTAAAACCCATGTTTCATGCATTTGTGCGCTCATTTTATATAAAAATAACACTGCTAGATTTTTCGTAAATACTAAATTATTCAAATGCAAACCAAAATTTATTTTTACTTTAAAATATTTCTCCACGATCTTTGTTTGCACCTCAAACTCATGTTTCATGCCTTTGTTCGCTCGTTTCATGAAATAAAAACTCGGCTAGATTTTTCGTAAAGAATATACTAAATTATTCAAATGCAAACCAAAATTTGTCTTCATTTTAAAGTATTTCTCCCAAATCTTTGTTTGCACCTCAAACTCTTGTTTCATTCGTTTGTTCCCTAGTCACATGCAAGAAAAACTCGGCTAGATTTTTTGTAAAATATATACTAAATTTTTCAAATGCAAACCAAAATTTGTTTTCAGTTTACAATGTTTCTCGACAATCTTTGTTTGCTTCTCAAACTCATGTTTCATGCGTTTGTTCGCTCGTTTCATGAAATAAAAACTCGGCTAGATTTTTCGTTAAGAATATACTATATTATTCAAATGCAAACCAAAATTTGTTTTCATTTTAAAATATTTCTCCACAATCTTTGTTTCCATCTAAAACTCATGTTTCATGGATTTGTTCGCTCATTTTATATAAAAATAACACTGCTAGATTTTTCGTCAATACTATATTATTCAAATGCAAACCAAAATTTATTTTTACTTGAAAATATTTCTCCACGATCTTTGTTTGCACCTCAAACTCATGTTTCATGCCTTTGTTCACTCGTTTCATGAAATAAAAACTCGGCTAGATTTTTCGTAAAGAATATACTATATTATTCAAATGGAAACCAAAATTTGTTTTCATTTTAAAATATTTCTCCACAATCTTTGTTTGCACCTCAATCTCATGTTTCATGCGTTTGTTCGCTCGTTTCATGAAACAAAAACTCGGCTAGATTTTTCGTAAAGAATATACTAAATTATTTAAATGCAAACCAAAATTTGTTTTCATTTTAAAATATTTCTCCACAATCTTTGTTTTTACCTCAATCTCATGTTTCATGTGTTTGTTCGCTCGTTTCATGAAATAAAAACTCGGCTAGATTTTTCGTAAAGAATATACTAAATTATTCAAATGCAAACGAAAATTTCTTTTCAGTTTAAAATATTTCTCCACAATCTTTGTTTCCATCTAAAACTCATGTTTCATGCATTTGTGCGCTCATTTTATATAAAAATAACACTGCTAGATTTTTCGTAAATACTAAATTATTCAAATGCAAACCAAAATTTATTTTTACTTTAAAAAATTTCTCCACGATCTTTGTTTGCACCTCAAACTCATGTTTCATTCCTTTGTTCGCTCGTTTCATGAAATAAAAACTCGGCTAGATTTTTCGTAAAGAATATACTATATTATTCAAATGCAAACCAAAATTTGTTTTCATTTTAAAATAATTCTCCACAATCTTTGTTTCCACCTCAATCTCATGTTTCATGCGTTTGTTCGCTCGTTTCAAGAAATAAAAACTCGGCTAGATTTTTCGTAAAGAATATACTAAATTATTCAAATGCAAACGAAAATTTGTTTTCAGTTTAAAATATTTCTCCACAATCTTTGTTTCCATCTGAAACTCATGTTTCATGCATTTGTTCGCTCATTTTATATAAAAATAACACTGCTAGATTTTTCGTAAATACTATATTATTCAAATGCAAACCAAAATTTATTTTTACTTGAAAATATTTCTCCACGATCTTTGTTTGCACGTCAAACTCATGTTTCATGCCTTTGTTCACTCGTTTCATGAAATAAAAACTCGGCTAGATTTTTCGTAAAGAATATACTATATTATTCAAATGGAAACCAAAATTTGTTTTCATTTTAAAATATTTCTCCACAATCTTTGTTTTTACCTCAATCTCATGTTTCATGTGTTTGTTCGCTCGTTTCATGAAATAAAAACTCGGCTAGATTTTTCGTAAAGAATATACTAAATTATTCAAATGCAAACGAAAATTTGTTTTCAGTTTAAAATATTTCTCCACAATCTTTGTTTCCATCTAAAACTCATGTTTCATGCATTTGTGCGCTCATTTTATATAAAAATAACACTGCTAGATTTTTCGTAAATACTAAATTATTCAAATGCAAACGAAAATTTATTTTTACTTTAAAAAAATTCTCCACGATCTTTGTTTGCACCTCAAACTCATGTTTCATGCCTTTGTTCGCTCGTTTCATGAAATAAAAACTCGGCTAGATTTTTCGTAAAGAATATACTATATTATTCAAATGCAAACCAAAATTTGTTTTCATTTAAAATATTTCTCCACAATCTTTGTTTCCACCTCAATCTCATGTTTCATGCGTTTGTTCGCTCGTTTCATGAAATAAAAACTCGGCTAGATTTTTCGTAAAGAATATACTAAATTATTTAAATGCAAACCAAAATTTGTTTTCATTTTAAAATATTTCTCCACAATCTTTGTTAGCACCTCAATCTCATGTTTCACGCGTTTGTTCGCTCGTTTCATGAAATAAAAACTCGGCTTGATTTTTCGTAACGAATATACTAAATTATTCAAATGCAAACGAAAATTTGTTTTCATTTTAAAATATTTCTCCACAATCTTTGTTTCCGTCTAAAACCCATGTTTCATGCATTTGTGCGCTCATTTTATATAAAAATAACACTGCTAGATTTTTCGTAAATACTAAATTATTCAAATGCAAACCAAAATTTATTTTTACTTTAAAATATTTCTCCACGATCTTTGTTTGCACCACAAACTCATGTTTCATGCCTTTGTTCGCTCGTTGCATGTAATGTGTATTTTTATACACATTTTTAGGGTTTTTATCATCTCAAATTCAATCATAATTCACATTAAATGTATGAAAAATGCTCATAATTCATAAAACATAATTTGAAACCTCTTAATACATTTTTGTGTGATTTTACAGGCAAAAAGGCTATAAAATGAAGAATTGGACCAAAACGCAAATAATGGGCCAAAGATGGCCAACTAAAAACCTCAAACACTCTACAAAAAATTCCCCAAACTTTTACGACAATTCAAAAACCTTCTACAACCAAGTCAGACCGAGCCAAACGCCAAAAATCGCCAAATTGACCAAAAGTCAACTTCTCCAAAATGGGTCAAACGGTATACCAAAACGAAGAGCTCGACGAAACGAACCGAACGGTACAATCCTCGCGATCAGAAACCTTCTAGAACTCTCAGAATCACCAATTGAAAATCAGGTCAAAATCGGTCAAAGTCAACGAATTGACCAGGTCAACTCATCTTCTTCAAACCTCATAATTCACAATTCTGCTCGAAATCGAACAAACAAGCCAGCCATGGATTCAGCATGACGAGACGAGCATGCCGGTGCCATCCTCCGGTCTTGAAAGTTCCGGCGATCGCCGGAATCCGGCCAAACAAGTGCCAAAAACGGACCGAAACCATGGTTGATCTGCCGTGCCTTCCACCATCATCCATTCGAGCCAAAACCGATCGCATTCTCGTCTCCATTGTCTGCTCTTTCTAACCGTATGAAGAACTCATCGAATGATGCGAAATCGAGCGAGAAATCCGTGTTTCCGTAATCTGTTCGACGAAATCCTCAATGAACTTTTCAAACTGGATGAACCAACGGTCGAGTTTCGAACAGCGAATGAATTCGATCAACCATTTCCGTTTTTCTCAAGCAAAGATGATTATTTTCGTGTCGTAAAGCTTTATTGAAGGCTCACAATGAATTAAGAAGCCTCAATTCGATGGAAAAACAACTCAAAATCATAGTTTGATTCACGAGTTCAGCAGATTTTGGTTATTTTCGCGAAACTGAAACCGAGTTGGTTAATGGCGGAAATTCAGGAATTAAGGGAAGAATTGACGCATGAAACGCAACGCAGAGCATCGTGAGGAAGTGAGGAAGGAAGCCTGAGCTCTGGTTTGAGTTGCCGCTGCTCAAAGAGCGAGCTTGAAGCTCGAACAGCCATCAATGGCGGAAACGGACTGAACGGGAGAAAAATGAGGAAAACTCGATGAACTCTCAACCATTTTCTGCGTTTCAAAGCCCTGCAGGTTCGTGATGATGAGAGGAAGCAAAATGGATTGAAAAATCGAGCTGAAACGAAGCAAAATGGCGAGTTTGATCACTGAGTTCAGAAACGGGTAAAATGGAGTCAGAATCCGATCAGGAATTGGATCCAAAATCCATCATTCGCGAAACCAAAACCCATCAGAAGATTGTTTTAGGATGGATCGCACGCTCGCACGCCACAGAAAACCGAAACAACCGTTATTCAAACTCAGCTCCAACGTTCATCAGAAGACGACTCGTTTCACGCGCGTTCGACCCGTTCCGCCATAAAAGATCAAACGAACATTCAAAAACTCAGCGCCTTATGAAGAGCAGCACGCGACTCGTTTCACGCGATTTATGACCCGTTTCTGCGCAGCAAATCCAGTGGGGCCCGTCAGTCAGTGACTCAACAGATTAACGGCGCGCGTTTTCGAATCTCAGATTCGATCTGAATTCTTCCGCCAGACAGAACAGAGCGAAAATTCATCCGCCCAAAAACCACTCAAATCTCAACGGAATTCAACGAAACTTGGTCCAGATCTTCAGTACAATCCCTTGATCTACCTGAGCCAATCACAAGCCCCGAAATTTCTCTGAACTCTCTATATAAAGAACCGTATTTCAATCCCTCAACACACACCCTTCCATCCAATCTCATCAATTCATTCTTCCATTCTCCAAATTCTTCCAACACACCACTCTTCAATCATCTTCTTAAAGATTCAGTAACTCCATTACTGAATCTCAGAGCGTTTCGAGCTTCAATTTTCGAGTTTGAGTGAAAATTCACCAATTCGGGCTGAATTTGGTGAAAAAGGCAATTGATCGATTCCGGCTGGATCAAGCATCAATTGGAGGTTCAAATCGACTCAAGGAAGCTTCTGGTTGATCTTCTACGTCTCGGTTTGATCCAATTTTCATTTAATCTCTTGTATTCAATTTTAGATCACACGATCCAATTTGTAAAAAATATGATGAACACATGCCTAATTTCGGTTGATTTTGTCATGTGTGAGTAGAATCTTGTAGGGATAGGCCTTTTGTGATTGAATTGTTTGAAATCTTGCTTTAATTTGAATTAAATTGACTGATTTGGTTACTGTTCATAATGTGCTGTTAAATCTGGTTTTTTCTGATTTAATCGATTTGGTTGAATTAATTAGGTCATTTAGAACTGAATTTTCCTGCATGTTAAGTCCATTTTATCGTCTTGAATCTTGGTTGAGGTTTTTGCTTGATTTAGTGAAGTTTTTAGTTCAAAATTGAGATCAAACACTAGTTGGTTGACTGGTGTTTGATCTGAAATTTTGATCTATTTGCGGAGTTTTTCTGGTTGGAAATAATTCAAACTTGTTCCAAATCTGATAAATTGAATATTTTGTGATTAATGATACAATTTTTGATCAAATTGCCTTAAAAATCCCTACTTTTACCCTCTAAATTCAAAAATACATTTTTCTGCATTTTGTTTCTGTCAGTTTCAGTAAAAAATTGTTTGACTTCAGATCTGATCAAAGAAAATTATAAAAAAATATTTTGTGATTCTTTAGATATTTTAGAACAACTTTCATATAATATGTGCCCAATGCTTTTATGTTAAATTTGTAAGATAAAATCTGTGCAAAGTTTTGACTTTTAAAATTTTCTGTTTTTTTGATTTTTGAATCTGACTGTTTTTTTATGATTTTTAGAAATTAGTAAAAAATTCCTATAAATAAAAATCTAGGTCTCAGTAAATCTATTTGAAGTGTAGTTTCTCAATCTGAAATTTAATTGCATTGTTGTTTGGATTAAATTTGATTTACACCCTCTTTTGATAACACATACCATTCTCTGTCCAATTCTGTCATATATTCTGAGTTTTGACCATAACTTTTGGAATATCAGTCCTTTTAATCTGAGATTTTTACCACATAATCGGAACTTGCCTTCCTAATTTCTGTTAAATTTTGGTGATTTTTGAAGTAATTTTCGATTTTCTGCGATTTTATGAAAAACTCTGTTGATTGATTATGAAAAGTGTGGACTAAAACGAAAATTTACACAAAAATATGAATAAAAGTGATAATTAATTTGCCTTATATTGTGAAGAGCTCATTCTCTAGTTTTCATTGGCATATCATTTGCAACTTTTGGACATTTGGAAATATTATTAAAGAATTTTCAAAAGAATTGTGTACGAAATTGATTAAATTCCATCTAATACATAATTAACCTTCTTAAAAACAATCTACAACATTTGAACAAAACAAGACCTACTTTTGAAAAGAATTGTAATATCTCAAGGCCATTCTCCTTGTGTTCGACCCCTAAAACTCGAAAGACCACATATACACTTAAGAGTAAAGCTAGGGAAATTATAAATATTTTTGCTAAATTGTGTGAAATTTAACGACGGTTTGCGCGGTTCACAAATGGCGCCATTGCCGGGGAGACGGCTTTAATTGAGTTTATTACTAACTTCTAATCAATTGTCTAGTGTTTTTGTTTCATTTGAATTTCGAAGGTGCATGAGAAAGACGAGATCGCAAGGCGAAGTGCACACACCTGTAAAGAAGGACATTAACAAGCATCTAAGAAAGGTGAAGAAAGATAAGGCACGAAGCAAGCAAGACGAAACTTACTCAAGGCAAAAAGGACGTAACGAGGCTTCTCCTTCCATCCAAGGGCCTCAAGAAGAAGAAGAACAAAATTGGGAGCAACAACAAGTGGAAGGGCCACAAGGAAGAACTTCAATCTCTCCAATCGTTCACTCATCCAAGCTAAACTCTCAAACTCTTTTTAAATCTAATTCTCATTCAACACCATCATCATCTCAAATTCATAAAATGGCTCAAGAAAGAACATTAGGAGAACTTTTAGACCATCAAATCCCTCGAAATCCCGGAAATATTGTTATACCAACTGTGCCCAATTTTAAACTAAGTCCATCTATATTAAATGTATTACCCATATTTGAAGGACATAAAAATGACAACCCTTATGCACATTTAGATAATCTAGATCGTAAATGCACAGCATTGTTTGGTAAATCCGATAACTTGGATAATATCAAATTAATCCTCTTCTCCCACACACTTGGGGAAGCACCAAGGGATTGGCTAACCCACTTGCAAGGGGGTCCTTTTACAACGTTTCAAGAGGTAGGAACGCGTTTTCTAAAACGATACTACCCGAGCACGTTGACGGCCAAAATCCGCAAGGAAATCACGGGGATCCAACAAGGAGGAGGGGAGACACTTCAAGAATATTACGAGCGATTTGTGCGATTATGCGCATCATGCCCCAACCATAACCTCGACGAAACCTCACTTATCGACCAATTTCTACAAGGGATGAATGATCTCGATGCGCGATTACTCCAATGCTCGGCTGGAGGATCGTTCAATAACATGACCCCATCGGAAGTGCGAGCTCTTATCGAAACCATGGCCGAAGGAAACCAAGGACGCGGGGGAAGAATGGGTCAAGTGAACATGACAAGTACGGTTGATCTCAAAGCAATGGAATCAAGAATCACACAAAACTTCGAAACAAGATTTAGTCAAATGCTCAAAGCTGTGGGCGCGAAAATCGAACCAAGGAAGTGCGAGTTTTGTGGGGATACAAATCATGCGACCGATGAATGCGATAGGTTACAAGAAGATGTCAATGCCATCGGAATCTATTCAACCCAACGCCAACCTTTCTCGCAAACCTACAATGAGTCATGGAAGAAACACCCAAATTTTCGTTGGAAGAATGAGGATGCGCCGCCTCAATTCCCACAATCCAATTACCAAAAACCGAATGTGTATGTTCATCCAAATGCACAAGCGCCACAACAACCTCAAGCTCACCCTCATCAACAACCTCCTCAACCCTCCACATCGAATTCCCAAATCTCTTCTCTTGACGAGAAACTTGATAAAATGATGGCATTCATGGCGGGGAATTTCACAAACCTCACAACTGAGTTGGGAACCGTCAAGAATGATGTAAGCTCACTTAACCAAAACCAAGCTACGCAAGGGCGTCAAATGCAAAACTTGGAAATGCAAATCAAGCAAATCGCGGGGGAAGTCAATGTATTGAAAGGACAAGGGGGCAATCGGTTGCCTTCTCAAGGTTCGGGACCACCGGAGTACAAGCCCATCAACGCGATACGCCTAAGAAGTGGGAGAGAGGTTGGCTCACACGACGAAGAAGAAGAGTTAGTGGTTCCAAGAAAGCAAGATGAGGAAACGAGTTCAAGCGCATGTAAACAAGATGAGGCACAAGAAGAGATCAGGAAAGAGGAAGAGCCAGTTCAAGAGAAAGAACAAGGAAAGAACGAAGAAAAGGAAATCGCGCAAGAAAAGGAAAAGAAGCGCGCACCATTCCCAACTCGACTAGCGGTTAACTCTCGGAAGGATGAGCTCGATAAGGATATTTTGGAGGTGTTCAAGAAGGTGGAGGTAAACATTCCGATTATCGATGCGATCCGAATGCACCCCCCATATGCCAAGTTCTTCAAGAATCTATGCACAAATAAGAGGAAATTAAAGGGGAACGAGACGATAAACCTACCCTCTGTAATGAGCATCAACACGCGAGTCGCACAAAAAGAGAAAGACCCTGGAGTTTTCGCTATTCCGTGCACCATTGGTCTTCAACAACTCGCGAGGTGCATGCTCGACTTAGGAGCCTCCATAAACGTAATGCCTAGGTCCGTTTACGAGACCTTGGGTTTAGGCGACCTAAAGGATACAAGGGTGATGGTGCAACTCGCCGACCGTTCGACGGCCGCCGTCCTAGGTGTCGCGGAAGATGTACTCGTCAAGGTGAATGGGTTGGTTTTCCCAGCCGACTTCTACATTCTTGAAATGGGCGACAACGCCGATTCGTCCGCCATCCTTTTAGGAAGACCCTTTTTGAGAACCGCGCGAACATGCATAGACTGCCACTCAGGGACGATGTCCATGGAATTCGACAACGAGAAAATCACCTTCAACATATTTGACACCATCAAGTACCCGAACGACTACAATGTATCGAGCATAACCATTACTGACGAGATTGATGAAATGGTTGAAGAACACTTGGAAGAAGAGTACTCGAAGGGATACGATGCGATTTTTGAGGATGTTTGGGGGGAGATCGCACAAACGAATGAGAAGCAAGAAATAGAGCAAGAACATAATGAAGAAATAAAATTCATTTCGGGTTCCCCTCACGACAAACTCCAAATATCGCAAGAACGCATTAAGCCATCAATCGAAGAAGCCCCTACTCTCGAACTCAAACCCCTTCCCGATCACCTCAAATACGCGTATCTCGGGCCAAACAACACATTACCCGTCATCATCGCATCGAATCTAACCCTTGACCAAGAAACCCGATTGGTGGAAACTCTTGGAAACCATAAGAAGGCGATCGGATGGACATTGGCCGATATGCCAGGTATAAGCCCCTCGACATGTATGCACAAAATTGTGTTGGAGGAGGGATCGAAACCGTCAAGAGAAGCACAAAGAAGGTTAAATCCAGTCATGATGGAGGTGGTGAAAAAGGAACTTCTCAAGCTTCTTGATGCGGGGATTATTTACGCGGTGGCCGATTCGGAATGGGTATCTCCAATCCATGTAGTTCCCAAGAAGACGGGAATCACGATTGTGGAAAATGCCGAAGGAGAGAAAGTGCCAACACGAGTGCAAAACGGATGGAGAGTTTGCATCGACTATCGCAAACTCAATGCGGCGACAAAGAAGGATCACTTTCCTCTTCCCTTCATCGATCAAATGCTCGAAAGATTAGCGGGGCGGCCCTACTATTGCTTTTTGGATGGGTACTCGGGCTATTTTCAAATCGCCATCGATCCAGAAGATCAGAGGAAGACGACATTCACTTGCCCCTTTGGAACTTTCGCATATCGAAGAATGCCGTTTGGACTATGCAATGCGCCTGGAACTTTTCAAAGGTGTATGATTTCTATCTTTTCTGAGTATATTTCTAAATTTATTGAAGTATTCATGGACGACTTTTCCATTTATGGCAACTCATTCGATGAGTGTCTCCATAACTTGAGCCTAATAATGGAAAAGTGCGTTGAAGCTAACCTTGTCTTAAATTTTGAGAAGTGCCACTTTATGGTGAGCCAAGGAATTGTATTAGGTCATTTAATTTCAGAAAAGGGGTTGGAAGTCGACAAAGCGAAGATCGATGTTATCAAGACACTTCCATACCCTCGCAATGTGAAAGATGTCCGCTCGTTCCTTGGACACGCCGGCTTCTATCGGCGTTTCATTCAAGACTTCTCAAAAATCGCGCAACCAATGTGCAGGCTTCTCCAAAAAGAGATCAAATTCGAGTTCAACGATGCGTGCAAGGCGGCATTCGACAAGCTAAAGGGGAAACTGTGGAAGCGCCCATTATTCAACCACCGGATTGGAATCTCCCCTTTGAGATCATGTGCGACGCAAGCGATCTAAGTGTCGGGGCGGTTTTGGGGCAACGCATCGGGAAGGTACCCCACGTAATTTACTATGCCTCTAGGACCTTAGATGACGCCCAACGGAATTACACAACAACGGAAAAAGAACTATTGGCCATTGTCTTTGCATTGGAAAAGTTCCGATCATACTTGGTCGGGACAAAAGTTGTTGTATTTTCAGATCATGCCGCGCTCAAGCACTTAATGAAGAAGAAGGAATGCAAGCCGCGCCTCCTCCGATGGATCCTTCTCCTTCAAGAGTTTAACGTGGAGATTCGGGATAAAAAGGGAGCCGAAAACTTGGTGGCCGATCATCTTAGCCGACTCCCAACAAACGAAGGCGATATCATTCCGATCAACGAACTCTTTCCTGACGAGCAACTCTACGCGATCCATGGCATGGCGCCTTGGTACGCCGACATCGTCAACTACCTTGAAACTCGCGAATTGCCAAACACCCTCTCTCGAGCTCAAAAGGACAAAATAAAAAACGACTCGCGCTATTACCTCTGGGAAGACCCCTACCTCTACAAAATTTGCTCCGATCAAATGGTACGAAAATGCGTGCCCGACCACGAGATAAATTCGGTACTCTCTTTCTGTCACACTTTAGAATGTGGGGGACACTTTGGAGGGCAACGCACAAGTCATAAGGTACTCCAAAGTGGATTGTATTGGCCAACTCTTTATAAAGATGCTCATTCCTTTGTAAAGAGTTGTGAAAATTGCCAAAAAACGGGCAATCTAACCCGCAAAAACGAAATGCCTCTTAAAGCTTTATTGTTTTTCGAGCTTTTCGATGTTTGGGGGATAGATTTCATGGGCCCCTTTCCTCAATCAAATGGGTATTTATATATTCTTGTGTGTGTTGATTATGTTTCAAAATGGGTTGAGGCCATACCAACAAGGGATGCCAACTCCAAAACGGTGATTGAATTCCTTAAAAAGAATATCTTTCAGCGTTTTGGGGTGCCTAAAGCTATCATTAGCGATAGGGGTTCGCATTTCAATAATAAGTACCTCGAATCCCTTTTGAAAAATTATCATGTACAACACCGCATGTCAACCGCTTATCATCCCCAAACTAATGGGCAAGCCGAAATATCCAATAGGGAAATAAAATCAATCCTTGAGAAAGTGGTTAATCCCTCTCGCAAGGATTGGAGTCAAAGGCTTGGGGATGCTTTATGGGCTTACCGCACCGCATACAAAACACCGATAGGGATGACTCCTTTTAAACTCGTTTATGGAAAGAGTTGTCACCTACCGGTGGAAATTGAGCACAAAGCATTTTGGGCAATCAAAAAGGTAAATCAAGATTACCCAAAAGATGCGGGGTTGCGGAAATTGCAAATTCAAGAATTAGAAGAGCTTCGCATTGAGGCTTATGATAATTCTCGAATTTACAAAGAAAAATTAACCATCGCTCACGACAAACTTATTCGCAAAAAGGAATTTAAAACTGGCGATAAAGTCTTGTTATTCAACTCTCGGTTGAGATTACATCCCGGGAAGTTGAAGAGCCGATGGACAGGTCCTTACATAATTACCCATATTTTGCCGTTTGGAGTATTTGAAATTTCTAGGGGAGAAGACATCAAATTCAAGGTCAATGGTCATCGCTTGAAGGCTTTTTACGAGAATCATGATACAAGGTGGTTCGATGAGCATGATTTAGAAGCGACGCCACAAAGCGAGGGAAGGAAAGAATGAAGCATAAATGCGTCGAGCTCAAGACGTAAAACAAGGGCGCTTGGCGAGAGGCAACTCGTCGTGTCAGGTCGTATTTTTCCTTTCTTTATTTTATTTTTCTTCTTTTTACAAAACTCTCTTTCACACTTAAACTTTTGCTATGCAAAAGATTAAGTGTGGTGGGGGAGGTTTTGCATAAAACCCCAACAATTTTTCCGATTTCCACAAATGTCTCATTTTTGACCTTTTTGTTTGAGGACAAACAAAGGTTTAAGTGTGGTGGGGTGGTTTTGTGCAAAACCAAGTTTTGTTTTCTTGTAAAAATGTGAAAATTCATATAAAAAATTCAAAATTTCAAAAAAAAACAACAACAAAACTCATAAATACCATAAAAATTTAAACTTTTTGTTTGTTTTTCTTTCATTTTTGTTTGTTTTTGTGAATAAATTTTTGTGTGTTTTAAAAGAAAAAGATTTTAAATGAAAATAAATAAAAGGTTTTGTAAAAACAAATTTTAAAACTAAGCCTTTTCAAGCAAAATTTTGAAAACACTTAGGGTTTTGGAAAATGATGAAAAGATTTGAAAATTCAAAAAGAGATTAATTATCATCATGAATGCCATATTTTCCACGTCATCTCATCTATAATATCCATTTAAAATCCATTAAACGTTTCGAAAATTCATAAATATTTCACTTACCCCTTTAATGACATTATAAATCGTTTTCTTTAAAGTAATGCTGTGATTAAAACTTTTGAAAAATCAAACCTTACTTTTAATACCACTAGCTTCGCAAAATTTTTCTAACTCAACCTATCTTTCATGGCATAGTTAATGACTCGTATGTCCATCTCTAATTTTCGCACTAAAAGCAAGTGACCGAAATCGTAACCTGTTATCCCTTCACAAAAAGAATTCAAAAATGTGAAAAATTATTTTTAAACCCTTGAAAAAGAAAAATTTTACATATCCGCAATAGAAAATGAAGGATTTTTTTGTACGTGCAAAGCACAGCTTGTCTTTTGATAACATGAGTGGATAACATACCAACCTTTACGTGTTTATAAAAGAGAAAGTTGAGTTAGTTGAAACTTTTGGGGTAAATTTTATAAATTCACCATTTTAAATTTAGGGGGAGAAAGTATCAAAAACAAAATTAGGGCATTATTTTTTGGAAAAAGGTTCGTATTTGAAGGATTGGAGAATTTTAAATAAACTTGAATTTGAAATTATTAATGGATATTCTTCGACCTTCGTGTATTATTATAATAATCAAATATTAGTATATAACATTCATGGCAATAACTAAATCTCTTTTCAAAACGCTTAAACTGATTCTAAGAACCCTAAAACTTGATTTTATTTACGCTTGAGGGCAAGCTTGGTTTAAGTGTGGTGGAATTTGTAATGTGTATTTTTATACACATTTTTAGGGTTTTTATCATCTCAAATTCAATCATAATTCACATTAAATGTATGAAAAATGCTCATAATTCATAAAACATAATTTGAAACCTCTTAATACATTTTTGTGTGATTTTACAGGCAAAAAGGCTATAAAATGAAGAATTGGACCAAAACGCAAATAATGGGCCAAAGATGGCCAACTAAAAACCTCAAACACTCTACAAAAAATTCCCCAAACTTTTACGACAATTCAAAAACCTTCTACAACCAAGTCAGACCGAGCCAAACGCCAAACTTTTTGTAGAGTGTTTGAGGTTTTTAGTTGGCCATCTTTTCCCCATTATTTGCGTTTTGGTCCGATTCTTCATTTTATAGCCTTTTTGCCTGTAAAATCACACAAAAATGTATTAAGAGGTTTCAAATTATATTTTGTGAATTATGACTGTTTTTCATACATTTTATGTGAATTATGATTGAATTTGAGATGATAAAAACCCTAAAAATGTGTATAAAAATACACATTACAGAATTAAGGGAAGAATTGACGCATGAAACGCAACGCAGAGCATCGTGAGGAAGTGAGGAAGGAAGCCTGAGCTCTGGTTTGAGTTGCCGCTGCTCAAAGAGCGAGCTTGAAGCTCGAACAGCCATCAATGGCGGAAACGGACTGAACGGGAGAAAAATGAGGAAAACTCGATGAACTCTCAACCATTTTCTGCGTTTCAAAGCCCTGCAGGTTCGTGATGATGAGAGGAAGCAAACTGGATCGAAAAATCGAGCTGAAACGAAGCAAAATGGCGAGTTTGATCACTGAGTTCAGAAACGGGTAAAATGGAGTCAGAATCCGATCAGGAATTGGATCCAAAATCCATCATTCGCGAAACCAAAACCCATCAGAAGATTGTTTTAGGATGGATCGCACGCTCGCACGCCACAGAAAACCGAAACAACCGTTATTCAAACTCAGCTCCAACGTTCATCAGAAGACGACTCGTTTCACGCGCGTTCGACCCGTTCCGCCATAAAAGATCAAACGAACATTCAAAAACTCAGCGCCTTATGAAGAGCAGCACGCCACTCGTTTCACGCGATTTATGACCCGTTTCTGCGCAGCAAATCCAGTGGGGCCCGTCAGTCAGTGACTCAACAGATTAACCGCGCGCGTTTTCGAATCTCAGATTCGATCTGAATTCTTCCGCCAGACAGAACAGAGCGAAAATTCATCCGCCCAAAAACCACTCAAATCTCAACGGAATTCAACGAAACTTGGTCCAGATCTTCAGTACAATCCCTTGATCTACCTGAGCCAATCACAAGCCCCGAAATTTCTCTGAACTCTCTATATAAAGAACCGTATTTCAATCCCTCAACACACACCCTTCCATCCAATCTCATCAATTCATTCTTCCATTCTCCAAATTCTTCCAACACACCACTCTTCAATCATCTTCTTAAAGATTCAGTAACTCCATTACTGAATCTCAGAGCGTTTCGAGCTTCAATTTTCGAGTTTGAGTGAAAATTCACCAATTCGGGCTGAATTTGGTGAAAAAGGCAATTGATCGATTCCGGCTGGATCAAGCATCAATTGGAGGTTCAAATCGACTCAAGGAAGCTTCTGGTTGATCTTCTACGTCTCGGTTTGATCCAATTTTCATTTAATCTCTTGTATTCAATTTTAGATCACACGATCCAATTTGTAAAAAATATGATGAACACATGCCTAATTTCGGTTGATTTTATCATGTGTGAGTAGAATCTTGTAGGGATAGGCCTTTTGTGATTGAATTGTTTGAAATCTTGCTTTAATTTGAATTAAATTGACTGATTTGGTTACTGTTCATAATGTGCTGTTAAATCTGGTTTTTTCTGATTTAATCGATTTGGTTGAATTAATTAGGTCATTTAGAACTGAATTTTCCTGCATGTTAAGTCCATTTTATCGTCTTGAATCTTGGTTGAGGTTTTTGCTTGATTTAGTGAAGTTTTTAGTTCAAAAATTGAGATCAAACACTAGTTGGTTGACTGGTGTTTGATCTGAAATTTTGATCTATTTGCTGAGTTTTTCTGGTTGGAAATAATTCAAACTTGTTCCAAATCTGATAAATTGAATATTTTGTGATTAATGATACAATTTTTGATCAAATTGCCTTAAAAATCCCTACTTTTACCCTCTAAATTCAAAAATACATTTTTCTGCATTTTGTTTCTGTCAGTTTCAGTAAAAAATTGTTTGACTTCAGATCTGATCAAAGAAAATTATAAAAAAATATTTTGTGATTCTTTAGATATTTTAGAACAACTTTCATATAATATGTGCCCAATGCTTTTATGTTAAATTTGTAAGATAAAATCTGTGCAAAGTTTTGACTTTTAAAATTTTCTGTTTTTTTGATTTTTGAATCTGACTGTTTTTCTATGATTTTTAGAAATTAGTAAAAAATTCCTATAAATAAAAATCTAGGTCTCAGTAAATCTATTTGAAGTGTAGTTTCTCAATCTGAAATTTAATTGAATTGTTGTTTGGATAAAATTTGATTTACACCCTCTTTTGATAACACATACCATTCTCTGTCCAATTCTGTCATATATTCTGCGTTTTGACCATAACTTTTGGAATATCAGTCCTTTTAATCTGAGATTTTTACCACATAATCTGAACTTGCCTTCCTAATTTCTGTTAAATTTTGGTGATTTTTGAAGTAATTTTCGATTTTCTGCGATTTTATGAAAAACTCTGTTGATTGATTATGAAAAGTGTGGACTAAAACGAAAATTTACACAAAAATATGAATAAAAGTGATAATTAATTTGCCTTATATTGTGAAGAGCTCATTCTCTAGTTTTCATTGGCATATCATTTGCAACTTTTGGACATTTGGAAATATTATTAAAGAATTTTCAAAAGAATTGTGTACGAAATTGATTAAATTCCATCTAATACATAATTAACCTTCTTAAAAACAATCTACAACATTTGAACAAAACAAGACCTACTTTTGAAAAGAATTGTAATATCTCAAGGCCATTCTCCTTGTGTTCGACCCCTAAAACTCGAAAGACCACATATACACTTAAGAGTAAAGCTAGGGAAATTATAAATATTTTTGCTAAATTGTGTGAAATTTAACGACGGTTTGCGCGGTTCACAAATGGCGCCATTGCCGGGGAGACGGCTTTAATTGAGTTTATTACTAACTTCTAATCAATTGTCTAGTGTTTTTGTTTCATTTGAATTTCGAAGGTGCATGAGAAAGACGAGATCGCAAGGCGAAGTGCACACACCTGTAAAGAAGGACATTAACAAGCATCTAAGAAAGGTGAAGAAAGATAAGGCACGAAGCAAGCAAGACGAAACTTACTCAAGGCAAAAAGGACGTAACGAGGCTTCTCCTTCCATCCAAGGGCCTCAAGAAGAAGAAGAACAAAATTGGGAGCAACAACAAGTGGAAGGGCCACAAGGAAGAACTCCAATCTCTCCAATCGTTCACTCATCCAAGCTAAACTCTCAAACTCTTTTTAAATCTAATTCTCATTCAACACCATCATCATCTCAAATTCATAAAATGGCTCAAGAAAGAACATTAGGAGAACTTTTAGACAATCAAATCCCTCGAAATCCCGGAAATATTGTTATACCAACTGTGCCCAATTTTAAACTAAGTCCATCTATATTAAATGTATTACCCATATTTGAAGGACATAAAAATGACAACCCTTATGCACATTTAGATAATCTAGATCGTAAATGCACAGCATTGTTTGGTAAATCCGATAACTTGGATAATATCAAATTAATCCTCTTCTCCCACACACTTGGGGAAGCACCAAGGGATTGGCTAACCCACTTGCAAGGGGGTCCTTTTACAACGTTTCAAGAGGTAGGAACGCGTTTTCTAAAACGATACTACCCGAGCACGTTGACGGCCAAAATCCGCAAGGAAATCACGGGGATCCAACAAGGAGGAGGGGAGACACTTCAAGAATATTACGAGCGATTTGTGCGATTATGCGCATCATGCCCCAACCATAACCTCGACGAAACCTCACTTATCGACCAATTTCTACAAGGGATGAATGATCTCGATGCGCGATTACTCCAATGCTCGGCTGGAGGATCGTTCAATAACATGACCCCATCGGAAGTGCGAGCTCTTATCGAAACCATGGCCGAAGGAAACCAAGGACGCGGGGGAAGAATGGGTCAAGTGAACATGACAAGTACGGTTGATCTCAAAGCAATGGAATCAAGAATCACACAAAACTTCGAAACAAGATTTAGTCAAATGCTCAAAGCTGTGGGCGCGAAAATCGAACCAAGGAAGTGCGAGTTTTGTGGGGATACAAATCATGCGACCGATGAATGCGATAGGTTACAAGAAGATGTCAATGCCATCGGAATCTATTCAACCCAACGCCAACCTTTCTCGCAAACCTACAATGAGTCATGGAAGAAACACCCAAATTTTCGTTGGAAGAATGAGGATGCGCCGCCTCAATTCCCACAATCCAATTACCAAAAACCGAATGTGTATGTTCATCCAAATGCACAAGCGCCACAACAACCTCAAGCTCACCCTCATCAACAACCTCCTCAACCCTCCACATCGAATTCCCAAATCTCTTCTCTTGACGAGAAACTTGATAAAATGATGGCATTCATGGCGGGGAATTTCACAAACCTCACAACTGAGTTGGGAACCGTCAAGAATGATGTAAGCTCACTTAACCAAAACCAAGCTACGCAAGGGCGTCAAATGCAAAACTTGGAAATGCAAATCAAGCAAATCGCGGGGGAAGTCAATGTATTGAAAGGACAAGGGGGCAATCGGTTGCCTTCTCAAGGTTCGGGACCACCGGAGTACAAGCCCATCAACGCGATACGCCTAAGAAGTGGGAGAGAGGTTGGCTCACACGACGAAGAAGAAGAGTTAGTGGTTCCAAGAAAGCAAGATGAGGAAACGAGTTCAAGCGCATGTAAACAAGATGAGGCACAAGAAGAGATCAGGAAAGAGGAAGAGCCAGTTCAAGAGAAAGAACAAGGAAAGAACGAAGAAAAGGAAATCGCGCAAGAAAAGGAAAAGAAGCGCGCACCATTCCCAACTCGACTAGCGGTTAACTCTCGGAAGGATGAGCTCGATAAGGATATTTTGGAGGTGTTCAAGAAGGTGGAGGTAAACATTCCGATTATCGATGCGATCCGAATGCACCCCCCATATGCCAAGTTCTTCAAGAATCTATGCACAAATAAGAGGAAATTAAAGGGGAACGAGACGATAAACCTACCCTCTGTAATGAGCATCAACACGCGAGTCGCACAAAAAGAGAAAGACCCTGGAGTTTTCGCTATTCCGTGCACCATTGGTCTTCAACAACTCGCGAGGTGCATGCTCGACTTAGGAGCCTCCATAAACGTAATGCCTAGGTCCGTTTACGAGACCTTGGGTTTAGGCGACCTAAAGGATACAAGGGTGATGGTGCAACTCGCCGACCGTTCGACGGCCGCCGTCCTAGGTGTCGCGGAAGATGTACTCGTCAAGGTGAATGGGTTGGTTTTCCCAGCCGACTTCTACATTCTTGAAATGGGCGACAACGCCGATTCGTCCGCCATCCTTTTAGGAAGACCCTTTTTGAGAACCGCGCGAACATGCATAGACTGCCACTCAGGGACGATGTCCATGGAATTCGACAACGAGAAAATCACCTTCAACATATTTGACACCATCAAGTACCCGAACGACTACAATGTATCGAGCATAACCATTACTGACGAGATTGATGAAATGGTTGAAGAACACTTGGAAGAAGAGTACTCGAAGGGATACGATGCGATTTTTGAGGATGTTTGGGGGGAGATCGCACAAACGAATGAGAAGCAAGAAATAGAGCAAGAACATAATGAAGAAATAAAATTCATTTCGGGTTCCCCTCACGACAAACTCCAAATATCGCAAGAACGCATTAAGCCATCAATCGAAGAAGCCCCTACTCTCGAACTCAAACCCCTTCCCGATCACCTCAAATACGCGTATCTCGGGCCAAACAACACATTACCCGTCATCATCGCATCGAATCTAACCCTTGACCAAGAAACCCGATTGGTGGAAACTCTTGGAAACCATAAGAAGGCGATCGGATGGACATTGGCCGATATGCCAGGTATAAGCCCCTCGACATGTATGCACAAAATTGTGTTGGAGGAGGGATCGAAACCGTCAAGAGAAGCACAAAGAAGGTTAAATCCAGTCATGATGGAGGTGGTGAAAAAGGAACTTCTCAAGCTTCTTGATGCGGGGATTATTTACGCGGTGGCCGATTCGGAATGGGTATCTCCAATCCATGTAGTTCCCAAGAAGACGGGAATCACGATTGTGGAAAATGCCGAAGGAGAGAAAGTGCCAACACGAGTGCAAAACGGATGGAGAGTTTGCATCGACTATCGCAAACTCAATGCGGCGACAAAGAAGGATCACTTTCCTCTTCCCTTCATCGATCAAATGCTCGAAAGATTAGCGGGGCGGCCCTACTATTGCTTTTTGGATGGGTACTCGGGCTATTTTCAAATCGCCATCGATCCAGAAGATCAGAGGAAGACGACATTCACTTGCCCCTTTGGAACTTTCGCATATCGAAGAATGCCGTTTGGACTATGCAATGCGCCTGGAACTTTTCAAAGGTGTATGATTTCTATCTTTTCTGAGTATATTTCTAAATTTATTGAAGTATTCATGGACGACTTTTCCATTTATGGCAACTCATTCGATGAGTGTCTCCATAACTTGAGCCTAATAATGGAAAAGTGCGTTGAAGCTAACCTTGTCTTAAATTTTGAGAAGTGCCACTTTATGGTGAGCCAAGGAATTGTATTAGGTCATTTAATTTCAGAAAAGGGGTTGGAAGTCGACAAAGCGAAGATCGATGTTATCAAGACACTTCCATACCCTCGCAATGTGAAAGATGTCCGCTCGTTCCTTGGACACGCCGGCTTCTATCGGCGTTTCATTCAAGACTTCTCAAAAATCGCGCAACCAATGTGCAGGCTTCTCCAAAAAGAGATCAAATTCGAGTTCAACGATGCGTGCAAGGCGGCATTCGACAAGCTAAAGGGGAAACTGTGCGAAGCGCCCATTATTCAACCACCGGATTAGAATCTCCCCTTTGAGATCATGTGCGACGCAAGCGATCTAAGTGTCGGGGCGGTTTTGGGGCAACGCATCGGGAAGGTACCCCACGTAATTTACTATGCCTCTAGGACCTTAGATGACGCCCAACGGAATTACACAACAACGGAAAAAGAACTATTGGCCATTGTCTTTGCATTGGAAAAGTTCCGATCATACTTGGTCGGGACAAAAGTTGTTGTATTTTCAGATCATGCCGCGCTCAAGCACTTAATGAAGAAGAAGGAATGCAAGCCGCGCCTCCTCCGATGGATCCTTCTCCTTCAAGAGTTTAACGTGGAGATTCGGGATAAAAAGGGAGCCGAAAACTTGGTGGCCGATCATCTTAGCCGACTCCCAACAAACGAAGGCGATATCATTCCGATCAACGAACTCTTTCCTGACGAGCAACTCTACGCGATCCATGGCATGGCGCCTTGGTACGCCGACATCGTCAACTACCTTGAAACTCGCGAATTGCCAAACACCCTCTCTCGAGCTCAAAAGGACAAAATAAAAAACGACTCGCGCTATTACCTCTGGGAAGACCCCTACCTCTACAAAATTTGCTCCGATCAAATGGTACGAAAATGCGTGCCCGACCACGAGATAAATTCGGTACTCTCTTTCTGTCACACTTTAGAATGTGGGGGACACTTTGGAGGGCAACGCACAAGTCATAAGGTACTCCAAAGTGGATTGTATTGGCCAACTCTTTATAAAGATGCTCATTCCTTTGTAAAGAGTTGTGAAAATTGCCAAAAAACGGGCAATCTAACCCGCAAAAACGAAATGCCTCTTAAAGCTTTATTGTTTTTCGAGCTTTTCGATGTTTGGGGGATAGATTTCATGGGCCCCTTTCCTCAATCAAATGGGTATTTATATATTCTTGTGTGTGTTGATTATGTTTCAAAATGGGTTGAGGCCATACCAACAAGGGATGCCAACTCCAAAACGGTGATTGAATTCCTTAAAAAGAATATCTTTCAGCGTTTTGGGGTGCCTAAAGCTATCATTAGCGATAGGGGTTCGCATTTCAATAATAAGTACCTCGAATCCCTTTTGAAAAATTATCATGTACAACACCGCATGTCAACCGCTTATCATCCCCAAACTAATGGGCAAGCCGAAATATCCAATAGGGAAATAAAATCAATCCTTGAGAAAGTGGTTAATCCCTCTCGCAAGGATCGGAGTCAAAGGCTTGGGGATGCTTTATGGGCTTACCGCACCGCATACAAAACACCGATAGGGATGACTCCTTTTAAACTCGTTTATGGAAAGAGTTGTCACCTACCGGTGGAAATTGAGCACAAAGCATTTTGGGCAATCAAAAAGGTAAATCAAGATTACCCAAAAGATGCGGGGTTGCGGAAATTGCAAATTCAAGAATTAGAAGAGCTTCGCATTGAGGGTTATGATAATTCTCGAATTTACAAAGAAAAATTAACCATCGCTCACGACAAACTTATTCGCAAAAAGGAATTTAAAACTGGCGATAAAGTCTTGTTATTCAACTCTCGGTTGAGATTACATCCCGGGAAGTTGAAGAGCCGATGGACAGGTCCTTACATAATTACCCATATTTTGCCGTTTGGAGTATTTGAAATTTCTAGGGGAGAAGACATCAAATTCAAGGTCAATGGTCATCGCTTGAAGGCTTTTTACGAGAATCATGATACAAGGTGGTTCGATGAGCATGATTTAGAAGCGACGCCACAAAGCGAGGGAAGGAAAGAATGAAGCATAAATGCGTCGAGCTCAAGACGTAAAACAAGGGCGCTTGGCGAGAGGCAACTCGTCGTGTCAGGTCGTATTTTTCCTTTCTTTATTTTATTTTTCTTCTTTTTACAAAACTCTCTTTCACACTTAAACTTTTGCTATGCAAAAGATTAAGTGTGGTGGGGGAGGTTTTGCATAAAACCCCAACAATTTTTCCGATTTCCACAAATGTCTCATTTTTGACCTTTTTGTTTGAGGACAAACAAAGGTTTAAGTGTGGTGGGGTGGTTTTGTGCAAAACCAAGTTTTGTTTTCTTGTAAAAATGTGAAAATTCATATAAAAAATTCAAAATTTAAAAAAAAAACAACAACAAAACTCATAAATACCATAAAAATTTAAACTTTTTGTTTGTTTTTCTTTCATTTTTGTTTGTTTTTGTGAATAAATTTTTGTGTGTTTTAAAAGAAAAAGATTTTAAATGAAAATAAATAAAAGGTTTTGTAAAAACAAATTTTAAAACTAAGCCCTTTCAAGCAAAATTTTGAAAACACTTAGGGTTTTGGAAAATGATGAAAAGATTTGAAAATTCAAAAAGAGATTAATTATCATCATGAATGCCATATTTTCCACGTCATCTCATCTATAATATCCATTTAAAATCCATTAAACGTTTCGAAAATTCATAAATATTTCACTTACCCCTTTAATGACATTATAAATCGTTTTCTTTAAAGTAATGCTGTGATTAAAACTTTTGAAAAATCAAACCTTACTTTTAATACCACTAGCTTCGCAAAATTTTTCTAACTCAACCTATCTTTCATGGCATAGTTAATGACTCGTATGTCCATCTCTAATTTTCGCACTAAAAGCAAGTGACCGAAATCGTAACCTGTTATCCCTTCACAAAAAGAATTCAAAAATGTGAAAAATTATTTTTAAACCCTTGAAAAAGAAAAATTTTACATATCCGCAATAGAAAATGAAGGATTTTTTTGTACGTGCAAAGCACAGCTTGTCTTTTGATAACATGAGTGGATAACATACCAACCTTTACGTGTTTATAAAAGAGAAAGTTGAGTTAGTTGAAACTTTTGGGGTAAATTTTATAAATTCACCATTTTAAATTTAGGGGGAGAAAGTATCAAAAACAAAATTAGGGCATTATTTTTTGGAAAAAGGTTCGTATTTGAAGGATTGGGGAATTTTAAATAAACTTGAATTTGAAATTATTAATGGATATTCTTCGACCTTCGTGTATTATTATAATAATCAAATATTAGTATATAACATTCATGGCAATAACTAAATCTCTTTTCAAAACGCTTAAACTGATTCTAAAAACCCTAAAACTTGATTTTATTTACGCTTGAGGGCAAGCTTGGTTTAAGTGTGGTGGAATTTGTAATGTGTATTTTTATACACATTTTTAGGGTTTTTATCATCTCAAATTCAATCATAATTCACATTAAATGTATGAAAAATGCTCATAATTCATAAAACATAATTTGAAACCTCTTAATACATTTTTGTGTGATTTTACAGGCAAAAAGGCTATAAAATGAAGAATTGGACCAAAACGCAAATAATGGGCCAAAGATGGCCAACTAAAAACCTCAAACACTCTACAAAATATTCCCCAAACTTTTACGACAATTCAAAAACCTTCTACAACCAAGTCAGACCGAGCCAAACGCCAAAAATCGCCAAATTGACCAAAAGTCAACTTCTCCAAAATGGGTCAAACGGTATACCAAAACGAAGAGCTTGACGAAACGAACCCAACGGTACAATCCTCGCGATCAGAAACCTTCTAGAACTCTCAGAATCACCAATTGAAAATCAGGTCAAAATCGGTCAAAGTCAACGAATTGACCAGGTCAACTCATCTTCTTCAAACCTCATAATTCACAATTCTGCTCGAAATCGAACAAACAAGCCAGCCATGGATTCAGCATGACGAGACGAGCATGCCGGTGCCATCCTCCGGTCTTGAAAGTTCCGGCGATCGCCGGAATCCGGCCAAACAAGTGCCAAAAACGGACCGAAACCATGGTTGATCTGCCGTGCCTTCCACCATCATCCATTCGAGCCAAAACCGATCGCATTCTCGTCTCCATCGTCTGCTCTTTCTAACCGTATGAAGAACTCATCGAATGATGCGAAATCGAGCGAGAAATCCGTGTTTCCGTAATCTGTTCGACGAAATCCTCAATGAACTTTTCAAACTGGATGAACCAACGGTCGAGTTTCGAACAGCGAATGAATTCGATCATCCATTTCCGTTTTTCTCAAGCAAAGATGATTATTTTCGTGTCGTAAAGCTTTATTGAAGGTCCCGAATCTTGAGAAGGCAACCGATTGACCCCTTGTCCTTTCAATACATTGACTTCCCCCGCGATTTGCTTGATTTGCATTTCCAAGTTTTGCATTTGACGCCCTTGCGTAGCTTGGTTTTGGTTAAGTGAGCTTACATCATTCTTGACGGTTCCCAACTCAGTTGTGAGGTTTGTGAAATTCCCCGCCATGAATGCCATCATTTTATCAAGTTTCTCGTCAAGAGAAGAGATTTGGGAATTTGATGTGGAGGGTTGAGGAGGTTGTTGTGGCGCTTGTGCATTTGGATGAACATACACATTCGGTTTTTGGTAATTGGATTGTGGGAATTGAGGCGGCGCATCCTCATTCTTCCAACGAAAATTTGGGTGTTTCTTCCATGACTCATTGTAGGTTTGCGAGAAAGGTTGGCGTTGGGTTGAATAGCTTCCGATGGCATTGACATCTTCTTGTAACCTATCGCATTCATCGGTCGCATGATTTGTATCCCCACAAAACTCGCACTTCCTTGGTTCGATTTTCGCGCCCACAGCTTTGAGCATTTGACTAAATCTTGTTTCGAAGTTTTGTGTGATTCTTGATTCCATTGCTTTGAGATCAACCGTACTTGTCATGTTCACTTGACCCATTCTTCCCCCGCGTCCTTGGTTTCCTTCGGCCATGGTTTCGATAAGAGCTCGCACTTCCGATGGTGTCATGTTATTGAACGATCCTCCAGCCGAGCATTGGAGTAATCGCGCATCGAGATCATTCATCCCTTGTAGAAATTGGTCGATAAGTGAGGTTTCGTCGAGGTTATGGTTGGGGCATGATGCGCATAATCGCACAAATCGCTCGTAATATTCTTGAAGTGTCTCCCCTCCTCCTTGTTGGATCCCCGTGATTTCCTTGCGGATTTTGGCCGTCAACGTGCTCGGGTAGTATCGTTTTAGAAAACGCGTTCCTACCTCTTGAAACGTTGTAAAAGGACCCCCTTGCAAGTGGTTTAGCCAATCCCTTGGTGCTTCCCCAAGTGTGTGGGAGAAGAGGATTAATTTGATATTATCCAAGTTATCGGATTTACCAAACAATGCTGTGCATTTACGATCTAGATTATCTAAATGTGCATAAGGGTTGTCATTTTTATGTCCTTCAAATATGGGTAATACATTTAATATAGATGGACTTAGTTTAAAATTGGGCACAGTTGGTATAACAATATTTCCGGGATTTCGAGGGATTTGATGGTCTAAAAGTTCTCCTAATGTTCTTTCTTGAGCCATTTTATGAATTTGAGATGATGGTGTTGAATGAGAATTAGATTTAAAAAGAGTTTGAGAGTTTAGCTTGGATGAGTGAACGATTGGAGAGATTGGAGTTCTTCCTTGTGGCCCTTCCACTTGTTGTTGCTCCCAATTTTGTTCTTCTTCTTCTTGAGGCCCTTGGATGGAAGGAGAAGCCTCGTTACGTCCTTTTTGCCTTGAGTAAGTTTCGTCTTGCTTGCTTCGTGCCTTATCTTTCTTCACCTTTCTTAGATGCTTGTTAATGTCCTTCTTTACAGGTGTGTGCACTTCGCCTTGCGATCTCGTCTTTCTCATGCACCTTCGAAATTCAAATGAAACAAAAACACTAGACAATTGATTAGAAGTTAGTAATAAACTCAATTAAAGCCGTCTCCCCGGCAACGGCGCCATTTGTAAACCGCGCAAACCGTCGTTAAATTTCACACAATTTAGCAAAAATATTTATAATTTCCCTAGCTTTACTCTTAAGTGTATATGTGATCTTTCGAGTTTTAGGGGTCGAACACAAGGAGAATGGCCTTGAGATATTACAATTCTTTTCAAAAGTAGGTCTTGTTTTGTTCAAATGTTGTAGATTGTTTTTAAGAAGGTTAATTATGTATTAGATGGAATTTAATCAATTTCGTACACAATTCTTTTGAAAATTCTTTAATAATATTTCCAAATGTCCAAAAGTTGCAAATGATATGCCAATGAAAACTAGAGAATGAGCTCTTCACAATATAAGGCAAATTAATTATCACTTTTATTCATATTTTTGTGTAAATTTTCGTTTTAGTCCACACTTTTCATAATCAATCAACAGAGTTTTTCATAAAATCGCAGAAAATCGAAAATTACTTCAAAAATCACCAAAATTTAACAGAAATTAGGAAGGCAAGTTCAGATTATGTGGTAAAAATCTCAGATTAAAAGGACTAATATTCCAAAAGTTATGGTCAAAACTCAGAATATATGACAGAATTGGACAGAGAATGGTATGTGTTATCAAAAGAGGGTGTAAATCAAATTTTATCCAAACACAATTCAATTAAATTTCAGATTGAGAAACTACACTTCAAATAGATTTACTGAGACCTAGATTTTTTATTTATAGGAATTTTTTACTAATTTCTAAAAATCATAGAAAAACAGTCAGATTCAAAAATCAAAAAAAACAGAAAATTTTAAAAGTCAAAACTTTGCACAGATTTTATCTTACAAATTTAACATAAAAGCATTGGGCACATATTATATGAAAGTTGTTCTAAAATGTCTAAAGAATCACAAAATATTTTTTTTATAATTTTCTTAAATCAGATCTGAAGTCAAACAATTTTTTACTGAAACTGACAGAAATAAAATGCAGAAAATGTATTTTTGAATTTAGAGGATAAAAGTAGGGAATTTTAAGGCAATTTGATCAAAAATTGTATCATTAATCACAAAATATTCAATTTATCAGATTTGGAACAAGTTTGAATTATTTCCAACCAGAAAAACTCAGCAAATAGATCAAAATTTCAGATCAAACACCAGTCAACCAACTAGTGTTTGATCTCAATTTTTGAACTAAAAACTTCACTAAATCAAGCAAAAACCTCAACCAAGATTCAAGACGATAAAATGGACTTAACATGCAGGAAAATTCAGTTCTAAATGACCTAATTAATTCAACCAAATCGATTAAATCAGAAAAAACCAGATTTAACAGCACATTATGAACAGTACCAAATCAGTCAATTTAATTCAAATTAAAGCAAGATTTCAAACAATTCAATCACAAAAGGCCTATCCCTACAAGATTCTACTCACACATGATAAAATCAACCGAAATTAGGCATGTGTTCATCATATTTTTTACAAATTGGATCGTGTGATCTAAAATTGAATACAAGAGATTAAATGAAAATTGGATCAAACCGAGACGTAGAAGATCAACCAGAAGCTTCCTTGAGTCGATTTGAACCTCCAATTGATGCTTGATCCAGCCGGAATCGATCAATTGCCTTTTTCACCAAATTCAGCCCGAATTGGTGAATTTTCACTCAAACTCGAAAATTGAAGCTCGAAACGCTCTGAGATTCAGTAATGGAGTTACTGAATCTTTAAGAAGATGATTGAAGAGTGGTGTGTTGGAAGAATTTGGAGAATGGAAGAATGAATTGATGAGATTGGATGGAAGGGTGTGTTTTATAGAGAGACTGGTATGGAGAGTGGGGGACAAACCGAGCGATTCCATTGGCTCAGGCAGGTCAAGTGGGGTGTACTGAAGATCTGGACGAAATTTCGTTGAATTTGGTTGAGAATTGAACGGGTTTTGAATCACTGAAATCTCGTCTGTTTATTCGCGCGAAAATGAACTGAATTCAGTTCAGTTGCGATTTGAATCGTGTCACTGAGACTGACAGTGGGTCCCTTCAGAATAAGTTGTGGTGAAACGGGTCGTAATCGCGTGAAACGAGTCGCTATTCCGTTATTAATCTCTGAGTTTTCAAACTGTCTTTTTCTGATTTTCTGTGGCGAAACGGTGAGACGAGTCATAACGGATGAAACGAGTCATCTTCTTCTTCAGCCTTTGGCGCTGAGTTTTGAATTAAATTCCGGATTTCATGCGACGAAACGAGCTGCAGCTCGCTTGAAACGAGTCGCTTTTGTGTGAGCTGGGTACTGACTCGTTTTAAGCTCGTGCCGCTGATCTGGTGTGGCGAATCGGTTTGAAACGCGTGAGACGAGTCATAACTGATGAAACGAGTCGTCTTCTTCTTCAGTTTTGGCGCTGAATTTCTTTCCTCGATCTTCTGTGGCTTGCGGTCGTGTGCTCGTCCTAAAACAATCCTCTGACAGCCTTGTGAGTTGCGAATTTGGACTTTGGATCGATTTTTCTCTTGGATTTCAGACCCGTTTACCCGTTTCTCACAACCATCGATTCGAGCTCGTGATTCTGTACATTTCGCTGTGATTCATCAACTCAGATCTCTTCTCCATCTTCTCACGAATCCACAGGGCTTTGAATGGTTGAAAACCGTTGAGTAAAACTCGAGTTCTGCTGATTTGAATATCATCGGTTCGCTGTTCCGCCATTGCTGACCAGAGTGTGCAAATCGACCTCTTGTTCGCAATTCACACAACGAAATCCAAAACGGTGACTCAGGCATCGTTCTCAACTTCCTCACGATGCTTCACAACCATTATTACTTCCCAATCCGCCTCGAATCCAGAGAATTCCTCCATTAACCAACTCGGTTTCAGTTTCGCGAAAATAACCAAAAAACGGCTGAACTCGTGAATCAAACTATGATTTCGAGTTGTTTTTCCATCGAATTGAGGTTTCTGAATTCATCGTGAGCCTTCACTAAAGCTTTACGACACGAAAAGAATCATCTTTGCTTGAGAAAAACGGAAATGGTTGATCGAATTCATTCGCTGTTCGAAACTCGACCGTTGGTTCATCCAGTTTGAAAAGTTCATTGAGGATTTCGTCGAACAGATTACGGAAACACGGATTTCTCGCTCGATTTCGCATCATTCGATGAGTTCTTCATACGGTTAGAAAGGGTAGAAGATGTAGAAGAGAATGAGATCGGTTTTGGCTCGAATGGATGATGGTGGAAGGCACGGCAGATCAACCATGGTTTCGGTACGTATTTGGCACCTGTTCTGGCCGAATTCCGGCGATCGCCGGAACTTTCAAGACCGGAGGATGGCACCGGCGTGTTCTTCTCGTCATGCTGAATCCATGGCTGGCCGGTTTGTTCAGTTTCGAGCAAAATTTCGGACTTTGGATGTTGAAGAAGACGGGTTTGACCTGGTCAACCGTTGACTTTGACCAGTTTTGACCTGATTTTCAATTGGTGATTCTGAGAGTTCTAGAAGGTTTCTGATCGCGAGGATTGTACCGTTGGGTTCGTTTCGTCGAGCTCTTCGTTTTGGTATACCGTTTGACCCATTTTGGAGAAGTTGACTTTTGGTCAACTTGGCGATTTTTGGCGTTTGGCTCGGTTTGACTTGGTTGTAGAAGGTTTTTGAATTGTCGTAAAAGTTTGGGGAATTTTTTGTAGAGTGTTTGAGGTTTTTAGTTGGCCATCTTTTCCCCATTATTTGCGTTTTGGTCCGATTCTTCATTTTATAGCCTTTTTGCCTGTAAAATCACACAAAAATGTATTAAGAGGTTTCAAATTATATTTTGTGAATTATGACTGTTTTTCATACATTTTATGTGAATTATGATTGAATTTGAGATGATAAAAACCCTAAAAATGTGTATAAAAATACACATTACAGAATTAAGGGAAGAATTGACGCATGAAACGCAACGCAGAGCATCGTGAGGAAGTGAGGAAGGAAGCCTGAGCTCTGGTTTGAGTTGCCGCTGCTCAAAGAGCGAGCTTGAAGCTCGAACAGCCATCAATGGCGGAAACGGACTGAACGGGAGAAAAATGAGGAAAACTCGATGAACTCTCAACCATTTTCTGCGTTTCAAAGCCCTGCAGGTTCGTGATGATGAGAGGAAGCAAACTGGATCGAAAAATCGAGCTGAAACGAAGCAAAATGGCGAGTTTGATCACTGAGTTCAGAAACGGGTAAAATGGAGTCAGAATCCGATCAGGAATTGGATCCAAAATCCATCATTCGCGAAACCAAAACCCATCAGAAGATTGTTTTAGGATGGATCGCACGCTCGCACGCCACAGAAAACCGAAACAACCGTTATTCAAACTCAGCTCCAACGTTCATCAGAAGACGACTCGTTTCACGCGCGTTCGACCCGTTCCGCCATAAAAGATCAAACGAACATTCAAAAACTCAGCGCCTTATGAAGAGCAGCACGCCACTCGTTTCACGCGATTTATGACCCGTTTCTGCGCAGCAAATCCAGTGGGGCCCGTCAGTCAGTGACTCAACAGATTAACCGCGCGCGTTTTCGAATCTCAGATTCGATCTGAATTCTTCCGCCAGACAGAACAGAGCGAAAATTCATCCGCCCAAAAACCACTCAAATCTCAACGGAATTCAACGAAACTTGGTCCAGATCTTCAGTACAATCCCTTGATCTACCTGAGCCAATCACAAGCCCCGAAATTTCTCTGAACTCTCTATATAAAGAACCGTATTTCAATCCCTCAACACACACCCTTCCATCCAATCTCATCAATTCATTCTTCCATTCTCCAAATTCTTCCAACACACCACTCTTCAATCATCTTCTTAAAGATTCAGTAACTCCATTACTGAATCTCAGAGCGTTTCGAGCTTCAATTTTCGAGTTTGAGTGAAAATTCACCAATTCGGGCTGAATTTGGTGAAAAAGGCAATTGATCGATTCCGGCTGGATCAAGCATCAATTGGAGGTTCAAATCGACTCAAGGAAGCTTCTGGTTGATCTTCTACGTCTCGGTTTGATCCAATTTTCATTTAATCTCTTGTATTCAATTTTAGATCACACGATCCAATTTGTAAAAAATATGATGAACACATGCCTAATTTCGGTTGATTTTATCATGTGTGAGTAGAATCTTGTAGGGATAGGCCTTTTGTGATTGAATTGTTTGAAATCTTGCTTTAATTTGAATTAAATTGACTGATTTGGTTACTGTTCATAATGTGCTGTTAAATCTGGTTTTTTCTGATTTAATCGATTTGGTTGAATTAATTAGGTCATTTAGAACTGAATTTTCCTGCATGTTAAGTCCATTTTATCGTCTTGAATCTTGGTTGAGGTTTTTGCTTGATTTAGTGAAGTTTTTAGTTCAAAAATTGAGATCAAACACTAGTTGGTTGACTGGTGTTTGATCTGAAATTTTGATCTATTTGCTGAGTTTTTCTGGTTGGAAATAATTCAAACTTGTTCCAAATCTGATAAATTGAATATTTTGTGATTAATGATACAATTTATTTTTACTTTAAAATATTTCTCCACGATCTTTGTTTGCACCACAAACTCATGTTTCATGCCTTTGTTCGCTCGTTGCATGAAATAAAAACTCGGCTAGATTTTTCGTAAAGAATATACTAAATTATTCAAATGCAAACCAAAATTTGTCTTCATTTTAAAGTATTTCTCCCAAATCTTTGTTTGCACCTCAAACTCTTGTTTCATTCGTTTGTTCCCTAGTCACATGCAAGAAAAACTCGGCTAGATTTTTTGTAAAAAATATACTAAATTTTTCAAATGCAAACCAAAATTTGTTTTCAGTTTACAATGTTTCTCGACAATCTTTGTTTGCTTCTCAAACTCATGTTTCATGCGTTTGTTCGCTCGTTTCATGAAATAAAAACTCGGCTAGATTTTTCGTTAAGAATATACTATATTATTCAAATGCAAACCAAAATTTGTTTTCATTTTAAAATATTTCTCCACAATCTTTGTTTCCATCTAAAACTCATGTTTCATGCATTTGTTCGCTCATTTTATATAAAAATAACACTGCTAGATTTTTCGTAAATACTATATTATTCAAATGCAAACCAAAATTTATTTTTACTTGAAAATATTTCTCCACGATCTTTGTTTGCATCTCAAACTCATGTTTCATGCCTTTGTTCACTCGTTTCATGAAATAAAAACTCGGCTAGATTTTTCGTAAAGAATATACTATATTATTCAAATGGAAACCAAAATTTGTTTTCATTTTAAAATATTTCTCCACAATCTTTGTTTGCACCTCAATCTCATGTTTCATGCGTTTGTTCGCTCGTTTCATGAAACAAAAACTCGGCTAGATTTTTCGTAAAGAATATACTAAATTATTTAAATGCAAACCAAAATTTGTTTTCATTTTAAAATATTTCTCCACAATCTTTGTTTTTACCTCAATCTCATGTTTCATGTGTTTGTTCGCTCGTTTCATGAAATAAAAACTCGGCTAGATTTTTCGTAAAGAATATACTAAATTATTCAAATGCAAACGAAAATTTGTTTTCAGTTTAAAATATTTCTCCACAATCTTTGTTTCCGTCTAAAACTCATGTTTCATGCATTTGTGCGCTCATTTTATATAAAAACAACACTGCTAGATTTTTCGTAAAAACTAAATTATTCAAATGCAAACCAAAATTTATTTTTACTTTAAAAAAATTCTCCACGATCTTTGTTTGCACCTCAAACTCATGTTTCATGCCTTTGTTCGCTCGTTTCATGAAATAAAAACTCGGCTAGATTTTTCGTAAAGAATATACTATATTATTCAAATGCAAACCAAAATTTGTTTTCATTTTAAAATATTTCTCCACAATCTTTGTTTCCGTCTAAAACTCATGTTTCATGCATTTGTGCGCTCATTTTATATAAAAACAACACTGCTAGATTTTTCGTAAAAACTAAATTATTCAAATGCAAACCAAAATTTATTTTTACTTAAAAAAATTCTCCACGATCTTTGTTTGCACCTCAAACTCATGTTTCATGCCTTTGTTCGCTCGTTTCATGAAATAAAAACTCGGCTAGATTTTTCGTAAAGAATATACTAAATTATTCAAATGCAAACGAAAATTTGTTTTCAGTTTAAAATATTTCTCCACAATCTTTGTTTCCGTCTAAAACTCATGTTTCATGCATTTGTGCGCTCATTTTATATAAAAACAACACTGCTAGATTTTTCGTAAAAACTAAATTATTCAAATGCAAACCAAAATTTATTTTTACTTTAAAAAAATTCTCCACGATCTTTGTTTGCACCTCAAACTCATGTTTCATGCCTTTGTTCGCTCGTTTCATGAAATAAAAACTCGGCTAGATTTTTCGTAAAGAATATACTAAATTATTCAAATGCAAACGAAAATTTGTTTTCAGTTTAAAATATTTCTCCACAATCTTTGTTTCCGTCTAAAACTCATGTTTCATGCATTTGTGCGCTCATTTTATATAAAAACAACACTGTAGATTTTTCGTAAAAACTAAATTATTCAAATGCAAACCAAAATTTATTTTTACTTTAAAAAAATTCTCCACGATCTTTGTTTGCACCTCAAACTCATGTTTCATGCCTTTGTTCGCTCGTTTCATGAAATAAAAACTCGGCTAGATTTTTCGTAAAGAATAAATTAAATTATTCAAATGCAAACGAAAATTTGTTTTCAGTTTAAAATATTTCTCCACAATCTTTGTTTCCGTCTAAAACTCATGTTTCATGCATTTGTGCGCTCATTTTATATAAAAACAACACTGCTAGATTTTTCGTAAAAACTAAATTATTCAAATGCAAACCAAAATTTATTTTTACTTTAAAAAAATTCTCCACGATCTTTGTTTGCACCTCAAACTCATGTTTCGTGCCTTTGTTCGCTCGTTTCATGAAATAAAAACTCGGCTAGATTTTTCGTAAAGAATATACTATATTATTCAAATGCAAACCAAAATTTGTTTTCATTTTAAAATATTTCTCCACAATCTTTGTTTCCACCTCAGTCTCATGTTTCATGCGTTTGTTCGCTCATTTCATGAAATAGAAACTCGGCTAGATTTTTCGTAAAGAATATACTAAATTATTTAAATGCAAACCAAAATTTGTTTTCATTTTAAAATATTTCTCCACAATCTTTGTTTGCACCTCAATCTCATGTTTCACGCGTTTGTTCGCTCGTTTCATGAAATAAAAACTCGGCTTGATTTTTCGTAACGAATATACTAAATTATTCAAATGCAAACGAAAATTTGTTTTCATTTTAAAATATTTCTCCACAATCTTTGTTTCCGTCTAAAACCCATGTTTCATGCATTTGTGCGCTCATTTTATATAAAAATAACACTGCTAGATTTTTCGTAAATACTAAATTATTCAAATGCAAACCAAAATTTATTTTTACTTTAAAATATTTCTCCACGATCTTTGTTTGCACCACAAACTCATGTTTCATGCCTTTGTTCGCTCGTTGCATGAAATAAAAACTCGGCTAGATTTTTCGTAAAGAATATACTAAATTATTCAAATGCAAACCAAAATTTGTCTTCATTTTAAAGTATTTCTCCCAAATCTTTGTTTGCACCTCAAACTCTTGTTTCATTCGTTTGTTCCCTAGTCACATGCAAGAAAAACTCGGCTAGATTTTTTGTAAAAAATATACTAAATTTTTCAAATGCAAACCAAAATTTGTTTTCAGTTTACAATGTTTCTCGACAATCTTTGTTTGCTTCTCAAACTCATGTTTCATGCGTTTGTTCGCTCGTTTCATGAAATAAAAACTCGGCTAGATTTTTCGTTAAGAATATACTATATTATTCAAATGTAAACCAAAATTTGTTTTCATTTTAAAATATTTCTCCACAATCTTTGTTTCCATCTAAAACTCATGTTTCATAAATTTGTTCGCTCATTTTATATAAAAATAACACTGCTAGATTTTTCGTAAATACTATATTATTCAAATGCAAACAAAAATTTATTTTTACTTGAAAATATTTCTCCACGATCTTTGTTTGCAACTCAAACTCATGTTTCATGCCTTTGTTCACTCGTTTCATGAAATAAAAACTCGGCTAGATTTTTCGTAAAGAATATACTATATTATTCAAATGGAAACCAAAATTTGTTTTCATTTTAAAATATTTCTCCACAATCTTTGTTTGCACCTCAATCTCATGTTTCATGCGTTTGTTCGCTCGTTTCATGAAACAAAAACTCGGCTAGATTTTTCGTAAAGAATATACTAAATTATTTAAATGCAAACCAAAATTTGTTTTCGTTTTAAAATATTTCTCCACAATCTTTGTTTTTACCTCAATCTCATGTTTCATGTGTTTGTTCGCTCGTTTCATGAAATAAAAACTCGGCTAGATTTTTCGTAAAGAATATACTAAATTATTCAAATGCAAACGAAAATTTCTTTTCAGTTTAAAATATTTCTCCACAATCTTTGTTTCCATCTAAAACTCATGTTTCATGCATTTGTGCGCTCATTTTATATAAAAATAACACTGCTAGATTTTTCGTAAATACTAAATTATTCAAATGCAAACCAAAATTTGTTTTTACTTTAAAATATTTCTCCACGATCTTTGTTTGCACCTCAAACTCATGTTTCATTCGTTTGTTCGCTCGTTTCATGAAATAAAAACTCGGCTAGATTTTTCGTAAAGAATATACTATATTATTCAAATGCAAACCAAAATTTGTTTTCATTTTAAAATAATTCTCCACAATCTTTGTTTCCACCTCAATCTCATGTTTCATGCGTTTGTTCGCTCGTTTCAAGAAATAAAAACTCGGCTAGATTTTTCGTAAAGAATATACAAAATTATTTAAATGCAAACCAAAATTTGTTTTCATTTTAAAATATTTCTCCACAATCTTTGTTTGCACCTCAATCTCATGTTTCATGCGTTTGTTCGCTCGTTTCATGAAATAAAAACTCGGCTAGATTTTTCGTAAAGAATATACTAAATTATTCAAATGCAAACGAAAATTTGTTTTCAGTTTAAAATATTTCTCCACAATCTTTGTTTCCGTCTAAAACTCATGTTTCATGCATTTGTGCGCTCATTTTATATAAAAACAACACTGCTAGATTTTTCGTAAAAACTAAATTATTCAAATGCAAACCAAAATTTATTTTTACTTTAAAAAAATTCTTCACGATCTTTGTTTGCACCTCAAACTCATGTTTCATGCCTTTGTTCGCTCGTTTCATGAAATAAAAACTCGGCTAGATTTTTCGTAAAGAATATACTATATTATTCAAATGCAAACCAAAATTTGTTTTCATTTTAAAATATTTCTCCACAATCTTTGTTTCCGTCTAAAACTCATGTTTCATGCATTTGTGCGCTCATTTTATATAAAAACAACACTGCTAGATTTTTCGTAAAAACTAAATTATTCAAATGCAAACCAAAATTTATTTTTACTTTAAAAAAATTCTCCACGATCTTTGTTTGCTTCTCAAACTCATGTTTCATGCGTTTGTTCGCTCGTTTCATGAAATAAAAACTCGGCTAGATTTTTCGTAAAGAATATACTAAATTATTCAAATGCAAACGAAAATTTGTTTTCAGTTTAAAATATTTCTCCACAATCTTTGTTTCCGTCTAAAACTCATGTTTCATGCATTTGTGCGCTCATTTTATATAAAAACAACACTGCTAGATTTTTCGTAAAAACTAAATTATTCAAATGCAAACCAAAATTTATTTTTACTTTAAAAAAATTCTCCACGATCTTTGTTTGCACCTCAAACTCATGTTTCATGCCTTTGTTCGCTCGTTTCATGAAATAAAAACTCGGCTAGATTTTTCGTAAAGAATATACTAAATTATTCAAATGCAAACGAAAATTTGTTTTCAGTTTAAAATATTTCTCCACAATCTTTGTTTCCGTCTAAAACTCATGTTTCATGCATTTGTGCGCTCATTTTATATAAAAACAACACTGCTAGATTTTTCGTAAAAACTAAATTATTCAAATGCAAACCAAAATTTATTTTTACTTTAAAAAAATTCTTCACGATCTTTGTTTGCACCTCAAACTCATGTTTCATGCCTTTGTTCGCTCGTTTCATGAAATAAAAACTCGGCTAGATTTTTCGTAAAGAATATACTATATTATTCAAATGCAAACCAAAATTTGTTTTCATTTTAAAATATTTCTCCACAATCTTTGTTTCCGTCTAAAACTCATGTTTCATGCATTTGTGCGCTCATTTTATATAAAAACAACACTGCTAGATTTTTCGTAAAAACTAAATTATTCAAATGCAAACCAAAATTTATTTTTACTTTAAAAAAATTCTCCACGATCTTTGTTTGCTTCTCAAACTCATGTTTCATGCGTTTGTTCGCTCGTTTCATGAAATAAAAACTCGGCTAGATTTTTCGTAAAGAATATACTAAATTATTCAAATGCAAACGAAAATTTGTTTTCAGTTTAAAATATTTCTCCACAATCTTTGTTTCCGTCTAAAACTCATGTTTCATGCATTTGTGCGCTCATTTTATATAAAAACAACACTGCTAGATTTTTCGTAAAAACTAAATTATTCAAATGCAAACCAAAATTTATTTTTACTTTAAAAAAATTCTCCACGATCTTTGTTTGCACCTCAAACTCATGTTTCATGCCTTTGTTCGCTCGTTTCATGAAATAAAAACTCGGCTAGATTTTTCGTAAAGAATATACTATATTATTCAAATGCAAACCAAAATTTGTTTTCATTTTAAAATATTTCTCCACAATCTTTGTTTCCGTCTAAAACTCATGTTTCATGCATTTGTGCGCTCATTTTATATAAAAACAACACTGCTAGATTTTTCGTAAAAACTAAATTATTCAAATGCAAACCAAAATTTATTTTTACTTTAAAAAAATTCTCCACGATCTTTGTTTGCACCTCAAACTCATGTTTCATGCCTTTGTTCGCTCGTTTCATGAAATAAAAACTCGGCTAGATTTTTCGTAACGAATATACTAAATTATTCAAATGCAAACGAAAATTTGTTTTCAGTTTAAAATATTTCTCCACAATCTTTGTTTCCGTCTAAAACTCATGTTTCATGCATTTGTGCGCTCATTTTATATAAAAACAACACTGCTAGATTTTTCGTAAAAACTAAATTATTCAAATGCAAACCAAAATTTATTTTTACTTTAAAAAAATTCTCCACGATCTTTGTTTGCACCTCAAACTCATGTTTCATGCCTTTGTTCGCTCGTTTCATGAAATAAAAACTCGGCTAGATTTTTCGTAAAGAATATACTAAATTATTCAAATGCAAACGAAAATTTGTTTTCAGTTTAAAATATTTCTCCACAATCTTTGTTTCCGTCTAAAACTCATGTTTCATGCATTTGTGCGCTCATTTTATATAAAAACAACACTGTAGATTTTTCGTAAAAACTAAATTATTCAAATGCAAACCAAAATTTATTTTTACTTTAAAAAAATTCTCCACGATCTTTGTTTGCACCTCAAACTCATGTTTCATGCCTTTGTTCGCTCGTTTCATGAAATAAAAACTCGGCTAGATTTTTCGTAAAGAATATACTAAATTATTCAAATGCAAACGAAAATTTGTTTTCAGTTTAAAATATTTCTCCACAATCTTTGTTTCCGTCTAAAACTCATGTTTCATGCATTTGTGCGCTCATTTTATATAAAAACAACACTGCTAGATTTTTCGTAAAAACTAAATTATTCAAATGCAAACCAAAATTTATTTTTACTTTAAAAAAATTCTCCACGATCTTTGTTTGCACCTCAAACTCATGTTTCATGCCTTTGTTCGCTCGTTTCATGAAATAAAAACTCGGCTAGATTTTTCGTAAAGAATATACTAAATTATTCAAATGCAAACCAAAATTTGTCATCATTTTAAAATATTTCTCAAAAATCTTTGTTTGCACCTCAAACTCTTGTTTCATTCCATTGTTCCCTAGTTACATGCAAGAAAAACTCGGCTAGATTTTTTGTAAAAAATATACAAAATTTTTCAAATGCAAACCAAAATTTGTTTTCAGTTTACAATGTTTCTCGACAATCTTTGTTTGCACCTCAAACTCATCTTTCATGCGTTTGTTCGCTCGTTTCATGAAATAAAAACTCGGCTAGATTTTTCGTAAATAATATACTAAATTATTCAAATGCAAACGAAAATTTGTTTTTATTTTAAAATATTTCTCCACAATCTTTGTTTCCATCTAAAACTCATGTTTCATGCATTTGTTCGCTCATTTTATATAAAAATAACACTGCTAGATTTTTCGTAAATACTATATTATTCAAATGCAAACCAAAATTTATTTTTACTTTAAAATATTTCTCCACGATCTTTGTTTGCACCACAAACTCATGTTTCATGCCTTTGTTCGCTCGTTGCATGAAATAAAAACTTGGCTAGATTTTTCGTAAAGAATATACTAAATTATTCAAATGCAAACCAAAATTTGTCTTCATTTTAAAGTATTTCTCCCAAATCTTTGTTTGCACCTCAAACTCTTGTTTCATTCGTTTGTTCCCTAGTCACATGCAAGAAAAACTCGGCTAGATTTTTCGTAAAGAATATACTAAATTATTTAAATGCAAACCAAAATTTGTTTTCATTTTAAAATATTTCTCCACAATCTTTGTTTTTACCTCAATCTCATGTTTCGTGTGTTTGTTCGCTCGTTTCATGAAATAAAAACTCGGCTAGATTTTTCTTAAAGAATATACTAAATTATTCAAATGCAAACGAAAATTTGTTTTCAGTTTAAAATATTTCTCCACAATCTTTGTTTCCATCTAAAACTCATGTTTTATGCATTTGTGCGCTTATTTTATATAAAAATAACACTGCTAGATTTTTCGTAAATACTAAATTATTCAAATGCAAACCAAAATTTATTTTTACTTTAAAATATTTCTCCACGATCTTTGTTTGCACCTCAAACTCATGTTTCATTCATTTGTTCGCTCGTTTCATGAAATAAAAACTCGGCTAGATTTTTCGTAAATAATATACTATATTATTCAAATGGAAACCAAAATTTGTTTTCATTTTAAAATAATTCTCCACAATCTTTGTTTCCACCTCAATCTCATGTTTCATGCGTTTGTTCGCTCGTTTCATGAAATAAAAACTCGGCTAGATTTTTCGTAAAGAATATACTAAATTATTTAAATGCAAACCAAAATTTGTTTTCATTTTATAATATTTCTCCACAATCTTTGTTTCCATCTAAAACTCATGTTTCATGCATTTGTTCGCTCATTTTATATAAAAATAACACTGCTAGATTTTTCGTAAATACTATATTATTCAAATGGAAACCAAAATTTGTTTTCATTTTAAAATAATTCTCCACAATCTTTGTTTCCACCTCAAACTCAAGTTTCATGCCTTTGTTCACTCGTTTCATGAAATAAAAACTCGGCTAGATTTTTCGTAAAGAATATACTAAATTATTTAAATGCAAACCAAAATTTGTTTTCATTTTAAAATATTTCTCCACAATCTTTGTTTGCACCTCAATCTCATGTTTCATGCGTTTGTTCGCTCGTTTCATGAAACAAAAACTCGGCTAGATTTTTCGTAAAGAATATACTAAATTATTTAAATGCAAACCAAAATTTGTTTTCATTTTAAAATATTTCTCCACAATCTTTGTTTTTACCTAAATCTCATGTTTCATGTGTTTGTTCGCTCGTTTCATGAAATAAAAACTCGGCTAGATTTTTCGTAAAGAATATACTAAATTATTCAAATGCAAACGAAAATTTGTTTTCAGTTTAAAATATTTCTCCACAATCTTTGTTTCCATCTAAAACTCATGTTTCATGCATTTGTGCGCTCATTTTATATAAAAATAACACTGCTAGATTTTTCGTAAATACTAAATTATTCAAATGCAAACCAAAATTTATTTTTACTTTAAAATATTTCTCCACGATCTTTGTTTGCACCTCAAACTCATGTTTCATTCATTTGTTCGCTCGTTTCATGAAATAAAAACTCGGCTAGATTTTTCGTAACGAATATACTATATTATTCAAATGGAAACCAAAATTTGTTTTCATTTTAAAATAATTCTCCACAATCTTTGTTTCCACCTCAATCTCATGTTTCATGCGTTTGTTCGCTCGTTTCATGAAATAAAAACTCGGCTAGATTTTTCGTAAAGAATATACTAAATTATTTAAATGCAAACCAAAATTTGTTTTCATTTTATAATATTTCTCCACAATCTTTGTTTCCATCTAAAACTCATGTTTCATGCATTTGTTCGCTCATTTTATATAAAAATAACACTGCTAGATTTTTCGTAAATACTATATTATTCAAATGCAAACCAAAATTTATTTTTACTTTAAAATATTTCTCCACGATATTTGTTTGCACGTCAAACTCATGTTTCATGCCTTTGTTCACTCGTTTCATGAAATAAAAACTCGGCTAGATTTTTCGTAAAGAATATACTAAATTATTTAAATGCAAACCAAAATTTGTTTTCATTTTAAAATATTTCTCCACAATCTTTGTTTGCACCTCAATCTCATGTTTCATGCGTTTGTTCGCTCGTTTCATGAAACAAAAACTCGGCTAGATTTTTCGTAAAGAATATACTAAATTATTTAAATGCAAACCAAAATTTGTTTTCATTTTAAAATATTTCTCCTCAATCTTTGTTTTTACCTAAATCTCATGTTTCATGTGTTTGTTCGCTCGTTTCATGAAATAAAAACTCGGCTAGATTTTTCGTAAAGAATATACTAAATTATTCAAATGCAAACGAAAATGTGTTTTCAGTTTAAAATATTTCTCCACAATCTTTGTTTCCATCTAAAACTCATGTTTTATGCATTTGTGCGCTCATTTTATATAAAAATAACACTGCTAGATTTTTCGTAAATACTAAATTATTCAAATGCAAACCAAAATTTATTTTTACTTTAAAATATTTCTCCACGATCTTTGTTTGCACCTCAAACTCATGTTTCATTCATTTGTTCGCTCGTTTCATGAAATAAAAACTCGGCTAGATTTTTCGTAACGAATATACTAAATTATTTAAATGCAAACCAAAATTTGTTTTCATTTTAAAATATTTCTCCACAATCTTTGTTTCCATCTAAAACTCATGTTTCATGCATTTGTTCGCTCATTTTATATAAAAATAACACTGCTAGATTTTTCGTAAATACTATATTATTCAAATGCAAACCAAAATTTATTTTTACTTTAAAAAATATTTCTCCACGATCTTTGTTTGCACATCAAACTCATGTTTCATGCCTTTGTTCGCTCGTTTCATGAAATAAAAACTCGGCTAGATTTCTCGTAAAGAATATATTATATTATTCAAATGCAAACCAAAATTTGTTTTCATTTTAAAATATTTCTCCACAATCTTTGTTTGCACCTCAGCCTTATGTTTCATGCGTTTGTTCGCTCGTTTCATGAAATAAAAACTCGGCTAGATTTTTCGTAACGAATATACTAAAATATTTAAATGCAAACCAAATTTGTTTTCATTTTAAAATATTTCTCCACAATCTTTGTTTGCACCTCAATCTCATGTTTCATGCGTTTGTTCGCTCGTTTCATGAAATAAAAACTCGGCTAGATTATTCGTAACGAATATACTAAATTATTCAAATGCAAACGAAAATTTGTTACCATTTTAAAATATTTCTCCACAATCTTTGTTTCCATCTAAAACTCATGTTTCATGCATTTGTGCGCTCATTTTATATAAAAATGACACTGCTAGATTTTTCGTAAATACTATATTATTCAAATGCAAACAATAATTTATTTTTACTTTAAAAAATTTCTCCAAGATCTTTGTTTGCACCTCAAACTCATGTTTCATGCCTTTGTTTAGTCGTTTCAAGAAATAAAAACTCGGCTAGATTTTTCCTAAAGAATATACTAAATTATTCAAATGCAAACCTAAATTTGTCTTCATTTTAAAATATTTCTCCACAATCTTTGTTTGCACCTCAATCTCATGTTTCATGCGTTTGTTTGCTCGTTTAATGAAATAAAAACTCGGCTAGATTTTTCGCAAAGAATATACTAAATTATTCAAATGCAAACGAAAATTTGTTTTCATTTTAAAATATTGCTCCACAATCTTTATTTCCACCTAAAACTCATGTTTTATGCATTTGTTCGCTCATTTTATATAAAAATGACACTGCTAGAGTTTTCGTAAATACTATATTATTCAAATGCAAACAATAATTTATTCTTACTTTAAAAAATTTCTCCACGATATTTGTTTGCACCTCAAACTCATGTTTCATGCATTTGTTCGCTCGTTTCATGAAATAAAAACTCAGCTAGATTTTTCGTAAAGAATATACTATATTATTCAAATGCAAACCAATTTTAAAATATTTCTCCACAATCTTTGTTTCCATCTAAAACTCATGTTTCATGCATTTGATCGCTCATTTTATATAAAAATAACACTGCTAGATTTTTCGTAAATACTATATTATTCAAATGCAAACCAAAATTTATTTTTACTTTAAAAAATATTTCTCCACGATCTTTGTTTGCACATCAAACTCATGTTTCATGCCTTTGTTCGCTCGTTTCATGAAATAAAAACTCGGCTAGATTTCTCGTAAAGAATATATTATATTATTCAAATGCAAACCAAAATTTTTTTCATTTTAAAATATTTCTCCACAATCTTTGTTTGCACCTCAATCTCATGTTTCATGCGTTTGTTCGCTCGTTTCATGAAATAAAAATTCGGCTAGATTCTTCGTAAAGAATATACAAAATTATTTAAATGCAAACCAAAATTTGTTTTCATTTTAAAATATTTCTCCTCAATCTTTGTTTTTATCTAAATCTCATGTTTCATGTGTTTGTTCGCTCGTTTCATGAAATAAAAACTCGGCTAGATTTTTCGTAAAGAATATACTAAATTATTCAAATGCAAACGAAAATTTGTTTTCAGTTTAAAATATTTCTCCACAATCTTTGTTTCCATCTAAAACTCATGTTTTATGCATTTGTGCGCTCATTTTATATAAAAATAACACTGCTAGATTTTTCGTAAATACTAAATTATTCAAATGCAAACCAAAATTTATTTTTACTTTAAAATATTTCTCCACGATCTTTGTTTGCACCTCAAACTCATGTTTCATTCATTTGTTCGCTCGTTTCATGAAAAACAAACTCGGCTAGATTTTTCGTAACGAATATACTAAATTATTTAAATGCAAACCAAAATTTGTTTTCAGTTTAAAATATTTCTCCACAATCTTTGTTTCCTTCTAAAACTCATGTTTTATGCATTTGTGCGCTCATTTTATATAAAAATAACACTGCTAGATTTTTCGTAAATACTAAATTATTCAAATGCAAACCAAAATTTATTTTTACTTTAAAATATTTCTACACGATCTTTGTTTGCACCTGAAACTCATGTTTCATGCGTTTGTCCGCTCGTTTCTTGAAATAAAAACTCGGCTAGATTTTTCGTAAAGAATATACTATATTATTCAAATGCAAACCAAATGTTTTCATTTTAAAATATTTCTCCACAATCTTTGTTTGCACCTCAATCTCATGTTTCATGCGTTTGTTCGCTCGTTTCATGAAATCAAAACTCGGCTAGATTTTTCGTAAAGAATATACTAAATTATTCAAATGCAAACAAAAATTTGTCTTCATTTTAAAATATTTCTCAAAAATCTTTGTTTGCACCTCAAGCTCTTGTTTCATTCCATTGTTCCCTAGTTACATGCAAGAAAAACTCGGCTAGATCTTTTGTAAAAAATATACAAAATTTTTCAAATGCAAACCAAAATATGTTTTCAGTTTACAATGTTTCTCGACAATCTTTGTTTGCACCTCAAACTCATCTTTCATGCGTTTGTTCGCTCGTTTCATGAAATAAAAACTCGGCTAGATTTTTCGTAAAGAATATACTAAATTATTCAAATGCAAACGAAAATTTGTTTTCATTTTAAAATATTGCTCCACAATCTTTATTTCCACCTAAAACTCATGTTTTATGCATTTGTTCGCTCATTTTATATAAAAATGACACTGCTAGAGTTTTCGTAAATACTATATTATTCAAATGCAAACAATAATTTATTCTTACTTTAAAAAATTTCTCCACGATATTTGTTTGCACCTCAAACTCATGTTTCATGCATTTGTTCGCTCGTTTCATGAAATAAAAACTCAGCTAGATTTTTCGTAAAGAATATACTATATTATTCAAATGCAAACCAATTTTAAAATATTTCTCCACAATCTTTGTTTCCATCTAAAACTCATGTTTCATGCATTTGATCGCTCATTTTATATAAAAATAACACTGCTAGATTTTTCGTAAATACTATATTATTCAAATGCAAACCAAAATTTATTTTTACTTTAAAAAATATTTCTCCACGATCTTTGTTTGCACATCAAACTCATGTTTCATGCCTTTGTTCGCTCGTTTCATGAAATAAAAATTCGGCTAGATTTCTCGTAAAGAATATATTATATTATTCAAATGCAAACCAAAATTTTTTTCATTTTAAAATATTTCTCCACAATCTTTGTTTGCACCTCAATCTCATGTTTCATGCGTTTGTTCGCTCGTTTCATGAAATAAAAATTCGGCTAGATTCTTCGTAAAGAATATACAAAATTATTTAAATGCAAACCAAAATTTGTTTTCATTTTAAAATATTTCTCCTCAATCTTTGTTTTTATCTAAATCTCATGTTTCATGTGTTTGTTCGCTCGTTTCATGAAATAAAAACTCGGCTAGATTTTTCGTAAAGAATATACTAAATTATTCAAATGCAAACGAAAATTTGTTTTCAGTTTAAAATATTTCTCCACAATCTTTGTTTCCATCTAAAACTCATGTTTTATGCATTTGTGCGCTCATTTTATATAAAAATAACACTGCTAGATTTTTCGTAAATACTAAATTATTCAAATGCAAACCAAAATTTATTTTTACTTTAAAATATTTCTCCACGATCTTTGTTTGCACCTCAAACTCATGTTTCATTCATTTGTTCGCTCGTTTCATGAAAAACAAACTCGGCTAGATTTTTCGTAACGAATATACTAAATTATTTAAATGCAAACCAAAATTTGTTTTCAGTTTAAAATATTTCTCCACAATCTTTGTTTCCTTCTAAAACTCATGTTTTATGCATTTGTGCGCTCATTTTATATAAAAATAACACTGCTAGATTTTTCGTAAATACTAAATTATTCAAATGCAAACCAAAATTTATTTTTACTTTAAAATATTTCTACACGATCTTTGTTTGCACCTGAAACTCATGTTTCATGCGTTTGTCCGCTCGTTTCTTGAAATAAAAACTCGGCTAGATTTTTCGTAAAGAATATACTATATTATTCAAATGCAAACCAAAATTTGTTTTCATTTTAAAATATTTCTCCACAATCTTTGTTTGCACCTCAATCTCATGTTTCATGCGTTTGTTCGCTCGTTTCATGAAATCAAAACTCGGCTAGATTTTTCGTAAAGAATATACTAAATTATTCAAATGCAAACAAAAATTTGTCTTCATTTTAAAATATTTCTCAAAAATCTTTGTTTGCACCTCAAGCTCTTGTTTCATTCCATTGTTCCCTAGTTACATGCAAGAAAAACTCGGCTAGATCTTTTGTAAAAAATATACAAAATTTTTCAAATGCAAACCAAAATATGTTTTCAGTTTACAATGTTTCTCGACAATCTTTGTTTGCACCTCAAACTCATCTTTCATGCGTTTGTTCGCTCGTTTCATGAAATAAAAACTCGGCTAGATTTTTCGTAAAGAATATACTAAATTATTCAAATGCAAACGAAAATTTGTTTTCATTTTAAAATATTGCTCCACAATCTTTATTTCCACCTAAAACTCATGTTTTATGCATTTGTTCGCTCATTTTATATAAAAATGACACTGCTAGAGTTTTCGTAAATACTATATTATTCAAATGCAAACAATAATTTATTCTTACTTTAAAAAATTTCTCCACGATATTTGTTTGCACCTCAAACTCATGTTTCATGCATTTGTTCGCTCGTTTCATGAAATAAAAACTCAGCTAGATTTTTCGTAAAGAATATACTATATTATTCAAATGCAAACCAATTTTAAAATATTTCTCCACAATCTTTGTTTCCATCTAAAACTCATGTTTCATGCATTTGATCGCTCATTTTATATAAAAATAACACTGCTAGATTTTTCGTAAATACTATATTATTCAAATGCAAACCAAAATTTATTTTTACTTTAAAAAATATTTCTCCACGATCTTTGTTTGCACATCAAACTCATGTTTCATGCCTTTGTTCGCTCGTTTCATGAAATAAAAACTCGGCTAGATTTCTCGTAAAGAATATATTATATTATTCAAATGCAAACCAAAATTTTTTTCATTTTAAAATATTTCTCCACAATCTTTGTTTGCACCTCAATCTCATGTTTCATGCGTTTGTTCGCTCGTTTCATGAAATAAAAATTCGGCTAGATTCTTCGTAAAGAATATACAAAATTATTTAAATGCAAACCAAAATTTGTTTTCATTTTAAAATATTTCTCCTCAATCTTTGTTTTTATCTAAATCTCATGTTTCATGTGTTTGTTCGCTCGTTTCATGAAATAAAAACTCGGCTAGATTTTTCGTAAAGAATATACTAAATTATTCAAATGCAAACGAAAATTTGTTTTCAGTTTAAAATATTTCTCCACAATCTTTGTTTCCATCTAAAACTCATGTTTTATTCATTTGTGCGCTCATTTTATATAAAAATAACACTGCTAGATTTTTCGTAAATACTAAATTATTCAAATGCAAACCAAAATTTATTTTTACTTTAAAATATTTCTCCACGATCTTTGTTTGCACCTCAAACTCATGTTTCATTCATTTGTTCGCTCGTTTCATGAAAAACAAACTCGGCTAGATTTTTCGTAACGAATATACTAAATTATTTAAATGCAAACCAAAATTTGTTTTCAGTTTAAAATATTTCTCCACAATCTTTGTTTCCTTCTAAAACTCATGTTTTATGCATTTGTGCGCTCATTTTATATAAAAATAACACTGCTAGATTTTTCGTAAATACTAAATTATTCAAATGCAAACCAAAATTTATTTTTACTTTAAAATATTTCTACACGATCTTTGTTTGCACCTGAAACTCATGTTTCATGCGTTTGTCCGCTCGTTTCTTGAAATAAAAACTCGGCTAGATTTTTCGTAAAGAATATACTATATTATTCAAATGCAAACCAAAATTTGTTTTCATTTTAAAATATTTCTCCACAATCTTTGTTTGCACCTCAATCTCATGTTTCATGCGTTTGTTCGCTCGTTTCATGAAATCAAAACTCGGCTAGATTTTTCGTAAAGAATATACTAAATTATTCAAATGCAAACAAAAATTTGTCTTCATTTTAAAATATTTCTCAAAAATCTTTGTTTGCACCTCAAGCTCTTGTTTCATTCCATTGTTCCCTAGTTACATGCAAGAAAAACTCGGCTAGATCTTTTGTAAAAAATATACAAAATTTTTCAAATGCAAACCAAAATATGTTTTCAGTTTACAATGTTTCTCGACAATCTTTGTTTGCACCTCAAACTCATCTTTCATGCGTTTGTTCGCTCGTTTCATGAAATAAAAACTCGGCTAGATTTTTCGTAAAGAATATACTAAATTATTCAAATGCAAACGAAAATTTGTTTTCATTTTAAAATATTTCTCCACAATCTTTATTTCCCACTAAAACTCATGTTTCATGCTCATTTTATACAAAAATAACACGGCCAGATTTTTCATAAAGAATGATAGTAAATACTAAATTATTCAAATGCAAACCAAAATTTATTTTTACTTTAAAATATTTCTCCACGATCTTTGTTTGCACCTCAAACTCATGTTTCATGCCTTTGTTCGCTCGTTTCGTGAAATAAAAACTCGGCTAGATTTTTCGTAAAGAATATGCTATATTATTCAAATGCAAACAAAAATTTGTTTTCATTTTAAAATATTTCTCAACAATCTTTGTTTGCACTTCAATCTCATGTTTCATGCGTTTGTTCGCTCGTTTCATGAAATAAAAACTCGGCTAGATTTTTCGTAAAGAATATACTAAATTATTCAAATGCAAACCAAAATTTGTCATCATTTTAAAATATTTCTCAAAAATCTTTGTTTGCACCTCAAACTCTTGTTTCATTCCATTGTTCCCTAGTTACATGCAAGAAAAACTCGGCTAGATTTTTTGTAAAAAATATACAAAATTTTTCAAATGCAAACCAAAATTTGTTTTCAGTTTACAATGTTTCTCGACAATCTTTGTTTGCACCTCAAACTCATCTTTCATGCGTTTGTTCGCTCGTTTCATGAAATAAAAACTCGGCTAGATTTTTCGTAAATAATATACTAAATTATTCAAATGCAAACCAAAATTTATTTTTACTTTAAAATATTTCTCCACGATCTTTGTTTGCACCTCAAACTCATGTTTCATTCATTTGTTCGCTCGTTTCATGAAATAAAAACTCGGCTAGATTTTTCGTAACGAATATACTAAATTATTTAAATGCAAACCAAAATTTGTTTTCATTTTAAAATATTTCTCCACAATCTTTGTTTCCATCTAAAACTCATGTTTCATGCATTTGTTCGCTCATTTTATATAAAAATAACACTGCTAGATTTTTCGTAAATACTATATTATTCAAATGCAAACCAAAATTTATTTTTACTTTAAAAAATATTTCTCCACGATCTTTGTTTGCACATCAAACTCATGTTTCATGCCTTTGTTCGCTCGTTTCATGAAATAAAAACTCGGCTAGATTTCTCGTAAAGAATATATTATATTATTCAAATGCAAACCAAAATTTGTTTTCATTTTAAAATATTTCTCCACAATCTTTGTTTGCACCTCAGCCTTATGTTTCATGCGTTTGTTCGCTCGTTTCATGAAATAAAAACTCGGCTAGATTTTTCGTAACGAATATACTAAAATATTTAAATGCAAACCAAATTTGTTTTCATTTTAAAATATTTCTCCACAATCTTTGTTTGCACCTCAATCTCATGTTTCATGCGTTTGTTCGCTCGTTTCATGAAATAAAAACTCGGCTAGATTATTCGTAACGAATATACTAAATTATTCAAATGCAAACGAAAATTTGTTACCATTTTAAAATATTTCTCCACAATCTTTGTTTCCATCTAAAACTCATGTTTCATGCATTTGTGCGCTCATTTTACATAAAAATGACACTGCTAGATTTTTCGTAAATACTATATTATTCAAATGCAAACAATAATTTATTTTTACTTTAAAAAATTTCTCCAAGATCTTTGTTTGCACCTCAAACTCATGTTTCATGCCTTTGTTTAGTCGTTTCAAGAAATAAAAACTCGGCTAGATTTTTCCTAAAGAATATACTAAATTATTCAAATGCAAACCTAAATTTGTCTTCATTTTAAAATATTTCTCCACAATCTTTGTTTGCACCTCAATCTCATGTTTCATGCGTTTGTTTGCTCGTTTAATGAAATAAAAACTCGGCTAGATTTTTCGCAAAGAATATACTAAATTATTCAAATGCAAACGAAAATTTGTTTTCATTTTAAAATATTGCTCCACAATCTTTATTTCCACCTAAAACTCATGTTTTATGCATTTGTTCGCTCATTTTATATAAAAATGACACTGCTAGAGTTTTCGTAAATACTATATTATTCAAATGCAAACAATAATTTATTCTTACTTTAAAAAATTTCTCCACGATATTTGTTTGCACCTCAAACTCATGTTTCATGCATTTGTTCGCTCGTTTCATGAAATAAAAACTCAGCTAGATTTTTCGTAAAGAATATACTATATTATTCAAATGCAAACCAATTTTAAAATATTTCTCCACAATCTTTGTTTCCATCTAAAACTCATGTTTCATGCATTTGATCGCTCATTTTATATAAAAATAACACTGCTAGATTTTTCGTAAATACTATATTATTCAAATGCAAACCAAAATTTATTTTTACTTTAAAAAATATTTCTCCACGATCTTTGTTTGCACATCAAACTCATGTTTCATGCCTTTGTTCGCTCGTTTCATGAAATAAAAACTCGGCTAGATTTCTCGTAAAGAATATATTATATTATTCAAATGCAAACCAAAATTTTTTTCATTTTAAAATATTTCTCCACAATCTTTGTTTGCACCTCAATCTCATGTTTCATGCGTTTGTTCGCTCGTTTCATGAAATAAAAATTCGGCTAGATTCTTCGTAAAGAATATACAAAATTATTTAAATGCAAACCAAAATTTGTTTTCATTTTAAAATATTTCTCCTCAATCTTTGTTTTTATCTAAATCTCATGTTTCATGTGTTTGTTCGCTCGTTTCATGAAATAAAAACTCGGCTAGATTTTTCGTAAAGAATATACTAAATTATTCAAATGCAAACGAAAATTTGTTTTCAGTTTAAAATATTTCTCCACAATCTTTGTTTCCATCTAAAACTCATGTTTTATGCATTTGTGCGCTCATTTTATATAAAAATAACACTGCTAGATTTTTCGTAAATACTAAATTATTCAAATGCAAACCAAAATTTATTTTTACTTTAAAATATTTCTCCACGATCTTTGTTTGCACCTCAAACTCATGTTTCATTCATTTGTTCGCTCGTTTCATGAAAAACAAACTCGGCTAGATTTTTCGTAACGAATATACTAAATTATTTAAATGCAAACCAAAATTTGTTTTCAGTTTAAAATATTTCTCCACAATCTTTGTTTCCTTCTAAAACTCATGTTTTATGCATTTGTGCGCTCATTTTATATAAAAATAACACTGCTAGATTTTTCGTAAATACTAAATTATTCAAATGCAAACCAAAATTTATTTTTACTTTAAAATATTTCTCCACGATCTTTGTTTGCACCTGAAACTCATGTTTCATGCGTTTGTCCGCACGTTTCTTGAAATAAAAACTCGGCTAGATTTTTCGTAAAGAATATACTATATTATTCAAATGCAAACCAAAATTTGTTTTCATTTTAAAATATTTCTCCACAATCTTTGTTTGCACCTCAATCTCATGTTTCATGCGTTTGTTCGCTCGTTTCATGAAATCAAAACTCGGCTAGATTTTTCGTAAAGAATATACTAAATTATTCAAATGCAAACAAAAATTTGTCTTCATTTTAAAATATTTCTCAAAAATCTTTGTTTGCACCTCAAGCTCTTGTTTCATTCCATTGTTCCCTAGTTACATGCAAGAAAAACTCGGCTAGATCTTTTGTAAAAAATATACAAAATTTTTCAAATGCAAACCAAAATATGTTTTCAGTTTACAATGTTTCTCGACAATCTTTGTTTGCACCTCAAACTCATCTTTCATGCGTTTGTTCGCTCGTTTCATGAAATAAAAACTCGGCTAGATTTTTCGTAAAGAATATACTAAATTATTCAAATGCAAACGAAAATTTGTTTTCATTTTAAAATATTTCTCCACAATCTTTATTTCCCACTAAAACTCATGTTTCATGCTCATTTTATACAAAAATAACACGGCCAGATTTTTCATAAAGAATGATAGTAAATACTAAATTATTCAAATGCAAACCAAAATTTATTTTTACTTTAAAATATTTCTCCACGATCTTTGTTTGCACCTCAAACTCATGTTTCATGCCTTTGTTCGCTCGTTTCGTGAAATAAAAACTCGGCTAGATTTTTCGTAAAGAATATGCTATATTATTCAAATGCAAACAAAAATTTGTTTTCATTTTAAAATATTTCTCAACAATCTTTGTTTGCACTTCAATCTCATGTTTCATGCGTTTGTTCGCTCGTTTCATGAAATAAAAACTCGGCTAGATTTTTCGTAAAGAATATACTAAATTATTCAAATGCAAACCAAAATTTGTCATCATTTTAAAATATTTCTCAAAAATCTTTGTTTGCACCTCAAACTCTTGTTTCATTCCATTGTTCCCTAGTTACATGCAAGAAAAACTCGGCTAGATTTTTTGTAAAAAATATACAAAATTTTTCAAATGCAAACCAAAATTTGTTTTCAGTTTACAATGTTTCTCGACAATCTTTGTTTGCACCTCAAACTCATCTTTCATGCGTTTGTTCGCTCGTTTCATGAAATAAAAACTCGGCTAGATTTTTCGTAAATAATATACTAAATTATTCAAATGCAAACGAAAATTTGTTTTCATTTTAAAATATTTCTCCACAATCTTTGTTTCCATCTAAAACTCATGTTTCATGCATTTGTTCGCTCATTTTATATAAAAATAACACTGCTAGATTTTTCGTAAATACTATATTATTCAAATGCAAACCAAAATTTATTTTTACTTTAAAATATTTCTCCACGATCTTTGTTTGCACCACAAACTCATGTTTCATGCCTTTGTTCGCTCGTTGCATGAAATAAAAACTCGGCTAGATTTTTCGTAAAGAATATACTAAATTATTCAAATGCAAACGAAAATTTGTTTTCAGTTTAAAATATTTCTCCACAATCTTTGTTTCTATCTAAAACTCATGTCTTATGCATTTGTGCGCTCATTTTATATAAAAATAACACTGCTAGATTTTTCGTAAATACTAAATTATCAAATGCAAACCAAAATTTATTTTTACTTGAAAACATTTCTCCACGATCTTTGTTTGCACCTCAAACTCATGTTTCATTCATTTGTTCGCTCGTTTCATGAAATAAAAACTCGGCTAGATTTTTCGTAACGAATATACTAAATTATTTAAATGCAAACCAAAATTTGTTTTCATTTTAAAATATTTCTCCACAATCTTTGTTTCCATCTAAAACTCATGTTTCATGCATTTGTTCGCTCATTTTATATAAAAATAACACTGCTAGATTTTTCGTAAATACTATATTATTCAAATGCAAACCAAAATTTATTTTTACTTTAAAAAATATTTCTCCACGATCTTTGTTTGCACATCAAACTCATGTTTCATGCCTTTGTTCGCTCGTTTCATGAAATAAAAACTCGGCTAGATTTCTCGTAAAGAATATATTATATTATTCAAATGCAAACCAAAATTTGTTTTCATTTTAAAATATTTCTCCACAATCTTTGTTTGCACCTCAGTCTTATGTTTCATGCGTTTGTTCGCTCGTTTCATGAAATAAAAACTCGGCTAGATTTTTCGTAACGAATATACTAAATTATTTAAATGCAAACCAAATTTCTTTTCATTTTAAAATATATCTCCACAATCTTTGTTTGCACCTCAATCTCATGTTTCATGCGTTTGTTCGCTCGTTTCATGAAATAAAAACTCGGCTAGATTATTCGTAACGAATATACTAAATTATTCAAATGCAAACGAAAATTTGTTACCATTTTAAAATATTTCTCCACAATCTTTGTTTCCATCTAAAACTCATGTTTCATGCATTTGTGCGCTCATTTTATATAAAAATGACACTGCTAGATTTTTCGTAAATACTATATTATTCAAATGCAAACAATAATTTATTTTTACTTTAAAAAATTTCTCCAAGATCTTTGTTTGAACCTCAAACTCATGTTTCATGCCTTTGTTTAGTCGTTTCAAGAAATAAAAACTCGGCTAGATTTTTCGTAAAGAATATACTAAATTATTCAAATGCAAACCTAAATTTGTCTTCATTTTAAAATATTTCTCCACAATCTTTGTTTGCACCTCAATCTCATGTTTTATGCGTTTGTTTGCTCGTTTCATGAAATAAAAACTCGGCTAGATTTTTCGCAAAGAATATACTAAAATATTCAAATGCAAACGAAAATTTGTTTTCATTTTAAAATATTGCTCCACAATCTTTATTTCCACCTAAAACTCATGTTTTATGCATTTGTTCGCTCATTTTATATAAAAATGACACTGCTAGAGTTTTCGTAAATACTATATTATTCAAATGCAAACAATAATTTATTTTTACTTTAAAAAATTTCTCCACGATATTTGTTTGCACCTCAAACTCATGTTTCATGCATTTGTTCGCTCGTTTCATGAAATAAAAACTCGGCTAGATTTTTCGTAAAGAATATACTATATTATTCAAATGCAAACCAATTTTAAAATATTTCTCCACAATCTTTGTTTCCATCTAAAACTCATGTTTCATGCATTTGATCGCTCATTTTATATAAAAATAACACTGCTAGATTTTTCGTAAATACTATATTATTCAAATGCAAACCAAGATTTATTTTTACTTTAAAAAATATTTCTCCACGATCTTTGTTTGCACATCAAACTCATGTTTCATGCCTTTGTTCGCTCGTTTCATGAAATAAAAACTCGGCTAGATTTCTCGTAAAGAATATATTATATTATTCAAATGCAAACCAAAATTTTTTTCATTTTAAAATATTTCTCCACAATCTTTGTTTGCACCTCAATCTCATGTTTCATGCGTTTGTTCGCTCGTTTCATGAAATAAAAATTCGGCTAGATTTTTCGTAAAGAATATACTAAATTATTTAAATGCAAACCAAAATTTGTTTTCATTTTAAAATATTTCTCCTCAATCTTTGTTTTTATCTAAATCTCATGTTTCATGTGTTTGTTCGCTCGTTTCATGAAATAAAAACTCGGCTAGATTTTTCGTAAAGAATATGCTAAATTATTCAAATGCAAACGAAAATTTGTTTTCAGTTTAAAATATTTCTCCACAATCTTTGTTTCCATCTAAAACTCATGTTTTATGCATTTGTGCGCTCATTTTATATAAAAATAACACTGCTAGATTTTTCGTAAATACTAAATTATTCAAATGCAAACCAAAATTTATTTTTACTTTAAAATATTTCTCCACGATCTTTGTTTGCACCTCAAACTCATGTTTCATTCATTTGTTCGCTCGTTTCATGAAATAAAAACTCGGCTAGATTTTTCGTAACGAATATACTAAATTATTTAAATGCAAACCAAAATTTGTTTTCATTTTAAAATATTTCTCCACAATCTTTGTTTCCATCTAAAACTCATGTTTCATGCATTTGTTCGCTCATTTTATATAAAAATAACACTGCTAGATTTTTCGTAAATACTATATTATTCAAATGCAAACCAAAATTTATTTTTACTTTAAAAAATATTTCTCCACGATCTTTGTTTGCACATCAAACTCATGTTTCATGCCTTTGTTCGCTCGTTTCATGAAATAAAAACTCGGCTAGATTTCTCGTAAAGAATATATTATATTATTCAAATGCAAACCAAAATTTGTTTTCATTTTAAAATATTTCTCCACAATCTTTGTTTGCACCTCAGTCTTATGTTTCATGCGTTTGTTCGCTCGTTTCATGAAATAAAAACTCGGCTAGATTTTTCGTAACGAATATACTAAATTATTTAAATGCAAACCAAATTTGTTTTCATTTTAAAATATTTCTCCACAATCTTTGTTTGCACCTCAATCTCATGTTTCATGCGTTTGTTCGCTCGTTTCATGAAATAAAAACTCGGCTAGATTATTCGTAACGAATATACTAAATTATTCAAATGCAAACGAAAATTTCTTACCATTTTAAAATATTTCTCCACAATCTTTGTTTCCATCTAAAACTCATGTTTCATGCATTTGTGCGCTCATTTTATATAAAAATGACACTGCTAGATTTTTCGTAAATTGCTTCTCAAACTCATGTTTCATGCGTTTGTTCGCTCGTTTCATGAAATAAAAACTCGGCTAGATTTTTCGTAAAGAATATACTATATTATTCAAATGCAAACCAAAATTTGTTTTCATTTTAAAATATTTCTCCACAATCTTTGTTTCCATCTAAAACTCATGTTTCATGCATTTGTTCGCTCATTTTATATAAAATTAACACTGCTAGATTTTTCGTAAATACTATATTATTCAAATGCAAACCAAAATTTATTTTTACTTTAAAATATTTCTCCACGATCTTTGTTTGCACCTCAAACTCATGTTTCATGCCTTTGTTCGCTCGGTTCATGAAATAAAAACTCGGTTAGATTTTTCATAAAGAATATATTAAATTGTTCAAATGCAAACCAAAATTTGTCTTCATTTTAAAATATTTCTCCCAAATCGTTGTTTGCACCTCAAACTCTTGTTTCATTCGTTTGTTCCCTAGTTACATGCAAGAAAAACACGGCTAGATTTTTTGTAAAAAATATACTAAATTTTTCAAATGCAAACCACAATTTGTTTTCAGTTTACAATGTTTCTCGACAATCTTTGTTTGCTTCTCAAACTCATGTTTCATGCGTTTGTTCGCTCGTTTCATGAAATAAAAACTCGGCCAGATTTTTCGTAAAGAATATACTATATTATTCAAATGCAAACCAAAATTTGTTTTCATTTTAAAATATTTCTCCACAATCTTTGTTTCCATCTAAAACTCATGTTTCATGCATTTGTTCGCTCATTTTATATAAAAATAACACTGCTAGATTTTTCGTAAATACTATATTATTCAAATGCAAACCAAAATTTATTTTTACTTTAAAATATTTCTCCACGATCTTTGTTTGCACCTCAAACTCTTGTTTCATGCGTTTGTTCGCTCGTTTCATGAAATAAAAACTCGGCTAGATTTTTCGTAAAGAATATACTAAATTATTTAAATGCAAACCAAATTTGTTTTCATTTTAAAATATTTCTCCACAATCTTTGTTTGCACCTCAATCTCATGTTTCATGCGTTTGTTCGCTCGTTTCATGAAATAAAAACTCGGCTAGATTATTCGTAACGAATATACTAAATTATTCAAATGCAAACGAAAATTTGTTACCATTTTAAAATATTTCTCCACAATCTTTGTTTCCATCTAAAACTCATGTTTCATGCATTTGTGCGCTCATTTTATATAAAAATGACACTGCTAGATTTTTCGTAAATTGCTTCTCAAACTCATGTTTCATGCGTTTGTTCGCTCGTTTCATGAAATAAAAACTCGGCTAGATTTTTCGTAAAGAATATACTATATTATTCAAATGCAAACCAAAATTTGTTTTCATTTTAAAATATTTCTCCACAATCTTTGTTTCCATCTAAAACTCATGTTTCATGCATTTGTTCGCTCATTTTATATAAAATTAACACTGCTAGATTTTTCGTAAATACTATATTATTCAAATGCAAACCAAAATTTATTTTTACTTTAAAATATTTCTCCACGATCTTTGTTTGCACCTCAAACTCATGTTTCATGCCTTTGTTCGCTCGGTTCATGAAATAAAAACTCGGTTAGATTTTTCATAAAGAATATATTAAATTGTTCAAATGCAAACCAAAATTTGTCTTCATTTTAAAATATTTCTCCCAAATCGTTGTTTGCACCTCAAACTCTTGTTTCATTCGTTTGTTCCCTAGTTACATGCAAGAAAAACACGGCTAGATTTTTTGTAAAAAATATACTAAATTTTTTAAATGCAAACCACAATTTGTTTTCAGTTTACAATGTTTCTCGACAATCTTTGTTTGCTTCTCAAACTCATGTTTCATGCGTTTGTTCGCTCGTTTCATGAAATAAAAACTCGGCCAGATTTTTCGTAAAGAATATACTATATTATTCAAATGCAAACCAAAATTTGTTTTCATTTTAAAATATTTCTCCACAATCTTTGTTTCCATCTAAAACTCATGTTTCATGCATTTGTTCGCTCATTTTATATAAAAATAACACTGCTAGATTTTTCGTAAATACTATATTATTCAAATGCAAACCAAAATTTATTTTTACTTTAAAATATTTCTCCACAATCTTTGTTTGCACCTCAATCTCATGTTTCATGCGTTTGTTCGCTCGTTTCATGAAATAAAAACTCGGCTAGATTATTCGTAACGAATATACTAAATTATTCAAATGCAAACGAAAATTTGTTACCATTTTAAAATATTTCTCCACAATCTTTGTTTCCATCTAAAACTCATGTTTCATGCATTTGTGCGCTCATTTTATATAAAAATGACACTGCTAGATTTTTCGTAAATTGCTTCTCAAACTCATGTTTCATGCGTTTGTTCGCTCGTTTCATGAAATAAAAACTCGGCTAGATTTTTCGTAAAGAATATACTATATTATTCAAATGCAAACCAAAATTTGTTTTCATTTTAAAATATTTCTCCACAATCTTTGTTTCCATCTAAAACTCATGTTTCATGCATTTGTTCGCTCATTTTATATAAAATTAACACTGCTAGATTTTTCGTAAATACTATATTATTCAAATGCAAACCAAAATTTATTTTTACTTTAAAATATTTCTCCACGATCTTTGTTTGCACCTCAAACTCATGTTTCATGCCTTTGTTCGCTCGGTTCATGAAATAAAAACTCGGTTAGATTTTTCATAAAGAATATATTAAATTGTTCAAATGCAAACCAAAATTTGTCTTCATTTTAAAATATTTCTCCCAAATCGTTGTTTGCACCTCAAACTCTTGTTTCATTCGTTTGTTCCCTAGTTACATGCAAGAAAAACACGGCTAGATTTTTTGTAAAAAATATACTAAATTTTTTAAATGCAAACCACAATTTGTTTTCAGTTTACAATGTTTCTCGACAATCTTTGTTTGCTTCTCAAACTCATGTTTCATGCGTTTGTTCGCTCGTTTCATGAAATAAAAACTCGGCCAGATTTTTCGTAAAGAATATACTATATTATTCAAATGCAAACCAAAATTTGTTTTCATTTTAAAATATTTCTCCACAATCTTTGTTTCCATCTAAAACTCATGTTTCATGCATTTGTTCGCTCATTTTATATAAAAATAACACTGCTAGATTTTTCGTAAATACTATATTATTCAAATGCAAACCAAAATTTATTTTTACTTTAAAATATTTCTCCACAATCTTTGTTTGCACCTCAATCTCATGTTTCATGCGTTTGTTCGCTCGTTTCATGAAATAAAAACTCGGCTAGATTATTCGTAACGAATATACTAAATTATTCAAATGCAAACGAAAATTTGTTACCATTTTAAAATATTTCTCCACAATCTTTGTTTCCATCTAAAACTCATGTTTCATGCATTTGTGCGCTCATTTTATATAAAAATGACACTGCTAGATTTTTCGTAAATTGCTTCTCAAACTCATGTTTCATGCGTTTGTTCGCTCGTTTCATGAAATAAAAACTCGGCTAGATTTTTCGTAAAGAATATACTATATTATTCAAATGCAAACCAAAATTTGTTTTCATTTTAAAATATTTCTCCACAATCTTTGTTTCCATCTAAAACTCATGTTTCATGCATTTGTTCGCTCATTTTATATAAAATTAACACTGCTAGATTTTTCGTAAATACTATATTATTCAAATGCAAACCAAAATTTATTTTTACTTTAAAATATTTCTCCACGATCTTTGTTTGCACCTCAAACTCATGTTTCATGCCTTTGTTCGCTCGGTTCATGAAATAAAAACTCGGTTAGATTTTTCATAAAGAATATATTAAATTGTTCAAATGCAAACCAAAATTTGTCTTCATTTTAAAATATTTCTCCCAAATCGTTGTTTGCACCTCAAACTCTTGTTTCATTCGTTTGTTCCCTAGTTACATGCAAGAAAAACACGGCTAGATTTTTTGTAAAAAATATACTAAATTTTTCAAATGCAAACCACAATTTGTTTTCAGTTTACAATGTTTCTCGACAATCTTTGTTTGCTTCTCAAACTCATGTTTCATGCGTTTGTTCGCTCGTTTCATGAAATAAAAACTCGGCCAGATTTTTCGTAAAGAATATACTATATTATTCAAATGCAAACCAAAATTTGTTTTCATTTTAAAATATTTCTCCACAATCTTTGTTTCCATCTAAAACTCATGTTTCATGCATTTGTTCGCTCATTTTATATAAAAATAACACTGCTAGATTTTTCGTAAATACTATATTATTCAAATGCAAACCAAAATTTATTTTTACTTTAAAATATTTCTCCACGATCTTTGTTTGCACCTCAAACTCTTGTTTCATGCGTTTGTTCGCTCGTTTCATGAAATAAAAACTCGGCTAGATTTTTCGTAAAGAATATACTAAATTATTTAAATGCAAACCAAAATTTGTTTTCATTTTAAAATATTTCTCCACAATCTTTGTTTGCACCTCAATCTCATGTTTCATGCGTATGTTCGCTCATTTCATGAAATAAAAACTCGGCTAGATTTTTCGTAACGAATATACTAAATTATTCAAATGCAAACGAAAATATGTTTTCATTTTAAAATATTTCTCCACAATCTTTGTTTCCATCTAAAACTCATGTTTCATGCATTTGTGCGCTCATTTTATATAAAAATGACACTGCTAGATTTTTCGCAAATACTAAATTATTCGAATGCAAACCAAAATTTATTTTCGCTTTAAAATATTTCTCCACGATCTTTGTTTGCACCTCAAACTCATGTTTCATGCCTTTGTTCGCTCGTTTCATGAAATAAAAACTCGGTTAGATTTTTCGTAAAGAATATACTAAATTGTTCAAATGCAAACCAAAATTTGTCTTCATTTTAAAATATTTCTCCCAAATCGTTGTTTGCACCTCAAACTCTTGTTTCATTCGTTTGTTCCCTAGTCACATGCAAGAAAAACACGGCTAGATTTTTTGTGAAAAATATACTAAATTTTTCAAATGCAAACCAAAATTTGTTTTCAGTTTACAATGTTTCTCGACAATCTTTGTTTGCTTCTCAAACTCATGTTTCATGCGTTTGTTCGCTCGTTTCATGAAATAAAAACTCGGCTAGATTTTTCGTAAAGAATATACTATATTATTCAAATGCAAACCAAAATTTGTTTTCATTTTAAAATATTTCTCCACAATCTTTGTTTCCATCTAAAACTCATGTTTCATGCATTTGTTCGCTCATTTTATATAAAAATAACACTGCTAGATTTTTCGTAAATACTATATTATTCAAATGCAAACCAAAATTTATTTTTACTTTAAAATATTTCTCCACGATATTTGTTTGCACCTCAAACTCATGTTTCATGCGTTTGTTCGCTCGTTTCATGAAATAAAAACTCGGCTAGATTTTTCGTAAAGAATATACTAAATTATTTAAATGCAAACCAAAATTTGTTTTCATTTTAAAATATTTCTCCACAATCTTTGTTTGCACCTCAATCTCATGTTTCATGCGTTTGTTCGCTCGTTTCATGAAATAAAAACTCGGCTAGATTTTTCGTAAAGAATATACTATATTATTCAAATGCAAACAAAAATTTGTTTTCATTTTAAAATATTTCTCCACAATCTTTGTTTCCATCTAAAACTCATGTTTCATGCATTTGTTCGCTCATTTTATATAAAAATAACACTGCTAGTTTTTTCGTAAATACTATATTATTCAAATGCGAACCAAAATTTATTTTTACTTTAAAATATTTCTCCACGATCATTGTTTGCACCTCAAACTCATGTTTCATGCGTTTGTTCGCTCGTTTCATGAAATAAAAACTCGGCTAGATTTTTCGTAAAGAATATACTAAATTGTTCAAATGCAAACCAAAATTTGTCTTCATTTTAAAATATTTCTCCCAAATCGTTGTTTGCACCTCAAACTCTTGTTTCATTCGTTTGTTCCCTAATTACATGCAAGTAAAACACGGCTAGATTTTTTGTGAAAAATATACTAAATTTTTCAAATGCGAACCAAAATTTGTTTTCAGTTTACAATGTTTCTCGACAATCTTTGTTTGCTTCTCAAACTCATGTTTCATGCGTTTGTTCGCTCGTTTCATGAAATAAAAACTCGGCTAGATTTTTCGTAAAGAATATACTATATTATTCAAATGCAAACAAAAATTTGTTTTCATTTTAAAATATTTCTCCACAATCTTTGTTTCCATCTAAAACTCATGTTTCATGCATTTGTTCGCTCATTTTATATAAAAATAACACTGCTAGTTTTTTCGTAAATACTATATTATTCAAATGCGAACCAAAATTTATTTTTACTTTAAAATATTTCTCCACGATCATTGTTTGCACCTCAAACTCATGTTTCATGCGTTTGTTCGCTCGTTTCATGAAATAAAAACTCGGCTAGATTTTTCGTAAAGAATATACTAAATTGTTCAAATGCAAACCAAAATTTGTCTTCATTTTAAAATATTTCTCCCAAATCGTTGTTTGCACCTCAAACTCTTGTTTCATTCGTTTGTTCCCTAGTTACATGCAAGTAAAACACGGCTAGATTTTTTGTGAAAAATATACTAAATTTTTCAAATGCGAACCAAAATTTGTTTTCAGTTTACAATGTTTCTCGACAATCTTTGTTTGCTTCTCAAACTCATGTTTCATGCGTTTGTTCGCTCGTTTCATGAAATAAAAACTCGGCTAGATTTTTCGTAAAGAATATACTATATTATTCAAATGCAAACAAAAATTTGTTTTCATTTTAAAATATTTCTCCACAATCTTTGTTTCCATCTAAAACTCATGTTTCATGCATTTGTTCGCTCATTTTATATAAAAATAACACTGCTAGATTTTTCGTAAATACTATATTATTCAAATGCAAACCAAAATTTATTTTTACTTTAAAATAGTTCGCCACGATATTTGTTTGCACCTCAAACTCATGTTTCATGCGTTTGTTCGCTCGTTTCATGAAATAAAAACTCGGCTAGATTTTTCGTAAAGAATATACTAAATTATTTAAATGCAAACCAAAATTTGTTTTCATTTTAAAATATTTCTCCACAATCTTTGTTTGCACCTCAATCTCATGTTTCATGCGTTTGTTCGCTCGTTTCATGAAATAAAAACTCGGCTAGATTTTTCGTAAAGAATATACTATATTATTCAAATGCAAACAAAAATTTGTTTTCATTTTAAAATATTTCTCCACAATCTTTGTTTCCATCTAAAACTCATGTTTCATGCATTTGTTCGCTCATTTTATATAAAAATAACACTGCTAGATTTTTCGTAAATACTATATTATTCAAATGCAAACCAAAATTTATTTTTACTTTAAAATATTTCTCCACGATCTTTGTTTGCACCTAAAACTCTTGTTTCATTCGTTTGTTCCCTAGTTACATGCAAGAAAAACTCGGCCAGATTTTTTGTAAAAAATATACTAAATTTTTCAAATGGAAACCAAAATTTGTTTTCAGTTTACAATGTTTCTCGACAATCTTTGTTTGCTTCTCAAACTCATGTTTCATGCGTTTGTTCGCTCGTTTCATGAAATAAAAACTCGGCTAGATTTTTCGTAACGAATATACTAAATTATTCAAATGCAAACGAAAATTTGTTTTCATTTTAAAATATTTCTCCACAATCTTTCTTTCCATCTAAAACTCATGTTTCATGCATTTGTGCGCTCATTTTATATAAAAATAACACTGCTATATTTTTCGTAAATACTAAATTATTCAAATGCAAACCAAAATTTATTTTTACTTTAAAATATTTCTCCACGATCTTTGTTTGCACCTCAAACTCATGTTTCATGCGTTTGTTCGCTCGTTTCATGAAATAAAAACTCGGCTAGATTTTTCGTAAAGAATATACTAAATTATTCAAATGCAAACCAAATTTGTCTTCATTTTAAAATATTTCTCCCAAATCTTTGTTTGCACCTAAAACTCTTGTTTCATTCGTTTGTTCCCTAGTTACATGCAAGAAAAACTCGGCCAGATTTTTTGTAAAAAATATACTAAATTTTTCAAATGGAAACCAAAATTTGTTTTCAGTTTACAATGTTTCTCGACAATCTTTGTTTGCTTCTCAAACTCATGTTTCATGCGCTTGTTCGCTCGTTTCATGAAATAAAAACTCGGCTAGATTTTTCGAAACAAATATACAAAACTATTCAAATGCAAACCAAAATTTGTTTTCATTTTAAAATATTTCTCCACAATCTTTGTTTCCATCTAAAACTCATGTTTCATGCATTTGTTCGCTCATTTTATATAAAAATAACACTGCTAGATTTTTCGTAAATACTATATTATTCAAATGCAAACCAAAATTTATTTTTACTTTAAAATATTTCTCCACGATCTTTGTTTGCACCTCAAACTCATGTTTCTTGCCTTTGTTCACTCGTTTCATGAAATAAAAATTCGGCTAGATTTTTCGTAAAGAATATACTATATTATTCAAATGCAAACCAAAATTTGTTTTCATTTTAAAATATTTCTCCACAATCTTTGTTTGCACCTCAATCTCATGTTTCATGCGTTTGTTCGCTCATTTCATGAAATAAAAACTCGGCTAGATTTTTCGTAAAGAATATACTAAATTATTTAAATGCAAACCAAAATTTGTTTTCATTTTAAAATATTTCTCCACAATCTTTGTTTACACCTCAATCTCATGTTTCATGCGTTTGTTCGCTCGTTTCATGAAATAAAAACTCGGCTAGATTTTTCGAAACAAATATACAAAACTATTCAAATGCAAACGAAAATTTGTTTTCATTTTAAAATATTTCTCCACAATCTTTCTTTCCATCTAAAACTCATGTTTCATGCATTTGTGCGCTCATTTTATATAAAAATAACACTGCTATATTTTTCGTAAATACTAAATTATTCAAATGCAAACCAAAATTTATTTTTACTTTAAAATATTTCTCCACGATCTTTGTTTGCACCTCAAACTCATGTTTCATGCGTTTGTTCGCTCGTTTCATGAAATAAAAACTCGGCTAGATTTTTCGTAAAGAATATACTAAATTATTCAAATGCAAACCAAATTTGTCTTCATTTTAAAATATTTCTCCCAAATCTTTGTTTGCACCTAAAACTCTTGTTTCATTCGTTTGTTCCCTAGTTACATGCAAGAAAAACTCGGCCAGATTTTTTGTAAAAAATATACTAAATTTTTCAAATGGAAACCAAAATTTGTTTTCAGTTTACAATGTTTCTCGACAATCTTTGTTTGCTTCTCAAACTCATGTTTCATGCGCTTGTTCGCTCGTTTCATGAAATAAAAACTCGGCTAGATTTTTCGAAACAAATATACAAAACTATTCAAATGCAAACCAAAATTTGTTTTCATTTTAAAATATTTCTCCACAATCTTTGTTTCCATCTAAAACTCATGTTTCATGCATTTGTTCGCTCATTTTATATAAAAATAACACTGCTAGATTTTTCGTAAATACTATATATATTCAAATGCAAACCAAAATTTATTTTTACTTTAAAATATTTCTCCACGATCTTTGTTTGCACCTCAAACTCATGTTTCATGCCTTTGTTCACTCGTTTCATGAAATAAAAACTCGGCTCGATTTTTCGTAAAGAATATACTATATTATTCAAATGCAAACCAAAATTTGTTTTCATTTTAAAATATTTCTCCACAATCTTTGTTTGCACCTCAATCTCATGATTCATGCGTTTGTTCGCTCATCTCATGAAATAAAAACTCGGCTAGATTTTTCGTAAAGAATATACTAAATTATTTAAATGCAAACCAAAATTTGTTTTCATTTTAAAATATTTCTCCACAATCTTTGTTTACACCTCAATCTCATGTTTCATGCGTTTGTTCGCTCGTTTCATGAAATAAAAACTCGGCTAGATTTTTCGAAACAAATATACAAAACTATTCAAATGCAAACGAAAATTTCTTTTCATTTTAAAATATTTCTCCACAATCTTTGTTTCCATCTAAAACTCATGTTTCATGCATTTGTGCGCTCATTTTATATAAAAATAACACTGCTAGATTTTTCGTAAATACTAAATTATTCAAATGCAAACCAAAATTTATTTTTACTTTAAAATATTTCTCCACGATCTTTGTTTGCACCTCAAACTCATGTTTCATGCCTTTGTTCGCTCGTTTCATGAAATAAAAACTCCGCTAGATTTTTCGTAAAGAATATACTAAATTGTTCAAATGCAAACCAAAATTTGTCTTCATTTTAAAATATTTCTCCCAAATCTTTGTTTGCAGCTCAAACTCTTGTTTCATTCGATTGTTCCCTAGTTACATGCAAGAAAAACACGGCTAGATTTTTTGTAAAAAATATACTAAATTTTTCAAATGCAAACCAAAATTTGTTTTCAGTATACAATGTTTCTAGACAATCTTTGTTTGCTTCTCAAACTCATGTTTCATGCGTTTGTTCCCTCGTTTCATGAAATAAAAACTCGGCTAGATTTTTCGTAAAGAATATACTATATTATTCAAATGAAAACCAAAATTTGTTTTCATTTTAAAATATTTCTCCACAATCTTTGTTTGCACCTCAATCTCATGTTTCATGCGTTTGTTCGCTCGTTTCATGAAATAAAAACTCGGCTAGATTTTTCGTAACGAATATACTAAATTATTCAAATGCAAACGAAAATTTGTTTTCATTTTAAAATATTTCTCCACAATCTTTGTTTCCATCTAAAACTCATGTTTCATGCATTTGTGCGCTCATTTTATATAAAAATAACACTGCTATATTTTTCGTAAATACTAAATTATTGAAATGCAAACCAAAATTTATTTTTACTTTAAAATATTTCTCCACGATCTTTGTTTGCACCTCAAACTCATGTTTCATGCGTTTGTTCGCTCGTTTCATGAAATAAAAACTCGGCTAGATTTTTCGTAAAGAATATACTAAATTATTCAAATGCAAACCAAATTTGTCTTCGTTTTAAAATATTTCTCCCAAATCTTTGTTTGCACCTAAAACTCTTGTTTCATTCGTTTGTTCCCTAATTACATGCAAGAAAAACTCGGCTAGATTTTTCGTAAATACTATATTATTCAAATGCAAACCAAAATTTATTTTTACTTTAAAATATTTCTCCACGATCTTTGTTTGCACCTCAAACTCATGTTTCATGCGTTTGTTCGCTCGTTTCATGAAATAAAAACTCGGCTAGATTTTTCGTAAAGAATATACTAAATTATTTAAATGCAAACCAAAATTTGTTTTCATTTTAAAATATTTCTCCACAATCTTTGTTTGCACCTCAATCTCATGTTTCATGCGTTTGTTCGCTCGTTTCATGAAATAAAAACTCGGCTAGATTTTTCGTAACGAATATACTAAATTATTCAAATGCAAACGAAAATTTGTTTTCATTTTAAAATATTTCTCCACAATCTTTGTTTCCGTCTAAAACTCATGTTTCATGCATTTGTGCGCTCATTTTATATAAAAATAACACTGCTATATTTTTCGTAAATACTAAATTATTCAAATGCAAACCAAAATTTATTTTTACTTTAAAATATTTCTCCACGATCTTTGTTTGCACCTCAAACTCATGTTTCATGCCTTTGTTCGCTCGTTTCATGAAATAAAAACTCGGCTAGATTTTTCGTAAAGAATATACTAAATTATTCAAATGCAAACCAAATTTGTCTTCGTTTTAAACTATTTCTCCCAAATCTTTGTTTGCACCTAAAACTCTTGTTTCATTCGTTTGTTCCCTAGTTACATGCAGGAAAAACTCGGCAAGATTTTTTGTAAAAAATATACTAAATTTTTCAAATGCAAACCAAAATTTGTTTTCAGTTTACAATGTTTCTCGACAATCTTTGTTTGCTTCTCAAACTCATGTTTCATGCGCTTGTTCGCTCGTTTCATGAAATAAAAACTCGGCTAGATTTTTTATAAAGAATATACTAAATTATTTAAATGCAAACCAAAATTTGTTTTCATTTTAAAATATTTATCCACAATCTTTGTTTGCACCTCAATCTCATGTTTCATGCGTTTGTTCGCTCGTTTCATGAAATAAAAACTCGGCTAGATTTTTCGTAACGAGTATACTAAATTATTCAAATGCAAACGAAAATGTGTTTCATTTTAAAATATTTCTCCACAATCTTTGTTTCCATCTAAAACTCATGTTTCATGCATTTGTGCGCTCATTTTATATAAAAATAACACTGCTAGATTTTTCGTAAATACTAAATTATTAGAATGCAAACCAAAATTTATTTTTACTTTAAATTATTTCCCCACGATCTTTGTTTGCACCTCAAACTCATGTTTCATGCGTTTGTTCGCTCGTTTCATGAAATAAAAACTCGGCTAGATTTTTCGTAAAGAATATACTAAATTGTTCAAATGCAAACCAAAATTTGTCTTCATTTTAAAATATTTCTCCCAAATCGTTGTTTGCACCTCAAACTCTTGTTTCATTCGTTTGTTCCCTAGTTACATGCAAGAAAAACACGGCTAGATTTTTTGTAAAAAATATACTAAATTTTTCAAATGCAAACCAAAATTTGTTTTCAGTATACAATGTTTCTCGACAATCTTTGTTTGCTTCTCAAACTCATGTTTCATGCGTTTGTTCGCTCGTTTCATGAAATAAAAACTCGGCTAGATTTTTCGTAAAGAATATACTATATTATTCAAATGCAAACCAAAATTTGTTTTCATTTTAAAATATTTCTCCACAATCTTTGTTTCCATCTAAAACTCATGTTTCATGCATTTGTTCGCTCATTTTATATAAAAATAACACTGCTAGATTTTTCGTAAATACTATATTATTCAAATGCAAACCAAAATTTATTTTTACTTTAAAATATTTCTCCACGATCTTTGTTTGCACCTCAAACTCATGTTTCATGCCTTTGTTCACTCGTTTCATGAAATAAAAACTCGGCTAGATTTTTCGTAAAGAATATACTATATTATTCACATGCAAACCAAAATTTATTTTTACTTTAAAATATTCCTCCACGATCTTTGTTTGCACCTCAAACTCATGTTTCATGCCTTTGTTCCCTCGTTTCATGAAATAAATACTCGGCTAGATTTTTCGTAAAGAATATACTAAAATATTTAAATGCAAACCAAAATTTGTTTTCATTTTAAAATATTTCTCCACAATCTTTGTTTGCACCTCAATCTCATGTTTCATGCGTTTGTTCGTTCGTTTCATGAAATAAAAACTCGGCTAGATTTTTCGTAACGAATATACTAAATTATTCAAATGCAAACGAAAATTTGTTTTCAGTTTAAAATATTTCTCCACAATCTTTGTTTCCATCTAAAACTCATGTTTCATGCATTTGTGCGCTCATTTTATATAAAAATAACACTGCTAGATTTTTCGTAAATACTAAATTATTCAAATGCAAACCAAAAGTTGTTTTCAGTATACAATGCTTCTCGACAATCTTTGTTTGCTCCTCAAACTCATGTTTCATGCGTTTGTTCGCTCGTTTCATGAAATAAAAACTCGGCTAGATTTTTCGTAAAGAATATACTATATTATTCAAATGCAAACCAATTTTAAAATATTTCTCCACAATCTTTGTTTCCATCTAAAACTCATGTTTCATGCATTGGTTCGCTCATTTTATATAAAAATAACACTGCTAGATTTTTCGTAAATACTAAATTACTCAAATGCAAACCAAAATTTATTTTTACTTTAAAATATTTCTCCACGATCGTTGTTTGCACCTCAAACTCATGTTTCATGCCTTTGTTCGCTCGTTTCATGAAATAAAAACTCGGCTAGATTTTTCGTAAAGAATATACTAAATTATTTAAATGCAAACCAAAATTTGTTTTCATTTTAAAATATTTCTCCACAATCTTTGTTTACACCTCAATCTCACGTTTCAAGCGTTTGTTCGCTCGTTTCATGAAATAAAAACTCGGCTAGATTTGTCGAAACAAATATACAAAACTATTCAAATGCAAACGAATATTTGTTTTCATTTTAAAATATTTCTCCACAATCTTTGTTTCCATCTAAAACTCATGTTTCATGCATTTGTGCGCTCATTTTATATAAAAATAACACTGCTAGATTTTTCGTAAATACTAAATTATTCAAATGCAAACCAAAATTTATTTTTACTTTAAAATATTTCTCCACGATCTTTGTTTGCACCTCAAACTCATGTTTCATCCCTTTGTTCGCTCGTTTCATGAAATAAAAACTCGGCTAGATTTTTCGTAAAGAATATACTAAATTATTCAAATGCAAACAAAAATTTGTCTTCATTTTAAAATATTTCTCCCAAATCTTTGTTTGCACCTCAAACTCTTGTTTCATTCGTGTGTTCCCTAGTTGCATGCAAGAAAAACTCGGCAAGATTTTTTGTAAAAAATATACTAAATTTTTCAAATGCAAACCAAAATTTGTTTTCAGTTTACAATGTTTCTCGACAATCTTTGTTTGCTTCTCAAACTCATGTTTCATGCGCTTGTTCGCTCGTTTCATGAAATAAAAACTCGGCTAGATTTTTTGTAAAGAATATACTAAATTATTTAAATGCAAACCAAAATTTGTTTTCATTTTAAAATATTTATCCACAATCTTTGTTTGCACCTCAATCTCATGTTTCATGCGTTTGTTCGCTCGTTTCATGAAATAAAAACTCGGCTAGATTTTTCGTAACGAGTATACTAAATTATTCAAATGCAAACGAAAATGTGTTTCATTTTAAAATATTTCTCCACAATCTTTGTTTCCATCTAAAACTCATGTTTCATGCATTTGTGCGCTCATTTTATATAAAAATAACACTGCTAGATTTTTCGTAAATACTAAATTATTAGAATGCAAACCAAAATTTATTTTTACTTTAAATTATTTCCCCACGATCTTTGTTTGCACCTCAAACTCATGTTTCATGCGTTTGTTCGCTCGTTTCATGAAATAAAAACTCGGCTAGATTTTTCGTAAAGAATATACTAAATTGTTCAAATGCAAACCAAAATTTGTCTTCATTTTAAAATATTTCTCCCAAATCGTTGTTTGCACCTCAAACTCTTGTTTCATTCGTTTGTTCCCTAGTTACATGCAAGAAAAACACGGCTAGATTTTTTGTAAAAAATATACTAAATTTTTCAAATGCAAACCAAAATTTGTTTTCAGTATACAATGTTTCTCGACAATCTTTGTTTGCTTCTCAAACTCATGTTTCATGCGTTTGTTCGCTCGTTTCATGAAATAAAAACTCGGCTAGATTTTTCGTAAAGAATATACTATATTATTCAAATGCAAACCAAAATTTGTTTTCATTTTAAAATATTTCTCCACAATCTTTGTTTCCATCTAAAACTCATGTTTCATGCATTTGTTCGCTCATTTTATATAAAAATAACACTGCTAGATTTTTCGTAAATACTATATTATTCAAATGCAAACCAAAATTTATTTTTACTTTAAAATATTTCTCCACGATCTTTGTTTGCACCTCAAACTCATGTTTCATGCCTTTGTTCACTCGTTTCATGAAATAAAAACTCGGCTAGATTTTTCGTAAAGAATATACTATATTATTCACATGCAAACCAAAATTTATTTTTACTTTAAAATATTCCTCCACGATCTTTGTTTGCACCTCAAACTCATGTTTCATGCCTTTGTTCCCTCGTTTCATGAAATAAATACTCGGCTAGATTTTTCGTAAAGAATATACTAAAATATTTAAATGCAAACCAAAATTTGTTTTCATTTTAAAATATTTCTCCACAATCTTTGTTTGCACCTCAATCTCATGTTTCATGCGTTTGTTCGTTCGTTTCATGAAATAAAAACTCGGCTAGATTTTTCGTAACGAATATACTAAATTATTCAAATGCAAACGAAAATTTGTTTTCAGTTTAAAATATTTCTCCACAATCTTTGTTTCCATCTAAAACTCATGTTTCATGCATTTGTGCGCTCATTTTATATAAAAATAACACTGCTAGATTTTTCGTAAATACTAAATTATTCAAATGCAAACCAAAAGTTGTTTTCAGTATACAATGCTTCTCGACAATCTTTGTTTGCTCCTCAAACTCATGTTTCATGCGTTTGTTCGCTCGTTTCATGAAATAAAAACTCGGCTAGATTTTTCGTAAAGAATATACTATATTATTCAAATGCAAACCAATTTTAAAATATTTCTCCACAATCTTTGTTTCCATCTAAAACTCATGTTTCATGCATTGGTTCGCTCATTTTATATAAAAATAACGCTGCTAGATTTTTCGTAAATACTAAATTATTCAAATGCAAACCAAAATTTATTTTTACTTTAAAATATTTCTCCACGATCGTTGTTTGCACCTCAAACTCATGTTTCATGCCTTTGTTCGCTCGTTTCATGAAATAAAAACTCGGCTAGATTTTTCGTAAAGAATATACTAAATTATTTAAATGCAAACCAAAATTTGTTTTCATTTTAAAATATTTCTCCACAATCTTTGTTTACACCTCAATCTCACGTTTCAAGCGTTTGTTCGCTCGTTTCATCAAATAAAAACTCGGCTAGATTTTTCGAAACAAATATACAAAACTATTCAAATGCAAACGAATATTTGTTTTCATTTTAAAATATTTCTCCACAATCTTTGTTTCCATCTAAAACTCATGTTTCATGCATTTGTGCGCTCATTTTATATAAAAATAACACTGCTAGATTTTTCGTAAATACTAAATTATTCAAATGCAAACCAAAATTTATTTTTACTTTAAAATATTTCTCCACGATCTTTGTTTGCACCTCAAACTCATGTTTCATCCCTTTGTTCGCTCGTTTCATGAAATAAAAACTCGGCTAGATTTTTCGTAAAGAATATACTAAATTATTCAAATGCAAACAAAAATTTGTCTTCATTTTAAAATATTTCTCCCAAATCTTTGTTTGCACCTCAAACTCTTGTTTCATTCGTTTGTTCCCTAGTTACATGCAAGAAAAACTCGGCTAGATTTTTTGTAAAAAATATACTAACTTTTTCAAATTCAAACCAAAATTTGTTTTCAGTTTACAATGTTTCTCGACAATCTTTGTTTACTTCTCAAACTCATGTTTCATGCGTTTGTTCGCTCGTTTCATGAAATAAAAACTCGGCTAGATTTTTCGTAAAGAATATACTATGTTATTCAAATGCAAACAAAAATTTGTTTTCATTTTAAAATATTTGTCCACAATCTTTGTTTCCATATAAAACTCATGTTTCATGCATTTGTTCGCTCATTTTATATAAAAATAACACTGCTAGATTTTCCGTAAATACTATATTATTTAAATGCAAACCAAAATTTGTTTTCATTTTAAAATATTTCTCCACAATCTTTGTTTGCACCTCAATCTCATGTTTCATTCGTTTGTTCGTTCGTTTCATGAAATAAAAACTCGGCTAGATTTTTCGTAACGAATATACTAAATTATTCAAATGCAAACGAAAATTTGTTTTCAGTTTAAAATATTTCTCCACAATCTTTGTTTCCATCTAAAACTCATGTTTCATGCATTTGTGCGCTCATTTTATATAAAAATAACACTGCTAGATTTTTCGTAAATACTAAATTATTCAAATGCAAACCAAAATTTGTTTTCAGTTTACAATGCTTCTCGACAATCTTTGTTTGCTCCTCAAACTCATGTTTCATGCGTTTGTTCGCTCGTTTCATGAAATAAAAACTCGGCTAGATTTTTCGTAAAGAATATACTATATTATTCAAATGCAAACCAATTTTAAAATATTTCTCCACAATCTTTGTTTCCATCTAAAACTCATGTTTCATGCATTTGTTCGCTCATTTTATATAAAAATAACACTGCTAGATTTTTCGTAAATACTAAATTATTCAAATGCAAACCAAAATTTGTTTTCAGTATACAATGCTTCTCGACAATCTTTGTTTGCTCCTCAAACTCATGTTTCATGCGTTTGTTCGCTCGTTTCATGAAATAAAAACTCGGCTAGATTTTTCGTAAAGAATATACTATATTATTCAAATGCAAACCAATTTTAAAATATTTCTCCACAATCTTTGTTTCCATCTAAAACTCATGTTTCATGCATTGGTTCGCTCATTTTATATAAAAATAACACTGCTAGATTTTTCGTAAATACTAAATTATTCAAATGCAAACCAAAATTTATTTTTACTTTAAAATATTTCTCCACGATCGTTGTTTGCACCTCAAACTCATGTTTCATGCCTTTGTTCGCTCGTTTCATGAAATAAAAACTCGGCTAGATTTTTCGTAAAGAATATACTAAATTATTTAAATGCAAACCAAAATTTGTTTTCATTTTAAAATATTTCTCCACAATCTTTGTTTGCACCTCAATCTCATGTTTCATGCGTTTGTTCGCTCGTTTCATGAAATAAAAACTCGGCTAGATTTTTCGTAACGAATATACTAAATTATTCAAATGCAAACGAAAATTTGTTTTCATTTTAAAATATTTCTCCACAATCTTTGTTTCCGTCTAAAACTCATGTTTCATGCATTTGTGCGCTCATTTTATATAAAAATAACACTGCTATATTTTTCGTAAATACTAAATTATTCAAATGCAAACCAAAATTTATTTTTACTTTAAAATATTTCTCCACGATCTTTGTTTGCACCTCAAACTCATGTTTCATGCGTTTGTTCGCTCGTTTCATGAAATCAATACTCGGCTAGATTTTTCGTAAAGAATATACTAAATTATTCAAATGCAAACCAAATTTGTCTTCGTTTTAAAATATTTCTCCCAAATCTTTGTTTGCACCTAAAACTCTTGTTTCATTCGTTTGTTCCCTAGTTACATGCAAGAAAAACTCGGCAAGATTTTTTGTAAAAAATATACTAAATTTTTCAAATGCAAACCAAAATTTGTTTTCAGTTTACAATGTTTCTCGACAATCTTTGTTTGCTTCTCAAACTCATGTTTCATGCGCTTGTTCGCTCGTTTCATGAAATAAAAACTCGGCTAGATTTTTTGTAAAGAATATACTAAATTATTTAAATGCAAACCAAAATTTGTTTTCATTTTAAAATATTTATCCACAATCTTTGTTTGCACCTCAATCTCATGTTTCATGCGTTTGTTCGCTCGTTTCACGAAATAAAAACTCGGCTAGATTTTTCGTAACGAGTATACTAAATTATTCAAATGCAAACGAAAATGTGTTTCATTTTAAAATATTTCTCCACAATCTTTGTTTCCATCTAAAACTCATGTTTCATGCATTTGTGCGCTCATTTTATATAAAAATAACACCGCTAGATTTTTCGTAAATACTAAATTATTAGAATGCAAACCAAAATTTATTTTTACTTTAAATTATTTCTCCACGATCTTTGTTTGCACCTCAAACTCATGTTTCATGCGTTTGTTCGCTCGTTTCATGAAATAAAAACTCGGCTAGATTTTTCGTAAAGAATATACTAAATTGTTCAAATGCAAACCAAAATTTGTCTTCATTTTAAAATATTTCTCCCAAATCGTTGTTTGCACCTCAAACTCTTGTTTCATTCGTTTGTTCCCTAGTTACATGCAAGAAAAACACGGCTAGATTTTTTGTAAAAAATATACTAAATTTTTCAAATGCAAACCAAAATTTGTTTTCAGTATACAATGTTTCTCGACAATCTTTGTTTGCTTCTCAAACTCATGTTTCATGCGTTTGTTCGCTCGTTTCATGAAATAAAAACTCGGCTAGATTTTTCGTAAAGAATATACTATATTATTCAAATGCAAACCAAAATTTGTTTTCATTTTAAAATATTTCTCCACAATCTTTGTTTCCATCTAAAACTCATGTTTCATGCATTTGTTCGCTCATTTTATATAAAAATAACACTGCTAGATTTTTCGTAAATACTATATTATTCAAATGCAAACCAAAATTTATTTTTACTTTAAAATATTTCTCCACGATCTTTGTTTGCACCTCAAACTCATGTTTCATGCCTTTGTTCACTCGTTTCATGAAATAAAAACTCGGCTAGATTTTTCGTAAAGAATATACTATATTATTCACATGCAAACCAAAATTTATTTTTACTTTAAAATATTCCTCCACGATCTTTGTTTGCACCTCAAACTCATGTTTCATGCCTTTGTTCGCTCGTTTCATGAAATAAATACTCGGCTAGATTTTTCGTAAAGAATATACTAAAATATTTAAATGCAAACCAAAATTTGTTTTCATTTTAAAATATTTCTCCACAATCTTTGTTTGCACCTCAATCTCATGTTTCATGCGTTTGTTCGTTCGTTTCATGAAATAAAAACTTGGCTAGATTTTTCGTAACGAATATACTAAATTATTCAAATGCAAACGAAAATTTGTTTTCAGTTTAAAATACTTCTCCACAATCTTTGTTTCCATCTAAAACTCATGTTTCATGCATTTGTGCGCTCATTTTATAGAAAAATAACACTGCTAGATTTTTCGTAAATACTAAATTATTCAAATGCAAACCAAAATTTGTTTTCAGTATACAATGCTTCTCGACAATCTTTGTTTGCTCCTCAAACTCATGTTTCATGCGTTTGTTCGCTCGTTTCATGAAATAAAAACTCGGCTAGATTTTTTGTAAAGAATATACTATATTATTCAAATGCAAACCAATTTTAAAATATTTCTCCACAATCTTTGTTTCCATCTAAAACTCATGTTTCATGCATTGGTTCGCTCATTTTATATAAAAATAACACTGCTAGATTTTTCGTAAATACTAAATTATTCAAATGCAAACCAAAATTTATTTTTACTTTAAAATATTTCTCCACGATCGTTGTTTGCACCTCAAACTCATGTTTCATGCCTTTGTTCGCTCGTTTCATGAAATAAAAACTCGGCTAGATTTTTCGTAAAGAATATACTAAATTATTTAAATGCAAACCAAAATTTGTTTTCATTTTAAAATATTTCTCCACAATCTTTGTTTACACCTCAATCTCACGTTTCATGCGTTTGTTCGCTCGTTTCATGAAATAAAAACTCGGCTAGATTTTTCGAAACAAATATACAAAACTATTCAAATGCAAACGAATATTTGTTTTCATTTTAAAATATTTCTCCACAATCTTTGTTTCCATCTAAAACTCATGTTTCATGCATTTGTGCGCTCATTTTATATAAAAATAACACTGCTAGATTTTTCGTAAATACTAAATTATTCAAATGCAAACCAAAATTTATTTTTACTTTAAAATATTTCTCCACGATCTTTGTTTGCACCTCAAACTCATGTTTCATCCCTTTGTTCGCTCGTTTCATGAAATAAAAACTCGGCTAGATTTTTCGTAAAGAATATACTAAATTATTCAAATGCAAACAAAAATTTGTCTTCATTTTAAAATATTTCTCCCAAATCTTTGTTTGCACCTCAAACTCTTGTTTCATTCGTTTGTTCCCTAGTTACATGCAAGAAAAACTCGGCTAGATTTTTTGTAAAAAATATACTAAATTTTTCAAATTCAAACCAAAATTTGTTTTCAGTTTACAATGTTTCTCGACAATCTTTGTTTACTTCTCAAACTCATGTTTCATGCGTTTGTTCGCTCGTTTCATGAAATAAAAACTCGGCTAGATTTTTCGTACAGAATATACTATGTTATTCAAATGCAAACCAAAATTTGTTTTCATTTTAAAATATTTGTCCACAATCTTTGTTTCCATATAAAACTCATGTTTCATGGATTTGTTCGCTCATTTTATATAAAAATAACACTGCTAGATTTTCCGTAAATACTATATTATTTAAATGCAAACCAAAATTTGTTTTCATTTTAAAATATTTCTCCACAATCTTTGTTTGCACCTCAATCTCACGTTTCATTCGTTTGTTCGTTCGTTTCATGAAATAAAAACTCGGCTAGATTTTTCGTAACGAATATACTAAATTATTCAAATGCAAACGAAAATTTGTTTTCAGTTTAAAATATTTCTCCACAATCTTTGTTTCCATCTAAAACTCATGTTTCATGCATTTGTGCGCTCATTTTATATAAAAATAACACTGCTAGATTTTTCGTAAATACTAAATTATTCAAATGCAAACCAAAATTTGTTTTCAGTTTACAATGCTTCTCGACAATCTTTGTTTGCTCCTCAAACTCATGTTTCATGCGTTTGTTCGCTCGTTTCATGAAATAAAAACTCGGCTAGATTTTTCGTAAAGAATATACTATATTATTCAAATGCAAACCAATTTTAAAATATTTCTCCACAATCTTTGTTTCCATCTAAAACTCATGTTTCATGCATTTGTTCGCTCATTTTATATAAAAATAACACTGCTAGATTTTTCGTAAATACTAAATTATTCAAATGCAAACCAAAATTTATTTTTACTTTAAAATATTTCTCCACGATCTTTGTTTGCACCTCAAACTCATGTTTCATGCCTTTGTTCGCTCGTTTCATGAAATAAAAACTAGGCTAGATTTTTCGTAAAGAATATACTAAATTATTTAAATGCAAACCAAAATTTGTTTTCATTTTAAAATATTTCTCAACAATCTTTGTTTACACCTCAATCTCAAGTTTCATGCGTTTGTTCGCTCGTTTCATGAAATAAAAACTCGGCTAGATTTTTCGTAACAAATATACAAAACTATTCAAATGCAAACTAAAATTTGTTTTCATTTTAAAATATTTCTCCACAATCTTTGTTTCCATCTAAAACTCATGTTTCATGCATTTGTGCGCTCATTTTATATAAAAATAACACTGCTAGATTTTTCGTAAATACTAAATTTTTCAAATGCAAACCAAAATTTGTTTTCAGTTTACAATGTTTCTCGACAATCTTTGTTTGCTTCTCAAACTCATGTTTCATGCGTTTGTTCGCTCGTTTCATGAAATAAAAACTCGGCTAGATTTTTCGTAAAGAATATACTATATGATTCAAATGCAAACCAAAATTTGTTTTCATTTTAAAATATTTGTCCACAATCTTTGTTTCCATCTAAAACTCGTGTTTCATGCATTTGTTCGCTCATTTTATATAAAAATAACACTGCTAGATTTTCCGTAAATACTATATTATTTAAATGCAAACCAAAATTTATTTTTACTTTAAAATATTTCTCCACAATCTTTGTTTGCCCCTCAATCTCATGTTTCATGCGTTTGTTCGCTCGTTTCATGAAATAAAAACTCGGCTAGATTTTTCGTAAAGAATATACTATGTTATTCAAATGCAAACCAAAATTTGTTTTCATTTTAAAATATTTGTCCACAATCTTTGTTTCCATATAAAACTCATGTTTCATGCATTTGTTCGCTCATTTTATATAAAAATAACACTGCTAGATTTTCCGTAAATACTATATTATTTAAATGCAAACCAAAATTTGTTTTCATTTTAAAATATTTCTCCACAATCTTTGTTTGCACCTCAATCTCATGTTTCATTCGTTTGTTCGTTCGTTTCATGAAATAAAAACTCGGCTAGATTTTTCGTAACGAATATACTAAATTATTCAAATGCAAACGAAAATTTGTTTTCAGTTTAAAATATTTCTCCACAATCTTTGTTTCCATCTAAAACTCATGTTTCATGCATTTGTGCGCTCATTTTATATAAAAATAACACTGCTAGATTTTTCGTAAATACTAAATTATTCAAATGCAAACCAAAATTTGTTTTCAGTTTACAATGCTTCTCGACAATCTTTGTTTGCTCCTCAAACTCATGTTTCATGCGTTTGTTCGCTCGTTTCATGAAATAAAAACTCGGCTAGATTTTTCGTAAAGAATATATACTATATTATTCAAATGCAAACCAATTTTAAAATATTTCTCCACAATCTTTGTTTCCATCTAAAACTCATGTTTCATGCATTTGTTCGCTCATTTTATATAAAAATAACACTGCTAGATTTTTCGTAAATACTAAATTATTCAAATGCAAACCAAAATTTATTTTTACTTTAAAATATTTCTCCACGATCTTTGTTTGCACCTCAAACTCATGTTTCATGCCTTTGTTCGCTCGTTTCATGAAATAAAAACTAGGCTAGATTTTTCGTAAAGAATATACTAAATTATTTAAATGCAAACCAAAATTTGTTTTCATTTTAAAATATTTCTCAACAATCTTTGTTTACACCTCAATCTCAAGTTTCATGCGTTTGTTCGCTCGTTTCATGAAATAAAAACTCGGCTAGATTTTTCGTAACAAATATACAAAACTATTCAAATGCAAACGAAAATTTGTTTTCATTTTAAAATATTTCTCCACAATCTTTGTTTCCATCTAAAACTCATGTTTCATGCATTTGTGCGCTCATTTTATATAAAAATAACACTGCTAGATTTTCCGTAAATACTATATTATTTAAATGCAAACCAAAATTTGTTTTCATTTTAAAATATTTCTCCACAATCTTTGTTTGCACCTCAATCTCACGTTTCATTCGTTTGTTCGTTCGTTTCATGAAATAAAAACTCGGCTAGATTTTTCGTAACGAATATACTAAATTATTCAAATGCAAACGAAAATTTGTTTTCAGTTTAAAATATTTCTCCACAATCTTTGTTTCCATCTAAAACTCATGTTTCATGCATTTGTGCGCTCATTTTATATAAAAATAACACTGCTAGATTTTTCGTAAATACTAAATTATTCAAATGCAAACCAAAATTTGTTTTCAGTTTACAATGCTTCTCGACAATCTTTGTTTGCTCCTCAAACTCATGTTTCATGCGTTTGTTCGCTCGTTTCATGAAATAAAAACTCGGCTAGATTTTTCGTAAAGAATATACTATATTATTCAAATGCAAACCAATTTTAAAATATTTCTCCACAATCTTTGTTTCCATCTAAAACTCATGTTTCATGCATTTGTTCGCTCATTTTATATAAAAATAACACTGCTAGATTTTTCGTAAATACTAAATTATTCAAATGCAAACCAAAATTTATTTTTACTTTAAAATATTTCTCCACGATCTTTGTTTGCACCTCAAACTCATGTTTCATGCCTTTGTTCGCTCGTTTCATGAAATAAAAACTAGGCTAGATTTTTCGTAAAGAATATACTAAATTATTTAAATGCAAACCAAAATTTGTTTTCATTTTAAAATATTTCTCAACAATCTTTGTTTACACCTCAATCTCAAGTTTCATGCGTTTGTTCGCTCGTTTCATGAAATAAAAACTCGGCTAGATTTTTCGTAACAAATATACAAAACTATTCAAATGCAAACTAAAATTTGTTTTCATTTTAAAATATTTCTCCACAATCTTTGTTTCCATCTAAAACTCATGTTTCATGCATTTGTGCGCTCATTTTATATAAAAATAACACTGCTAGATTTTTCGTAAATACTAAATTTTTCAAATGCAAACCAAAATTTGTTTTCAGTTTACAATGTTTCTCGACAATCTTTGTTTGCTTCTCAAACTCATGTTTCATGCGTTTGTTCGCTCGTTTCATGAAATAAAAACTCGGCTAGATTTTTCGTAAAGAATATACTATATGATTCAAATGCAAACCAAAATTTGTTTTCATTTTAAAACATTTGTCCACAATCTTTGTTTCCATCTAAAACTCGTGTTTCATGCATTTGTTCGCTCATTTTATATAAAAATAACACTGCTAGATTTTCCGTAAATACTATATTATTTAAATGCAAACCAAAATTTATTTTTACTTTAAAATATTTCTCCACAATCTTTGTTTGCCCCTCAATCTCATGTTTCATGCGTTTGTTCGCTCGTTTCATGAAATAAAAACTCGGCTAGATTTTTCGTAAAGAATATACTATGTTATTCAAATGCAAACCAAAATTTGTTTTCATTTTAAAATATTTGTCCACAATCTTTGTTTCCATATAAAACTCATGTTTCATGCATTTGTTCGCTCATTTTATATAAAAATAACACTGCTAGATTTTCCGTAAATACTATATTATTTAAATGCAAACCAAAATTTGTTTTCATTTTAAAATATTTCTCCACAATCTTTGTTTGCACCTCAATCTCATGTTTCATTCGTTTGTTCGTTCGTTTCATGAAATAAAAACTCGGCTAGATTTTTCGTAACGAATATACTAAATTATTCAAATGCAAACGAAAATTTGTTTTCAGTTTAAAATATTTCTCCACAATCTTTGTTTCCATCTAAAACTCATGTTTCATGCATTTGTGCGCTCATTTTATATAAAAATAACACTGCTAGATTTTTCGTAAATACTAAATTATTCAAATGCAAACCAAAATTTGTTTTCAGTTTACAATGCTTCTCGACAATCTTTGTTTGCTCCTCAAACTCATGTTTCATGCGTTTGTTCGCTCGTTTCATGAAATAAAAACTCGGCTAGATTTTTCGTAAAGAATATACTATATTATTCAAATGCAAACCAATTTTAAAATATTTCTGCACAATCTTTGTTTCCATCTAAAACTCATGTTTCATGCATTTGTTCGCTCATTTTATATAAAAATAACACTGCTAGATTTTTCGTAAATACTAAATTATTCAAATGCAAACCAAAATTTATTTTTACTTTAAAATATTTCTCCACGATCTTTGTTTGCACCTCAAACTCATGTTTCATGCCTTTGTTCGCTCGTTTCATGAAATAAAAACTAGGCTAGATTTTTCGTAAAGAATATACTAAATTATTTAAATGCAAACCAAAATTTGTTTTCATTTTAAAATATTTCTCAACAATCTTTGTTTACACCTCAATCTCAAGTTTCATGCGTTTGTTCGCTCGTTTCATGAAATAAAAACTCGGCTAGATTTTTCGTAACAAATATACAAAACTATTCAAATGCAAACGAAAATTTGTTTTCATTTTAAAATATTTCTCCACAATCTTTGTTTCCATCTAAAACTCATGTTTCATGCATTTGTGCGCTCATTTTATATAAAAATAACACTGCTAGATTTTTCGTAAATACTAAATTTTTCAAATGCAAACCAAAATTTGTTTTCAGTTTACAATGTTTCTCGACAATCTTTGTTTGCTTCTCAAACTCATGTTTCATGCGTTTGTTCGCTCGTTTCATGAAATAAAAACTCGGCTAGATTTTTCGTAAAGAATATACTATGTGATTCAAATGCAAACCAAAATTTGTCTTCATTTTAAAATATTTGTCCACAATCTTTGTTTCCATCTAAAACTCATGTTTCATGCATTTGTTCGCTCATTTTATATAAAAATAACACTGCTAGATTTTTCGTAAATACTATATTATTCAAATGCAAACCAAAATTTATTTTTACTTTAAAATATTTCTCCACAATCTTTGTTTGCCCCTCAATCTCATGTTTCATGCGTTTGTTCGCTCGTTTCATGAAATAAAAACTCGGCTAGATTTTTCGTAAAGAATATACTATATTATTCAAATGCAAACCAAAATTTGTTCTCATTTTAAAATATTTCTCCACAATCTTTGTTTCCATCTAAAACTCATGTTTCATGCATTTGTTCGCTCATTTTATATAAAAATAACACTGCTAGATTTTTCGTAAATACTATATAATTCAAATGCAAACCAAAATTTATTTTTACTTTAAAATATTTCTCCACGATCTTTGTTTGCACCTCAAACTCATGTTTCACGCCTTTGTTCGCTCGTTTCATGAAATAAAAACTCGGCTACATTTTTCGTAAAGAATATACTAAATTATTCAAATGCAAACCAAAATTTGTCTTCATTTTAAAATATTTCTCCCAAATCTTTGTTTGCACCTCAAACTCTTGTTTCATTCGTTTGTTCCCCAGTTACACGCAAGAAAAACTCGGCTAGATTTTTTGTAAAAAATATACTAAATTTTTCAAATGCAAACCAAAATTTGTTTTCAGTTTACAATGTTTCTCGACAATCTTTGTTTGCTTCTCAAACTCATGTTTCATGCGTTTGTTCGCTCGTTTCATGAAATAAAAACTCGGCTAGATTTTTCGTAAAGAATATACTATGTTATTCAAATGCAAACCAAAATTTGTTTTCATTTTAAAATATTTGTCCACAATCCTTGTTTCCATCTAAAACTCATGTTTCATGCATTTGTTCGCTCATTTTATATAAAAATAACACTGCTAGATTTTCCGTAAATACTATATTATTTAAATGCAAACCAAAATTTATTTTTACTTTAAAATATTTCTCCACAATCTTTGTTTGCCCCTCAATCTCATGTTTCATGCGTTTGTTCGCTCGTTTCATGAAATAAAAACTCGGCTAGATTTTTCGTAAAGAATATACTATATTATTCAAATGCAAACCAAAATTTGTTCTCATTTTAAAATATTTCTCCACAATCTTTGTTTCCATCTAAAACTCATGTTTCATGCATTTGTTCGCTCATTTTATATAAAAATAACACTGCTAGATTTTTCGTAAATACTATATTATTCAAATGCAAACCAAAATTTATTTTTACTTTAAAATATTTCTCCACGATCTTTGTTTGCACCTCAAACTCATGTTTCATGCCTTTGTTCGCTCGTTTCATGAAATAAAAACTCGGCTAGATTTTTCGTAAAGAATATACTAAATTATTTAAATGCAAACCAAAATTTGTTTTCATTTTAAAATATTTCTCCACAATCTTTGTTTACACCTCAATCTCATGTTTCATGCGTTTGTTCGCTCGTTTCATGAAATAAAAACTCGGCTAGATTTTTCGTAACAAATATACAAAACTATTCAAATGCAAACGAAAATTTGTTTTCATTTTAAAATATTTCTCCACAATCTTTGTTTCCATCTAAAACTCATGTTTCATGCATTTGTGCGCTCATTTTATATAAAAATAACACTGCTAGATTTTTCGTAAATACTAAATTATTCAAATGCAAACCAAAATTTATTTTCACTTTAAAATATTTCTCCACGATCTTTGTTTGCACCTCAAACTCATGTTTCATGCCTTTGTTCGCTCGTTTCATGAAATAAAAACTCGGCTAGATTTTTCGTAAAGAATATACTAAATTATTCAAATGCAAACCAAAATTTGTCTTCATTTTAAAATATTTCTCCCAAATCTTTGTTTGCACCTCAAACTCTTGTTTCATTCGTTTGTTCCCTAGTTACATGCAAGAAAACTCGGCTAGATTTTTTGTAAAAAATATACTAAATTTTTCAAATGCAAACCAAAATTTGTTTTCAGTTTACAATGTTTCTCGACAATCTTTGTTTGCTTCTCAAACTCATGTTTCATGCGTTTGTTCGCTCGTTTCATGAAATAAAAACTCGGCTAGATTTTTCGTAAAGAATATACTATGTTATTCAAATGCAAACCAAAATTTGTTTTCATTTTAAAATATTTGTCCACAATCTTTGTTTCCATCTAAAACTCATGTTTCATGCATTTGTTCGCTCATGTTATATAAAAATAACACTGCTAGATTTTCCGTAAATACTATATTATTTAAATGCAAACCAAAATTTATTTTTACTTTAAAATATTTCTCCACAATCTTTGTTTGCCCCTCAATCTCATGTTTCATGCGTTTGTTCGCTCGTTTCATGAAATAAAAACTCAACTAGATTTTTCGTAAAGAATATACTATATTATTCAAATGCAAACCAAAATTTATTTTTACTTTAAAATATTTCTCCACAATCTTTGTTTGCCCCTCAATCTCATGTTTCATGCGTTTGTTCGCTCGTTTCATGAAATAAAAACTCGGCTAGATTTTTCGTAAAGAATATACTATATTATTCAAATGCAAACCAAAATTTGTTCTCATTTTAAAATATTTCTCCACAATCTTTGTTTCCATCTAAAACTCATGTTTCATGCATTTGTTCGCTCATTTTATATAAAAATAACACTGCTAGATTTTTCGTAAATACTATATTATTCAAATGCAAACCAAAATTTATTTTTACTTTAAAATATTTCTCCACGATCTTTGTTTGCACCTCAAACTCATGTTTCATGCCTTTGTTCGCTCGTTTCATGAAATAAAAACTCGGCTAGATTTTTCGTAAAGAATATACTAAATTATTTAAATGCAAACCAAAATTTGTTTTCATTTTAAAATATTTCTCCACAATCTTTGTTTACACCTCAATCTCATGTTTCATGCGTTTGTTCGCTCGTTTCATGAAATAAAAACTCGGCTAGATTTTTCGTAACAAATATACAAAACTATTCAAATGCAAACGAAAATTTGTTTTCATTTTAAAATATTTCTCCACAATCTTTGTTTCCATCTAAAACTCATGTTTCATGCATTTGTGCGCTCATTTTATATAAAAATAACACTGCTAGATTTTTCGTAAATACTAAATTATTCAAATGCAAACCAAAATTTATTTTCACTTTAAAATATTTCTCCACGATCTTTGTTTGCACCTCAAACTCATGTTTCATGCCTTTGTTCGCTCGTTTCATGAAATAAAAACTCGGCTAGATTTTTCGTAAAGAATATACTAAATTATTCAAATGCAAACCAAAATTTGTCTTCATTTTAAAATATTTCTCCCAAATCTTTGTTTGCACCTCAAACTCTTGTTTCATTCGTTTGTTCCCTAGTTACATGCAAGAAAACTCGGCTAGATTTTTTGTAAAAAATATACTAAATTTTTCAAATGCAAACCAAAATTTGTTTTCAGTTTACAATGTTTCTCGACAATCTTTGTTTGCTTCTCAAACTCATGTTTCATGCGTTTGTTCGCTCGTTTCATGAAATAAAAACTCGGCTAGATTTTTCGTAAAGAATATACTATGTTATTCAAATGCAAACCAAAATTTGTTTTCATTTTAAAATATTTGTCCACAATCTTTGTTTCCATCTAAAACTCATGTTTCATGCATTTGTTCGCTCATGTTATATAAAAATAACACTGCTAGATTTTCCGTAAATACTATATTATTTAAATGCAAACCAAAATTTATTTTTACTTTAAAATATTTCTCCACAATCTTTGTTTGCCCCTCAATCTCATGTTTCATGCGTTTGTTCGCTCGTTTCATGAAATAAAAACTCAACTAGATTTTTCGTAAAGAATATACTATATTATTCAAATGCAAACCAAAATTTATTTTTACTTTAAAATATTTCTCCACAATCTTTGTTTGCCCCTCAATCTCATGTTTCATGCGTTTGTTCGCTCGTTTCATGAAATAAAAACTCGGCTAGATTTTTCGTAAAGAATATACTATATTATTCAAATGCAAACCAAAATTTGTTCTCATTTTAAAATATTTCTCCACAATCTTTGTTTCCATCTAAAACTCATGTTTCATGCATTTGTTCGCTCATTTTATATAAAAATAACACTGCTAGATTTTTCGTAAATACTATATTATTCAAATGCAAACCAAAATTTATTTTTACTTTAAAATATTTCTCCACGATCTTTGTTTGCACCTCAAACTCATGTTTCATGCCTTTGTTCGCTCGTTTCATGAAATAAAAACTCGGCTAGATTTTTCGTAAAGAATATACTAAATTATTTAAATGCAAACCAAAATTTGTTTTCATTTTAAAATATTTCTCCACAATCTTTGTTTACACCTCAATCTCATGTTTCATGCGTTTGTTCGCTCGTTTCATGAAATAAAAACTCGGCTAGATTTTTCGTAACAAATATACAAAACTATTCAAATGCAAACGAAAATTTGTTTTCATTTTAAAATATTTCTCCACAATCTTTGTTTCCATCTAAAACTCATGTTTCATGCATTTGTGCGCTCATTTTATATAAAAATAACACTGCTAGATTTTTCGTAAATACTAAATTATTCAAATGCAAACCAAAATTTATTTTCACTTTAAAATATTTCTCCACGATCTTTGTTTGCACCTCAAACTCATGTTTCATGCCTTTGTTCGCTCGTTTCATGAAATAAAAACTCGGCTAGATTTTTCGTAAAGAATATACTAAATTATTCAAATGCAAACCAAAATTTGTCTTCATTTTAAAATATTTCTCCCAAATCTTTGTTTGCACCTCAAACTCTTGTTTCATTCGTTTGTTCCCTAGTTACATGCAAGAAAACTCGGCTAGATTTTTTGTAAAAAATATACTAAATTTTTCAAATGCAAACCAAAATTTGTTTTCAGTTTACAATGTTTCTCGACAATCTTTGTTTGCTTCTCAAACTCATGTTTCATGCGTTTGTTCGCTCGTTTCATGAAATAAAAACTCGGCTAGATTTTTCGTAAAGAATATACTATGTTATTCAAATGCAAACCAAAATTTGTTTTCATTTTAAAATATTTGTCCACAATCTTTGTTTCCATCTAAAACTCATGTTTCATGCATTTGTTCGCTCATGTTATATAAAAATAACACTGCTAGATTTTCCGTAAATACTATATTATTTAAATGCAAACCAAAATTTATTTTTACTTTAAAATATTTCTCCACGATCTTTGTTTGCACCTCAAACTCATGTTTCATGCCTTTGTTCACTCGTTTCATGAAATAAAAACTCGGCTAGATTTTTCGTAAAGAATATACTATATTATTCAAATGGAAACCAAAATTTGTTTTCATTTTAAAATATTTCTCCACAATCTTTGTTTGCACCTCAATCTCATGTTTCATGCGTTTGTTCGCTCGTTTCATGAAATAAAAACTCGGCTAGATTTTTCGTAACGAATATACTAAAATATTTAAATGCAAACCAAAATTTGTTTTCATTTTAAAATATTTCTCCACAATCTTTGTTTGCTCCTCAATCTCATGTTTCATGCGTTTGTTCGTTCGTTTCATGAAATAAAAACTCGGCTAGATTTTTCGTAACGAATATACTAAATTATTTAAATGCAAACGAAAATTTGTTTTCAGTTTAAAATATTTCTCCACAATCTTTGTTTCCATCTAAAACTCATGTTTCATGCATTTGTGCGCTCATTTTATATAAAAATAACACTGCTAGATTTTTCGTCAATACAAAATTATTCAAATGCAAACCAAAATATGTTTTCAGTTTACAATGCTTCTTGACAATCTTTGTTTGCTCCTCAAACTCATGTTTCATGCGTTTGTTCGCTCGTTTCATGAAATAAAAACTCGGCTAGATTTTTCGTAAAGAATATACTATATTATTCAAATGCAAACCAATTTTAAAATATTTCTCCACAATCTTTGTTTCCATCTAAAACTCATGTTTCATGCATTTGTGCGTTCATTTTATATAAAAATAACACTGCTAGATTTTTCGTAAATACTAAATTATTCAAATGCAAACCAAAATTTATTTTCACTTTAAAATATTTCTCCACGATCTTTGTTTGCACCTCAAACTCATGTTTCATGCCTTTGTTCGCTCGTTTCATGAAATGAAAACTCGGCTAGATTTTTCGTAAAGAATATACTAAATTATTCAAATGCAAACCAAAATTTGTCTTCATTTTAAAATATTTCTCCCAAATCTTTGTTTGCACCTCAAACTCTTGTTTCATTCGTTTGTTCCCTAGTTACATGCAAGAAAACTCGGCTAGATTTTTTGTAAAAAATATACTAAATTTTTCAAATGCAAACCAAAATTTGTTTTCAGTTTACAATGTTTCTCGACAATCTTTGTTTGCTTCTCAAACTCATGTTTCATGCGTTTGTTCGCTCGTTTCATGAAATAAAAACTCGGCTAGATTTTTCGTAAAGAATATACTATGTTATTCAAATGCAAAACAAAAATTTGTTTTCATTTTAAAATATTTGTCCACAATCTTTGTTTCCATCTAAAACTCATGTTTCATGCATTTGTTCGCTCATTTTATATAAAAATAACACTGCTAGATTTTCCGTAAATACTATATTATTTAAATGCAAACCAAAATTTATTTTTACTTTAAAATATTTCTCCACAATCTTTGTTTTCCCCTCAATCTCATGTTTCATGCGTTTGTTCGCTCGTTTCATGAAATAAAAACTCGGCTAGATTTTTCGTAAAGAATATACTATATTATTCAAATGCAAACCAAAATTTGTTTTCATTTTAAAATATTTCTCCACAATCTTTGTTTCCATCTAAAACTCATGTTTCATGCATTTGTTCGCTCATTTTATATAAAAATAACACTGCTAGATTTTTCGTAAATACTATATTATTCAAATGCAAACCAAAATTTATTTTTACTTTAAAATATTTCTCCACGATCTTTGTTTGCACCTCAAACTCATGTTTCATGCCTTTGTTCACTCGTTTCATGAAATAAAAACTCGGCTAGATTTTTCGTAAAGAATATACTATATTATTCAAATGGAAACCAAAATTTGTTTTCATTTTAAAATATTTCTCCACAATCTTTGTTTGCACCTCAATCTCATGTTTCATGCGTTTGTTCGCTCGTTTCATGAAATAAAAACTCGGCTAGATTTTTCGTATAGAATATACTAAAATATTTAAATGCAAACCAAAATTTGTTTTCATTTTAAAATATTTCTCCACAATCTTTGTTTGCACCTCAATCTCATGTTTCATGCGTTTGTTCGTTCGTTTCATGAAATAAAAACTCGGCTAGATTTTTCGAAACGAATATACTAAATTATTTAAATGCAAACGAAAATTTGTTTTCAGTTTAAAATATTTCTCCACAATCTTTGTTTCCATCTAAAACTCATGTTTCATGCATTTGTGCGCTCATTTTATATAAAAATAACACTGCTAGATTTTTCGTCAATACAAAATTATTCAAATGCAAACCAAAATTTGTTTTCAGTTTACAATGCTTCTTGACAATCTTTGTTTGCTCCTCAAACTCATGTTTCATGCGTTTGTTCGCTCGTTTCATGAAATAAAAACTCGGCTAGATTTTTCGTAAAGAATATACTATATTATTCAAATGCAAACCAATTTTAAAATATTTCTCCACAATCTTTGTTTCCATCTAAAACTCATGTTTCATGCATTTGTTCGCTCATTTTATATAAAAATAACACTGCTAGATTTTTCGTAAATAATATATTATTCAAATGCAAACCAAAATTTATTTTTACTTTAAAATATTTCTCCACGATCTTTGTTTGCACCTCAAACTCATGTTTCATGCCTTTGTTCGCTCGTTTCATGAAATAAAAACTCGGCTAGATTTTTCGTAAAGAATATACTAAATTATTTAAATGCAAACCAAAATTTGTTTTCACTTTAAAATATTTCTCCACAATCTTTGTTTACACCTCAATCTCATGTTTCATCCGTTTGTTTGCTCGTTTCATGAAATAAAAACTCGGCTAGATTTTTCGTAACAAATATACAAAACTATTCAAATGCAAACGAAAATTTGTTTTCATTTTAAAATATTTCTCCACAATCTTTGCTTCCATCTAAAACTCATGTTTCATGCATTTCTGCGCTCATTTTATATAAAAATAAGACTGCTAGATTTTTCGTAAATACTAAATTATTCAAATGCAAACCAAAATTTATTTTCACTTTAAAATATTTCTCCACGATCTTTGTTTGCACCTCAAACTCATGTTTCATGCCTTTGTTCGCTCGTTTCATGAAATAAAAACTCGGCTAGATTTTTCGTAAAGAATATACTAAATTATTCAAATGCAAACCAAAATTTGTCTTCATTTTAAAATATTTCTCCCAAATCTTTGTTTGCACCTCAAACTCTTGTTTCATTCGTTTGTTCCCTAGTTACATGCAAGAAAAACTCGGCTAGATTTTTTGTAAAAAATATACTAAATTTTTCAAATGCTAACCAAAATTTGTTTTCAGTTTACAATGTTTCTCGACAATCTTTGTTTGCTTCTCAAACTCATGTTTCATGCGTTTGTTCGCTCGTTTCATGAAATAAAAACTCGGCTAGATTTTTCGTAAAGAATATACTATGTTATTCAAATGCAAACCAAAATTTGTTTTCATTTTAAAATATTTGTCCACAATCTTTGTTTCCATCTAAAACTCATGTTTCATGCATTTGTTCGCTCATTTTATATAAAAATAACACTGCTAGATTTTCCGTAAATACTATATTATTTAAATGCAAACCAAAATTTATTTTTACTTTAAAATATTTCTCCACAATCTTTGTTTGCCCCTCAATCTCATGTTTCATGCGTTTGTTCGCTCGTTTCATGAAATAAAAACTCGGCTAGATTTTTCGTAAAGAATATACTATATTATTCAAATGCAAACCAAAATTTGTTTTCATTTTAAAATATTTCTCCACAATCTTTGTTTCCATCTATAACTCATGTTTCATGCATTTGTTCGCTCATTTTATATAAAAATAACACTGCTAGATTTTTCGTAAATACTATATTATTCAAATGCTAACCAAAATTTGTTTTCAGTTTACAATGTTTCTCGACAATCTTTGTTTGCTTCTCAAACTCATGTTTCATGCGTTTGTTCGCTCGTTTCATGAAATAAAAACTCGGCTAGATTTTTCGTAAAGAATATACTATGTTATTCAAATGCAAACCAAAATTTGTTTTCATTTTAAAATATTTGTCCACAATCTTTGTTTCCATCTAAAACTCATGTTTCATGCATTTGTTCGCTCATTTTATATAAAAATAACACTGCTAGATTTTCCGTAAATACTATATTATTTAAATGCAAACCAAAATTTATTTTTACTTTAAAATATTTCTCCACAATCATTGTTTGCCCCTCAATCTCATGTTTCATGCGTTTGTTCGCTCGTTTCATGAAATAAAAACTCGGCTAGATTTTTCGTAAAGAATATACTATATTATTCAAATGCAAACCAAAATTTGTTTTCATTTTAAAATATTTCTCCACAATCTTTGTTTCCATCTAAAACTCATGTTTCATGCATTTGTTCGCTCATTTTATATAAAAATAACACTGCTAGATTTTTCGTAAATACTATATTATTCAAATGCAAACCAAAATTTATTTTTACTTTAAAATATTTCTCCACGATCTTTGTTTGCACCTCAAACTCATGTTTCATGCCTTTGTTCACTCGTTTCATAAAATAAAAACTCGGCTAGATTTTTCGTAAAGAATATACTATATTATTCAAATGGAAACCAAAATTTGTTTTCATTTTAAAATATTTCTCCACAATCTTTGTTTGCACCTCAATCTCATGTTTCATGCGTTTGTTCGCTCGTTTCATGAAATAAAAACTCGGCTAGATTTTTCGTAAAGAATATACTAAAATATTTAAATGCAAACCAAAATTTGTTTTCATTTTAAAATATTTCTCCACAATCTTTGTTTGCACCTCAATCTCATGTTTCATGCGTTTGTTCGTTCGTTTCATGAAATAAAAACTCGGCTAGATTTTTCGTAACGAATATACTAAATTATTCAAATGCAAGCGAAAATTTGTTTTCAGTTTAAAATATTTCTCCACAATCTTTGTTTCCGTCTAAAACTCATGTTTCATGCATTTGTGCGCTCATTTTATATAAAAATAACACTGCTAGATTTTTCGTAAATACAAAATTATTCAAATGCAAACCAAAATTTGTTTTCAGTTTACAATGCTTCTTGACAATCTTTGTTTGCTCCTCAAACTCATGTTTCATGCGTTTGTTCGCTCGTTTCATGAAATAAATACTCGGCTAGATTTTTCGTGAAGAATATATTATATTATTCAAATGCAAACCAATTTTAAAATATTTCTCCACAATCTTTGTTTCCATCTAAAACTCATGTTTCATGCATTTGTTCGCTCATTTTATATAAAAATAACACTGCTAGATTTTTCGTAAATACTATATTATTCAAATGCAAACCAAAATTTATTTTTACTTTAAAATATTTCTCCACGATCTTTTTTTGCACCTCAAACTCATGTTTCATGCCTTTGTTCGCTCGTTTCATGAAATAAAAACTCGGCTAGATTTTTCGTAAAGAATATACTAAATTATTTAAATGCAAACCAAAATTTGTTTTCATTTTAAAATATTTCTCCACAATCTTTGTTTACACCTCAATCTCATGTTTCATGCGTTTGTTCGCTCGTTTCATGAAATAAAAACTCGGCTAGATTTTTCGTAAAGAATATACTAAAATATTTAAATGCAAACCAAAATTTGTTTTCATTTTAAAATATTTCTCCACAATCTTTGTTTGCACCTCAATCTCATGTTTCATGCGTTTGTTCGTTCGTTTCATGAAATAAAAACTCGGCTAGATTTTTCGTAACGAATATACTAAATTATTCAAATGCAAGCGAAAATTTGTTTTCAGTTTAAAATATTTCACCACAATCTTTGTTTCTGTCTAAAACTCATGTTTCATGCATTTGTGCGCTCATTTTATATAAAAATAACACTGCTAGATTTTTCGTAAATACAAAATTATTCAAATGCAAACCAAAATTTGTTTTCAGTTTACAATGCTTCTTGACAATCTTTGTTTGCTCCTCAAACTCATGTTTCATGCGTTTGTTCGCTCGTTTCATGAAATAAATACTCGGCTAGATTTTTCGTAAAGAATATATTATATTATTCAAATGCAAACCAATTTTAAAATATTTCTCCACAATCTTTGTTTCCATCTAAAACTCATGTTTCATGCATTTGTTCGCTCATTTTATATAAAAATAACACTGCTAGATTTTTCGTAAATACTATATTATTCAAATGCAAACCAAAATTTATTTTTACTTTAAAATATTTCTCCACGATCTTTGTTTGCACCTCAAACTCATGTTTCATGCCTTTGTTCACTCGTTTCATAAAATAAAAACTCGGCTAGATTTTTCGTAAAGAATATACTATATTATTCAAATGGAAACCAAAATTTGTTTTCATTTTAAAATATTTCTCCACAATCTTTGTTTGCACCTCAATCTCATGTTTCATGCGTTTGTTCGCTCGTTTCATGAAATAAAAACTCGGCTAGATTTTTCGTAAAGAATATACTAAAATATTTAAATGCAAACCAAAATTTGTTTTCATTTTAAAATATTTCTCCACAATCTTTGTTTGCACCTCAATCTCATGTTTCATGCGTTTGTTCGTTCGTTTCATGAAATAAAAACTCGGCTAGATTTTTCGTAACGAATATACTAAATTATTCAAATGCAAGCGAAAATTTGTTTCAGTTTAAAATATTTCTCCACAATCTTTGTTTCCGTCTAAAACTCATGTTTCATGCATTTGTGCGCTCATTTTATATAAAAATAACACTGCTAGATTTTTCGTAAATACAAAATTATTCAAATGCAAACCAAAATTTGTTTTCAGTTTACAATGCTTCTTGACAATCTTTGTTTGCTCCTCAAACTCATGTTTCATGCGTTTGTTCGCTCGTTTCATGAAATAAATACTCGGCTAGATTTTTCGTAAAGAATATATTATATTATTCAAATGCAAACCAATTTTAAAATATTTCTCCACAATCTTTGTTTCCATCTAAAACTCATGTTTCATGCATTTGTTCGCTCATTTTATATAAAAATAACACTGCTAGATTTTTCGTAAATACTATATTATTCAAATGCAAACCAAAATTTATTTTTACTTTAAAATATTTCTCCACGATCTTTTTTTGCACCTCAAACTCATGTTTCATGCCTTTGTTCGCTCGTTTCATGAAATAAAAACTCGGCTAGATTTTTCGTAAAGAATATACTAAATTATTTAAATGCAAACCAAAATTTGTTTTCATTTTAAAATATTTCTCCACAATCTTTGTTTACACCTCAATCTCATGTTTCATGCGTTTGTTCGCTCGTTTCATGAAATAAAAACTCGGCTAGATTTTTCGTAAAGAATATACTAAAATATTTAAATGCAAACCAAAATTTGTTTTCATTTTAAAATATTTCTCCACAATCTTTGTTTGCACCTCAATCTCATGTTTCATGCGTTTGTTCGCTCGTTTCATGAAATAAAAACTCGGCTAGATTTTTCGTAAAGAATATACTAAAATATTTAAATGCAAACCAAAATTTGTTTTCATTTTAAAATATTTCTCCACAATCTTTGTTTGCACCTCAATCTCATGTTTCATGCGTTTGTTCGTTCGTTTCATGAAATAAAAACTCGGCTAGATTTTTCGTAACGAATATACTAAATTATTCAAATGCAAGCGAAAATTTGTTTTCAGTCTAAAATATTTCTCCACAATCTTTGTTTCCGTCTAAAACTCATGTTTCATGCATTTGTGCGCTCATTTTATATAAAAATAACACTGCTAGATTTTTCGTAAATACAAAATTATTCAAATGCAAACCAAAATTTGTTTTCAGTTTACAATGCTTCTTGACAATCTTTGTTTGCTCCTCAAACTCATGTTTCATGCGTTTGTTCGCTCGTTTCATGAAATAAATACTCGGCTAGATTTTTCGTAAAGAATATATTATATTATTCAAATGCAAACCAATTTTAAAATATTTCTCCACAATCTTTGTTTCCATCTAAAACTCATGTTTCATGCATTTGTTCGCTCATTTTATATAAAAATAACACTGCTAGATTTTTCGTAAATACTATATTATTCAAATGCAAACCAAAATTTATTTTTACTTTAAAATATTTCTCCACGATCTTTTTTTGCACCTCAAACTCATGTTTCATGCCTTTGTTCGCTCGTTTCATGAAATAAAAACTCGGCTAGATTTTTCGTAAAGAATATACTAAATTATTTAAATGCAAACCAAAATTTGTTTTCATTTTAAAATATTTCTCCACAATCTTTGTTTGCACCTCAATCTCATGTTTCATGCGTTTGTTCGTTCGTTTCATGAAATAAAAACTCGGCTAGATTTTTCGTAACGAATATACTAAATTATTCAAATGCAAGCGAAAATTTGTTTTCAGTTTAAAATATTTCACCACAATCTTTGTTTCTGTCTAAAACTCATGTTTCATGCATTTGTGCGCTCATTTTATATAAAAATAACACTGCTAGATTTTTCGTAAATACAAAATTATTCAAATGCAAACCAAAATTTGTTTTCAGTTTACAATGCTTCTTGACAATCTTTGTTTGCTCCTCAAACTCATGTTTCATGCGTTTGTTCGCTCGTTTCATGAAATAAATACTCGGCTAGATTTTTCGTAAAGAATATATTATATTATTCAAATGCAAACCAATTTTAAAATATTTCTCCACAATCTTTGTTTCCATCTAAAACTCATGTTTCATGCATTTGTTCGCTCATTTTATATAAAAATAACACTGCTAGATTTTTCGTAAATACTATATTATTCAAATGCTAACCAAAATTTATTTTTACTTTAAAATATTTCTCCACGATCTTTGTTTGCACCTCAAACTCATGTTTCATGCCTTTGTTCACTCGTTTCATAAAATAAAAACTCGGCTAGATTTTTCGTAAAGAATATACTATATTATTCAAATGGAAACCAAAATTTGTTTTCATTTTAAAATATTTCTCCACAATCTTTGTTTGCACCTCAATCTCATGTTTCATGCGTTTGTTCGCTCGTTTCATGAAATAAAAACTCGGCTAGATTTTTCGTAAAGAATATACTAAAATATTTAAATGCAAACCAAAATTTGTTTTCATTTTAAAATATTTCTCCACAATCTTTGTTTGCACCTCAATCTCATGTTTCATGCGTTTGTTCGTTCGTTTCATGAAATAAAAACTCGGCTAGATTTTTCGTAACGAATATACTAAATTATTCAAATGCAAGCGAAAATTTGTTTTCAGTTTAAAATATTTCTCCACAATCTTTGTTTCCGTCTAAAACTCATGTTTCATGCATTTGTGCGCTCATTTTATATAAAAATAACACTGCTAGATTTTTCGTAAATACAAAATTATTCAAATGCAAACCAAAATTTGTTTTCAGTTTACAATGCTTCTTGACAATCTTTGTCTGCTCCTCAAACTCATGTTTCATGCGTTTGTTCGCTCGTTTCATGAAATAAATACTCGGCTAGATTTTTCGTAAAGAATATATTATATTATTCAAATGCAAACCAATTTTAAAATATTTCTCCACAATCTTTGTTTCCATCTAAAACTCATGTTTCATGCATTTGTTCGCTCATTTTATATAAAAATAACACTGCTAGATTTTTCGTAAATACCATATTATTCAAATGCAAACCAAAATTTATTTTTACTTTAAAATATTTCTCCACGATCTTTTTTTGCACCTCAAACTCATGTTTCATGCCTTTGTTCGCTCGTTTCATGAAATAAAAACTCGGCTAGATTTTTCGTAAAGAATATACTAAATTATTTAAATGCAAACCAAAATTTGTTTTCATTTTAAAATATTTCTCCACAATCTTTGTTTACACCTCAATCTCATGTTTCATGCGTTTGTTCGCTCGTTTCATGAAATAAAAACTCGGCTAGATTTTTCGTAAAGAATATACTAAAATATTTAAATGCAAACCAAAATTTGTTTTCATTTTAAAATATTTCTCCACAATCTTTGTTTGCACCTCAATCTCATGTTTCATGCGTTTGTTCGTTCGTTTCATGAAATAAAAACTCGGCTAGATTTTTCGTAACGAATATACTAAATTATTCAAATGCAAGCGAAAATTTGTTTTCAGTTTAAAATATTTCACCACAATCTTTGTTTCTGTCTAAAACTCATGTTTCATGCATTTGTGCGCTCATTTTATATAAAAATAACACTGCTAGATTTTTCGTAAATACAAAATTATTCAAATGCAAACCAAAATTTGTTTTCAGTTTACAATGCTTCTTGACAATCTTTGTTTGCTCCTCAAACTCATGTTTCATGCGTTTGTTCGCTCGTTTCATGAAATAAATACTCGGCTAGATTTTTCGTAAAGAATATATTATATTATTCAAATGCAAACCAATTTTAAAATATTTCTCCACAATCTTTGTTTCCATCTAAAACTCATGTTTCATGCATTTGTTCGCTCATTTTATATAAAAATAACACTGCTAGATTTTTCGTAAATACTATATTATTCAAATGCAAACCAAAATTTATTTTTACTTTAAAATATTTCTCCACGATCTTTTTTTGCACCTCAAACTCATGTTTCATGCCTTTGTTCGCTCGTTTCATGAAATAAAAACTCGGCTAGATTTTTCGTAAAGAATATACTATATTATTCAAATGGAAACCAAAATTTGTTTTCATTTTAAAATATTTCTCCACAATCTTTGTTTACACCTCAATCTCATGTTTCATGCGTTTGTTCGCTCGTTTCATGAAATAAAAACTCGGCTAGATTTTTCGTAAAGAATATACTAAAATATTTAAATGCAAACCAAAATTTGTTTTCATTTTAAAATATTTCTCCACAATCTTTGTTTGCACCTCAATCTCATGTTTCATGCGTTTGTTCGTTCGTTTCATGAAATAAAAACTCGGCTAGATTTTTCGTAACGAATATACTAAATTATTCAAATGCAAGCGAAAATTTGTTTTCAGTTTAAAATATTTCACCACAATCTTTGTTTCTGTCTAAAACTCATGTTTCATGCATTTGTGCGCTCATTTTATATAAAAATAACACTGCTAGATTTTTCGTAAATACAAAATTATTCAAATGCAAACCAAAATTTGTTTTCAGTTTACAATGCTTCTTGACAATCTTTGTTTGCTCCTCAAACTCATGTTTCATGCGTTTGTTCGCTCGTTTCATGAAATAAATACTCGGCTAGATTTTTCGTAAAGAATATATTATATTATTCAAATGCAAACCAATTTTAAAATATTTCTCCACAATCTTTGTTTCCATCTAAAACTCATGTTTCATGCATTTGTTCGCTCATTTTATATAAAAATAACACTGCTAGATTTTTCGTAAATACTATATTATTCAAATGCTAACCAAAATTTATTTTTACTTTAAAATATTTCTCCACGATCTTTGTTTGCACCTCAAACTCATGTTTCATGCCTTTGTTCACTCGTTTCATAAAATAAAAACTCGGCTAGATTTTTCGTAAAGAATATACTATATTATTCAAATGGAAACCAAAATTTGTTTTCATTTTAAAATATTTCTCCACAATCTTTGTTTGCACCTCAATCTCATGTTTCATGCGTTTGTTCGTTCGTTTCATGAAATAAAAACTCGGCTAGATTTTTCGTAACGAATATACTAAATTATTCAAATGCAAGCGAAAATTTGTTTTCAGTTTAAAATATTTCTCCACAATCTTTGTTTCCGTCTAAAACTCATGTTTCATGCATTTGTGCGCTCATTTTATATAAAAATAACACTGCTAGATTTTTCGTAAATACAAAATTATTCAAATGCAAACCAAAATTTGTTTTCAGTTTACAATGCTTCTTGACAATCTTTGTTTGCTCCTCAAACTCATGTTTCATGCGTTTGTTCGCTCGTTTCATGAAATAAATACTCGGCTAGATTTTTCGTAAAGAATATATTATATTATTCAAATGCAAACCAATTTTAAAATATTTCTCCACAATCTTTGTTTCCATCTAAAACTCATGTTTCATGCATTTGTTCGCTCATTTTATATAAAAATAACACTGCTAGATTTTTCGTAAATACTATATTATTCAAATGCAAACCAAAATTTATTTTTACTTTAAAATATTTCTCCACGATCTTTTTTTGCACCTCAAACTCATGTTTCATGCCTTTGTTCGCTCGTTTCATGAAATAAAAACTCGGCTAGATTTTTCGTAAAGAATATACTAAATTATTTAAATGCAAACCAAAATTTGTTTTCATTTTAAAATATTTCTCCACAATCTTTGTTTACACCTCAATCTCATGTTTCATGCGTTTGTTCGCTCGTTTCATGAAATAAAAACTCGGCTAGATTTTTCGTAAAGAATATACTAAAATATTTAAATGCAAACCAAAATTTGTTTTCATTTTAAAATATTTCTCCACAATCTTTGTTTGCACCTCAATCTCATGTTTCATGCGTTTGTTCGCTCGTTTCATGAAATAAAAACTCGGCTAGATTTTTCGTAAAGAATATACTAAAATATTTAAATGCAAACCAAAATTTGTTTTCATTTTAAAATATTTCTCCACAATCTTTGTTTGCACCTCAATCTCATGTTTCATGCGTTTGTTCGTTCGTTTCATGAAATAAAAACTCGGCTAGATTTTTCGTAACGAATATACTAAATTATTCAAATGCAAGCGAAAATTTGTTTTCAGTTTAAAATATTTCTCCACAATCTTTGTTTCCGTCTAAAACTCATGTTTCATGCATTTGTGCGCTCATTTTATATAAAAATAACACTGCTAGATTTTTCGTAAATACAAAATTATTCAAATGCAAACCAAAATTTGTTTTCAGTTTACAATGCTTCTTGACAATCTTTGTTTGCTCCTCAAACTCATGTTTCATGCGTTTGTTCGCTCGTTTCATGAAATAAATACTCGGCTAGATTTTTCGTAAAGAATATATTATATTATTCAAATGCAAACCAATTTTAAAATATTTCTCCACAATCTTTGTTTCCATCTAAAACTCATGTTTCATGCATTTGTTCGCTCATTTTATATAAAAATAACACTGCTAGATTTTTCGTAAATACTATATTATTCAAATGCAAACCAAAATTTATTTTTACTTTAAAATATTTCTCCACGATCTTTTTTTGCACCTCAAACTCATGTTTCATGCCTTTGTTCGCTCGTTTCATGAAATAAAAACTCGGCTAGATTTTTCGTAAAGAATATACTAAATTATTTAAATGCAAACCAAAATTTGTTTTCATTTTAAAATATTTCTCCACAATCTTTGTTTGCACCTCAATCTCATGTTTCATGCGTTTGTTCGCTCGTTTCATGAAATAAAAACTCGGCTAGATTTTTCGTAAAGAATATACTAAAATATTTAAATGCAAACCAAAATTTGTTTTCATTTTAAAATATTTCTCCACAATCTTTGTTTGCACCTCAATCTCATGTTTCATGCGTTTGTTCGTTCGTTTCATGAAATAAAAACTCGGCTAGATTTTTCGTAACGAATATACTAAATTATTCAAATGCAAGCGAAAATTTGTTTTCAGTTTAAAATATTTCTCCACAATCTTTGTTTCCGTCTAAAACTCATGTTTCATGCATTTGTGCGCTCATTTTATATAAAAATAACACTGCTAGATTTTTCGTAAATACAAAATTATTCAAATGCAAACCAAAATTTGTTTTCAGTTTACAATGCTTCTTGACAATCTTTGTTTGCTCCTCAAACTCATGTTTCATGCGTTTGTTCGCTCGTTTCATGAAATAAATACTCGGCTAGATTTTTCGTAAAGAATATATTATATTATTCAAATGCAAACCAATTTTAAAATATTTCTCCACAATCTTTGTTTCCATCTAAAACTCATGTTTCATGCATTTGTTCGCTCATTTTATATAAAAATAACACTGCTAGATTTTTCGTAAATACTATATTATTCAAATGCAAACCAAAATTTATTTTTACTTTAAAATATTTCTCCACGATCTTTTTTTGCACCTCAAACTCATGTTTCATGCCTTTGTTCGCTCGTTTCATGAAATAAAAACTCGGCTAGATTTTTCGTAAAGAATATACTAAATTATTTAAATGCAAACCAAAATTTGTTTTCATTTTAAAATATTTCTCCACAATCTTTGTTTACACCTCAATCTCATGTTTCATGCGTTTGTTCGCTCGTTTCATGAAATAAAAACTCGGCTAGATTTTTCGTAAAGAATATACTAAAATATTTAAATGCAAACCAAAATTTGTTTTCATTTTAAAATATTTCTCCACAATCTTTGTTTGCACCTCAATCTCATGTTTCATGCGTTTGTTCGCTCGTTTCATGAAATGAAAACTCGGCTAGATTTTTCGTAAAGAATATACTAAAATATTTAAATGCAAACCAAAATTTGTTTTCATTTTAAAATATTTCTCCACAATCTTTGTTTGCACCTCAATCTCATGTTTCATGCGTTTGTTCGTTCGTTTCATGAAATAAAAACTCGGCTAGATTTTTCGTAACGAATATACTAAATTATTCAAATGCAAGCGAAAATTTGTTTTCAGTTTAAAATATTTCACCACAATCTTTGTTTCCGTCTAAAACTCATGTTTCATGCATTTGTGCGCTCATTTTATATAAAAATAACACTGCTAGATTTTTCGTAAATACAAAATTATTCAAATGCAAACCAAAATTTGTTTTCAGTTTACAATGCTTCTTGACAATCTTTGTTTGCTCCTCAAACTCATGTTTCATGCGTTTGTTCGCTCGTTTCATGAAATAAATACTCGGCTAGATTTTTCGTAAAGAATATATTATATTATTCAAATGCAAACCAATTTTAAAATATTTCTCCACAATCTTTGTTTCCATCTAAAACTCATGTTTCATGCATTTGTTCGCTCATTTTATATAAAAATAACACTGCTAGATTTTTCGTAAATACTATATTATTCAAATGCAAACCAAAATTTATTTTTACTTTAAAATATTTCTCCACGATCTTTGTTTGCACCTCAAACTCATGTTTCATGCCTTTGTTCACTCGTTTCATAAAATAAAAACTCGGCTAGATTTTTCGTAAAGAATATACTATATTATTCAAATGGAAACCAAAATTTGTTTTCATTTTAAAATATTTCTCCACAATCTTTGTTTGCACCTCAATCTCATGTTTCATGCGTTTGTTCGCTCGTTTCATGAAATAAAAACTCGGCTAGATTTTTCGTAAAGAATATACTAAAATATTTAAATGCAAACCAAAATTTGTTTTCATTTTAAAATATTTCTCCACAATCTTTGTTTGCACCTCAATCTCATGTTTCATGCGTTTGTTCGTTCGTTTCATGAAATAAAAACTCGGCTAGATTTTTCGTAACGAATATACTAAATTATTCAAATGCAAGCGAAAATTTGTTTTCAGTTTAAAATATTTCTCCACAATCTTTGTTTCCGTCTAAAACTCATGTTTCATGCATTTGTGCGCTCATTTTATATAAAAATAACACTGCTAGATTTTTCGTAAATACAAAATTATTCAAATGCAAACCAAAATTTGTTTTCAGTTTACAATGCTTCTTGACAATCTTTGTTTGCTCCTCAAACTCATGTTTCATGCGTTTGTTCGCTCGTTTCATGAAATAAATACTCGGCTAGATTTTTCGTAAAGAATATATTATATTATTCAAATGCAAACCAATTTTAAAATATTTCTCCACAATCTTTGTTTCCATCTAAAACTCATGTTTCATGCATTTGTTCGCTCATTTTATATAAAAATAACACTGCTAGATTTTTCGTAAATACTATATTATTCAAATGCAAACCAAAATTTATTTTTACTTTAAAATATTTCTCCACGATCTTTTTTTGCACCTCAAACTCATGTTTCATGCCTTTGTTCGCTCGTTTCATGAAATAAAAACTCGGCTAGATTTTTCGTAAAGAATATACTAAATTATTTAAATGCAAACCAAAATTTGTTTTCATTTTAAAATATTTCTCCACAATCTTTGTTTACACCTCAATCTCATGTTTCATGCGTTTGTTCGCTCGTTTCATGAAATAAAAACTCGGCTAGATTTTTCGTAAAGAATATACTAAAATATTTAAATGCAAACCAAAATTTGTTTTCATTTTAAAATATTTCTCCACAATCTTTGTTTGCACCTCAATCTCATGTTTCATGCGTTTGTTCGCTCGTTTCATGAAATAAAAACTCGGCTAGATTTTTCGTAAAGAATATACTAAAATATTTAAATGCAAACCAAAATTTGTTTTCATTTTAAAATATTTCTCCACAATCTTTGTTTGCACCTCAATCTCATGTTTCATGCGTTTGTTCGTTCGTTTCATGAAATAAAAACTCGGCTAGATTTTTCGTAACGAATATACTAAATTATTCAAATGCAAGCGAAAATTTGTTTTCAGTTTAAAATATTTCTCCACAATCTTTGTTTCCGTCTAAAACTCATGTTTCATGCATTTGTGCGCTCATTTTATATAAAAATAACACTGCTAGATTTTTCGTAAATACAAAATTATTCAAATGCAAACCAAAATTTGTTTTCAGTTTACAATGCTTCTTGACAATCTTTGTTTGCTCCTCAAACTCATGTTTCATGCGTTTGTTCGCTCGTTTCATGAAATAAATACTCGGCTAGATTTTTCGTAAAGAATATATTATATTATTCAAATGCAAACCAATTTTAAAATATTTCTCCACAATCTTTGTTTCCATCTAAAACTCATGTTTCATGCATTTGTTCGCTCATTTTATATAAAAATAACACTGCTAGATTTTTCGTAAATACTATATTATTCAAATGCAAACCAAAATTTATTTTTACTTTAAAATATTTCTCCACGATCTTTTTTTGCACCTCAAACTCATGTTTCATGCCTTTGTTCGCTCGTTTCATGAAATAAAAACTCGGCTAGATTTTTCGTAAAGAATATACTAAATTATTTAAATGCAAACCAAAATTTGTTTTCATTTTAAAATATTTCTCCACAATCTTTGTTTACACCTCAATCTCATGTTTCATGCGTTTGTTCGCTCGTTTCATGAAATAAAAACTCGGCTAGATTTTTCGTAAAGAATATACTAAAATATTTAAATGCAAACCAAAATTTGTTTTCATTTTAAAATATTTCTCCACAATCTTTGTTTGCACCTCAATCTCATGTTTCATGCGTTTGTTCGTTCGTTTCATGAAATAAAAACTCGGCTAGATTTTTCGTAACGAATATACTAAATTATTCAAATGCAAGCGAAAATTTGTTTTCAGTTTAAAATATTTCACCACAATCTTTGTTTCTGTCTAAAACTCATGTTTCATGCATTTGTGCGCTCATTTTATATAAAAATAACACTGCTAGATTTTTCGTAAATACAAAATTATTCAAATGCAAACCAAAATTTGTTTTCAGTTTACAATGCTTCTTGACAATCTTTGTTTGCTCCTCAAACTCATGTTTCATGCGTTTGTTCGCTCGTTTCATGAAATAAATACTCGGCTAGATTTTTCGTAAAGAATATATTATATTATTCAAATGCAAACCAATTTTAAAATATTTCTCCACAATCTTTGTTTCCATCTAAAACTCATGTTTCATGCATTTGTTCGCTCATTTTATATAAAAATAACACTGCTAGATTTTTCGTAAATACTATATTATTCAAATGCTAACCAAAATTTATTTTTACTTTAAAATATTTCTCCACGATCTTTGTTTGCACCTCAAACTCATGTTTCATGCCTTTGTTCACTCGTTTCATAAAATAAAAACTCGGCTAGATTTTTCGTAAAGAATATACTATATTATTCAAATGGAAACCAAAATTTGTTTTCATTTTAAAATATTTCTCCACAATCTTTGTTTGCACCTCAATCTCATGTTTCATGCGTTTGTTCGCTCGTTTCATGAAATAAAAACTCGGCTAGATTTTTCGTAAAGAATATACTAAAATATTTAAATGCAAACCAAAATTTGTTTTCATTTTAAAATATTTCTCCACAATCTTTGTTTGCACCTCAATCTCATGTTTCATGCGTTTGTTCGTTCGTTTCATGAAATAAAAACTCGGCTAGATTTTTCGTAACGAATATACTAAATTATTCAAATGCAAGCGAAAATTTGTTTTCAGTTTAAAATATTTCTCCACAATCTTTGTTTCCGTCTAAAACTCATGTTTCATGCATTTGTGCGCTCATTTTATATAAAAATAACACTGCTAGATTTTTCGTAAATACAAAATTATTCAAATGCAAACCAAAATTTGTTTTCAGTTTACAATGCTTCTTGACAATCTTTGTTTGCTCCTCAAACTCATGTTTCATGCGTTTGTTCGCTCGTTTCATGAAATAAATACTCGGCTAGATTTTTCGTAAAGAATATATTATATTATTCAAATGCAAACCAATTTTAAAATATTTCTCCACAATCTTTGTTTCCATCTAAAACTCATGTTTCATGCATTTGTTCGCTCATTTTATATAAAAATAACACTGCTAGATTTTTCGTAAATACTATATTATTCAAATGCAAACCAAAATTTATTTTTACTTTAAAATATTTCTCCACGATCTTTTTTTGCACCTCAAACTCATGTTTCATGCCTTTGTTCGCTCGTTTCATGAAATAAAAACTCGGCTAGATTTTTCGTAAAGAATATACTAAATTATTTAAATGCAAACCAAAATTTGTTTTCATTTTAAAATATTTCTCCACAATCTTTGTTTACACCTCAATCTCATGTTTCATGCGTTTGTTCGCTCGTTTCATGAAATAAAAACTCGGCTAGATTTTTCGTAAAGAATATACTAAATTATTTAAATGCAAACCAAAATTTGTTTTCATTTTAAAATATTTCTCCACAATCTTTGTTTGCACCTCAATCTCATGTTTCATGCGTTTGTTCGCTCGTTTCATGAAATAAAAACTCGGCTAGATTTTTCGTAAAGAATATACTAAAATATTTAAATGCAAACCAAAATTTGTTTTCATTTTAAAATATTTCTCCACAATCTTTGTTTGCACCTCAATCTCATGTTTCATGCGTTTGTTCGTTCGTTTCATGAAATAAAAACTCGGCTAGATTTTTCGTAACGAATATACTAAATTATTCAAATGCAAGCGAAAATTTGTTTTCAGTTTAAAATATTTCACCACAATCTTTGTTTCCGTCTAAAACTCATGTTTCATGCATTTGTGCGCTCATTTTATATAAAAATAACACTGCTAGATTTTTCGTAAATACAAAATTATTCAAATGCAAACCAAAATTTGTTTTCAGTTTACAATGCTTCTTGACAATCTTTGTTTGCTCCTCAAACTCATGTTTCATGCGTTTGTTCGCTCGTTTCATGAAATAAATACTCGGCTAGATTTTTCGTAAAGAATATATTATATTATTCAAATGCAAACCAATTTTAAAATATTTCTCCACAATCTTTGTTTCCATCTAAAACTCATGTTTCATGCATTTGTTCGCTCATTTTATATAAAAATAACACTGCTAGATTTTTCGTAAATACTATATTATTCAAATGCAAACCAAAATTTATTTTTACTTTAAAATATTTCTCCACGATCTTTGTTTGCACCTCAAACTCATGTTTCATGCCTTTGTTCACTCGTTTCATAAAATAAAAACTCGGCTAGATTTTTCGTAAAGAATATACTATATTATTCAAATGGAAACCAAAATTTGTTTTCATTTTAGAATATTTCTCCACAATCTTTGTTTGCACCACAATCTCATGTTTCATGCGTTTGTTCGCTCGTTTCATGAAATAAAAACTCGGCTAGATTTTTCGTAAAGAATATACTAAAATATTTAAATGCAAACCAAAATTTGTTTTCATTTTAAAATATTTCTCCACAATCTTTGTTTGCACCTCAATCTCATGTTTCATGCGTTTGTTCGTTCGTTTCATGAAATAAAAACTCGGCTAGATTTTTCGTAACGAATATACTAAATTATTCAAATGCAAGCGAAAATTTGTTTCAGTTTAAAATATTTCTCCACAATCTTTGTTTCCGTCTAAAACTCATGTTTCATGCATTTGTGCGCTCATTTTATATAAAAATAACACTGCTAGATTTTTCGTAAATACAAAATTATTCAAATGCAAACCAAAATTTGTTTTCAGTTTACAATGCTTCTTGACAATCTTTGTTTGCTCCTCAAACTCATGTTTCATGCGTTTGTTCGCTCGTTTCATGAAATAAATACTCGGCTAGATTTTTCGTAAAGAATATATTATATTATTCAAATGCAAACCAATTTTAAAATATTTCTCCACAATCTTTGTTTCCATCTAAAACTCATGTTTCATGCATTTGTTCGCTCATTTTATATAAAAATAACACTGCTAGATTTTTCGTAAATACTATATTATTCAAATGCAAACCAAAATTTATTTTTACTTTAAAATATTTCTCCACGATCTTTTTTTGCACCTCAAACTCATGTTTCATGCCTTTGTTCGCTCGTTTCATGAAATAAAAACTCGGCTAGATTTTTCGTAAAGAATATACTAAATTATTTAAATGCAAACCAAAATTTGTTTTCATTTTAAAATATTTCTCCACAATCTTTGTTTACACCTCAATCTCATGTTTCATGCGTTTGTTCGCTCGTTTCATGAAATAAAAACTCGGCTAGATTTTTCGTAAAGAATATACTAAAATATTTAAATGCAAACCAAAATTTGTTTTCATTTTAAAATATTTCTCCACAATCTTTGTTTGCACCTCAATCTCATGTTTCATGCGTTTGTTCGTTCGTTTCATGAAATAAAAACTCGGCTAGATTTTTCGTAAAGAATATACTAAAATATTTAAATGCAAACCAAAATTTGTTTTCATTTTAAAATATTTCTCCACAATCTTTGTTTGCACCTCAATCTCATGTTTCATGCGTTTGTTCGTTCGTTTCATGAAATAAAAACTCGGCTAGATTTTTCGTAACGAATATACTAAATTATTCAAATGCAAGCGAAAATTTGTTTTCAGTTTAAAATATTTCTCCACAATCTTTGTTTCCGTCTAAAACTCATGTTTCACGCATTTGTGCGCTCATTTTATATAAAAATAACACTGCTAGATTTTTCGTAAATACAAAATTATTCAAATGCAAACCAAAATTTGTTTTCAGTTTACAATGCTTCTTGACAATCTTTGTTTGCTCCTCAAACTCATGTTTCATGCGTTTGTTCGCTCGTTTCATGAAATAAATACTCGGCTAGATTTTTCGTAAAGAATATATTATATTATTCAAATGCAAACCAATTTTAAAATATTTCTCCACAATCTTTGTTTCCATCTAAAACTCATGTTTCATGCATTTGTTCGCTCATTTTATATAAAAATAACACTGCTAGATTTTTCGTAAATACTATATTATTCAAATGCAAACCAAAATTTATTTTTACTTTAAAATATTTCTCCACGATCTTTTTTTGCACCTCAAACTCATGTTTCATGCCTTTGTTCGCTCGTTTCATGAAATAAAAACTCGGCTAGATTTTTCGTAAAGAATATACTAAATTATTTAAATGCAAACCAAAATTTGTTTTCATTTTAAAATATTTCTCCACAATCTTTGTTTACACCTCAATCTCATGTTTCATGCGTTTGTTCGCTCGTTTCATGAAATAAAAACTCGGCTAGATTTTTCGTAAAGAATATACTAAAATATTTAAATGCAAACCAAAATTTGTTTTCATTTTAAAATATTTCTCCACAATCTTTGTTTGCACCTCAATCTCATGTTTCATGCGTTTGTTCGCTCGTTTCATGAAATAAAAACTCGGCTAGATTTTTCGTAAAGAATATACTAAAATATTTAAATGCAAACCAAAATTTGTTTTCATTTTAAAATATTTCTCCACAATCTTTGTTTGCACCTCAATCTCATGTTTCATGCGTTTGTTCGTTCGTTTCATGAAATAAAAACTCGGCTAGATTTTTCGTAACGAATATACTAAATTATTCAAATGCAAGCGAAAATTTGTTTTCAGTTTAAAATATTTCTCCACAATCTTTGTTTCCGTCTAAAACTCATGTTTCATGCATTTGTGCGCTCATTTTATATAAAAATAACACTGCTAGATTTTTCGTAAATACAAAATTATTCAAATGCAAACCAAAATTTGTTTTCAGTTTACAATGCTTCTTGACAATCTTTGTTTGCTCCTCAAACTCATGTTTCATGCGTTTGTTCGCTCGTTTCATGAAATAAATACTCGGCTAGATTTTTCGTAAAGAATATATTATATTATTCAAATGCAAACCAATTTTAAAATATTTCTCCACAATCTTTGTTTCCATCTAAAACTCATGTTTCATGCATTTGTTCGCTCATTTTATATAAAAATAACACTGCTAGATTTTTCGTAAATACTATATTATTCAAATGCAAACCAAAATTTATTTTTACTTTAAAATATTTCTCCACGATCTTTTTTTGCACCTCAAACTCATGTTTCATGCCTTTGTTCGCTCGTTTCATGAAATAAAAACTCGGCTAGATTTTTCGTAAAGAATATACTAAATTATTTAAATGCAAACCAAAATTTGTTTTCATTTTAAAATATTTCTCCACAATCTTTGTTTACACCTCAATCTCATGTTTCATGCGTTTGTTCGCTCGTTTCATGAAATAAAAACTCGGCTAGATTTTTCGTAAAGAATATACTAAAATATTTAAATGCAAACCAAAATTTGTTTTCATTTTAAAATATTTCTCCACAATCTTTGTTTGCACCTCAATCTCATGTTTCATGCGTTTGTTCGTTCGTTTCATGAAATAAAAACTCGGCTAGATTTTTCGTAAAGAATATACTAAAATATTTAAATGCAAACCAAAATTTGTTTTCATTTTAAAATATTTCTCCACAATCTTTGTTTGCACCTCAATCTCATGTTTCATGCGTTTGTTCGTTCGTTTCATGAAATAAAAACTCGGCTAGATTTTTCGTAACGAATATACTAAATTATTCAAATGCAAGCGAAAATTTGTTTTCAGTTTAAAATATTTCTCCACAATCTTTGTTTCCGTCTAAAACTCATGTTTCACGCATTTGTGCGCTCATTTTATATAAAAATAACACTGCTAGATTTTTCGTAAATACAAAATTATTCAAATGCAAACCAAAATTTGTTTTCAGTTTACAATGCTTCTTGACAATCTTTGTTTGCTCCTCAAACTCATGTTTCATGCGTTTGTTCGCTCGTTTCATGAAATAAATACTCGGCTAGATTTTTCGTAAAGAATATATTATATTATTCAAATGCAAACCAATTTTAAAATATTTCTCCACAATCTTTGTTTCCATCTAAAACTCATGTTTCATGCATTTGTTCGCTCATTTTATATAAAAATAACACTGCTAGATTTTTCGTAAATACTATATTATTCAAATGCAAACCAAAATTTATTTTTACTTTAAAATATTTCTCCACGATCTTTTTTTGCACCTCAAACTCATGTTTCATGCCTTTGTTCGCTCGTTTCATGAAATAAAAACTCGGCTAGATTTTTCGTAAAGAATATACTAAATTATTTAAATGCAAACCAAAATTTGTTTTCATTTTAAAATATTTCTCCACAATCTTTGTTTACACCTCAATCTCATGTTTCATGCGTTTGTTCGCTCGTTTCATGAAATAAAAACTCGGCTAGATTTTTCGTAAAGAATATACTAAAATATTTAAATGCAAACCAAAATTTGTTTTCATTTTAAAATATTTCTCCACAATCTTTGTTTGCACCTCAATCTCATGTTTCATGCGTTTGTTCGCTCGTTTCATGAAATAAAAACTCGGCTAGATTTTTCGTAAAGAATATACTAAAATATTTAAATGCAAACCAAAATTTGTTTTCATTTTAAAATATTTCTCCACAATCTTTGTTTGCACCTCAATCTCATGTTTCATGCGTTTGTTCGTTCGTTTCATGAAATAAAAACTCGGCTAGATTTTTCGTAACGAATATACTAAATTATTCAAATGCAAGCGAAAATTTGTTTTCAGTTTAAAATATTTCTCCACAATCTTTGTTTCCGTCTAAAACTCATGTTTCATGCATTTGTGCGCTCATTTTATATAAAAATAACACTGCTAGATTTTTCGTAAATACAAAATTATTCAAATGCAAACCAAAATTTGTTTTCAGTTTACAATGCTTCTTGACAATCTTTGTTTGCTCCTCAAACTCATGTTTCATGCGTTTGTTCGCTCGTTTCATGAAATAAATACTCGGCTAGATTTTTCGTAAAGAATATATTATATTATTCAAATGCAAACCAATTTTAAAATATTTCTCCACAATCTTTGTTTCCATCTAAAACTCATGTTTCTTGCATTTGTTCGCTCATTTTATATAAAAATAACACTGCTAGATTTTTCGTAAATACTATATTATTCAAATGCAAACCAAAATTTATTTTTACTTTAAAATATTTCTCCACGATCTTTTTTTGCACCTCAAACTCATGTTTCATGCCTTTGTTCGCTCGTTTCATGAAATAAAAACTCGGCTAGATTTTTCGTAAAGAATATACTAAATTATTTAAATGCAAACCAAAATTTGTTTTCATTTTAAAATATTTCTCCACAATCTTTGTTTACACCTCAATCTCATGTTTCATGCGTTTGTTCGCTCGTTTCATGAAATAAAAACTCGGCTAGATTTTTCGTAAAGAATATACTAAAATATTTAAATGCAAACCAAAATTTGTTTTCATTTTAAAATATTTCTCCACAATCTTTGTTTGCACCTCAATCTCATGTTTCATGCGTTTGTTCGTTCGTTTCATGAAATAAAAACTCGGCTAGATTTTTCGTAACGAATATACTAAATTATTCAAATGCAAGCGAAAATTTGTTTTCAGTTTAAAATATTTCACCACAATCTTTGTTTCCGTCTAAAACTCATGTTTCATGCATTTGTGCGCTCATTTTATATAAAAATAACACTGCTAGATTTTTCGTAAATACAAAATTATTCAAATGCAAACCAAAATTTGTTTTCAGTTTACAATGCTTCTTGACAATCTTTGTTTGCTCCTCAAACTCATGTTTCATGCGTTTGTTCGCTCGTTTCATGAAATAAATACTCGGCTAGATTTTTCGTAAAGAATATATTATATTATTCAAATGCAAACCAATTTTAAAATATTTCTCCACAATCTTTGTTTCCATCTAAAACTCATGTTTCATGCATTTGTTCGCTCATTTTATATAAAAATAACACTGCTAGATTTTTCGTAAATACTATATTATTCAAATGCAAACCAAAATTTATTTTTACTTTAAAATATTTCTCCACGATCTTTGTTTGCACCTCAAACTCATGTTTCATGCCTTTGTTCACTCGTTTCATAAAATAAAAACTCGGCTAGATTTTTCGTAAAGAATATACTATATTATTCAAATGGAAACCAAAATTTGTTTTCATTTTAAAATATTTCTCCACAATCTTTGTTTGCACCTCAATCTCATGTTTCATGCGTTTGTTCGCTCGTTTCATGAAATAAAAACTCGGCTAGATTTTTCGTAAAGAATATACTAAAATATTTAAATGCAAACCAAAATTTGTTTTCATTTTAAAATATTTCTCCACAATCTTTGTTTGCACCTCAATCTCATGTTTCATGCGTTTGTTCGTTCGTTTCATGAAATAAAAACTCGGCTAGATTTTTCGTAACGAATATACTAAATTATTCAAATGCAAGCGAAAATTTGTTTTCAGTTTAAAATATTTCTCCACAATCTTTGTTTCCGTCTAAAACTCATGTTTCATGCATTTGTGCGCTCATTTTATATAAAAATAACACTGCTAGATTTTTCGTAAATACAAAATTATTCAAATGCAAACCAAAATTTGTTTTCAGTTTACAATGCTTCTTGACAATCTTTGTTTGCTCCTCAAACTCATGTTTCATGCGTTTGTTCGCTCGTTTCATGAAATAAATACTCGGCTAGATTTTTCGTAAAGAATATATTATATTATTCAAATGCAAACCAATTTTAAAATATTTCTCCACAATCTTTGTTTCCATCTAAAACTCATGTTTCATGCATTTGTTCGCTCATTTTATATAAAAATAACACTGCTAGATTTTTCGTAAATACTATATTATTCAAATGCAAACCAAAATTTATTTTTACTTTAAAATATTTCTCCACGATCTTTTTTTGCACCTCAAACTCATGTTTCATGCCTTTGTTCGCTCGTTTCATGAAATAAAAACTCGGCTAGATTTTTCGTAAAGAATATACTAAATTATTTAAATGCAAACCAAAATTTGTTTTCATTTTAAAATATTTCTCCACAATCTTTGTTTACACCTCAATCTCATGTTTCATGCGTTTGTTCGCTCGTTTCATGAAATAAAAACTCGGCTAGATTTTTCGTAACAAATATACAAAACTATTCAAATGCAAACGAAAATTTGTTTTCATTTTAAAATATTTCTCCACAATCTTTGTTTCCATCTAAAACTCATGTTTCATGCATTTGTGCGCTCATTTTATATAAAAATAACACTGCTAGATTTTTCGTAAATACTAAATTATTCAAATGCAAACCAAAATTTATTTTCACTTTAAAATATTTCTCCACGATCTTTGTTTGCACCTCAAACTCATGTTTCATGCCTTTGTTCGCTCGTTTCATGAAATAAAAACTCGGCTAGATTTTTCGTAAAGAATATACTAAATTATTCAAATGCAAACCAAAATTTGTCTTCATTTTAAAATATTTCTCCCAAATCTTTGTTTGCACCTCAAACTCATGTTTCATTCGTTTGTTCCCTAGTTACATGCAAGAAAAACTCGGCTAGATTTTTTGTAAAAAATATACTAAATTTTTCAAATGCAAACCAAAATTTGTTTTCAGTTTACAATGTTTCTCGACAATCTTTGTTTGCTTCCCAAACTCATGTTTCATGCGTTTGTTCGCTCGTTTCATGAAATAAAAACTCGGCTAGATTTTTCGTAAAGAATATACTATGTTATTCAAATGCAAACCAAAATTTGTTTTCATTTTAAAATATTTGTCCACAATCTTTGTTTCCATCTAAAACTCATGTTTCATGCATTTGTTCGCTCATTTTATATAAAAATAATACTGCTAGATTTTCCGTAAATACTATATTATTTAAATGCAAACCAAAATTTATTTTTACTTTAAAATATTTCTCCACAATCTTTGTTTGCCCCTCAATCTCATGTTTCATGCGTTTGTTCGCTCGTTTCATGAAATAAAAACTCGGCTAGATTTTTCGTAAAGAATATACTATATTATTCAAATGCAAACCAAAATTTGTTTTCATTTTAAAATATTTCTCCACAATCTTTGTTTCCATCTAAAACTCATGTTTCATGCATTTGTTCGCTCATTTTATATAAAAATAACACTGCTAGATTTTTCGTAAATACTATATTATTCAAATGCAAACCAAAATTTATTTTTACTTTAAAATATTTCTCCACGATCTTTGTTTGCACCTCAAACTCATGTTTCATGCCTTTGTTCACTCGTTTCATGAAATAAAAACTCGGCTAGATTTTTCGTAAAGAATATACTATATTATTCAAATGGAAACCAAAATTTGTTTTCATTTTAAAATATTTCTCCACAATCTTTGTTTGCACCTCAATCTCATGTTTCATGCGTTTGTTCGCTCGTTTCATGAAATAAAAACTCGGCTAGATTTTTCGTAAAGAATATACTAAAATATTTAAATGCAAACCAAAATTTGTTTTCATTTTAAAATATGTCTCCACAATCTTTGTTTGCACCTAAATCTCATGTTTCATGCGTTTGTTCGTTCGTTTCATGAAATAAAAACTCGGCTAGATTTTTCGTAACGAATATACTAAATTATTCAAATGCAAACGAAAATTTGTTTTCAGTTTAAAATATTTCTCCACAATCTTTGTTTCCATCTAAAACTCATGTTTCATGCATTTGTGCGCTCATTTTATATAAAAATAACACTGCTAGATTTTTCGTAAATACAAAATTATTCAAATCCAAACCAAAATTTGTTTTCAGTTTACAATGCTTCTTGACAATCTTTGTTTGCTCCTCAAACTCATGTTTCATGCGTTTGTTCGCTCGTTTCATGAAATAAAAACTCGGCTAGATTTTTCGTAAAGAATATACTATATTATTCAAATGCAAACCAATTTTAAAATATTTCTCCACAATCTTTGTTTCCATCTAAAACTCATGTTTCATGCATTTGTTCGCTCATTTTATATAAAAATAACACTGCTAGATTTTTCGTAAATACTATATTCTTCAAATGCAAACCAAAATTTATATTTACTTTAAAATATTTCTCCACGATCTTTGTTTGCGCCTCAAACTCATGTTTCATGCCTTTGTTCACTCGTTTCATGAAATAAAAACTCGGCTAGATTTTTCGTAAAGAATATACTATATTATTCAAATGGAAACCAAAATTTGTTTTCATTTTAAAATATTTCTCCACAATCTTTGTTTGCACCTCAATCTCATGTTTCATGCGTTTGTTCGCTCGTTTCATGAAATAAAAACTCGGCTAGATTTTTCGTAAAGAATATACTAAAATATTTAAATGCAAACCAAAATTTGTTTTCATTTTAAAATATTTCTCCACAATCTTTGTTTGCACCTCAATCTCATGTTTCATGCGTTTGTTCGTTCGTTTCATGAAATAAAAACTCGGCTAGATTTTTCGTAACGAATATACTAAATTATTCAAATGCAAGCGAAAATTTGTTTTCAGTTTAAAATATTTCTCCACAATCTTTGTTTCCGTCTAAAACTCATGTTTCATGCATTTGTGCGCTCATTTTATATAAAAATAACACTGCTAGATTTTTCGTAAATACAAAATTATTAAAATGCAAACCAAAATTTGTTTTCAGTTTACAATGCTTCTTGACAATCTTTGTTTGCTCCTCAAACTCATGTTTCATGCGTTTGTTCGCTCGTTTCATGAAATAAATACTCGGCTAGATTTTTCGTAAAGAATATATTATATTATTCAAAGGCAAACCAATTTTAAAATATTTCTCCACAATCTTTGTTTCCATCTAAAACTCATGTTTCATGCATTTGTTCGCTCATTTTATATAAAAATAACACTGCTAGATTTTTCGTAAATACTATATTATTCAAATGCAAACCAAAATTTATTTTTACTTTAAAATATTTCTCCACGATCTTTTTTTGCACCTCAAACTCATGTTTCATGCCTTTGTTCGCTCGTTTCATGAAATAAAAACTCGGCTAGATTTTTCGTAAAGAATATACTAAATTATTTAAATGCAAACCAAAATTTGTTTTCATTTTAAAATATTTCTCCACAATCTTTGTTTACACCTCAATCTCATGTTTCATGCGTTTGTTCGCTCGTTTCATGAAATAAAAACTCGGCTAGATTTTTCGTAAAGAATATACTAAAATATTTAAATGCAAACCAAAATTTGTTTTCATTTTAAAATATTTCTCCACAATCTTTGTTTGCACCTCAATCTCATGTTTCATGCGTTTGTTCGCTCGTTTCATGAAATAAAAACTCGGCTAGATTTTTCGTAAAGAATATACTAAAATATTTAAATGCAAACCAAAATTTGTTTTCATTTTAAAATATTTCTCCACAATCTTTGTTTGCACCTCAATCTCATGTTTCATGCGTTTGTTCGTTCGTTTCATGAAATAAAAACTCGGCTAGATTTTTCGTAACGAATATACTAAATTATTCAAATGCAAGCGAAAATTTGTTTTCAGTTTAAAATATTTCTCCACAATCTTTGTTTCCGTCTAAAACTCATGTTTCATGCATTTGTGCGCTCATTTTATATAAAAATAACACTGCTAGATTTTTCGTAAATACAAAATTATTCAAATGCAAACCAAAATTTGTTTTCAGTTTACAATGCTTCTTGACAATCTTTGTTTGCTCCTCAAACTCATGTTTCATGCGTTTGTTCGCTCGTTTCATGAAATAAATACTCGGCTAGATTTTTCGTAAAGAATATATTATATTATTCAAATGCAAACCAATTTTAAAATATTTCTCCACAATCTTTGTTTCCATCTAAAACTCATGTTTCTTGCATTTGTTCGCTCATTTTATATAAAAATAACACTGCTAGATTTTTCGTAAATACTATATTATTCAAATGCAAACCAAAATTTATTTTTACTTTAAAATATTTCTCCACGATCTTTTTTTGCACCTCAAACTCATGTTTCATGCCTTTGTTCGCTCGTTTCATGAAATAAAAACTCGGCTAGATTTTTCGTAAAGAATATACTAAATTATTTAAATGCAAACCAAAATTTGTTTTCATTTTAAAATATTTCTCCACAATCTTTGTTTACACCTCAATCTCATGTTTCATGCGTTTGTTCGCTCGTTTCATGAAATAAAAACTCGGCTAGATTTTTCGTAAAGAATATACTAAAATATTTAAATGCAAACCAAAATTTGTTTTCATTTTAAAATATTTCTCCACAATCTTTGTTTGCACCTCAATCTCATGTTTCATGCGTTTGTTCGTTCGTTTCATGAAATAAAAACTCGGCTAGATTTTTCGTAACGAATATACTAAATTATTCAAATGCAAGCGAAAATTTGTTTTCAGTTTAAAATATTTCACCACAATCTTTGTTTCCGTCTAAAACTCATGTTTCATGCATTTGTGCGCTCATTTTATATAAAAATAACACTGCTAGATTTTTCGTAAATACAAAATTATTCAAATGCAAACCAAAATTTGTTTTCAGTTTACAATGCTTCTTGACAATCTTTGTTTGCTCCTCAAACTCATGTTTCATGCGTTTGTTCGCTCGTTTCATGAAATAAATACTCGGCTAGATTTTTCGTAAAGAATATATTATATTATTCAAATGCAAACCAATTTTAAAATATTTCTCCACAATCTTTGTTTCCATCTAAAACTCATGTTTCATGCATTTGTTCGCTCATTTTATATAAAAATAACACTGCTAGATTTTTCGTAAATACTATATTATTCAAATGCAAACCAAAATTTATTTTTACTTTAAAATATTTCTCCACGATCTTTGTTTGCACCTCAAACTCATGTTTCATGCCTTTGTTCACTCGTTTCATAAAATAAAAACTCGGCTAGATTTTTCGTAAAGAATATACTATATTATTCAAATGGAAACCAAAATTTGTTTTCATTTTAAAATATTTCTCCACAATCTTTGTTTGCACCTCAATCTCATGTTTCATGCGTTTGTTCGCTCGTTTCATGAAATAAAAACTCGGCTAGATTTTTCGTAAAGAATATACTAAAATATTTAAATGCAAACCAAAATTTGTTTTCATTTTAAAATATTTCTCCACAATCTTTGTTTGCACCTCAATCTCATGTTTCATGCGTTTGTTCGTTCGTTTCATGAAATAAAAACTCGGCTAGATTTTTCGTAACGAATATACTAAATTATTCAAATGCAAGCGAAAATTTGTTTTCAGTTTAAAATATTTCTCCACAATCTTTGTTTCCGTCTAAAACTCATGTTTCATGCATTTGTGCGCTCATTTTATATAAAAATAACACTGCTAGATTTTTCGTAAATACAAAATTATTAAAATGCAAACCAAAATTTGTTTTCAGTTTACAATGCTTCTTGACAATCTTTGTTTGCTCCTCAAACTCATGTTTCATGCGTTTGTTCGCTCGTTTCATGAAATAAATACTCGGCTAGATTTTTCGTAAAGAATATATTATATTATTCAAATGCAAACCAATTTTAAAATATTTCTCCACAATCTTTGTTTCCATCTAAAACTCATGTTTCATGCATTTGTTCGCTCATTTTATATAAAAATAACACTGCTAGATTTTTCGTAAATACTATATTATTCAAATGCAAACCAAAATTTATTTTTACTTTAAAATATTTCTCCACGATCTTTTTTTGCACCTCAAACTCATGTTTCATGCCTTTGTTCGCTCGTTTCATGAAATAAAAACTCGGCTAGATTTTTCGTAAAGAATATACTAAATTATTTAAATGCAAACCAAAATTTGTTTTCATTTTAAAATATTTCTCCACAATCTTTGTTTACACCTCAATCTCATGTTTCATGCGTTTGTTCGCTCGTTTCATGAAATAAAAACTCGGCTAGATTTTTCGTAAAGAATATACTAAAATATTTAAATGCAAACCAAAATTTGTTTTCATTTTAAAATATTTCTCCACAATCTTTGTTTGCACCTCAATCTCATGTTTCATGCGTTTGTTCGCTCGTTTCATGAAATAAAAACTCGGCTAGATTTTTCGTAAAGAATATACTAAAATATTTAAATGCAAACCAAAATTTGTTTTCATTTTAAAATATTTCTCCACAATCTTTGTTTGCACCTCAATCTCATGTTTCATGCGTTTGTTCGTTCGTTTCATGAAATAAAAACTCGGCTAGATTTTTCGTAACGAATATACTAAATTATTCAAATGCAAGCGAAAATTTGTTTTCAGTTTAAAATATTTCTCCACAATCTTTGTTTCCGTCTAAAACTCATGTTTCATGCATTTGTGCGCTCATTTTATATAAAAATAACACTGCTAGATTTTTCGTAAATACAAAATTATTCAAATGCAAACCAAAATTTGTTTTCAGTTTACAATGCTTCTTGACAATCTTTGTTTGCTCCTCAAACTCATGTTTCATGCGTTTGTTCGCTCGTTTCATGAAATAAATACTCGGCTAGATTTTTCGTAAAGAATATATTATATTATTCAAATGCAAACCAATTTTAAAATATTTCTCCACAATCTTTGTTTCCATCTAAAACTCATGTTTCATGCATTTGTTCGCTCATTTTATATAAAAATAACACTGCTAGATTTTTCGTAAATACTATATTATTCAAATGCAAACCAAAATTTATTTTTACTTTAAAATATTTCTCCACGATCTTTTTTTGCACCTCAAACTCATGTTTCATGCCTTTGTTCGCTCGTTTCATGAAATAAAAACTCGGCTAGATTTTTCGTAAAGAATATACTAAATTATTTAAATGCAAACCAAAATTTGTTTTCATTTTAAAATATTTCTCCACAATCTTTGTTTACACCTCAATCTCATGTTTCATGCGTTTGTTCGCTCGTTTCATGAAATAAAAACTCGGCTAGATTTTTCGTAACAAATATACAAAACTATTCAAATGCAAACGAAAATTTGTTTTCATTTTAAAATATTTCTCCACAATCTTTGTTTCCATCTAAAACTCATGTTTCATGCATTTGTGCGCTCATTTTATATAAAAATAACACTGCTAGATTTTTCGTAAATACTAAATTATTCAAATGCAAACCAAAATTTATTTTCACTTTAAAATATTTCTCCACGATCTTTGTTTGCACCTCAAACTCATGTTTCATGCCTTTGTTCGCTCGTTTCATGAAATAAAAACTCGGCTAGATTTTTCGTAAAGAATATACTAAATTATTCAAATGCAAACCAAAATTTGTCTTCATTTTAAAATATTTCTCCCAAATCTTTGTTTGCACCTCAAACTCATGTTTCATTCGTTTGTTCCCTAGTTACATGCAAGAAAAACTCGGCTAGATTTTTTGTAAAAAATATACTAAATTTTTCAAATGCAAACCAAAATTTGTTTTCAGTTTACAATGTTTCTCGACAATCTTTGTTTGCTTCCCAAACTCATGTTTCATGCGTTTGTTCGCTCGTTTCATGAAATAAAAACTCGGCTAGATTTTTCGTAAAGAATATACTATGTTATTCAAATGCAAACCAAAATTTGTTTTCATTTTAAAATATTTGTCCACAATCTTTGTTTCCATCTAAAACTCATGTTTCATGCATTTGTTCGCTCATTTTATATAAAAATAATACTGCTAGATTTTCCGTAAATACTATATTATTTAAATGCAAACCAAAATTTATTTTTACTTTAAAATATTTCTCCACAATCTTTGTTTGCCCCTCAATCTCATGTTTCATGCGTTTGTTCGCTCGTTTCATGAAATAAAAACTCGGCTAGATTTTTCGTAAAGAATATACTATATTATTCAAATGCAAACCAAAATTTGTTTTCATTTTAAAATATTTCTCCACAATCTTTGTTTCCATCTAAAACTCATGTTTCATGCATTTGTTCGCTCATTTTATATAAAAATAACACTGCTAGATTTTTCGTAAATACTATATTATTCAAATGCAAACCAAAATTTATTTTTACTTTAAAATATTTCTCCACGATCTTTGTTTGCACCTCAAACTCATGTTTCATGCCTTTGTTCACTCGTTTCATGAAATAAAAACTCGGCTAGATTTTTCGTAAAGAATATACTATATTATTCAAATGGAAACCAAAATTTGTTTTCATTTTAAAATATTTCTCCACAATCTTTGTTTGCACCTCAATCTCATGTTTCATGCGTTTGTTCGCTCGTTTCATGAAATAAAAACTCGGCTAGATTTTTCGTAAAGAATATACTAAAATATTTAAATGCAAACCAAAATTTGTTTTCATTTTAAAATATGTCTCCACAATCTTTGTTTGCACCTAAATCTCATGTTTCATGCGTTTGTTCGTTCGTTTCATGAAATAAAAACTCGGCTAGATTTTTCGTAACGAATATACTAAATTATTCAAATGCAAACGAAAATTTGTTTTCAGTTTAAAATATTTCTCCACAATCTTTGTTTCCATCTAAAACTCATGTTTCATGCATTTGTTCGCTCATTTTATATAAAAATAACACTGCTAGATTTTTCGTAAATACTATATTCTTCAAATGCAAACCAAAATTTATATTTACTTTAAAATATTTCTCCACGATCTTTGTTTGCGCCTCAAACTCATGTTTCATGCCTTTGTTCACTCGTTTCATGAAATAAAAACTCGGCTAGATTTTTCGTAAAGAATATACTATATTATTCAAATGGAAACCAAAATTTGTTTTCATTTTAAAATATTTCTCCACAATCTTTGTTTGCACCTCAATCTCATGTTTCATGCGTTTGTTCGCTCGTTTCATGAAATAAAAACTCGGCTAGATTTTTCGTAAAGAATATACTAAAATATTTAAATGCAAACCAAAATTTGTTTTCATTTTAAAATATTTCTCCACAATCTTTGTTTGCACCTCAATCTCATGTTTCATGCGTTTGTTCGTTCGTTTCATGAAATAAAAACTCGGCTAGATTTTTCGTAACGAATATACTAAATTATTCAAATGCAAGCGAAAATTTGTTTTCAGTTTAAAATATTTCTCCACAATCTTTGTTTCCGTCTAAAACTCATGTTTCATGCATTTGTGCGCTCATTTTATATAAAAATAACACTGCTAGATTTTTCGTAAATACAAAATTATTAAAATGCAAACCAAAATTTGTTTTCAGTTTACAATGCTTCTTGACAATCTTTGTTTGCTCCTCAAACTCATGTTTCATGCGTTTGTTCGCTCGTTTCATGAAATAAATACTCGGCTAGATTTTTCGTAAAGAATATATTATATTATTCAAATGCAAACCAATTTTAAAATATTTCTCCACAATCTTTGTTTCCATCTAAAACTCATGTTTCATGCATTTGTTCGCTCATTTTATATAAAAATAACACTGCTAGATTTTTCGTAAATACTATATTATTCAAATGCAAACCAAAATTTATTTTTACTTTAAAATATTTCTCCACGATCTTTTTTTGCACCTCAGACTCATGTTTCATGCCTTTGTTCGCTCGTTTCATGAAATAAAAACTCGGCTAGATTTTTCGTAAAGAATATACTAAATTATTTAAATGCAAACCAAAATTTGTTTTCATTTTAAAATATTTCTCCACAATCTTTGTTTACACCTCAATCTCATGTTTCATGCGTTTGTTCGCTCGTTTCATGAAATAAAAACTCGGCTAGATTTTTCGTAACAAATATACAAAACTATTCAAATGCAAACGAAAATTTGTTTTCATTTTAAAATATTTCTCCACAATCTTTGTTTCCATCTAAAACTCATGTTTCATGCATTTGTGCGCTCATTTTATATAAAAATAACACTGCTAGATTTTTCGTAAATACTAAATTATTCAAATGCAAACCAAAATTTATTTTCACTTTAAAATATTTCTCCACGATCTTTGTTTGCACCTCAAACTCATGTTTCATGCCTTTGTTCGCTCGTTTCATGAAATAAAAACTCGGCTAGATTTTTCGTAAAGAATATACTAAATTATTCAAATGCAAACCAAAATTTGTCTTCATTTTAAAATATTTCTCCCAAATCTTTGTTTGCACCTCAAACTCATGTTTCATTCGTTTGTTCCCTAGTTACATGCAAGAAAAACTCGGCTAGATTTTTTGTAAAAAATATACTAAATTTTTCAAATGCAAACCAAAATTTGTTTTCAGTTTACAATGTTTCTCGACAATCTTTGTTTGCTTCCCAAACTCATGTTTCATGCGTTTGTTCGCTCGTTTCATGAAATAAAAACTCGGCTAGATTTTTCGTAAAGAATATACTATGTTATTCAAATGCAAACCAAAATTTGTTTTCATTTTAAAATATTTGTCCACAATCTTTGTTTCCATCTAAAACTCATGTTTCATGCATTTGTTCGCTCATTTTATATAAAAATAATACTGCTAGATTTTCCGTAAATACTATATTATTTAAATGCAAACCAAAATTTATTTTTACTTTAAAATATTTCTCCACAATCTTTGTTTGCCCCTCAATCTCATGTTTCATGCGTTTGTTCGCTCGTTTCATGAAATAAAAACTCGGCTAGATTTTTCGTAAAGAATATACTATATTATTCAAATGCAAACCAAAATTTGTTTTCATTTTAAAATATTTCTCCACAATCTTTGTTTCCATCTAAAACTCATGTTTCATGCATTTGTTCGCTCATTTTATATAAAAATAACACTGCTAGATTTTTCGTAAATACTATATTATTCAAATGCAAACCAAAATTTATTTTTACTTTAAAATATTTCTCCACGATCTTTGTTTGCACCTCAAACTCATGTTTCATGCCTTTGTTCACTCGTTTCATGAAATAAAAGTCGGCTAGATTTTTCGTAAAGAATATACTATATTATTCAAATGGAAACCAAAATTTGTTTTCATTTTAAAATATTTCTCCACAATCTTTGTTTGCACCTCAATCTCATGTTTCATGCGTTTGTTCGCTCGTTTCATGAAATAAAAACTCGGCTAGATTTTTCGTAAAGAATATACTAAAATATTTAAATGCAAACCAAAATTTGTTTTCATTTTAAAATATGTCTCCACAATCTTTGTTTGCACCTAAATCTCATGTTTCATGCGTTTGTTCGTTCGTTTCATGAAATAAAAACTCGGCTAGATTTTTCGTAACGAATATACTAAATTATTCAAATGCAAACGAAAATTTGTTTTCAGTTTAAAATATTTCTCCACAATCTTTGTTTCCATCTAAAACTCATGTTTCATGCATTTGTGCGCTCATTTTATATAAAAATAACGCTGCTAGATTTTTCGTAAATACAAAATTATTCAAATCCAAACCAAAATTTGTTTTCAGTTTACAATGCTTCTTGACAATCTTTGTTTGCTCCTCAAACTCATGTTTCATGCGTTTGTTCGCTCGTTTCATGAAATAAAAACTCGGCTAGATTTTTCGTAAAGAATATACTATATTATTCAAATGCAAACCAATTTTAAAATATTTCTCCACAATCTTTGTTTCCATCTAAAACTCATGTTTCATGCATTTGTTCGCTCATTTTATATAAAAATAACACTGCTAGATTTTTCGTAAATACTATATTCTTCAAATGCAAACCAAAATTTATATTTACTTTAAAATATTTCTCCACGATCTTTGTTTGCGCCTCAAACTCATGTTTCATGCCTTTGTTCACTCGTTTCATGAAATCAAAACTCGGCTAGATTTTTCGTAAAGAATATACTATATTATTCAAATGGAAACCAAAATTTGTTTTCATTTTAAAATATTTCTCCACAATCTTTGTTTGCACCTCAATCTCATGTTTCATGCGTTTGTTCGCTCGTTTCATGAAATAAAAACTCGGCTAGATTTTTCGTAAAGAATATACTAAAATATTTAAATGCAAACCAAAATTTGTTTTCATTTTAAAATATGTCTCCACAATCTTTGTTTGCACCTCAATCTCATGTTTCATGCGTTTGTTCGTTCGTTTCATGAAATAAAAACTCGGCTAGATTTTTCGTAACGAATATACTAAATTATTCAAATGCAAACGAAAATTTGTTTTCAGTTTAAAATATTTCTCCACAATCTTTGTTTCCATCTAAAACTCATGTTTCATGCATTTGTGCGCTCATTTTATATAAAAATAACACTGCTAGATTTTTCGTAAATACAAAATTATTCAAATCCAAACCAAAATTTGTTTTCAGTTTACAATGCTTCTTGACAATCTTTGTTTGCTCCTCAAACTCATGTTTCATGCGTTTGTTCGCTCGTTTCATGAAATAAGAACTCGGCTAGATTTTTCGTAAAGAATATACTATATTATTCAAATGCAAACCAATTTTAAAATATTTCTCCACAATCTTTGTTTCCATCTAAAACTCATGTTTCATGCATTTGTTCGCTCATTTTATATAAAAATAACACTGCTAGATTTTTCGTAAATACTATATTATTCAAATGCAAACCAAAATTTATATTTACTTTAAAATATTTCTCCACGATCTTTGTTTGCACCTCAAACTCATGTTTCATGCCTTTGTTCACTCGTTTCATGAAATAAAAACTCGGCTAGATTTTTCGTAAAGAATATACTATATTATTCAAATGGAAACCAAAATTTGTTTTCATTTTAAAATATTTCTCCACAATCTTTGTTTGCACCTCAATCTCATGTTTCATGCGTTTGTTCGCTCGTTTCATGAAATAAAAACTCGGCTAGATTTTTCGTAAAGAATATACTAAAATATTTAAATGCAAACCAAAATTTGTTTTCATTTTAAAATATTTCTCCACAATCTTTGTTTGCACCTCAATCTCATGTTTCATGCGTTTGTTCGTTCGTTTCATGAAATAAAAACTCGGCTAGATTTTTCGTAACGAATATACTAAATTATTCAAATGCAAACGAAAATTTGTTTTCAGTTTAAAATATTTCTCCACAATCTTTGTTTCCATCTAAAACTCATGTTTCATGCATTTGTGCGCTCATTTTATATAAAAATAACACTGCTAGATTTTTCGTAAATACAAAATTATTCAAATCCAAACCAAAATTTGTTTTCAGTTTACAATGCTTCTTGACAATCTTTGTTTGCTCCTCAAACTCATGTTTCATGCGTTTGTTCGCTCGTTTCATGAAATAAAAACTCCGCTAGATTTTTCGTAAAGAATATACTATATTATTCAAATGCAAACCAATTTTAAAATATTTCTCCACAATCTTTGTTTCCATCTAAAACTCATGTTTCATGCATTTGTTCGCTCGTTTTATATAAAAATAACACTGCTAGATTTTTCGTAAATACTATATTATTCAAATGCAAACCAAAATTTATATTTACTTTAAAATATTTCTCCACGATCTTTGTTTGCACCTCAAACTCATGTTTCATGCCTTTGTTCGCTCGTTTCATGAAATAAAAACTCGGCTAGATTTTTCGTAAAGAAATATACTAAATTATTTAAATGCAAACCAAAATTTGTTTTCATTTTAAAATATTTCTCCACAATCTTTGTTTCCACCTCAATCTCATGTTTCATGCGTTTGTTCGCTCGTTTCATGAAATAAACACTCGGCTAGATTTTTCGTAACAAATATACAAAACTATTCAAATGCAAACGAAAATTTGTTTTCATTTTAAAATATTTCTCCACAATCTTTGTTTCCATCTAAAACTCATGTTTCATGCATTTGTGCGCTCATTTTATATAAAAATAACACTGCTAGATTTTTCGTAAATACTAAATTATTCAAATGCAAACCAAAATTTATTTTTACTTTAAAATATTTCTCCACGATCTTTGTTTGCACCTCAAACTCATGTTTCATGCCTTTGTTCGCTCGTTTCATGAAATAAAAACTCGGCTAGATTTTTCGTAAAGAATATACTAAATTATTCAAATGCAAACCAAAATTTGTCTTCATTTTAAAATATTTCACCCAAATCTTTGTTTGCACCTCAAACTCTTGTTTCATTCGTTTGTTCCCTAGTTACATGCAAGAAAAACTCGGCTAGATTTTTTGTAAAAAATATACTAAATTTTTCAAATGCAAACCAAAATTTGTTTTCAGTTTACAATGTTTCTCGACAATCTTTGTTTGCTTCTCAAACTCATGTTTCATGCGTTTGTTCGCTCGTTTCATGAAATAAAAACTCGGCTAGATTTTTCGTAAAGAATATACTATGTTATTCAAATGCAAACCAAAATTTGTTTTCATTTTAAAATATTTGTCCACAATCTTTGTTTCCATCTAAAACTCATGTTTCATGCATTTGTTCACTCATTTTATATAAAAATAACACTGCTAGATTTTCCGTAAATACTATATTATTTAAATGCAAACCAAAATTTATTTTTACTTTAAAATATTTCTCCACAATCTTTGTTTGCCCCTCAATCTCATGTTTCATGCGTTTGTTCGCTCGTTTCATGAAATAAAAACTCGGCTAGATTTTTCGTAAAGAATATACTATATTATTCAAATGCAAACCAAAATTTGTTTTCATTTTAAAATATTTCTCCACAATCTTTGTTTCCATCTAAAACTCATGTTTCATGCATTTGTTCGCTCATTTTATATAAAAATAACACTGCTAGATTTTTCGTAAATACTATATTATTCAAATGCAAACCAAAATTTATTTTTACTTTAAAATATTTCTCCACGATCTTTGTTTGCACCTCAAACTCATGTTTCATGCCTTTGTTCACTCGTTTCATGAAATAAAAACTCGGCTAGATTTTTCGTAAAGAATATACTATATTATTCAAATGGAAACCAAAATTTGTTTTCATTTTAAAATATTTCTCCACAATCTTTGTTTGCACCTCAATCTCATGTTTCATGCGTTTGTTCGCTCGTTTCATGAAATAAAAACTCGGCTAGATTTTTCGTAAAGAATATACTAAAATATTTAAATTCAAACCAAAATTTGTTTTCATTTTAAAATATGTCTCCACAATCTTTGTTTGCACCTCAATCTCATGTTTCATGCGTTTGTTCGTTCGTTTCATGAAATAAAAACTCGGCTAGATTTTTCGTAAAGAATATACTAAAATATTTAAATGCAAACCAAAATTTGTTTTCATTTTAAAATATTTCTCCACAATCTTTGTTTGCACCTCAATCTCATGTTTCATGCGTTTGTTCGTTCGTTTCATGAAATAAAAACTCGGCTAGATTTTTCGTAACGAATATACTAAATTATTCAAATGCAAACGAAAATTTGTTTTCAGTTTAAAATATTTCTCCACAATCTTTGTTTCCATCTAAAACTCATGTTTCATGCATTTGTGCGCTCATTTTATATAAAAATAACACTGCTAGATTTTTCGTAAATACAAAATTATTCAAATCCAAACCAAAATTTGTTTTCAGTTTACAATGCTTCTTGACAATCTTTGTTTGCTCCTCAAACTCATGTTTCATGCGTTTGTTCGCTCGTTTCATGAAATAAAAACTCGGCTAGATTTTTCGTAAAGAATATACTATATTATTCAAATGCAAACCAATTTTAAAATATTTCTCCACAATCTTTGTTTCCATCTAAAACTCATGTTTCATGCATTTGTTCGCTCATTTTATATAAAAATAACACTGCTAGATTTTTCGTAAATACTATATTATTCAAATGCAAACCAAAATTTATATTTACTTTAAAATATTTCTCCACGATCTTTGTTTGCGCCTCAAACTCATGTTTCATGCCTTTGTTCACTCGTTTCATGAAATAAAAACTCGGCTAGATTTTTCGTAAAGAATATACTATATTATTCAAATGGAAACCAAAATTTGTTTTCATTTTAAAATATTTCTCCACAATCTTTGTTTGCACCTCAATCTCATGTTTCATGCGTTTGTTCGCTCGTTTCATGAAATAAAAACTCGGCTAGATTTTTCGTAAAGAATATACTAAAATATTTAAATGCAAACCAAAATTTGTTTTCATTTTAAAATATTTCTCCACAATCTTTGTTTGCACCTCAATCTCATGTTTCATGAGTTTGTTCGTTCGTTTCATGAAATAAAAACTCGGCTAGATTTTTCGTAACGAATATACTAAATTGTTCAAATGCAAACGAAAATTTGTTTTCAGTTTAAAATATTTCTCCACAATCTTTGTTTCCATCTAAAACTCATGTTTCATGCATTTGTGCGCTCATTTTATATAAAAATAACACTGCTAGATTTTTCGTAAATACAAAATTATTCAAATCCAAACCAAAATTTGTTTTCAGTTTACAATGCTTCTTGACAATCTTTGTTTGCTCCTCAAACTCATGTTTCATGCGTTTGTTCGCTCGTTTCATGAAATAAAAACTCGGCTAGATTTTTCGTAAAGAATATACTATATTATTCAAATGCAAACCAATTTTAAAATATTTCTCCACAATCTTTGTTTCCATCTAAAACTCATGTTTCATGCATTTGTTCGCTCATTTTATATAAAAATAACACTGCTAGATTTTTCGTAAATACTATATTATTCAAATGCAAACCAAAATTTATTTTTACTATAAAATATTTCTCCACGATCTTTGTTTGCACCTCAAACTCATGTTTCATGCCTTTCTTCGCTCGTTTCATGAAATAAAAACTCGGCTAGATTTTTCGTAAAGAAATATACTAAATTATTTAAATGCAAACCAAAATTTGTTTTCATTTTAAAATATTTCTCCACAATCTTTGTTTCCACCTCAATCTCATGTTTCATGCGTTTGTTCGCTCGTTTCATGAAATAAACACTCGGCTAGATTTTTCGTAACAAATATACAAAACTATTCAAATGCAAACGAAAATTTGTTTTCATTTTAAAATATTTCTCCACAATCTTTGTTTCCATCTAAAACTCATGTTTCATGCATTTGTGCGCTCATTTTATATAAAAATAACACTGCTAGATTTTTCGTAAATACTATATTATTCAAATGCAAACCAAAATTTATTTTTACTTTAAAATATTTCTCCACGATCTTTGTTTGCACCTCAAACTCATGTTTCATGCCTTTGTTCACTCGTTTCATGAAATAAAAACTCGGCTAGATTTTTCGTAAAGAATATACTATATTATTCAAATGGAAACCAAAATTTGTTTTCATTTTAAAATATTTCTCCACAATCTTTGTTTGCACCTCAATCTCATGTTTCATGCGTTTGTTCGTTCGTTTCATGAAATAAAAACTCGGCTAGATTTTTCGTAACGAATATACTAAATTATTCAAATGCAAACGAAAATTTGTTTTCAGTTTAAAATATTTCTCCACAATCTTTGTTTCCATCTAAAACTCATGTTTCATGCATTTGTGCGCTCATTTTATATAAAAATAACACTGCTAGATTTTTCGTAAATACAAAATTATTCAAATCCAAACCAAAATTTGTTTTCAGTTTACAATGCTTCTTGACAATCTTTGTTTGCTCCTCAAACTCATGTTTCATGCGTTTGTTCGCTCGTTTCATGAAATAAAAACTCGGCTAGATTTTTCGTAAAGAATATACTATATTATTCAAATGCAAACCAATTTTAAAATATTTCTCCACAATCTTTGTTTCCATCTAAAACTCATGTTTCATGCATTTGTTCGCTCATTTTATATAAAAATAACACTGCTAGATTTTTCGTAAATATTATATTATTCAAATGCAAACCAAAATTTATTTTTACTATAAAATATTTCTCCACGATCTTTGTTTGCACCTCAAACTCATGTTTCATGCCTTTGTTCGCTCGTTTCATGAAATAAAAACTCGGCTAGATTTTTCGTAAAGAAATATACTAAATTATTTAAATGCAAACCAAAATTTGTTTTCATTTTAAAATATTTCTCCACAATCTTTGTTTCCACCTCAATCTCATGTTTCATGCGTTTGTTCGCTCGTTTCATGAAATAAACACTCGGCTAGATTTTTCGTAAGAAATATACAAAACTATTCAAATGCAAACGAAAATTTGTTTTCATTTTAAAATATTTCTCCACAATCTTTGTTTCCATCTAAAACTCATGTTTCATGCATTTGTGCGCTCATTTTATATAAAAATAACACTGCTAGATTTTTCGTAAATACTAAATTATTCAAATGCAAACCAAAATTTATTTTTACTTTAAAATATTTCTCCACGATCTTTGTTTGCACCTCAAACTCATGTTTCATGCCTTTGTTCGCTCGTTTCATGAAATAAAAACTCGGCTAGATTTTTCGTAAAGAATATACTAAATTATTCAAATGCAAACCAAAATTTGTCTTCATTTTAAAATATTTCTCCCAAATCTTTGTTTGCACCTCAAACTCTTGTTTCATTCGTTTGTTCCCTAGTTACATGCAAGAAAAACTCGGCTAGATTTTTTGTAAAAAATATACTAAATTTTTCAAATGCAAACCAAAATTTGTTTTCAGTTTACAATGTTTCTCGACAATCTTTGTTTGCTTCTCAAACTCATGTTTCATGCGTTTGTTCGCTCGTTTCATGAAATAAAAACTCGGCTAGATTTTTCGTAAAGAATATACTATGTTATTCAAATGCAAACTAAAATTTGTTTTCATTTTAAAATATTTGTCCACAATCTTTGTTTCCATCTAAAACTCATGTTTCATGCATTTGTTCGCTCATTTTATATAAAAATAACACTGCTAGATTTTCCGTAAATACTATATTATTTAAATGCAAACCAAAATTTATTTTTACTTTAAAATATTTCTCCACAATCTTTGTTTGCCCCTCAATCTCATGTTTCATGCGTTTGTTCGCTCGTTTCATGAAATAAAAACTCGGCTAGATTTTTCGTAAAGAATATACTATATTATTCAAATGCAAACCAAAATTTGTTTTCATTTTAAAATATTTCTCCACAATCTTTGTTTCCATCTAAAACTCATGTTTCATGCATTTGTTCGCTCATTTTATATAAAAATAACACTGCTAGATTTTTCGTAAATACTATATTATTCAAATGCAAACCAAAATTTATTTTTACTTTAAAATATTTCTCCACGATCTTTGTTTGCACCTCAAACTCATGTTTCATGCCTTTGTTCACTCGTTTCATGAAATAAAAACTCGGCTAGATTTTTCGTAAAGAATATACTATATTATTCAAATGGAAACCAAAATTTGTTTTCATTTTAAAATATTTCTCCACAATCTTTGTTTGCACCTCAATCTCATGTTTCATGCGTTTGTTCGCTCGTTTCATGAAATAAAAACTCGGCTAGATTTTTCGTAAAGAATATACTAAAATATTTAAATGCAAACCAAAATTTGTTTTCATTTTAAAATATGTCTCCACAATCTTTGTTTGCACCTCGATCTCATGTTTCATGCGTTTGTTCGTTCGTTTCATGAAATAAAAACTCGGCTAGATTTTTCGTAACGAATATACTAAATTATTCAAATGCAAACGAAAATTTTTTTCAGTTTAAAATATTTCTGCACAATCTTTGTTTCCATCTAAAACTCATGTTTCATGCATTTGTGCGCTCATTTTATATAAAAATAACACTGCTAGATTTTTCGTAAATACAAAATTATTCAAATGCAAACCAAAATTTATTTTTACTTTAAAATATTTCTCCACGATCTTTGTTTGCACCTCAAACTCATGTTTCATGCCTTTGTTCGCTCGTTTCATGAAATAAAAACTCGGCTAGATTTTTCGTAAAGAATATACTATATTATTCAAATGGAAACCAAAATTTGTTTTCATTTTAAAATATTTCTCCACAATCTTTGTTTGCACCTCAATCTCATGTTTCATGCGTTTGTTCGCTCGTTTCATGAAATAAAAACTCGGCTAGATTTTTCATAAAGAATATACTAAAATATTTAAATGCAAACCAAAATTTGTTTTCATTTTAAAATATTTCTCCACAATCTTTGTTTGCACCTCAATCTCATGTTTCATGCGTTTGTTCGTTCGTTTCATGAAATAAAAACTCGGCTAGATTTTTCGTAACGAATATACTAAATTATTCAAATGCAAACGAAAATTTGTTTTCAGTTTAAAATATTTCTCCACAATCTTTGTTTCCATCTAAAACTCATGTTTCATGCATTTGTGCGCTCATTTTATATAAAAATAACACTGCTAGATTTTTCGTAAATACAAAATTATTCAAATCCAAACCAAAATTTGTTTTCAGTTTACAATGCTTCTTGACAATCTTTGTTTGCTCCTCAAACTCATGTTTCATGCGTTTGTTCGCTCGTTTCATGAAATAAAAACTCGGCTAGATTTTTCGTAAAGAATATACTATATTATTCAAATGCAAACCAATTTTAAAATATTTCTCCACAATCTTTGTTTCCATCTAAAACTCATGTTTCATGCATTTGTTCGCTCATTTTATATAAAAATAACACTGCTAGATTTTTCGTAAATACTATATTATTCAAATGCAAACCAAAATTTATTTTTACTATAAAATATTTCTCCACGATCTTTGTTTGCACCTCAAACTCATGTTTCATGCCTTTGTTCGCTCGTTTCATGAAATAAAAACTCGGCTAGATTTTTCGTAAAGAAATATACTAAATTATTTAAATGCAAACCAAAATTTGTTTTCATTTTAAAATATTTCTCCACAATCTTTGTTTCCACCTCAATCTCATGTTTCATGCGTTTGTTCGCTCGTTTCATGAAATAAACACTCGGCTAGATTTTTCGTAACAAATATACAAAACTATTCAAATGCAAACGAAAATTTGTTTTCATTTTAAAATATTTCTCCACAATCTTTGTTTCCATCTAAAACTCATGTTTCATGCATTTGTGCGCTCATTTTATATAAAAATAACACTGCTAGATTTTTCGTAAATACTAAATTATTCAAATGCAAACCAAAATTTATTTTTACTTTAAAATATTTCTCCACGATCTTTGTTTGCACCTCAAACTCATGTTTCATGCCTTTGTTCGCTCGTTTCATGAAATAAAAACTCGGCTAGATTTTTCGTAAAGAATATACTATATTATTCAAATGCAAACCAAAATTTGTTTTCATTTTAAAATATTTCTCCACAATCTTTGTTTCCACCTCAATCTCATGTTTCATGCGTTTGTTCGTTCGTTTCATGAAATAAAAACTCGGCTAGATTTTTCGTAACGAATATACTAAATTATTCAAATGCAAACGAAAATTTGTTTTCAGTTTAAAATATTTCTCCACAATCTTTGTTTCCATCTAAAACTCATGTTTCATGCATTTGTGCGCTCATTTTATATAAAAATAACACTGCTAGATTTTTCGTAAATACAAAATTATTCAAATCCAAACCAAAATTTGTTTTCAGTTTACAATGCTTCTTGACAATCTTTGTTTGCTCCTCAAACTCATGTTTCATGCGTTTGTTCGCTCGTTTCATGAAATAAAAACTCGGCTAGATTTTTCGTAAAGAATATACTATATTATTCAAATGCAAACCAATTTTAAAATATTTCTCCACAATCTTTGTTTCCATCTAAAACTCATGTTTCATGCATTTGTTCGCTCATTTTATATAAAAATAACACTGCTAGATTTTTCGTAAATACTATATTATTCAAATGCAAACCAAAATTTATTTTTACTATAAAATATTTCTCCACGATCTTTGTTTGCACCTCAAACTCATGTTTCATGCCTTTGTTCGCTCGTTTCATGAAATAAAAACTCGGCTAGATTTTTCGTAAAGAAATATACTAAATTATTTAAATGCAAACCAAAATTTGTTTTCATTTTAAAATATTTCTCCACAATCTTTGTTTCCACCTCAATCTCATGTTTCATGCGTTTGTTCGCTCGTTTCATGAAATAAAAACTCGGCTAGATTTTTCGTAAAGAATATACTAAAATATTTAAATGCAAACCAAAATTTGTTTTCATTTTAAAATATGTCTCCACAATCTTTGTTTGCACCTCGATCTCATGTTTCATGCGTTTGTTCGTTCGTTTCATGAAATAAAAACTCGGCTAGATTTTTCGTAACGAATATACTAAATTATTCAAATGCAAACGAAAATTTTTTTCAGTTTAAAATATTTCTGCACAATCTTTGTTTCCATCTAAAACTCATGTTTCATGCATTTGTGCGCTCATTTTATATAAAAATAACACTGCTAGATTTTTCGTAAATACAAAATTATTCAAATGCAAACCAAAATTTATTTTTACTTTAAAATATTTCTCCACGATCTTTGTTTGCACCTCAAACTCATGTTTCATGCCTTTGTTCGCTCGTTTCATGAAATAAAAACTCGGCTAGATTTTTCGTAAAGAATATACTATATTATTCAAATGGAAACCAAAATTTGTTTTCATTTTAAAATATTTCTCCACAATCTTTGTTTGCACCTCAATCTCATGTTTCATGCGTTTGTTCGCTCGTTTCATGAAATAAAAACTCGGCTAGATTTTTCATAAAGAATATACTAAAATATTTAAATGCAAACCAAAATTTGTTTTCATTTTAAAATATTTCTCCACAATCTTTGTTTGCACCTCAATCTCATGTTTCATGCGTTTGTTCGTTCGTTTCATGAAATAAAAACTCGGCTAGATTTTTCGTAACGAATATACTAAATTATTCAAATGCAAACGAAAATTTGTTTTCAGTTTAAAATATTTCTCCACAATCTTTGTTTCCATCTAAAACTCATGTTTCATGCATTTGTGCGCTCATTTTATATAAAAATAACACTGCTAGATTTTTCGTAAATACAAAATTATTCAAATCCAAACCAAAATTTGTTTTCAGTTTACAATGCTTCTTGACAATCTTTGTTTGCTCCTCAAACTCATGTTTCATGCATTTGTTCGCTCGTTTCATGAAATAAAAACTCGGCTAGATTTTTCGTAAAGAATATACTATATTATTCAAATGCAAACCAATTTTAAAATATTTCTCCACAATCTTTGTTTCCATCTAAAACTCATGTTTCATGCATTTGTTCGCTCATTTTATATAAAAATAACACTGCTAGATTTTTCGTAAATACTATATTATTCAAATGCAAACCAAAATTTATTTTTACTATAAAATATTTCTCCACGATCTTTGTTTGCACCTCAAACTCATGTTTCATGCCTTTGTTCGCTCGTTTCATGAAATAAAAACTCGGCTAGATTTTTCGTAAAGAAATATACTAAATTATTTAAATGCAAACCAAAATTTGTTTTCATTTTAAAATATTTCTCCACAATCTTTGTTTCCACCTCAATCTCATGTTTCATGCGTTTGTTCGCTCGTTTCATGAAATAAACACTCGGCTAGATTTTTCGTAACAAATATACAAAACTATTCAAATGCAAACGAAAATTTGTTTTCATTTTCAAATATTTCTCCACAATCTTTGTTTCCATCTAAAACTCATGTTTCATGCATTTGTGCGCTCATTTTATATAAAAATAACACTGCTAGATTTTTCGTAAATACTAAATTATTCAAATGCAAACCAAAATTTATTTTTACTTTAAAATATTTCTCCACGATCTTTGTTTGCACCTCAAACTCATGTTTCATGCCTTTGTTCGCTCGTTTCATGAAATAAAAACTCGGCTAGATTTTTCGTAAAGAATATACTATATTATTCAAATGCAAACCAAAATTTGTTTTCATTTTAAAATATTTCTCCACAATCTTTGTTTCCACCTCAATCTCATGTTTCATGCGTTTGTTCGTTCGTTTCATGAAATAAAAACTCGGCTAGATTTTTCGTAACGAATATACTAAATTATTCAAATGCAAACGAAAATTTGTTTTCAGTTTAAAATATTTCTCCACAATCTTTGTTTCCATCTAAAACTCATGTTTCATGCATTTGTGCGCTCATTTTATATAAAAATAACACTGCTAGATTTTTCGTAAATACAAAATTATTCAAATCCAAACCAAAATTTGTTTTCAGTTTACAATGCTTCTTGACAATCTTTGTTTGCTCCTCAAACTCATGTTTCATGCGTTTGTTCGCTCGTTTCATGAAATAAAAACTCGGCTAGATTTTTCGTAAAGAATATACTATATTATTCAAATGCAAACCAATTTTAAAATATTTCTCCACAATCTTTGTTTCCATCTAAAACTCATGTTTCATGCATTTGTTCGCTCATTTTATATAAAAATAACACTGCTAGATTTTTCGTAAATACTATATTATTCAAATGCAAACCAAAATTTATTTTTACTATAAAATATTTCTCCACGATCTTTGTTTGCACCTCAAACTCATGTTTCATGCCTTTGTTCGCTCGTTTCATGAAATAAAAACTCGGCTAGATTTTTCGTAAAGAAATATACTAAATTATTTAAATGCAAACCAAAATTTGTTTTCATTTTAAAATATTTCTCCACAATCTTTGTTTCCACCTCAATCTCATGTTTCATGCGTTTGTTCGCTCGTTTCATGAAATAAACACTCGGCTAGATTTTTCGTAACAAATATACAAAACTATTCAAATGCAAACGAAAATTTGTTTTCATTTTAAAATATTTCTCCACAATCTTTGTTTCCATCTAAAACTCATGTTTCATGCATTTGTGCGCTCATTTTATATAAAAATAACACTGCTAGATTTTTCGTAAATACTAAATTATTCAAATGCAAACCAAAATTTATTTTTACTTTAATATATTTCTCCACGATCTTTGTTTGCACCTCAAACTCATGTTTCATGCCTTTGTTCGCTCGTTTCATGAAATAAAAACTCGGCTAGATTTTTCGTAAAGAATATACTAAATTATTCAAATGCAAACCAAAATTTGTCTTCATTTTAAAATATTTCTCCCAAATCTTTGTTTGCACCTCAAACTCTTGTTTCATTCGTTTGTTCCCTAGTTACATGCAAGAAAAACTCGGCTAGATTTTTTGTAAAAAATATACTAAATTTTTCAAATGCAAACGAAAATTTGTTTTCAGTTTACAATGTTTCTCGACAATCTTTGTTTGCTTCTCAAACTCATATTTCATGCGTTTGTTCGCTCGTTTCATGAAATAAAAACTCGGCTAGATTTTTCGTAAAGAATATACTATGTTATTCAAATGCAAACCAAAATTTGTTTTCATTTTAAAATATTTGTCCACAATCTTTGTTTCCATCTAAAACTCATGTTTCATGCATTTGTTCGCTCATTTTATATAAAAATAACACTGCTAGATTTTCCGTAAATACTATATTATTTAAATGCAAACCAAAATTTATTTTTACTTTAAAATATTTCTCCACAATCTTTGTTTGCCCCTCAATCTCATGTTTCATGCGTTTGTTCGCTCGTTTCATGAAATAAAAACTCGGCTAGATTTTTCGTAAAGAATATACTATATTATTCAAATGCAAACCAAAATTTGTTTTCATTTTAAAATATTTCTCCACAATCTTTGTTTCCATCTAAAACTCATGTTTCATGCATTTGTTCGCTCATTTTATATAAAAATAACACTGCTAGATTTTTCGTAAATACTATATTATTCAAATGCAAACCAAAATTTATTTTTACTTTAAAATATTTCTCCACGATCTTTGTTTGCACCTCAAACTCATGTTTCATGCCTTTGTTCACTCGTTTCATGAAATAAAAACTCGGCTAGATTTTTCGTAAAGAATATACTATATTATTCAAATGGAAACCAAAATTTGTTTTCATTTTAAAATATTTCTCCACAATTTTTGTTTGCACCTCAATCTCATGTTTCATGCGTTTGTTCGCTCGTTTCATGAAATAAAAACTCGGCTAGATTTTTCGTAAAGAATATACGAAAATATTTAAATGCAAACCAAAATTTGTTTTCATTTTAAAATATGTCTCCACAATCTTTGTTTGCACCTCGATCTCATGTTTCATGCGTTTGTTCGTTCGTTTCATGAAATAAAAACTCGGCTAGATTTTTCGTAACGAATATACTAAATTATTCAAATGCAAACGAAAATTTTTTTCAGTTTAAAATATTTCTCCACAATCTTTGTTTCCATCTAAAACTCATGTTTCATGCATTTGTGCGCTCATTTTATATAAAAATAACACTGCTAGATTTTTCGTAAATACAAAATTATTCAAATGCAAACCAAAATTTGTTTTCAGTTTACAATGCTTCTTGACAATCTTTGTTTGCTCCTCAAACTCATGTTTCATGCGTTTGTTCGCTCGTTTCATGAAATAAAAACTCGGCTAGATTTTTCGTAAAGAATATACTATATTATTCAAATGCAAACCAATTTTAAAATATTTCTCCACAATCTTTGTTTCCATCTAAAACTCATGTTTCATGCATTTGTTCGCTCATTTTATATAAAAATAACACTGCTAGATTTTTCGTAAATACTATATTATTCAAATGCAGACCAAAATTTATTTTTACTTTAAAATATATCTCCACGATCTTTGTTTGCACCTCAAACTCATGTTTCATGCCTTTGTTCGCTCGTTTCATGAAATAAAAACTCGTCTAGATTTTTCGTAAAGAATATACTAAATTATTTAAATGCAAACCAAAATTTGTTTTCATTTTAAAATATTTCTCCACAATCTTTGTTTACACCTCAATCTCATGTTTCATGCGTTTGTTCGCTCGTTTCATGAAATAAAAACTCGGCTATATTTTTCGTAACAAATATACAAAACTATTCAAATGCAATCGAAAATTTGTTTTCATTTTAAAATATTTCTCCACAATCTTTGTTTCCATCTAAAACTCATGTTTCATGCATTTGTGCGCTCATTTTATATAAAAATAACACTGCTAGATTTTTCGTAAATACTAAATTATTCAAATGCAAACCAAAATTTATTTTTACTTTAAAATATTTCTCCACGATCTTTGTTTGCACCTCAAACTCATGTTTCACGCCTTCGTTCGCTCGTTTCATGAAATAAAAACTCGGCTAGATTTTTCGTAAAGAATATACTAAATTATTCAAATGCAAACCAAAATTTGTCTTCATTTTAAAATATTTCTCCCAAATCTTTGTTTGCACCTCAAACTCTTGTTTCATTCGTTTGTTCCCTAGTTACATGCAAGAAAAACACGGCTAGATTTTTTGTAAAAAATATACTAAATTTTTCAAATGCAAACCAAAATTTGTTTTCAGTTTACAATGTTTCTCGACAATCTTTGTTTGCGTCTCAAACTCATGTTTCATGCGTTTGTTCGCTCGTTTCATGAAATAAAAACTCGGCTAGATTTTTCGTAAAGAATATACTTTGTTATTCAAATGCAAACCAAAATTTGTTTTCATTTTAAAATATTTGTCCACAATCTTTGTTTCCATCTAAAACTCATGTTTCATGCATTTGTTCGCTCATTTTATATGAAAATAACACTGCTAGATTTTCCGTAAATACTATATTATTTAAATGCAAACCAAAATTTATTTTTACTTTAAAATATTTCTCCACAATCTTTGTTTGCCCCTCAATCTCATGTTTCATGCGTTTGTTCGGTCGTTTCATGAAATAAAAACTCGGCTAGATTTTTCGTTAAGAATATACTATATTATTCAAATGCAAACCAAAATTTGTTTTCATTTTAAAATATTTCTCCACAATCTTTGTTTCCATCTAAAACTCATGTTTCATGCATTTGTTCGCTCATTTTATATAAAAATAACATTGCTAGATTTTTCGTAAATACTATATTATTCAAATGCAAACCAAAATTTATTTTTACTTTAAAATATTTCTCCACGATCTTTGTTTGCACCTCAAACTCATGTTTCATGCCTTTGTTCACTCGTTTTATGAAATAAAAACTCGGCTAGATTTTTCGTAAAGAATATACTATATTATTCAAATGGAAACAAAAATTTGTTTTCATTTTAAAATATTTCTCCACAATCTTTGTTTGCACCTCAATCTCATGTTTCGTGCGTTTGTTCGCTCGTTTCATGAAATAAAAACTCGGCTAGATTTTTCGTAAAGAATATACTAAAATATTACCAAAATTTGTTTTCATTTTAAAATATTTCTCCACAATCTTTGTTTGCACCTCAATCTCATGTTTCATGCGTTTGTTCGCTCGTTTCATGAAATAAAAACTCGGCTAGATTTTTCGTAAAGAATATACTAAATTATTTAAATGCAAACCAAAATTTGTTTTCATTTTAAAATATTTCTCCACAATGTTTGTTTACACCTCAATCTCATGTTTCATGCGTTTGTTCGCTCGTTTCATGAAATAAAAACTCGGCTAGATTTTTCGTAACAAATATACAAAACTATTCAAATGCAAACGAAAATTTGTTTTCATTTTAAAATATTTCTCCACAATCTTTGTTTCCATCTAAAACTCATGTTTCATGCATTTGTGCGCTCATTTTATATAAAAATAACACTGCTAGATTTTTCGTAAATACTAAATTATTCAAATGCAAACCAAAATTTATTTTTACTTTAAAATATTTCTCCACGATCTTTGTTTGCACCTCAAACTCATGTTTCATGCCTTTGTTCGCTCGTTTCATGAAATAAAAACTCGGCTAGATTTTTCGTAAAGAATATACTAAATTATTCAAATGCAAACCAAAATTTGTCTTCATTTTAAAATATTTCTCCCAAATCTTTGTTTACACCTCAAGCTCTTGTTTCATTCGTTTGTTCCCTAGTTACATGCAAGAAAAACTCGGCTAGATTTTTTGTAAAAAATATACTAAATTTTTCAAATGCAAACCAAAATTTGTTTTCAGTTTACAATGTTTCTCGACAATCTTTGTTTGCGTCTCAAACTCATGTTTCATGCCTTTGTTCACTCGTTTCATGAAATAAAAACTCGGCTAGATTTTTCGTAAAGAATATACTAAAATATTTAAATGCAAACCAAAATTTGTTTTCATTTTAAAATATTTCTCCACAATCTTTGTTTGCACCTCAATCTCATGTTTCATGCGTTTGTTCGCTCGTTTCATGAAATAAAAACTCGGCTAGATTTTTCGTAAAGAATATACTAAATTATTTAAATGCAAACCAAAATTTGTTTTCATTTTAAAATATTTCTCCACAATCTTTGTTAACACCTCAATCTCATGTTTCATGCGTTTGTTCGCTCGTTTCATGAAATAAAAACTCGGCTCCACAATCTTTGTTTGCCCCTCAATCTCATGTTTCATGCGTTTGTTCGCTCGTTTCATGAAATAAAAACTCGGCTAGATTTTTCGTAAAGAATATACTATGTTATTCAAATGCAAACGAATATTTGTTTTCATTTTAAAATATTTCTCCACAATCTTTGTTTCCATCTAAAACTCATGTTTCATGCATTTGTGCGCTCATTTTATATGAAAATAACACTGCTAGATTTTTCGTAAATACTAAATTATTCAAATGCAAACCAAAATTTATTTTTACTTTAAAATATTTCTCCACGATCTTTGTTTGCACCTCAAACTCATGTTTCATGCCTTTGTTCGCTCGTTTCATGAAATAAAAACTCGGCTAGATCTTTCGTAAAGAATATACTAAATTATTCAAATGCATACCAAAATTTGTCTTCATTTTCAAATATTTCTCCCAAATCTTTGTTTGCACCTCAAACTCTTGTTTCATTCGATTGTTCCCTAGTTACATGCAAGAAAAACTCGGCTAGATTTTTTGTAAAAAATATACTAAATTTTTCAAATGCAAACCAAAATTTGTTTTCAGTTTACAATGTTTCTCGACAATCTTTGTTTGCTTCTCAAACTCATGTTTCATGCGTTTGTTCGCTCGTTTCATGAAATAAAAACTCGGCTAGATTTTTCGTAATGAATATACTATGTTATTCAAAGGCAAACCAAAATTTATTTTTACTTTAAAATATTTCTCCACGATCTTTGTTTGCACCTCAAACTCATGTTTCATGCCTTTGTTCACTCGTTTCATGAAATAAAAACTCGGCTAGATTTTTCGTAAAGAATATACTATATTATTCAAATGGAAACCAAAATTTGTTTTCATTTTAAAATATTTCTCCACAATCTTTGTTTGCACCTCAATCTCATGTTTCATGCGTTTGTTCGCTCGTTTCATGAAATAAAAACTCGGCTAGATTTTTCGTAAAGAATATACTAAAATATTTAAATGCAAACCAAAATTTGTTTTCATTTTAAAATATTTCTCCACAATCTTTGTTTGCACCTCAATCTCATGTTTCATGCGTTTGTTCGCTCGTTTCATGAAATAAAAACTCGGCTAGATTTTTTGTAAAGAATATACTAAATTATTTAAATGCAAACCAAAATTTGTTTTCATTTTATAATATTTCTCCACAATCTTTGTTTGCCCCTCAATCTCATGTTTCATGCGTTTGTTCGCTCGTTTCATGAAATAAAAACTCGGCTAGATTTTTCGTAACGAATATACTAAATTATTCAAATGCAAACGAAAATTTGTTTTCATTTTAAAATATTTCTCGACAATCTTTGTTTCCATCTAAAACTCATGTTTCATGTATTTGTGCGCTCATTTCATATAAAAATAACACTGCTAGATTTTTCGTAAATACTAAATTATTCAAATGCAAACCAAAATTTATTTTTACTTTAAAATATTTCTCCACGATCTTTGTTTGCACCTCAAACTCATGTTTCATGCCTTTGTTCGCTCGTTTCATGAAATGAAAACTCGGCTAGATTTTCGTAAAGAATATACTAAATTATTCAAATGCAAACCAAAATTTGTCTTCATTTTAAAATATTTCTCCCAAATCTTTGTTTGCACCTCAAACTCTTGTTTCATTCGTTTTTCCCTAGTTACATGCAACAAAAACTCGGCTAGATTTTTTGTAAAAAATATACAAAATTTTTCAAATGCAAACCAAAATTTGTTTTCAGTTTACAATGTTTCTCGACAATCTTTGTTTGCTTCTCAAACTCATGTTTCATGCGTTTGTTCGCTCGTTTCATGAAATAAAAACTCGGCTAGATTTTTCGTAAAGAATATACTATGTTATTCAAAGGCAAACCAAAATTTATTTTTACTTTAAAATATTTCTCCACGATCTTTGTTTGCACCTCAAACTCATGTTTCATGCCTTTGTTCACTCGTTTCATGAAATAAAAACTCGGCTAGATTTTTCGTAAAGAATATACTATATTATTCAAATGGAAACCAAAATTTGTTTTCATTTTAAAATATTTCTCCACAATCTTTGTTTGCACCTCAATCTCATGTTTCATGCGTTTGTTCGCTCGTTTCATGAAATAAAAACTCGGCTAGATTTTTCGTAAAGAATATACTAAAATATTTAAATGCAAACCAAAATTTGTTTTCATTTTAAAATATTTCTCCACAATCTTTGTTTGCACCTCAATCTCATGTTTCATGCGTTTGTTCGCTCGTTTCATGAAATAAAAACTCGGCTAGATTTTTTGTAAAGAATATACTAAATTATTTAAATGCAAACCAAAATTTGTTTTCATTTTATAATATTTCTCCACAATCTTTGTTTGCCCCTCAATCTCATGTTTCATGCGTTTGTTCGCTCGTTTCATGAAATAAAAACTCGGCTAGATTTTTCGTAACGAATATACTAAATTATTCAAATGCAAACGAAAATTTGTTTTCATTTTAAAATATTTCTCGACAATCTTTGTTTCCATCTAAAACTCATGTTTCATGTATTTGTGCGCTCATTTCATATAAAAATAACACTGCTAGATTTTTCGTAAATACTAAATTATTCAAATGCAAACCAAAATTTATTTTTACTTTAAAATATTTCTCCACGATCTTTGTTTGCACCTCAAACTCATGTTTCATGCCTTTGTTCGCTCGTTTCATGAAATGAAAACTCGGCTAGATTTTCGTAAAGAATATACTAAATTATTCAAATGCAAACCAAAATTTGTCTTCATTTTAAAATATTTCTCCCAAATCTTTGTTTGCACCTCAAACTCTTGTTTCATTCGTTTTTCCCTAGTTACATGCAAGAAAAACTCGGCTAGATTTTTTGTAAAAAATATACAAAATTTTTCAAATGCAAACCAAAATTTGTTTTCAGTTTACAATGTTTCTCGACAATCTTTGTTTGCTTCTCAAACTCATGTTTCATGCGTTTGTTCGCTCGTTTCATGAAATAAAAACTCGGCTAGATTTTTCGTAAAGAATATACTATCTTATTCAAATGCAAACCAAAATTTGTTTTCATTTTAAAATATTTGTCCACAATCTTTGTTTCCATCTAAAACTCATGTTTCATGCATTTGTTCGCTCATTTTATATAAAAATAACACTGCTAGATTTTCCGTAAATACTATATTATTTAAATGCAAACCAAAATTTATTTTTACTTTAAAATATTTCTCCACGATCTTTGTTTGCACCTCAAACTCATGTTTCATGCCTTTGTTCACTCGTTTCATGAAATAAAAACTCGGCTAGATTTTTCGTAAAGAATATACTATGTTATTCAAATGCAAACCAAAATTTGTTTTCATTTTAAAATATTTGTCCACAATCTTTGTTTCCAATTAAAACTCATGTTTCATGCATTTGTTCGCTCATTTTATATAAAAATAACACTGCTAGATTTTTCGTAAATACTATATTATTCAAATGCAAACCAAAATTTATTTTTACTTTAAAATATTTCTCCACGATCTTTGTTTGTACCTCAAACTCATGTTTCAAGCCTTTGTTCGCTCGTTTCATGAAGTAAAAACTCGGTCAGATTTTTCATAAGGAATATACTATATTATTCAAATGCAAACCAAATTTTGTTTTCATTTTAAAATATTTCTCCACAATCTTTGTTTGCACCTCACTCTCATGTTTCATGCGTTTGTTTGCTCGTTTCATGAAATAAAAACTCGGCTAGATTTTTCGTAAAGAATATACTAAATTATTTAAATGCAAACCAAAATTTGTTTTCATTTTATAATATTTCTCCACAATCTTTGTTTGCCCCTCAATCTCATGTTTCATGCGTTTGTTCGCTCGTTTCATGAAATAAAAACTCGGCTAGATTTTTCGTAAAGAATATACTATGTTATTCAAATGCAAACCAAAATTTGTTTTCATTTTAAAATATTTCTTCACAATCTTTGTTTCCATCTAAAACTCATGTTTCATGCATTTGTTCGCTCATTTTATATAAAAATAACACTGCTAGATTTTTCCCAAATACTATATTATTCAAATGCAAACCAAAATTTATTTTTACTTTAAAATATTTCTCCACGATCTTTGTTTGCACCTCAAACTCATGTTTCATGCCTTTGTTCACTCGTTTCATGAAATAAAAACTCGGCTAGATTTTTCGTAAAGAATATACTATATTATTCAAATGGAAACCAAAATTTGTTTTCATTTTAAAATATTTCTCCACAATCTTTGTTTGCACCTCAATCTCATGTTTCATGCGTTTGTTCGCTCGTTTCATGAAATAAAAACTCGGCTAGATTTTTCGTAAAGAATATACTAAAATATTTAAATGCAAACCAAAATTTGTTTTTATTTTAAAATATTTCTCCACAATCTTTGTTTGCACCTCAATCTCATGTTTCATGCGTTTGTTCGCTCGTTTCATGAAATAAAAACTCGGCTAGATTTTTCGTAAAGAATATACTAAATTATTTAAATGCAAACCAAAATTTGTTTTCATTTTAAAATATTTCTCCACAATCTTTGTTTACACCTCAATCTCATGTTTCATGTGTTTGTTCGCTCGTTTCATGAAATAAAAACTCGGCTCCACAATCTTTGTTTGCCCCTCAATCTCATGTTTCATGCGTTTGTTCGCTCGTTTCATGAAATAAAAACTCGGCTAGATTTTTCGTAAAGAATATACTATGTTATTCAAATGCAAACGAAAATTTGTTTTCATTTTAAAATATTTCTCCACAATCTTTGTTTCCATCCAAAACTCATGTTTCATGCATTTGTGCGCTCATTTTATATGAAAATAACACTGCTAGCTTTTTGGTAAATACTAAATTATTCAAATGCAAACCAAAATTTATTTTTACTTTAAAATATTTCTCCACGATCTTTGTTTGCACCTCAAACTCATGTTTCATGCCTTTGTTCGCTCGTTTCATGAAATAAAAACTCGGCTAGATCTTTCGTAAAGAATATACTAAATTATTCAAATGCAAACCAAAATTCATTTTCAAATATTTCTCCCAAATCTTTGTTTGCACCTCAAACTCTTGTTTCATTCGATTGTTCCCTAGTTACATGCAAGAAAAACTCGGCTAGATTTTTTGTAAAAAATATACTAAATTTTTCAAATGCAAACCAAAATTTATTTTTACTTTAAAATATTTCTCCACGATCTTTGTTTGCACCTCAAACTCATGTTTCATGCCTTTGTTCACTCGTTTTATGAAATAAAAACTCGGCTAGATTTTTCGTAAAGAATATACTATATTATTCAAATGGAAACAAAAATTTGTTTTCATTTTAAAATATTTCTCCACAATCTTTGTTTGCACCTCAATCTCATGTTTCATGCGTTTGTTCGCTCGTTTCATGAAATAAAAACTCGGCTAGATTTTTCGTAAAGAATATACTAAAATATTACCAAAATTTGTTTTCATTTTAAAATATTTCTCCACAATCTTTGTTTGCACCTCAATCTCATGTTTCATGCGTTTGTTCGCTCGTTTCATGAAATAAAAACTCGGCTAGATTTTTCGTAAAGAATATACTAAATTATTTAAATGCAAACCAAAATTTGTTTTCATTTTAAAATATTTCTCCACAATGTTTGTTTACACCTCAATCTCATGTTTCATGCGTTTGTTCGCTCGTTTCATGAAATAAAAACTCGGCTAGATTTTTCGTAACAAATATACAAAACTATTCAAATGCAAACGAAAATTTGTTTTCATTTTAAAATATTTCTCCACAATCTTTGTTTCCATCTAAAACTCATGTTTCATGCATTTGTGCGCTCATTTTATATAAAAATAACACTGCTAGATTTTTCGTAAATACTAAATTATTCAAATGCAAACCAAAATTTATTTTTACTTTAAAATATTTCTCCACGATCTTTGTTTGCACCTCAAACTCATGTTTCATGCCTTTGTTCACTCGTTTCATGAAATAAAAACTCGGCTAGATTTTTCGTAAAGAATATACTATGTTATTCAAATGCAAACCAAAATTTGTTTTCATTTTAAAATATTTCTCCACAATCTTTGTTTCCATCCAAAACTCATGTTTCATGCATTTGTGCGCTCATTTTATATGAAAATAACACTGCTAGCTTTTTGGTAAATACTAAATTATTCAAATGCAAACCAAAATTTATTTTTACTTTAAAATATTTCTCCACGATCTTTGTTTGCACCTCAAACTCATGTTTCATGCCTTTGTTCGCTCGTTTCATGAAATAAAAACTCGGCAAGATCTTTCGTAAAGAATATACTAAATTATTCAAATGCAAACCAAAATTCATTTTCAAATATTTCTCCCAAATCTTTGTTTGCACCTCAAACTCTTGTTTCATTCGATTGTTCCCTAGTTACATGCAAGAAAAACTCGGCTAGATTTTTTGTAAAAAATATACTAAATTTTTCAAATGCAAACCAAAATTTATTTTTACTTTAAAATATTTCTCCACGATCTTTGTTTGCACCTCAAACTCATGTTTCATGCCTTTGTTCACTCGTTTTATGAAATAAAAACTCGGCTAGATTTTTCGTAAAGAATATACTATATTATTCAAATGGAAACAAAAATTTGTTTTCATTTTAAAATATTTCTCCACAATCTTTGTTTGCACCTCAATCTCATGTTTCATGCGTTTGTTCGCTCGTTTCATGAAATAAAAACTCGGCTAGATTTTTCGTAAAGAATATACTAAAATATTACCAAAATTTGTTTTCATTTTAAAATATTTCTCCACAATCTTTGTTTGCACCTCAATCTCATGTTTCATGCGTTTGTTCGCTCGTTTCATGAAATAAAAACTCGGCTAGATTTTTCGTAAAGAATATACTAAATTATTTAAATGCAAACCAAAATTTGTTTTCATTTTAAAATATTTCTCCACAATGTTTGTTTACACCTCAATCTCATGTTTCATGCGTTTGTTCGCTCGTTTCATGAAATAAAAACTCGGCTAGATTTTTCGTAACAAATATACAAAACTATTCAAATGCAAACGAAAATTTGTTTTCATTTTAAAATATTTCTCCACAATCTTTGTTTCCATCTAAAACTCATGTTTCATGCATTTGTGCGCTCATTTTATATAAAAATAACACTGCTAGATTTTTCGTAAATACTAAATTATTCAAATGCAAACCAAAATTTATTTTTACTTTAAAATATTTCTCCACGATCTTTGTTTGCACCTCAAACTCATGTTTCATGCCTTTGTTCGCTCGTTTCATGAAATAAACACTCGGCTAGATTTTTCGTAAAGAATATACTAAATTATTCAAATGCAAACCAAAATTTGTCTTCATTTTAAAATATTTCTCCCAAATCTTTGTTTGCACCTCAAGCTCTTGTTTCATTCGTTTGTTCCCTAGTTACATGCAAGAAAAACTCGGCTAGATTTTTTGTAAAAAATATACTAAATTTTTCAAATGCAAACCAAAATTTGTTTTCAGTTTACAATGTTTCTCGACAATCTTTGTTTGCGTCTCAAACTCATGTTTCATGCCTTTGTTCACTCGTTTCATGAAATAAAAACTCGGCTAGATTTTTCGTAAAGAATATACTAAAATATTTAAATGCAAACCAAAATTTGTTTTCATTTTAAAATATTTCTCCACAATCTTTGTTTGCACCTCAATCTCATGTTTCATGCGTTTGTTCGCTCGTTTCATGAAATAAAAACTCGGCTAGATTTTTCGTAAAGAATATACTAAATTATTTAAATGCAAACCAAAATTTGTTTTCATTTTAAAATATTTCTCCACAATCTTTGTTAACACCTGAATCTCATGTTTCATGCGTTTGTTCGCTCGTTTCATGAAATAAAAACTCGGCTCCACAATCTTTGTTTGCCCTTCAATCTCATGTTTCATGCGTTTGTTCGCTCGTTTCATGAAATAAAAACTCGGCTAGATTTTTCGTAAAGAATATACTATGTTATTCAAATGCAAACGAAAATTTGTTTTCATTTTAAAATATTTCTCCACAATCTTTGTTTCCATCTAAAACTCATGTTTCATGCATTTGTGCGCTCATTTTATATGAAAATAACACTGCTAGATTTTTCGTAAATACTAAATTATTCAAATGCAAACCAAAATTTATTTTTACTTTAAAATATTTCTCCACGATCTTTGTTTGCACCTCAAACTCATGTTTCATGCCTTTGTTCGCTCGTTTCATGAAATAAAAACTCGGCTAGATCTTTCGTAAAGAATATACTAAATTATTCAAATGCATACCAAAATTTGTCTTCATTTTAAAATATTTCTCCCAAATCTTTGTTTGCACCTCAAACTCTTGTTTCATTCGATTGTTCCCTAGTTACATGCAAGAAAAACTCGGCTAGATTTTTTGTAAAAAATATACTAAATTTTTCAAATGCAAACCAAAATTTGTTTTCAGTTTACAATGTTTCTCGACAATCTTTGTTTGCTTCTCAAACTCATGTTTCATGCGTTTGTTCGCTCGTTTCATGAAATAAAAACTCGGCTAGATTTTTCGTAAAGAATATACTATGTTATTCAAAGGCAAACCAAAATTTATTTTTACTTTAAAATATTTCTCCACGATCTTTGTTTGCACCTCAAACTCATGTTTCATGCCTTTGTTCACTCGTTTCATGAAATAAAAACTCGGCTAGATTTTTCGTAAAGAATATACTATATTATTCAAATGGAAACCAAAATTTGTTTTCATTTTAAAATATTTCTCCACAATCTTTGTTTGCACCTCAATCTCATGTTTCATGCGTTTGTTCGCTCGTTTCATGAAATAAAAACTCGGCTAGATTTTTCGTAAAGAATATACTAAAATATTTAAATGCAAACCAAAATTTGTTTTCATTTTAAAATATTTCTCCACAATCTTTGTTTGCACCTCAATCTCATGTTTCATGCGTTTGTTCGCTCGTTTCATGAAATAAAAACTCGGCTAGATTTTTCGTAAAGAATATACTAAATTATTTAAATGCAAACCAAAATTTGTTTTCATTTTAAAATATTTCTCCACAATCTTTGTTTACACCTCAATCTTATGTTTCATGTGTTTGTTCGCTCGTTTCATGAAATAAAAACTCGGCTCCACAATCTTTGTTTGCCCCTCAATCTCATGTTTCATGCGTTTGTTCGCTCGTTTCATGAAATAAAAACTCGGCTAGATTTTTCGTAAAGAATATACTATGTTATTCAAATGCAAACGAAAATTTGTTTTCATTTTAAAATATTTCTCCACAATCTTTGTTTCCATCCAAAACTCATGTTTCATGCATTTGTGCGCTCATTTTATATGAAAATAACACTGCTAGCTTTTTGGTAAATACTAAATTATTCAAATGCAAACCAAAATTTATTTTTACTTTAAAATATTTCTCCACGATCTTTGTTTGCACCTCAAACTCATGTTTCATGCCTTTGTTCGCTCGTTTCATGAAATAAAAACTCGGCTAGATCTTTCGTAAAGAATATACTAAATTATTCAAATGCAAACCAAAATTCATTTTCAAATATTTCTCCCAAATCTTTGTTTGCACCTCAAACTCTTGTTTCATTCGATTGTTCCCTAGTTACATGCAAGAAAAACTCGGCTAGATTTTTTGTAAAAAATATACTAAATTTTTCAAATGCAAACCAAAATTTATTTTTACTTTAAAATATTTCTCCACGATCTTTGTTTGCACCTCAAACTCATGTTTCATGCCTTTGTTCACTCGTTTTATGAAATAAAAACTCGGCTAGATTTTTCGTAAAGAATATACTATATTATTCAAATGGAAACAAAAATTTGTTTTCATTTTAAAATATTTCTCCACAATCTTTGTTTGCACCTCAATCTCATGTTTCATGCGTTTGTTCGCTCGTTTCATGAAATAAAAACTCGGCTAGATTTTTCGTAAAGAATATACTAAAATATTACCAAAATTTGTTTTCATTTTAAAATATTTCTCCACAATCTTTGTTTGCACCTCAATCTCATGTTTCATGCGTTTGTTCGCTCGTTTCATGAAATAAAAACTCGGCTAGATTTTTCGTAAAGAATATACTAAATTATTTAAATGCAAACCAAAATTTGTTTTCATTTTAAAATATTTCTCCACAATGTTTGTTTACACCTCAATCTCATGTTTCATGCGTTTGTTCGCTCGTTTCATGAAATAAAAACTCGGCTAGATTTTTCGTAACAAATATACAAAACTATTCAAATGCAAACGAAAATTTGTTTTCATTTTAAAATATTTCTCCACAATCTTTGTTTCCATCTAAAACTCATGTTTCATGCATTTGTGCGCTCATTTTATATGAAAATAACACTGCTAGATTTTTCGTAAATACTAAATTATTCAAATGCAAACCAAAATTTATTTTTACTTTAAAATATTTCTCCACGATCTTTGTTTGCACCTCAAACTCATGTTTCATGCCTTTGTTCGCTCGTTTCATGAAATAAAAACTCGGCTAGATCTTTCGTAAAGAATATACTAAATTATTCAAATGCATACCAAAATTTGTCTTCATTTTAAAATATTTCTCCCAAATCTTTGTTTGCACCTCAAACTCTTGTTTCATTCGATTGTTCCCTAGTTACATGCAAGAAAAACTCGGCTAGATTTTTTGTAAAAAATATACTAAATTTTTCAAATGCAAACCAAAATTTGTTTTCAGTTTACAATGTTTCTCGACAATCTTTGTTTGCTTCTCAAACTCATGTTTCATGCGTTTGTTCGCTCGTTTCATGAAATAAAAACTCGGCTAGATTTTTCGTAAAGAATATACTATGTTATTCAAAGGCAAACCAAAATTTATTTTTACTTTAAAATATTTCTCCACGATCTTTGTTTGCACCTCAAACTCATGTTTCATGCCTTTGTTCACTCGTTTCATGAAATAAAAACTCGGCTAGATTTTTCGTAAAGAATATACTATATTATTCAAATGGAAACCAAAATTTGTTTTCATTTTAAAATATTTCTCCACAATCTTTGTTTGCACCTCAATCTCATGTTTCATGCGTTTGTTCGCTCGTTTCATGAAATAAAAACTCGGCTAGATTTTTCGTAAAGAATATACTAAAATATTTAAATGCAAACCAAAATTTGTTTTCATTTTAAAATATTTCTCCACAATCTTTGTTTGCACCTCAATCTCATGTTTCATGCGTTTGTTCGCTCGTTTCATGAAATAAAAACTCGGCTAGATTTTTCGTAAAGAATATACTAAATTATTTAAATGCAAACCAAAATTTGTTTTCATTTTAAAATATTTCTCCACAATCTTTGTTTGCCCCTCAATCTCATGTTTCATGCGTTTGTTCGCTCGTTTCATGAAATAAAAACTCGGCTAGATTTTTCGTAACGAATATACTAAATTATTCAAATGCAAACGAAAATTTGTTTTCATTTTAAAATATTTCTCGACAATCTTTGTTTCCATCTAAAACTCATGTTTCATGTATTTGTGCGCTCATTTCATATAAAAATAACACTGCTAGATTTTTCGTAAATACTAAATTATTCAAATGCAAACCAAAATTTATTTTTACTTTAAAATATTTCTCCACGATCTTTGTTTGCACCTCAAACTCATGTTTCATGCCTTTGTTCGCTCGTTTCATGAAATGAAAACTCGGCTAGATTTTCGTAAAGAATATACTAAATTATTCAAATGCAAACCAAAATTTGTCTTCATTTTAAAATATTTCTCCCAAATCTTTGTTTGCACCTCAAACTCTTGTTTCATTCGTTTTTCCCTAGTTACATGCAAGAAAAACTCGGCTAGATTTTTTGTAAAAAATATACAAAATTTTTCAAATGCAAACCAAAATTTGTTTTCAGTTTACAATGTTTCTCGACAATCTTTGTTTGCTTCTCAAACTCATGTTTCATGCGTTTGTTCGCTCGTTTCATGAAATAAAAACTCGGCTAGATTTTTCGTAAAGAATATACTATGTTATTCAAATGCAAACCAAAATTTGTTTTCATTTTAAAATATTTGTCCACAATCTTTGTTTCCATCTAAAACTCATGTTTCATGCATTTGTTCGCTCATTTTATATAAAAATAACACTGCTAGATTTTCCGTAAATACTATATTATTTAAATGCAAACCAAAATTTATTTTTACTTTAAAATATTTCTCCACGATCTTTGTTTGCACCTCAAACTCATGTTTCATGCCTTTGTTCACTCGTTTCATGAAATAAAAACTCGGCTAGATTTTTCGTAAAGAATATACTATGTTATTCAAATGCAAACCAAAATTTGTTTTCATTTTAAAATATTTGTCCACAATCTTTGTTTCCAATTAAAACTCATGTTTCATGCATTTGTTCGCTCATTTTATATAAAAATAATACTGCTAGATTTTTCGTAAATACTATATTATTCAAATGCAAACCAAAATTTATTTTTACTTTAAAATATTTCTCCACGATCTTTGTTTGTACCTCAAACTCATGTTTCAAGCCTTTGTTCGCTCGTTTCATGAAGTAAAAACTCGGTCAGATTTTTCATAAGGAATATACTATATTATTCAAATGCAAACCAAATTTTGTTTTCATTTTAAAATATATCTCCACAATCTTTGTTTGCACCTCAATCTCATGTTTCATGCGTTTGTTTGCTCGTTTCATGAAATAAAAACTCGGCTAGATTTTTCGTAAAGAATATACTAAATTATTTAAATGCAAACCAAAATTTGTTTTCATTTTATAATATTTCTCCACAATCTTTGTTTGCCCCTCAATCTCATGTTTCATGCGTTTGTTCGCTCGTTTCATGAAATAAAAACTCGGCTAGATTTTTCGTAAAGAATATACTATGTTATTCAAATGCAAACCAAAATTTGTTTTCATTTTAAAATATTTCTCCACAATCTTTGTTTCCATCTAAAACTCATGTTTCATGCATTTGTTCGCTCATTTTATATAAAAATAACACTGCTAGATTTTTCCCAAATACTATATTATTCAAATGCAAACCAAAATTTATTTTTACTTTAAAATATTTCTCCACGATCTTTGTTTGCACCTCAAACTCATGTTTCATGCCTTTGTTCACTCGTTTCATGAAATAAAAACTCGGCTAGATTTTTCGTAAAGAATATACTATATTATTCAAATGGAAACCAAAATTTGTTTTCATTTTAAAATATTTCTCCACAATCTTTGTTTGCACCTCAATCTCATGTTTCATGCGTTTGTTCGCTCGTTTCATGAAATAAAAACTCGGCTAGATTTTTCGTAAAGAATATACTAAAATATTTAAATGCAAACCAAAATTTGTTTTCATTTTAAAATATTTCTCCACAATCTTTGTTTGCACCTCAATCTCATGTTTCATGCGTTTGTTCGCTCGTTTCATGAAATAAAAACTCGGCTAGATTTTTCGTAAAGAATATACTAAATTATTTAAATGCAAACCAAAATTTGTTTTCATTTTAAAATATTTCTCCACAATCTTTGTTTACACCTCAATCTCATGTTTCATGTGTTTGTTCGCTCGTTTCATGAAATAAAAACTCGGCTCCACAATCTTTGTTTGCCCCTCAATCTCGTGTTTCATGCGTTTGTTCGCTCGTTTCATGAAATAAAAACTCGGCTAGATTTTTCGTAAAGAATATACTATGTTATTCAAATGCAAACGAAAATTTGTTTTCATTTTAAAATATTTCTCCACAATCTTTGTTTCCATCTAAAACTCATGTTTCATGCATTTGTGCGCTCATTTTATATGAAAATAACACTGCTAGCTTTTTGGTAAATACTAAATTATTCAAATGCAAACCAAAATTTATTTTTACTTTAAAATATTTCTCCACGATCTTTGTTTGCACCTCAAACTCATGTTTCATGCCTTTGTTCGCTCGTTTCATGAAATAAAAACTCGGCTAGATCTTTCGTAAAGAATATACTAAATTATTCAAATGCAAACCAAAATTCATTTTCAAATATTTCTCCCAAATCTTTGTTTGCACCTCAAACTCTTGTTTGATTCGATTGTTCCCTAGTTACATGCAAGAAAAACTCGGCTAGATTTTTTGTAAAAAATATACTAAATTTTTCAAATGCAAACCAAAATTTATTTTTACTTTAAAATATTTCTCCACGATCTTTGTTTGCACCTCAAACTCATGTTTCATGCCTTTGTTCACTCGTTTCATGACATAAAAACTCGGCTAGATTTTTCGTAAAGAATATACTATATTATTCAAATGCAAACCAAAATTTGTTTTCATTTTAAAATATTTCTCCACAATCATTGTTTCCATCTAAAACTCATGTTTCATGCATTTGTTCGCTCATTTTATATAAAAATAACACTGCTAGATTTTTCGTAAATACTATATTATTCAAATGCAAACCAAAATTTATTTTTACTTTAAAATATTTCTCCACGATCTTTGTTTGCACCTCAAACTCATGTTTCAAGCCTTTGTTCGCTCGTTTCATGAAGTAAAAACTCGGTCAGATTTTTCATAAGGAATATACTATATTATTCAAATGCAAACCAAATTTTGTTTTCATTTTAAAATATTTCTCCACAATCTTTGTTTGCACCTCAATCTCATGTTTCATGCGTTTGTTTGCTCGTTTCATGAAAAAAAAACTCGGCTAGATTTTTCGTAAAGAATATACTAAAATATTTAAATGCAAACCAAAATTTGTTTTCATTTTAAAATATTTCTCCACAATCTTTGTTTGCACCTCAATCTCATGTTTCATGCGTTTGTTCGCTCGTTTCATGAAATGAAAACTCGGCTAGATTTTTCGTAAAGAATATACTAAATTATTTAAATGCAAACCAAAATTTGTTTTCATTTTAAAATATTTCTCCACAATCTTTGTTTACACCTCAATCTCATGTTTCATGCGTTTGTTCGCTCGTTTCATGAAATAAAAACTCGGCTCCACAATCTTTGTTTGCCCCTCAATCTCATGTTTCATGCGTTTGTTCGCTCGTTTCATGAAATAAAAACTCGGCTAGATTTTTCGTAAAGAATATACTATGTTATTCAAATGCAAACGAAAATTTGTTTTCATTTTAAAATATTTCTCCACAATCTTTGTTTCCATCTAAAACTCATGTTTCATGCATTTGTGCGCTCATTTTATATGAAAATAACACTGCTAGATTTTTCGTAAATACTAAATTATTCAAATGCAAACCAAAATTTATTTTTACTTTAAACTATTTCTCCACGATCTTTGTTTGCACCTCAAACTCATGTTTCATGCCTTTGTTCGCTCGTTTCATGAAATAAAAACTCGGCTAGATCTTTCGTAAAGAATATACTAAATTATTCAAATGCAAACCAAAATTCATTTTCAAATATTTCTCCCAAATCTTTGTTTGCACCTCAAACTCTTGTTTCATTCGATTGTTCCCTAGTTACATGCAAGAAAAACTCGGCTAGATTTTTTGTAAAAAATATACTAAATTTTTCAAATGCAAACCAAAATTTATTTTTACTTTAAAATATTTCTCCACGATCTTTGTTTGCACCTCAAACTCATGTTTCATGCCTTTGTTCACTCGTTTCATGACATAAAAACTCGGCTAGATTTTTCGTAAAGAATATACTATATTATTCAAATGCAAACCAAAATTTGTTTTCATTTTAAAATATTTCTCCACAATCATTGTTTCCATCTAAAACTCATGTTTCATGCATTTGTTCGCTCATTTTATATAAAAATAACACTGCTAGATTTTTCGTAAATACTATATTATTCAAATGCAAACCAAAATTTATTTTTACTTTAAAATATTTCTCCACGATCTTTGTTTGTACCTCAAACTCATGTTTCAAGCCTTTGTTCGCTCGTTTCATGAAGTAAAAACTCGGTCAGATTTTTCATAAGGAATATGCAAACCAAAATTTGTTTTCATTTTAAAATATTTCTCCACAATCTTTGTTTGCACCTCAATCTCATGTTTCATGCGCTTGTTCGCTCGTTTCATGAAATAAAAACTCGGCTTGATTTTTCGTAACGAATATACTGAATTATTCAAATGCAAACGAAAATTTGTTTTCATTCTAAAATATTTCTCCACAATCTTTGTTTCCATCTAAAACTCATGTTTCATGTAG